>CM024690.1:26186966-27595230 GCA_014182735.1 Corymbia maculata
ACCTGAGGTTGATGCTTGGCTAATGTGATTACCACCAACCTAAAGATAAATTCATGAGAATCATATGAATTTTGGCTTCTAATATCTGTATTTAGTGTAGCAGGATAAGAAGAGTATAGAGCTCGTTCCATGGTGCTAATTCTTTTCTTTCTACAGTAATCGGCGTCTATGTCTATAGCCAAATTTGACATGCATCATAACCTCCTGGTGTGACTCTACAAGGACTGGTTCCTTCATGTGTTGCCAAATTAGACATGACCCCTAGAGCTTTAGTAAGAATTTCATATAGTTGCCAGGTCATCCAGTTTCAAATTCATTTATGGTGCCAGAAAAAGATATTGCCAAGTTCCCAGAGCATTTGTATAACCAGAAAAAAATTGACAGGAAATATTACTTACAAAAGTTACAAATTAAAAATATTAGAATATTCACAACATTCCTCTTGCCTTTGATTAATATCTTGGCATCTATTGATCACTGAAAGGAGGGAGTGATGGAACATGATAATGTTCACAACAAGACTTAGACAAGGGCATCAACTCCCACAATGTTTATCACTTCCACGGATAAGCACAAAAGACTTCAACAGAAAGGTGAAATGCCAACCACATGAACAAGACTGACTAGATGATTAGTTGCTCCATTCGTATGGTCATTCTTTTAAGATGAAAACACAAATACAAATCCTGTCAACTCTTAAATTGTGAGATCATCCATAACCCTTGTGCCGCAGTTGAAACATTATTCTCAAGCTTTGTGAAGTTATGACATTCAACCCTCATTCTGCTTGGCTAGGCCTTACTATTTACAAGAAAGATACCTGATTTTCACCCTTGGGAATTGAAATATCATATTCCAAATAAGGAAGTTCACCACACTGCATTCTGTACTTTTCATATTCAAGTAGTGCCTGCAGAAAATATGTGCAAGAAACTTCACCACATACAGGTAAAATCTGATTGAATCTTGAAAACTGAAAGGAGAGTAGCACAGGTAACAAAACCTTCTCATAGAAGTTCCGGAATGTCCAAGAAACAGTAGTACAAGTCCTGCTCAAGTGAAAAAGCAATACCCAAGTGAGCAACTAGAGGAAACTACAATAACTACACAGCCACCACCATCCCTTGTTGAACCACAAGGAAGAGCTTCATCTTTCAACAGTATTTTTAAAATCTTATCTGCAAAGGCTATGCGCAATATGTATGCCAGACGTACAGATTACGTGAAAATATAACTCAAACCCTCTCTATCCAAAAACCAACAAAGTAAGTGATGCAAAATATGTGAACCGAAAGAATCTACTGAGGTTATGATGAAAGTGGAACTATTCTATTCAAAAACACAAAGCAGCAGATGGGAACAAATGAGCAAATCATATTCAAAAAGTGCCATTACTTTGGAGGTCTAAAAGGTGCTCCCACTTGCCTCCACAGCTTGCATGACGTAACCTGCAGATGCCCAATAAAGAGAAGCAAGACATTAATTTCTACATACCAGCAAGGAGATGACTCATGATGTCTACACAGATCAATATGATGGCATATACAGTAATCGAGTTTGGTTGGGATGGGACAACGCTATTTTTTACTTGAAATCAGACATTTGTGGTCTAATGAGCAGTATCGCTTTAGATATGTTATCTCAGCATCTACTGAAAAAAACAAACAGCCTTTTCAGATATATCCACTCAAATCGATTGGTACCAACATAATTAGGTATACGGCAGAAAAACCATGCCTAAACCACCCAACAGTTAGGCATGTTGGGAAAGCTAAAGTGTCATGAGTTACACAGCAGAAGAGATGATAGACAATTTCAACTAATTACATTTAGGCAAGCAAATAACATATCACTCGACACAGGTGTCCCAGTTCCACTCTCACACTATAAGCTTTTGCGCAACAAAATCCCTCAGTAAAACTTTTTGGGCGCTATAACCATTCAGCCACAGATAGCCTCCAAGTGGAGTTTCTGATGTACATACAAAAATTGTAGTCGAATAAGAAGCTTGCCTTGCTGGCCAGCAGCCCAGCCAGGAGCTTTCAGGAAAGTGTTTGCAAGTGATTTATTATTCCTTCATGCTTATAAACCTTAGGAGTGGGCAGGGTAAATGGAGGCGAGAGAACGAGGGGAGAAAAAAGCTTTATACCATATCCTGAGCCCTTCCCCGGCTTGAAGAAATGGAATACTCACAATGCATCAGTGTTCTGATTACATACGTCGTTCAAGGAAAGTGAAAAACGGAAACTTTTCGAAAATTTGCTACAGTAAAGGAGATAAAATTTGAGAGGCACCTGCTCATAGCCGCCCAGTTTAACCACAGCTCTATATAGTCTATCGCGCAAAAAAGGAAAACTGTCAGAAAGACAACAGGGTACGAACAGCTGAAGCCGAGAAAACATCGCAGCAGGAAAAAAAAAAGTTACTTGAGCAAGTTCAGTTCTTCCTTGTAGAACTTCGGAGCTTTGAATTCCAAATTCCTCCCCTTGTAAAAAGTTTCGACCTCCTTCCTGAAAGCGTATTGCTCCTCCTCTGTCCCTGATTCATCACCGTCGTCATACTGTGTTTCCCAGGAACACCGTGGCTCCGAGCTTTTCATCTCCGCTTCACGCCTTGGATCAATCTCTGCATCAATCTCTGGCTTCAGCACTTGCTTGTTCGAAACCTCTGCCTTCAGAACAAACTCCCGGTCATTCTCCGTCGCGCCATCCTTGGGTTCTTTCTCAATCCGCTTGTCTTCCGCACTTCCAACCTGATTCGAAGCCTCCGCATCGCCAGAACCGTTTCCAACGGCGACGCGCGGCTCGTCAGCACTCGCATCGACCCGAGCGTCCTCCCCCGCCGGCTCGCGGACGCCATCCCCGTCCGCGCCCGCCGGCAGTGCCACCTCGGCATTCTCGCGGCCCGCATCGGCCTCGTCAGCTTCAGCGGGTTCAGCGGGAGCGGAGTCGTCGGGAGCTCGGTCGGAGGGGTTCTCGTCCCCGCATTCGCCCTCGGCTGGCGACTCCTCGCGCGCGGCCCCCCCGCCGCCACCCTCGCATTGCTCCGGCCCTCCCTCCTCCCCGGCGGCCGCCGTCGTCTCCTCCGGCGCACGAGCTCCCCCGTCGTCGTCCATCCCGACCGCCGCGGCAGCGACTCCGCCCTCCGTTCGGGACTCGAGCTATTCGACCTCGGAGCTCCCGCAGAGCGCGAAAACGCTCGTTCCCTTATTAACCCACTTGAGAGAGAGAGAGACGGAGAGACGGAGGGAGAGGGAGAGCTCCTACGCAGCGTCGCGCCTGGCGCCCAGTACAGAAGGAGGGACGGACGTGAAAACCCAAGTGCGGCGGAGCGAATGTTTACCCGGAGAAGCCGCCGGCTGGCTGCAGGGGCGGCGTCAACGGGGGGTGGGGTTCTTCTGAGCGGTCTGCGACCGAGAGATTCGAAGCTCCTGAAACTTTGGGAGAGAGAGAAAGGGAGATTGTGTGCGGGAAGCCAGCGCGACGGTATATAAAGAAGGTGAAGAGAAGCGAGTGAGAGCTGCGCAAAGTGGCATTGGGCTGTGCTTCAAGGCAAGGCAAGGCAAGGCAAAGGAGGGACCTTTGAGAGGCAGGTGGTGGTGTGATGAACTTTTCAACCTTTTCTTCCTCTCTCTCTCTCTTTCTCTCTCTCTTCCTCACGTGCCTAACCCCTCTCTCTCTCTCTCTCTCTCTCTCTCTCTACTCTCTACTTTGATTTTTTTTTTTCCTTCCTTAATTTTTCTTGATTTTTCGTGATAAATTTCCTTTATTTTCTGTGGATAGTAATTGACTCGAATTCTAATTTCAGATATTTCTTTTCGAAAGGGACGAAACAATTACGCCGATGGCGAACCTGGAAATATTCATTTCCTTCGACGGATCAAAACACCATAAACGCAGAGATATGTTATTTTTGTGTTCCTGCCTCTTGAACAATATGTCAGGATCTCTGTTCCCTTGTTCGGTTTTTTTTACCAGATAAGGCAAATCCAAAGAAGAAATGTTTTTTGGCAAATAAGTAATTCGTGAAGTATGAATATCGAGGAAGGCCTTTTTAAAGGAACATTATTAAATAGCGTGAAAGGAAATTCTAGTTGAAAAAATATTACCCATATTTATGTACATAACCATAAAGATTGAATCTATATTATAATATAAAATATGTTCAATGAACTAATGGAAAAGATACATGATTTTGATTTTAAAGTAAGAATAACAATAGTGCTATAACTTTCGTATGACACTCATTTGAATGTCATAATTTTTTTGTTTGCACTTGAGTGTCATATCGAATTAAAATCGATAACTTGAATGTTGATTCCGACAAATCATCCTACATGAAGTTTTTTTTATTTAAAATTTATATTTTCCTTTTTTTTTCTTTAGAGTCGGCGAGGTAAAACCTTTGCCTAGATCGCCTTCAGCAATCATGACCTCTCTAGTGGCCAGCGAGGTCACCATGCCCTCGCCTAGGGCCTTTGTGGCCAAATCTGGGCAAGGGTATCACAACCTTGTCGGTCACATTCAACAAGGGTTAACGATGACTATTGCTGGCCCTTCAAAAAAGAAAAAAATAAAATGAAAATAAAAAAATCAAAAATAATAAAAAATTTACCCACGTCGAATAATCAATGTCCATATCAAATTTTCCAAAAAGGCAAATGCAGATGGCACTTAAGTAATTGATGTTTTAAATTTGTAGCACTTAAGTGAAAATAATTAAGTGCTACAAATTATTATGATTAAGTAAACAACATATAAAAGTTGTGATATTTCTATTGTTCTTACCCTTATAATTCTAGATTATGTAATACATGTGCCCTGGTGAAAAATAAATCTTATAGAAGCTTTTTGTGTAACATCTAATTTCATTTCATTTTATTAATATTTATTTAGAAAATATAAAGAAAAAAAGTCACCTAAAATTTCAAATTATATCTATTATAACACATTTACCTAAAAAAAATTTTGTGATGCAAAAAATCCACAAATTTCTATATGTTAAGGAGCATTATTGAAAATCTACTTAGATGGATGTTGGAAGGAAACTAGTGTTTTCACGGCATGCGCTTATGTGGTTTAAGTGAAATAAAAATGACGTTTTGGTTGGAAATCATTTTATAGAACATTGACATAGGGTTAATGTATTGCATATATACAAATAAAGGAAATCGATTTTAGGGTGAGCGATTCCCACCCAAGAATTGCAAACTGCACATTAAAGATTGGTTTCAAAAAATTGAAACAAAGAACCTTTTGTTCGTTTCATGAATCCACTTGGGAATCAAATTGGACTAGCAGTTCAATTTCTAGATATGTCCATCAAACTGGTCAAAATATCCCCACTTCATAAGAGGCATGAGACTTGAGGGCGAGCGACAAGGTCAAATAATCGGGAGCGAATGTGACAGAGGGAGGCTGGAGGCAATCTAGAGCAAGAGCAAAACAAGAAAAGGATCGATGAGGCTAGAGGCCATCGAGAATGAGAGCGAGAGAGAGATGTGAGACCGTGATGAGATGAGTGAGGTGAGAGATAGAGAGAGATTATTTATAAGTTAAAAACTTTTAAATTGAAAAAGTATATGTATGTATTGGTTTAGTCCTAGAATCAAAGAACTAAACCAATACTCACTAATTCTAGTAATTGAAACCGGGAACAAGATCCGTCTCCACGAGAATTGTTGGTTTTAAGTTAATTCAATCTGATTTTGGATTGTTCTTGATTCTTTTGTACACTCCTAAACATATGTGGGGGATTTTTTACGTTACAAGTAAATTTTAAGATAAATATATTACAACATATAAAATTTTGAGATTTTTTGATGTAAAAAAAAAATTAGGGTAAAGGTGACATGATAAATATTCATTGGTTTTTTTTTTTTTTTTGTCGTGGCCTTTTCCAATATAAAAAAGGCCTTTCCTTTCGCTGAAAACGGAAAATTGAGAAAGAGAAAAAAGACAATATTATTAAATAATCAGGGTGCGGTCACGTGATTGCCCCCCTCATTTCCTTCCCCTGAATCATGTGCCCACCGTTCTCAGCAGGCTCTCCACCATCCTCAGCCGTACGATAGCGTCCTCCTTCAATCAGACGGCGATTACCGCGCCGCAGTCAACGCTCAGCAACCCCATACCTGGAGAAACCCAGCAACACCCGATCGCCACCCCCGGAACTCCGTCCACCATCCTCAGGCTCTCACGATTCTCTCTCTCTCTTTCCACTCGCACCAGTTTCCTCACTCCACTTCCCGTTCAATCGCACGCAGAAAAGCTTCGAACTTTGATCGTCTTCCCTCCGGAGAACCCCTCTCCCGGGAGCGGCAACCGTCGCAAAACCCTAGCGCGAGAAGACTCTCTCGCTCTCCGTCGCCTCCTTCGTCGGCGTCCTGCCCCGTCGCTCTCCGACGCAGAAATGCCGGATGCTTCAATCGCGGCAATCCACGTTGATTAACGCTCTGCTCGTAGTTGGGTCAGTTCTCTCTGTCTCTCTCGCGCTTATCGCCTTTGTGCGGATACTGCGTAGACAGTCGCTCCATATTATATTAGATGCTCTTGAGTTGCGCCTGCTTTCCTGCTCTGTCGATCGCATGACATGAAGCGGTCGACTTAAGTGCGAGGCGGTGGTTGTTTGGGGGTGTTTTTTTTCCGGTTGTATATGGAAAACGAGGTGATTGAATTCGACATAGGGTTAGGAGGCGGAGTTGGCAGTAGTGGGAGGGAAGTGGATGATGACGGTGTGGACATTGAGCACCCGGTCGACGATGAGGACATGATTGATAGCCCGCAAAACATCAGTGGCGGAGGCGGTTTCGGCAGTGGAAGTGGCGAGATTTACCTCCCTGAGGGGGATCTGCTGGATCTCGAGCCTTATGAGGGGATGGAATTTGAGTCGGAGGAGGCTGCCAAAGCCTTTTACAACTCGTATGCTCGCCGTGTGGGGTTTAGTACCCGCGTGAGCTCCTCTCGCCGATCCCGGCGAGATGGAGCCATTATTCAGAGGCAGTTTGTTTGTGCCAAGGAGGGGTTTAGGAACCAGAACGAGAAGCGGACAAAGGACAGGGAGATCAAGCGCCCAAGAACAATTACAAGAGTTGGATGCAAGGCCTCTCTGTCAGTAAAGATGCAGGATTCCGGTAAATGGATCGTCTCAGGGTTTGTCAGAGAGCATAATCATGAGCTGGTTCCCCCAGATCAGGTGCATTGCCTCCGCTCTCACAGGCAAATATCTGGCCCAGCTAAGACCTTGATCGATACCTTGCAGGCGGCTGGTTTGGGTCCTCGAAGGATCATGTCAGCGTTGATAAAAGAGTACGGTGGGATTAGTAAGGTTGGGTTTACAGAGGTTGACTGTAGGAACTACATGAGGAACAATCGTCAGAGGAGCTTAGAAGGAGATATTCAGCTACTTCTGGATTATTTGAAGCATATGCATGCTGAGAATGCCAATTTCTTCTTTGCAGTGCAGAATGATGAAGACCAGTCTGCGTGCAATGTCTTCTGGGCTGACTCCAAGGCAAGAATGAATTACACGTACTTCAGTGACACCGTCACATTTGACACGACTTACAGGTCCAACAGATACCGTTTGCCATTTGCACCCTTTACTGGGGTGAATCATCATGGGCAACCCATACTATTTGGCTGTGCTTTTATGATTAATGAATCTGAATCATCATTTGTCTGGCTTTTTAAGACATGGCTTATGGCAATGTCTGGACGCCCTCCGGTGTCGATCACAACCGATCATGATGCACTAATAGGGTCGGCACTTGCACAGGTTTTTCCTGAAACTCGTCATCGCTTCTGTAAATGGCACATCTTCAAGAAGTGCCAGGAGAAGCTGTCGCAAGTATTTTTGGAGCATCCAACCTTTGAAGCAGACTTCCACAAGTGTGTAAACTTGACAGAATCAGTTGATGAATTTGAATCTTGCTGGCTGGCGCTCATTGATAGATATGACCTTAGGGATCATGAATGGCTTCAGACAATATATTCCGCCCGTAGGCACTGGGTCCCTGTATATCTCAGAGACACGTTCTTTGCAGAGATGTCTATAACTCAGCGTAGTGATAGTATGAACTCATATTTTGATGGGTATATAAATGCCTCGACTAATTTGAATCAGTTTTTTAGATTGTATGAGAAAGCGCTGGAGAGTCGGAATGAGAAAGAAGTAAAAGCAGACTATGATACGATGAACACTTCCCCAGTTCTCAAAACCCCATCTCCAATGGAGAAACAAGCATCTGAGTTTTACACAAGGAAGCTTTTTATAAGATTTCAGGAGGAATTGGTTGGGACACTTACCTTTATGGCATCCAAAATTGATGATGACAGTGAGATCATTACCTACGAAGTTGCTAAATATGGGGAGGATCATAAATCTTACTATGTTAAGTTCAATGTTCTGGAGATGAGAGCAACTTGTAGCTGCCAGATGTTTGAATTCTCAGGTCTTCTTTGCCGGCATGTATTAGCTGTTTTCAGAGTGACCAACGTGCTTACCCTCCCACCTCATTTTATTCTAAAACGATGGACAAGAAATGCGAAGAGTAGTGTTACTTTAGAAGAACATGCTAGTAGCTCATATACAAATTATCTAGAGTCGCATACTGTTCGGTACAACACCTTGCGACATGAGGCTTTCAAATTTGTCGATGAAGGGGCAAAGTCTCTGGATGTCTATGATGTGGCAATGAGTGCCCTGCAAGATGCTGCTAAGAAAGTTGCTATTGCTTCAAAAAATGAGGGAAGGGCGGCCATGGTCAATGGACGCAGTAAGGATGATCTAATGCGGCGTAGGTCCCCATATAATCTTTCGACTGGCCGTGGTCATATGACAGCCAGCCAAAGCCTATCCGAGGTAAGAATCGTTTTTCTCTAATTCAGCCATTGCTTTGTCACTCTAGTTGGAAATGACACCTTCCTATGCCTGCCCCTTCTTTTCCTGTAAAGTCCTTCCTAGTCAATTTGGTTGTTTCCTCCCCTTTTATTATTTGCGGTCTATTTACTAAATAATGCCACTTTTCTTGTATCTTTAGTATGCTCATTTGATAAATGGTGGTTAGATCTTGAGACTGTTCAGAGTTTACACACCTTACTGGAAATGATTGACTATCCACTGGAGAAACAAACTGCAACCCTACAGCCTAAGATTATCAGAGAGTGAAGATTTTTCAAAATTCATCTGATGCAGACCTTAGGTCGGTTGTTGAACCAACAATTTTTCTAAGGATGTCAGTAATTTTTTCACTTATAAAGTTTGTTGTCTCTGCTTTCTCTCAAAGATTATGTCTCAAATCCTTTTTATGTTGTATCGGCACTTGTCAGATCTCTGTCCTGTTTTTGTAATCAGATAGTGATTATGCTTGCAGAAATGTGTAGTTGATGGTATCCATAAAATTTATGCTGGGGTTAAAGCTGAGAGTTCCAAGTCGGCGTGGTATGGTTAATATAGAAACTTTCTGCTGAGGCCTGAAATTGTTGGTGTATCTTGTGCAGGAGGATATGGACCATAAGATTGGAGAACTCATCAATGACCTAGAGTCTGCAAATCGGAAGTGTGAATTATATCGGGCTAATTTGCTTTCAGTACTAAAAGAAATTGAGGATCATAAACTTCAATTGGCAATAAAAGTGCAGAATGTGAAAATCAGCCTGAAAGATGGCATTTGATGGTGCGCTAGAGTAACGCCTTGTGGGGGTTCATCTTGGGCTACATCAACCATGAAACAGGACTCGGCTGCATCTTCTTTGGCTACTCAGGAAGAAAAAAAGGTGCTCTTTGTACATATAGGGTTCAGCAAATGACTAGAAAATAGGATTTTTCTAGGTAGCATTGTTTTCCTCTTTCTGACTTTTTTTTTTTTTTTTTTCCTTTTTTTCCTTTGTTTATTTTCAAAGAATTGGGGGAATTACGTTAGAAGCGGCCAATTTCTTCCAAACTCAACAAGGAAGGCATTTGCTAGGTTTGATACTCACCTCACTGCCTTCGATAATTAATACGTGCCGTACCAACAATCGGGGAGTACTGCTATAGATTTTGCGGGGAGACAATGTTTACATGTAAAGTCTCATTTTAATTTCAATTTCACTTGAGTGCACCTTGCAAAGGGGTTTCAGCCTACAGTCCATGCGCGTTATGTCTGTTCAGTTGTCTTCGGTGTTAGCTCTCTCCGGGGTTTATCCGATTGTACAGGATATGTAAAGCTTGAAATGCAAACACGAACTTCAAAAGCCATCTTTGTTGCAGATGACACTTGAAAGGCTTTGCTGGACATAATGTGTGAAACTTTCACGGCATTTACTTTTTATATCAATTGACTATGGTTAAGGCATATAGTATTTCTTGGATGTAACGTTACTTGTCGACGTTGTCGTAACATTAGGTGCGACAATCTGACCTTTGTCAAGCAGATGGAGAAGGCACGGAATCGGAACTTTTTGTGACCCACCGACCTCACCGCTCTTAAAGCGCATTCATTAGTGAGTTACTGATAAGTACCATTGATGAAAAGCTAAGAAAGATACAGCTAACAAGAACGGTTCTCCCAACAGTCACTCTTTGAGACTGAGCCTAGCATTTTGGACCTTCACCGAGAGCTTTAACTTCTGATCTTCCATATCTTTCAAAAGAGCCAGAAGGTTTGTCCGATAAACTTCGCATCTTTGATTTGTACTTTCCAACGCAGCAGTCAACTCGCGAATTTTCTTTTTCTTCTCATCCTGAAGGCCACAAAGCATTAACATTTACAAGTCCGATGACTTGGGATTATGTATAAAGCAAGAAATATGTTCATGAATGATAATGAGGACTATAACAATGACCAATATTTCTGCATGAAATTATGCTAGTTTCAGACACCTACAAATTCCATTTTCAATCTCAGCTTGCAGTTTAAACTTTTTCTTCCAACTACTTCTATGAACTCATATATCAGAAACCGACAGGCCACATCTACAATGTTCCTGTCATCAACTGTTGTTAAGAAGCAAGAAATGAAGACGATAAAAAAGAGCATAATGCTATATTCAGCATAGCATGATAAACCAGAGATCCTTTTCCTTCTAGTATATACCTTCTGCAGACAACTCAATGCATAACATTAACTACCTGGAATGACAACGGGGAAACTGATAAAAATCATCAAATTTGTGTACTTTAAGAAAACTTCATTTCTTATCACTCCAAACTGGGGTTCGATCATAATTCCCTATGCAGACAAGTCAATGTATAACATTAACTACTTTGAATTACATCAGGGAAACTGAGAAAAATCATCATATTTGTGTATTTTAAAAAACTTCATTTCTTACCACTCCAAACTGGGGTTCGATCATAATTCCCTATCCCATACATAAGGAACGCACCCTTCTTAGTGGGATAAGACTAGGTTGGTATCATAGTTGTTACACATAATGAAAGCACAGAGCACTTCAGATATTATAGCAATAGTAACCCTTTCCACTAAGTGGATTTTGTTACAGGATTCTCCTATGTTGTTTTGTCAAGACCAGCATTTTAGTTCAAGAACAATCCCAAAAGATAAAGTACAGATGAACCGGTAATTACACTGGAGCATCCTAGTTTTGAAGAAAAAGTGGAAAAATAAAGCTGAAAGTAGCTAAAGTTCATGAGGGGCTACATAAACAAGTATATTGGCAAGCCAAATTAAGAACACTAGAATCATGGCAAGCACAGAACTAGAATTGAAAACATGCCACATCAATAAATCAGAATAAACTTACCACAGATTGAAATGTCAACATGTGATTTTCTCCAGAGGCATGAAACTCTTTACTACTACCATTTGCAAGATTTCCATCCAGCGCAGCTCCAGGACCTTTATTTTTCACAGCAGCTACCTTCTTAGCAGCCTCTTGTAGAGCATCCATTGCCACATTATAAATGTAGATGGACTTTGCTCCTTCCTCCACGTATTTAATTGCTTCCTGGCGTAAATTATTATACCGCACAGTTAGAGATTCTCGAGGACCATTTGGTACTTCGGTAGCATTCTCATCGGTCATGGAATCACTCTTGGCATTTCTCGTCCATCTTTTCAGTATATATTGAGAGGGCAGTGTTAAAACATTTTTTGCTCTAAAAACTGCCAGGATATGTCTACAAATGATTCCAGTATATTCAAACATCTGGCAGCTGCAAGTGGCTTTCATCTCGAAAGAATTGAAAATAACAGTGTGTGCTCTGTGCTCTTCCCCATATTTTGCCACCCGATAAGTACTGACGTCTCCTGAATCCTCAATTTTGGTTGCAGGATTTGCAAGAGTCTCGACTAATTCCCCCTGAAATTTCATAAAGATTCTTCTTGTAAATAGCCCAGCAGCTTGTTTCTCCATAGGAGACGGGGTCTTCAGAACCGGTGAAGTGTTGGTAGTGTCATAATCGGCTTTTAGTTCCTTTTCATGCCAATTTGCTAAAGCTTTTTCATACTGCTTAATTAGCATCTGCATGGTCGTCGATGCATTGACATAACCATCAAAAAAAGTGTTCAAACCTTCACTTCTCTCTGCCAAGCCTAGATCTCCAAAAAAGGTATCTCTCATGTAAAGTGGGACCCATTGCTCCCGAGCACTATAGATTGACTGAAGCCATTCTTTATCTGTAATGTAATATCGTTGCAGCAGTGACTCCCAGGATGCTTCAAACTCCTCAATTGTCTCAGCCTCGTTTATGCATCTTTTAAATTCAAATTCAAAAGTGGGATGTGATTGGTAAAGGTCTGCCATCTTGTCTTGAGTTTCTCTAAATATGCCCCACTTACAAAAACGGTGGCGAGTACCAGGAAGAACTTGTGAAACAGCTGCCTGGAGAAGTCCGTCAGGATCAGTCGTGATAGAGACAGGATACCGTCTGCCCATAGACTGAAGCCAACTCTGGAGCACCCAAATGAAAGAGGACTCCGAGTCATTCAGAATCAACGCGCAGCCGAACAAAACCGGTTGCCCATGATGATTCAGTCCTGTAAACGATGCAAAAGGCACCTTATGCCCGTTCGTCCGGTACGTAGTGTCGAATGTCACGGCATCGCCAAAGTGCTTATAGTTCGTCCTGGCCGTCTCATCGGCCCAGAATATGCTTCCACCAGACTGGTCATTATCATCCTCGACTGCATAAAAGAATGCCGGGTTCTCCGCTTGCATCCTCTTGAGATAATCCAAGACATGCTGACCCCCAACTCCGAGGGCCCTCTCCCTGCCACTACTCATTTAACTCCACGGTTATCTGTCGATTCAATCAGCCAAGTCGGGACACCCCCAAAAGGATAACATCTTCTTGCGACTACAGCAACCAAAACAACGAAAAGCAAGAGAAATTCCAACCTTCAGCCAAACTCCTAGCCCGATTACGCCAGGATCCCCAACATAACAGCAGAGAATCTAAACCCTCGAACCATCGAGCTCACTCCACATCGTCGCCACAGTAATTTCAGCGAAAAAGCAGAGCTTTAACGGGTAGCAGCTGCAGGATGCAGCTCGAGAGTAAGCTGAAACAAGAGGCTCTTCCACCGAGGCTAATCAAACCGAACGCGGACAAGGCCGGCACCGAGATTGAAGCGACGCTTGCCTGAATTGCGAACTGACCTGAAAGAGACGACCGGAGCGGCGGCGGCGGATGCCGGACCTCTGCAAATGGTGCTCCGCTTCTTCTAGGGTTTCACGACGCGCCTCCGATTCGTCCCCCGAAATGCCACAGAACCAGGAATCTTCAAACCGGAAGCTCGAATGGCGGACGAGGGGATCGAATAGACGGAGTTGAGTTCGTTGGTTTTCGGATTTGATGGCGGACTCCGAGTTAGCTGAGTCGCGCACGAGTTGATTGATGACTCGCTCCGGCTCGCAAGTATTTTCGCGAGTCCCTTTTCTTTTTTTTTGCATAAAATGTTTTGTTAATTAGTGCGCAAAGCACGTGATAAACACTTAAATACGCCATTTTGTAAAAGTCAATCGCTAAGAACTGATCGTCATTATTATTAATATTACCGACTAATTAGAATTATTTTTTTAATTTCATCTTTATTAATTAATCTGTCGTCTACTTACAAATATATTTACTACATTTCATGTACACTAATAAAGGGGCGCACGTGCGGCATATTTGCAAAAAATTGACATTTGAAAGGTTAGACAAAATAATTTTATAACAATGTATCTGATTTATTACACGATGAAATTAAATTAATAATAACAATACATGATGTTCATTTTTTAAAAATGTATGCATGTACGCGAACATAAATGGATATTTTGAGAATTGAAATATTTTTAGAAAGTTTATTATCAGATAGAAAAAATTCAAATTTTAATATTAAATCCCAAGAGGGATTATATTGAATTTTTTTACTTGTACATGTGGAGATAAATATAATATCAATTAAATAAGTAATTACGAATATTCCAAACTTTTTCCAATGGTTCCACTTTGCTTTAAATTAAAGAATGTTGGGGAGAGAAGTGAAAGAAAAAAAAATATCTAAATTTCTCCAAAGTAAAAGGGCCTCTTATCTTTTCACAATATTTTGGATAAAAGTTTACAGTTGACTTGGACAGATAATTAATTAAGTGAATTCTTATCTTTTTATATATAAGCTACTATCAAGGCTCATGTGATGCGATTGGACAAGTTACCAATGAAAATTAAATAGCTATAGCTACTTGTTATCTTGTCTTTGTTAGTTAATCTCTCATCTATGCACAATATATTGACAATCAATTTATATATACACTAGCAAATGTTCACTTGCATGTTTGAAAAATAAGGGCATTTGAAAGATTAGGAAAAATAAGTTTATAACTAAAGTATTTGAATTAATAAATAATGAAACGAAATTATCCTTAAAAATGCACAAATTACAAAGGAAATACATAGATATTTGTATAAAGATACAAATATTTTTAAAATTTCAAATCCGATTAGGAAAGTTGTTGATGGATAGAAGAAATTTAAATTTAGATGTGCGAGAGAGATTATCTAAACGAATTATTATAGTGGTATGTAGAAAAATTGAATACATATGATAATTATATAATAAATAGGTATGAAATATTCTGCGAGATTAAAAAGCGTGAAATAGAGGGAGAGAAATTGTTCAGAAAATGTATCAAGGAATTGTTAAGATAGCCACTTGTGCTCTCACTAAAGAATTATTGATAATTACCTTTGCTATTTTGCACAAGCTACTAATAAAGGATTAATCATCTACTGGTCAACGGTATAATCATACTCAAGTACCAAATTTTCACCAATTTTGCAATATTTAAAAAAAAAAAAATCATGGACATAGATGTAGGGAACCAAAACTGACAAATGTATTTGGGCCTTGAGGTCCAGATTAGCGGCCCAATTATTGGCCCACAACGAGGAGGAAGCTCGTCTCCTTGACGTATGTAGCGACGCTAACGAGCAGAGAGGCACTCGAACAGGCTGACGATGAGCAAAGTTCTCAACTTCAACGCAGATTCAGCAGGAAAGGTGGTGTACCGGTTGTGGCAGTAACTGGGCATAACAGATTCATACGCTGAACTGATTTTCCGGTCTCTCTCTCTCTCGTCCTTCATCATCTTCTTCTTCTTCTTTTCCCATTGTGATGCGTTCTTTAGCAGCAGGTGTCTGATAAATTATTTTGTATGTTTCTTGATTCACGTGTTGAAATCCGACCAGCCTCAGGACTCTTAGGCTATATGAAGGCGTGGTTTCTATTTAGGCTGTCTACTTGCGGTCGGTTGGAAGCTTTGGGTTGCTCTTTCTTGAGTGACCCTCAAGATGTTTGATTTATTTCCCAAGTGAGGGGCTTCTCTTCTGGGTGATTTCTTTACGTTATTCTTTATTTTGGTGCTGTTCTAATAATGGGTTTCTGGAAACAATAAAAGACCGTTAATTAAATTTGGGACGGTCAATGGTCATGCCGTACTAGGGGTGCTATTAGAATTTTTTCTCACTTTGTCTGCTTCTGCATTTGATCGGTGGTTGTTTGCACGCACTTAGTTCAGCTCCTCTAAACCACGAAATGGGTTTTAGCTATAAGTGATTTTGTTGACGTGAAAATGAATAAGCAGAATATCAGCATGTTTGAACTAATATCGTTGCCACTGTGAAGGGGCGATCACAATCAGCTTTAATTTGTATGCATCTCCCCCTTCTCTATCAAGAAACTCATGTTGATGACCTTTGTTGGATTGATTCTTTTTTTCTTTTTTTTGTGAAAAATTAACTTCGTCTACAGGTGTTCACTGTGCATTATGTTGTACCTTGCTTGTTGCATGATGCATACCTTTATGAAGTTAAATGGTAGTCTATATGCTTTATATCCATTATGAGTAGCTAGATGTCAAGGTTCATGATTTGCTTGTTTAATTGTTTCATGATATTGAAGACCCTGCTGCTATGCACAGCTTGAGCATTTGCAGCTTGAGCATTTGCGGCTGAATCCAGTTGCCAGAAACTGTAAATCTGCCTAAAAGCACTGCTTTGTCCCAGTAAGCATTAACATGGCAGCACCGTGGCGTCGGCTTTGCAACATTGTCCGTGGTTCCTATTTATCTCATGAAAGGATCAAGGAGAGTAGCAGTGTAAAGGTGCACAGCATGACCTTCCGGCATCTTAGCAGCTCCTTCAGTTTCAATGAAAGTGAGCTGGAAGATGCAAGAACAAACCAAAGCCAGAGCCAGAGCCAAAGCCCTGGCTACAACAATGACAACCGGTATGAAGCTCCTCCACCGGATCCAATACCCAATAGACCTTTGAGAGGTCGTCCACAATCTCAGCGCATAGTAGGGAACGACGGGCCTAATTTTAGAGGAGAAAGAGTAAAAAGAGATCAATCCGATGATAGTTTCTTGGAAAAATTTAAGCTGAGTTTTGACAAGAGGGATAAGCCTGAAGGAGATGCGGCAAGTGCAACTACCCAGCTATCTCAGGAAGAAAATAAAGCAAATCCTAACCAAATGACAAACGAAGGGCAGCCGTCACTCCCAGAAGATGCTGATCAGATATTCAAGAAAATGAAGGAGACTGGTCTAATTCCAAACGCGGTGGCCATGCTTGATGGTCTTTGCAAAGATGGGTTGGTCCAGGAAGCTATGAAGCTTTTCAGTCTGATGCGGGAGAAGGGTGCTATACCAGAAGTTGTTGTATACACGGCCGTTGTTGAAGGGTTCTGCAAAGCCCAGAAGTTTGATGATGCAAAGAGGATTTTCAGGAAGATGCAAAATAACGGGATTACTCCAAATGCATTCAGCTTTACTGTGCTAATACAAGGTCTATACAGATGTGAGAGATTGGAGGATGCTCTTGAGTTCTGCGAGGAGATGATTGATGCCGGCCATTCTCCAAACGTGATGACTTTTGTGGGGTTGGTGGACGGGGTGTGTAAGCAGAAGGGTGTTGAAGAAGCTCAGATTGTTATTAACAGGCTCCGGGAGAAGGGATATTTCATTAACGAGAAAGCTGTCAGAGAATTCTTGGAGAAGAAGGCTCCATTCTCATCCATGGTGTGGGAGGCAATCTTTGGGAAGAAACAGTCGCATAGCTTGTTCTGATTGATTCCCCTCGATAGGCCTAAGCTGGACTTGGTGGACATGGAATTACATCTGTTACGAAGAGCATTGCACTATAGGACTTCTGTTTTGTTTACATGGCAGAACAAATCTACTTGTTCGTTGTAGTGGTGGCCTTTTTCAAGAAGTAGCTTAATATTGGAGATTCGCCTGTATGGCAATTTATCTTTCTATTTCCATGTGGTACGTGCAGCTGCCAATTTGAAAAGACAATTTAATGAAATGGTGTTAGATGTGTGATCTCCCATAAAGAAACAAGAGAGGGCCAACCTGGAGTTCCCAAAGTATGCATCGGATTAATAATATGAATTTCCGAATGGATTGGCTAAAAAGATGTTTCGAGTGAATTTTAAAATGATTTTGTTAACATTAAAGAAAATTTCTCATTTTCAAAACACCATTTTTCTCGGTTTTTGCACAATAGGTATGGTAACAATGTATTTATCGAAATGACACGTCAAAACCGTTGTAATGACAAACAAAAAGAGAACAGGCAAAGGAATTCATAAATGAAGGGGGGACATTGGCGATTGAATCTTGTCGGCAGTAACTGGCGGGAAGTAACGGCTTCGCAATCGCCGTCCTCCGTGTGAAATATAAGGAGGGAGCAGGCGAGCTATGGTTCTTGTCTTCCTTCCGTGAATGTATTCGACACCCAAGAATCTACGGTCTCGTGCCGACCAACTCGCTGTCGGACTTCAAAAAAATTCCTTCACTCGGAAACAGCTAGAGCAGTTCCACGCCCAAATCCTCGCCGGCGGTCTCCTCCACTCTGCTTCTCTCCTGACCACGTTCCTCTCATCATGCTATCGCTTGCAACAAACTCATTACGCTTTGCTTTTCATGCGCAATCTGCCGATATGTATTCCGTCTTTGTGGAACTCGACGGTTCGGTTGTCGCTGGACTCCGGTGCGTGGCCAGATTTTGTGGGTTTATACAATGGGATGCTCCGTAATAGCGTATTTCCCAGCAAGGTGACGCTTTCTTCGATAGTGCGTTCCTGTGCGGCTCGCGGTGCGACCCAGTTGGGCGAATCGTTCCATTGCCAGATTCTTAAGATGGGTTTTGAACTTGATGTGATCTTGCAGACTGGGTTGCTCGACTTCTATGGAAAGGTCGGGAATTTGAGGTGCGCAAGAAAGATGTTTGCGGAAATGCTGCAGAGGGACGTGGTGGCTGATAACGCCATGGTTTCCGCACTTAGCAAGCATGGATGCTTGGAGGAGGCTCGTGATTTGTTTGATAATATGCCGCAGCGGAACTCGGCTTCTTGGAATTCTATGATAACTTGCTATTGCAAGTTGGGTGACATTGGCACTGCCCGTTCAATGTTTGATGCAAACCCAATCAAAGATGTGGTCTCTTGGAATGCGATGATTGATGGGTACATAAAAGCGAATCAGCTACTGGCTGCTCAGGAGTTATTTGTACGGATGGGAACTGCCAGGAATTCAGTTACTTGGAATACGATGATATCAGGTTATGTTCAGTGTAAGGAATTTGGGAAAGCAATAGCCACGTTTCAAGAAATGCGGGTTGAAAATGTAAAACCAACCGAAGTCACCATGATTAGTTTGTTATCTGCCTGCGCTCACCTCGGAGCACTGGACCTGGGTGAATGGATTCATGATTACATCAGGAGGAAGCGCTTAAAGATTGATGCTGTTTTAGGTAATGCTCTTATAGATATGTACAGCAAATGTGGAAGCATAAATGCTGCTTGTGATGTATTTGACAGGCTTCCTGTGAAAAACATCTTCTGTTGGAACTCGATCATAGCAGGATTGGGAACAAATGGTTATGGTGGAAAGGCAATTGATCTCTTTGCTCAGATGCAGGAGGAGGGACTAAAGCCAGATGGGGTCACCTTTGTTGGACTTCTTAGTGGGTGCAGTCATTCCGGTTTGGTTTCTGCAGGCAGAAGATATTTTTCTGAGATGGATGACATTTATGGAGTTACACCAGCGATTGAACACTATGGCTGCATGGTCGACCTATTGGGACGAGCAGGGTTGCTCAAAGAAGCTGTTGAACTTGTGAAAACCATGCCGGTGAAGCCTAACGCACAGGTATGGGGAAGTTTGCTCAGGGTTTGTCAAATTCATAAGGACACTGAACTCAGTAAGGATGTAGTTCAGAATCTGCTGGATTTAGATCCATGTGATGGAGGAAATTATGTGTATTTATCTAATTTGTATGCATCATTAAATCGGTGGGACGAGGTTAATGTATGCCGCAAGATAATGATTGATAGAGGGGTTCACAAAGTACCAGGATGCAGTTCAATAGAGTTGGATGGTCTAGTGCATGAGTTTGTGGCTGGGGACAGTAGACACCTGCAGATCACGCAAATCAACTTGTTTCTAGATGAGATTGCAAAGCAGTTAAAAGAGCATGGTCACGAGTCTGATACAGCTCTTGTGCTCCATGATATTGAGGATGAAGAGAAGGAAACTGCAGTCAGCTATCACAGTGAAAGAATCGCCGTTGCCTTTGGGCTCATGAGCACACCACCTGGGAAAACTATCAGGGTGGTGAAGAACCTTCGCACGTGCAGTGATTGTCACTCAGCTCTTAAAATTATTTCAAATGTATACAAGAGAGAAATTATTGTGAGGGATAGGAAAAGATTTCACCACTTCAAGGATGGATGCTGTTCCTGTAGGGATTATTGGTAAATGAAAACATCCTATTGGAGGGCATCATTTGTTTTTGCCATCGATAGATACCTAAACCAAGGTTGTAGCTGTGGGTATTATTCACTTCCTTAGACTGATCCAATGTCAATCACTTTGACATCATGAGGCTTCTTTATCCTAAAAGATTGTGTTATTAATACCATTATGGGCAATGTGCCTTTTCTCGCTCATCAGAATTGTGTTCTTCTATTCCTGAGTTGCCCAAATGTATCATTCTAGCATGTTGTGCATGGTATGAAAGAGTAGGTGTCCTGCATTTTTTAAGCAAACTGAATAAAGTTTCTGCCTCATGCAGCTGTTATATGCATAGCATTCTACCTGCAATAATAACTCTTATATGGGTACAAATATCGGCTTATGTTGATTGCCAGTGCTAGTTCTTTTTCTTTTTAAAGAAGTTGGGCTACACTTCGACAAATTTGTCACTGGTAAAACATCTCAACATTATTGATGTAATATAAAAGCCTTTATTGGAACGTTATACATGAATTATAATACCTAACCTCCCTATCAGTCGTAGTCACCTAGAAATACAATGGTTTTAAGCTTTATATTTTTGCGAGCACCCATACACTGTGCAAACTCAATTGATCACGCATTTGATCCTGCCGAGACCTGTCTATATTGAGACAGATCCTCTAGCTGCTGCTGCTGCTTCTAGACCTTAAATAGCCTCAATACTTTTGTTTCCCTGTCTTTGGATGAAGTGATACTGTGGCACGTACAATGGAGATCATCCCCGTAGCTATGTTTGGATACACTGGCTTTCCTGCGCATTCATCACCAATTCAAGTGAGAGAGAACCTAATCAGCAGAGCTACCACAAATTTTGTCAAAGAAGTTTAGGAGGCATTCATTTCCCAAAAGCAGGTGTTTGCATTTACTGCCTTAATAAGCTAGTCTAGTTCACTGGAGTTGATATAAGTTTAAATGTGAACTCAAAAATGGCAATACACTCACTCAAAATATATCCATTTCCATAGAAGAGACGAGCACTCCATCATCTTCCCAATTAACATCCTTGGCCTTTGCATCCTTTCCAATTAGCTGAAGAGGCGCTTCTAGTGGAGGGGGGGACTGCAGGGAAAAAACATAAATCAGCAGCCATAAAAGGTATCATACATAGGTTCATGTCATGATGCATCTTAGGCTCTATAATTTTCTTATACTGATTTCTGAGAGACTAGTTTCGGAGATATGACAAAGGTGAGTTTTCACTGCTGAAAGAAAAGTACCATGCAGCGAATGAGAGGCCAGTTGATCCCCCGGAAGAAAGGATGTTGCTTGATATCATTGGCACCATTATTTGATCCTAGACGGGACTCAGGGTCTCTCTGTAACAGCGCATAGATGAGTTGCCTGGCTGCGAGACTTACCTGGAGTGTGAAATAAGGATTCAGTTCATCAGATTTTCCAGGAAGAATGCTAAGACAAATGCCTAGCATAGCAAGTAATTCACAAATTTAGGTGGAATATGGCTGTGAATGTCAAAAAAGATGAAAATCCATGATTTGTCAAAGAGTAGAATGGATGACGTTGAGAAAACACTAAACCCATCAACAGAAGGAAGGACGTTCTCATGTAATGTCTGGGAGGGGTAAAGTTCATACTGGAATGCTACTTGGGAATGTCAGATCCTTGTGCAAGATGTTGGCAAATGTCTTCTGCCTGTTCTTTCCTCTAAAAGGTGTGCGCCCGTACAGCATCTCGTACAATAAGATGCCTAAATGGGTGAAACAAGTATATCAATCAGAAAATTATGCAACTGCTGTCATGACCAATCAAATGAAGAGTAGATGATGAGGTAGAAACAAGAGCAGACAACTAGTGACGACAAGGTAGGATCCACAAACTTCATGTACTTACCAAGGGCCCACCAATCGATAGCGCTGCTATGCCCTGCCCCTGTGATAATTTCCTGCAAAGACAAACCGAGTTCAACTTGTGAATGGCAGAGCAACCATGCTCAGGTATAATCGAAGCCTTAATTTGAGGATTAAACGATGCATGGTAAATGATTATATGGACTTTCCGTGTGTAAAGTTCCTCCTTATGCAGTTACTCAATAATCTAAACAAAGTAAAAATCCAAAAAGGCACGGAGATCCATCATACAGGTGCAATGTACTCTTCAGTTCCAACAAAGGAATTAGATTGTGATACTGGTTCGGCAACAAACATCGGTGGTGGCTGACTCCTTGATCTTCTTCTATTTTTGGGAGGTGGGTGATGTATTATCTGTAGAACATGGTAGAAGTCAGTACATTTATGGTCCCTTGTTTGAGCATTTCAAATTTATCCATCGAGCAAGCCCATTATGATCCCAAGTACTTGACTCTTTATCAATCGCAAACAACATTTAAAAAGTTGACTATTTGATAGGAATACGAAATTTACTTGGGGTTTACAGGATGTCAAGAAAGATAAGTCGAAATCAGTCAATACGACATGCCCATCCTTCTGGAGTAAAATGTTCTCAGGCTTCAAGTCCCGATATACTATTCCTGCTCCAGAAGAACAATACACCAGATCATATAAAAGGTTTTCTCACGAAAGCACACAGAAAGATCATCATTGATGAGCTTGGCACAATAAAAACTTGAAAGATATGCTAGAAGATTCAGTGACTCTGCATTCATAACTTCTATTAACTCATCGAGTATGTTTGACGATGTCTAGGCCATTGAAAAATAAATTTCCGTTTGCTTTTCAAAATGAACATGAGCTGTAATAAATTAATCAGCAATCTCGCTTTGTGCAAGTTATCTGCAATTGCAGGAAAAATCTTTAATGACGTCCCATTCCAACAGTGCAGAAATGTGCATGGTGCAAAATAACGAGCTTAAACGCATCATGAAAAGTATAGACTTTTTCCTCCTGGCTGTAGTACATCAATCAAGGACATAGACTTAGCATAATGCAATAGTACAAGCCCTTGGTTCCAGAGATCTCTTCCCCTTCTAGCAAAACAATTAGCTTGTGATATTGACATACCTAAGCAATGAAGATACTCCAAACCAACAAGGACCTCTGCTGCATAGAACCTGGAAACCAAGAACAGTTTACACTAAGTAGCTGGAGGTCACACCTGGCAAAGGTTAACTATCCTAAACATAAAGCTAAGAAAGCTCCCATCCGTTCTCCACCAGAATAGTCCAACAATGAAAATACTAATGAAGAAGGCCAACTAGGAGCACTGGTTCATCAAAGAATATATCCGACACTCAAAGAAAGTACTGTCAAATTGGTAGGATTATTTAATTTATTCATATAGGATGCCCAGATTTGCATCAATCCACCTGGGTAGATAAATATGATCATTTTTGCAGGATGCTAAACCAAACTGAACATGAAGACATAACCATTTCTAGTATCAAGAAGAATCACTCTTCTATAGCTGGCAAAAATGTTAAGAGCGATACAGTCTAAGAATGGAATGTTGAGAGCACCTTGCAGAATCCTCCGTAAATATTTTCATTGGCTGTTTGTCAAGCAATGCAAACAATTCTCCACCAGGGCAAAAATCCGTGATTAAACAAACATGTGTTGAAGTCTGGAAATGAAACAGAACCATAAGATGATCGGAAATGAAACAGAATCATAAGATGATCATTTTAAACTCTACAGATGCATCAAAAGAGACATATTATGCATATGTTTGTATTTCCTAGAAAATTTCCTTTCCTAAACCTTTCTAATAAATACATTTCATGACGAAATTCTTGATGGGGAAAGAATTGTCACGTGCAATTGTAGAAGAATGACTCATCGAAACACAAACCATGACACAATTTGTGCGGTGATTTAGAAGCGTGAAAACTGAACATCCTGAATTGCTAAAAGATTTTTCTTACATTACGCCTTATACGATTGTAGCATCCACTAAGTCTTTGGATTCATAATGATGTAGGGATACTTTATATCCTGAGATGATGTAAATATTGCGGTGATAACATTATTAAAAACAAAAGATTAGAGAAAAAGTAACATTTCCTTTTGTTTTTTGTTTAACACAACTTCCATTTATTCTTGTGAATCACTTTTTGAAATTTATGGCAATGATTTTGTATCATTTCCATGCAGTTAAGTCCAGTGATAACTCTCTTTTAAATGCAGCTATTGATCATACACATATCCAGTTATGTTATAGTGGAGTATCCAAAGATGAAAAAGATCCAACAATTGGCAAATGTCTTGAAGGAGTAAACATAAGACCTGAAAGGAACTGTATAGCGTTGGAAGAAAAGGATGATCCAGTAATGAAATGATTTCTCTTTCAATACACGCTCGGTGAACCTGCAGACAGCAAACAACCAAGTGTTAAATCCTTGAAGCTTTACACTGAAGTGCTTGAATTATGGATGCATCAGTTAAAGTTAATTTCAGGCTTTTGTTAGTCATGCACACGTCCATGCCCGAATTGCCATGTTTCCTTTATGCTAGTTGAGGAAATAGAACAATGATGAATCCAAATGATTCAGTGCATGGTATTTTGGAAATTTACCTTTACAATCACACTAGCAATCAGAGTTGGAAGATACAATGATGACAATCATCAGCCAAAGACAAATATAACTTGTAGGCTGATTATTACATTTTTCTCTCAAGTTGTCATTCAAGTAATAATGAGCTGATGATGAAGCTATGATCCACAGATATCAGGTGTGTTGGGGTGGTGTTAATCATCATGTGCTACTAGAGGACAGCAATAAAACAATATTTTAAGAATTAACTCGCAACATTAAAGTTTTGAGTCCTTCACACATGCTAACCTTGTTACGATTCAACATCATTGATTTTTCCATCGCCTTCATAGCAAACAGTTCACCTGTATCTTGCAGTTCCACCAAATGAACACTGTAGCAAAATCACAAGCTTAGTAAAGTTCTTTAATTCCAAAATGCTATCTGTCGTTTCTTTGCTTTTTGAGAATATATTTACCTAATACATATGCATGATCTCACTATTAGATGCCATAGCCTCATAGGTATGTGTAAGTGTGACTGGATACATTCTACATAGAAATGACAGACTGCAACCTAGTTTTGCTGAGGAACCCTGCATACCTCCCAGTGTCACCGCAACCCAAAGGCTTGATGGGCTTAAAATGCTGCAGGCCGATTTTTTCACCACATGCTGTGATCTGTTCCAGATATCCAACAAAGATATGTTGTCATTAGTACAGAGGAGGAAAAATTAGTGAATATATATATAAAAAAATAGAATCCTACAAACTGAAAAGCATTAGATATTTGTACTAGAAACACAAATACAAAAGTGAAATAAATATTAATATTACAGACATGTGGCAAAAGTTATAACATAAACGTGACATCAAGAAGAGACACAGCCATCCAATAATTTTAAACAAAACCTTCCAACAGCATCATAATAGCATACAGCTGGCCAGGAAAATGTGAACTGACCAACACATACCTTTTGGATTGCTATCCATGAAGGACTATATCTTTTGTGAGGCCTTGGAAAGACAGGTTGAGAATGAATTGCCCACAAATCTTCTGGCCTCTAAATAATGGAACCATTTAAATTGCATCAGTTACATGCCAAATAACTTGCAAGAAAAGTAGCAGTTTCTCATCTCCCAATGACATATGAGACACGAAGGCTGAAGTCTAAAACTGGAAATGAAAATGTAAGTGTTAATACTTTAAGCTGCTGAAAATTGATGCTATCATATATATCGCAATAGATGAGTCCTGTATGCAGTAGAACCTGATGTGCTCTCCAAAACAGAAGTATTAAAGCTGTGTGGTACCCGCTTTATATTTTCTAGCACAAAGACACTTCTCGCTAATCGTGCACATAGATGTACAGATAGGTAGTGCAGAAATATAATACTAAGGAACAATTAGCATGGCCATAAATAAGAAAAGAAACAATTCTCATCATTGATTTGATAACAACATTCAAAAGAACCATGTCATTGCAAGGCTTGGTTTGATATGCTTAATTTTTCCTGAAAGGTAACCCAGCGAACTACAAGACTTGAATGTATCTTTCAGAGAGATGGAATTCGGTAGATTCTAAGCAGATATGCGAGTTGGCAAATAAAATTTTAATAAATAGGTATTAAAGTAAAGCCTAGTTATGGAAAAAATGGAATACCTTACCAAATTGGCATCAGGAAGCTCACGGACAGCTTCATCAACATTTTCAGCTGTAGCTTTGACCTGGTAAAACAGATATAAATCATGTTGACCATAGTGGGATACAAGAGCTGATATATCATCTATGCTGACGCCTGGATATACTAGACAGGCTTTAACCCGTTTTTTCTTGATTCTCAGAACACGAATCATTCATTAGTGCAAACTCTCACCAGTTTAGCACTTTGTTGCTCTGTCCTTTCTGAAAGACGGCTCCTGAGGGGTTCCACATGATCACTTCCATCTAGTTGAACACCAATGAAGTATTGAAGCTCACCCTAAAAGATCATATGAAAATTTCACGAAAAATGAAAGAAATATTCTTGCTGAGAAAGCTGATTAATGAATTGTTTCAATGATTCTCTGAAGCAAGAAAAAGTATGCACCTTCTGGTCGCGCATAGGTTGCAAGTGAAACAGATTCCAAAATTTCTTCCCTGGAAAATGAGAACTTGTTATATTTTTGAGTGACACTAATGGAAGAACTCTTATTTTTTTGTTCAGAAATGAAAGAATTAGAAAGTACAATATTAACCGAGCTGTAATTTCAAATGGGGTAATATTCATGACGTGTAGGTTTAATCAAGGGGGATCAAGGTCAAGGTAATGCACCACCAGATTCATTGTAAAGCAGCATGGACAGTACATCTTACCGCTCTTAGTATAGTTGATTAACTGAACAGTGATCTCTCTTTGTTCTCTTATAGCATCTCTAATCTTGGAGACAGTTGCCTGATCTGTTTCAGGACCTTGAAGAAACCTGTACGCTTATAAGTTAGATGTAGTGAAGCATTAACATAGTACGAGATAGAATATTTACTTATGAGGATCAGAATAGCGGCAGTCTGTCTGGAAATGTTTTAACATATCAGGATTATCCATACTATAATTTCTTGGAATATGTCATACTTGTTTTACATTTATATTATGTTGCCAATGTCATATTTTCCTACTTTTAGGAAACTATATAACAAATTTTAATTGCAAGACTCTACTGGTACAGTGTCATGTAGTCTAGCAACCTAAGAATTGAAGTGCCTAGGCAATGATATTAGCAACTAATCTTGTAAGGTTAAGATCTCAAAAAAGGAGATCATCAACCTCTACACTATAATAGTTGAGTTCTTAGGTGTCAAAGAAATAGGACATGAGAAGTGTTAGTGGAAGTTACTCCTTCAAATGGACTCATTATATAGAGGAAGCACTCTCACGGATCCTTAGGACATCTTATGTCACTTTCGATCTTTATTATTTGCAGCAGTGTGAAATGTTCAGAAAAGAAATTTTTCATTGGCACTTGCAATATTGAAACCAATCTGAATAATAAATGATCCTTCGGGTTTGAAGACATTGGGACCCTTTAATTAGAGCAAATGACAAATACGATGGGTTAATTGTAGTATGGACATGGTCCACCCATTGTGAAAGATGGTGAAAGATCCTAATACAGAGCACGAAAATTCTCACCTACAGTTTCTTCCCAAAATTTCCTCACGGGTATATTCAGTCAATTCAAGGAAGCTGTCAGAAGCAAATATCTGCACATATAGGACCAAAATAAGTCTGGAAATGTCATCCGCTCAAAGCACAAATTGTATATTGATGGAGAAGATTCATAAAATAGAAACTGGAAAGCTATCCATACCACTTAATTTTTCACATGAGCAGATATCTTATCCAGCACAGTGATCTGTGAGACATCTTTAACCACCAAACTTATAATGATCGTTGAGGTATTAAGTTCATTGTAGCTAGGTGTGTGTATTAGAGTTATTGCATTATTTTCAGTACCAAATCTCTCGGATATAGTTTTTTATGAATGCAGGTAATACTTGTAATCCTAACTGCAACAGAGAATGCCGTAAGATATAAGAACAATCACTATGACAGATTGTCGGAGTATGTTGCTTTTCCATTTCTTGAAACTATGAATTGTTATATGCTCTCTATCTATAATTCACCTAAGACAATATTATATTAAATTCTAGAGAATCATCAAAATTTCCGGGAGGAAAATGAATGAAAGTTAAACATCTAATATATGTGAACCAAATTGTTCTTTCTCAATTTTATAATCTTAAATCACAGAAGGAACCAAAAGAATCCAGAGGACGATGACTAAACTTACAATTGGATTATCTGGAAGTCTTGGATCTGATATCACAAAATTCTTTTCAATGCGCTCCAATGTGGTTGCAAGATCTATTCCTTGGCGTATATCTCTCTCTCTATCAGTGCGGTCCCAACCGTCTCTGCTTTCCACATCTTTTGTCACCAAAACTTCAGGTTCAATACTTTGTTCAAGCTCTTGCTTCCCTCCAATGCTTGAAGACCTCCCTTTGAGCCTAAATTTAGTAGAACCTCTCAGCAAAATGTTAGCTATGAGGCTTGCACAATTGCTTAAAGTGAGGTTTGGAGAGAAAAATAGGGATTAGTAGGATAAGGGTGTCCCACTTTCTTGGAAGCATTGCTCTCCTTTCTTCAAATTACCGACAAAGTTCAAAGCACACATTTTCCTAAGGTTGACGGAGTAATAGTTTATATACATGGCTTCTAATGTTTTCTCAAATACTAACTGCTGGATACACTAATTGACTATTGAAGGACAACGGTGATTTTGAGAGTATCAAAGAGATCACATATTTGAAGTGATCATTAGCTTATTGAATGGAAAAGAGAGCATCGCCCATGCACGCATAGAGTGCTTAAATGGAAAAACTCACCCCATCAAAGAGATACGCCCTGATTTTCGAGATTTCTTTTCCGCTTCTTGAATGGAACTGGTACGCAGCAAATTACTAGCGTGATCCGCTAAAGGAGTTTGTCTACCGGGGGTGCTCAGTTTTTCATCAGTGGACTTTGGCAGGAAGGAGTCAAGGTTAAATCTGTCCAGTGCTTCATTCTTAACATCGTTACTTATAGACCGAATATGAGATCGGCGATGCTTCACTGTCTGCACAACCTCTGTGATGGAATCTAAAGCCTCTTCCTTCTGACGAGCTGTCACATGAATGATTTGAATATTAACAGTGAAATCTATGTCCAAGCAGATGCAGCGTCAAGTTGCACTCAAACACTTACCATCATAGCGGATTAAAGACTGAGGCAATCCATTTGGCCGCAATGCTTTGTCAACAACACCCTCTGTGTACTTGCTGACCTCAACTTGCATTCTGCAAGGAACTGAACATTAGTGAAGACAATGCAACATGGAAAGATTCTGATTTGTCTGCAGAAACAGATACATGCTACCAAACTTGTTAAAGAAACATCACAATCTCATTCTTTTCCACACGTCTTTTATTTAACCACCAAGCCAAGTACACGCAAGCTCTTATGTTGACTTGATGCATTCATAATTTGTGGCTCTAGATCCATTATTTCCATGCATGGAACCATTCCAAGTATTTCCTTCTCCATCACTTATTACTTTTACATGACATGATTTGCTTATAAATCATGCAAGAAGGTCATGTTGCCGTAGTGAGTCAAGTCACATAGTCGCAGAGTTAAAAGGGGAAACGTCTCCAACACATAGAACAATCTTTCTGTGAGCACCACACTAGGGGTGGTTTATAGCGACATGAGAACAAGGAGATAGGACTGTCAAGATGAAACTACAAGAACCTGTAGTACAAAAACTACAACACCATGACAAGTTGCATATCTCTGTCCTCATCTTGGATTAAAAATTCACATGCCTCATGCACAAGCAAGATTGGCACAACAAAAAATCTGTGTTACAAACAAGAGGAGGTGAAGGAAAAAGACCGACCCAATGAACTTGATGGTGTTTCCTTTGTCATCTTTGATAGGGGTGAGAGTAAGGAGGTTCCAAAAGGGAGTTCCGTCCTTCTTGTAGTTCAGAAGCCTACCGCAGTAGCTTTTCCCGGTTTTCACAGCATCCCTTATCTTGGCCACTTCGTTCTGGTCTGTCTCTGGTCCTTGAAGAAATCGGCTGAAAAAAAAAAACACACAGATACTTCCATGTTTAGTGTGTCGTGAAACTTTCATGAACAGTCCACTCATGCTTAAAAGCAGCAATCAGCATGCAGATGGTCTACATAAGAAGACACCCGAGATCACTCTCTTCATTGTCTACTTCCATTTCAGATGCTCTTTAATCTGGTGTCAAGATTGTGGCAATTCATGTTCAGCAGTCGTGGCATTGTCCGAAGGATCTTACTCGGATTACGTAGGCGTTGGTTGGAGTTAACCATTATTTAGAATCACTTTGGAGTCGCTCGATTCTTCTGCAAATTTCTCAAATGATCACATCATATCAACTATCATCGTATTATGACAAGAAAGAAACAAGCAAAAACAGAAAATGTGTCAGCAGCTGCATCAGCCTATTCTAACTAACTTAACGGACTTGAATATAAAAATGTGGAATTGCAGGTCCGAAGATGCAATCGTAGGAAAATGCGACCCGTAGAAAACGAGGGGACTCGGTCAAAACTCAGTTCTCGACTCACCAATTCCTGCCGATGACCTCCTTGGAGGAGTAGCCGGTCATGGTGAAGAAGCCGCTGCTCGCGTACAGGATCGGGCACTCCGGCTTCGTCGCGTCCGACACCACGAACGTCTGCTGCAGCGACGCCAGCGCGTTTTTCAGCTCCTGAGACACCCTCGGCAGCCCGTCCGGCCCGAAGTTCGAGTCCTCCGACGTCCTCGTCGAGTCCACCGCGAACCTCTCCGACGAGTTCTTGCTCCGCTCGCCGCCGTCGCCTGATGACCTGATCTTGAAAGCCGGCGCATTGAAGCTCGCCTCCCCGCCTTCCGGCAACACGTGCAGCCCCCACTCCGCCGTCCTCTCCGTGATGGAGGCTTCGGTCAGGATCGGGTCTCGCCCGGCCTGGGAGGCCGACCCGCCATTGGAGGCCGCTGCGGGATTCGGAGGGCTAAGGTCTGAGCTCGGATGGGGCCGACTGGGGGGGGCCTGATGCTTGTCGAAGGCCATCCACTTGCCGGCTTGCTCTTTGTTGACGAAGACCCGCGGAGACTCTTCAATTTCGTCGGGCGCGACCCGAGGTTGTGATTGGATTGGTACCGACGCAGGTTTCTCCATCTCCTGACTCTGCTTTTGCCGGGAAATCCTGGAAGCAAGATGAGATTAATCTCAGGAAACAAGCACAAATTTAGCTGCTGCTGGTTGCTAATCATGATTCTGGAACTTGGGTTTTCTTCTTCTTCTTCTAGATTGAGCTTGTTTGCACTAAAAGTTGGAGCTTTCAGCTTAGTTGGCTCCCATATCTGTTTCTGGGACTGTTAGGCGACTTGCGCAATAATGAAAAAGCTCCTTAGAGCTAACAAGATTTGGGGAAGAGAACGTGAAGTTTCAAAGCAAAAGCAGACTAGTACAGTACACTGAAAAAGCCAGCAAGACCTATGAAGCCTAGTTCAACCACCGAAAACCGACCTGAACAAGACCTGAGTTCCAGTTGAAATGGTAACTGAGCCGGTGGGACTCACTGTTCGATGCTCAATTTGGAGGAGCCATCAATATGGCAGCAGGAGCTTCTTGAAGGTTTCAAAAGTCAAGTCCTTGCTGGTTCTTGATGACAATCCCTGCGAGTCCTAGCTGTGTGTCTTCAGTCTCTGGCCTACAATGTTCCTGGTTAGAAATCATCTCTCAAATGAATGCCCAAAATGTAAGAGTTGTCTAGATTTCATCATCAAGGAATGTGCTATAAAGAGAGGAGAACAGATGGGAAGAGATAGCGTTCAGATTGCAGAATTAATATAGGTCCGCAACTGTACTTTCATGCCCAACGAGAAGAAAAAAGAAGAAAATAATATGCTGTGATCACGTTCTATATCCATTTGATTCAGATGTGTTTTTTTGTGTATGGATGCGCCGAAGCCGTTGATTCTTTATAATCCATCCTATCGGTGTTGATTTAGCAATCTTCTCCCAGTTTTCCTGGATGGCACGTTTTTGGGGAAAAGAAAAATATAAATCTTGAAGCGTGTCCCGAAGCAAACGCAGAAGGAGATTATGAGGCCAGAAAAGACTGGTGGTATGGGATGGTTTGAGGATAGATTTCGCTATCACATTAACTTTGTTTTTGGTCCTTTTATGAAGAGACCGCGTGCGAGTGTGTGGGTGTGTGTCTGTTATGAGAAGAGAAGCGTATATACTTTTGGGACCGCAACATTATCGCACGGTCCTGTTAACTTCCACGTCCTTTTACTTGCGCATATTTCGCAGATTAAGTCAGAAACAGGGAAATTAAGGCAGCATGACCTCATGAACTTGGCTAGAGAAAGTCAGCATGAGTTTCCACACCTAACGTTACTGCTTTTTTGGAATTGAATGGGACGATGATCGAGCGTGCTGTGGATTCTATTCCTCAGCCATCAATGCGGGCTTCTGCATGGCCAGGTATAATCGGGACTTACTTTTCTTGCTTTTGATTATTTTCTTCACCTAACAAGTTCAGCTACTTGAGATGTCCCGAGTTTCAAACACGAGGTCTCGTGTTCCCCTCTAGGCCGTTCGCCCGGTGGATGGGCCGCGGTATATTTTTGAGCCTGGACTGATTGACTTTGTGATAAACCGCCTCTTCACCTGAGACATAGCTTTAGTAGATCGTTTCTTCCATGTGTATGCATTAGCATTTATATTTGTCAACACCGTGTGCCACTACACCTGCCATTTATCCCCAAAATTCACGAGCTATACATTTATCTTCTTCTTCTTCTTCTTCTTCTTTCTGCTCGGACGATAAAGCGAAACAGTTCGATGAAGGAACAATGATTGCAGCCAGTGTGTGGTTAAGATGAGGTAGGTCGGAATCCTCCATCGGAGCCCATTGATGACCGACAATGATCTTGTAGATCTTAAGACTACATTCCAAGGCACCGGACAATGATACGTCTGGGTGGAGATACACTCTACCGTTGAGTTGTGTCCCTCAGGAAAAATATTTTTCATCTTTCATGTAAAGGACGTTCGGACATATCGCCAATCATAAAGAGAGCGGATAAAGCACGTGGCATCGGTTGCAGCCACAAGGGGCTTATTTGGTTGTTCTTGTGGATGTGAGTCCAAAGCTCGCGGCTTTCAGCGAAGACATCTTTGTGTGGTGAGTGCGCGACCGCTCAAGAATCTGAAGGGCCCTCCTGAAACCATCTGCGTATCTTCACGTTGAAGAGGAGGGCTCATTGCCTGAGGCAATCATTTTTACCTGTGAGCTCTCCATGGGGACAAGAGGGAGGAGGGTATTGAATTCTGGCAAAAGTGATTTTAAAGCAAAGGTGATGTGAGCTCAGTGCGGTTTGATTTGGTTTGGTCGGAGTACGGGACTGCGACGACGCAGTCTGCAGATATTATTTGGAAAAGTAGACTGAACCGAATCATTTTTTCTGTTTGGGGCTTTCTAAATCGAACCCGACAGTTATCTTCCTTTTTCCCCCTCTTGTTTCTTCTTGCTGGCCAATCGAAAGCTGGAATAGAATTAGCTTTAGATGGTTCACTGATTGGATAAAGAATTAGGTTACTTAGTTGCAACAAATCACATACAAATCCAAAATGTGAATCTAAGCTACTACGTAGTTTTTTATAAATAAATAAAAATTATACGACACACTTCGGTTTTGCTGTCTGATTCTGGTTTAAGAAAAAGTTTGGTCGGGTTGTGAACTGGTTTCCTGGTAGAAAAGGAATCCTCTAGCATCAAATTAAGCTGCAAAAGCATTGGTTTGTGACTAATGGTTTAAACCATTTTACAAAAAACGGGTGTTCGAAATTCTTGTGACTTCTCTAGTAATTCCAACTGGTCCCGAAATCCTTGGGACTTCTCCAGAGATGTATTCAGAACTATTAAATTTGGACACGGCCGATGGCCATAGACTGAAAGGCAGTTTGAATTTGACGTTTCCATTAATATAATGAGTGAGACAGCTTCTTTTCTCTTGCAGAAATGAGTGGTGTACTATAAGGTGTCACAGCATTATCAACTGATGTAAGACGATGGAGAAATAGAGGGACATTGAACTAGCCAACTCTGGGGGCAAATAGACAATCTCAAGTAGAGCTGGACTGGACTGGTCTGAGATGGCCTTGCTCCACAAGCGAAGCAAGACAGTCATCAAACATCTCTTCAACCGACTTGAACTTGAACCCTAAGCTCTTCAGCTTCGACGTGTTGTACTCGTAGTACGGCCTATCCAGAGGCTCGAACCTGTTAAAAAGGAACCGCTAAAACTTAGCAACCAAACCATGTACATATGTAACCTGATTTCCGCGATAAATCATGTCAGTAATTGTTATACATAATCATATAATCAGGGTTTTCGCAGCAAACAGGGCTAAATTACGACAAAGGAAGGAAAAGGAGGACAATAGGCCAACGAGATTGAAAATGAATCATGATGATGTCACGCATTCTTGACCCTTTGATGTGTTGTGTCTCTCGTTTTGCTGAGGCTCGTGTACCTATGTTTGTTTGGCACCCGGATCACTGTCCTTCCCGACAATATCCGTGATAATTTTTCTCGTTACTCGAGTCATCTATCCACCCAGCCAACCAAGAAGTACGAAATCTCAATAAAACATCTATTTTTGGAATGCCCATATTGAAATTTTTAACAGATAATGATCAATGATTGATTATAGGTGGACAGCCATGAAATGACCCTTGAGCACTCTAAAATGTCTATTCCAATGGACGAAACTGCCGTGACGACATGCAAGAATGTCTTGGCTATGTCCAATATCAAAAGCACAGCATTCAAACAACCAATTAAATGAACCGGTAATTCTTTTTGGGTCGGGTTTGTTTACCTTCTTGGGACTGGCAGAGATGGATAGCGCGATGATAAGAACGATACCAGTTCGTTGTTGTCCATGACGACCGCACTACAAATGTAGCGCCCGCAAGCACTTCTTTCCTCATAAACAAGAATATGGCAGCACGCAACATCGTCGATGTGGACATACCCCATCCTCCCGTGCCATTGGAATTTTTCCGTTTCCCCTGGTTTGCATCAGCAGAACAAACTCATGTTAGTCATGATACAGATGAAAAGCAACCAGAAGTAGGTACATTGGCCGAGTGATTAATCAATTAGACAGCAAAGGACAACACCTTTAAGTAATCCGAGGACATCGGATGCAGTAGAGCACAAAACGGGCGGCAAACTGGGTCCAATGAGAAATGCCGGAAGCACTGTGACTAGGTCGATCTTGTTCTCGGTGCAGAATTCCCAAGCTGCCTTCTCAGCTAAGGTTTTCGATAGAACGTACCATAACTTCTCAAGTACATGAAGCGTGCAACATATATATTAGCCAGATGAAATGTCATAACGCGCATTGTCCCGCAACTTAACCAAGCGAGAAAGAGAGTTTTCGAGACCTCTTTGAAAGCTGAATGTCCCAAAAAAAAAACTATAGTGGTTTTATAGTACATTACCTGGAGTCTTTCGCAAAGTTCTATGGAGCTCCAAGTCGACTCGTCCAAAGGTACGTTCGGGTCGAAATCATCTCTAGCCCGCACTGTCGAAGAAGACGAGGTGAGAACAACACGCCTTAGGTTTGGGTTTTTCTTGCACGAGCGTAGCACATTCAGAGTACCCTCGATGGCCGGTTCCAAGATCTCTGCCTGTAACACAAATTGAGCAGGTGATATGAAAGCGAGTCAACCAAGCCTACTGCTTTCGGCGCTTGATAGCAACTCGTAGTACAGTTTCAGACAATGTCCAGCACTAAAGTCTCATCAATTTGTTATTCCCCATTCTTCTACCCCGCAATTCAAAGGTTTGGCCTACCCTGAGGTGACGGAAAATGACTCGAGCATGCTACGATCTAAAGCTAGAAAAGGTCAGGAGCGTAAAGTGGGCTGTGATAACAACTTGCCTTTGGATCTCTAGAAGGTTTAAGTACAGGGGAGGCGGTGTGGAACACGCCCTCGCATCCCATAATCGCAACGTCGAAGCTTCCCTCTTTCATCAAATCCGCCTTCACCAACCGGAGTCTCTCTTTTGCGCCCTCCAGCTTCCACAGGTGCGCCACTTTCTTCTCATTCCCTGCCAATGAAGCATTAAAATTATAACGTTGTGTTCGTCAAATTCAATGCGCTGAAAGTACACTGACCGGGGTCTCTGACTGTTCCGACGACATGATAACCGGATAAGAGGAGCCTCTTGATCAACCAGGAAGCAAGATAACCTGCAGCTCCCGTAACACAGACTTTGCCTTTATATTCGGAATCCATTCTCTTGTTTTTCACTCACATACAACGTTTCCAAGTTCTGTTAAAGTAGTACTATATAGCCTGTTATTCAACAAGCGTTATATAGCAACAACAGTGTCGCTTCACGGGTTCTTTAGAAATTGTCAAGTGCGGAGAAGGTAAGTCATCTAATGCTCGTGAGCTATGCATATTTCTGAAATCACCCTAGAAAAAAAAAGGTGGAAACTCCCTAAAACAGAAACAAGATTTAGATTTTGTTTAGGAGAATCATTGTTTGTATTCAAGAACTTGTGGATGTTTGCAAGCAAGACTGTCACCAGACCAGGCTGTTCTTCTTGATTTAGGTGAATCATTCGAGAGCGATGAACCTATTCCTGTCTCATAGCTCGGTTAGCCACACCTAATACTGATTTTCAGTTCGGTCTGACTCGGTGAAATCCTTCAAGATGCTAACTTTCCCATGGGTAAGTAGCTTCATGTTATAAAGCATTAACCTTGCACCATATCCGAGCTAGCTAACACTTCGTGACATGCATTATCAATAGTTGTTGATCGAATGCTGAGCGTAGACGGACATGATAACCGCACGAAACCAAACATGTTAATGGGAGATAAGAGTTGAGAACTCAAGCTAGTCGAGATTACAGAATCATCTAGATGATAATTTCCGCATTTCAGGAATGATAGACAAAAATATGGTACAGTATGACAGTTGCAAAGAAAGTATTCTATCAGTTGAATTTCATTTCTGAGTGTTTTGGTTACTGGAAGTGCTTAAGAATCAAATCCACGGACTTCAAAGGTATAGACTTATTTACAAAATTTGTTAAAGTGTATCTCGACTATGAGCCCGTAAAAGAAATCCAATCTAAAACTCAGACATATAGTTTAAATTAGGAAAGTCTCGATTGGACTTTGAGTTTATCAACAACCCATCGTTGTTGAAGTTGGATTCCTAATTTGAACTGATTTCCTAATTTGAATTGACAAATCACACATAAAAATGAGATTTTGCTCTATTATTACCTATTAAAGCAAACAATTCGAACAAAAAAGAAAGGGGAAATAAGAGTACTGTTAGGGCTTTTATGGATTAGTTTTTCTGAATGAATTCTCTTGATATAATATTTTGTTTTGGGTGTAATCTAGTCCTGGGAAGCTCTTAAGCGACTGATCATTAGTCAACTCTGTATTTATGAATTTCTTTAAAGCGAGATTTTTTCGTGAAATAAGTTTCGACACTCGAGCAAATCACATAATTTGATGTCCTTTTATCTCTCCAATAATTTCTTCTTCTCGCATTACACTTAAATAGCATGATTCGTTAAGTTTCGTATTATTTGAAAACAAAATTTATATATTTAATGATGTGGCAAATTCTTTTAAAATTTGAAATATGTGTGAATTTATTTAAATGCTCATTTACAATTCATGACTTCGCTTTATTCACAAATTTAATGAAACGGTCGTATTTTTGTAAAATACAGAAATTAACTTTAGTATGTTCGGTAAACAATTTCGACAGTTTACCTTACCAAAAGGAAAAAAAACTTTAGTATGTTCGATGGTTGGTGAGCCAAATTAAGTCGAGAGCTTCGTCCAACAAGTACAAATACACGTGACTTTCAGGAACTTGACGGAATCAATTTAGCATTTTAAGAAGTTGAGACACTACAAAAAAAATCGTTGCAATCTTGCACGTCAGCGACTTAAAAAATTTTGCTAGCATTAACTCATGAAATATTATGAGATTTGTTATCAATATTTCTACGTACCCATTGTTGCATGGATAATAGATATATTTAAAAATAAGGTTAATATTATGAAAAATCCAAAATTAATATATGTGATAAATTTACTCCAAACTAATATTTTTTAACTATGGAAAATCTCAAATTGGTATATTTATTATAAATTTATATTCTATTAAATTGGATTAATATCATAAAGAATTGGTAAACTCATGATAAACAGAAGATAAAATCCTAAATTGGTATACTCATCAACTTTTATGTGTCATCTAACTTAAAAAATATAACAAAAACTAACGGAAAGTAAATTTGTCACAAATATACCGCTTTAGGATTTTTGGTGATCAAAAAATTAGTTTAAGGTAAATTTGTCACATGTGTACCGGTTTGGGATTTTTCATGATATTAATCTTTAAAAATAATTATGTAATCAAATTCATTAATTTATCCTTCATCTAATATGGTAAATATATATAAATACTTTTATACTGATAATGCACCTAATACAAATCCTTCATTTATTATTTCAAGGCAAATTTCGAGCAGCTAAATAGTAATTTGAAGTTGCATTCGATACTCCCCTTTGATGGTTAGGGGAAAGTAAAGCATAAGATAAATTGCTTATTAAAAAACGTTTCGCTGACTTATTAAAGTTTGGGTTTGAGTAATGCTTTAAACTTTGAGCGATAGTCATAGTAATGAACAACAACGATCCAATACATCATTTAATGAATCAATTTTGTGAACCAGTTTCAGTAAATCCAGCATTTCCTCGATTAATCCACCATGACATGTCGTCAAGGCAAACTTGAGTTGCTTGACAGTAAGTTGAAGCATACATTTATCACACCCCTTCAGTGGGCGAGGAGAAGCAAAGCATAAGAAGAATTGATTATAGAAGGAGCATTTTTTAAGTTATTAAGACCGGTTTAAGGGTTGCATCAGAATATGAGCGACCTTTAAATAAGTAGGCCATATTTATTAGAGGTGATCGGTTTGAAGATGAGTAGGTTTCAAACCTAGAACTTGGAACTTGTCCTGTTATAATCAATTTCCAGTTTTTTAAAACTAGAGTTGGTAATAGAACCTACCATATTTTCCTAGTCTGATTTCAGGGTCTACTTAAGAACTTATTTTTTTGTTCTTCTTTTTTTCATTTTGTACAACGAAATAATATGAGTAATAAAATTGTTCAAAGTAAAAGATGAATAACATATATCTCTTCTCCGCCAAAAGCAACAATCCATAAAATGAAAATATAGTCATATACCATTATAAATGATAAAAAAAATTCAAAACACTTAACATTTAAAACTCAAATTATTAAACTTCATCCGTAAAAAAATTTGCTCCAAATTCTAGCGGCCTAAAAACAAACTATTCATTCAATGATAGTAAGTGAGGGCGAGTCGAGAACGAGCGAGGGTTGCAAGACTCGAACAAATGATGGCAAGCCGCAAACGAGGAAGGAGGTAGGTGAGTTGCAAGCAAGAGAGAGGCATGGAGTGTTTGAGCTAGGTAGGAATCTTGGAGACAACGGAAAAAAAAAATCTAAAAAAAATTAAGATTTCTAGGCCTTATGAAACCAATTCCTAAATCAGTTCCATTGGTCCAATTTTTTAGTGGTTCTTCACTTGGAAACGAAAACCTAAAACTAGATTGGTTTTTAGGACAATTCAATCTTATTCCTAAATAGATCCGTTCTGGTTATACAACTCTAATATTCACGAATTGATAACAAGCAACCACATGATTCAGCGAATCAATTTCATGTACTAGTAAGTCTAGCACCTCGGCTAATCCACTATGACATGTCGTGATGACTTGAAAATAGCTATTTAACCCAATTCATCCAAACGTCATCCATTCGATAGTAAATTTATGAAAAGAATTTTTATGCCGGTGATGTACTTAATGAAAACCCCTTCGTCTATCGTTTCAAGGCCAATTTGAGTAGCTTGATGGTAATTTGGAGGTAGTTGGCCACATCCCTTTGGCGGGTGGGGGAAGCAAAGCATATGATAGATTGCTTACCTAAAATAGCGTTTTCAACTAAAGATCGGTAAAAGTGATAGCATTAAACTGGGAGTAAATCTTTAAACAAGTCAGTCATATCCATGGATTCAAAAACATTATCGGTAAACTAATTTTAGTAAGTTTAGCATTTCCCTAATTAATCTGTTATGACGTGGAATGCTGACTTCAAAATACGGAACACGGAGCTCGATTGGGCCTCTAGACCTAATTAGTCCAGCCCATTGCTCTTTAACGCAATCGGTCTAATAACAGGATCTCAAAGTTCATCTCGGAAATCCGAGAAGAAGATATAAAAAATCAAAACAGTAAATAATGATGATGATAATAATAATAAGCAGTTCCTAAGATGTTAGGAGTGACAGAAAATATAAAAACAAGATTTTTAATCCAAGATCTCTTCTTCGTTCGGTTGTCTTGAGAACATAAAAGGCCAAGTTGATGCGAGGATTTGAGGAGTGAGAGAAAAAATACAAAACGAGATTCTTAATCCAAGATTTCTTCTTCGTTCTGTCGTCTTAGGAATATAAAAGGCCTATTTCGTACGTCTGATTAACATTGTGCTGGGTTCGTTCTTGTATCGCTTCGCTGCCGCGCCTCTCTGGTGTAAGCACCGAGAGCGAGCGAGGGAGAGGGAGAGAGAGAGAGGGAAGGGGAGAGTCCGTGAAAGCTTCAAAAATCGTCACTCGAGCGAAACATCCTGCACAGAATCCGAAGTAAGTATGGCCCTTCGCCGCCCCAACTGTCTTTCTTGGCTTAACATCAAGCTTGTTGTTTCGTGCATCCTCTCGACTCTTCTTTTTTTCTTTTTGTTTTTGTCGGCTTGGGTCGTTGTTTTCTAGGATTTTACGAACTGGGTAGTTGAATCTGTGGCCTCTGCTTGTTATTGTTGCTGTCCCCTGTATTGTACGTTGAAGGCGGCCGGGTTTTCTTGTTGCGTCGCATCCGATTTGAGCAATTTGTCGACTTTCCGTTCCCTGTTTTCTTGAGAGTGTTGCATCTGACTAGGGTTTTACTTTGTAGGATACAGAAGTGACGAGTGATGGATACTGGAGGGAATTCTCTCCCGTCTGGGCCCGATGGGGTGAAGCGGAAGATATGCTACTTCTATGACCCTGAAGTGGGCAATTACTACTACGGCCAAGGGCATCCGATGAAGCCGCATAGAATTCGCATGACGCACGCCCTGTTGGCGCACTATGGCTTGCTTCAGCATATGCAGGTCCTCAAGCCCATCCCCGCGAGAGATAGGGATCTCTGCCGCTTCCATGCCGACGATTATGTCTCCTTCCTTAGGAGTATAACCCCGGAGACGCAACAGGATCAGCTGAGGCAGCTCAAGAGGTTCAACGTTGGTGAGGATTGTCCTGTGTTCGATGGCCTTTACTCTTTCTGTCAAACTTATGCCGGTGGCTCGGTTGGTGGTGCCGTGAAGTTGAATCATGGTCTCTGCGATATTGCTATCAACTGGGCGGGTGGGCTGCATCATGCTAAGAAGTGCGAGGCTTCTGGATTTTGCTATGTCAATGACATCGTGCTTGCCATATTGGAGCTCCTTAAACAGCATGAGGTTTGCACAATTAGCATCTGTTCATTCAAATTCTTTATCTTATGACCTGTGTTCATTGGCTTGATTATGAGTCGTGGAAATGATTGCTTGTGATTTTGTTTATCTTAAATGCTCCTTGTATTCATGTGGTCTCCCTTCACCTATTAGCTTGACCTTTTGGGTTGGACTTTCTAACATTGTATCAAAGCTAGTTATCCCTTATGTGAAGGTGCATGGTTTAAAAAAATTTCACGTGAATTTATGTAGTCAAAATTCCACGTGCAGCTCATGATCCAACTTGCATGTGAGATGGGGTGTTGAAATATTATCCCACATCGCTTGACAACGAGTCCAAAATGCTCTTTATATTCATGCGGTCTCTCTCCACCTATTAGCTTAAGTTTTTGGATTGGACTTTCTAACACTAACTTCTCCTTCCCTACCCATCATGTTGAGCATGGTAGCACTACTGACAATCGTGCTAATCATCAGAGTGGAATGGTCTGTGTGTCATGTATTAGGGAGAATGAATTTTCTTCAGTTTTGTTTATATTCCCAAATACAACCTTCTTGTTATAATGATCAAAGCAAAAGACATTAGGTATATTTCACATGTTATGTCAATGACATCTACTGTTAGATTTTGAGTTAACTAATCCGCACAGCCAACTATGACTCATAATATCTATCATTTTCTCTATTGAAGTTCCTCACTGACTTTTTATCTGTCAACTTTGCAGCGCGTTTTGTACGTGGATATTGATATTCACCATGGGGATGGTGTTGAAGAGGCTTTCTACACGACCGATAGGGTCATGACTGTTTCATTTCACAAATTTGGCGATTACTTTCCTGGTACTGGTGATATACGTGACATAGGATATGGTAAAGGGAAATATTACTCCCTCAATGTTCCGTTGGATGATGGGATTGACGATGAAAGCTACCATTCTCTGTTCAAACCAATAATTGGAAAAGTAATGGAAGTTTTCAAACCTGGTGCTGTGGTCCTTCAATGTGGTGCTGACTCTTTGTCAGGAGACAGATTAGGATGCTTCAATCTATCGATCAAAGGACATGCAGAGTGTGTCAAATACATGAGATCATTCAATGTGCCAGTGTTGCTGCTAGGAGGCGGTGGTTATACCATTCGTAATGTTGCTCGTTGTTGGTGCTATGAGGTATTCTGTTTTTCTGATGTTCTCTGGGGCACTTTTAATGATGTACATGATACTATCAATCATTAAGTTCCATTGGATTGTGGAAGGGCCAGGTCTTATAACCTGTCTTGTTCCAGAGTCCAGACATGGGATTAGATATAAGAAATTCGTGGAAATGGAATTCTTAAAGCTATAATTGTAGGCAAACTCTACAAGCAATATAGTATCCCCTCTCATCCTATCCAGCAAGTATACACTCTTGCCATTGTTAGTATTTTAATGTTTGAAAATATCTATCTGAGTAATCGCTTAATCATTAATTTGGTATCTCTGTGGCAGACTGGCGTCGCACTTGGACTTGAAGTTGATGATAAGATGCCACAACACGAGTATTATGAATACTTTGGTCCTGACTATACTCTTCATGTTGCTCCAAGTAACATGGAAAACAAAAATTCGCGACAATTGCTGGAGGAGATAAGATCGAAGCTTCTTGATAATCTCTCTAAGCTCCAGCATGCACCCAGTGTCCAATTCCAAGAAAGACCCCCTGATACTGAGCTCCCAGAGGTTGGTTTCTCCAGCATGCCATACTATATATAGTGATTGCTTATGTTCTGTGTGGGGAACAATCTGTGGGATGATATGGTGAATGCTTTTCCGTTGTTTTACCTTATCCAAGTTTTTTTGTCCATAAATGCATCTCCTCTTAATGATCCAGGAAAAGAGATTTCTTGTTGATGCCATTTTTATAATGAAGCAATAATCATGAATTCTGTTTTATCTGCTGGAGCAGCAAAATGCTGTGAGATGCCACATTCTCTTAATGGCACCCATCCTTTTAGCTAGTTAAATGGACTGTTGTGATATTAGTGGCAGCTTTGCCTTACTCAGATTAGGGCTGGCCATTCATGTGGACGTGTCATTACTGGGTATTGTAATTGTTTCTAGTCATATCATTGAATAAATTTGCGTCTTTGCTAATTATGCTATACGACATGTATGTTAAATTTGTGTAAGTTTGTATTACTTTCAGGTTTGCCATATAATCATGCATAAATGTATTAACTTGTGTTTTTAATTGCCAGCACTAACTTTGATATGACCAGATTTTTTTTCTAATATCTTTTCCCTCAAACCAAGTGTCTTGTATGCTAAATATTCACGAGTATGTGATATTGGTAAAATAACATTCCTACGATTCCATTTCTGGAAGATCTTAAATTTCAAAAGTTTTAGTTTGTGGCATTGGTTTAATTGCTGGTTGACTGTTTCTTCTTAACTTTATGGAACTTGATTGTTTGACTAGGTATTTGGTTTTTTGTAATTTTTAGGCTGATGAAGATCAAGAAGATCCTGATGAGAGATGGGATCCAGACTCTGACATGGATGTTGATGAAGATCGGTATGTTTTTTCCTTCTCTCAATTCACTTCCATATTATTTCATTGTTATATCGCTAACTGATCTTATAATATTGCAGCAAGCCCCTGCCTAGCAGAGTAAAGAGAGAACTAATAGTTGAACCTGAGGTCAAAGATCAGGTTGGTCTGTTTCTTATTTAAGTAATGTGTAATTTAAGTACTAGTCTCTTTAATCAATATTTTAATTTCAGATTTGTAAGATTATCCTATCCACTTTGTAAGTTTTTCTTTTTGTCCCCTCTTTTGTGTGAAATTGTGGATATCCATCAGTTGTGGTCCATGCATTATTTGTTCAATTTTTGCAATAGCACCCATTTTGTGAGATGTTTGAAGTAATGCTGCTTATGTACCCATTGTGGAATTAAATCTTGGAATGTTAAAATGCATAAATAACATCACTAACCTGACATAATGACATGTTGGTGATGCCAATTACCCTTAGCTTACAGCTTTTTAACCTCAATTTGGAAGATTCAAAATCTCGAAATATCTCTCTTGTTTATCTGTCAATTAGCTTAGGGAAGACTTCTTTCTGGTTGAGGTTCTTTTGCTTCTGGTGCGATATTTGACCTAATTACTCTGCACCTTCTGTTGCAGGATTCTCAGAAAGCGTCTATAGATCATGGTAGAGGACTTGACACAGCACAAGAGGATAATGCATCTCTAAAGGTGACTGAAGCTGTAAAATACATCATCATCACACATTTTGATCAACGGACTGGCATAATAAGCTCCATTCATGTGGTTTTTGCAGGTCTCTGATATGAATTCTATGATAACAGATGAACAGAGCGTGAAAATGGAGCAAGACAATATGAACAAACCATCTGAGCAAATATTTCCCAAATAGATTGTCCATTGTTGGTAATTGAATTGTAATGCTTCTGTGGCAAATTCTTAAAGCTTATGATGTGGAAACTTAGGCTCTTTTTTTATGAACTATTATGCTAAATTAAACCTCAGCAAATACTGCTTACTGCTTACTGCTTACTGCTTCCTTGTGTTTTATAGATCCAGACATTCTGATTTTGTGTAAAGTCGACAGTTAAGCTATTGAACTCCCAGTACAGTTCATTAGATTTGAAACTGGTCAATGAAATCTTCATAGTTTTGTGATAGAGGTTTTGTGTGGTTGATTTTCCGAGTTCCTAATACTGATAAATTGTGGTTGTGACATTTCTTCTTAGTTATTGCAACAATGCGACTATAAACGGTCGGTTGTTTTGATGATATTTGCACCCATCCCCCTCTATATCTTGCTGACTGCACCAACAGAACGACTACAGGTGAACAAACTACATGAGAGACATTTGAACTTGAGTTATTACTGTAATTTGTTTCGCCATAACATGGGTCTCACCACACATGTAAGAAGGCAAAAGTAAAAATACAGAGTGTCAAAACTTTGGCACGAGAAGATACTTAAGTACCAAAAATTATAAAAAGTACATTTAAGCGTTAAGATTGGAGAAAAATATTAGTTAAGATCGGAGAAAAATATTAGTTAAGTGTCAACGATAAGAAGATTTAGCTAAAATGTTGATGTAACACTTTTCCGACAAATTAGGGTCAAAACGGCGTCGTTTTATATGTTAAAATGACTAAATAAGCCCAAAACAATCTAAAACGACTAAATAAGCCCAAAACGACATCGTTTTGAATGCTGATATAGTTCCTTTAATCACATTTTCTAAACGAACCAGAGTCAATATGAATTGATCGAATTTCATTCCAATCAAATGATTCACAGCTGTCAATATATCTCTAAATTGATCTTATAAGAGATCCGCTACAAAACGAGTACTCTTATTTTTCAAATGATTCATATCGTCAAGTGTATCCATTTCGAATTTCGTTCCAATCAAATAATTCACAGCTACCAATATATCTCCAAATCGATCTTATAAGAGATCCGCTACAGAATGAATACTCTTATTTTTCAAATGATTTGTATCGTCAAGTGCACCCATTCTGAATTTCATTCCAATCAAATGATTCATAGCTGCCAATTTATCTTGCAGTAACAAAAATGTATTGTTCTGAGGTATATCAAGAGTTAGTCTCCGACTTATATTTTGTCAACCTATCCTTCCTAATTCACATCTTTGTTGAAAGAATTTTTATTTGTAATTCCTTGCATAAGGATTCAAAAAATATAGGATCTCCGCCTACACAAGCAAATTGTTGATAAAACTCCAAAACTATGTCGTTTTGAGGACTAATGTGGCTAGATCAGTCCAAAACGATGTCGTTTTGGTTAAAGTTTAATGTTAATTAAATAATATTAAAAGCAAGGGTCGTCAATGTCTAGGCGCAAGTCGGCGAGGGTCGGCGAGGGTTGGACGGCCCCCACCAGACACTAGGAAAGGACGACAACCCTCTCCTAGATCTGGGCAAGGATCGGCCGCCCTCACCTCAACTTGGGCGAGGGCCGTCGGTGCCGCCCTCTCCCGACGTCAGCCCTCGCCTCCATCAACACTCAAAACGACGCCATTTTGAGCTTATTTGGCTATGTTAACACCCAAAATGGCATCGTTTCGACCCCAACTCGCTGAAAAAGTGCCATGTCGGCATTTTAGCCAAATTTTCTTACTGTTGACACTTTAACTGATATTTTTTTTCCGATCTTGACATTTAAGTGTACATTTCGTAACTTTTGATACTTAAATATCCCCTCGTGCCAAATTTTAACACTTCAGAGGTCAGGCTGTCTATATAAGAATGTATTATGCAATGTCGTCACAACTTAAGAGGTTTTACAGTGAGATTGCCAGAAATCATTACAGGATCATCAGGACAAGCTTGAGAGTAGTTCCAGTGATCATTGTCAGGAGCATGCCATGCTTTAGATTTCGGGAAACTTCACATTACCCAGCAGGGTAGCACGTCATGAGATGATGAAGAAGAAACCTCCCATAGTGTTGTTCGATTATATACGGTGTCTGTTCAAACTGCATTTATGTTTCCATTATCAACCTGGTTCAAGAAAAGAATGTTTGGCGCAATCATGTTGAAATAATACCCGAGTAAAAATCGGTGACCGCAAAGTATAATGAGCTTCATGTCAAGCGTGGGTTGTACGTCTCTCTAATTCTCATTTGCAGAACCGTCAAGTTATAGTATTAGCCTGCAGCAATTTGAAAATGGAGCAGTCACGACGGAGTCTGCTCCTCAGTTCCCAGATTTTATGGCATAGGGCACCATCTGAGATTCACGCTCGTCACTGGAATACGTATGATGTGGTTGAACTCCCTAAAGTTCAGCGACTTCCGAATTACCCAATCTGCTAAAGATTTCCAGACACCATAGCAGTCCCTTTCTGAATTACGACCCACTCCTTTGAAGCCTTATAGGCCCAAAGGTAGTTTCAAAATAGCTGGTGGAAGTAACCATTGAAGCGCCCAGATACAATTAACGGGGATCGAGCAGAGCCCACCTAGAAAGTTGCTTTGCTGCTTTCAAACAGTGATTTGGTCTGCACCTGAACTGCTTTATACATGACTTTTTGTCCATCTTGTAATGATAGGTGCTTTTTAATCTAAAGATTTCATGAGGACATATTCATCGTCAAGCACTGATCACAGAAGTGAAGCCTGTCATTTAAATAATTCTTTCATCGCTAGAACTCTGCATGGAAAAGGAGAAAAAGATCAACGGAAATCAAAATAGATACCTATGTGTGCATCACCACACTTGTGCGGACATGCAAACGCGGCATATTGCACTCTCACCCCCAAATAGGGAAATTGACACATGCGTGCACGCACAAAACAGAGTTGATACTTTCCCATCTCACCTCTGATATCTAAGCAGCAAGTATGTCCTTTATGAGTAGGACATACATAAAAGCATTAGATTTGTAGACATGTTTTCCATTACCCTATGTTCTCCTGAAATTTTGTTTATTGAATCGTATTAGTAGAGTTCTGGTGCTGCTGCTTTTCATTTTATTCCATTTTATTCCATCTCTTTATAGAATTAAATGACCTTTTGTCCCTGACAAAACCCTAATGAATTACAGCCACTTCTGTTGCTGCTGCTTTCCATTGTGAAATTGTGAAAATAATACGTGAGTGCAGTGAAATAAGACCACGTGTTTTCTGGTGAACTTCTATTAGGAGTTATCTATTAGAGAGTGCTTGAAATTGGGAATGAAACCTGCAAGTTAGGCTGATGCACTCTCTGTCTAAAAGACCAACAGGGAGTCCTCTATGATCTTCGATGTGCTCTGAAACAACTGGAGCATGGCTCAAGCCATGCCTATTCATACTTGTCCGAGCGTAAAGAAGATTCATGCTAGGAACTGCCGTCCAGGGGACTCGACATTTGCCATCCTCAAGAGAACACAGTTCGGATACTAAAAGCTCCTGTGAAGAAAAGTCAACATACTGTAATATCTTTGCAAGCAAAAAGCCCTACATTTACAGAGCAAAAAACATGTGAAGAAGGGCACTAGTTGCAGAAGATTCAGTCTGACAAATTCATATGTATACATTATCCTTCCTTCCTTCCTTCCTTCCTTCCTTATTAAACTTCACACTTGGCCGTTTCATCACTACTTTTCTTCCTTACATCAAAAATGATTTCCAGGGTCTTTCTTCCTTATATTCAGTTGATTTTCAGGGTTAGGTATGTCAAAGAAACTTTGCACTATCACTCTAACTTGTAGGATCGGTCACATTATATTCCATTCAAAAAGCATTCTTATAGCACATTTGAAGCTAGATATGATAGTAAAATCGTAAAAGAGTGTGCCGACCTTTGGTTCTTTGCTTCTTGTAGCAGAAGATTTGCTGAATCCTTGAATGTCCTCTAGTGTAAGTAGCCCAACCAAAATTCTGTCATCGTCAACAATTACTGCACATGATTGCTTCTCTGCGAGCATGAGGCTCACAGCTTCTGACAGCAAAGTTCTTCCTTGGACAGTGACATATCTTGTCCTCATGGCCTGTGAAACCAAAACTCTTCTTTCCAACTCTTCAATACCTCTAATGGGCTCCTCCAGACAAAGCGAACTTTCAACATCACAAAGGTTATAGGCATTTGCAGTTGTTTCAGTTAGTGTGTAAGAAGAAGGTACTTCACTTCTGCTGCCAGAAGTTTCAAATTTTTGAGTTACAGGAGTATTTACTTCATAATTTCTTGTGGCATCCTCGTCATCTAGCTTGCTTTCCTTGCTATCTCTTCTTTTGGACTGTCCAGATGTAATCCATGAAGACAATCCAACAGCCCCAAGTAGTGGTAGAACTATCCGATAGTCCTGTGTCAGTTCAAAAAGCAACAGTACTGAAGTAAGAGGCACCTGACACACCCCTGCCAGAGTAGCAGCCATTCCTACCTGCAAAATTTTTATTCTGTCACTGGGCATTTGATTTTTCTGCATGGACCGCAAGGGTCTCTGAAATCATAGTGAATTGGATTTGTAAGTGATAGATGTTTTACGCTGCCAAATTTGCCGCATGTTTATATTTACACAAGAACCCAACGAGGTGTAAATGTAATATTTCCATAATGCCAATCAACAATCTCAAGCCTAAACAATCTGCCTCTAGGGAAAACTCTCTTTGGTGGGTTGACTGATATAAATGAATCTTATTCCCACAGATTCATTACACAACTTTTTGACATGAAATATGCATTGGTAAGCACCTGACACCGTTCTGGTCAGATCATGCCACAGAGAAAAAGGCTAGTTAGCATGTGTGTTTCTCCATTTTGTGTGTGTGTGTGTGTGTGTGTCTTGTCAACTGTCAACAAGTTTTCGTGTATGTCAATCCAAAAATTGACAGTGCTGATGACGATTAAGTACCAGGCCATATGCTTGAGGTGATGCCACTTCCAAAATGGAGAGATGGACTATTGGATTCAACTGGGAAAGTGCAGAACTAATTAACTTCCCGTATGCTGTCCCAGTTGCTGCACCAATAAAGAGGGAAGGGGCATAGTAACCACCTACTAATCCTGAAGCGCGGCACAGAGAAGTTGCTAGTATTTTAACGGCTACTAGTTGAAGCAATAGATCAGCAGATAGACCTTTCACAAATGGCCGAGACTCCAACAAAATGTCAACATTCTCAAATCCCCAGTAGAGTATTTCAGGATACGCCAAGGATATTAGGCCAACTGTTAAGCCACACATTACTGGAAAGGCAGCCCTTGGCATTCTGGTGGCTTCATGAATGTTGTCAACAATGACCAACATATATGATGTGCATCTAGACAATGCCAGTGAAACCAAGCCGCATAGGGCACCCAATAGAAGATACAATGGGAGTTCTGAAAATGAATTGAACAAATTCCAGATCAACAAAAGTAGAATTGTTGTTTCTCCAAGATTCAAAGTTAAGAACAGAAATGCTCATCAGATACAGTCATGTACAAATCACATGAGCAATCTGGATTCTTTAGCCAATCACCACATGAACAATAAGGTTCACAAGAGGTGGATGACATGTTTACCAACAAAGAGTTGCAGCAATCTTCTGCAAAATAAGACATGAGGACAAACAGTAGCAAATCATGGCACCTGTGTCTATAACAGCATAAGAAGTATTGACATAGAAAAGAATTTTCATGATCACTATCCACAAAGCTATAGCAACGGTGAAATAAATAATTCGATAAATACAGAGTCTCTAGAGCCATTTGAAGCGTTAATAGAACGAGGCAGTCCATGAATTTCAAGTCAGCACTTGTGATGGCAGCAGCAGCAGCCACCTTCTTGTCCATTCAATCAGTGGAAGAGAGACTTAGGTAATTATAATTAGTGACCCAAATCTTGAACCAGTGTGCACGAGGACTGCTGCTTTAATGCAGCAGAAAAGGAAGCGAGTAGTTGCAAGGTACTGTTCTAGATGTAAAAGAATGATTGCAGATGTACCAAAACCAAGATTAAGATTCCTGATCTAGGCAATGAGCACTCAGTTGAATGCTTTCCAAAACTAATCTTCCTAATGTTTTAGAGTATTCTCAAGAATTGCGTTAAGCTAGTAAAGCTACATTAACACAACGCTTGAACTATGACTTGTAAAGGTCCAAAAAAAATCGTGCTTCTGCACTAATTGCATCCAAGCCAAGTGGCAGATGGCAAGCAAAAGGCAATTGGGTAAGGCATAAGTCTCAAGTGTCTTCCACATCAATTATAGTGCCTAAACATTACAGTACTTTTAGACTTTAAAATATAGGAAGCAAAATTTCAAGATGGAATTACAAGCCTTTTGAGGTTCTCTATGCATGATTATTGAAGCCCACGATAAAGTAATTTTAGTGTCCATATGGTTGATGCATGTCAAAGTAAACATGGTTTAGGAGAGAGCAGAGCACACAATTTATCAAGAGAATTTGACATTTAATTGCTTTCTTTTTTAAAGCAAATTTTACATTTTAAGCAGAAAAGATGTCTATCAGAAGCCTTTAGAAGACAAAACAATAAGTAGTGAGCGTGATGATGCATGACTTACCCCCAGGTGATCGGAAGTCATATAGTGGGACTTTGAAGGCTGGTTGAGAGCCAAGACCAACTTCTGATACTATCGAAGCTATAACAGCACTGAGGATAACGATAGAGGTGATATTTGTAAGTGAGATGGATAAATCTGCTGGGGAGGGCCATAAGACAGACTCCACAGCAAAAAAACAACCAGCAACAGCAGCATTAAAACCTAGACACAAACGAAACAAGTATAAGAATTCAAGAGAAACATTAGGAGGGGTTTAGCCAAATCTCCTTTAGGATAAGGACGCTACAGAGCAACTTCCTTCGATGCCAATTTATACCCACCTGTTTCAGCCATTCATATTATAATTCTTCTTTAGGAATAAAATATGAATTAACGTTGAACTTCTGAAACTCCCAATCTCTTGGCTAAATTACTTTGCATTGTTAATAAAGCTCCCCATGGAATAAAACATGAAAGGACATTAAACAAATGAAACTGCCAATCTCTTAACTAAACCACCTTGCATTGCCATGGAAGCTTTAAAACCCTAACAGAAAACCTTGAACAGAGAAACAAGCCCTTCTGCAGAAACTGAAAATTTCTATGTATAGGGTGTGTTAGAGCGACTCAAAATGCAAACGAGCTGTCCAGTTAAATATCCACCTGAGGAAATTCCAGCAGCAGACCCCGCCGCCACAAGCGAGAGCCTTCTTTGCGAACTCTTATCAAACAGTTTGCCAACGCCCTTCGCTACCGACGCTCCAATCTCCACACTGGGACCTTCCGGGCCCAGAGAATTCCCAGTACCTAGAGTAACGCAAGCAGCCACGGCCTTGAGGAGTGGCCTCAATCCGGCCTTCACTATATCTCCCTCACCAACCTCTTCTAAACCACTCCTAATCGCGTTCAGCGCCCCGACGATCAGACCACCACAAGCAGGGACAAGAATGACCCGCGTCCAGATAGCCTCAACGGGTTCTTCTCTGAGCCACGAAGCTCCCCTAGAAGGTATGCCGTCCCAGAAAAAATCGCGAATTTCATGAACCCCATTGTTGAATAGCACTACGCTAAAGCCAGTCAAGAGACCCACCAAGCAAGAAGACACGACAACCCAATTCCCATTTTCCTGCGACAAAGCTTCTTTAATCACACTTTCCACGACACCGCGTCTGCGTCTCCGTTGGGTCTGTTCTTGTGGGCCGAGAGTGGCGTCAGCGTCAGCGTTATCTTCTTGAAGGAGGGACCAGTCGTTCTCTTCGTATCTCGAACAGCGAATGTGGATAACGCTGTTTGCGGGAGATGAAGATAAAGACAAGCGCTTCCAGAGCAAGACTGATGGTGGGGAAACTGATGGAGAGGATTTTGGGATTAAGAGATCGGAGAAGAGTGGAAGTGGAAGTTGGCGCGAGCTGGAGATGAGCAGTGAACGATGGAAGCTCGCCATTGCTGTTTTCATTTTTGCTTCAGGCACCGTCTGTCTCATGGATAAGAAGGAAGCGACTAAAGCCTCAAGTCTATCGCCGACGTCGAACCCAACTATAAATAACTGCTCCACGGGTGAGACTAATAAAATATTGAATTAACGAGAAATGCAATTTATGTTTTTGTTTCCGTTTTCTTTTTTTTCTCTGAGCTTTCTTCTTGTAGTCTCAATATACGCTCAGTCTATCCAATTATTGACACGACGTAAGATATTATCGAAATTATTGTCTTTTAATAAAAAATATTCACACTATACTTTATCATTCAAAATGATGTAATCCTCCATAATGACCTAATATTGGTTTGGTATAATAAAATAAAAAAGGTTTATAAAATTAGAAAGGACTAAAACGGATCACAATGAAGATTCTAATCTCTCTACGTTCAATGTATTATGAAAATATGGAATGAAATTCTTATACTTGTTTGTGAGAGAAGTTTTGATAGGACAAAATGGGATGACAGTAGGATTCTCCTTACTCTTGAATTTACTTAAATTACGCTAAAACATATGATATGATTAAATGTTGACAATGATTGTAACTTAAAATTAATAAACAAAGACAATAATCATAGAGCATAAAACTTCAATTAGTTTAGTAAATTCATTTTCCAATTAATAATCCACAATTAACTTAAATCTAATATTCTACTATCAATTTAATGTGATGAAATTTTCAATCAGATGTTCATAGCTAATTAATCTAACATCCGTTCATACTATGATTATCCACTAGATCCATAAATATAGATAAATTAATCGATATTTTTATGTTAAACAATATGTACAATCAAATTATATCTTATGAAATAAATTAGTCATTTTATTTCATAATTATAATTCTCTTTAATCCGAATGTTCATGATGATTAGTATTTACAACTGTAAATCTAGATTTATAGATCTAAAATTTCAGAACCAATATTTTGGTTTAAATGGGCAATCACGATTATTCCACAATCCGATTCCCAACCAAACCACAAGGGCAAAAGGAGAGGGGATTCCAAGGAGTAGGTGACGGCCGAGTCATTCCGCATTAATGTGCACAAGGCCTATTTTGACCAACTCCAACCGCGATTCAGGCCGAAGACGAGAAACATTATTGTATCATTGCCCACAATTGCCAGGTGAAAAATAAAGGCACCAACAACACTGCATCGTCCCAATAAACCCACCACCCACAAATCATCCTATGGAAACATTGTTTGCTAGCTGCGGCATATAAGATTGTGATTGGATTTTAGACAATAGAAGACAGCAAAGATGACCTCAATATATGGAGGAAAGGAACCCTTATGCTGAAGGAAAGCTACAAGGGTCCCCGAAAGCGACATGTACTGAAACCAAGCACGCCACGTTCCTGCGAAATGTGTTCTTTTTTACAGGAAAGCATCCTTCTCGAGCAGCTTTAGTACCTCATGCTGGCTATTCAGCTTTGCAACATCGATAGGAGTCTTGCCATCCATGTTCTGCAGGGTTCTGTAGAGACGAGGAACGCAATAAGGGACATATAAGGGTAGATTAATGGCCATGAAGTACCTAATCATATTCCACAGGGTAGTTGGGCTTACACAGCAGCACCATTCTTCAACAGGAGTTCCACGCACTCTTTCCTGCCATAGCCAGCTGCATAGTGAAGAGCAGTGTTTTTGTTCTTATCCAGAGCATCCACTCCCGCTCCTGCTTCAAGGAGGACCCGAGCACAATCCTCCTGCAAATCACATAAATTGATGAAACTCAACATCTGTTCCAAAATTTAACCCGGTTGAGTCTGACAACAAGAAGTCTTCAAAACACCTCCGGTTTGATTAGTTCCAGAGATGTATCATGTCTGAGCAACTTGTACATTAAACCTTTGTATATTAAACCAAACCAAACCATATAGGGTCTAGAACCAAACAGAAGCAAAGGGAATGGTTCCATCCAAACTGAACCAATTTGGAGAAGTAACCCAATACCACGTCAAAACAGTGGATTCAAGGGTGAAACTGGGCTCAATTGCTTTGTGATTGTTGGCACCATACTTGGAGCTGTAAAGAAACTCTACAGGAGGTGCAGACCGTGTAAATCCTTTTGGATCAATGTTATGGCTTGTCAAAGCCAATGTATGCCAATTTCTGCCACAGGTTCACTGTTCCAACACTATCTGACCATTTTAAAGACTATTCAATGATTCACAACCAAAGACAAAGGGCCAAAAAACATAGATGGAAAGAACCGATCAGATTAGGCATATCAGTTTATACTTGTGGATCGAATTGAGACTGAACTGAACTGCCAAAAAAGGGGATTGTCCAAAACACCCCTTGCACCAAACAGACCCAAAAATTCGATCCACAAGTATAAACCCTTTTTTGCTCATACCTCTCCATATCCACATGCGAAATGCAGTGCTGTTCTTCCTTCAGCATCTACTTCATCCTTATCAGCACCAGAAGCAAGTGCTTTCTTCAAACCCTGGTATAAAATAAAGTCTTTCAGTTTCTGCACATAGGCTGAAAAGAGATGTGTCCTACAGGTGAACCATCTCATGGGAAAAACTCTTCAACGGCCAAGCAATCACTATTTTCACTCTTCATTTGGTCTTTTTGATCAAACAATAGTTCGCAAAACAATCATAGGGCAGCTTCAATAGATGCCATACCTCCACATCACCAGCACTAGCAGTTTGGTGAACTACAGGCTCATCCTCATTTCCCGATTCATCTTCTTCATCTGGAACAGAATTTTGAGCAGAAGTTGCTGCTTCTCCCGACACTGCGAGACCCATTGCTTCACCCAGCTTCTGCAGAACATCTTTATCGTTCCAGTACCTAAAGCAACACATATGGACAAAAGTTGATACAGTGACAGTTTTCTCCACACTTTAAATTGGACAGCTAAAACATAAAAGTTCTAGCAGTGGTACTTCATCATGGCAGGAGGACCCCCCTTCTCTATTTCTTCCAAAATATGCTTCAAGGATGGATCCTCCTTGATGCGTGCCATCCGTTCCTCGATCTGTTCTTTTTGTGATGGATTCGAAAAGTTCTCAAGCATGCTAGACATGGCAGGATCCTAAGAAACAAAGAGAATATTAAAATCCACCTTTCCTTCCTGACATTCTTTATGAGGACCACACAAAAGAGCTTAAGCACATTGTACCTGCATCAGTACAGAACCAAGCCGCTCAGCCATGGACATGAAGTCAGGATTATCCATGACTTGTTGGATGGTCGACATGTACTGTTGACTATCAAACTGAGGAATACCAGCTTCTTCAGGTGCACCTTGAAAAGTCTTCTGAAGCTGCTCTGCCATCTGGTTGAATGCAGGGTCCTTTGCTATCTGTTCAGCTAATTCCTTGATGCTAGGATCCTACACAAATATATGCTAATAATCATCAATAGCATTTTATAAAGAAAACCTCTATGGGACAAAGCGGCAAGTTATGCAAATCAACAAGTGAAAAAGGAGATCAAGAAACTCAACAGATCAGGCAAGAAGAAAAAGTGAATCTTGGCAATACCCATAAATGGTGCTATTTACTCTAAACCATCAAGCGGACACTTCAATTGTTGATATCACACTAAATAACAATTCCAAGATAACTACAGCAGCATTAATTTTAATCCTACACAACTTATACATCACAGAAATTGATATACTTTATATAAGTAGCCTGATCACCATAGGTTAGACATATATTGAGTGAAAGTACAAAATACATACATTGAGCAGGTTGGACATAGATGAGAAGTCAAATGGATTGGCCCCTCCAAAATCAACTCCTGGCAGAGGAGAAGCCACGCCTTGACCTGGTTGTGCCTGCCCCTCAGACAACTCAGATGCAGAAGACTTATTTGCTTTGACTTCAACCTTCTCATCTGGATAAGGAAAAGGAATGCATGAATTTATCATACAACAGACACTCTTAAAATTAGAGTCAAACACGATAAGAAGTACTGCACCCAATGTACATCATAGAAACAAAACTTCACATCAAGCACCATATGCACCTTTCCCAACACTCATATATATTTCAGAGTCCTAAATTTTCTCGAGATGGTTACTTCAGGAGATATGCTTTATCCTTACTTGCACCAGAAAGAAAAGGGAAGCTTTAGAGACCAGTGAGGCACTTTCATGAAATCTATTTACATCATCAGCATGTTCCTCCCATTAGAATTTCATTACAGCATTCTTCAAGACAAACTTAACCAGATTAACATCGGGCAATGAATAGAAGAACGAAATCAACACACCCACACTTGCACATGAGTGGCTGCACACACATATATGAGCACAAGCTGGTGCGCACATTCATTTCACATGTTCAAGACATTCATTTAGTCACCCAAAAAGCTGCCAGTCCCACCAAACTGTCCATTAACCATAAACTATGCAGCTCAGTCAGAAGCCATATGTCAAAGCTAAAAGGATCCCACAGCACGCCATCTCAATTAAGGCAGTGCGACAAGCACAAAGCATAACACAGGTCAGTCATCATTTTGCCGCGAGCAAAAACCAACAAAGCAACATCCTCGGTCAAACACTGCAAAACCTCACACGGCAAGCTCAATTGCTTTCGGAGTCACACTGAACTCCACCCAAATCATCGCCAAAACAGCACACGAAGGCAAGCAAGAACACTTAATGCAGCATCCCCTGGCCAAACGCTGCAAAACCTCATGCAGCAACCGCGATTGCCTTCGGCTTCACACCAAACTCCACTCAAATGGTCCCCAACACAACAGACGAGGGCAAGCAAAAACAAACAAAGCAGCATCCCCCAGCCAAACACTGCAAAAGCTCACGCAGCAACCTCAATGGCCTTCAGATTCGCACCGAACTCCACCGAAATCATCCCCCACACAGCACATGAAGGCAAGCAAAAACACACAAAGCAGCATCCCCCAGCCAAACACTGCAAAACCGCATGCAGCAATCTCAATAGCCTTTGGATTCACACCGAACTCCACTCAAATCATCCTCCACACAGCACACGAAGGCAAGCAAAAACGAACAAAGCAGCATCCCCCAGCCAAATACAACAAAACCTCACGCGGCAACCTCAATGGCCTTCGGATTCGCGCCAAACTACACTCAAATCATCCCCCACAGCACACGAAGGCAAGCGAAAACCTACAAAGCAGAATCCCCAGCCAAACACCGCAAGACCTCAGGCGGCGACCTCAATTGCCTTCGGATTCGCGCCAAACTCCACACCAAAGGCCTCCCGATGCCATCCGTACCTCAGCAAGAACAACGCAAACACAACGAATCCCGCACCGCCAATCTCAGAAATGATCGATCCAATCACCAAAACAGCAACAAAGCCGACACTCGCGCAACGGACGATCACCATCGCGACCGAAATCAAAGTCAAACCGCGAGAGAGAGAGAGGAGAGCGCGAAGTAATCAAAGAAGCTCACCAGAAGGAGCGTCCTTGGGCGGAGTCGAAGCCATGCCTGCAAAATCGAGCTCGAGCTGTAAAACAGAAAAACCGAATCGCCAAGGAGGAGGAGGAGGAGGAGGAGGAGGAGAGATGGAGAGGGAATCGTAACTACCTGACGAGCCGAGGGAATGAAGAGGAAACTTGACGAGGAGGGGATTGGACCTCTGGATATAGAAGGGGGGAAACGAATCCTCACTTTCTCGCTCGCTCGCTCGCGAGATTCAATAAACCCTATCGCCGATTCGATCGAGCCCGCGAGAGGATTAGCTTAGCTCCAACACGCTCGAAGGTTTTTATATATTATCATTATTATTATTATTTTAATGTTTATTGTGTTGAAATCCGGGATGGGATGGGATGGGATGGGGACGTGCGTGTTGCGGGGCGGGGATTCGTGGCTCCCAGGTTCCGGATCCGAACCTGAGGCGAGGGAGAGGGAGACAGTGAGAGTGGGTCGGCTTCGGTTCGGCGGGCCCCACCAGTCGGTCATGCAATCGTCTCCCAGTTCTTTCCCCATGTGATGACGAACGGCTCGTCCAGCTCCGGGCGGGATACCGATCGCCGGCTGATCCGGCACGTCTCTCGTCGGCCCATATTTCGTTTTCATTCCTGTTGGCGAATCCATTTGTTTTATGATACTCTTCTTTACCGGAATAAATTTTATATATGAGATGGGCACGTATTAGCAATACTATAAGAAGAGCCAACGGTTTGCACTGACTGATTTGGATCTTATCGGATGAAGGGGTGATTTGGCATCTTCATTTCCTTCCAATCCTGGAGAGATTGAATTTCAGGAAGTATATTTTCTTCTAAAGATAAACTTTTGCAATGCAAGCTTCTCATGGGCTATCACAATTTCGCAGAAAAATGTCAATTGTAGATGCCTTCCAAAAGTTCTTGGAACCATTTAATCTTGATGATCTGAAACACCTCAAGAAGCCGCCTTTCTCCACCCTCAACCCATGTATAGAAGCATCCCGACTAGCAGAAACATGCACCAACAATCGTCATTGTATGATGTGAAACAAAGTCGCGGTTCCACAAGGAGCACCCGGCTTCCGCGCAATGGAACAGGGGGTGCGGTAGAATTTTAGCAGTTATTACAAGTGAAGGTAAGCATCCAACAATGAGATGTTCTATACAAATATCTTTGGCATCCAAGAGCGAATCCTCAGAAAGTTCCCCTATCTTTCTGAAACAGAAAGCGCATCAGGAGCACATTGCTTTCTCCAGTAGTTCCTGCAGCTCCCCGCTTTTGAATGCCTCTGCAACAAAAGTGATTTCTCAAGAGATAAAGCTGGATAGAATCCGCAAGCATAATGACATGATCAAAGCATCACAGACAGCAGATACGTCTTGACGTGCATGAATTTCTAGTCAGCAACAATCTTTAATTCTTTTGCCCACCCAACCAACTACCAGTGAGCAGAACTGAAAGCTGAGTCCTCACCAACATTTGACCTACGACCTATGCGATTACTACGTGCAAGTTGACACACATCCGTACACATGTTTAGCGTTAGCAGCTTCAGTCATGAACATTGTTGATCAGAAATAAACAGATTCATTCCTCTGAAGTAATGAATAATCTAGTCAAGAAGATGGAAAGCCTTGATAGAACACTAGCCAGTTAGACCGCGTCTTTCCACTTAGCAGCCAAATTTATTAACTTCAGTTCAGTGCTTGGCTTAACCGAAGTTTCCTTAACTTGAAATTATCTAGATTATAGTCTCATGACCATGAAAAGATTGTATGTTCAGATACTGTAGAGCTAACTAATCTTTTATGCAGTTCTTTTTTCAGTACAGAAGCCTCCCATAGAGATATTGCTGCATTTGCTCATGGTCAGTGAGCATGATTTGTGTGAACTTGCTTCCCACAGTATCCCCTTATAGCGGTTCCTCCAAGCATCAATGTGACAATCCTATTACACCAGAGCTTTGAAAGAAGTTCAACCCATATTTCTTTCTCTTTTCTTTGTCCTTCTTCCTTCTACTGATTTCATCTCTCTCCAAAGGCTATACTACCATGTCCTTCATATGACAAATCAGAACCTAACAGAGATAATTGGAATTCCACATCAACATTTATCAAAAGTCCAACAATGAAACTATCTTCAGTTATGTCATTCATATTTTATCTCTAGGTCATGTTAGTCAGTTGGTAACTTAGAAGCATTTACTGATAAATTAGGCTTCAAACCGTCTCATGTCATTTTCAACGATAGTGAACTGCAGAAAAATGGAAACCAGCAATTGTACAATTTGTACCCATGAAAACATCTAGTGAGGAGGTTGCAAAGATCTTACACAAAAGTAGTGAAAGAATTGCACAAGTCTGATGACAGCAAATAATTTTAACAAATTTTCATTGGAACGGCTGAAAGTAATCGAAACTTACCAACAGTGATGTCACACCCTCCAAAAAACTCTCCTTCAATATAAAGTTGAGGAAAGGTCGGCCAGCTGGAGTACTCCTTCAGTCCTTGACGAAGCAGTTCATTTTCAAGAATATTTATAGTTTCAAAAGGTACATTGAGGGATTGCAATATTTGCACAACGGTGTTTGAAAACCCACATTGAGGGAAATCCTTAGTTCCCTTCATGAACAGAACCACCTTGTGCGAATTAACCACCGTATCCAGTGTATTCTTGAGCTGTGGAGTTAATGCTGCATACACAGATTGGAGCAAAAGGAGACGCGTCACACATTTGTTTTGCTAAGAAAAGAATAGAAACAGAAGACTGGAAAAAAAAAGGGACTTAACTACTCTGGCCTCACACAGGAAATCACGAAAAAGCTTTGAATCGACAGTTAATTAGCACAAGGACTTGGGATCTCCATAAATCATCACAACTCATGTGAATGCCATCTCATGATGATTTTTCAAATGGATAGAGCTCACTTAATGGTCAGAGAACTTCTTTTATTATCAGAAAATACTAAAGAAGTGTAAATACAATTGACACAAAATTAGTGCAGCTTGCACCCTCCATTCAGTTATGAACTGCATATTCAATTGACACTTAGTGGAGACGACACTAAGCCCAAAATATAGCACCACAGAAAGACGGTTCACCATTGTAGTCACCACTATCCCCCCTTTGAACAACTTAATACCAAGCCCTCAAATATGATGGCAGCTTCCAGCTATCAACCCCAATGCCTAAGCCCTATTTCCAAGCACTATGATCTCTCTTTTCCACTGTCATATGAACAGAATTTGCTGACGCCACACGGTATGCCTGTACATGTCGAGCAAATAGTGGGAACTCCATTAGTGAAGTGTGACCCAGCATTCTTCAATGGAAAAATTCAACAAACTACGACGTTAGCTGTTCATCACATTCCACGCCATTTCCATAATCTATCGGCTATGGCCCATTTAGTGCTTCGCAACCACCAACAGCACATTCTTGGCCGGGGCCATAAACCTTCTACATTCTTTGCAATAATCTTTTTCCCATTTCTTCTGTTTTCCCACTATCAACCTTCCCCTGAAATGATCAACAATTCGACACTCGTACGTTGTGGACACACAACATGTTTAGAGAACGGCGCAAATCAATCGCCACTTAATCAAAACTGGGATGTCAGGAAACATCAGGAATCAGCATGACTCGCAAAACGTTGGCTCGGGTAAATCAAGAATCGACTTCGCAAATTAAAACCCCATTCCTAAAATCCTCTCCTCTAACGAACACAACTCGATTCGATGCAAAATTATTCAATCATCGAGAACCGAAACGTAAAAGGGGAGGAACGACCGTGTCCCGTACCAGAAGCGAAGCAGCGAAAGGTTCCGCTGGTTCTGGACCTGAGCCCAGGCACAGAGTTGCCCACGGCGGTCAACGCGCGCGGCGAAACAGACGACGGAGCTGCGTAGCCGGCGAACTTATTCGCCGGCGACGGTGCGGCCGTCCTCGGCGCGAACGACGGCGCTCTGGCGGGGGAGAAGGTGGTTACTGGTGCGAGGGTCGCTGAAGGGAGAGAAGCCATCGCAAGACCCGACCTCCCGATCGTCGCCGTCGTCCTCCGCCTTCAACCGTTCACGTGCTTTCCAGAATCTTCCAAGCTGAGACGCTCCACCACAAATTCGATCCTTGTCGGGGAGTGAAGCGTGCTCTCGCGCGAAGCAAAATTCCGCGATGCCCGGAGCAAATTACAAAGGAATAAAATTGGCAATTACCTGATTTTATTACATTCTTCGAATTTTCTTTTTTTGGGTCGAATTTCGAAAATTAATTAGTAAGCGGATATTATTTTTCGGAGCTCGGGCTATTTCCACGGCCTAATTTGCTTGGGGCGCAGCTAAAATAGACCGGACAATATTACCCCTGATCATCTTGGGCTGCCAGGCTAATTAAACTCTCCACTCGGAAACAAATTCTTCATCAGATTACAGCCATGTCACCATCTAATGTCATATATAATCATGAAAATAATATATTTTTTCAATCTCATATCAGCTGTAAAGTACAGCCCTTTTATCAAATTATTGCTCTGCACTGATATAAAGAAATTATTAATTAATTTGAAAATTCTCCGTTCTCTTTTATCAAGGATTAATAGCTTTGTTTTAACCTCTTGAGTAATTCTCCAAAGTGAAAAGGTAATCTTGGAGCTACTAAGGGTGATAGATATTGGAAGTTATCAAAAGTAAACTATCGAGAAAATTCCAAATAAAGAATTGAAATGGACATTTTTTCACATAAGATCTTGAAGTAAACATATTAATAAGGACATGAAATCACTGGCCAATAAAGGGCCACTTTGACTTTAATTTTTTTCTTTTCATAAAAAATAAACTAAAACAAAACATACACACACTCCCTCTCACCTACAGCCAGGCTCCATTGGCAATAGGGGGCAACAATGGCTAGTAGGGTTGTCAACACGTAGATGAGGCCCAACAACCCTCATAGATCAAAAGCAAGGGCTTGCTTGCCCTTGCTAGAAACAAGAGAGGGCAGTACACCCCTCCCAAATTCGAGTGAAGGTCACTCAACCTTGCCTTGGCTTAGGCAAGGGTTGCCAACCCTGATGCAAGTCTAATGGCCCTTGCTTCAATGAGGGTGGGGCAAGGGCCACCAAACCTATGCAATGGCCAATAACCCTTGCCGAGGCTAAAGCCTCACCCAAGCTCTAGCAACCCCATCAGTCATCACCACCACCCCACAAATGATGGAGGTAATAGCCATAGGTGGGAGGGAGTGTGTTTCTTTCTTTCTTTCTTCCTTTCTTCTTCTTTTTTAAGTTTTATTTTTTTAGTTTATTTTGATGGAAATGAAAAACATAAAAAATAAGAGAAAAAAATAAAAAAAATTAAATTTTAAAAGATGAAATTGCTAATGAATAAAGCTCTTATTTGAGATTAATATGGTTACTTAAAGCCAATATTTGAAATAAAATTTACTTAATGTCCTTATTTGAGAAAGTGATTTTTGAAATAGTATCTACTTCGAGCGTTTATTTAAGAAAATGACGACACTTCATATCTTTACTTAGAATTTTGGGATTCGAGGCCCATTTGATAATTCAATGAAATGTTGAAAATTCAGTGATTAATAAGGTTTAATAGCCTTAAATATGATGGACAAATGATTGAATTAAGTCAAAAAAGAAGAAGTTAATGTGGTCAGTAAAATCAGAATTACTTATTTCATTTGACAGGACGTGTTAGATGGAAACTATACCCTAGCCAAACACAACGGTAAAACTTGCTGACAATGGTCATTTTCAATGTTTGGTAAGAAATTAATCATATCAAGCACTCGATTCTCATTTTTTATTAAATAATCTTTTATTTTTTTAATTTTTCAGTACTCAAGATCATCAACACCTGAAAATCCCGCATTTAAATTTTCCCCTTCATTTTCAATTCTACGATCGTTCTCGGTAGCTTCTGAATGTGAGTAGGAAAAGCGAGTTCTCATAATTTTCGGCTAGTAACTTCTCCAAAGAACAGAAGTAATTTCCGCCCCCGATATTCCTCAAAGTACCGAAATGACAAAATCCGAAATCAGAGCATGAAAATAGGTACCGACAAATATCTTTTTAGAGAGAGAGATGCGGTAGGAAGACGAATGGGAACGGGAGGCGTGTGGGGCCCGGAGCATTATTAGCTGAGCATAGATAGGAAGGAAGGAGGGAAGGAAGACGGGACGAAGACGAACGACGAACCCACTAGGGCAAAAGAGCTTGCTTCACTCTCCAGGAAGGTCGAGCTACCCAGCGGCGGTGCTGAAGGAAACCCTAGCTCCTCCCTCCCATCCCTTCCCATCCCGATCGCGCTCCCATCTCGCAGGTATCCATCCCGCGATTCTCCGTAGTTGGCATCTTCGCTCGCTTATCTGAATCCGTCGATTCTCGCATTCGAAGGCCGTTTCTTTCGTGTTCTTTTTTTTTTTTTTTTTTTTTGGTCCCTCTTTTTGTGCTTATCCGGAACACTGCCCTTTGACTGGATTTGTTGGTTCTCCGAGGTTGGTTTTGCTTGGATCTTGATTGGCTCTTTCGTCGAATCGGTCGGCCGCGGCGGTGTTTGTCGGCGCCGCCGTTTTGTTGTCTAGTGTCGTTGTCTCGTAGCCGTCCTAGGATGGGCTTCTGCCTTTGGATGTTCGGTACATCGGAAGTTTGAGTTGACTTCGGAGTCAATCGCTTACTCTGTGGGGAACTTCCGAGTCCGTGCTTGGTTTTTACATGATTCGATCCGGTTTCGGAGTCTGGGATTGCTTATGGATTTCCGTTGCTTCTCTGTTGTTGTACTGGGTGAATCCCAGCCTGAAATCGCTGTGCAAAGTTGATGGACTGCTGACCTCTGATGGAAAATTCGTGATTAAGTCAATTCGTTTAATAAGCTAAATAATTTTGTTGCTGAAACCTGCTCAAGTGCACACGAGGAATATACAAGAACAGAGAAGGAATCTAATCTCGACAGAGTACATTAGAACAGATTGGTATATGTAGATCATAATCGATTAAATGTGACTAGAACTGATTGGAGAGAAGATTCAGATCCTTCATAAGGTCATTTGTTTTGTTCCTTCTAAATGCTAAAATGAAGTGCTCCTTGACATGCGTAATTTCTTTTCTGCTGGTTTTTCGGGACCTGGCTGCAAATTAGGTTCTTGATATTATATTTTGTGATAGCTGGCATATTAGATGGAATACTCTAGGCCTTCTTTCATTTATGCAATCTTATGCATAGACTAGGCGTTAACTCTGCTTCGTTATTGTTGTTGTCTTTCATTGAGGAGATCCATGGTTCATGTGGTTGCAGGGTTTTCCACTTGCTGCTTATGCACGAGAAGTGTTGCGACTTAATGAGTGAAGAAGATAACTGCACATATTAGCCTGCTACTTATTTCCATGATACATCACTAGATTTACTATCTATAGACGTGTCCTTTTGGTGACTGTTCAAAATTTAAAGATGATATTTGCATGCTCCTTTTTCTTCAAACTTTTCTTCTGGAATGGCAGATTTGACTTTACATCCATATTACTTGCCATCATACAGTTCGAACTAGTGGCCTATCTTCTGGAAAAGCTCTTACTCAATGTCTAACGTGGTACTTTTGAATCTGCTTAGTGAACCTTGACTGCCCGTTTTCACTTGACCCCATGAAAGGACATACGATAGATAACTTGCAGCTATCTCGCTTCAACTTTTTTGGTTGTTATATTTCAATTGTTCTACTATTCTCAATCCAATTCATCATTTAACCACAGAAATTAAATAGGTATTGCTTCTTATGATAATTGCAATGTTACAAAAATTTTTTGGTATTTCCTGAGTGCCAAAGCGAGTTATCTCTTCATTTTTTGTGTTGCATAAATTGGTCTTTTGGATAGATACATGTTGAGCTTTGTGTTCATTATAACTTATTCAGAATACTGATAGTTTAGGGCTTTTCAGATCAAGATTTCCTCCCTTCTCATGAGATTTCTACTGAATGTGGTGCTCCACTTTCTCTTTCCTATTGTATGATCAACAAGTTTCCTGAATTTGACATGCTTGTTGCTCTCTACTAATCTCATGCAGTTACATTGCTGTCCCATTGTATCTATCTTGACCAGCAATGGCAGACGGTGAGTCAGACAAGAATATTGAAATCTGGAAGATCAAGAAACTGATCAAGGCTTTAGAATCTGCCAGAGGCAATGGTACCAGCATGATATCTCTTATAATGCCTCCACGTGATCAAATATCCCGAGTAACTAAGATGTTAGGTGATGAATTTGGAACTGCTTCTAACATTAAGAGTAGAGTCAACAGGCAGTCAGTGTTAGGTGCTATTACTTCTGCCCAACAAAGGCTGAAGCTGTATAACAAAGTTCCTCCTAATGGCCTGGTGCTTTACACTGGAACAATTGTAACTGAAGACGGCAAGGAAAAGAAGGTGACGATTGACTTCGAGCCTTTTAAGCCTATAAATGCATCATTGTACCTCTGTGACAACAAGTTCCACACTGAAGCTTTGAATGAACTCTTGGAGTCCGATGATAAGTTTGGGTTTATTGTCATGGATGGTAATGGAACTTTATTTGGAACATTAAGTGGGAACACTAGGGAGGTACTTCATAAGTTCACAGTGGACCTACCAAAAAAGCATGGAAGAGGAGGGCAGTCAGCTCTTCGTTTTGCTCGTCTTCGGATGGAGAAACGGCACAATTATGTAAGGAAGACGGCAGAACTTGCTACACAGTTTTTCATCAATCCCGCCACCAGTCAACCGAATGTTGCTGGGCTGATACTTGCTGGTTCTGCTGATTTCAAGACAGAGCTTAGCCAGTCAGATATGTTTGATCCTCGTCTGCAAGCCAAGATTTTGAATGTTGTTGATGTCTCCTATGGTGGAGAAAATGGGTTCAATCAAGCTATAGAGCTTTCTGCGGAGATTCTGTCAAATGTAAAGTTCATACAGGAGAAACGTTTGATTGGGAAATACTTTGAGGAGATCAGTCAGGACACTGGAAAATATGTCTTTGGTGTAGATGACACTTTGAAGGCACTGGAGATGGGTGCTGTGGAAACCCTGATTGTCTGGGAGAACCTGGATATCACTAGGTATGTGCTTAAAAACAGCACGACAGGTGAAATCATCATCAAGCATCTGAACAAGGACCAAGTGGCCGATCAGAGTAACTTCCGCGATGCAGCCACCTCGGCAGAGCTAGAAGTTCAGGAGAAGATGGCATTGCTCGAGTGGTTTGCCAATGAATACAAGAAATATGGTTGCACTCTTGAGTTTGTCACCAACAAATCCCAGGAGGGATCACAATTTTGCAGAGGATTTGGTGGGATTGGTGGCATCCTTCGCTACCAGCTTGACATAAGATCCTTTGACGACTTATCTGACGAGGGAGAGTTTTATGAGGACTCTGATTAAAGTGAAGGGCGAACTTTTGCTGTGATGATGGCAATGGTAAGTGCAGGATCCTGGGAGCTACTGATGACGTTGCTGCAAATTCTCTGGCTAGCCCCCCACCACTTCAATTCAAGATTGCTCCGATCCTTGGCTTGCGCCCCTTATCCGCTTTCCTTTTGTCATGTAGTACCTGCAACTTAAAACTTATAAATGTGATTTTCAGGTGTGGACCCAAAAACAGGACAGATGAATGGATTTTACTTGTGAAAAGGACCGAGCATTTTATTCCTTCATTACCTGTGCATTTCGATATTCTTGAATATAGATGGCATAGATAGGGTGAGGCTGTGTCCTTATATTCAAGGATGTTTTACCATTTTCTCTTGCAGGGAGTTGTTTCAACGTCAACTTCAGCTGGTCACGGTTGCTTCTTGGTCACTGAGATGGTATGCCCGCATACGGGTCGATTCGATTAGCTCCATGCTCGAACCTTTTTCATTATTATGTTCTCTCGATCGGGGGAGCCTGTACAGCATAGCCATCTCCTTTTCTCGTTTCTCTTGCAATTTAGAATTGCAGTTACAATAATCCAAAGTCCCAGTGCAAATGTTGCATATGAGGAGCTACACAGCTCCGTTTGCTAATGAGGCAAATCTGGATTCGAATCCACCTCGAAAGGCCTACGCAATTCGATTCCAAGTGTCATGCGGGATTATTTCATTGAGTGGAGCATAAACCCAGATTCAGTGAAGCACGAAGAAATTGCAAAGATCGATTACTGATATCGCAATTTAGCACTATTAAGTAAAGGCTAAATGAAAGGGAAATTAATCGTAATAAGGAATATGAAGTGACTTTCACTTTCATTGAATTTGACGACGGCCGCTGTTGAAGGGGCTTTACGACTACCAGAGCTTCGGGAGCTCTCTTAAATTTAATTATCATTTGTAGGTAAGAGAACAGTCTAAGCACTAAAATTTGACACGAAAAGACTCGTAAGCGTCAAAAGTTATGAAATGTAAATTTAAGTATTATTTTTGTTGAAAATTAGATCATTTTAGTGACAGTTCTAATGACTCATCTAGAAAATCCTACATGACAATTTTTAATAATTTTTATTGCTTACGTGGCTCATCGGAGATTCATCTCAACTTCCCCTCACCCAAAACAACTTCGTCTTGGCTTTAAGTTTATTTTTTAATATAAATATTAATTAAAAAATATTAAAAAAGAAGAAGCTATAGACAGCATAGGTGTAGGGGCTCCCTCGATTGTGGCTATCACCCCATCATTGGTGGGGCTACAGTAATAAACAATGAGGGCTGCGTCAATGCTTAGGTGGGGCCCAACAACCCTCGCCAATCAAAGGCGACAACCATTAGGCCCTCGCTAGAAGCCAATAGAGGGTAATGACCCTCTCTTAGATCTGAGCTAGCCTAGGCGCCAATGACCCTTGTGGCCATCATCGCTACCCTATCGACAATCGGGCGCAGCCACAAGCAAGGGATCCTCCACTTGTACTATATGCTTTTTAAGTTTTTAATATTATTTAATTAATATTTATGTAAAAATCGAATTAAAGGTTAAAACAACGTCATTTTTGGTTTATCTAGCCACATTAATGCCTAAAATGATGCTATTTTGACCTCAACTTGTTAGAAAAGTGCTATATTAGCATTTTAGCTTAATTTTCTCACCGTTGGCACTTAACTAATTCATTTTGCTTCGATTTTGACACTTAAATGTACTTTTCATAATTTTTATTATTTAAGTATCTCTTATGTCAAGTTTTGGCACTCAAAAAATTTGCATGTCATCATTTGTATGTAGCAACCTAAAATGTTTTTTCAATCAAATTTGACTTGTACGAAGAAAATTGATTTTCGACTTCATGATATCCATGAAAAAATTGTTAGAAAAATCTTTAAAATTATTATATTTTTGTTACTTCAATCCTAAATATTTTAACTAATTTTTTTATATGTTATATTCTAACTTTCAATTCGCTTTCGGACTTTTGTTCTACTACCTCAAAATGGGTTTAACCCGGGCGTAAAATATTGAAGTTAATCGTAACCCCACCCATTTAATATTTAAATGGGTTATAAATGGTTATCTCCATTTTGATAAGTATATTTAAATGAGTTTAAAAATTAAAAGACTAAAATACATGGGTTGAATTGAATAAGTTTAAAATCATCACCTACCCCTTACCATGTAAAAAGGCTGGTGATTGGAGCAAACTAGATAATTACTCTCTCTTTTTCCGATCAGAGATAGTTAACATTTTAATTAATTGAGTTATAATTTTTTTTTATATTTTTTTAATTTTTTTAATTTGATTAATTTTGATTAGGAATCAGTTACATTAACCTTAGCCGTTCTATATAATACAATCGATGTCGATGTAGATGACTTTTTAAACTTTATGCTTTTCATTTCATTTCTTTTTCTTGCCCTTTACGTCTTTTCCATCCTTTTCCTTCCCACTATCGTCGGGCCTCATCAATGTCGCTGCCGCAGGAGAGGGCCGCCCTCCCTAGCCTTAGGCAAGAATCGCCCACATCAACGCCGGCCCACGATTATCACGTCAGCACTTATCCATGGTGGAAGGACAGCTGGCACCGATTGGACCCGCGTTATCCATGCCAGGTCATTTCCCCCTGTTTTCCTTTTCCGGTTTTTTATTACAATCATGCCACTAATCCTCCTTTGACATTTTGACTCTCTCTCTCTCTCTCTCTCTGTTCTTATCCAGCCCCCGAGTGCCCCTCTTTCTCCCTCCTCTGTCTTGGCGGCTCCATCTCCAAAACCCTATCCAGAAAACTCCGCCATCGCTCCCCCGCTCGCGGCAGAGCTCAGTCCGATTCGGGTCCGGATCCGACAAGGGGAGAAAATGGGGGCGAGCAGCGATCCGAACCCGGAAGTCTCCGACGAGCACCAGAAGCGGTCGGAGATCTACACGTACGAGGCCCCCTGGCACATCTACGCCATGAACTGGAGCGTCCGCCGCGACAAGAAGTACCGGCTCGCCATCGCCAGCCTCCTCGACCACCCCACCGGCACCGCCATCACCAACCGCGTCGAGATCGTCCAGCTCGACGACTCCACCGGCGAGATCCGCGCTGATCCCAACCTCTCCTTCGACCACTTGTACCCGCCCACCAAGACAGCCTTCATCCCCGACAAGGACTGCCAGCGCGCCGACCTCCTCGCCACCTCCAGCGACTTCCTCCGCATCTGGCGCATCGCCGACGACTCCTCCCGCGTCGACCCCCGCTCCTGCCTCAACGGCAACAAGAACAGCGAGTTCTGCCGCCCCCTCACCTCCTTCGACTGGAACGAGGCCGAGCCCAAGCGCATCGGCACCTCCAGCATCGACACCACCTGCACCATCTGGGACATCGAGCGCGAGACCGTCGACACCCAGCTTATCGCCCACGACAAGGAGGTCTACGACATCGCCTGGGGCGGCGTCAGCGTCTTCGCCTCCGTCTCCGCCGACGGCTCCGTCCGGGTCTTCGACCTCCGCGACAAGGAACACTCCACCATCATCTACGAGAGCTCCGAGCCCGACACCCCCCTCGTCAGGCTCGGGTGGAACAAGCAGGACCCCCGCTACATGGCCACCATCATCATGGACAGCGCCAAGGTCGTGGTGCTCGACATCCGCTATCCTACCATGCCAGTCGTCGAGCTGCAGAGGCACCAGGCCAGCGTGAACGCGATTGCGTGGGCGCCGCACAGCTCCTGTCACATTTGCACTGCAGGGGACGACTCGCAGGCGCTCATCTGGGACCTCTCGTCAATGGGGCAGCCTGTGGAGGGCGGCCTGGACCCAATTCTGGCGTACACGGCTGGGGCGGAGATCGAGCAGCTGCAGTGGTCGTCCTCGCAGCCTGATTGGGTCGCGATTGCATTCTCTTCGAAGCTTCAGATACTTAGGGTGTAACGATTAGTGAGTAATCCTTAGCTGTCGTAGTGTAATTAATTTAATGGAAAAGCTCATTTGTGTGGTGGGGCTTAGAAAGTGACTTATTGGTGCCCCTTTCATTGGACTTGAATGACTACTGAAACTGAGTTGTTGGTGGCTGTTGATGGTAAATGTGATTATTGCAGTTCCGCACATGCTTGCGCAGCTTAGTGCATCTGACCTTTTTATGTTTCAAGTTTTCATGGGCTGCCAAATGATGGGTTTCACACTCCAATCAACATGTCAAAATGAAGAGTTCCTATTATTTTGTGATCCTATCCATTGGGAGACCAATTTGAATAGGACTTTTGCATTTTGGGTTGATCGTGGTTTTTAATTGCTGGTGATCTGTTGTGATAATCTTCTTCTGATGTAAAGCCTGCCTATGAGAAGAAGTTTACTCTTTTCCAGATTCTTCTGGTCTTTCTTGGTAATTCTGACCTGGCATTGCGTTTATGCATCGCGATGGTGAGCTGAGGTACCACGCACATGTTTGATGTGTATAAAATGATGGAGCTTTATGAGATCATGTATGAAGGGGATGAATGTTGATGTTAGGCCAGTGCTGTAGGTAACTATATGGGGTTTTCTGTTTGTTTTTGTTTTTGTTTTTTAGTTTTTCCGCCGTAGGTGTTTACTCCTCTTTTTGTTAGCAATAGCATCAGCTATGTAGTAAAACGAGTCCCCTTTCTTCTTTTCTGGAGACTCAACTATTGAGAATTCCATTTTGAAAATTGAGGTGACTGAGGAATTTTCATTTTTTACTGTTTGAATTTGGCTTACCCTTTTGTAAACTTGCCTTTAAAACGTTTTGCTCATCGTGTCTGCTAAGTGATAATGTGAAGAGCAAGGCAAGTATGGGATTCGTTTTTTGCTGAATGAGCAAGGAGAGAGATGACTTTCCTTGCACTACTCATCTCATGCATAGATCCAAGAAAATAATTCATCTAGAGCTCTGGTCAATTGAGCTGGTCTAGAGAGACTGAGGTGGTATGGGGAGGCAATATCTTTGCACAGTGATGTCGTTGGTATAAGACTAATGGAGTTAGAGCACACGCATTACTTCTTTCATCCTGCATTGTTTTCACCTTATGGTTCATTGATTTATGTTCTTATCCTGTATTTCTAGACTTGCGTGGCTGTGATGAGCTGAATATACCGTCTCAGAAATAGTGTGCCTGAATTGAGATTCTTGAACATATTGAAACACTGCACGTTGATCATCAATAATTGGTTCAGAATCTCATGAAGATCCTAACAGAATAAGATTCTGATTGCACTTTGAATGTGTTTTCTACTGCATGGCCACAAGGTTGGTGACCTGCCTTAGACCATTTTTTGAGCCCTGCTTTGCTCAAAGGTTAGGTTAGGTGCTAGGGGTTTAAATTCCTCCCTAAACCTTGATCCTAAGTCCTGGAGGGCATTTGGAACTTCCGGTATTCGCACGAATTCCTTTTTCATTGGTAAGTACTAGTCAAGGATCAATCTCACCACACGTAGCTTCTCTTCTTAGGCTACTTGTGATCCTGAAATTTTGCATACTCTTGTGAAGCACAACCACAGCATAAACATCTCTCATTATATGTACTTTTAACAGGCCATTTCTTACTTGTCTGCACCGTTTCACTCTTGAGGTCGTAGTATGAATGGCTTAATTCTCAACGCAGCAGGTATAGGTTATTTCAGATGCTCTGGAATCGTTGGTGATATTAGTTGCATTCATCCGGGTATCTCTCTGAAAGTTTACCTCACCTGAACCTGATCTCTCAATCTCAGCACAAGCAGACCCTAACTGGCAATTAAGATAAAAGGACAAGTAATTCTAGTTCTAATAGAAGTCCTATTTAGAACTGGTCCCGTTCTGTTCCCTCCTCTAGTAAAATGGGCTCTCCGGTCAGGTTTTATTGTTTTAGGATCACGAACTCAAATCCACTATCTCAACAAATTCAAAAGAATCTCTTCTCGTTGAAGCTGGTCAGGCATCTCCTGTAGAAAAACGCAATCGGTCTCTGCACGCAAACTGCCTCAAGATGCCTGCACTTGCCAGACTGACGATCTCAATTAGTCCTTCGAAAGTGGGAACTCCCCAACCGCAACTTTTGAGATCCACTACAAAATGCCATTATAGTATTAATCCTCTCTTTCTCTCTCTCCATATTTATAGAAAAAGTTCTTCTACGTGGTGTACGATTCCTAATATCGTACCTTAAAAATGGAGCAAGAGTTAGATCTATGCCCGCTAGCACCTACCTACAGTCTCCTCTCTCAATGGACCCTCTCACAGCATATGAAGGGCTGATGGCTCAGTTTGGAGTCAAAGTCAACTCCCCAACTTTTCTTTCTGGGTTCAAAGATCTGCCAAAGAGGGTCCAACTTTCTCTGCCTCTCTTTCCTCTCTCTCAAATATGAGCGAGGAATCTCTTCTCTAAAATGCTTAGGCAGTGACGCAGACATTAACTGATGCCAAGTCCACCGTAGAGTGAAAGGATGTTGTGATGTACAGTAAAGAGACATAAATTGGATCAAAGATCTGGCAAGATGAGCTCGGGCCTGCCTATGGAACAATACAGGCTCGGCCATCACTTGGCATCAGGCATATAGAACCTTGTTCAAATTGTTTCATGGATAAAAAAACATTGAGAATTTCTGTACGGAGTTGGTTGAGTCCAGCGGGCAGCGCTGCTGGCCTAGGTGTTCCCATTTCATCAAAACAACCAATGGAGTTGACCCCGGAAACATTGCCCACAGCCACGCCAGCCAAAATGTCCACATAAATCGGGATTCCGCGTAAAAGGAAAGTAGAGATGTACCCTGAAGATGACAGCTTGAACTTCTCTTGGCGCCTTAACCCCCTTAAAACGTGCTGGGTCATTTCAAGTGCGAAGGCTATGTGGCACAGCTCAATTTGATAAAACGATGGCTTGATATAACGGCAGGAAGTGTAGCGGGGCCATGATCTTCCACATTGCTCGATTTGTACGCATGGCGTGTTGATTTGCATGCTAGGAACAACGATAGTAGTGTGGTGACTTATGACACCCCTGACTCCTACCTGGATGTTGGTTTGCACTTTGTAGCACCACTCGAGTACTTCCTAAAGCTTGGCATGTGCTATGGTCTTTACAGATAGGATGTTGCCCAGTGCGCAGGTGATTACTTCATCATGATTTACCGATTACCTACCCATAGAATTTATGGTTGGAGAGAGATTTGTATCAGTGGTAGTAGCCGAAGAGTAGAATGCTAACTGCATAATTGTGTATACAACTTCAGAAGGAAAAGAAACCACAATCTGGACTACAAAAAGAACTAGTTTCGTTCGCTTCCTCAAAGTGACTGTCATCCAGGCAGGAACTCCTCGTACAGAAGAAATCACCTATCTTCTGAACTCATCCCTCCACTGATTTGCCTTTCTCACATCACATGGCATCCCACCGTGTTGTCATCATTGAAGTAGTCTCCTACCCGGGTGAATGGTGCCTGAATTTCCATCTGTACCGGTTGATTCTCATAGGAGTAATATTCTTGGCTGTAACTTGTGGGAGGCACAGGAGCCATATATGAGCATACGGCGTAATATGGGATGCCCATAGGACGGGGCTCAACCAAGTAAAAGCATTGGGTCTTAGGATCACCTTGCACAATGCCCGGAATGCCTGGAATTGGATACATAACATTATTGGACTCGGGTTGTCTCGAAGGAAGAGGAGCCTCGGTTTTCATAGCCTCAGTGTTTGCAGAACCCTTGCTGTTGTTGCTGCTGCTGCTGCTGTTGTTTTTGTTGCTGTCTGTTTCCTTGCTGTTATTTTTGTTGTTGTCTGTTTCCTTATTCTTCTTTGAAGCTTTTTCTTTGCCGCCGTCTGTAGAGGGGATTGCCTCATTGGATTTTCCTTTCGGCTTATCGTTTGATTCCGAGCACTTTGCCGGCTCTGACCCAGTTTTGGGAGTTTCCTTCTCTCTTTTGTCTCTGTCATCATTCTTGTTCTGGCGAGTCCAAACTTCCGCTTGTTTCCCGACCCGGGCTAGTTTCTTGATCAGTACATGGGGATCGACATTTCCAAGGACCGTCACCTTCGGCTGCGAAGGATCGATTTCCGTCTTCAAAACGCCTGAAACTTAAGCGAGTTACTCCACATATTTTAGAGGGCATGACAAGGGCCAGAGTCATTGCGAATCCCGACTTAATTACCTTCAACCGCTTGCAAAGCCTTCTTGACCTTCTTCTTGCAGCCATCGCAGCAGTCCACAGACACCTTCAGCTCAATCTTCTACAACAGGCGAAAATTCAAACTTTCCACTCAGAGACCATCGTCATAGCTAAAATGCGTGAGAACGACGAGAACGGCGACAAGCAAGAACTCAAGAAACAGTAACAAGAGACGTCGAAGTTTCGAGCTTTAGAACCTTGAGGTCGGCTTCCTTGGCCATGCCCTCTGACTTCTCGCACCTCTCTGTTGCAGGAGTCGAAAGAAAGCGAAAGACCATGAGATTTTACGAGGATGTTTCTGTTTTGCTCTGAGTACCTACTAGTCAGTCAGGTTGCTCCTATTTATATGCAAGCAAAAGAAAACAGAGGAGCTAGGGGAGGTGGGGTCGATGAGCTTTGGAATAAGATTATTAGCCTTTGCTTTTGCTATATATTATTTTGTGTGCGCGTTGCTTCTGGTTCCAACTCAAAAGTTACCATCAAAGGGGCTAGCTTTCTATGCAAGCAAAACATACCCAACTTCTTCTGCTGCCTCTTTTCGAAAAGTCATTCTCCTCTTGTCTACCATGGCTCCCTCTCGGAACTGCACTACCAAGGGCTAAAGTGTCTTTGAGCAAGTGCAAATACTGTTGACAAATTTTTTGGAGAGCGATGCAATTGCCTTTTTCAGGTCTAGAAAAAAAAACCTTTAGTCCAAGTACATCTAGAGGTGCTTTGAGTTTAAAGCATTTCTGGAATTCAATTTTTTCCTTTCAATTTTGTCATCGCTAAACTTTCATAATTCTAGAATTGTCCTTTCTTCACACAACGTCACCGACGAGGCTAGATCTAGCTACCAACAAGCCAGTCTAGCATTGGCTAGCCTCGCTTGAGGTTGTCGCCTAGGGTCACAAGACCCTACGTGAAGTTGTTGGCACTAGATCTGGCTTGTCAACAGCCATATTTGGCCTCGCAGGAGGCTTCCTTTGCTAGTTTTGAGTTTTTTTTTTCTATAAGTATTTTACAAAGTGTGAGTTTTCCAAACACCATTTGAATTAAGTTGTTTCATAATAAATTATTAAATTGTAATATACCAAACATGTTACATATTGAAAAACCCCTTTAATCAAAATGCCTTTACATTTACCCAAAAACATTCCCCAGAAGTTGAATCAAACACAATCGACTTGTACCCATGTCTTGCCCTTGCGCGTGAATGGACGAGTTTCTTGCTAGTCTTGCCCGCTTGGTTGAAGGAAATTTCAGTAATAACTCCATGGTCAGCTTAGCTCAAGTTAAATCCTGAATCGGCAACGTGAGCGGTGATCGAGCCCGGGCTCAGAATCTTGATTAGAACTTGAGGTTCGGGCTTGTGGGAGTGTAGAGTGTAGAGCATCAACCGATGTGCTGCTATGTCCAGGGGAGTTACTCTGCTTCATGAGATTTGAGAACCCAGATGTCTGATAAATCTCAAACATTTCCATTATGAATTGATTTTGCAAAACATTAAGTTGAATGTATTTCTCCCTTTCTTCAAGCAAGTTCTTGATCTTGAAATTTGAATGAGATCTAGCCACTTGCATCTGGCTGACCAAAGATACCTTTCTTGTTTCCCTTCAGCTACTTGCATTATACCTGCAGCTCATTGGTAGCCTTATTAGTTGCATACTTGATCTTGGAATCCGAGTGATCTTTAGCTACTTGCATTCGGCTGACCGTAAAAGATACCTTTTTCCTTCTTCTTTTTCCTTTAGCTACTTGCATAATAGCCGCAGCTCATCAGTATCCTTATTAGCTGCACAATTCCTTTCCTTTATTTGGTTTTCATATCTAAAAAGAACGATGAATACAACTAGATACAATAATTGACGTACGATGGTATGCAAATTATGATTATTAGTACTGAGAGTTCTGTCCATTGTTCTTGCGTATCTTTATTCCGCTTTGATTGGGTTGGCTTTGTAATGACAACAAGGATCCCGCATCCGGTCTGCTGATTTCCAAGGCTTGGTTTCCTTTGCTTAGAACTCTCAAAAGCATCAGCGTCCGGAAAAGTTGGGGCCATTTTTCTGACACCACCGAATAGCAACGTTTTCCCCCGGAACCGACGCACCCGTAAAACACTTGCGCGAATGCAAAATAACCCTCTATTCGAATCACCATGTCCAAAAAAGGGTCGATCAAATAACGCGTTCTAGAGACTCGTTTAAGTAGCATGGTCTTCATTATTACTAAACGATGTCAAAAAGACAAGTGGCCCGCATAACTCCTCCAGTAATTTCATGGACCTGCTCTTATGCATCACGTCTTCATTCATGAGTTCCTACAAGTTGATTGACTTATACAGTTTAAATTCAGTGATGACATACTAGAACTTGGGACCCTTGCGCGTTCAAAAGATACCAGCAAATTGCAGCGTATATTCCTCAGTCAATGTGACTTTTTAGAGTAACTCGAAAAGCGACTTCAGCGAGTAAACTAAACTCTAGAACTGGGTTTTCTCTGCATGTCTTGCAGGAGAAAGAGAGCCGCACACGTGGATGCATATTGGCATGTAAGCTATTATATTCAAATGCAAAGAAAAGAGAGAGAGAAGGAAAGAACAGATGCAATCTCTCAGCTCTCGAAATTGTTTATTGCCAAGGAATGCATGAGGGCTTTTCTTGATTCCACCCAGCTATTAGACGCTGAACATGGGGGGGCGGGATGCTCTTGACTTACTATATTAGCTCAGGCCCCTTGATGAGTACTCATTCGAGACTGCAAGATTGCTGTTCGGCTGTAGAGATTTGAGGGTTTTCTTGATCGGATTAATCCGTGGCTAATCCCTTTTATTACGACCACACTTTCGGTGTATTTCAAATTCAAGTTTAAACTTTAGGGTTTAAAAGCTCGTGGCTTTTGCGGGTCACTTTCGCTAGCAAAGAGTTAGAGAGGTATGAACGATCGATGATAATTTTATTTTTATTTTTTGACATTGATTAATCCGAGCTTTTGTTGCTAATTTTATGCGACCGTTAGTCAGTCCTGGAGGCGGATTTGAACCATCATTCGATCAAATGAAGAATATTCGACCACGTACGGTTGGAGTGATTATTAACCCACCAAATTATGGGGCTGAGAAATTAGCTTAAGATGCGGCGAACGGAGGCCGGGGTGACCAGGGGCCGTGAGATTATTTTTTGAGAGTCAAATCCTCCAAATTCCTTCTTCGGACACGTTCTACGCATATCGATCTTTCTTTTTTGTCGATTCAATATCCTTAAACCGTACCCCTTACCTTAGTCCAAGAGTGCGAATGATAATATTTATAGTCAGAAATTAATTTCTATAAGAGAAATGGATTTTTTATATTTCTATTCTTAGATGAATTTCTGAGCCAAAAAATGTTTTTGATAAAGACATTAAATTTATATTCTTAGAATAGAAATTTGTTTGATCATGGATAAAATTTCATTTTCCTAAGTAGTGGTGGCAATGGAAGGGACGGTGGCCAACGACCGGTAGCCGGTAGGCGGGAGTGGTGGTGAGTAGCAAACGGCAGGAAACTCTTTCGAGTGAGAAATAAAAAAGAAAGAAACAATTTCTGATTTTTATTTCAAAAATAGAAAAGTAATTTTTTGTTTCTAATTTCTATTTTAGACCTGATTCTATAATAGAAATCTGTTGCAAAAATAGAAAAAAAAATTATTTTACCAAATGGATTATTTTTTAGAAATAGAGCTGAAATACAAATTTCAATTAAATAAAAAATACAAATTTGTACGATGATGTTATGGGCTTTGCTTTCGTCAGCTTGCGTTTCGATCTCGTCCGCGTGTTCTCCGTTGTGCGCTTTGATCAGATTCCTCGGGGCCGACAGAATTGTTCTGGGTCAAGGTCACCTCTGGATCATTTGGTTTATGCTACCATGCCCTTGGATCATTTCTATAATAATAATAATAATAATTTAAAAATCATCAAGAAAAACCCAGTTTAGTCAGAAGAAAATTTTGAAAAGATTTTGAATGGTTAAGCTTGCACTGTGCACTTGCTGGTTTTTTTTCAAGGATTAAACTGCTCATTAAATGAATAAAAATATATTTTCGGAAAAAACAGAGGAGACTATCTTAATTTTTAAGCTGAATACCCAATGACACTAATTGTCAAACCATACTCGTTGTGTATATGATCTTGTCAAAAGTGCCACCATAACACCATGGTGCACATATAATTGACATTTCACAAGCCCTATCGAATTTATCTTTCCAAATGTCACGGAATGTTGGGAGATTCAATTTAGTTAGGGAAAGCAAATATTTTGAGGATAAATTCATTGTCGATATATGAGGTTTCTTAAACTATGTACAAAATTTGATTTCATGATTGCTAGGTCACATACGGGTTGTTCGGAGATAGTTTTGGCCCATTTTGGGCCGAGCAAGTCTTTAAGGTTCGAATCATATCCCATGCTAGAAGCAAGAACGATAGGATAGAGACGCTATAATTTTCGTATAGTGCTTATTTAATTACTATATTTCTTTTTCTACTTAATAGAATGCCACAAATTTAAAAAATTAATTAGTTGCATGGACGCTCGTCATTATATGTGGCTTTGCTGACTTGACGTGGATAATTTTTAATATTTTTAATTATATTTATTATTATTTTATAAATTTTCATTTTCCTTATTTTTAGGGTCAATCAAAATAACTGATGACCCTTGTCAACCACAAAGGCCCTTGCCAACTCTAGGTGGCCACTGGCCTTGCCCAAGGCCTTCACAGCTAGATTGGGTAAGAGCTGCCTCACCCTTAGCCGCGAAGTCCTTGGGCAAGGGCATTGTAGCGACAATCTTTCCTAGGGCCTTCATGGAAGGGGGCGAGAGTTGCCAGTGACTCTCGCAACTCTCGCCGGCTCTATAAAAAGGGAAAAAAAGGAAAAAAGAAAAAGAAGCGAAAAAATTTCATGTATGATGATTTGCCGAAATTGATATTCAAATGATCGATTTTACTTTCGACGTGAGTCATTCTCTTAAGTGAGCTAAAAATAAGTTATAGCACTCAAGTGAGCACTGTAAAAAAAATTATGGCATTCTTGCCATTCTTCTCTCCCATGCTTAGGTCAATTTGTTTGTGCACACTTGATCACAATTTTGTATTTGCACGGTTCAGGCATTTCTCTCCTGATCTAGTTTGATTTGTGTTTTAACGAGTGCCATTCAACTCAATAGAAGATCTGACTTAAACCCACAGCTTCTGTTAGGGAACAAGCAAGGAGAGAGACACAAAGCAGACTCTTGATAGGCCCAGAATGGGGCGAAGGCCAGCCAAAGGGGAAGCTTTTTATGGCCACCCAATGCAGAAAATCATCACTGAATTGTGGCCACTGGTCTTCACTTATGCTGCTGAGAGAAGAGGGTGTGAATGCAGATAACACTGGTATGAAGAGAACTTGGTGGAGCCACAATTCTCATGTGAAGCCAAACTCAGATTGGCCATACATTCCAATCCCAACCATCTTTCTACTCTCCCTTTTCTTTTATTTGTCTGGGCATGGAGCTCTTGTCAGCTGCAATTCCAGATTCAACTGTTCAAATCATCCAGCAATGTCAGAAAACCGACCCGACCCGAGGAACTGATATATTGTCGAATTGGTTATCCGATGCGTGTGCTTTTAAATCATAGTGTTTTCCGTTCGGAATAATCTTGAAGGCCATGCTCGCCATCTCGTGCATGAAGTCCTAAGTGATGCTCGGCCGTTTAGTAGGCATACATGAGAATCAGTAGGATCCGAAAGTTTGGAAACCCGCGTAATGACAAATTAAAGCTAAAAACCAAAATTAAGAACAAAAAATGAAGAGGGGCAGACTCATGTGGTGCGTGAGAAAGGGGAGGGATATAAAGACCGGGAGCGAACAAGAGCCATTCATTGGATGAGAGGCTATCCGCAATCTCATCCTCTCTTCGGTTACTCTCACCAGTCACCAACCAACGCACACATTTTCCCCTTCTTCTTCTTCTTCTTCTTCTTCTTCTTCTTCATCTTCACCTGTTGCATGTTTTAAGCTTAACATTGAAAAGAGCCCACTTACACTTCCTTGCTAGCTGCTGCATTGGGGCACTTTCACTTCCACCATGGCCTCTGCTGCCCTTTCTGTAGCCAAGCCATCCCTTCAGGTCCAACCCCTGAATGCTTTTCCTCAGCCCTTCTCTGGCTGATTCACTTCCTTTTTGGTGCATCAGCATGAGACCCTTCTCTTGTCATCTTTATCTTGATCGGACACTCGTCTCGTATCTTGTCCATCTGACTGACCTGTCTTGTTTCTTGATTCTGCACAGGCGAACGGAAAGGGTTTTGCGGAGTTCTCCGGCCTTCGCAACTCCGCCTCGGTGTCGTTCGGGAGGAAGAACTCGGATGACTTCCTCTCCGTCATTGCCTTCCAGACCTCTGCAGTGAGTTTTTTTCTCTCCTTTGTCCTGGCAAGTGGCAACCGTATTGCTCGATTGATTCCTACTATAATTAACATGATCAGCTTTCTAAAACATCCTCCCTTGAAAAACTTGATGAGATCCTCCCCTTACGGATGCAAAGATGTTCACTTAGCTCTCTGACTGGAATTGAAAGTGGATGTTAACAGCAAAATTCTATAGTTTCGATGCCCTGATGACCCCCTTTCATAGATGCTATGGTTGAAAACAATTAGATGACCACATATTTTTCTCAAGCATGAACTATAATACAACAAGTGAAGCCTCATTTAATAAAAATAAGACGGCCAGTGTTGTAAGTTATGTCTTCTACTGATACAACTCTGGTTGTCTTAACTAAGGGCTAGTGTGGATGTTGTGAATGTCAATCCAAGTCCCTTTCATTCTCACCGGACTGAGCAAAACTTGTTTGAAGGTGGGAAGCAATGGTGGTTACAGAAAGGGAGTGGTAGAGGCAAAGCTGAAGGTGGCCATCAACGGGTTCGGCAGGATTGGCCGCAACTTCCTGAGGTGCTGGCATGGTCGCAAGGACTCGCCCCTCGACGTCATTGCCATCAACGACACCGGTGGTGTCAAGCAAGCCTCCCACCTCCTCAAGTACGACTCCACCCTTGGCATCTTCGATGCTGATGTCAAGCCCGTGGGCACTGATGGCATCTCGGTTGACGGCAAGGTCATCAAGGTCGTCTCCGACCGCAATCCCTCCAACCTCCCCTGGAAGTAAGTCCTCCATTGTTCTCCCAAACACGCGCATTTATTCGCTTGTATGATGCTGAAACTAACATGAAGTTCAACTTGTCGTATGGAATGAACTCCAGGGAGATGGGGATTGACCTCGTGATCGAGGGAACAGGAGTTTTCGTCGACAGGGATGGCGCAGGGAAGCACATTGAGGCTGGGGCCAAGAAGGTGCTCATCACCGCACCCGGCAAGGGCGACATCCCGACATACGTCGTCGGGGTCAATGCCGACCTCTACAACCCGGCCGAGCCCATCATCAGCAATGCCTCATGCACCACCAACTGCCTCGCCCCCTTCGTCAAGGTCCTCGACCAGAAGTTCGGTAATTCATCACATCGCCTTGCTGCTGTTCTAACCACTGCCATCTATTCCTAAGATCAGAATGATTGTGTTGACTTGAATTTGTGGTGACAAAATTGTTATTTGGCAGGCATTATCAAGGGCACCATGACCACCACCCACTCATACACCGGCGACCAGAGGCTGCTCGACGCGAGCCACCGTGACCTCAGGCGTGCCAGGGCTGCTGCCCTCAACATCGTTCCGACATCCACTGGGGCGGCCAAGGCCGTGGCCCTCGTCCTGCCGACCCTCAAGGGAAAGCTCAACGGGATCGCCCTCCGTGTGCCGACCCCGAACGTCTCAGTGGTCGACCTCGTTGTGCAGGTCTCCAAGAAGACCTTCGCAGAGGAGGTGAATGCGGGCTTCAGGGAGAGCGCCGACAAGGAGCTCAAGGGCATCCTCTCGGTGTGCGACGAGCCCCTCGTCTCCGTCGACTTCCGGTGCTCCGACGTGTCCTCCACCGTCGACGCGTCGCTGACCATGGTCATGGGGGATGACATGGTGAAGGTGATCGCCTGGTACGACAACGAGTGGGGCTACTCTCAGAGAGTTGTGGACTTGGCCGACATCGTTGCCAACAACTGGAAGTGAAAAACCTCAAATCCGGACAGCATCATCATCATCTTCTTGGAGCTGATTTTGTTTCCCACTCAAAAAAAAAAAAAAAAATCTGTGTAATTTGGGTTTTTAGAAAATTACCTGTTCTCCTCTTCTTTTTGAATCTGTAATGTGACTGAGAATTGCGGAACCACTTCTCTTTTCTTCTCTTTTATGTATGAAATAAATTTACCTTTTTATTCATTACAAGGATTGTGCAACTTCTTCAAATTTGCTGGTCTACGGCCAAAATATGAATCAGAATTCTTGCTGTACAAACTACTAGCATCAAGGGTCAGTGTGGTTAGAGAGAGCTTGGCCTTGTCCAATTCATGACCCAACTTCAAGCACTCAATCCCCCATTTGTCTGCAGGAAACCGGGAAGCAGTTTTGAGAGTCCATTCCATTGCTGAAGTAAAACACGTAATGGTCTATGGACACCCACTTCTATAATGCCTTGGTTCCTCATGCATCAACAAATCATGAAATGGGGCGTTCCCATTTTTCCAATGACTAGAAACTGTTCGCCGAAGGAAAATTTATCACCAACGGATAATACTTGCAACTTTGCTCGAAAATAAAGAAAATTGCCGTCTCACGGGAAAATTACAAATTCATTGTTTGCTTATACAAGAAGTGAGTAATCAAAACTATTAAATACGAGAGACCAATCAAATTTAATGATTCAAAATGATACATTATTTGACTTTATGATAGATACCGAAATTTCATCTAACAAAATTACTAATCAAAGATGCTTTTAAATAATAGAATCACAGCTGCCCAAAAAAAGAATAATCACATGGAAAACTTGAATATATCGGTTATGATTCTTTCAAAACGAGAGAATTAGACAGTTATTCTTGTTATAGCCGGACTAGGAGGGAGCCTCTTCATCTTTTCTCCTTGAAAAACACGAGAAAAGAAAAGCCAAAAGAAAAACAAAACAAAACAAAAGGAGAAAACTTTTCGCCCCACAGGAGGTGATTGGATCGTGGGGAGGCTCCGTGCTGTGCTGCTGGTCTAAGGGCGTGCCAGCGTCTCCTCCTCCTCCCTCGCATTGAGCAGAGAGCATGGCAACGTCGGCTGCAACGGCAGCCGCAGCCACTTGCAGGCTCTTCTCCTTCAACCCAGCCTCTCTCTCCCCTCTCAAGAGACGACCCTCCTTCCTCTTCCCCGCCCTCGCCCCGACCCTCGCTCCCTTTCCTCTCAATTCCACCTCCCGCTCCACCCACTCCACCACTCTCTCCCCCCAGCCCTCCTCCTCGTCCTCCGGCGACGACGACCCGGACCGCCGCCGCCGCCGTAGCCGCCGCAACGTCGTCGACGTCCTCGAGGAGCGGGGCTTGCTCGAGTCCATCACCAGCGAGAACCTCCGCGCGGCTTGCTCTTCCGGCTCCGGCTTGAGGGTCTACTGCGGCTTCGACCCGACCGCGGAAAGTTTGCACCTTGGCAACCTCCTGGGCATAATCGTGCTCTCTTGGTTCGGGAGGTGCGGCCACCGCACCGTCGCACTCCTCGGCGGCGCGACGGCCCGCGTCGGTGACCCCTCCGGCAAGAGTCTCGAGCGGCCCGAGCTGGATTTAGAGACCCTGGAGAGGAACACTGCGGGGATTGCGGCGACGGTGAATAGGATTCTCGGTAAGAGCAGCGATGGCGATGATGATGATGATGGTTCTTTTGTGATTTTGAATAATTATGATTGGTGGAAAGATGTGAAATTGCTCGATTTCTTGAAGAGGGTAGGGAGATATGCTAGGATTGGGACGATGATAGCCAAGGAGAGTGTGAAAAAGAGGTTGGAGTCGGAGCAAGGAATGAGTTACACTGAGTTCACTTATCAGTTGTTACAGGGTTATGATTTCTTGCACTTGTTTCAGAATGAGGGGGTTAGTGTGCAGATTGGAGGAAGTGATCAGTGGGGCAACATTACTGCCGGCACCGAGTTGATCCGGAAGATCTTGCAGTTGGAAGGGGCTTATGGCCTCACATTTCCCCTTCTGCTGAAGAGCGACGGGACGAAGTTCGGGAAGTCGGAGGATGGTGCCATTTGGCTGTCGTCGTCAATGCTGTCTCCTTACAAGTTTTATCAGTACTTCTTTTCCATTCCTGACGCAGACATCATTAGGTTTCTCAAAGTTCTCACTTTCCTGGAGATCGAGGAGATAAATGAGATTGAGAGGGATATGAAAAGACCAGGCTATGTGCCTAACATGGCACAGCGGAGGCTTGCTGAGGAGGTCACCCATTTTGTTCATGGGGAGGATGGTTTGCAGGAGGCTCTCAAGGCAACTGAAGCATTGAGACCTGGAGCTGAAACTAAATTGGATTGGAAGACCATTGAGGGAATAGCAGAAGATGTCCCATCCTGTTCGTTAAGTTATAATGATGTATTGAATTGTTCTCTTGTAGACCTTTCGGTTTTGGCTGGCCTGATGGAGAGTAAATCAGCTGCTCGTAGATTGTTGAAGCAAGGGGGTATGTATTTGAACAACTGTAGAGTTGATGGTGAGACTAAGAGGATTGAGGCTGAAGATATCGTTGATGGGAAAGTTCTTCTGCTATCAGCAGGTAAAAAGAATAAGGTCGTTGTACGGATTTCCTAACCGCACCAGCTGAGTTACTTCATTTTTTCTTTTCAAAAAATTGTTGAGTTTGCTTTCTTTTGTCAAGTATCTGCATGCAGAAGAATTTTGGTTTTACACTATAGTCCGCGCATTCCTATATCACAGCTAAGATTGCTGACATTCAGCTGATGTTGAACACTGTGTTGCATCTCCTGAAACCATCCCTTTTCTCATTGGTTTTCTAGATTAATCAAAGAACTCCATAGATAAAAGCAGCTTTGTTTCTTCTTTTTGTCATCAAGTATACTTTTTGTCTGACTCTTGTTACTCAATATGCTGAGGCTGGTAAGTTAAGCTTGTCGATCCTCATGTTCCTGTCTTGTCAACCATTTTCCCCCGCAATCTGTTATCAATAGCTGATTGTGTTGATGATCAATTAGTGGAAACTGGGTCCAATGGAGTTGGTGTGATGAGGGTAGATGCATAATGTTTGATGCTGAAGTTCTGATAATATCGGGGTTTTCCTATGTATGTGGACATGGGAAATCTTGGAAACATTTCAAAATTGTGCTTAAAGATTAATGAAGATTTTCTTCAAATTCACCTCATGGTTGTGAAGATGTGGAATAAGTAACCAAGGGCAGATATTTATGTTCACTAGGTGCACCGTGCATCTGGGTGTGGTGGATTGGGGTAGTCCAGCTACAGTGACACCTGCGTGGGTGGTGCAGCCAGTCCGGTGCATTAGCTGCCCACTCACGAGTTGTGGTCCTTGCTGGCAAAAGAGTTGCACTATCTAATACCAATTTCACAGCACAAAGAGCAGGCTTTGTCAAGCAGGCATGTGAGATAAACTTCAGTGTTCCAACTTACCAATGGTTGTTCAGTTCTTCTCACATTTCATCTCAGAATTTTGAGACCTTGAACCACACCGTATAGACCTACATCTGAGAACTGAACTGCTATGAAAAGTCTGCTTAGTCTGCGTGAATAATATGCCCTGCTTGGTTTGTGAACGAGTGATGTCATTGACTTGGTTCCTAGTTCTCACTAGATCCACAGTCAAATCAGGCAAATTAAACATCCCATGTGGATCTTCAGACCCCAAAGGATCCATTAAGCTAATGCCTCTAGGCGGTACAGTTCTTTTACCTTCTGCCCTGATATAAGTTCAAAGTGTAATGTGCAGTATTTACCAACTGCAACAGAATGTAGAAAAGGTACATCTAAACCCACTGAGACTGAGCTATGGATAGATTCCATATGAGTTAAGCAACCGATAATAGCCTCAAGAGGGAGAAAGTTTATTTACATTCATCTTACAAACACCGCCATATCAAGGGCGTTAAATCTACAAATTTTGATAATCAGGTGCCTTCCGTTGTTAAAATCAATTTTATATCATGGTTTATGGCGCTAATTAGCCAAGACAGAGTTGGGAGAACTCCTCAAGCATCCTTCCTTTTATCCGTCCGCATTCTCCTCTCTTCTTCTTTGTCGATCCTACTCTACTCTTATTATAATGCTCAGACTTTTGTCCTCCTTTCTTGCAGGATGTGGTGTGGGAATTAAAATCCATTCCTGAAACTAAATCGTCCACACTCCAATCCCATTTGAGAATGTGAAAATTTGAACCCCCATCTCTCCTTCTCATGTGAAAAGAGTGGTCACTAGAACAAACTTATCTATCCACATTCATGCCATATCATTTGTAGAGCTTGGGATAGATAAATGGAGAGAAAATTACCAAAATAATCATAAACCTATTGTAATTGTGTCAATGAAATCTCAAATCTCTGTTTTGGTCAATTCACTTCTAAAACTTTTTTTAGTTAGCTAGCAATTTTTTAGTTTTATCCTTTTTCTCTTTTTTTATTTTTATTTTTTTGTTCCTTCTTCGTCTAGCTAGACCGACAGAGGCTAGGGCCCATCAAAGTCAACCTCATTGGCCATTGGTGAGGCATGACCTCACCATGGCTGGGTAAGCTCGATCTTGCCCAACAATTGCAAGGCAGGCTCACCCTCACCAGTGTCGGCAAGGTTAACTTCATGGGGCCTAACCTTTGGCCCCAAGGGAAGAAGGAAAGGTCAAAAAAGGAAGAGAGAAAAAAAAGGGTAAATATTACCAAAAATCCTAAATTATATCATTTGTGATAATTTCACTCTGAACTTTTTTTTTGTACTACTAAAAACTCTAAATTATGTCACTTGTGATAATTTTACCCTAAACTTTTTTTTGCAACTAAAAACCCTAAATTATGTTTTACTGGCGAATGCCGACCGAGGCAAGGGTCGCCCTCGCCAACTCCGACGCCAATGAAGGGTGGCCATCGTCGAAAGGAAGGAGAAGGGAAAAAAAAATGCCCTTCAGCCAAAAAATTTGGGGTAAATTTGTCCTAAATTATATAATTTGAGATTTTTTTTGACACTACATAAAATTTCAAGATAAAATTGTTAAATAAAATTTCAAGATAAAATTGTCTTTTTAGTAGTACAAAAAAAAGATAAAATTAAAATTATCACAAGTAGCATAATTTGAGATTTTTAGTGGCACAAAAAAAATTATGAGTAAAATTACCACGAGTGGCATAATTTTTGATGGTATTGTCCAAAAAAATATTAAAAAATTAACGCGTTAGCATTAATTGAATAGTTGGTGTCCACATCAACATTGGCTAGCCAAAATTAGCCAAATAGACCAAATTGTCACAAATGTAAAAGATTTAGGACTGAATTTACCAAAAAAATTAGAACAAAATCAGCACAATTACAATAAGTTTGGAACTGTTTTGGTAATCTTCCCAACAAAGAGATTAGATCCATTACCATCGAATGAAGCTATTGGTATACTTCAACCATTCCCTCAAATTTGATCCATTATTTCGGCATACAAAAATAAACAAAGTAAGAAGTATTAAAGATAACGTATTGCAATTGAGCAAAGAAAATTTTTCGAAAATCTGATAAATTCAAACACTGTACATGAACAATTAAAAAGGCATCAAATGAAGGCTGCGACAAAGCATCTATCTCATCAAAAGAAATCTATGATGAATCTTAAACTTATCCTGTGAATCACGGCACCTCATCTATGATAAACCTACTATCACTATGTGATCCCCAAAAATGATCAAGATATTATACAAGCCAAATGGAAAAAAAGAAACAAGAAAAAAATTGTAAGGTATATGGACGGTATAAATTTGATTCCCAATTTCCTGCAGGTGGCAACATCATGAGCGACCTGCTTCTTCTAAAACAACCAGTGTTTCTTTTTCGGTTTCTGAGGAATTGGAGCATCTGCAGAAATTAAAAAACAATGTGGGCATCACAACTATAGATTCCATGCCAAAAGATACAAGCAGCCAACAAGAAAACACACCTCGTATTTCGTAGAGGGAATTATAGTGAACCTCAGACCAGAAACTCAACCAAAACTCTGCATCCATTGATAGCAGAGTTAACGACTATACAAAGCTTCAAAGGACCAGTTGCACATTGAACAAAAGTAATAATAGATTAGTTGCATATGTTTACATCCAGGTTCTAAATCGAGATTATTCTCAATGTGGCTGCCATGCCCAAAAAGAAAGAAACACGCACGCACGCATGCACATCCCAAGAAGATACCATTGATCTGGACAAATACCCATTTCCGGAGATTATCAAAGGAACTACTACAATAATCTAAAATAAACACATCGACCTAATCATTCAATCATTGTGTAAGTAAAGAAATTGAGCTAACTTGTAAACTTGGGTAACTACAAATTTTGCATGGAGTGAAACTATGAGAGAGAGAGAGAGAGAGAGAGAGAGAGAGAGTTCTCCTTTCTAGTTAAGTCCTAGAAAATCAAGACCTTGATGAAATATAAACTTACCACGTTTGGGCGCCTCAGATCGGGGTATTATTTCAATAAAACACGTATCTCTGAATGAAGTTAACAGGCAGATCTTTGCAGCAAACTGCATTGCAGTAAAATATTGGCATTACTATTTCAAGAAACATCATGGAAGGTAATACAAGGGTTCATGTAATTAAACTCGGGGCATTCACCTCAAGGACAAAAGAATAAGCAATTATACCACTTCAAGCAAAGTTCCATCATATGGACATCATCACAAAATTATTTTTATAATAGATGCTTTCTTTCCCGTCATGTGCTTACAGCCACATTTCCTGGGCCAGTTCAGAACTCAAAGACCACATCAATCACAAAGAATAACTTAAGATAAAGTTGCAATGACGCCTTTGTAACAGATATTTAAAGATAAGCCCTCAATGTCCGTATCATACATCAAGTCATGGGCATTGTTTAGCAAAGAGTTTCATTGCAGAAAATGGTAGATGTGTGATAGCATTGCATAGAGGCCATAGACATGAAATTTAGTTAAAGATGTAACTACAGTAAGGGTGTTAGAACAAGAATAGAGTACCTTATCTGCAGCTGCTTGCAAGGTAACATGGTCCCCCCATTCACCAGGCCTGCATCACTCGGCAATCAGAAAATAGATAAACGATAAATTCTGTATACATAAAATAAAGATACAAAAAGCAATGATAGAATTTAAAATTTCAAGACAGGTACATTGCTGAGTCAGCAATAACAGAACCAAAATGTCAACATACTTTGCCATCTTCTTGTAATAACGTTTGTACTTCATTGGAACATAACCTTCATATAAAGAACGATAGTCTTTAAGCTGGAAAGGAGAGAGTTCAAGAATATTAGAGCACAAAAATCAGTTGCTTATGTTAACTTTAATTTCTTAACCACAAAGTAGCCAAATAATGTTTAAAACCATTCACACATTTCTGAACTTAAAAAGATGTACAGGAATTAATCTTCAGTTTATGTAGCAGGAGTCTTATAAAAATCCAAATAACACAGAAAGAGAAAGCATCATCCCAGAGAGGGGTTGCAGTGCAAAATTTGATTGAAATACAAGTCATGTGTCTGACTAACTAGTGGACACAATCACATATTGTGATTTCGTACCTGCTTCACTATTTCCTTCCTGACATGCTTGTGATATTCAGGTGATTTATACATCTGCTCTGACAATGCACGGAACTGCAAGGCAAAAAGGAAAAAAAAAAAAAACATTTACTTATTTGAACTTTAGGGTTTATAATATTGCTTTCTGAATCCAATATACCTGGCAATTTCCATCGCCAGAGACTTTCACTTCGAACAACCCATAGATATTCAGCCTGGACAAAAACAATGAAGAATTTGGTTTTGATAGCTTACATGGAATGAAGAGATGTATAACCAAAAGAGAATATTCTAAACTTAATGCGTGGGATTTTCTAGGGAGAGCAATGCAAGCATCGTGCTGCTAGATGAAGCAGCCTGCATGGTGATGTGGGGGTGAAAAGGGAAAGAGGGGGTATCAGTCCATTTGAGTTCAAGTGAAAAACATGTGTATGAAGAAACATCACCTAGATAGCATTCCAAATCATATACAAGAGGTGCATGAGAGGGGGAATAAATCAACAACAAATAGTTTCTCATGGTAAAAATGATAGAAAGCTACTCTAATAAAATAAAAGGGGCATAGAATTTGATTATTTGTTCATTTTCTGATAGCCTAAACTTACGGGATAAGTGGTCATCTGACATGGAATAATATAAGAGCTTAATTCATGCTTTTAAATCCTAACACTCTCTATTTAAGTTTTTGCCCTTTTTCTTACGGATAAGGCTCCTATTCTTCGGTCATCTGATAGATGGGGCTAAGTCTATGTTGTGTGATTCATGTCTATACTTACACACGAGGCAGAGTGTCAAATATACACTTGATATACATAATGGTCCATTTCCTAATAGCTTTTCCAATGATAATCATATTTCCAATAGGCATTCTCCAGAAAACTTCAATTCCACTCCACCATATATTCCAGCTTTGTTGTGTACTAGCTCCAAAGATTTACGTACACCTCCATTGGTATAATTAACAATGATAATCGAAAAAAGCCCTTGCAGTTTAGTAGGCAAGTAAGAGAGATATTACCTCTGTAGAAGCCGCTGGTGATCTAAACTGGCATCACTGACATCGGGGATGTAGGAATTTATGCGGGGAACGTGCTGAGAATTCAGAAACCAGTTCCAGGAATTAATGAATAGAGAACTACTGGACAAAAAGAGGGTGCTAATAGATGAATGAAGCAACAATTAATAGAAGGAGCAACAAAGCCGCCAAAAAGAACTTTCAAAACAATATCCAAATCACAAGAATGGAACTCTTGAATATTATCATTTCTCGTCATTACTTCCAATAGGTGACCAAAGCACCCAGGCACACCTCCTGGCATGGCAAATAAACACACTTAAGACTGTTTTCTAATTGACAACTTTGGGCTTCCACGCATTAAATCCCCACTCATTTTAGCACTAAAGTTATTTTCTCTTATCCTTAAGAATTAGACCCACAGTAAGCTTATATCAAAGCCATCTACCATCTCTCCCAGTTGCAATCGAGCGGCACAGGTGGTGACACTGCTATTGCAGTGATCATCCCGGACTAGCAAAAAGGCTAGTGCAAAGCCAGCCCAACGTGGTTGTGGTTCTCCTAAGGTCCATATAAATCATACATCAAAGTTCTATGCCATCGTTGGGGGGATCATAACAGCTTAATATGTTGTAATGATGCAAATCCATCATGTGTACATTTGAGAGATATAGAATGTAAAAGGGCCCAAATTCCAGGAGATGGCAGTCATGCACTAGTCAGATCTCCCCCATATCCTTCACACTCGATGGCAAAGTTCAATGACACAAAACATCATAAGGGCGTCAGCTACAAACTCGAACAATAACAACGCTCCAGTAAGCAAAAGTTGCAAAAGAAATTATGAGATCTAACCGGAACAGGAGCTAGATTAGACAAGCGTCTAGCCACTCCTCCATCTAGTTTCTCATATTCTTCAGATAGAACAAGGGCAATCATCCGATCATCCTCAAGATCCTGTTGACTGCTTAAGGAAGTTGAGCTGGAACATTCACCCACGCTATGAGTTCCATTCCACATATTAGACATCCAACAAAAGTCTGTCACCTGCCAAAGGATGATAACGTAAGTGCATTTCCCTAGCTCAAAGCTCACAAAGAAATAAAAACTCTACCACAATCAGATAAATCGCAGAAAACCATCACGTAGCACCATGGATTGTCCAATAAAAATCCAGAAAATAATACCGACACAAGGGTCACGTGACTAATTCGGAAAGAGGAAAGTTACCGACTTGCAACGTCAAGAAAAGGATGAGGAAGACCGCCCTTAATCTAGCATTGACAACACCACCTTTCCAGCGAAAAAAGAGAAAAAATAGGGATACCAATTAATGGAGATCTTTCTCACGCTGAGATATGAGGCTCATTCAATGGCACAGGTGAAAAGCAGCACCCCACCTGCGACCCATCACGACAGACACAATCCAAAGATGCCAAAACACTCGTTTGGCACATCTAGGCGAGCAATTTTCGAATGATGCCTAGGCAGAGGAGGACCCACATGCAAGTTATCATCCACCTAGTGGCGGGCAGGCAATTTATGGGGTCAGTACCGGTCTCTGGTCTATAGCGATCATCCGTTTTCAAGAAATCAGAGGCATTTTTTTCCCAATTCGATAAAAATAATTTGCAGTTCCATAGTAAAATTCCGCAAAATCCCATACTTCAATCCAAATAAATCCTCAAAAGAAAAAGGGGAAAAAAAAAAAACTGGGAACGGGAGAACGCAACCGAAATCAATGGCAGAAAAGAATCGGACGGGGATAATTACCGGGCAGCAAAGGTCAGATCGAGGTCAAATTGCGAAGCGCACGAGAACAGCGACGGGCGGAAGGCGACGGGACAGACTACGGGCGCAAGGGGAGGCCCGCCAAAACCCACCGAAGCGACCCGCGACGCGATCGAGCGGAATCGGGTATCGGGAACGTAGAGGGAAGAAGGAAGGAAGGAAGGAAAGTCGATGAGGCCTGCAGAGCCTGGTCTCTCGGTAAGAGAATGGTGGGGGTCGATCGAGAGAGAGAGAGAGAGAGAGGACACACGACACCTTTTAAGAACGACTCGCCTGACGGAAGAGGAGGAAGAGGATGATGGGTCGACGTCAACCAAAGGGAACAACAAAAGGGGGGAGAGAGGAGATAACGACACGCTCCTCTTCGCTGCTTATCGCCTACCGCCAACCCTCCTCCCACACGGAGAAAAGTAGAGAGAAGGAAAGTGAGAAAAGAAAAGAACGATTGGAAAAAGGAAGGAGAGCAAAGAAGACGGTTTCTTTCCGCGTGCATTCAAGCGTTTGCGATCAGTGTTTTTGATCTTTCCTCCTTTCCTTCCTCGTTTTAATTAAAAATTGAATCGGGACTTCGTGGAGGGCAGGGGGGCGGTTTGGTGTTAGTTGGCTTTCGCGGCGGACTTTTTCACGGGGGAAGCCAAGAGAGAGAGTGAGAGAGAGAGAGAGAGAGAGAGAGAGAGAGAGAGGGAGGCGGGTGTAATGCCCGGCCGACGCGTGTCCTCCGTCGGATTGGCGCCCCTCTTCACTTTACGCGCCCGCCCGCTGGACAGATCCTTTGATCCCGTCCGGGACCCCGCAGATATGCCTGCATCCGCACCGGATATACGCGTTCGGTAATTCCCTAACATCCATATCAAATAAGTCAAAAGGACACGTTTTTTGGTAAAACCCAACGTAATACAAGTATCGAATTAAATTAATTCAGGACTTCCCAAGACCCACCCAATCTTCCACCCTCGCCATTATTACACTCTCACTTACTCCGTACTCTCACCGTCCTTTGAATGTGAATTTTCTTAAATTTAGTTAGTTATAAAATTATTTTAGCAATATATGTGCAATTGATAAGAATCTATTTTATTTGTATGGCGTAAAAGATGTACCAAAACAAATCACATGAATCAATTTGAATTGAATCATTTTTCAATCCAATCTACCTATTTGACAAATCTACAATTCCCCCTTCACCACTTGCAAGAGACGGTAAGGCCATGAGATATTTAAAAAGTGGTAAGCAATGAGAGTAAGGACCCCCTTAGAATTCAAAAATCCTCAAGACGGAATTTCAATTTTAAGCCCTAAACTAAACTGGATTTGTATTTATGTTCGTATATTTGTTATTGTACACTGAATACGGGTCCCGGATTTAAGGGGGGCAGACTCCAGTAAGAATCCCGATCGTCCACACACCCGCCATGCCATCTCAGTCGGTAACTACCGACGGGAAAGCGAGAAACGTCCAGCAGGCAGTCCGAGAACCCTTGGCCTCTCTTGTTTAGCTTAAAATGCACATATGACGTGGCATCATCGCCTTGGACATTCTTCACGTCACACTTTCCTCCGCATCCCATCACCTGATGAAACAGCTTTTCGTTCAGGTCGACCATATCATCGCTCCTCCATGGTTGATGAACCGAAGATGCGGCCTCATTGCATGCTCCGCTTTGTCCTTGCAACCCGACGGGCTTTCTGCAGCGAATGATGCAGTACAACTTAGTCGGCTGAATGGGAAGATCAGGGGCATGTTCTTCAGTTGAAGGCAGAGATTCAGAGACAGTTGGAATCCTCGCGAGACGCATAACCCATCTGGGTGCCTCGGATCAGCATTGACAACATAGAGCTCTGCACCAACGGGAGGCCTGAAATCAATCACGTCCGGTGTTAAAAGAGATCCTTATAATCAAAATTCCAAAGCAATGAAACAGATATTCCCCTTTCCTCCTTTCACCCTTCAAAACCCAGAAAGAGGGACATCAAACTAACTTAATTCCTCATCAATCATCTCACACATTCTCTTGACTAATCAACTACAAACCAAACAGATTAGCAGAAGAAAAATAAAGAGAGATCTGAACAAGCATCAAGTTACACTAATATCATAAGATCAATAAAGAGAAGGCATGTCAATTTTTGCCTCTGAATCTACAGAAAGATCTTCTGCAGGCTAAGATGGCTAAAGACCTTGTGAAAGTGTACCCACCTTACTTTAAAATAGTATTTAGGGGCTCGAATAGGAATTTGGAACCAATTCATGATGACATTCATTGCAAGTCCTCCACCGACCTTGGTAATCTGGGAGAGAGATTCGTCCAGTACTCCATTCATCTGATTTCGCAAATCAATAATTCCAGAAACTGCACAGTGACAAATGCTGAGCATCTCCCTCACTTCACAGCTACTAAGTTGATTTTTGGACTGCAGTGAAAACAGCTCTTGGGCCACTCATTCACATCTAAGAGTGAAAGGATACTTTTGGTGGTCTCGAGATTTAAATGGAATAAGCGTCCAGACAGATTTTGCAATACCGCTGTCCGTGTAATTATTTTGGAGTCTTCTAAACCAGAGCCTAAACTTTTGTCGGGAGATAAGCCTGGAATAAAGAGAGCAAAACCAGTGACAAACGAGAGTAGTGAACAGCCTAATGCAAGTGTTGAAATGATTTGTAAACTTTTTCTGTCAATACTGATGAAAGATACAGCAAGCAAATCAAACTCCTTAGATAGCTTCATCAATCGAGAGGATATTAGAATGAGCTCCAGCAAGAACTTCATGCACTCATCCCTCCTCTCAATTCCTTTGTTATTGCCATTGTCTTTATCAAAAGAAATGAAAGCAGAGACTTTGATCATTTCAACCACAATTTCCAACAGTTTCACTCTTAATCCCATATACCACGTCTGGAAGAGAAATGCTCTGTCAGATGTAGTACCAGATAGCAACGTTTTCCACGAAGACTGCAGATAAAAGTAAGCATCAGAAACCTTCTCTCCAAATTCAGATGAATTTATAGACTCAGTGACACCTTCTCCAGCCTTACAGAACTTTCCTCGAATATTAACATCAGGGATCTCGATCTTCTCTAAACATTCTATCAAACTCGATCCTTTATCTGGAAAGACGAGCATTTGAAGTTTCATCTCTGCCAGAGAAAATTGAGCTAGTGATTTCAACCAGCGACAATGAGACTTATATTTGACTCTGGCTGATAGATCAGTAAATATACAATTTGCTGTAAACCATGCTCCCTGACATGCCGCATAAAAGCCAGCAATATAAGCAGGCCAGTACTCCTTGTCAGCCAATATCTTTCCTGCACACTCAATACTAAAGCATTCACGTTCAACCAAGTAACCACAAAGAGTAGGATGGAGGTTCTTATTAATTACCTCATCCTTCTTCACCATGCAGATCCAAATAAATGGACCGTGCAACAGGATTGAGCATCTTATCTGTACATAAGATGTAATTGAGCTGCAATGCTGAATGCATTCAGCCAGAACCTTAACTTTCTCAAATATATGGGTGGTTATAGCACCAGCTTCACTTAGAACTTCAAGGAAAGCTGTCAAAAATCTGCAGATAATAAGTACAAGGTCTGATATTCTAATTATGTTTCCTTCCTTCATACATTTTGCACCGACATCCACTGATAGGCCATTTTCTTCTGAAAACCTAGCACCCTCAAACTCATTTAGAAGACCTTTAATGACCAAACTGGTTTGATCCAGCACAAAAGTACCCAGATCCAAGTCTCTGCGAGCCAGACGAAGAAGTAGCCTGAGCATAATCTTAACTTCACCAAACACTTGAGAGTCACCATGAGAAGGATTAGAGGATGGCCTAACCAAAAAAAGGATCCGATCACTGATGGATCTGACAACTTGCAGAGGCAGAGAAGAATAGTACTCAATAGATTTCATTTCTTCTCTCACACTCATCATAAGAAATGCATCTACTAAAAGACAAAGGGCCAAGAGGCTCTTTGACTTCGTAGGACATTGGGATGCAATACTTACAAATGTCTTAGCAGAATCAAGCATGTCCATGGGAGACATGCTTGGCAATACATAGAACCAAACCTGCAAAAGTGGAAAGATATCAGTGTACTTCAATCAAGATAACACAAAGACATAAATTTAGATGAAGAACGCAGGAATATTTGAGAGACATGACCTGACACAAAATCCGTAGAGCTTGGCATTGAAGGCCTGTAGGATGGTTAGGATCATCTGCTATTCTAAGCAACTTCTTAACATTTTGAGCAACAGGGAAATGGAGAACTCCTCTTCTGTAGACATAATGGATACATCTGAGAGCCATTTCTTGCATAAAGAATGTTTTCCCTTCACTCAAAATTGAGAAAAGCAAGTCCACCTGCATTTAAATGTCAAAATGCCGGGCAATTATACATCAGGAGTAGAAATCTGCTATCATTGCCACAATTGAGGATGAAGAGCAAACTTTCGATACAGTTTAAAACAATTAAGTGGGTTTACTGCCAGCTATAAGCCACAGTTTGTAATCTATCAAGGCCAAATCAAGGTATAGTATTTAAGAGGAGATAATATTCTTGTCCTATATTGGTTGAGACCAAATGTGCTAAAACCAGTTATTTTCTTCTCTATGAAGAGTGCAGAGAATCGGAAGATGAAAGGGGTTATCGAACACGAACTCCAGACTTTCCTAGGCTAAAACAAGAGAAAAATATCAGTGAGATGAAGCACTGTTCCAAAATGGTTGGAAAAAGAACAGTTTGATCAAATGGATTTGCTCCCCTGTTAAAGAGACAAGAATGTCCAGCATAGTGCAACCAACTAACAGGCAGAAACATCCTGGCTTTTCCTTGAACAAATTATTTACGATATGAGCATACAGTTGAAGAACCAATTGAGGACAAACATCCAACTGTGAGATTTCTCAAAGTTATGAATATCTTATATTAAACTTACCTGTTCAGAAACAAGTAGAGGTGATGTGCAAGCAAGTTTTGATAGTGACATCATCATGACAGCGAGAAACTCCTCATCAACAGAGCCTAAAAGCATCTTTAGACCTGTCTGCAAAAATGTATGCTTAGTGTAATGTGAATAATTGTCAACAAACATGCATGTAAATGAACTTATGAAGCTCGTAATAAGACTATTGCTTCTTACTGTTGACCATCATCCTATGCCATCAAAAAGCAGAACGAATTAGTGATAGTTAAGAGCAAAATCGCCAATTACCAGTATGGTCCAGAATTTCAGACACTTATATAATAGAGTAGCAAGGCATTTGGCAACACTACATGAAGAAACAGAATTTAACATGAGACTACTTATTTATATAAGTGGATTTTAAGCCTATACAACATAATTCTTTAGCTCTAGAATTAATTTTAAGAAATACATCAAAGTAACACAGCTAATATGCCAAGCTACATCCAATGTTGGCCACTACATCAACACTAGAGTTTCTGTTTACATTTTTCTCGTGTCGAGGCACAAACAATAACAAACCAATCACGCCGAAATCAAAGAAGATTTTTACTAGCCAATACATGTCTTGCAAACAAGCATAGAGAAACTGCTGCACCTTGTAAGCTCCATCTGCAATCGAACAGGAGCAGTTCATTTTCGGGAAAACACGTGCTCCGGCCAACTTAACAGTAGATGATGTATCTGATGAACTCATCAGATTAACAAGCATCTGCAAGAAAACCAATGCGAAGTCATCTGCTAACTCACAAAAGCACCCTCCAGCATATAAAGATCCCTGTACCTGCAAAAAAGAACAACAAAAGCAAAATTAACTCCTTTCCATCATAAATGGCATTAAGTCGACAAATCAGCACACGTATAAACAAAACAAAACAAAACAAAACAAAAATTGAGAAGAAAATTTTCCCAGAAAATTCGAGAAATGTAAAATGAAGCAAAAGATGTAATCCTCTCTCTGCTTACACGCTTAATAAACACTTGTTTTGTCAATTAATTTTCCCGTTTCATGACAAAATCTCCGACATTCATACACTAAGCTCTCTCCAACAGGCAACAATGCTAATCTAATTTTTAAAATACACTACCCTTACCGCTCCAATCTAGAGAAAAAACAGGTGCCAGCTAGAAAAGCACAAAGGAAGTAAGTTGTTTACAGTGCCCACAAAAGTGAGACAACGGGGTATCAAATCATTTTAACACTTAACCAATCTCACCTCCAAAACCTCGGAAGAAACCAAACTCGAAAGCACCAGGTACCGCACATGAGCACTGTCTTTAGCGAAATCAGCGCAACACCCGAAGATCACGAGAGCCATCGCTCTCGACTCGACATCCCCGCCATCAAACACGACCTTCACTCTAGTCAGCAACTCCGTGGGATTACTCACGCGACCTTTCGACAGTATCCCCTCCCCGCTCCTCTTCCTACCACATCCGCGTAGCCTCCGGAAGACCCTAACCACGGCGTGCTTGATCTCGCGGTCCCCAGAAACAAAAGCGTCGGCGAGGCGCAGCAGGATCGCGTTGGCGAAGAGCCTCTCCTCCCCTGGAACCAACCCGTACATGCTGCAGACCGACGCCGTCGTCTCCGGCTCGGAGCTCCATTGCTCCAACCTCTGCCCCGCCTGCAGTATCGCTTCGACCGGCCGACCTGTCGTCAGCGAGACAAGGCGAGACGGCGCCTACGTCGTCAGCGAACATTGTCGATCACAAGCGAGCTGTGAAGGGGCATCAAAAAAAAAAAAAAGAGAAGGCTTTAAATGACCGGGGATTTTGGAGCGGAGGGATTTCTCGAGGTCGATGCTCCAATCCATGGCGCAGGCTGCGGATATCTTCTCCATCGGCGTCGCCTCGGCTTCCCGGAATCATCAAAAGAAGAAGAGCGAGAGTCTAGAAGATGCCGAGAATCGAGCGCATAAACCCTAGTCCTCTTTTCTCGGTTCGACGGGAGCGGAAGCAGAGATTTCGCGGGGTTTTGGTTTGCGGAGGCAGGCCCGCTTTCGCGGGGCGGGATACGACGTCGTTTTCATTTCGGGTCGCCGGCTTTCCTTTTATCGGGTTTGTATTTGCGTCCATTTCTTTTTTTTTTGGTAATTGCGTCCATTTCTCCTCTCTTGATAATTGCTTTAACGAGTACACGATGGGAAAACGTGATTAGGAAGTTCATTTCCTAGAGTGGTCTAAGAAATCTCTAAGTCTTGTCAATTTCATTAAATCACGTTTCAATTTTTTTACAATGATACTTAAACCTTATTTATTGATCATGAATCACAAATTCTAGATTACCTCTATAATTGAAACTTGAATCCTCACTCGGACGGACATTAACAGGTCAATATTTGAGACCCCTTACACACCAAAAAAAGCTCAATTTTTTTCTTAGGACAAAGTGAAAGCCTTTTCCAATTCATTATAAAAGCCATATCTTAATTGTAAATCACCAAAAAAATGCCACAGGGAAAAACAATGATATGATTAGCATGTTGCAATCGAATTATTGACGGAATAAATGATAACACGACTTTTCAAATACGCTCAGAGATATCAAGGAATGAGGATCATTCTATAATTAAATTTATTACACTAAATCCACTGTATTTTCCAAAATAAATATCACTTTCTCTATATCCATTCGCGAGGCAAATGGAGTCTGACAACACGAATTTTCCTTCTTCTTTTTTAGGGTCATCTACAACATGAATTAGATTAACTCAAAAATGGCGCGACGGACTCGAACTCGAAAGACCAATTCGACCCTAGTTCTTTTTAGCACCTTCCTTCTATTGTTTTGGGAGCAAGCACCTTTCCTTCAATAACGCGACGTTTCATCGTCGCTCTAAGCTTTCGTACGGAAAAGACAGGACGGGACGGGACTGGGACTGTGGAGTTTCTCCGACGGCTGGGCGAGCGAGTGCGGAATCGCTAAGGGCTCCGGTCGAGCGCCTCGTTGAACCGCTTCAGCGAGAGCTGCGTCTGCATCCTGATCTGCCGGTGGAACCGCCGGATGAACAGGTCGGCCACGCGGTCGATCTCGTCCTCCAGCACGAAGTCCTCCCCCTCCTGCTTCGAGTTCTTCACCAGGTCGATCACCGACCCCCCGGGGTCCTCGAAGTCCTCCAGCTCGAACAGCGAGTGCGTCAGATCGGGATACTTGCCCTCCTCGCCGCCGCCGCCTCCTCCGGCGGCCCCTCCGCACTGGACCAGCTCGCCGCGGGCCAGCTCGCGAGCCATGCCGTTGGCGTAGACGACGACCGCCTGGTTCCGATCGTCGTCGCCGCCGCCGCCGCCGGGCTCGCGCGGGGCGAGGAGGCCGTGGAGCTTGTGGGAGATGGAATCCACGAGGAGGCGCCTGTTGCGGAGGAGGGAGAGGAGGACGACGCGAGCCTTGAGGGCGTTGGTCTTGCTCTTGAGGGCGAGGGACTTGGCCTTGGTGAGGCTGGCGAAGACGCCGATGACGTGCTTCAGGAATCCCGAGGCCTTGTTCCTCATCCTTGGATCGCCTTGGGCCTTTTCGGATCAAACGGTTATCGTATCAGGACGGCGAATCGGATTGGATTGGAGGAGATATTAATGGGGATGTTCGTACTGATTCTTAGCTAAAGGAATGGAAGTTCGTACTGATTTTGAAGAAAAGCGAGTGGTGGGTTGGGCATGGGAAAAGAGTACGAAGGTCGATGGGGTTTATATAGAGGAAAGATTCTTTCTTTGGGGGTTTGCTTTGCATGGATCTGGAGAGACATTAGAGAGAGATTAGAGAGACAAGCGGGGATCAAGGGAAAGGAAGGTTGGCGAGAGCGAGGGTCCAAAGTCCCCAAGTGATGTACACGTGGCTCCATTTGGTTGGTAATTGGTGCATGTCCAATTGTCCATCGCGGCTCGAATTCTTGAGATGTGATTGGATTAATCTTAAAAATTGAGCTTGTCGCGCTATCCTTGGTATAGTCCGCATTGGAATACTGTTTGGAAATGTATAATTTTTTTCTTTTTGGGTCGAAACACGTGCTGAAACGAGTGAACCCCATTTCGATGTTTCTCAAACGTTGATCAAACTCTTATTTTTCTAAACTTATATTCAAGCCCATTAACATATCTAACTAGACTTATTTTTACTCAAAACCTTGAGCCTATGAATTAGAGGCCAAGAGAGAGCCTAGCTAATCTCAACTTGAATCTCCAAACACGCGACCCGTGTCTCAATTTGATATTCATCAAACACCAGAACAAATTAGGAGCTTACCAATCTATCATTAGCTCGGATATCAAATCAGATAACTTCGCCAAAAAATGATTGCGAAGAAAGAGATCAAATCCAAACTTGTTAACATATTCAATTTGACTTATTTTCACTTAAAAACTTAAACCCATAAATTATAGCCTAACTATATTAACTACTTAACACTAGGGGTATCAAGAATCGAATTGAAATCGAAATCGAATCAAAATTTCCTGCATTTTTAATTAAGTTCAATTTTGATTTGAATAACATAAAAATAGCTATTAATTTTCCAATTTTGTTCGATTTTCGATTCAGTTCGGTTAACCAATATAAACCAAAATTCTCAACAAAAATTGAACAATTTACTTAAAATCTCTCTTATTTCTCGTCTCTTCTTTAATTTGGTTCCAATAAGTAATGCAAAAAAATGAAAATCAGAACCAAACCGAATTGTATTTTCTATTTGGGTTTGATTCAATTTGATCTAGAATCACATCTTATCAATTCAATTTTCTTGAAATCTCAAACTAAATCGAATCGCTTGCACTCTCACTAAACAACACACCAATTCTTTAATGTGGAATTTCTTTAATACAACTCACATGTGCATTTTAATAACAAAATACCTTAAATTTATATACTCTTATATGTGAATTTTTCAATTATTGTATGCAAGACTTACTAGTTTTTCTCCGGTTAAGTTATTCAATAGTTTTGATTTACCAACTCTCATTTGAGTTGATTATCAACGACCATTTCATTGGTTAAAAAAATTTACCCACTTTTTTATTGAGTTACCAACTTTCATTTGCCTTACTCAACCAAATAAATATCAATAAGTAACTAAAATAAGAAACAATAACCCAAAACTAGTCAGTAACCCAATTTGACAAAAGTTAATAAATCACTCTATTTTAGCTTAGTAATTTGTTATAAGAGCAAGTAAATACGAAACACTAATAATCAATTCAAATCAAAATCGATAATTTAGGAAAAAAATTACCCAATTTTAACACTATAAAAAAAGTCAGTAATTTTATCGAAAAGTTACCAACAAGTTACTTGAAAAAAATTGTTCATTTTTATTAACAGCTTTTTTACACTTATCAACATTTAGTGAAATTTATCAGCATGGAAATTTTTTAACCTTTTTGGAGTTTGAAATTCTATGGTGAAAATACATATTCAACTAAAAATGACAATTGCTTAATCAAGTAGATTTCCTTTTCATTGGAACTAACGAGAAGACATTCTCGACCGCGCCCTTTCTTGGTCGGCGCGTCTGGTGCCCCCACTTGCTTTAACTATTCATTGCATGATTAACCTTTTGGACTAAGGTAACTCTAACGTCGTGTGCAACAGTGAAGGGGCGAGCACTAGACCCCTTTCGTGATAAAGCTTGATCACTGTTTATTGAATTTATTCACTGATCTATGTATACTAGACGTACAAAATCAAGACAAGGGCAAAGGAAAAGCTATTAATCATTACTCATATGTCAAAATCCACCATATCTCACGATAAGAGAAATTGTCTAAGAAATCAAAAATCTATTATATTAAGTTAATAATTCAATTTTAAACTTTTCAATTTGATCAATTTTAATCTTAAATTTGTTGTCGATTTTTCAATGTAATCCTTTTGACCAATTTTGGTCGAAAGATCATTGATATGGTGATTTTTTTTTCGCAATTCCCTTAAATTTTCTGTTTTCTTCTTTTCATTTTCTTTCCTTTTTCCTATCTTTTCTATTTTCCTACACTAGTTGTCAAGGTCTTGACGATGGTTTGAGAACCAGGCGAGGGCGGCGACCTTACGCTAGTTTTATAACTTTTTGAATAATTTTTCCTTTTGAATATATAATTGACAGCTAAGTGACCCCCTTAAATGTGCAAGCCCACGTCTGTAGTCATCCCCTGCGACCTTCTTTTTCTGCAGCAACATGGATCGTGACAACACCTTCCAACGAAGGCTCGAGGCAAAGACGTGCAAGGGGAGGAAACACGAAACAAACGCCATCGTCTAGAAGAAACACGATACGCGCTCGGGTTTAGGTACAAATCGTGATTAAGGAAGATCATCATAATCGAGCAATCGTGCACGGTCGAGAGCCGACCACATCGAGGTGGCCCATGTCCTTATATGTTGTCCTCGGCGGCGCGCGCGATAGTATCTCGAAGATATTTAGCTACAGTGATCCGTAGTACTTTGGCAAATAGTCAAATGAAACGGGCGCCAAAGCAAAGGAATCCCTAAATTCGTTGCCCTTCTTTCCGCAAAATCCAGGGTCTTACCAAATGAGGCACCACGACCCACTTGATAGAAATTTGCAGGGGAAAGGTTTATTTGGAAAAAAGAGAGAGACCCCACTAAGCAATATAAATAATAATTAAATTCCATAAAATAAAGCACATGATTTATAAAAATGTGAAGAGGAGGGTGTCGCTTTTGCTTTATGTGCACTTGTCGTGCTTCCGAAAGTGGGTAAAGCAAGCCCTAAACAAAGGGCAAAGCAATTGTCCATATTCAAAAATATATTATTATAATTTTATATGTGTTTTTAATATCATTATATATATATATTAGTATTTATAAGAAATAATAGATTGCGTGAGAGCTTGTGCATGCTGCACTCAAGGCTGTAAAGCTCCACAATAATATAGAATTAGTGAGGCGGAAAAAAAAAAAGAGAAAGGCGACACAGTACATGGTGGACGATGCCCTTTTGATTTTAATTTTATTCTTACTATTTATTTGATATTGCTTTTCTTTTCTTTTTCTTTTTTTTACCTTTTTTGTCCGAGTAGAGAAGCACCCCGAAAGAAGATTAGAGCAAGGCGACAGACATTAATATAAGCGAGATTGGCTTTGCTTGATTTCGACAACGTCAGATTGAGATGCATATGAGCCGTTCGTATAGTTATATGCTCGTGAGGTTAAATGTGCGGTCGATGTGGAACGCGAATTTACTCACGTGCCCTCCACGTGATTGTCGTGCTTGGAATTTCGGATTTGAGAGAATTCCTTCGTTTGTTCCAGCCCAAAGCTCATGCTCTATACCGTGTCGAAATTGAAAGTTAGGCATGGTTCGAAGTCTCCATAAAGAATAGCAAAGAGAATAGAAAAACTACCAGCAAAACTCTAAACTTATTGTATGGATGGCAATTAAATCATAAACTTTTTTAATTCGGATAATTAAGTTCTAAAATTTTTGATAATTTGTCAATTTAGTCATTATGACTAATTTTAACTAATGATTACTGATATGGATGCTACTCGACATGGCATGGCCACAAGCAAGGGTAGCCCTTGTTGATCTTCGGCTACGCTTGACCTTGCCAATCTTTTCTAGATCCCAACCGACCATGGAAGAAGAAAAAAAGAAAAGAAAAGAAAATTAAAAAATCGTCCCTATTAGTGCTTGTCATTTCACGATGAATGGCCAATGTCCATGTCGAAGATCGCCAAGCAACATTGGTTGTAAGGATTATATTGACAAATCATTGATTCAATTAATCAAATTAAAATGTTTAGAAGTGTATTGACATTTGTACGATATATTTAAGACTTTTTACTGTAATTATCCCAAGAAAGAACAGTAATTACCACAATCATACCCAAGATAATAATGAAAAAATCAATACCAATCTTGTAGGATCATAAACCTCAACTTGATATCTTATGTGATGTATTATAGATGAATCAACTTAGAAAAATTAAAATTTTACTGAAGTCATGTGTGTCTATATTACGTGTGTGATTATGCATGTGAGAGGAACCTGAATTGATTTTTAATCTCAAGTTTTTTTAGCAAAACTCGTCTAGAGATGCTTGTAAAAGGGCAAACTTACATTTATTCAGGAATTAGGGTACGCGTCAATTATTCTTTGCTTGGCATTCGTCGGTAGAAGTACTAAAACCTGCAAGGACCAAGCGAGAAACACCTTTGCCAGTTACGACCCAAATTGAGGCTAGGCCCATAGCCTTTCCGTCGTTGCTTTTATCAGGCCCAACACTTCTTTTTTTCCCTCTATCGTACCAACAACTTTAGTAAATTCTCAAAAAGCTTACGCAAACTCAACAAAAGACAGGTCAGCTAACTTACGAATATATCTAGGATATACTCGGCAGTTCATCTATCGACACCACAAGGTTCACGAGGCCCGTGTACATAACTCTTTGTGCGAAATAATCAAACCCGGTAATGATAGGATTAGAGATCGATCGTAGTAAATCTCACACCTGCCTCAAACGTACAGAACTAGGTCAAAAAGTGATTGAGAAATTACCGAGAGGTTAGGTTAAGGGGCGGGATTGATCACAGAACGGCGAGAGCATCGATTGGCGCAAAACTAACATAATGTCAAGTCACGAGACGTCAAAGTGATTGGCGAAACTTGTTCGGCGTGATGGATCTTTTCTTCTTCTCCCCTTTCTTTTATTTTTACAATTTGATTCAAAAGGACAAGAACCACTGAACTATAATAAAGCAAAAGGAAAAAGGGGCATGGTAAAACACCAATGCGTTCGCAAAAAGGGCATTTTTCAATGATCAAGTGGAGTGTTCTGTGCTTTGTATGGCGAATGGGTGAAAAAGAAAAAGATCAAAGGGAGAAAAAGCAAACCAAATCAATAAGAAAAATTCACGTGCGTGATTTCCGTCCTCCTCTAAACACATCGGAGCTTGATTAGAAGAGAAGGAATTGAACGAAAAACATGGGTTTTGCACGTCAACCTTTCTTTTAAGATCATTTGTACAATGGGGTCAAATCTACAAAAGCTAATAATGTGTGCGATTCAAAAAGTTCGAAAAAGGGTTAAATTTTTTTTTTCAAAAATTCATTCTACCCTTAAGGAAGGCATGAGAAGGGAGATTTTGAATTTGAGTAGAGCAAGTCCTTAAAAGACTCAAAGGATAAATGATAAGAGAAAGAATCCCCTAAGAATAGAACTCCTCAGTTCACAATTCCATATTCACTTCTTCCTAGGAAGGAAAACATATGGGTGGGAATTGAGAAGGTATTGAACGGGTCGATATTAGCACGTTTAAATAAAGAATATAATCCTATAAACCTATTTCAGATACTAGGTAGGCAGGGCAGCCCCAACACGAGAGGTTCTACAATAAGTCGAATCTACAAAAGCGTTCGAAAAGTTAGAAAAAGGGTAAAAAAGATTTTAAAAATTCATTCCACCCGTGAGAAAGGCATGAGAAGGGGGGACTTGAGCCGTATTTCATGCTCCATTATTGAGCGGGAAGTCAAGCTTCCCGGATGTTTCGCATGGCAAATTAAAATCAAAGTCTGATTAGGTACCGAGGGGAAAAGCTAGGAAAAGGAGCGGTACAGGCTGGTCACAGCTTCTTAGTTCCAAAACTCACTTTGAAGAGCACTTGAAGGCCTTTGACGTCTCAAAGCTCGAATCCAGGAAGCTTTCCTCTTTGATGTACGCTTGTCGTTATCAAGATTCGGAGAAAAAAGGAAAAATAGGTATGCTCTTGACGTATATTTCGTCGTGCCATCACCTGCTACGGTAGCTAGAATAATAGCTAGAAGAACTTGCCTACTTGTCTCGTAAATTACCATTTACGCATCGCGGGATCAAAACAAGAGATGGAAAACTGCTGCGCTCTCTGTGGCCCCAAAATCCATCACCTTGGGCAGGTTTTGCTTTCGTAAGAAGGCGCACGTCTTGATGGTTTTACCCCATAACGGTCATATAGATATTTACATAAGTTTGCCATGGGTGACGCTAAGAGCAACTTTTGTTACACTAATTGGACATACGTTAGTGTGAATATCCGGCATATAATTGGAGATTCGATCATCCATCTTTGCAAAAGCGTTCTCTTGGTGGGCTAGGGACAATAATGGAGGCGGGGCTCCCCCTAGTTTTAGAGCTCGAGAAGTACGTAGGATGGTGCGTCGATGCTTCTTCAGATCAACAACTACATGTGACTCAGACAATGATTGCGCCTAGAGCTTGAGCTTTGTCCCTCGCTTTTGGACAAGAGGATACACTTTTGTTGCGTCGGTTCAGGGCCGTACGTCAGGTATACGTACCCCATACGGTGATCCAATGTTCTCGAGCTTTTCCTGCGCAACGTCTGCTCCCAATCTACCGCACTATTTCCTATCGGCAATAAATAAAGTTGTTGAGAAGGTTTGTTCCTGAGATCCCTTAGCCTCATGGAAGGGTTAGCATCTTGAGATGCAAACGCTGAAATCATGATGAAGTAGAGAGGATGTGAAAGGAGGAGCGTGGAGTTCTAGTAGGCTCAGATGCCAAGTGACAATTGATGACTGTCGTATTTTTGAAATCATAAGAAATAAGAAGAAATAAATAATAATTGATCGTGAAGAGTTGTCAATGGTTTGACAGTCGAAATATCAAAACTTGGAAACATCAAAATCCAAAAGGTACTGAAGAGCTAGCAGCCAAAAGGCCCCCCAAATGAATGAATTGGTGAGATTTTATTGTGAAGAGGATTAAGATGGCTATTGGACGGAATCATGCAGTGTCGCAATCCCGGCGTAGGTGCTTTTTCTTTTTGACCTATTTTGTCCGAGTAGAGAAGCACCCCGAAAGAAGATTAGAGCAAGGTAACAAAAATTAATATAAGTGAGTTTTGCTTTGTTTGATGTTAACAACGCTAGAAAGAGATGCATTCAGCCACTCATGTAGTCATGCTTGTGTCCCTACAAGATTGTCGTGTTTGGAATTTCGGATTTGGTAGGATTCCTTCGTCTAGACTGTGTTGAAAGTTAGGCGTGGATCAAACCCTAGAGGGAATGGCAAAAAGAATGAAAAAATTATCAAAAAAGTTTAAAATATATTATACGAACGTTAATTCAATCGTAAATCTTTTAATTCGGCCAATCGAGTATAAACATTTTAACTATTTTCCAATGTAGTCCTTACATCCAATTTTTGTTGTCGAACGTTGACGTGGACATCATTTGTCTAATGTGACACGGTCGACACAAGTGAAAAAATTCATTTTTCCATGGCCGGTGATAGGCCTCAAGCGAGGGCAACCCTCAATAGCCTTGCTAGATTCCCGTGAGGCCAAGCCTTGCCGACCAAGAAAAAAAGAAAAAAGAATAAAGAAAGAAAAGAAAGTCAAAAAATTGTCTTTATTAATAATTCCCGACCAAAATTGGTTATAAGTACGATACTGACAAATTGTTAAAAAATTTAGAACTCAATTAATCAAATTAAAAGGTTTATAAGTGTATTGACATATTATGATAAGTTTAGAACTTTTTAAATAATTATCCCCAAAAATAATAATAATTACAACAATTATACCAATGATAGGGATGGAAAAAATTGATATTAATCCCACGGGATCATAAACTTTGGCTCAATATCCTATATGATATATTATAGATGAATTAACTTAGAAAAATATGAATTTTATTGAAAATCATGTGGATGTGTCTTTGATTATGCATGTGCGACAAACCTAAATTGAATTTTAATCTAAAGTCTTTAGCATCTAGAGATGTTTGTTAAAGGCCACACTCATATTTAGTGGGAATTAGGACACGTGTCAATAATTCTTTGCTTGACATCTATTGGGAGAAATACTAAAACCTACAAGGGCGTGAGCAATCATGTTCTGTCCATGCTTCACTTAGAATTTGGGACCCACCCATCAAAGCAAGTTGCTTAATTTTTAGAATTCGGAACCTACCATGTATATCTATGGACTTGGAACTTACCTTGTCACAAATTTCAAACTCAAGTTCCACTTGTACTATTGATTGAACAATTGTAGTAACTTGTCTATAACGATTACCATTTTTTACAACTCACTGATTACGAGTTATATTTATATACACAAAATTAACAAAATAAAAGTTTCAGTCATAGATGTCGTCGAAAATGGAAGCTCAAATTAATGATTTTGAATTACACACTAATTATTAGACACCATAGAATGCCGTAAGATTGTGTAAAGATATTGAACAAGAAAAACATAAAAACCTGGAACCTACCCATTGAAGTTCCCCAATTTTGAAACTTGAAATCTACCTTGCATTAAATTCTCTATTTTACATTGAAATCATGTTGATCCCTACTTCTACTAATAGATCATAAGTAGCACATGGAACTGGAGACCTGAACTTCAGGTTGCCAGTTGCTGCCCTAATTGGGGTCAGGCCCATAGCCTTTTTGTCCTTACTTTTTAGGCCCGACACTTGTTCCTTCTATTGTACCAATAACTCGATGAAAGAAAGGTTAGCTAATATAAGAATACCTCAAGGATACTAAGCAGGCCATTTATCGACCCGGCAAGGTTCAGACGATCCATGTACATAACTCTTTGCGCGAAATAATTAGAGCCGGTAGGCCGGACTAGAGATTGATCATATCAAATCTCCCATCTATCTCAAACGTACAAAGTCATCATAAGGTGATTGAGAAATCATAGATTGGTGAGAGCATCAATTGGTGCAAAATCGCCACAATGTTAAGTTACAAGACATCAAAGTGATTCGTGAAACTTGCATGGCGCTCTGGATCTTTTTATCTTCTTCTTCTTCTTTTTCACAATTTGATTTAAAAATGACAATAATTACTCAACAAGAATAAAGCCAAAGGAAAAGGGAATGGTAAACACCAATGCATTTACAAAAGGGCATTTTCCAATGATCAAGCGGAGTGTTCCATGCCTTGTATGGCAAAGAGGTGAAAAGAAAATATCAAAGGGATAAAAAGCAAACCAAATCAAGAAAAGAAAAACTCGCGCATGATTACTGTCCTCCTCTAACCACATTGCAGCTTGATTAGAAGAGAAGGAATTGAACGGAAAACATGGGTTTTGGAACATGGGTTTTGCACGTCAACCCCTACTTTTAAGACCATTTCTTCAATCAGGTCGAATCTACATAAGCTAATAATAATGTCTGCGATTCAAAAAGTTGAAAAAAGGGTTAAAAAAGATATCAAAAATTCGTTCCACCCTTGAGAAAAGCAGGAGAAGGGGGGACTTGAGCCGTACTTCATGCTCCATTATTGAGCGGAGAGGTCAAGCTTCCCGGATGTTTCGCATGGCAAATTAACTAGTTGATTAATCGATCGAAATCTAATTTGGTACTGATGGGAAAAGCTTGGAAAAGGAGCGATACAGACTGGTCACAGCTTCTAAGTTCCAAAACTCACCTTGAAAAGCATTTAAAAGGCCTTTGACGTCTGAAAGGTCGAAAGCTGGAATCTTTCCTCTTTGATGTGTCGTTATCATGATTGGGGAAAAAGAAAAACAGACATGCCCTTGATGTGTTTTTTGTCCTGCCATCACATGCTACCGTAGCTAGGAGAATCCACTTGCTTGTCTCGTAGGTTATTGCTTGTGTGTCGCGGGATCAAAATAAGAGATGAAAACTGCGGCGCTCTCTCCAACTCCGAAAACCATCGCCATGGTCTAGCTTTTGCTTTCATAAAAAGGTGGACGTTTCTATTGACCATAACTCTCGATTGGTGACGATCACTTTCCTTTAAATGGATTTTGTAGCACTTCCAAATCTCGACATAAATAGTCATACTCACCACGGCATCATATAAATATCTAGAGAGTTTTGCCATTGGCGATGCTAACAGCGAGTTCTACTACACTAATTGGACATATATTAGTGTGAATATCCAGCATACAATTGGAGATTCGATCATCCATAATTGCAAAAAAATTTCTTGGCGGGCTAGGGAAAATAGGAGGCGGGGCTCCTAGTTTTAGAGCTTGAGAAATACATAGGATGGTTCGTCGATGCTTCTCTGAATCAACAACTACATGCGACTCAAAAATGATTGCGCTAGAGCTTGTCCCTAGCTTTTGGACAAGAGAATACACTTTCGTTGCGTTAGTTCAGGGTCGTCCATCAAGTATACGTCCCCATGTGTTGATCCAATGTCTCGAGCTTTTCGTGCGCAACGTCTGCTCCGAATCTACCGCACTATTTCCTACCGTATGGCCTTACTCTCTGTCGGCAATAAACAAAGTCGCTGAGAAGGTTTGTTCCCGAGTTCCGTGGAAGGGTTTGCATCTTGAGACGTAACATCGAAATCATGATGAAGTAGAGAGGGCATGATAAGAGGTACGGGCGGTTCTAGTAGACTCGAGTGCCTGGTGGCAATTGATGATTGTCGAGTACTTGGCAGTCGTTGGAAATTAAAAGAAGAAGACAATAACAATAATCAATCGTGAAGAGTTCTCAATGGTTTGATCATCGAAATCCCGAAGTTTGAACATGTCGAAATCCAGAAGCACTAAAGAGCTAACAGCCAACGGTCCCCCAAATGAATGAATTCGTGGGGGTATTTATAGTGAGAGGACTAAGATGGTTAATGGACAGAATCATGCCATAAGGTAATCTTAATGTAGGAAATTGACAGTGAATAAGTTGCCACGATTAGGAGGTGGGCCAACAATGATTGTCAATCAAACACGGATCGACACTCAATTCATTAGAAAGGTTATGGGGCATATAAATGAGGAAATTACCAAAAAAAGTCTTAAATTTATTGTATTTATATTAATTCAATTTTAAACATTTCAAGTTGGCAAATTGAGACCTACAACTTTTGACACCTTGTAAATGTAGTTCATTTAACCAATTTTTGCTGGAAATCACTGATGTGGACATTGTCCATCTTATGTTGTAGGACTAATACTGACATGAACATTTTTTAAAATTTTTTGTTATATTTTCTTTTCTTTTCTTTCTTTATATTTTCCTTTTCCTGTCATCAGTTGCTAGGCCTCATCAATGACCGGCAATCGGCGAGGTGGTGATTTGTTAATAACTAAAACTACTAAGTAAAGGGTATTTGTTATTAAATTCAGAAAAATTATAACAAGAAATAATACATTTATCTTCACGAAATTAAAGTGTACAAATTACACATTTTAAGCAATTGAATTTAGAGAATTTGCAGTGGTCATTTGTAATGCACATTCTTTCATGATTTCACTTCTAATTAGTATTTTAGTTAATATTTTCAACAAAATAATAAATAAACAAAAAAGCTTTCCCCTCAAGATTATGTTATTTGTTGTAGACAACAAGTCATTGAGTCCCTGTCAAGAATATGACCACCTACTTCTCCTCATTCATTCCAGCTTTTAAGCAAAGACATGGATCCAACCATTAAATGGTTTGATTTTTTAGATTTATTTCTATTTTTTGCATGAGTTCAATGCAGATCTTAATGAGAACAGAAAATATGTAAGGAATAAAAAATAAATAAATTGTGGACTGGTGGGGCCCCTCTTCTTTGAGTACACAGCTGGCATTTTCTTGCAATGAATGTCTTGCAATATTTCAGCCCTCTGCTAATGTTGACCAAACTATGTATCGATTTGGACTTTTTCAAACCAAAATAATTGAGAGACGCGAGTAGCTAAACAACGTGCCTAAAAATCTAGACCAACAAAAACTGAGACTTTGTTATACTCAGTTTTTAGCAAAATGGAAATGATACGGCGTAATTGAGTTGTTGTAACTAATTCACACTTCAATAGAACAATTCGATTCGATCTATCAAAATATCCCATGTGTTACCTTTGTAAGTGATTTATACACTTTTTGATCTCACTTTATCTATAAGTTTAAACTTTTGGATTGGGCTTTTTAACATGGTATCAGAGTTAGGTTTTGTTATAACTTATTTTGTGTGTGCGATCCTCATTCATCAAATTTCATGTGTCACTTTTAGTTTCCATTCATCAAATTTCACATGTCGCTCATAATCTAGCTTTAAGGTTTTAGAGTATTCCACATTACTTGTTAATAAGATTTATATGATCTTTGCATACTTGAGTTCTCTCTTTAAGCTTTTGGGATAAACACATTCTCATAGCAATGTCAAGGGAAAATTGTTCAAAAAATCTTAGACATATTTATTATATGGTAACTAATTCGATTATGAACTTTTCAATTTTATCAATTTACTCTTAAACCTTTTTCGGCTTTTCAATATAGTCAATTTAGTCAATTTTGGCTGGAAATTACAAACATGATGATCCAGTTAAAGTCAATCGTATCGTATGGCATGGTCGACACTAATTTTGACAATTGTTGCAAATTTTTACAAATCTCTCTCTCTCTCTCTCTCTCTCTCTCCCTCCCTCTCCCTCTCCATTGATCACTAGCCATAGGCAAGGCCATCATGGCCCTCACAGATTCAGCGAGGGCCACAATGCTTTCACTCGCTTGCCCTAGCCTAGATCTATGTTAGGAACATTCGGTGAGGGGTTGCAAACCTCACCTAGCCACAATGCCTTTAACCCTCACTGAATCTGTGGAGGGTTGCCACACCCTTCCTCATGGCCAGCAATTGACAACCACCAACGAAACAAGAAAAAAGAAAAGAGTTAAAAAAATTAAAAATTGCAATAATCATCCACATTAATGCTAACAATATTGTGGAGAACAACCGATGTAGATTGAATTATCATGTTAGCGATTTTTGGCCAAAAAAATTATATTGGAAAATCATCGAAATGTTTAAAACTAAATTGACAAAATTGAATTGGCCACCATATAATAAATTTATAACTTTTTGGATAAATATCTTAATGGCATTATTCGACAGTCTAAATGTACATGTAAACATACGCTCCCACCATGTATTTTCATAATGCCTTTTCCTTTTACTTTTTTGCAAAAACAAGGTCCATAATACAAGCACCTAGCGCGGATCGATCTTTCTTCATTTTCTTAGCACACGCAATTAAATAGCCGTTGAGGAAAAAGGGAGCAGCCAACAACAAATTCAAACTCTCCCCGACCGACCAAAAGTAGTCCCACTCCACAGCTCTATTGTCACCACCACTATTAGTTCAGACAAAACCGCGTTAGCTGTATTGAACTCAACAATATATTTTTTATTTTATTTTATTTTATTTTTATATAGGTGGTCTCCTCAACCTTTCACATTCTTATTTCTTTCCCAAATTTTTTTTTAAAATAATTTTTTCCTCTTTTTGAAAAAAATTAAACATCTTCTTAATGTTAAAGGGGGAGGAGCGGTTGTTGGATCCATTTGAAAATACACGGTTGCGATGCTTTTCGCAAAGGACATTGATGGGTACATCTTTCCTATTTCCCTTTCCTAATCGGACTATCATTTTAATTTTTAATTTTTAATTTCTTTAATTTCCCTTTGCCTTCACTTTTTCATAATAAATTCTTCCTCTCAAGGCACACCATGTCCCTCCCCCTATAAATTGGCACCCGGTTCGACTCCCTTACTCATCAAGGGTTTTCTTCGGCTTCTGCGAGGTCTAGCCCGCCTCGTAGAAACAAGAAAACCCGTCTTCTCTGAATCTCTTCTTTTCTCATAAACACACGCAAGCAAGAAGAATCTATCTTTATTGCTTTTTTAACATCGAAAATTTTTCTCTTAGCTTTTGAGAATTATTTAGCTTTGTTGAAAAAAGAAAAAATATTATGGAGTTGCATGATTCTGGAGTGAATTCTGCCATGGCCAAGAGGCTATGGAATGTGCTCCGAGTCTCTTTCTTCATGATAAGGAAGGGGATCATGTCCAAGAGGAGGTTGATCATGGACATGAACATGATGATGAAGAGAGGGAAGCTCATGAGGAAAACCCTAACCAACCTCCTCTTCCACCACCACCACCACCACCATCACCACCACCACTCCAAGGCCATGGCGCGCGGCGGCAGCTCTGCCCTACAGGAATACGAGTTCTCGTGCAGCAACAGCCCCAACCCTGTTTTTTTCCGCGCGCCGACACGGAACAAGCACCACTTTTCCCATGCATCAACCCTCCCCAAGTCATAGAAGAAGAGGAAGATCAAGATGACGATTACGAAGAAGAGGCTAAAGCTGTTGTCTTGATGCCCAAGACCCCGGACTACGACTTCAGCTTCCACTTCGGCGCTCCTGGCAAACGCGTGAACAAGGAAGACGAGAAGCTGAGCCCTCTTCTTCTATCTCCATTCGCCGTGAGGGTCTCGGACTATTCATCAGAAGATGAAGACGAAGACGGGAGTTACTGCGGAGGGGTTGATGACGAGGCCGAGGAGTTCATCAGGAGGTTCCATGAGCAGCTGAGAATGCAAACTCGGATGCAACTTCTGCAGTATTAAGCGAACCTCAAGCCATATCTTGAAGAATCAAATTAGCAGTTCAGCCCGAAAGGAGCATGCCACTGTTCATCCACCTTATCTGGTTCGGTTCGGGTTGAGATTATGGAGATGAAGATGGCCATCACTTCAAGAGGATCAAACTTTCAGATCCCAACTACCGAAATAGCAATGATATATGTATTACACTGCCTTTCTATGTACACCGTGAATAGGTCCCGTCGCGCGTGTAAATTTCTCCAAGTTCTATTCTTTCCCTCCTATATAACACGGTCTTATTAGAATACGGATGGTGCAAGTTGGCCTTTCATTATAACAACACATGCTTGCAGCTGTTGCTCCTCTGCTGCTTTTCCTTTTTCGTTTGCTTTGAGACCCACCAATGTCCATGATTGTCACCTAACCCTCCTCCTCGCTTTACATGCATGTCAGGCTCAGCAATTTGGCCCAAAAAAACAGATTCCTTTTCCTTTTAACTTTCTGTGAGAATATGTGGTGGGTGAGGGTGTGTGTCGATCTGCTTCTGATGGAACACAACGTGCTCGAGAAACATTTGTTTACTAGCTACGTTAAAAGAGCCTGTCTGGACATTGGAATCGCCAGGTTGGGTTCTCACGTTTGGCTTAGCTAAGCCTTCTTGGTGGTATTCGAAGTAAAGAATGCTAAACGACGCGGACCGTTCGGGCCAAAACGTGAAGCAGGCAGAAGGAAAAAAGACAGCAGGTTTCATTGGTTTCGTGAAGTAAATGCTAACATTCGAGCAACGAAGAAGCAAGATGAAACGCGGCAATTGAACATATCCAGGATCTCCCGGACAGTAACTTTGCCTAGACACAACATTATATAAAAATGTCGAAAGTCAGATGCGCTCCTAGCTACTTGACGATCTTATAAATCCATCGGCCACATGTAAGTAGGCCCTAGTTTACACATACGTAATGAGTTGCCAACGATCGAATTTGATTGAAATTCAATAGAAAAACCAAAGGGGTTGTGGAAAAATTGGATTGAATTCGAATTTTTTGTGAGGAAGTGTTGGAGACACAATCTAAAACAAATTTTCTTCATCCATCGTCAATTTGCCCCTCATACGAAGCCTTCACGGATATCTAGGACCTACACGCCGAGTTGGAGAAATGGTTTTCCGAAAACATTAAAGATATTTTTCCATTGATCTATAGTTTATTATTTGCTAAAAATATCAAAATGGGTCCAAAACCCGTTATCACCCGTTATCTAACTCATTTCTTATGGGTTAGGTCATAAATGAATTGGTTAAAATGTTAGAAACGATTTTAAATGGGTCTAAGGTATAAACACCTCATTATATGTGGATCTAAATGGGTGGGAAATTTACTCTTTTCAAGTCCATTCTTGTTACGGTATAAATAAATTTAACTTTCAGCCCATAAAAACTCCCTCCCGCACTATTCACTCGGAGTTGGCACAGGTCAAGGGGTCACATGAGGCGGTGCTAGAAGGCGAGCCGGGAGGAGGAGAGGCGGCTGAGGACGAAGGTGTTGGTGGCGAGGCGAAGGTTGGAGAGGCTGTATTTGAGGGGGGTCTCGAGCAAGAATTGCTTGAGCTTGGACGAGGAGAATTGGAGGAGGAGTTGAAGCTAATCAAGTTGAGAGGTTGAACACGACAAGATGGGTTTGAGGAGGAGTTGAAGGACCTGAAGGTTCTCGAGGATTTGGGTGATTGGGCGCTGTTCTGTGGCTGGGTCGATTGCATCTGTAGAAGCTCTTCATCTTCTCTTGTATATGTTTATTGGCCGTTTGTAGCTTCAAAGCAAGCATTATTTTCCCTTTTTCTTTTTCCTTTTGTAGTTTTATATTTATTAAGTGGGAAATTGACACAAACAGTCCCAAAACTTTAACCCGATGTGTAATTTGATTCCTAAATTTTTAATTTGTTCAAAGTGGTCCATGAACTTTAAACTAGTATGCAATATGGTCCTAAATTTTTAATTTATTCAATGTAGTTCTTAAACTTTTGGTACATATTTAATACAGTCCATGAACTATACGAAAATATTTAATAATCCATCCATAATTATTCAATACTATGAACTACATTGAATATTTTCATACAATTTAGGAATTGTATTAAACACGTACTAAAAATTTAAAGATTATATTGAATAAATTAAAATTTTATGAATCATATCACATATTATGCTAAAATTCAGAGACCATATTGAGTAAATTAAAAGTTTGGATATCAAATTGTACATTAAACCAAAGTACATAAACTGGTTGTATATTATCCCTTATTAAACTTTTAAGATTTTCATTTTGAACTTCGAGTCTGAATTAACCCAATGATCATACTTAACCGATCTGGTTCTCGATTTTGTTCGATGAGAGGTAACTATTGTGGTTGAAGGATTCTCTTGTTTCGGTAGCATTAGATTTTTTAGACTGCTGGTCGAACTTAGAGCTGCCCCAAGACCATTTGATGTTGGGTTCCTAAGGCTGATACTGTGGATTCTACTCAAGAACCGGTTCAAGACAATTCTAAATAGGTTCGACCATTCTTATTCTCAGGTTAAACCGACCCATGAATCCATCCACACAGGTACTCATGTCTGCCAACGTTGCGATCACCCGCTTGTCCACGTTGCTCATTTTCTTCGTGAAGTCCTAGCTCAAGCCTCACAGCCCGACCCAAGTAACCAATCTCCTTCATCAACTTGGCAAGCTGATCCAAGAGTCGCTCATTTATCAGAGGCGACAATTTAAAGAGAAAAAATCAAGAAAAGAACACAAGTCAGGTCAAGAAAGGGTCGTAAAATTTGTATTACATGTAAATGGAAGTTGGACATTTTCTAACTCAATCAAAACCCGACTAAACCCACCCGTTTGATGGCCTATTATTAGTTAAGAGTGAAAATTGGTGGAAGACGATGGGAATTGACGATTGGGGTCTCACGATCAAGACAAATGCGCCACGGACAAAGAATCTCAAGCTCGTGGCGCACCCGTCCGACTTTAAACACGTCCTTGTAGTATAAAAATGGGCCTCTCTTTCTCCTCCTCTCCTTCGTCCTTCGTCTTCTAGCGAAACGGCCATATCAAAGGCCCAACAAGATTAAAAAAAACGATTGAATTGCATCTTTCAAGATAGTAAATTCTCGACGCTGCCGCTGCTGCACGAGAACACGACTCGAGAAAAACCCATAAACCCAACACCCGAAATTGGCTCGAAGCCGACGTGAACCGACACCTGGTTTTCCCAGACAAGACCCAACCGATAGGAACTCGCTCTTACACCGGTACAACTCCAAGTCGGTCCGACCATTACCATTTCAATCGCATCAGTGCTCGGGAAAGTCCAACGTAAGGATCAAAATCAAACACCGAACGCAACGCGATACCAAAAGTTGGAAACTTTCCATCCATTAATAAGGTCTGATGACAACTGAAGCCACACTACAGAACGAAGATGCTAAAATCCATCTCCAGAACATGCAGATTTTCCCGTCAAATTACTTTCCCCCGAGTGGAAAACTTTCCGGGAAAGTGACGGTAAGCGATGGCTGACGGAAAATCTCGAATCTTGGATCTCAACAGCTGGTCGACGGTCACTGCCACTCAGTTCAGTGCATACATACGTATGTACACATTACACACATTACATCGACGTTACCCATGCACTCCCAACGGCAATTCAAACCACCGTCGCGATCTCACCTGCCATTCCAATACGGCAAGCCCCGGTCCCTCTCCCACGGGCCTCCTCCTCGCCACCCTCCGCCGACGCCGTGGGGACCGTGTTGCCACGGACCGAACGGAGGCGGAGGCGGCGGGTAGTAACACGGCCCGGGCGCGAAGGGGGGCGGCGGCGGCGGCGGAGGTAGCATCGGAGGCGGCTGAGGATAGTAGCTCTCCGGCGGCGGATAATAGCTTTGGACAGGTACTGCAACTGGATAAGTTTGGTCTGATTCGCTCTGAAAATCGATCACTGGGTACTGAATTTCTGGCGACGAAGGTTGATTTTCCGAGCCAGAGGCGCCGGCTTCGACCCATCCTCCGTACGGAGGAGGATTGACGACCGGATACCCGCCGATAATCGGACCGGCCGCGGTCCCGGCCGCCGCGGCGTCGCCGGCCTCGCCCCACCCGTGCACGCTGTACGAGAAGGTCAGCACTCCGTTGGGCTTCCCTTCCGGGTTCTTCACCTGGTAACTCACGAACCTGACCACCCCGTCCCCTTGCTCCGCCAAATCCGAGAGCGGCACGCGGACCTCGCCGATGTGCTTGTCGCCGAACATCACGCCCTCGTGGAACAGATCCACGCGCAGGAAGACGTGGCCGCAGTCCCGGAGGGAGATCTCCGATAGGTCGAGCCGCATCTCGTGCTTCCACTCCGGGTCGCCGTCGCATTCCTTCACCGTCGGAGTCCGCTGCTGCTGGCTCTGGCCCAGCTTCTTGCTCGGGTCGTCACTGACGAGGGACGCCCGGGCGTAGACGTTGAGCTTCTGGAAGAAGTTGAACGCTCGCACGTCCTTGCCGTGGAGGAGCTTCACGATCAAGGCTGTGGATTCCATGGGAGCTGAGCCCAAGACGAGCAGCGAGATGGGTTCGACGAGCTTGGGCAGCTCTCTCTCTCTCTCTCTCTCTCTCCAACCTTCTTATCAAGATGAGATTTTTCTTCAATGGCGTGCAGGCGTGAAGCACTAGCCCATATATACACTGCCATACCAAGATCAGCAATTGTTTCACTTGTCATTTCCGAACGTGACCGCTATCTAGTCATTCTACTAAATCCGAGTTAACTTGGCCCATAAGAATAGAAACGCGCACAGACCAACGCGTTTATCGTTATTCGAATGATCCGACGACCGGCAACCACGCCATCTTTGGGATCTCTGGACCTCAGCTGCATTAACATGACAGACCGGCAATCGGGTATGCACTTATACTGCCAAGTAGCGAGACTGCTCCCACTTGGCATGGTTACCCATCGGAACCGGTCCGAGACGAAGCCACATGTGAGTGTAATCCACAACAGGACTTTCTTCGCATTTTAATGCATCGATCCATAATGACAGAGACATACAAGGCTTAGCCAGTAGCCACAGCCCCGCATTCCCATATGACATACAGAAATGCACCAAGATGAGACAGTGAAGATTTGAGTAATGAACTTGATCGTGATACAATTCCTTTAGTTACAGCAAGTTGTTCAAGATAAGCCACCATGCCTCTCACTTTTCTATCAAGTGAGCCAAGATGTACAGCCAATGCCATGCTAAACCCCCATCCTCGAGCCCCGAAAAGCCAAAACAAGAGGCTGCTACTATAGGTAACAAGAGGGATAAGCCCCTAAATACGTGTAATCTAAACAATCCCTACTTCAGTGGATGTTCGAATCGATGATATGCTACAACAGTCTGTAAAAAGAATCTATGGGAGCACCACAGCCGTGTCCATCATCTTTGCGCCCTCCTCATCGAGCGAGATCCTGCTCCACCCGAAGTTCTTCATGGAAAGCACCTTTGACCGGTCGAAACCGGCACTTCTGAAGCCCGTGATCTTTGAAGACACCATGGGCATTACAAGCACAGCAGACGCGTTGATTGAATCGTCTGTGAATCCTAGTGAAACCGAGCAAGCATTCTGTGGAATCATGGAAATCTGCCATGTTAATTATCTCATGTCTCAAGCATTTGCAATGATAAATATTTGTCAACTTCCATAATTAGCACCTTCGCCCTCACTAAGAAGTCCATCATCCTGAAGGTCATTTCTTGCATGAACGATCTCTTCTCTTTACTATGTCCATCTCCGGTTGACACGATCAATCTGTCACAAACAGCACACCATTTGATATCCACATCTCAATTGTCAAATTTCATGCAAGATCATATGAATGCCAAGCTAGTCGATATCCTCATTTTGTGAGGGACCACAAAGATCAGGAAAATCTCAATGACATCCTGCATATTTGACTACTCCACACACTTGGCAAATTCAAAATTACCTGTCCGATTCACTGGAGATGCCTGAAGATGTCACAGACGCTAAGGATGGATTATCTTTTACTTCACCACCTGAAGAGGAAATGAATGAAAAAAGTGTAAGTAAACCTATATCTATTTAAGGCGCCGGATTTTCATTGCTCTTGAAACTTGCTACCTCTTGACTCGTCAGGTGCCAGCAAAGAAATCCCTACGAACACAGATGCCATTCCCAGTATGAACATTGTTGTCCTCAGTGCATCAAATACCTGTTTTAAAGATGGGTGAATCAAACAAAATGATTGTCTTCTGGCTGAATAAAACAATACGATTGTTGAATTGTCGGACCTGATATTCTTGAAAGTAAACAAATCCTGTACAAATGGAAAAGAATGTCCAAGCAATTTGAAACATTGGAACGATAAGAATTGCATCAAACAATGACAATCCTTCATTCAACCGTGTCATCTGCAAAGCAAGAAAAAAATGTTAAGCTTTCTGCAACAGTTGGGTATATTGCAAGATCCAGGTAAAGAAACTATGACAGCTATCATACCCAAAATCCAGCAGTGCTGAGAAACAGAAGAAGCATAGAGTATGTGAACCAGCTATGCAACTGATAGTTGCTAGACATTGCCAGTCTAAGCAAGTTAGACCTGAAAACACGAAAAATAACAGTATTAATACCACACATAGCTGCAGGGTTTGCTGGTCAATCGCACCACAAGAGTTTTACAATGTCTAAGGTACTTACAGAGATTTTGCAAATAACACTGAGCATGAGCCTACGGCACCTGAAACTATAGCATACGAAAAAGGAAGCAGCATATGCCAGTATGGTCTCAGCTCCTGTCCTGAAACTGCAATGAGAAGCTCTCCTCTCCTGCAATCCAGCCCTTACAAGGTAAAGAAATTGTAGGCCCAATGACATAGTGAGCAAAGAAACACACACATAATGGAGAGTCGGGAAAATGATATATTGCAAGGCTCACCTGTAGACTGCATGATGCAAGGCAACAATTAGCATCAAAATCAGACAGTAAAGAAGGAATGTGATGTTGCTGTATTTTTCAGCCAATTGCTCTGGTGTATATACTGAAAGGAAAGCCAATGAACAGGACTTAATTTTTTTCACCTCAATGAGCCAGTAAAGCGGGTAGAGAATAGGAGCCAACATAAAATGATCAAATCCATCAAGGTAATCAAGTGTCTCTATAGAACATTATGAAACTCTAAGCTTGCTGCCAATGATCACGTATAGAATCATCTTCACGGCCAAATGGGCTATGGACTCAACACATTGAGAGACAATGTTTCAGAAAAAAAGAACTCCATGCAAACTTTCTAGAGCTAAATGCAGAGTAGAGAGCAAAATGAGATGCAGCCATGCTTTAGAAAGGATGACAATACCTCTATGAGTAATAAGTGTGTATGTAGTCTTAACTGTGATGCCTAATGGAAGTAACTTATGGTTTTGCAAGAGTGATGCTCAATAATCAACATTGCAGTTGCAATGACATTGCTCATCAACAATGCAGAGACACTTCTCAAGTACAAGAACAAGCAGATCGATGCCACGGAAAAGATGAAACATTTTACAATGTACGGATCATGAAACATCCGTCATGACCAAAGCAACATTAGCACATCTCAGGTGCACAGCCAAAATAAATTGTAACAGATTATCTAAACAGGTTCAACTGAAACAGTAAAGCCCCATGAATGACAACACTTTTGCCGTATGAGTTTGGGAACTCTCAAACTTAAGACATAAGACAACATTACAATTTTCGAGAATTTAAGTTCCAAATATTGGCACGAGTAGTTCGAATGTCAATAAGAAGGCCTGCCATAGAAAGCAACAAATGGTAGCAAAAGGATTGCAGCACACACTAACCAGGTGATTGATGGTTACCAAACGCGACAAGAAAAACATTTCCAAGGACTATGAATGCTGTCGCAACCAAAACCCTGTAAAAGAAATAATACAGCATTTCATAATATGATACATAGAAAGAAAGACACATGCGAATATGTAGTGTGTCCTGAAAGTAAACTTCACTCTTCAAAAGGTTCTGATCAGCATACTTGACCGTCACCATTTTGTTCAGCACAAAGTATGCGAAAGCGATGTTGGAGACAAACTGAACTGACCCCAAAGCTGCAAGGAGTGACTGCATGAAAAGGAGAAATTGGATGAAAAGAAATTGAAGGTAAAAGGATCGAGAAACGGAGCTATGCGATCCATCCTCTTGACCAATTCTCCATGATAGTCAAAACCGTAGGTGCACTTTTGGTATAGATAAAATAATCACCTGGGCAGCATATCCAAAGGAAATGAAATTCAGGCAATTCCCCAGAAAGAAAAATAATATGCCTGCATGTATTGAAACATAAAGCCAAATGAGGACATAGGCCATTGATTTCACAGAATATGTAATTCCTACAGCATAAACAATACCATGAGGCTAGGATTTACCAACTCTCCAATTGTGGAAGTATATAATAGGTTTTAAAGGAAGCTTGCCATTTGCACCATCCGTTGACTGCTTTTCTCTCTGCAAGATTTTATGCGAAGCTCATCAAACCGAATTTTGCTGGAGCACTAAGTGATTCTTGTGATAATAATAAGTTGCTTCATTTCATTTCAGGTCAAGCTTAAGAAGATCAGAGATAAAGATAAGCAATGTAATGGCTAGTCACATCTTCCTACATTCCAAGTAACCAGCTGCACGTCATTGATCAGACAAACCAACCATTTGTTTCCAACCCAAACAACCTAAAATCCAGTTGATTTTCCTCAGATCGAGGGGCTGAAGTTCAAGCAGAACAGTCACCATAAGCTGTCAAGCCCAATGCCATGTTCTCTACCGCATTGCTAATTTTGTAGGTGGAACATGACCCGGGAATAAGATATAGTAGTAGAAGAGTAATATGGGAACAGTACTTCTAGAAGAGTTCTCCAAGAACATCACTTTGGCAGCTATTGGTATAGAAAGCAAAGATCAGCCCAGTAAACTATCATCTCCATAGAACAAGAGAGAGGCGTACCTCATTATGACCTAATTTAAGGAGGTTTGTCCCAAAGTTGATGGCAATGCTGCCGAAGAGGTTGATGAAAGCTCCAATTACCCACTCCCCCATGGATTAAGAGGTGCCAATGACACCCCACATACAAGCACAAGAAACACGGCACCGTCCTCTTTCAGCTATGCACTCTCATAACCTTGCGAAGAAAGCATCGCATCCTCAGAAAGACGACTTCCGCAAATCAGTGAGAGGTCTTACAACCAGCTTCACGCTAAAATCTCAACACCGAGGTCGGTAAATCTCAGTAAACCCTTACTGCAACATTCACAGACACCAAATTCAGATTCCAATATTATAGCATAAACCGTAAAAAGACCCGAACCCAAAGCACGCCGTGGATCTTATCCCCTTAAGCTCCCATCACCCATAACATACTTTAGGGTAAACGAAACGAAAAAGAAGGCAACATCCACAATCACTGAACAAAGAAACGCCAGTCCTCGCGAGGACAAAAATTTTCCCAGCTAACCAGCTCCAAGACGAGAAATTGTATTCATTTCCGGAACCCAAACATCGGGAACACAAAAGATCGAAACTTAATCCACAAGAACCCGAACCCAGAAAAGGGAATCACCTCCTGATCTAAACAAAGTCCCCCCCCCATCAAGACAAACCGTACCAAACCCAGATTCAGCAGATCGAAAAAAAGGAAAGAAGAAGAAGAGACTTACCTCCCCAAAGCGAGACCGATGATATCGGGGGGAACCGAATGCGTGTAGGCACAAGAAAGCTCGCCGCTGCGCCTCCCAGAAAAAGCTCTTTTGCCGAACGGGCGACGGGGGAACAACAAAAGCAGCGAATTTGATTCCCTCCCCGACTTTCTTTTCGCACGCGGATCGCAATGATTGACGCTTCGGGGCACGCGGTGGTGGATCCAATGCCTGCTGCTGCTGCTGCTGATGCGGCCCCAAGAAAATCGCTGCGGGACTTCTCTCGAGATTTTTCTCTTTCTTGGTCGGCCTCGAGAATTATATTCCTGAACTTGTACTCTTCTTCGTCAAAGAGAAAACTTTTACCACGGAGAGAAATACAGAGAATAGAAAATTGCTTGGAAGTGAGGAGGAGAGAGAAAATGCCGACGAGAGAGAGAATGTTGAGGGTGCTGGGTCTCTATAGCAAACGAGCGCGATGCTTTACCCACCGCGCGATCCTCTGCGTCGGATCCCACGGCAGGTCCCGTGGTCCCCTCACCGCGTTGCCGCTGGATGCGTGGAAAATGGGCAAATGGGCCTGTTGACCGTGGGCCTTCGGGTTCGCCACGGTCGTCCCTCTATCTTATGGTGTGGCGCGGTTTAGGCGATACGGGGTGATATGATTTGGGGGGGGAATACGTTGAGGAATCGCTTTGGGAAAAGTAGGGGATTGGCGGCCGTTGAAATGTCGTGGAAGGGGGCAGTCAAACTTTTGAATTATTTTCAGACCAAAAAAAAAAAAAAACTTTTGAATTATTAATGTGGTTCCCAATTTCATTGGAAAGCCATTTTTATTATTTTCCCCCCCTCTTTTTTGGGAAATTTTTACTTTGGGCCGTAGCTAATCATAGAGTTGCTCTTGTTGTGTCCCTTTATGTGATGCTTGGAAAGGGGCATTTATCTACCCAATTCCCTAAAAGCATCTTCATCCCTAGAGAAATTTAGACACCGATACGAATTGAGAGTAACTCAATGTCAATTGTCATTAAGCACGCGGTATAAGCATGATATATTTATGGGGAGATCGCTAAGTGCATAGTGGCATCTACTCAATAAGGAATCTGAGTTCAAACTTGTTAGTATATCTAATTCTCACTCAACACTTCATGTTACGTAAATTATTTGATATGAAACTTTTCTAACACACCTTGTATGTACATCTCAATAAAAAATGTACTGATCTATATTTATACCATACAAGATATCCCCACTCAATGGATAAAAATTCCCGTTAGGTTTTCTATCCATGTAAATGGATAAGTTTGTTTGAATCATCGTTTTAGAGGACCGATTCTCGGAATGAGGTAAAAAAGTACTCAACTCGAGAATCCTAACTATTTTCGATTAGGGTTGCTCATTTCGTCCATTGAAATAGACAAGTGTCGATTCAAAAGACTCAAAAGCCAAGGTGTTGGAGTGTCTATTGTGAAAGTCTGCATCGTTAACTAAATCAATTGCTAGATCAATTTGTGTGAACAAAAAAACTCAACGAGGAGTTGGTTTATTATTATAGATCATTTGAAAAATCGATGATATTTTGATTCCACGAATATAAATTCATGCTTACATGTTTATTTTTGTGCGGATGGCAAGGATGAACAATCTCTGCTCAGAAGGAACCAAAGGAGACCGAAGGAAGCGCTAAAGGTCAAAATGAACTTTTACTTGAAAATAAAGAGCGCAGTGGAAATAAATCATAAATCAAAAAAATTATCGAGTCGATATGTTCACCCTCGATCTTGAAATTCACAAGACTTTTGAAAATTCAACAACTTTGTGTCCACGCCCAATCTTTAAATTCACGCGATTTAAAGGGCACTTTTGCAAATTCATCTGTTCTATGGTCAATTTTCCACGCCTCGTTCAACACAGAGACGACCAAAACTGTAATGGAGGAAGCATGCAAAGCAAAGTAGCTCGACCCCGTACGCAACTTGGGAGGTCACCGTCAGACTTGGCAAATGGGAAAATTGCTAATAAACTAGGATTAAGATGAGGTAATTGGTATTATCTTAATCAATTACACACTCTCAAACCCATCTAGAAGGGATTAATTAATTATCTAATTTGTTTATCCGAATTATCAGTCTAAGAAGCAATTACATTCATTTTTATCAAATTATAATTATCTTATCATCATTAACTTTTTAAAGTGATCGCAATTTCTTATTTATAATTTTTTTTAAATACATCATGAGTCACGCGTTTTGACTTTGTAGCAAAACATTTGAAATCCAGGTTCAAAATTTTGGTACGTTTTAAAAAAATTTGAAGATGAAACGGCAAATGCTTCTCTTTAGACTGCGTGGAGAGAACCCTATCGAGCAAGCCAAACACGCCAAATCCAAGTCCAGTGTCCAAACACGCCGTATCATCGGACGCGCGCTCGATACAAATTCAATCGGAAATCGAAATCGAAACCCTCCCGCGAAATCGAAGCGACGAACGGAGAAATGGGGGCATCCGAAGACGGCGACGATCTCGCTCCCATGTCCGACAACTGCCATTGGGATTGCGTTCCCGAATCGCCTCGGCTCGACTGCGAGGATGACGACGGCTTCCCTTCGTTTCAGCTCGTCGAGACGGAGCCGGTCGGTGGCGGACGCGGCGAAGGGATCGAGAGCGACGGCAAGGGCGACGGGGAGAGTTTCGCGTCCAGCTTCTATCGCGGCGGGACTGATTGGTCTCGCCTGCGATCGGAGGAGGAGGAGGACGATGGGAGCGGCGGGATTTTGGATGATGACGGCACGCGAAGTGGAATGGGGGCGGAGAAGAAGATGAAGCAGGGCAGTCTTCTCCAGATGTGGGGGTTGAAGGGGAAAGAGGTTGGAGCCGGTAAGCTGAGGCAGGGCAATCTCCTTCAGATGTGGGGGTTGAAGAGGAAAGGGGTCGGAGGTGGAGGAGGCGGAGTTGCTCCATTGGAGCCAGAGCCGGCGAAGAAAAGGTCACGGACGTTGAATGGGGGGAGTAATGGTGGAGCTGCGGTGGCTCAGCCTAGACTTTGCCCATTCTACAAAAAGATTCCAGGTCTGGACTTTTCTGGTCCCCTAATAATTTTTTCATTTTCCCTGATGGATGCACATTTTGCATAGTGAGAGTTAACATGGTTTGTTAAGGGGTATTCAACACACCTGTGTTGATCGTTCCTTAAATACAGAAACTTATTATTTTTTGGGTTGAATTTGTTGAGTGAAAATGGCTCGTGATTGACATTCCTTTATCATGTACAGTAAAGGAAATGTTTTGTTCTTTTCTCAGGGACACCATTCACTGTCGATGCATTCCGCTATGGTTGTGTTGAAGGATGTTCAGCATATTTTCTCACACATTTTCACGCTGATCACTATGGTGGCCTTAGCAAGGGATGGTCTCATGGCCCTATTTATTGCACCCCTCTCACTGCTCGGCTTGTTAGAACGTGTCTCTATGTCAATCCATTGTGAGAATTGGATTTGGTTTTTCCTTTTCTCCTTTCGTGCTCATACTCCAGAAGAATTTGTTTCTGCCACTTTGCGCAGCACAGTGTTAAGAGTGTACTCAGAACAGTTTCATGTGCTTCCTGTGTAAGCAGGTTTATCCGGCCTCTGGAATTGAATGAAGAGCATATAATAGGAGGAGTCAGAGTCACACTGCTAGAAGCTAATCATTGTCCAGGTGCAGCTTTGATTCACTATCGTCTGTCAAATGGTCAATGCTACTTGCACACAGGAGACTTCAGAGCCTCCAAACTGATGCAAACTTACCCTCTTCTCGCAAGCCAGCGAGTCGATGTGCTTTACTTGGACACAACTTATTGCAATCCAAGATACAAGTATGACACTTCCATTCTGCAGAGTATAAGTAACGGATATATTTTTGGTTGCGACACGTGTCCAAACAATTTGTTTATTCCAAGTGTTTGTTTTGATTGGTCCTTTCCAGGTTCCCTTCCAAAGAGGATGTATTAAGTTATGTAGTCAGACTTTCTAATGACTTCCTCAAAAAGCAACCCAAGACCCTTCTTGTTGTTGGGGCTTATAGCATTGGGAAAGAATGTGTCTACCTAGCTCTTTCAAAGGCGTTAGGGGTATGGCAATGCACTTTTATCTCTTTTTTGTCGCACATTTATACTTTATAAAGCAATAAGCATCCCAAGCTGTGAGGTGTACGTGACAGAAGCTCTGCAGGTGGGTTTGTCGTACTTGTTTGTTTCTGAATGTCAGCAAAATAAAGCATCATGAACTATATCTGTCATGTGGTGGTGTGGAATGCCAAGTAGGCAGTTTATAGTCTTAATTTCTTCTGGGGTCATTATACAAATTACAGAACCAAATCTCAGAAGCAGTACTAATTCATAGGTCTTCTCCATACCAGTCTGATAAACTGGTTTGCCTTACTTGATCTTAATACTTAGGGAAGCAAGCACCAGTCACAAATTATGACACAGATCTCTCATGTTTAACCTAATTCTGATGGTCTGTCTTATCAAGCAACTCCTTTTCAGTTTGGGAGCAAAATGTGGTTTACATGAGGCTCTCAATGTAAAAATATTGAAGCCAGTGCAGTTAGAGTATGTGGTCTGTGCTCATTGGGAAGAACCAATGCATTTCTTTCTAATAGCTTTGCAGTGCTAGTATCGTTTACAAAAAACATCAGAATGATGAACATTCCCTGCAAATTGTTGAATATCTCCATATTGAAGATAGGTAGTTGGAGGGTTACCTATTTCCTGTTGTTACCTTGTCATGCACCAATGAGATGCTGATTGAGTTTGAAAAAAGTTTTACATGGAATGCATTTGATAGTAAATGTTCTTGTAGATAATCACAGGAGCTGGTTGTCTTTCTCTTGACGCAGTGATATTGGGCAAACAACATCAATCATTATCCATCTGCTTCTTTCATGATGATTTAAAGTTCTGCTGCCTCCATTTAATTATCAGAACATAGGACAAATATGAATTTACAAATGAAGAAGTCCTCAGTATATTTTGGTTGCTGCCTTAGGTTAAAATACATGCAAATGCATCACGGAGACGTATTCTGCAGTCTTTCAACTGGCCTGAACTATCCGAGAGGATTAGCTTGAATCCAAAGGATACATATCTTCATGTCCTGCCTATATCATCCCTGCGGTTTGAAGTTTGATCCTATGCCTAGCTTTCTGAAGATTTGAAGTAATCTTTTTATCCTTTTTCCCCGCGTAACTGATGACAATAATGTTTTTCTCGTAGATCCTTGATAGTTATTTGAAGTCTTATGGAAATCAATACACAGATGTTTTGGCATTCCGACCGACTGGTAGTGTTATATCTATACACAACTTAAAGACCTATTGAGACATTCTTTTGCAATCTGTTTTATGGTCCTTGCTTCCATTTCCCCAGGTTGGACCTACTCCGAGCGCACACAGTTGAGTCTAATCAAACCCATCTCCAAAGGCAAAGTTACCATTTATGGTGAGATTTGATGCTCTATTTATTGGGTGAACTGGAACTGCACAAGCTGCAAACTGCACCAGTTCCAAAGCAACATATCTTAATTTTTTAACGACTTATAAAGTGCAATGAGTGTAATTTGGCCTCTCGATTTGTAATTGTATGTTCTCTTTTGGAGGGGGCTGGGGAAGCAAATTGGTTGTAAAGTTGATATCTCTTTTTGACAATTTATCAGAGCTGGTGACAAAAGTAGGCAGCATTTGACCACTACTTGGTACTTTGCAGGAGTTCCTTATAGTGAGCATTCCAGTTTTACAGAATTGCGGGAGTTTGTGCAGGTATGCTTCGAGACTCATTATCTTTTCATGAACGTGCTCTGTCTAAGTTTGACCTTTGGGTTTGGCATATAACTGAAAATCTGCCATTTCTCAGTTTTTGAGGCCAAACAAGATCATTCCGACTGTGAATGTTCGGAATGCTTCTACTAGAGACAAGATGCAATCATACTTTCGAGAATGGCTAAAAGATAAATCTGTGAGCCAGAAATCATAATTTCTTCCTGTCACTGCAGAAATCTTCAGGCCCCCCCGTGGTACAAGTGTACCACATATTTGACCGCACCTTCATCAGGTCTGGAATACTTTTCTGATGAAATTTGCTTGGTTTAATGTTTCTTTACCCCTTTCTTACTAATGTTTCTCCAAATATTCCTGTTTTCAGTTGTACGAATTGCAGATATGACCAACTCTTCACGAAAGGGCTTAACATATTTACTCAAGTTGGTGCAAAGGACTGGAAGTCCACATGCTCATTTGAAGTTCTATATTGCGGAAGTGCAGCAAGAGGAGAAAGATGATATATTGATAAAGCTGAAAGATATAGACGACCTCTTGTTGGTTTATGACCTTGTATTTTTCCTTGAGAAAAACATTATTGTTTACATATATACGCATTTCTGTAAGTAAGCTTCCCGTTTTATTTTTTTATTTTTCCCTGTTTCATGGCTTTTTGGTAACACCAAGATTATTGTAAATAAGTCCTACCTAAAGAATGAGACGTAACTGCTTCCAAGTAAGGAAGCCTAGAATAACAAGTAAACGTGGAGTCATTGAGCAATTCCTTGTGTTTGCAGCTTCGTCTTCCAGGTAATTTTGCTCATGGGATTGCTATTGTTGTGGACGGCAATGATCAGTTTGTCCCTTCGCCTGTAAATATAGTCCTCAGATCCTGGTCATGCACCTCTTCTGCAACCCCACATTGGAATATTTTCTTGGACATGGAATGAAATGTCCAATTTGCTCCGAGTGAAGATCGTTGATTAACAGCTGACTGCAATTTCGTCATGCAGAGGCCCCTGAAATCAAGTTAGAAAGGCACTCTTTACTGCCGTCGGGTTAGTTCTGGCCAAAATAATAGAAATAAAGCAGTCAGTTTGCTCAAGGCTTTTCATATTACCTGATCTAGGAGTGGGAATTGTCTTCTCACGGACCCTTATTATTCAATTCCTCGTAATTTCCTATTTCATTTAACTCAATACAGAATTTTATTTTCTCTATCAAGTTTATTTTGGTCTTTGAATATAATAAATTTCATGCCAACACATGCACAGCGAGTATACATGTTATGCAATATAATAGCCAATCGATTAGCTAAGCCTTGACATGTATCGTGGTTCTGATTTTGGAATCAGAAAAGACTTAAACCAATTCACATGGATACTAAAGATGCAATTTAATTGCATATCTGTTGTGCCTAATGAGAATATGCCTCCTTTTGTATTCAAGTAAAGGGAGGACATCGTCTAAGTTATTCCCTCATTGGGTTGGTCGAAAAACTAATTTTCAATGCACATCGCCAACGCGTGCATTTTATTCTGGTTCTCCAAAGAAGGGTTAATGCATGAATCCCCATTGGCTAGAATTTTATCTTTTGGTAATAGAACAATTTATCACAGGCAAAAAGCTGTAACAAAAGATTGGGAGCAAATTGCAGGAAGCGTGGCCATTCTGCTTGCGGGGCCAGATTGATGTACATTTGAAGAGAGACGAACTTTATTTGAATTCCATCCCCGCAGGCTTCTCCTCCATTTTCCCTGTAAGTTCAATTAGCAATCATCGCATCCACCATTTACGCTGTGGAGAGTCACCCCAACATCTTAGTCTAAGATGGATTGTATCATATGTGCGAGACAAGACACTGATGAAATGTGAGGACAGGAAGCCTCTGAGGGAGAGAATTCAAATATAGTTTATCTCTCTAAGACTCCTGATGCTTCAGTCGATCAACGGCTTCTTGCTTAGGCAGAACGCACGCACAGGGAGAGAGAGAGAGAGGAGATGATGATGATGCTGGTTTAGAGGCAGCATTATATAGGCTCAGCACGAGATGTTAAGTCAACTCCTTGTCCCATTTGGACAGGGTGAACCTTCACATTACACCTCAGGAGAAACTTCTGGGTTGTGTGCCTTGACATAAGAAACCAAGTCATATCCCCTTGTTTGTCTTGCTCGTTTCTAACAACATCTGCTCGTTTCTGATAACATCGAGCAATTAGCATAGGGTGAAATTGCACTGCAACTACCGGTTCTCCTGATATGCTCAATTGTGACTGGCAAAAACGTGCTTTGAATGACTCAATCGATGAAAACGAAGCTTGCTGGCTCGCATCCAAATTCAAGGAGCGAGCGCATCGTAGTTTCTTGGTTCTGACTGCGAAATTTCCTCATCTCTGTTGAAGAAGAAACAAAAATCCAACACATTGAATCGTGGAAATGACTCAGAATGTTGTCATGGTGACAACAAAGAGCTGATGATTACTCTACTCATCTCTCATTTATTTACATCGCATCATCTCTTAATAACACATACCTGCCAGACCTTATACAGCAAAAACTGGTCAACGGTCGGCTTCTTGCAATCCCCCAGTAGAATGCTCAGTTGTATAATTACACTCAGTTGGCTGCAACCATAGCGAAGCAATGCTATGGTGAACCTGTCAAAGAGACCATTCTATGGTCCATCCATGCAAACCCACTCCACAAAATGTTCAACAATCTCCTAAATTTTCATATCATAGCCATCATGCAATTTTGTTAGGTAGCAGATCCTAGAATTAAAATTTCCACATACAATGAAGGTTCCTGGCCAGAAAGAGTAATTGAAGGTCAGAATCATCTATCTGTTGGTTGTCTTTGGTCATTGCCTGGTGATTCATGATACCAAATTGACAGATCCAGACTGCGACGCCACCAATAAGAGAGAGGGTTTGCTCCAGAGAGCAGGACAGCCTTGACCTAGGTGTCCGACCAATGATAGAAGCATCACCCCCTTCAGAGAATTGCCTCGTAATGTCAATCAGGGTGGAAACAAAGATAGTAGTTGGACTAGCCTCTGGTTTAGACAGAACAGCCACAGACTCACAAACGAGGAGGCGAACTCTTATTCAGGTTTAAGCATGACAGCCAGCTGTTTCATAAGAAGGTACTATGGAATAACAACTCCTCCCACTGGATGTTTGATTTAGAATACTATCTAGTAAAAGATCTTGTCTTTGTGCAGATTTTTCCAAATTGAAAAGCTGAGGAACATTTTGCTGACAAATGAGCAAGAAAGTCACATAAGAACACATGCAAACAGTCATCTCCTGAGCATCATGTAATGCACATCAATTTCAATATCATACCATCAAGTGCTAATGAGTGGGTAGTTTTACTGAAGCTGAGCTAAGATCTAAACCTAAAGCATGTTCAAATGGGCTCAAGTGCAGAAAATAAATGCTCAACGAATAATCCACCTTTATTTTCACTGAATGCAGCATCAAAGAACAATATATTGAAAAAGCCACTCTCTCTCCTAGTGTCTAATCTTTGCACCAAATATAGGAACATCCAAACAGCCAAACAGCCTGGAAGCAACTCAACCAAGCATCCAGATAGTCTTGCCCACAACATATGGTGCCATGCATACCCCAGTTAATACAGCAGGCAAATGAAGAATGTCAAACAAATCCCAGTTAATATAAAACCTTATTTCAAGGAGCCATCCAGGACAACTACATCAGAGCTTCAACATTAGAATTCAAATAGGTTACAGACAGAATCAACAACTACGACTAAAGATGCTAACAATGCAAGATCAGAGCACTCGAAGCTTTAGACCTTTTACACTGAAAAGAGACAGAAAAGCCAGATTCATGCACCACTGTAATCCAATAACAAGACAAGCCAACTTGCTGGCAATACGAATTGAATTCTGGAACAATGGTTCGTTTGGCAGACCCTACAAGAAGGTCCAAAGATTCAAAGGCAGCAATTAAGTAACATAAAGATGTTGCAATTTCATCTTTCTTGATATTACATGACACTAATGGAATATGACTCTTAAATTTGTAGTCAAAAATTGCTCTGCAAAGATCATCTTAAGAAAAGCAGCTCCAGCTTCCACAAAGCTTTTTTTTTATCAGTAATAGGCTAGCACTAAGATATACACACACCTCTGTGCTTATTCAATCCACTCAGCCATTCAGAACCATCGAATGTAATTTCTGAGCCTAGGAGCTTCTTGGAGAATAACATAGAAACCGGTATCCACTATTGTTCGAGAATTTGACAATTATGGGTTCAAATTCATTGTGGTCTGGCGATCATCCTACTATGTGAGCTTCTATTGGGCCTTATCAAATGAAGAACAACTCTTCATATTCCAGTTTTGGCATGACAAGGGAGGTTTTGAAAGGACAATGCACGACTTGTTGAGAGTGAAACAGTTAGTCAGCAGATGATTCAAGTTCCAGAACTACAGTCAAATTACAACAATTCGTAGATGAGGAGATAATTTGCACCATGATTGCCAAGTGGTTCAGTCACAAAGCACCGTAGTGATGACAGACGGTAACAGAGACCAAAATATCAACTGCCAGTACCCATAGCTATGGCTCGAGATAAAAGCCAAGTTTGTGTACAAGAGAAACCATCCTCTAACTCTAAAGAGGTTTACAGTGTTTTTCAAAATCTGAAGTGAAAGAAAAGGAGTCGGATTCCATTTCAGCTCAGTCACTCATACAAGCAATGCTAACAAAAAGAAGAGAAAAAAGAGAAAAAAGAGAAAAAAGAGAAAAAGGAGATCAAGTCAAGCCTGCGTGCCGGTCAATGCCTTCATCTGAATATGGTTATTCGCATCTCTATCCCCAGTAGTGGGCAATGCTTCGTAAGACCCCATCCTCCTCACACCTACACTCTTAGCCACAGCAGCATAAACGACCAGCACGATGACCACCACAAACATGACGTGGACCACGAACACCAGATCAAGGATGGCGATGGCCCTCAACCTCGACTCATCCAAATCGCACTTGGTAGATCCCTCAACCCCACTGACCACATCGAGCATCTTATGACAGCCTTCGGGGATGAAAGCGTCGACGTAGAGGGAGAGCCCGGTCTGAAGTGACCAGAGGCCCTGGAGGCAGAAGGAGGCGCCGAGGGCGACGTCGGCGAAGAAGAGGCGAGGGGAGCAGGCGAGGGCGAGGCAGAGGAGGGAGGAGAGGGCGGAGACGAGGGAGGAGACGGAGTCGCACTTGGCCTGGAGGTTGGAGATCTGGAAGGAGGCGGCGGCGGAGGAGGAGGAGGACTGGAGGAAGAAGGAGGCGGAGGCGAGGGCGAAGAAGAGGTCGTGGGGGAGGGGGAGGAGGGAGGGGGAGGAGGTCGGAGAGGAGGAGGGAGAGGGAGAGGAGGAGGAAGAGGAGGAGGACGGAGGCGGACTGGAGGGAGGAGAAGCGGTGGACGGGGGTGGAGCCCTTGAGGAGGGGATCGGAGTCGGTGGAGGAGATGGCCTGGTGGCAGAAGGCGACGAGGAGGCAGAGGGAGGCCAGGTAGAGCTGGAGGGGCCGGAGGCGGGGGTGGGCGGAGGCCGGCAGCGGGTGGTAAGGCCTGGCGGCGTAGGTGGAGGGGGATTTCAGGTGGCTCCGGGTGGCGGAGACCAAGTGGTAGAGGCCGAGGGAGAAGAGGGAGGAGGAGGAGAAGAGGTGGTACAGGAAGGCCGCCATTCGAATTGGGGGGATATGGCGGATCGATCGGCGGGGAGAGAGAAAGAGATTGAAGTGATTGATCTAGAGAGGTTCTTCTTGATGACGATGGTCGGGATGATGGGGGTTTAGTTTAGATTGGACGACGACGACGACGACGTGACAGTGGAGTCGGAGTTGGTGAGTTGGAGAGGCAATGTTGACATTCGGGGATGATACGATACGATACGAGATGGTGATCGTCGCAGGTAATATGCTACGAACACGACACTCCCTCCTCCGACAGTGCCCGAACAGAGGAGACGGAAGAGATTTGAGATTTGCCTCTCTCTCTCTCTCTCTCTCGCATCCCCAGTGATGCGCTGGTCGGAGTCGGAGAGAGCGCGCGCGCTCCGTTGACCTTGTTTGGGGGGGCTTTCCGCCCTTGGAGGGCCGGCCCGATGGTGTTGGGGCGGGGGTTTAAGTGGAGCGTATGATACCGGACGAGGCTCTTCTTGGGCCCGTTATATTACATGATAGAGGTGTACTAGAAGTACTAGTTACCGCTACCACTTTCCTCAATATATTCCTTCGAAAGAAATAAAACAAATTGGACGAAGGGATAAAAATAACCTCGCGCTATTTTCACCTCCTCATTAGCTCCTTGTATCCTAATTATATTGAATTGACAATAGTATCCCTTGTGAGCCATACCCTTGATTTATGATTATTTCTTACCTAATTATTTTTTCAATTCTACTAAAGGAAAAATCTATTTTCCTTCACGTTTGTCTTCTGCTGATTTGATCAAGCACTAATTATATATTGATGTAAAGAAATGTTAATTTTATTTGCAAAGTGTTTACTTCATTTCCTTAGATTATCATCGAGATTGTATAATTTTTTACTTCGATTTCCGGTACAAATTTATGAAATTTTATCCCAGTATAAAAATTATATATAACTCATTAGCAAAATAACTAGTCTTTTTGTCAGAAACACAATTATTAGATTAGCTATCTATCAGATAAGCTATTTTTATGGAAAAGAGGTACACCACTTTTTTTTCCAAATGGAGAAAGAAAAGGAAAAAAACCAAAAAGAAGAAAGGAAGGCAAGCAATAATCTTGAATCAAGAGTATGTCCCATATTTAACCTTAATAAATTTTGCTAGCGTGGAGGGGTAGTTTCGTTGAAATTGAAACAAAAGAAAGAGAAGAAAAAAAGGTACAAAATAATTATAAATCAAAAGTGAGACCAGCAATGAATAACGTACTCAATTTAAATGAAAAAAGGGTGTAAGGAGACCATAAACGGTTGGAAATATAGCGACCCTAAAGATAAACAGAAAGGAGAACAGAATGGAAAGAGAGAGGGAGTTCTCTGTTCTAATTCATGAGGAAAACCACCGGTCACTTGTGTCCGAAGAATGTCATCATCAATGAGTCGTGCTTTCTTAACTCTTTCTTTCCACAATTACTTCCGCCGTGTAGTCTCGTGAAAACCAACGAATGCTCGAGGGAACCATTTGACACATTGCTAAATCATTCTGGTTCAATCGGGCAGGATTGAGCGCCAGAAAATGTGATTATGATTGACAACATGTAACATCAGTTTCTTCAACTGTCTACAATCACCGATCCTCAACCGCCCAATTCTCCAAACAAAAAACTTACTCAACACTTGACTTCAGAAAAGAAATGATAAAGCTAACCTAGTCGCCAAAAACTATAACAAGCCACCTATGGCCATTTGTAGCTACGCATCAGATTATTCAATAGTACATGTACAGAAATTAGAAAGTAAGTACCTTTAACACTATGCCCCAATTCACCCATAAATCAGCAACACCGCAGCATCGATCTATTAGGTGGTGAATCTGTTTGTTGAAGGTATATTGCAGTAATGTTCATAACCAGGCAAGCCATAGAGCTGACCTCCCATGCTGCTACCAGATGCCTGCAGACAGAGTGTTGAGAAGAGATGTTTCCCACATAATAACCACTGACTACATTTCTCTTACCTTAAACTGTAGTAGCAGCCCCCACTTTGCACCTTTTTAGATCAGCTTCATGTTAGTTCATGGCAAGTCATCTAGCCTTCTTTGAGTGAGATCACCCCAGGCACACACCACAACCATGTAGAGCCAACCAACCTTAATTTTGGTGAAGCCGTTGATGCAAATAAGCCCTCTTAATTTGCATAACAGAGTTTGGCAGTCAAAAGCTGGAGAGAGAACCTTTGACATATGGTGTCTGTATATCTAGTATTTTATCAGAGTTGGTAATGAAGCATATAGTTCTGCCAAGCACTGAAAAATCCAATTCAAGAGTTGCTCTCTTGGAAGCTCTAAAAGCAGCTCGGCCTGCATTACATTACACAGAAGATGGATAAATTAATCAATACTCAACAGCACAACAAAATCCAAAGAACTAGCTCAACCTGAAAAGAAAATTCCACCTTCTGTCTGGCCTAGAAGTTCAACAAACACACTATTTACAAACATGGAATATCATCCAGGTAGGGATTGATAGACATCAAGCTGATATAATTCATTAAGAAAGAGACAGGAGGCAAAGAAACACGAGTCAGGTATGTCTTCACATATGAAGAGATTGTTAGTAAATATATAGGCTTTATGTTTGGATATCCCATGAAGTTGATAATTGTATCGCCGAAGATTGAGAAGAGAAAAAAACCCAATGTTTATAGCCATCTAGTATTTTATCATGATATATAAGATTTCAAGACCAAAGCCAGCCAAAACAGTGTAAAGGCATAGTAGGGAGCTCATTATGTATCCCCCAACTAACAACTCTATTCTATGTGGTTGTACATCATGTCAAGCAAAAGAATCTACAATATACAAGATTCTCTCCCATAAAAAAATGGCAAGTGAAACAGGCAAATTGACTGATGAATATCAGAGCCAAACACAATAAAAATAACAATAAATGTCATACCTTAATGTGGTCTCCCTCATATACCAATGAATTTCTGTGCATATCAGACACCATCGAATCTGTCATTAGTTTGAAAACCTGTTTAGTCATGTTTGTTTTCATTCCAACCATCTTTCCTGTAGCATAGATCCTTGAAATCCCAAGGTCTGCTGCCATTCTTCTCACATAAAGCTTCTTCAACAAAATTTCCATGGAACGAGGCTCTTTTCCATATTGCCGACGCAAATTTTCTGTAAACTGCATCAAGCTCCAAGTGTCTTTCTCAGCAGCTTTCTCGGCTTCATCTATAATTTCCATGGGGTTCTCAAGATGATTTATGTACTCTGAAGGAAGATGGGGATTTATATTTATATCAATCTGGTAAAGGCCAACAACGAACAAAAGTCAGCCTACAAAAGTCAAGGATATTCAATATGCCAGACTAAGAAAGTTCATTTCAACCAATCAAAAGTTAAATCAATCAGAACTAATATGATTGCTGAATACTGCAATGTTCACATCAGACTTAACTTTTGCTCAGATGCCAACAATGTTTTCCATCAACCCTGGATAACGTAGTTTTACATGGGACCAACAAAATGGGCAGAACCTGCTGGGAACAAAGGAGATAATACTGTGCTTTATACAGAAGAGGAAAGCTAGAGTGAAGGGTCATTATTTGTAAAACCCTTCTCCCTTGACACACTCTAAAATATGCAGATTTTAAAAGGAAAAGAACAAAACTATGTAGACTCCTCCGCCACTTAGCGAACTAAAGCAAAGTCAGAAGGGTCAAATTAGATAGCGAGTCATATCAAAGCCCAGTCATTACAACTTTTGTGCAGTGGTCTGATTTTGTGTTTTAGGATGTACACAAAACCGGCTTCTGTTAGCATGGTTGCTGATATTTTACATACTGCTTTATGACAACTATTCTTTCCTTCATGACTGTTGTAATTTAATGACCTATGGAAGAGTAGTCAGATTCGTAGAGACACGTGCATTTCCTTGTCCAATGCCAGCCAAAAGAAACTTTATAGTATACTGACAAAATGAAGCATCAAATTTTTGTGCATAAATATGAGCTAGAGTATTATGCTTAGGAGTTCACCACAATACAACAGCTCACTTGTCAGAAAATAAGATGATGAAAATAGTGTAAGTACCTGGACATCTTGGTAATAAACTGGAAGTACGCGATGCTGCTCTACCTAGAAACAAAGTAAAGAGTTGCAATGTTCAGAACATAAACTGGAAGCATGTGATGCAGCTCTACCTAGAAATGAAGCAAAGACTTGTAATGCTCAACACAAACTCAGCAACTCAATATAGCAATCCAGTGACATCCCTTTATGATAAACAGAGATGGTAAAAAAGTAGATGATACATGAAGTAAAATTTGACTGTCTCAGCAGCAAGAACTTAGGATCACATCTCTAATAAGACACATGACAGACAAGCTGCCAGAACTTAAGCATTCAGAGGTGCTCAAAGCAATTGATCTCACGTCATCCCAACGGGGTTTGATCAATAACACAGAACAACAGAGACTGCCAAGGCAAGGCAACAAACATAAGGTAAATGTGAAGTATCATAAGAAGTGGCAATGATAATGCTAATAGGTGCTAAAGTTGCTTGAGCCAATCATATAGCAGAATATACCTTTGACAGGCTCTCAAATAGCATTTCAAAGAAGAGATCAATGCCGACATTCCCCACATCGCCTGTCTGTTGCTCGCCGAAGATAGTACCAAAACCTCTTATACCCATATCTCTCTCTGCAAGCTGGAAACCTTGGCCAAGTTCACGGCAATCCTCAAGAGCAGCAAGCCTCTCCTGTAGCCCAATATTGATAATGTCCACATCCACAGCAGGATGTTGCACAGTCAAAACAAAAAGTGTGCATACAAACGCAGAAAACATGTCTTATGACACCAGGATGGGTAAAAGTGCATGTGCATGTATCTCTTTTGCATGAGATATAGGGAACAGAAGTCAAACACCTACCAGGGCTTGATCAGATAGCAGCGACTTATCAGGGTAGAACAAGTATGCATGAGCCTCTTTGTCACAGCGTCCCACCCTTCCACGCAACTAATGAAAGAGAATAATCATAGCAATGTCAGGAAAAAAAAGGCATAGTTCCCATTTTAGGAGGAATCAATGACTGCAAATATCCAGAGGAACTTGGTCAATGCTTAGAGAACAAACTGCATTCTTATGATCCGCATAGGCACATAAAGAATGTAAAAGTTTTCAAGAAGAGCCAAAAGAAAAAAAGAAAAAAGAAGGAACGCAAGATCGTGTTGTGAAACAGAAATGTTCTGCACTATGATACTGAGGGATCTTTATATGCACCAATGATATGACGAATTATCAAAGTACTCCACCATCCGAGTACTTCAACGAGGTATATAGCATGACTCGTACAACAAGTACTGCTCCTTTCTCAATTTGTACACTTATTTGACTCTACATTCGCATGGGAACAATTAGCGAATATTGTCTTCATGGTATTGAGATTTTTAGTAAGATTTGGAGCAAAATACAAAGAGAGGAACAGAGATTGAACCTGATATAGCTGTGCGAGTCCGAATTGTTGAACATCTTGAATGATGATGGTATTTGCATTTTGAATGTCAAGGCCACTCTCTACAATGTTTGTGCATATTAAAATTTTGATATCACCTTGAGCAAATTTCTCCATGGTGTCCTCAAGCTGCTTTGAGTATTGCTGGAGGAAGGTAACAAATCAATGGAATGTCATAAATAGTGAACAAATGTAAATGATGAACCAGCACATAAAGCAAGCATAACATGAAAAGTAAATGTTGCCTAAGGTGTAAACAAGCAGCCTCATTTTCTTTTCAACCTCCCGTAAAAAAAAAATTTGTCAATGTTTTGTCCATGCAACCACATGAGCATAAGTAGAGCAATTGCCTAACTTAGATATATCTTCTTTTGTCTTCGAGATATAGAAGCTCAAATAAATTTATGGGTCAAAATGAGAATGTAACTTCTCATCAAGAAACTATCCAAGGTCACTCCTAAGATATGGAACCCCTAAAAGAAAAAAATATACATATGAAATCAGTATAAATTTATATACTTTCAGTCAGATGTCACCTCCATGACATTCTTATTGCGGTCTAAGCTGGTAAAATTTTTCTAATCCTTCGGAAACTCTAGTTATGCAACCCCAAGAGTCAGCTTCAGATGCTCCAAGGTACATATTAATTTATTTTTAATTAAGTAAAAGACAAACAGGGTACCAAGGGAGTGCAGCCCCATATATAAGAAGAGCTCAGAACCAAAAAGAACTCAAATTACAAGACTCAAGATCTACAATGCCAATTAAAGCATTCACATCCACAAGTTTCCACTATACCAAAAGTGTCCCAGAAACACATTGATACTTTAACAGGATGGGTGATATGATTGATCCTTAAGTGAATATAATGATGTGCGGGCCATCACCATTTCAAGATCATACTGGTGAACATCACTAGCTCATTTGCATGTATACTTGCATGCATCACAATATAGAATTCTTTGAGGTCAGTCTACCAAAATGTCTCTAATCACTAATTAGTGAGACCTTCATGGTTCACTGAGTAGATTTCCAGTCTGCAAGACTCAGAATTTTTTAGTGATATTCATTTATTTTGCCTCATTAGACGTTCATCCTGCCAATAAGTTTCATGATTTGCATACATCTGGCACAAAATCGAACAATAAAAGTTCAAAGTGATTGGGATCATCATTAAAATTGGGAATGATTGTTCAAGAAATTGGCATAGACCGTTAAAATGACATGCAACAGTTCTGATAGTATCACGGATCTCCAATTTTTATCACAACATATTTTCCCCAACATAGACACTCGACACATAGACACTCGACAGAATATTGAGCAGCATTAAGACATAAAACCTGGGGTAATCTGCAGACAATCACGTCCAACTAAGTTGTGTGCATTTTTACTCTAACTACGTCAGTAAAGATATGAAATCTTTTTAGCATTTCACGACTCATAATAAGGAAAGAAAATTTGGTGAGAAAAGCACTACCTTGCCATGTGCAATAGCAATTTCAATATCTGGGAATGATTGTTCAAGAAACTCCATCACTTCTTCAAGTCCTGTTGAGTGATAACAGTGAGAAGGGCCATACTAAGGAAAGATACAACCTAAAAGTTGCCAAGGACATATTTGTTGAAATCTACGCAATCACAGCTACCCACCCTGAGTTCTTAAGCAGTTTTTCTTAGATTTTATTTTTCTTCCTAACTGAGTGTCGTCTCATTATATAACATACTACAGATCATAAATAACCAAATTGGTCCTGATATTCATCCGACAATGTTAAAATTGTTCATGCTGCATCTAATACAGTAAATCCTAGAAAATTCTAAAACAACCTGCAGCCCATAATCTTTTAAGAAGAAGGGTTGAGTGCACTTTTTGTTTCCTAACTTGTCACTCATCCACCACTGGTGACAGCCGGTGACCTCATGGGTGCCAAGCAAAGTCCCCATGGCTCTTGCCATGATCAGAGGCAGAGGCAAGGGCCCTTGCCGGACGTGGCTCTGCCATGCACCACTAACATACAAGGGTTGGCCAGCCCCAGTGACCTACCCACAAGGGTCAGCAAAGTCTTGTCGACAGTGATGCCAACACTGAGCAAGGGCCCTTGGTGTCACCCTAATCAACAAGGGCCAGCTGGACCTTGCTTGACATCAGCAAGGCCACCAACCCTCTTGCTCTCCTCCTCTCCTTTCTCTCTCTTTGTTTTCGAAATATTTGTTAAATCATCAGGTCAATGATGTCACATCTGCAAACTTGACGGCATTATTGGTGCTAGGTGATGGAAGGACCCAATTGTACATATCAATTAGAGGACTTACTGCACAGATTAGGTAAATTTGAATACTTGAATGCGCAAAAATATAATTCGAGGACACAATTGCACATTTGGTAACAGTTAGGCAACCAAACGTGTCCTTCACCCATAAAGAATTACAAAAAGAATTAAGAAGTAAGGAAAGTGTCCATGAACTAGAAACACATAACACTACTCACATTGGTGGGGAACCCAATTCAACCCAGTCCCACCAACAATAAAATGGAATGACACATTGTGCAAGCTCTGATTATACCAAGGAAGCCAAAGAAGAGTAGTTTGATGTTACCTTTAATCCTAGGCAAAACATAGAAAACTTGGCCACTTCGATCTAGCTCATACTTGATTGCTTGAATTACCTTCCCTTTGCTGAATGCTGAAAGATGAGTCCTTATAGGAACTCTTTCTGGAGGTGGAGTTGAAATTAAACTGGAGAAGCAAACACAATTTTGAGACATTCTTTCATCATGTACTCAGAACTTGTTAATTCTACATCAGCATGATCTGAAGGCAGAAACTAATAGAAATGGACAAAAAATTATTACGACCTGATATGGCCATTAGCTGTATCTTATTCACGGTTAATCTTCATAATTGTATGGGGCTAGCCCATTCCCAATGACCTTCAAATTCCAACTTTTCAAGTACATGGTATGGTTAAGGAAATCACAATTTGATATGCCTACGGTAAGAAATGAACTTACAAGCAATTGCAGGCCTAGTTGTAGTAATTGGAAGAAAAGTAATAGATATCAATCAACTCCAAAGCCGGGGGAAAATACGCAACTAAACCTTTCAAACTCTATACATGCCAATTGAGTGCCACCTATGTGCCAGTGTAGAAGGATCGTTTAAGCAAGATTATCATACTTTCAAAAATGTTCTTGAACCTAATAATCTCTGACTGAAACCAATGTAAGTTACATACAGACGCACAAGTGTCCTTAAAATAGCATCCACAATTGGAAGGGCATCAGAGTAATTAACCCTTGAAGGGACTCACATCTAAAAGGAATAAGAAGAAAATAGTGATATTCACCAAAATTTAGAGCATACGACACTTCTATAATTATTCCATATGGCAATTTGCGATTTTAAAGATATTATAGATGGGATGAGACTCAAACTTTTCTAAGTAACAAAATGAAAACAATTGAAATTTGAAGGAAATTAAAAGGGCAGTTTGCTACATTATATGTTTATATTGCATTATGACACAGAAGGATGATAATCTCACACTTCTTTTCCTAGAAATAATAGAATGAAGGATGCAAATCTTTCTTTGTATGCAGATTACATAAATTTTTTAACATTATCCTTCTACACTTATGCAAATGCTCAAACATCAAAACTTTGTTTCATCTCTTGAGAGTTCAAATGTAGGATTGCATTCAACTACATGAGTACGCATTAAAACCTAGTTTCAGCTCGAGCAGCGAGCATACCTGTGAAAAGGTTAAGACTATATTTCCCAAGACATCAAAGTTTAACATCAGCTAAGCAATAGAAAAATAACTTCTTCCTACACTAAAGATTTGTGAAAATCTTAATACCTTGCATCACGAAACCCGGTCAATGCTAAATAAAGGGTTCGTGGTATGGGTGTTGCTGAGAGAGTGAGAACATCAACTGAAGTTTTAAATGAAGCGATCTTTTCCTTCTGTTTGACACCAAATCTCTGTAAAGCAAAGAAACAGTGGTCCCATCTGATAGATTGTGAATAATACACCACTATGTAGGGACATAATGAAAAGTGAAAACTAGAAGAAGTAGGAAAACCTGTTCCTCATCCACCACAAGAAGCCCGAGATTATTGTACACTACACGACTTCCAAGAAGTGAATGAGTACCAACTATGATATCCAGATGACCATTCTTAATCATGTTAAGATACTCTTCCTTTTCAGATCTGGTCTGCAAGGAGTGCGAGGTTCAATTAGTCCAAGTTTGAAGTAGCCACGCAAAATGTTAAGAAAAAAAAAGAAAAAAGGAAAGTAACCATAAGCTAATGTCTAGCATGAGGCAAAAAGATCTGCAAAATTCATAGCTATAGGATACCCTTAGAGTTTTATGCCAAAAAATTGCTATGAACAATGTCAAATACTACTAATTGATTTAGATGCATGTTAAGATAGCTACCTGAAATCGGCTCAAAAGTCCAATCCTTATATTGGGATACTGCGAGAACCGTTCAGAGATTACATCAAAATGCTGTTTGGCTAGAACAATCGTTGGTGCCAAAACCATAGCTTGCTTCCCAGCCAAGACTACACAAAAGATTGCACGTAGTGCAACTTCAGTTTTACCAAATCCAACATCGCCACAGATTAACCTGTCCATTGGAGTTTCCCTCTCTGTCAGATCCCTCTCGACATCAATAAAAGCCTGTATTAAGAGTTCAATATGTAAGAGGAAAGGGCCATAGAAGATCCGTACTTAGATCATTTAATTAGTTATTACAATGACTTTTTCACGTGAAGTCAGAATAAACTGACTTTAGAAATGCAATTTCTTTTTTCAACTTTTGCTCATTGTGGCAAATAAAGGCGAGTCGATAAAAGAGAGAACCCCATAAATAAGGGATTGTCAGGAAATGGTAAGTAAGAATGAATATAACAGGAATGAGCTTTATACAACTATTTTGGCATTTACTCCACTTTCTTGGGTTTTACATAGAATCAGTTCACAACATGAAAGTTTTTCTCTGGAAAATATTAAAACACAGTATCCAGTCACATGGTCCTCATCTCCTTATAGCTCAAAAGGACTTGGAAGAAATCCTTTCTTTAATATAGGAAAACTAAAGCACCACCATATAGTTTGAGATGGAAACGAGAGCATTATTATATTTCTGGGGTTTCAAAAATGCGAGGCAAATAAACCACTCCACACTCATTGAGCCCTCTCCACCACGAATGCTTTTTGGTACACAACACAAAATTAAAAAACGTATCCATGAAGCTTCTGATTGTTTTCTCTGTTTGGCAATGAAAATCTGTAGATAGAAATTAGACCTTTTTTTGATCCGGGGTGGGCTCATAAGGAAATTGAGCAGTGAACTCAGCCATGGCAGAACTTTTTGGATAGGGAGGCCTTCTCTGTTTAAGCCTATGTAAATACAGTTCCATCAAGTCAACAACCATTTTCTGGATCGCAACCTTTCCTTTAGTCTTTCTTCTCTCCCATGCACTAGTATCACTCAATTTGCTCAATGTCCGAGGTCTTTTTGTTTCATTTGGACTGCATGGTGATCACAGCAAGACAGTCAGAAAACAAAAGATACACTTGCCATGAAAGTAAGGTAACTTTTACATATGTTGCTACTAAGTATCTCATAAATCACATTGAATGTCAAAACAAAACAAGTTGCTAAGTGCCAATAAGCAATTCACTCTCTAGTGGAACTAAAATTCCCAAGCACTATCCCTGCAGATATTACTAACCACTCCTCAACAAATCCAGATTCAGAGTAGGCTGTTCATGCATCGCAGCTTTCCCAACAGTACATGGCATGAACAAGAGGCCTCCACAAAAATAGAAGGTCAGTTGGGTTTAGTGGTTCAATTAAGTTTTAAGAATATTCAGATTCAACTTAACTGCAATTATTCCGTTCAATTATGTATGCATACCTACAATTAAGCAACCAAATATGGTAGTAGCTACTTTATGTCTCTAAATACTGTAAGTATCAGTCATCCCTAAATATATTAGACTTGAGAGAGCAACAACCCTCAGCTACTACAACAGTCACCTACTTATCCATAATATGTATGGCAGAGGCCGAACACAGAGCGGTTCAGTTGCATCATAGAATTCAGAAATGTGCTAAACCGTATCAACAAGATAACTATAACGTGGACCGCAACTCTCAAAGACTCACAGATTGTATCGATAAAGCATCCGGGACGCCTGCTTAACCGGGAGCTTCGCCATTCCATCCGCATACTCGATGAAAACATACTCTATCGGCTCGGCTGATCCCTTCGGCACATCAAACTTGATTCCGACGAACCTCCCGATACCTACCTTCTTATGCACCACGTAATCTCCGGAGCGGAGCGTGTAGGGGTCGACCTTGTAGCTGAACACCCCGTCCTTCCCACCCCCATCCCCCTTGAGCTTCTGCAGCCCCCTCTGTTGCTGCTCCTTCACCATCCGGATGTACTTCTCCGCCTCCTCCGAGTCCATTGCGTTCCTCGACGACGCCTCCCGGCCGCCCTGGTCGCGGCGGATCCTCTCGTTCAGTAGCGCGATCGCGTCCGGCTCGGGCTCCGAGGGCCTGTCCCGCCGCTGCCGCTGCCCGGCGCCGACGGAGGCGCCCTCAGTGTAGACGGCGCTGGCTATCCGGAAGGAGCGGCGGGTCCTGGGGGAGCGGCGGCACCGGACGGCGAAGAAGATGCTCCACAGGTTGCCGGAGGGGCGGGGCCTGGAGAAGAAGCGCGCGGATATGTCCGGCACCGGACATAGCGCGGACATCGAGAGCGAGAGACGGTGGCGGTGGCGGAGGGCGAAAGGAGGAACGGAGGAGGTTTTGGGGAGGTTTTGGGAGGGGACTGAGACGGAGAATTGGTCACGAAATATCATATCCCATTTTCGTGTTTTTCAGCGATATTTCTTCTGTGGAGTTCAGCGCGGTTCTGTATATGGAAGAAAGATACGCTTTGCTTGCCGGGAGTCGGATATTTTGGCTTTGAACTATACAAGCTTTGCGGTTAGAGAACGCTCTCTCCACGCACATGATTGTACTATTCCCAATCTGAACCACTAATTTTTTTTTTCTCTCTACTCATTCCAAATGAATCATTTGGATCTTTCTTACATTTTTAATATCTGAAGATGAAATGCATTGACGTGTTTTTCCGACAATTTTTCTCCAACTTTTTTTTTTGTCAAAATTTTTCTCTTATTAAAGTTGTGGTTGCTTAAATGGATATAGCTTTCCACCAATCAATTCTCTAGACTTTCGCGTATTTGGTCCTCTTAGTTTGGCTCTCAATTTTTATATGGAAGTAGACCGGATTGGAAAGCGATCATCCCTAATGCATATTAGCATTTCAGGAGTTGCTTTTAAAACAATTCCTAAAGGAACCATTTCTTGGATTGATAAGCATTGATTCTATTGATTACATTTAAGTAATTCAAGCCAACACTCAACAATAGGGGCATGCATATAACTGAATTGACTCGAAAATCGATATAATTTCCAATTCAAAATTTTTGGAATCGAGAATAATCGATCTAGTTTTCGGTTCCGGGTGTGAAACTGAACCACCTAGACCGGATTGAATCGGGCCGAGCTGGTATTTTTTATTTATTCATTTTAATTTTTTCATTTCTTTTAAAGAGTAAAGAAAAGGAAATCACCAAAACACTAAATCAGACCGGTTGGAATCCAACTAGGACCACCGATCCGATTCCTGACCCTACTTGTTTGATTCCCAATTCCAGAAACCGGCCCTACCGATTCTACGATGGAATCAGCCCAACTCGGGAACCGATACCGATATTTAACAACAGCATCCTTAACGTGCAATTCTTTAAGATATCGAACTTCGCTTGGAATGTAACAGGGATTTATTCTCAACAGAGGCAGCGTTTATTGAGAAAATTCATAGCCTGAAAAATCTACACAAATATACTTCAAGAAGAATGGAAAAGAATACAAGCAAAAACCATGGTATAGTTGCTACACAGATCAGTCAGTCAGTCGAAGCATGATCAAGGAAACCGACTGTTCTAATCCCACAGAATCCGAGCAGTCACCAGCAGAGCTCCGATCGCCATCGGCGTCCTCAAAGACGAACCTGGAAATAGGCCGGCTGAGTTTTCATTCGAATTCCCGGAACTAGGAGAACCTGAAAGATAGTAAAGTTAGAAGGCCAAAACTTCAGGCATGTTCACGTGTGAAATCGTTAGGAGTAACATCACGACCGAGACCAAAGATGTGATGCTGACCTGAGAGGCAAGCGATGGGATTAACGTGTTGCCCGCACCGGCCAGGCAGCTGCTGAGCCTCGTTCACGTTGATGCCGGCCTGCTCGGCCTGCTCGGCGCCCTGGTTGCTGATCAAGCTGCACAGGCACTTGGGGTCCGAGCTTATCACGGACTTCAAGGGGTCGCAGCAGGCGCTCGGCGGGTTGCCAGTCCCGTTGAGGTAGTTCAGGCAAGGAGCTAACCGGCTCAGGCAGGACGTGTCTTGTGTCTGCGCCTCCACTGCCAAAAGCGCCGCAAGCACCAACACCACCGCCATCCCGAGCCCCATCCAGATGTCCTTTCTCTCCATTTTTTTCAGTGCACAAGTACCTTGAACTCCTCCCAAGAACAGCTATATAAAAAAAAATGTCTGGAGAGAGAGAGAGAGAGAGAGGTTGGTGATCAAACTTTTGGGGGGAGCAGAGGCTGACCGGCATATGGTCTGGTCGGCGGCAGGTTTGTGAAGGAGGAAAGGTCGTCTCACAATTATGGCCGTTGGACAGGTGAAGCTACTTCCATGGAATAAGATAATCTCCAACGGTTTTCTCAAATTGAAAAACCAACAGCTGCGCCGCCAAGATCACTGGAGAAGAAATATATTACTTAACTTAATCCGTCTTTCTCACCAAATCGCTCTATTGCCCAGTTCTAATTGATTCTCTAGTGTTCCAAAACAAGGTTTTTTTTTTTTTTTCCGATTCTTTATAGCCTCCATGGAGAGAGAGGTGCAGCCTACAATTAGTCCAAAGCAACATTTTCCGATTTCCAGGGACTGATATGATAGATCACATCCTTCATGGAGGGACTGCAACTTAGAGAAGATGACCCTTCACTTTTTCGCATCTGGTTTAACTGAAAAGCTTTCGGTTTGCTTCTTAGGTGAGCTTTTAGTTGGCTTCTACCGGAAAGGCATTGGAACAGAAGCTAGGAGCCAAGGTAGCAGTTGGAGGAAAACCCTCCAATCCTCTTGCATTACACTCAACGTTCTCATAAGCTTAAACCGGTACTAAGAGCAAAACGTCACCGAGAAACTGGTATCATATTAGGAGGTGTCCAAAGGTCCCTCAAAGAAATGCAGAAGCCATCGGAAGCAAGCTATCATCGATGAGGCTTTAAAAAGCGAAAAGCGCTGCAATTAGAGCATGTGCAGATTGCCAAATTTCCAACTGTAACAATTCCAGAAATTGCAGATCCTGATATTAGCAGAGATTGATGTATGGGGGGATGCTAACAGCACAATCAGAAACGGAAAACTAACTGGACACAGGCACGCCACCAACTCGGATTTTCCTGAATCCAAGGCATGACCTGAAATGCTACGCACACTAGAGACAATTTGACCTCCGAGAAGGATTCTCGACTCTCATGTCACTGCCGGTTCCCTCCAGGGGATGAGCCGAGGTTTGGCTAATAAAGAGCGCATCATACACCAAGGGATTATCTGTGCGCTGAGGAGGCGAACAGCTGAGGAAGCCCTGGTCGTGTACAGAAACATCAGGAACGTCTTCCCTGTCGCACTGCCATACGGAGAGGGAAGATAAGGTGAACCGTAAATAGAAGAAAGGTTCAGTTATTCCGTTTAACTTCATTTTCAAACATTTAACAAACGAGTCCCTCTGCAGGAAACAGATCAAGAAGGTCAGAAGTCGAACCACCTTCCTGTCTGGACCAATTTCTGCAAAAACAAGACTTAGGTTGATGGCACAATATATTTTCTCAGACGAAGACTGGCAAGAGAACTTCTCAATTCGGGCAGGGCTCGCCATCTTCCTACCTCTGCTCAATTCAAAATATAAAAGAAACAACCATTCTGGCCTATTCAGATGGAGAAAGCAGCGATGTAGAACGGTAAGCTGGTGGCTACAACAGACTTGCAAGTGCCGCCTCAATCATAACCAGTGACAGGTTCTATATGAACTTCGGCTATAAGATAGGGCATGCCAGTTTATAATCGCAACGCTACCTATTGATGTAATCAACCACACAAGAAGCCCCAGGAAGAAATGGCTTTGGGCATACGACTTCTGCTCGTCCTGAGGCAGGCAAGTCGATGGTGCCCAGCTCTGTGATGCTGCAATTCAGATGTCCCAAGAAATGACTCGGCGATGCCTGATCAACACTCAAGATTCTCATGTTACTTCTCACCTCCCTAAGAAACTACAAGAGAATGCCGAAACAGTGAAGACAGCATTCACCGCAGACTAAATCGGGTGTCTTGTAGAAACTATGACGAAAACCGACGACGTGAAGAAGCAGACAGAGATCCCAGCATCCCGATAATTCGATTATTCGAACAAACCACAGCCCATCTGTGCATAGTTAAACATTCTCTAAATCAATCATAACCCTGCACGCAACATATCTTAAATATGCGCACATAAATGCGAGCTTTTACTCTATTCAATCTGCATATCATGCGATGAATCGCATAGCAGAGTTGTGATATTATCCTTCAAGTCTATCGAGATTCAGTCGAAGTAGAAAAAGGTCGAAGCCCGGAGAGAAAAAGGCTGAACAGATCAAGGGATCTTCCAACAAAAGTAGGAATTCCACTTGCTTCAAACAATACAGAATCAACCTAATATTCGAACCCGGTCACGCATCCAATTCCAAAAATTCAAGAACCAACCGCCCGTTCCTCGCATCCCATGCAAGCACGAATCGAACTGGACAAGAAAAACACATGCACGGCGCGCAAAGCGGAAGGGGAACCGCCGCTCACGGTTGACCACCAACGAAGAGCAACGAACTGGAAAAGGGCATGCCGCACCGATCGAACCTCGGAGAAATCGAGAAGGAGCTGTGCACCGCTTTTGCTTCTTCCATCGGTTCGAGATTCGCTTAGAAAATGCAAGCTTGTTTTATCTCTCGCATCGTGAGCAGATCGATTGTCGGCGCCGCCTCTCTCGCTCTGTGAAGCGTCCGTTTCAGGTGAGAACGGCGGTGGCCGGCGTTTTGGCGGTCCGTGGGTCCCCCGTGCATGGCGGCGCCGGTTAGTACGCTGAAAACTGGACCGGACACCAGCACCGCCATGTCTTCCGTTCGATCCCACGTCGAATCCGATTTGAGAGACTAATAATGAAATTAGATCGAAATAATTTATGGGTCAATCTGCAATATTTCTTTTCCGTGTCTAACTGCTTAATTAATTTTCAAAATAGCATTTTCCCAATATTATAATATAAAGTTCGAAAAATCCCCATTTAGGTTGGCAGAAAGTTGATAAAACAATTAAATATAAATTAGAAAAGAGAATTGGAGAATCTTCAATATAATTCCATATATTGAAAGGAGTACATGGAGAACCTATTTACAAGCTTAAATAGAGGAAATTAAAGCAAATCAAATCATATATGCATAATCAAGGACATAATCAAGCATAGTCAAAATCGATATTGAAATAAGATGAAATGGGCTGACTATCTTTAAGGGATATCGAAATATCCTAATATTGCTAACATCCCTTACATCACTAACAAAAGCAAAGCATTTTTCAATCATAATTTCGTAAATCAACTCGGGTCACGACATTTGGGAGTTGCACGAGGAAAATCAACTCGTGTTCTTCGAACCATAATAGTTTGGCCTCGACGTTATAATATTCATCAACTTTCGTGTTCCAAAAGGTTAGGTCTCGAGCACACTGACCGGTGCAGGAATTCATGGGTCGGTTCAGGGTCGGGTGCATCAAACATCGAGAAATTGTCCTATGATCAATGATACCAGGCAACATTAAATTACAGAAGTTGTAATCATATAAGAAAGTGCCGTCCATTAAGATTAAAATAAGGATTGAGCTCAAACTGCTCCAAAGGTCGACAAGGACAAGGGGACTAATAACCCACAAAAGTCACAGCCCATAACATGCGTCTCACCAACTGCGACACATGCTATACAAAGCGACTCTTCCCTCTTTGTCCCGCCCAAAAAAAAAACCCAACAAAAAAGAACCATAAACAAGGCCAAAAGATGGAGAAATGTCTTTTTTTGCCCCGACCCGAAATCCGAATGGACACGTCCGCTGTACTCTGCATTTCGAACTCGACTCTGCTTCGTGGATCAGAAGAAATAAGAGCCGCCCAAGTTGAAACTATCCGGGACGGAGTCAGAGACCGGCGGCATCCTGCTGAAGAGCGGGCTGTGCACGTACTCCTCCGTGGAGTCGAAGCCGAAGTAAGGCCCGTTCCCTCCCGAGCTGAGCCCGCCCGATGCCGGCGCAGGGTCATGGAAATCCGCGTAGGAGTTGCTGGGGACCGTGTCGCCATAGCTGTAGCTCGAGGTATCGGAAACCGAGGAGCCCGAGTAGCCCGAGTAGCCGGACAGGTCCGAAGGGAGGGGAGGGAGCTCCACATTGTCATAGTGGCATTGAGAATAGGCTCCGCTGCTGCCGTAGGGGGTGGCGTCGGCTTGCTGGTTGTAGTACTCGGAGGCGGACCAGGCGTTCTCAGCATACCCACTGGCCGAGTAGTGGCACTCGTCGACCGCGTCCAGCTGCGGGGCCGGGTCGGGCCGGGGCGCCGAGTTGGTGAAGATGGGGGAGAAGTTCTGCTGCTGGGCCTCGTCGGGAGAGAGGATGGAGGTCACGGCGGAGCCGGCGGGCATGTCGGAATACACGAAGTTGGTGCGGGCCCGCGAGCCCCGCATCGAGCGGGCAGCCCGGTCGTAGGCCAGGGCGGCCTCCTCGGCCGTGTCGAAGGTGCCGAGCCAGTGCCGCTCCTTGGTGGAGGGGTCCCGTATCTCAGCTGCGTACCGCCCCCAGGGGCGCCGCCGGACGCCCAGGAAACGCCCGCCGCCGCCAGCGGCGGAGCTCTCCCCGGCCGGGGGCTGCTTCTTCTTGCCTTTGGAGGAGGAGGACGGCGAGCTCATGATGATGGTGGATGTACGCTGTGGCTTCGCGGGTGTTGCAGGGAGGAGAGAGAAAGTAAGTGAGAGAGAGAGAGAGAGAGAGTGAGACAAGAAGAGGAATGTGAATCGATCGAGACCGACAGTTATTTTCTTGGACCGTGGACTTGCTCTTCGGCGGTTGCATGTGTTGCGGTTAAATAAGGGAAGGGGCTCTCTGCCAATTTACCAATTTTGCCCTTTGAATCTTGCGGATTCCCCTTTGGGTCCTTCGGCTTTCGCGAACCGGGCCCATGCATCATGCATAGGGTTCGACTTTCTTTCTTTTTTTTAATTGTCTATTTTTCTTTTTATTGTTATTCAAAAACAATCATTTCCAATTGCATCCAATCTCTTGAGTTTAGTGTCACATGAACCAATTGAAGAAAAAATGATGATTTGACTTAAGTTTGTTTTAGGATCACTCCTTCTTAATCTTCAACATATGTTTAACTTGACTCTCCGAATACGTTTAGCATCATATTAATACATAACATAATCATCGAGTCATACAGAGTTTTCCTTTTTCAATTTCGATCCAAACAAAATCGTTTTTCTTAGATCTCTCCTTCAATTCAAATGGTGAAAAATGGTGATAGAGAATCTAAGTCCCCCGTGATTGGTACCTCATCAGAAAAGATAGAGATGCCTCCTAATTTTTTCTTTTTTCCAATTTGGATTTCTAAAACCCTATTGAGTTTTCAAGTGATGAAGATCTTGCAAAAGAAGGTGATTGGCATGATTAGGAGGGAGCTTAATGACCTCAATAAGCATGTTCTCTTAGATACTCTCCGCTCAATCATTAATCCCCAATCATCCCTTAACTTAATCGAATTATCAAATAAATTCTTTTGCTTTTCTCTTTCTCTCCAATTGAAATGCGTATACGTTGAATGCACTGAACAGTCCAAACCTCCTCACATGTGAGCTCTCAAATCATGAAGGTGTGAACGAGGATCTAATCATGACCAGATCTTAAACTGAAGCTTTTAATCAAGGACCCAACCCATCCTTTCGTTTTCAATGATCAGTTCAGATGAAAAGGAAGCTCCTTTATCACCCCATCATTGTACCAATCAGGCCCGATTCCATCTCGTACACCAAGAAGCTCTTCATCACATTGAGAACTCATCAAGTGAATGTACTTAGATTTCGGATTCTGGTTTTTTCAAATTGATCTGCTGATTGAGTTCATCATGAAGGGATGACCCATTGATGGAAGTGAAACTAATCTGTCTGATAGCTAAATGTCTAAATTTTTCGAGGGGAATCGAATAGAGAGATCATGAGGGTCCATCATTAGGATAACATTGCTTATCATAGTCCCCACATGCCCTACACCAAAAAAAAAGAGATGCGGAAGGGACTGTAGCGTCACCAGAAAAGAACTTTCTAATGATGAATTTATACTTGTTTTAATCCAGTTCTCAAGTCATCTTTGCCATGTCCCAGGGTATCCAAACTGCCCATCAATCATATTCTACACATAAGCAGTTGCAAAAGGAGGTTGTTTGTGGAATAGGATATTGAACTCTGTATTTAGAAAGATTAATGAAATTTATAACAAAGATTTTCAAGAGGGTGGTGCTAATTTCTCTTTGAATTTATTCATTATGTTATTTAACTATATTGTCTTTTAAGTGGGGTCCTTGAGTAAATTATTGCTCAGCCATGTGCAACCGATTTTGGACAATCTATTTATGAATGATAAGTTCCACGGACTTCTCCCTTGTTTTGTACCCAAAGCTTCCATATTTTTTTGGGTCTGTTTTAATAATTTGGTGCTTTTGAATTAATAATCTAATTTTTAGAAGTTTGAGACTTTCCTCTTCCTTTCTTTTTTTTCCTTTTTCTTTTTCCCTTTTTGTCTATATTCATGCATGATGCGGAATGGTAAGTTGTTTGGGTCAAGGGAGCCGTGTTGGGAAGCATGTGAAAGAAACAAAGCGTAGGCATGCCTTTCTTGAAGAAAACAATGACTAGCCACTACCACCTGATTAGGACATCATCGGTAGCCCAAATTCAGAAATTAAGAGAGCTTTGACCGAATGTCGCTTTCCTCAGTGAAAATGGATCAAATCAACCCTGTTGATGTGAATTAGATAAATTGCTAGATAACATCTACATTTCCACACAATAAACAGTCATGATTCATCCGATCTATAAATATCGGGTGAAAGAGATGGAAAAGATGATGGATGAAAAGGGAAATCTCATGATTTTCGTGTTATCTAGTATTTACCCATGTCTTGGAATCTTAAAAGGACTGAAATTACATATAAAGAGTTACGATTTAGATTGATGAGGTGGGTCTCTCTTGGAAAAATCATTATTAACTATAACTTATAGTTCAAAATAAAGAAATGGAAGTTCTAAAGCAAAAACTGCATATTATATCAATTACTTCACCATGTGCAAGGGAAAAGGAACACTTTTATAAAGAGGGTGGAGGGGAATTCTCGTGCCTCCAAGGGATGAATCGAGAGAGGATGACATGTTACTTAGCCATGGGATTTTGGGTCACCCTATGCGGAAAATAGGTCAAGCATCCTACTAAGCATTTGAAAAATAAGAGACTGACGTTGATTTCCACATTAGGGACGCCCGAATCGATGAACAGAGAGAGAGAGAAAGAGGGATTGATGAAAGTTCCTTTTGGGATTTGGACGAAAGGTGGGTCGTGTACGATTTTTGAGGCGCTTGTCTTCTTCGATGAGGGTCATGTTGGGCGTCGACCAAGTTGCTGAACTGCAATTGATCTTAGCCATAGATTTTTTAAAAAGGTGCATTGGAGTCAATTTGGTACTATGGAATTTCTTGCATGTGCAGCAAGGGCTCCTTTAAGACTAGCTATCAAATCAGAGAGAGAAAAGGCATGTGGGTTTTGAAGTTAATTTCGTAATTGAAATCTTCGATACATTTTCACATTAACAATAAACCCATCAAGTGTCGATTTTTTAATAATATGTGATAAGCTCAATAGAGCAGCTCCTTTCAATGCTAGCTACCCTTTTCGAATAAGCACGTTGTGCCACAGGAAGATCATATAGGTTAAAGTGAAAAAATTGACAGGAATTACCGGAAGCAAGTGTACTTTACATCCTCCACGTTCAAGAGTCAGTCGCATGTTACTAGGTTTCCATTAGCTGAGCACGATGAGACTAAAAGCTCAAGAAACCACCACGTTCCAATTACACGACAACACGGACGAGCCACAAAAAGGAGCGAAAGGCGTCTACGGGAGACAACAAACCCTAAGAACACGAAGCTATGTTGTGGGGCTCATCCACGGTTGAATGCGCTTTGTCTCCACATGCATGCAAAGCGTGGTCCTCCATCTCCTGCTGGTCTGCTCGAAACGAAGAATGAGGGCAAGTGCCGTCCATTTTTAAATTTCCAACTCAAGACCAATGTCGAATTAGGTTTAGGGTTTGAGAATCTGTCGAAAAGGACCACGTTGGGTGGTGAGATTCTTGAACCTAACACCGGGTCTTGTTTTGGCTTGCACGAGCATCATTCTTTAGCCCGAAAACTTAGCGAGGAATCAAGAACATCCCATTCTCCGGACACGAGTTCGGAACCCTTTTCTTTCCCCAGTTGGGAGCGCATGCACGGAATAAACCCACCGGCTGCTTCCACTAACATGCGATGACTCGATTGGCGAGGCCCGCTTTACGAGAAGAAAGGCTAAGGGTGTTCTCCAAAGATGAAATCTCAAGTCACATGTGAATGGCTCCGGGAATTAAGGTAGGACATAGTGTCGCTCTTCGTCGGTCCATGACCAAAATAAGATTTGTTTGAACAAAACTTGCTTGTCTCCCCTTCCCCTTTGTTTAATCTTTTGTTGGTAATGGTAAATTGTCTCTCTCTCTCTCTCAGTGCACGGTGCGAGATGCCAACAAAGAAGAAAGCACCTTCTTTTTCTTCCAGATTTTCCTCGTACGTGTCTATGGCAGTAGACATGGATGACCAGAGAGATAAAAAGGTGATTCCGACGGGATGATAATGCTAGGTTAGTGGCATCAACGTTCTACCGAGCATCCACGCTCTGACAACGACTTTAGTTTCGCTCACGACACTAATATTTAAATAATCGTGCTCTTGTCTTCGTTAGCACTCTTGTTTAAGTGGAATCTTATCGCACTCATCATTGTCGACTCCCCCCACAAATAACAAAAAAAAAAACGTATAAATATCTTCATGTATCAGAAGTTGTCTAGCGGGCATTGTATCTCTCAATAAATGCTATCAAAAATATGAAACAATGCATAGTTAATGCGGGTATCGCCAATTATCGATTATGATGCTCTCGGTAGTAACGAAGCGAAGAAATGATGGCCCGACAATGAATCAACTATCGATCATCTAAGAAGAGCTTCTAGGGAGATTTAAACCGAAGATATGATGCGATCGACGTTTTCTTTTTTAAAAGGTATTCCAATAGAGACAATCTATCAATATGAAATGAAAAGAAAAAGTTTATCTATTTCATCTAGATAATTGGTTAAATTTAAATAAATGATTCATCATTGCAACAAATAGCAATGACCATTTTCATCCGACATAGAAAGAAATATCAAAAAAATCATAAACTTATTACAAATGTGTCAATTCAATCTTTTTTTGCCAATTGAGTTCTAAATGTTTTGTATGCTAATTCAATCCATCCAATCAATTTTGGGTAGAAATCTCTGTCATGAATGTCAGTTGTTCTACGTGGCACGGCCAGTGCCAATATATACAATTTTTAATAATATTTCTCAATTTTTTCCTTTTTTCTTTTCTTTTTCCTTTGTTCCTTTGTTTTTTTCTTCACTTCCTTCTCTAGCTAGTCACTAGACCTCAACAAGGAGTAGACTAGTGAGGACCCTTGTCAATGTAAGGACCTGGAGATTACTGCTGTGTAATATTATCCACTTTGGACCTTTGGCCCTCATCACTTTAAAATGTATAGATTACCGCTGTATAATATTGTCTACATTGAGCCTTTAGCCCTCACGATTTTAAAATGTGTTACATAAAGTAGAGAACCCAAGTCTTATAAATGAGCTCAAGACTCTCCTTAAACGATATGGGATAGAGACATGAGCTTAGCCTCGCCTACTTTTGGGTCATAGATAATCATTGGCATAGCCTCCCTTGCCATCCCAGCCACGTTGCCCATCTTTAGAGTCTAGGTTGTCACATTCTCCCCCCTCAAGCACAATGTCCTTGTTTTGACTCCATATGCTATGAGAGTCACCGGCATAGGTCTAGATCGTCACTTTCTCCCCCCTCGAGCACAACATCCTCATTGTGGCCCCACACATCGCGAGAGTCACTGACGCAGCCTCCTTTACCATCCCGGCCACACCACCCACCTTTAGGGTCTGGGTCATCACAAAATCCCCTCTTTAAGCACAACGTCCTCATTGTGGCTCCACATATCGCAATAGTTGGCTTTGATACTATTTATAATGACCCAGGAGCTACCACTGTGTAATATTGCCAGCTTTGAGTATTTAGCCCTCATGGCTTTAAAACGCATTATGCAGAGTAAAGAACCCAAGTCTTATAAAATAACCCAAGACTCCCCCTTTAAGCAATGTAGGACAAAAACATGTGCTTAGCCTCGCCCACTTTTAAATCATAGGCACCTGCCAGTGCAACCTCCCTTACCATCCCGACCATGTTGCCCACCCTCAAGGTCTGGGTTGTCAAAGCCGGCCACTGACAATAGTAAGCAAAAAGTTTATGACTTAATTGGCCAAAAAAATATTGTCTACATCAATGTCGACGATGCCACGTAACATAGCTAGTGTCCATGTCAGCACTTACTAGCTAAAATTGATTGAATGCACTGAATTAGTACAAATACAAAAATTTTATGATTCAATTGGCCAAAAAAACAAAATGGTTCAGTATTGAATTGATACATTTACAATAAATTTAGAACTATTTTGATAATTTTTCCATCACATGTTTTTTTTAGTTCCCGATGGATTTACATATTTTAATAGAGATTTTTGTACTACCACAATACTACGTTAAACATTTCTCAACCACAGCCATACAAGCCTCTATTTGCAAGAGATCATTGCACGATGGTTCTAATGAGTTCAAATAAAACATTCAGTGACTTAAATGATCTTTAATAGGTGTGTGCAACCAAACTGGTTTTGCCTTGAAACCAAATCGAAATGCCCGAAAAACAAGTTTGGGAATCAGTTTCAGTAACCGGTCCGAGAACAGGTTGTAAATTTTTGGAACTAGTTATTATAGGTTAGAGACTAGGTTTTGAGTGAATATCCACCTGAAAATCGGACCAGGCCGCCTTGTTATGGAATCGGTTTGGAAACAGACTTTATAAATTAAAAAGTCAAAACCCTAATTTCTTTTTCCTCTAAAATCTAATCCAAGCACTCCTTTATCATTCATCCTTCCTTGAAACTCCTCACTAGTCTTTCCTCTTCTCCTAAATTTTTATAAATAAATGGAAAATTGAATTTTAAATTTATGTTTTATATTACATGCTTAACTTTTTATCATTTATAATTGTACATGATTATATATTCATCTTATGAATTATTGTTTTTGGCTGTTTAAGATTTCTGTTGTTCATCTTTTACTTTGAATCTTTTCGTTATCCAAAATCTCATATGATTTTGTTGTAAAAAATGAACCAAAAGGAGACAAAAGAGTAAAACAAGTTCTCAGATAAACCTTTGAAGTGAGCTAAAAAACAGGGTAAGCTCTAAACAAATAGGATAGATTCCATGATCCAAAAACTAATAACCAATTAAATCGAGGTAGATTGCAACTTTTAGCTCTAAACCTACCCATCCTGAACTGATCACCCCTAATATTCAGGGCTATGAACTGCCGTCCGCCTTTTGTTTGAAGAAGCATCCAGTGCCACCAACTCGAGCTCAAAACTCTCTTGGACTACTCATCGTTCAGCCCAGTCTTTGGTGGGGTCGCACTTTTCCGACCCATACGGCCCCGTCCATTGTACTAGGCCTTGTGGCCATTTGAATTCACCTAAGTGTATCAGCAGCATGGGCTAGCTCTATAGTCTAGTGGACTTCACTAGTCATGAACAGCCACGGTCTATGCTAACCAACATCTTCTGAGGACCTTTTTTCTGTGATTTCACGCAGAAAATCAGACAGCATTCCCAAGTAGCAGAACAGAGCATCCCAGAAGTAGCACAATTCATGGCTCGCGGGTTAAAATGGCCCAACTGATGAAATGGGCACCCGCACGTTTCACCACTTTCGGTTGAACAAGTTCATACGATACATCTCTAACAGTACCCGGGCTGGAACATTTCTCTCTCTTTTTTTTAAGGGTCGAATGTCGGAACATTTCAAAAGGATGCAAAATAGTTAAAAGTTACAACGAATTCAGGGAACACTCCCATCAACCGTCTTTGGATGCTTTGAATTCATGTGGTTAGTTAATCCAGACACGCTGGGACCTCCGAATGCTACGACTGAGTCAGGTAACAAACCACTGCAGGTCGCCTAACTGTGACACTTGCAATTCACTGCAGTTCGCCCGAAGAGTGAGGTGAGGGATTCAAATATCTAACTTCCTGGGGTTGGGAGAATAGGACCGACAAAACTGAAAAAAACATATACTTGCAAACCTCGCTGCATTCTGCTTACACCTAATGGGGCTCTCACTCATACAACACTAGGACTCGAGCACTCGAGCTAGGACCCGACAAAATAACCTGAGTTTGCCCAATCAAACTAACGTCAACCGTGCCCTAGCACAACTTGAGGACAGAACAAAAGCTATCGGTGAGGAAGCCCATGACATCAAAATAAGCCGAAGAATCCCGCCATCTTAGCTGTTTAATGTATGAAATGCCAAGTTAAGATTGTGCTGTGGGTAAAGGTTTCAAGCCATGTGAACAAGCCAAGAAGTAAAGGGGTAACTAATGATGCATGTGTAAAGAAACTAAAAACAAGGGAGCCAACACATGACAGCCAAAACAACTGCTTATGCAAAAGCAAAATGCAAGCCTGCGATGCCAAAAGATTGTCTTCACAGGGCAGGTATTAGACCCGGTCCAGACAACTTCCAACTTAAAGTCATGCACAAGAAAAATGTTAATTCACTTAATGGAACACAATATATAAGAACAATCCATCATCCATCACATATGAAGGAACAAAACATATGCAGCACAGGGCAATGTTGCAGATCCCCCCAAAAATGAAACTTCAACAGAAAATATAGAACTTAAAATTTTCCCCTAAAACTAAATTTCACAACTCTTCAACCCACAGTAGCCAATGGGAAATCAAATTTGATCACTTCTCAATCACCCTTTCTCCTAAAAGAGCAACCCTCGGTGAGTCTAGCACGCCCTCCAGTCGGTTGGCACAAAACTGTCTGGCAGTTACCACAAACCACCACAGTTTGAGAGTGGCTAAAAACGGTTGTTCTGCATTTCAAAGGATCGTGACACAAGATTAACATTAACTTGCCACAAATAGAAACAAGCTTCAAAGATATTAGAATTACAATCAATAGTACTCACATGTTGAAGCATCCTTGGCACTTCACATCCTATAACCAAGGAATAAATCAAAATTAGACAAAGCAAGTCCACAATTCCAAGTATATCAGAAGAGTAATACAGTGGGCTAAGTTGGTCAGGATGCCTATAATTCTTAGATTAAAAGAACTTCCATATCGGCAGCACGATCAATCTTTGAATTGTCGAATAACAAATCACAACAGTCAAGGTTAGCTAATAATACAACAGAGCTACGAAAAAGCGGCCCGGTTCAAATTCATCGACACCAAGGCATACCATGAAGAAGGAATTGGGCGACTGCACGAGACGCTTGAGCTTATGCTTCCTCTTCTCAAGCTCCGCCGGCGGGTTCAGCAAATCGATATCGTTCTGGAGAACCTATTCCACATGGGCCGAAACGGTAAGAAACCAAAAGTCAGCACGAACTCCAGCATCAAGATGAAGCTCAACACGCAAGCAAACCTCCCAGCTAGGCGACGGTCGAACACCGTCACTGCCCAGAACGACGAACACGACAGAGCACCCGATTTCCACATACGCCCGCTCATCAATCCAACAAAAACGGAAGACGACAAGACACAACACCCTACTTTGCTTCAACCCACGACCTAAAGCTAAGCTTTTTTCGCAGCTAAAAGCCTAACACATGCCGCGCAATGATAACCAAAACACGAGGGGACAACGACGAAGGCGGAAGACCGCGTTCGCGAACGAAATGGCATGAGAAACGCGAGTTGTAGCGAAGAGTCGAAGCCTTTACCATCTTGAAGAACGTGAGGAGGAGGAGGAGGAGGCGGCGGAGGAGGTTGAACCAGAAGGAGCAACTGCAAAAACCCTAGCAGTGCTTGCGCGGCGAAGCAAAGAGGGGAAGAGACGATCTGCGAGGCGCGTCTATATAGAGGGAGGGGCGTGCGTTCTCAGCCGTCGGATTGATGAGGTGCGTGATCGGGGCTCAAATAAGATATTTCACGAAACCGCCTTTCGACTCGCCCCGAGTCACTGGAAGGCTCCACGTGCCGGATTTTGGGCTGGGCCTTACCAGACAAGCAGCCCACTTTGATTCAATCCGCGGATATTTTGATTGAGTATGCATCGGTTGTGATTAGTATAAGTAAATTAGAAGAGGTGACTCCATCTAGGTGATCGAGTTGTGATTTGGAAATTATAAGTAAATCTAGGTGATTGCCCGCCTTGCCAGTAGCCAGTACTTATAGGTCCTCGCCCAAGACTCCATCATATTAAATTCTATCGAATCATTCCGCTGACTCTGTCAAATTTAATTAATAAAAAGTACTGATGTGATTTCCTTTTAATGTTTTATTTCTCATACGTGATGTTAAGGTTAACTTAAACATTACGACAATGTCGTTCTGTCCGTACTTGTAATTTTTACAATAAATCTTAATTAAATAATATTAAAAATTCCAAAAAGATTTCCACAAAAAATACAAACTCAAAAGAAGAATAAAAGGAAGAAAGCTAAAACTAATATATATATTAGAAAAAAACCTAGGCCCTCCATTTGTGGCCAACACCCCATCACTAGTGGGGCAATCAATTAGATGTGACGAGTCTAATGGCTTTAATGTGGCCTTCTCCTAGATTTGGGCGAGAGTCATTGGCCCTTGCCCACCCTTGGTTAGATCTATGAGTGTGTTGATGACCCTACTGGTCATTGCCCATAGGTGTGAGGGCCAGTCTTTGGACAAAATTTAGGTCAAATTGTCTTTGGACAAAGATATTCATGATTGGTATAATATTTAATCGACAGATGAGATCAAATTTTTATTTGAAATGTTCTAGTAACTACAGATCCTCTTTTTATTTTTAAAAATGAGAGCACGTTATGTTATTACATAAAATTTTTCTTATCACAAATAATTCGTATACTCTACTTTAAATCATAATTATACTTTATAATTATTAAAAAAAAAAATTTGCAATTTCACACGGGTGACATTTTGGGATGCATTTGATAACATTTCTACTTCTGGAAATAATTTCTTTTAAAAAATTGTTATTTTCTATTTCTACTCCCTTGAACAATTTATGAGTAAAATAAGGCGTTTGGTAATTATATAAAAAATAAATAGAAATGCGTTTGGTACCGACATAAAACTTTTATTTCTTTTTTTTCCAATGGTGAGGGGGAACCGACAGGCAGCGGCAGCAATCGGCAGGTTGCGAGCGGCGAGCCCGCCGGTTGCCGCCGCAACCCATTGGTCACCACCACTACCGATTGCCTTTGGTCGCACCGGGTGGCGAAGGGCGGCGACTGGTAGCGGCAACCGACAACTGAGGGCAAGCGGTGAGTGGTGGTTAGGGGTGTGCAAAAGACCCGGGACCCGCCCGAACTACCCAGAACCAGACTGGATCGGTCCAGTTCCCAGTTCTGATAAATTGGAACCGATGGGTACTGGTTCGATTCTTGATTCCATGGGCAGATCCGCCCATCCGGATCGGATCGGTATCATAATAATATATTATTTTTTATTAAAATTCTAAAGCCTCGTACTTAGAATTAATTCCACATTTCTTTGTCAATTCTTGTGTGCATGAAACTTTTATTTCTCCACTTTTGAGTTCCTTTTTATCCTCAATGCTCTGTTGATTTGAGGGGCTTGTCCATAAAGGAAAATTGAACAATTTCAAGAGATAGGTTCAAAGGATGAGATAAAAAAGTATAGAGGGAACGAGAGTTTTCTTGATGTGCAGATTTTACTCAAGCAGGGATGATTGACAAGCTTATGTTACTTGAAAATTCAAACTACTTGCTTCTTTACTTCATTTAAACTCATTTATCCAAGCATTTAGCATATTGCATCCATCAAAATCTTATTAGAGTAAATATGAGCAAAGCCAATTGCCGTCGCACCATAAGAAACCGAGAGGCAGAGAAAATTCGAAAAGCAATGAAGTCTCAATAGGAGAGATAAAAGAAAACCATCACCATCACAGAGGCATTCCCACCAATGTAGTCTTTTTGTCGATTCTTAAATTTCCGAAATATAACTGCGTTTGAATCATTCTTTCATGCCTGAGTTTGCATCCTCTAAGCCTCTATCACTGCATGTTTAAAATAAACAAAGCACGCTTAAAAAGGGTGGCTCGGCATGATTTTCTTATCATTAAGCGTGATTGCTTGTGAGACCGCTTTCATTAATTCACCCGCTGGACCACCACCGCTATGGTTCTCTCGTCATTAGGCGTGATCGCTGACCGATTCCCGGATCTAATTTTTCGGAATCGGCTTTTAATAGGTGGTTCCCGGTGGTGAGAACTATCCACCCAGACCATACACACCCCTACCGGTGGTGGGCAGACGACGGTGTACTATAAGTAATGAGTAGTCCCCAAAAAAATAATTTTTAGAAATTGTTTTCAGAAATAAGAAATGTTAGGAAACGGAGCCTTGCGTGCTCGTTATCACTGCCTAAGGAAACCCCCTTAGCGAAGCTCCATCCTCCGGTTGTCCCAAAAAAAAACAAGCGCTTATATCCTCCGTAAAGTCTGTCGTTTAGCGGCCACCGAGCGATCGCTTCCCCCCTTTTTCTCTCCGCTGTCCCCCTCTGCATTTCGCAAACTGAACAGGATCGCTCGTCGCCATTATGACCCCCGTCACTCCACAGGCACACTGAAACGCACCAGCAGTCCAGCACCGAGAGCAGCACAGCAGGCCCGCGCGGCGAACGAGAGCCGGCGACGATGGAGCTCCCCATCTCCCCGGCGACCCCTCCTCCTCCTCTCGATCGGCACAGCGAAGCTCTGTCCCAGAGGATGAGGAACGACACCTGCTTCATCTGCAAGAAACAGGGCCACTGGATGAAGGACTGCCCCGACAAGTCCCCCGCCCGATCGCACCCGTCCGCCGCGTCCCCTCCTTCCCTCGATCGGCAGAATGAGTCTCCGTCTCAGGGGACGAGGAACGACACCTGCTTCTTCTGCAAGAAACGGGGCCACTGGACGAAGGACTGCCCCGACAAGAGCCCCGACAAGAACCCCGCCAAGTCGTCGCAGCAGCCGCCCGCCGACGTGCCGGTGCTCGAGTGCCGGTGCCGTGCCGGCGCATGCGTCGTCCGCACCGCCCATACCCGGCAGAACCCGGATAGGAAGTTCTACAAGTGCCCCGATACAGCCCCTGTCAGTCCAATCTCACCTTTTAAGACGAAATTTCTACCCTTTTTTTTATTAGTCCTGCATTTCTCCCTAAGTCCGTTCTTTTTTTGCTTCGAGTTTCTCTATCTTTCTTCTTCTTTTTGGTTAAAAGCTAACTCTTTTTCTTTTTGGGTATTTTTGTTTTCCGGCATCTCGTTCTGATTTCCTCTCATTTTGGTTTTTCTTTTGTGTGTGTGGTGAGTTTGTTTGTAGAATGGTGCTGGTGGGTGTGGTTTCTTTGCGTGGTGCGACAAGTACAGCGCTCCGATGTGTCCCTGTGGTGCTGGGAGATGCAGGATCAACTTTTTTCAGGATCATCCACATAAGGGCAGAGAATATTTCTCTTGCCGTATTAAAAAGGTTATATTTCTTCCCTTGTTGACACGCTTCATTTTCTGTGAGTGCCGATATGGTCTGCTCTGAACATGGTTGTTATCTTTGTGTTGGCTGTGAAGTTACTGAAGTTGGGGTGTGGAGTTAGAGGATCATTCGTTTCTGTCAGAAGCCTTTGATGAGTTTGGCTTGAGGTTGGAGGTGCAGTCCGTTGCATGTTCCTTTTTCTCTCTTTTGGACGTAAATGAGGTAGAACTTAATTTTTGTGATCATCGAGTTTGTCTCGAGGTAAATTAATCATTAATAAATTATTTTTTCTGAATATAATCTATGTCACTTAAAGAAATTATACAATGAAGATTATTAGCAGTATTCACAATGATCTATCCTAAATATTTGCATTGACGATGAAAATATTTGTTACTTCAAGTGATCGTTTTTAGAAAATTGTTTTCTATTTTTTAATATTTTGCTAAAAAAAGCTCCCTTGGTTATAATCTCCTAGCTGGTTATAATCTCTCTGTTATGTAGTTCCTTTAACAGGACTTGCCACTGTCCCCGTATTAGTGAGAAGAATGAAATTTTGCCGTTAGGAAGGAGGAGAGAGGGTCTCTCTGTTCCAACATTTGGGTGTTATTAGTGTTTATGGTTGCAAGTTTTCCTGCTGATAGTTGTGGTAGATCCTCCAGAATTGCGGATTGTCTCACTCAGTCTGAAGTGAATATGGAGTCTACTAGTAATGTTTAAGTTCGTATTTGTCCTGAAATGGAAAGAGTATATTGGTAATACATAACTATCCTCATGCCCTTGCATCATTACCGAATTGTAAATCACATCCCAGTTCCCCTCCATCTCCTCCCACTCTCACTTAACTAACCAACTTCTTGCTATAAAGTCATTTGCTTCTTGCCTTGGCTTCCAGTTAGAAGTTGTTGACAGTCCTGCTGGCTTTGTGGCCTTGGAACTATCATAGCTCACCTATACCACCTCTGGTGTTGCTCTCGCAGTAGTAGTTTTTAGGACCTGTAGTTTTTAAATTCTCTCCTTCACACCAATAATTGGCCGAATGAATAAGTGGTGAAGTATGCTGAATCCTATTGTACTTCGATGAACGTTTATTTTCAGGTTGTACCCATTTCTCATTGACTAGTACCAACATGTTGCTAACCAAAAGCGGGGAATTGCAGCTGGGGCTCCTTGCTTGAGCTGATAGCTTTTGTAAATGAAGTTTTTTCTGCTTTTAGTTTGCAGCAGCAATGTATATGAAGCCCAAGCCAACGCTGTAGTTTTGGTGGTTTTTGGTCCATTGTGACTTTTTCATAGACTCTGTGTGACACGTCGAAGCTTTGTTGTCCCTAACATTGTCATTGAATTTCTAAGACAATTTGGGCAGAATCCTATCATACTTTGATGAACACTTATTTTCAGATTGTACCCATTTCTCATTGGCTAGTTCCAACAAGTTGCTAAACAAAAGTTGGGGATTGAAGCTGGGGCTCCTTGCTTGAACAAATAGCTTTTGTAGCTGAAGAATTTTCTGCTTTTAGTTTGAGGCACTAATTATGTATATGAAGCCCAATCCAAAGCTGCAGTTTTGGGGGTTTTTTGGTCCATTGTGACTTTTTCATAGATTGTGTGTGAAACATTGAAGCTTTGTTTTGTCCCTAACACTGTCATCGAATCACTTAAACGATTTGGATGGGAATTATGACATACAAGAATTCATTGTTACATCTTATTCGTAATGTCTAACTTCCAGCACATCCTCTAATAGGCCTGGCAAAATGCAGTTAAGGAGAGTCACAATGGGAAATCCTTTCTCGTAAATTTTTACTTGCTCTCACCCATTAAGATTAATAAATTATTAGAAGGGTAGCAAATCTTCCTAGTCTCCGCAGATTGCATAGAAATTGTCCCCTTTCATATTTTGCAAGTTTGCAAGGTGCCAATCTCATTTCTTCCCTTGTTCTCATTGGTTCTAACCAACTGGTACTCACAAGATCGCACTTTTGGCTGTTGTTTACTTGAGTTGGCTTGAACACAGGGACACGGAGCTTGTGACTTCTTCCAATGGGCAGAATGTCCTGCAGAAAATGTGGCCTCCAGAGATTTTGTGACTTCTATTGTCGCACCACCAGAAGTCATGGAAATTGAGTCAACAATGGCAGTTGCTGGTGGAGATTATGAGGTAGATCCATTATCGATGATGGATAGTGAAGAGATTCAAGAAGTTATTTGCAGATTCTCTGCTCCAGAATGTGATGTGAGGGGTTTGGAGAGTGAAAGTTTAATTCCCAATGCTGATTTGGATACTCAAGAGTTAGCTATGGAGGACATGGATTTGGGGGAGTCAACTCCAGAGCAAATGCAGATTTTTTCCCGTCAAGCATCTCCAATGACAGTTAGTCTCAGACAGCAAGAATACTTGAGGCAGATATCAGTTGCTGGTGACATGCTTGCTGGAAGTAGAGGTACCGCCCTATGAGTCATCTTCAGTGTTTTTCCCCCACTGCGGGCACTTGTTTTTTTGTCATTCCTGAGTAGTTGACTGTTATTGAGATATTGTTGGAAGCCTTCAGAACATTTGCAATTTGGGTGACAGATCATGTTGATATGGTAATCAGCCATCTAGTTATAAGATGTTGCAGGCGTCTTGCTTTCTCTCCTCGTTTAAGCTTAGCGGATCCATCTCCAACGCCTTACTTCTGTGGTAATTTTACTCTGTCTAGTGTCCACCTCCTCCTTGTTTAACCTCTATTTATGGTTGGCCAATCTTGGATTGTGACATAGATCATGTTTCTTATGGACTAGGAAATTTTCCTTCTCTCACCATTGATCGTATGGACATCAGCAGTGCTGGGCAGAGTCGCGTACCTCAGGCTTCTATGGAATCTGAGATGGACAATCAAAACCTCCAGTCTTCTGCTGGCAACAGCGTCTTGGCAGAGCACGTGTCTGAAACAAGAAGTGAAGTTTCCAGATTCCAAAGTCATCCGGAATCGGCATCAAACCATTGGAGCAGAGGGAAAGTGTCGGTGTTAAATCAGATGGCAAAGCTTGTTCAGAAAGATATCATTGATCTGCTCGAGAAGAATTCGCTTGATTATGCACAGCTGGAACAAGAGGCTAGAGATCGCCTCGACTGTCTTGATTTTCTCCCTGTTGACAGTAGCCAATTCCAAGAGGAAGTGAAGGAGTTCCTCCTCTGTGCTTCCCGGCTTGCTGAAGTGGAACGTCCCATCAATGAAACTGCAATGCCCGACATCCTGGAGCACTGCAGTTGTGCAAAGAAGAGGTTTCATGATGTATCCAAGAAACATTCAGTGACATCAGAGGCATATGCTGCTAGTGATGGACGAATCAGACATCTCCGGGAAGACTACCATCGTGCGAAGGAGACACTGCTTAGGCTCGAGGCAGAGTTGCATGGGTGCGAGGTGGAGCACGCGGTCCTCCAAGGACGGCTTGCGGAGATAACTCGAGAGAAGGAGGAGGCCAAGAGCAGCATGGAGGAAGCTTCTCGGGAAGCTTCCCAGGTGGTGCAACGTAGAGAAATTGAGAGGTGCGCCGCAAGGGCTGCCTTGGACAAGGCAAGGCTCCAACTCCGCAGTAATCTTCGAAAACGAGCATCCATGGTAGCTAGTCAACCTTAAATTACTATGATCTACATGTTCCGAGTCTAACCGTATGCCAGTGCCTATTACGTCCTGTCTTCCGTCTCCTATGTGAACTAGTTCTAACCCGTGTGAGTGAACATAGTATGACTGTCAGTTCAGTAAGCATGATATGTGAACATCAGACTCTGACTCTGTTTCTTTGTTAAACTGGAACAGCTTGTTAGTTATATAACTCGTCTCTCTCTCTCCATCTCTCTCGCTCCTTGAAGCATTACTCCGTGCCTCTGCTATTTCTAGAACCTGGTTTCTTCGATCAACTGAAGATGTGCCGAGTGTAAATTGAACGAGTTGTCACTAAGTTCGTGATCATATTCTTTAAAGATCTTTACTTAATTATGCAGATGAAGGAGAAGATAGCAAAAACAATGAAAGCGATCGATTCACGCGCTTGTCATGGGCTACGTGATTTAAGTCGACAGAACTCTTCTTTTTTCTAATTTACCAGTTATTTATGTTGGATTTGAAGTTTAACGAAGCTTCACCATCCATTCAACGGTCAACGGGTCTTCTACTGTTTTCTGGGCAAAGAATCTCCTCATCCTCGGGGGCCGGCGAGACTTACGATTCCATGCGTGTCGAGTACAGCACAGGGGAAGGACGTAGCAGAGGACACGATTGCTGTTCGAGCGTTTGCTCTCGTACATTCCACCGCACGAACCTGCCTTGGGTTCGAGCTCTTCCAGATTCTCAAATCTCCAAAGTACACGATATGAATGCTGACGGATGCTCTGGACGCCATGCTCACCATCGACGATGGACGCGGACTTGTAGGTGGAGACCGACCTGCGTGACGACACGTGACTAGATTTTTTGCTAAAATTGAAATATCTGCTGTGTTTTTGAGGATTTTCTTTTTCTTTTTTGTTCAATTCCCCCCCAATCAACTCTCTTTAAGCCGTGTCTAGACAAGCTACCGCTGCCCATTTCTCTACGCATTGACCCCACGTTCTTTTTAACTGTCAACTTTATAGCCATGAAAAGATTAAGATTTTGCTGCACAAACAAAATTCCACACGTAATTATGATAATGTGTGGAATTTAGGTTATCCTAGAAAGAGTAAAGGTGTGGTAGGTCATAAACTCATATTATGACTCACTTTTAGTTAAATTGATCAAATATGGGTTAAGTGAAAGTTAAATATGGGTCAAATATAAATCAAATGAAAGTTAAATATGGATTGAGTGAGTTATTAGATAGACCCATCATTTCTCTCATTCCATCTCCCATTCCCCTTCTTTATGCGTTCTCGACCTCCATTGCTGATTCCACCATCACGCCGTCGTCACTATTATTGATCCCGAGCTTGCCGTCGCCGACTGGAGCTAAATTTGGATCTAGGCTTATTATTATAATAATATTTTATTATTATTTAATTTACTTTATAAATTTGATGTGAATTTTTATTCAAATAATTTATATATGAAAATTTTAAAGTGGACTAAACAAATAGGAGTATATTTTCTTAAATTAAGTTAAATAATAATATATGTTGGTAATATGGGTCGGGTATGGGTCATCAAATTTACATTATATGAAAGTGGGTTAAAATGTATTAAATGGGTCAATATGGGTCGAATTATTTTCGATCCGACCCAAATCCGATCCAAACCCGATCCGACCCACTCATTTGACACCTCTAGATTTGACTAGAGTGTGAAAGGCCATTCTAATTATAAAAACTGTGTGATGGCTTCCGGCACTTATATTATTTTGATTGACGATATTTTTCCTTGTGGGTCCCATCATTAATTTAAAATTGTTTGTTACCTTTTTTCCATCTTTTTGTTTGGTTTTGATTTTACTAAATGATCAAACTACCTTTGTCTCTATCAAACATCTTTTTTCCACCCTAGCCCTTTCTTCCACACTGGTTATATTTCAATGTTTCCTTCATGTTTATCTTCATCTGAACTTATTCTCCATTGTCCACTAGCATAAGAGTTTAACGAATAGTTGTAATATGAGCAAACACTAAACATGCATCTGAGTTCACTATTGTGAATTTTTCGATTCGATTTCTAGTATAACTTTACAGGAATTTACTCAAGGATTGGATATTGCGGTAGATATATGCATTTACACAATTTACTCACCTTTTATTTTTATTTTTATTTTTGTAGTGTGGTCACTATGAAAGGCAAAATTCAAGAGGACCCGAATTGTCTTTATTAAAAGGTTAAAGAGAGGCAAATATGCTATTCTCGGTTGCGATGAAAGAGGTACTTATTGTGATCGACATAATATTTCTATTGCACATTAAAATTGTTCTTTTGAAGGCCGTGGCTATAAACAGAAAAATTGATCATGGTCCCTCCAAATATTGAATTCATCACAGGTCATGATCCCGTGACTAATGTATCGGAGATCTTATACTTTTTCAAAGTTGAATTCCTACGTGTGAAAGAGATGTCTAAAGTTAGCATACTTCTTTGCTAAGTTATTTCTTCCTCAAGACAAATCCAAACGTTGTCCCAGCTTTATCAAATGCGCTTAGTGTCGGATTCATCTAGATTTTCAAGGTGACGTTGGGTCATGTGACATTTTTTTCTCTCATTCTATCTTCATCACACTAATGAAGAGCTTCTCGACTGTCTGTAGTGGATTGTAATTACAAATTTAATAGATATAAAAATGCCTTTGTTGGAAATTGTTAAGAGTTTCTAGCTTTAAAACTTCTCTCTGCTCATGCTTTGCATTTTCAAAAAGAAGGAAGATGAAGATTGTGTTCGGGCATTGACAATGTTTAGCAACATATGGGATGTTGATTATGAACCTCGACTATTGTCACCGATAGAGAGTTGGCATTAATGAATATAGTTCAACTTATTTATTTATTTATTTATTTATTATTATTTACTCGATTTATTTATTTTAGAAGTGCGAACATGTTGTGTATTTGGTACATTGATAAGTATGTTATGGTGGAATATAAATCTTAGTTTGGATAGACTTATCCATGCATTTTGGGAATGGAGTTGCTTCAAGAATTGAAGGGGCATATTTCTTTGGAAGCATATACAAGTTTTAATAGGTGATTTAGGCTCCGTTCGGTAACGTTTCAATTCTTCTATTTTTTTTTTTGTTATTTTGTTCCTTAGTATCGAATCTGTTTAGTAACATTAGTTTACATTTCTATTCTCCGAAATAGAAAATTGTTCTGAAAAATATATTGGAACAAAAACAAGAAATAAAAAAAAAAATTGTTTCTTATCCCTAAAAATAATTTTTGGAAAAAATCATTTTTTTTTCATTTTTTTCTTTTCTTCTTCTTCCTCTTATAACAGGTTGCTGCCGCCTACTTTGCTCGCCGCCCATTGCTGCCACCAAAAGAAGAAGAGAGAAAAAAAAATATCAAAAAATTATTAAAAAATTAAAAGAAATTTTATATCATAAAAAAATTTGTGAGTCATACCAAATGTATTCTTATTCTTTTTCAATTTCAGGAATAAAAATTTTGTGCGATTCTACCAAACACGTTCTTTTACTCGAAATTGTTATAAGGAATAGATATAAAAATATAAAAGAATTATTTCTGAAAAGAAATTGTTCCCAGAAATTGAAATATTACCAAACTCACCTTTAGTCGAAATGAAAAATAAAATGTATCTTGCAGTTAGAAAATCACAATTCCTAAGGAGAGCTTTTAACTAGCTACTCATCTTATACAAATACAAAAATGTAGACATTTAAAGCCATTTAAATACCTTTAGTATCTCTTCTCAATCATAGCAAGATAAGAACTTTTGAGATACACTATGCTCGTTCATTTATTTTATATTTGAAATTTAATCGGGTTTGACCGTCCGTTTATCGAATCTTGAAATTCCAAGATAAATCATAAAGAAAGGCGAGAAACCTCGTAAGTGCAATAATTACGCCTCGGGGTCCCGATCACCCGAACATCGCGATTCGCATATCAAACTCACGTCGACTTCAGTCCCCGCTCAAAAGCAAATCCTGATCAAATCCTGGTGAGTGCGGGTTCGCGGGTCTGTTCTTCTTGGCCAAGCTAATTAAACTCGGTGGCGTCACGTAATTGGCAGTGGCGTCAACGCACTACTCTCTCCGCGAAAGCTGCGTCCAACGGCTAGTCAAATTGAATTTGAAATCTGCATGTCTCGGATGCAGGAAACGGACGAAAGTAAAGGAAACGCGTGTCGTTCCATACCGACTTATAATCTGCCTCCGATTTCAACGAGTAGTTGGAGATAAATATAATTAAGGATTTCTCTAACATAATTTCCTGCGGTCCAGATATTTGACAATTATATTGATTTTTAATATATCTTTCGAGATTGCGCATATACTTTCCTTTGATCGAAAATATATAGGAATTTCACAATTCTCTTACTTGACTCGAATGCGACGGATACTTTGGAGGGATATTGTGCATTTGATTTACTGAAAAATCTTTATGATGAAGGGAAAATATATATACCATGAAAGTCGTTTTCAAGGGAAATTGCTAGTTTTCATTTATTTGATAATTTAGACAGCGCGATTTCCTTTTTTCCTTGGAGTAGGAAGTCGTTTTCCTCCAATATACCCTTTTTCCTTAAATCGATTGAATTGCCATAGTCAAAACACCGGAAAAGTTAAAACATAATTTTTTGAAAACGATTTTCCATCAAACAAATGGACCTTTACACTTCTGCCAAAATGGCAATATATGCCGTGTTCTAGTGGATTGTTATTTTCAATCTTGCCCCCCATCAAACCATCGAAGCAGTACCTGGACAACACATCTCTCTACATATTTTCCTTCTCATGGCTCCCCACATTCGTTCAACAGACAACCTTATAATCACGGCCTCCCTCATTTATTTATGTCGAAAATAGAAGGGATTATTTATTAATTTTTTGTCAAGTTTCGAAGTTAGGACGATAGATTTCTTTAATTACTCCTATCTAACACAGAAGCTGACCTTCCCCAAATTGCTCCATGAAATTCCCTCTTCGTGTTTTCAGAATATTAAAGGTCCGTTGGGTGTTATCGATTACGAGATCTTCTAAGCTCGATCGTATGTACAGCTCGCATCATGACGGCTAGAAATTAATGAGCAATGCTCAATGTCCAGTACGTCCTGGTCCAGTACATTCGATTCGAAGGTGCCGAGACATATCTTTTAAGAACAATGTCGAGACTCATTAAGCTTGTTTTGCAAAATTGATTTATTAAGCAACACGTCGGATTGTGAATGCCTTTGAATAACTAGGCTGTTTCAAAAAAATAATGATGACCCGATCTATTTTATAAGTCAATCTCAACGAGTGTAGCGGTTTCGTGTTTTAAATATTGCAAACTCAATGAAAGGATGTTCTGCACATGATTACTTCAATGCAGATAAGTTATTTTTGGATCGAAAAATGGACTTTCCGTACAGAATTTGCTTTCACTATTTATCAGAAGTAAATGGACTTCTCTAAACATACAACCTTAAAAAAAAAAAAGTTGCAAAACTCTTAATTACTTATCCAAATTTTTAGTTGCCTTAAGTGGAGGACTTCTAATTCGCTTTTGGGGAAATGACTTAAAGAAACCTTTAGCCTAATGAGACTTTTCGAAATGTTATTGTGTTTGGCAAACAATAACTTTAAAGTGCATTGGAAAATAGCCTTGGCTTAAATGTCGTTTGGTAATACCGCATTTGCAGAGTTTTTTTTTTTTTTTTTTTTTTTTCAATTTGGTGGAGCTCCACCATCGGCCACAGTCGGCCAACTGCCAACCACTGCTGGTCAACTACCGATGGCCAGATCTGGCCACGGGGGAGCTCGCCTGAGGTTGTCTGACCTCAGGCGTGGTGGTCTGGCCGCTGCCCACTGTCGCACGACCTAGGAGACGTCGCTTGAGGTCGCGCAACCCAGGGGAGGTAGCCCGAGGTTGCGTGATCTTTGGTGACGCCCTGGATCGCGCGACCCAAAGCATCGCTCGCCGGAGATCGCGTGACCCAGGGCGTCGCCTGCCGGAGATCGCGCGACCCAAGGAAGGCCGCCCAAGGTCGTGCGACCTCAGACGACGCTCGGGGGTTGCGTCCAGCAGCGGTGGCTAGCTCCACCTGATTTTTAAAAAAATAATAAAAAAAGAGTAAAAGGAGATTGACTTGCATTCTCCAAATGCTAAAAGCTCAATGTTGGGGGTCCAAATACTAAAAGCTCAATGCTGGTCCCCCAGCATTGAGCTTTCAGCATTTGGCTAATGCTGGGCCAAATGCTGAACCAAACACAAAATATTTTTCCCAATGGGCTTTGGAGGCTGAAAGCTCATTAGGAAAGCTGAACCAAACGAGACTTTCTTCAAACATAAAACCTGGAAAAAGCTGCAAAAACCTTAATTTCTCAGTGAAAAATCAAATCCCTAATTACCTTACCTATATCTGTTAAATGTTTTCGGGTGGGTCTTTGTAATTGCACTATAATTTTGATCTAAGATTATCACAATAAGAGGGCCAAAATCAGCAACAATCATGTTTTTCCAAAATCTTTCGCGAGTTCAAGAAAAAATTGCGAGAATAAATATTTACTATTGAGCAGGTTTCTTGTTTTCGTGCAAAAAGGACCTTTAAATACACGCATGTCCCGTGAAAAAATTTGGAATCGGGAGTGTTTTTTGAATTAATGCTATTTTGCTTTTCTTTATTTTTCTATTTTTCTATTTTTCTTTTCTCAATTCTTTTGGGCCTTTTGTCTTTATTAGATAGCGACATGATCGCAAGTTGCCATCGGCATCTAAAACGCACGACATGCTTAACTCCCACCTACCAAAATCATGCTCCGTTTTGTGGGTCGGTTGGGAAGGTCTGCTGTGGTGATTATAATTTGTATTTCTTTTTCTTTTTCTTTTTTTTATGTACCCTTAATATCTTCCCATTTTTCAAGGGAAGGGCGACCGCCTCACTTAGCCTCGTTGCTCACGTGACAATAAAGATGCATTCGTTTCAAGAAAAATAAAACTTAACGACGAAGAAATCTTATTTTTCAAAAAATCAATTTCTAGAAAGTTTTTCTCCCTTTTTAAGATTAGGAGATCCATTTTCCTAGCATTAATAATTGTAAATGATTTTCCAACAACTTACTATTTTCTAATGAACCGAACGTGTGAAAATTCAGAAAATTAATTCGCAAGAAAATTCTTTCATTTAAACAAACACATAGATAAGTGCCCTTTGGAGGCGCAATCTATCACCTAATACGTCTAAACTAAAAATCTAGTGAATGAAGGGAATCTATTATGGATATCTCGTTGTACATGGCATCTCAGAAAGTCGTCGATTTCAATCGTTCTTAACTACCAGTTGACCTTATTGACCCCTAAAAAAACTACCAGTTGACTTAATGTTTTCCATAATCTGGATGATAGAAAGATATTGTTATGCCTGCTTACACCCCTTGTGGCGGATGGAAGATGTCAATTAGATGAAAACAAAAGGCGCCTTTTTATTTTCTTTTTAACTTTTCAGTCGAGAATCAAAATATTTTTTTCTAATTTAAAAGACTGTTGAGAAAAAGGATAATGCACGTCAATTCTTTAGGGCCTTTGCTTGCCCCTCCTCTGGCTATTGTGATTGCTAGGAAGATGGTTGAACCCGTCAAGTCAACTGTATAAATACTGCACAATACACTTTAGCGATGGCGAGTAGGGGTCGGGTCGGGTCGGGTCGGGTCGGGTTTTGATGTTACCCGACCCGACCCTAATCCTATAGGGTCATGCTTTGACCCGACCAGAAACGCATTAGACCCAAACAAAAGGGTCGGGTCGGGTCGGGCCAAAGCATGACCCTTTACAAGTTTGGTTTTAATTTCTTGTTTAGCTCAAAAACTACAGAGAGTTGAGAGCCAAAAAATGTCTGAGAGAGAAATAAAAACTTATTTTCTTTTGTTTATTTTATCTTACTTTACCATTTTCCCTCAACGGATGAGGACCAAAACGCACGAATGGTACAGGTGTCAAAAAGGCTGCGTGCGACCCGTTTTGACCCGACCCGACCCTAAATTTAGGGTATTTTCGGGTCGGGTCCGAGTATGGAGCCGGTATCGGAAAATACCCTAAGTTTAGGGTCGGGTCGGGTCGGGTCGGGCCGGGCCGGGCCGGGTCGGGCCGGCCGGGCCGGGCCGGGCCGGGTCGGGTCGGGTCGGGTCGGGTCTTTTTGACACCCCTAATGGCGAGAGGTCCGGTCGTAATGCGCTCATCGTCATCATCAAGAAAACTAGTGCGTGATTTGGTGGGCTAATTAAACATTCCGAAATCAGCTCGCATTATTCTATCGGGTCCACTCTTCATTCGTACGAACGTCACTGGGAAGTGATCAATGAATCGCTCATTTTACATGGTACGTTCTCATTTATTTTGGCGTTGTTGACCCCTCTATAAAATAGACCTCCCTAAATAATTCCTGAGGAATAACACACACACACATATATATATATATATATATATATATATAATAGACATAATGCAAAAATATATATAAAGCAAAAGTTTATATATTTTCCTATTATTATTTTTTTTGGGCGAATATTCCTTGTTGAAACGCTCAAAGCACCGATCGACGACGATCTCCAGCTGCCCATCCGGTCGTGCGGACGCGTGGTATCTTCGCCTCGCAGCTTCCTGTCCCTCGTTCCATTTGCTTGACTTTTTCGAGTCGGCTCTTGATTTTTCTCGTTCGGGTCAAGCTCATGTCGTAGCTTTCATTGCATCTCATTGGTTCACGTATCACCTGGAATGTGTTTCTTCAATTGGCGCCACTAAACTCTAAAGGAACACGGAGTTTTATATTGCGGGCCGGCCGATGATCGACTATTGGCAAACCGTCGAATGTATCGTCTTCACAATTCGCATGCGTGCTTGTTGTTTAATCGAAATTGATTATATATAGGATGCATCATGTCGTCATGTTGTGCGTGCTATCAAGATGACCACCCAGTTGATTCATTCCAATTTAAGACATAGTTAAGCACATAATCTTGACGGTTAGAAAATTAGTTTAAATTGAATTTGTTACAAGTTTAAGGTTTGTCGAGGAAAAAGACTTAGTTCGCAGAAAATTTGTTATAAATATATTTGTTAAGGGTTTTTAATAGTTAGAAAATTAGTTTGAGATTTTTTCGGGGTAAAGAAAAATTAATTTCGAATTTTTTATAGTATTATTAATCCCTTTTTTCCAAGTAGATCTGGCCCTTAAGAAAAAGAAAAAAAGAAAGAAAAATGGGGGTTGAAAAGACCTGACGGGGATTTGGTGCAGCTAATAATATTCTCGAGCGGAGGCAATCTAACACGGAAATAAATTGCATGTTGATCATAAAAAGGGAGGGGAAGGAAATAAATGGGGGGGGATGATAGGATGTGGCTCGGTATCTACCACTTCTCGTCGCGGCCTAACCGCCAAGCCCACGTGGCCGCCATCTGCCCGTCCGTTCGACCTACCCCTTGGCCTTCCCCTCCCGTATATATCTCCCCTCCCATACGGCTCTCCTATCTCGCCACATCGACCACCCCAGAGAGCACATCCCCCCCTTACTACATCTGCTCGTGATTCGATTCGACCCATCTTTCCGCTTCTCGCCGGCGAGGATCGACACCGATCGGAGCGGCAGCATGGCGGCGACCAAGACGGTGGAGGAGGTAAGGAAGGCGCAGCGGGCGGAGGGCCCCGCCACCGTCCTCGCCATCGGGACGGCCACCCCGGCGCACTGCGTCACCCAGGCGGACTACCCGGACTACTATTTCCGGATCACCAACAGCGAGCACATGACCGACCTCAAGGAGAAGTTCAAGCGCATGTGTAAGTGACCCTATTCTATTAACCCTGTTTTTCGATCGTAGGGGTAGTTAAAACTTAAAACTTAAAACGGTTCGTGGCGATTGATTGTTCGTTCGAATCGGTCGCGATTGAACTCTGCTCGAGATGGGAATTCTGCTTCTTCGTGAGGAGAAAGAAACGAACGAGAGGGGACGACGCATGCATTTCCCGAGCACACGGGAAGCTGCTCCTCTGAAATGAAACGGAAGAAGTGTTAATTATCGGATTAATAGTGATGATAGTCGCGGCATTGTGATTCGAGATTGATTGCTGACGTCATGTCTTTCTACTGACCGTTTGATGATGATGACGCTGACGGGATGTGTGTTTTTCTACGATGATCGGACGGTCGGAACAGGCGATAAGTCGATGATCAAGAAGCGGTACATGCACCTGACGGAGGACTTCCTGAAGGAGAACCCGACGATGTGCGCGTACATGGCCAACTCCCTGGACGCCCGCCAGGACGTGGTGGTGGTGGAGGTCCCCAGGCTGGGGAAGGAGGCCGCCGCCAAGGCCATCAAGGAGTGGGGCCAGCCCAAGTCGAAGATCACCCACCTCATCTTCTGCACCACCTCCGGCGTCGACATGCCCGGCGCCGACTACCAGCTCACCAAGCTCCTCGGCCTCCGCCCCTCCGTCAAGCGCTACATGATGTACCAGCAGGGTTGCTTCGCCGGCGGCACGGTCCTCCGCCTCGCCAAGGACCTCGCTGAGAACAACCGCGGCGCCCGCGTCCTCGTCGTGTGCTCCGAGATCACCGCCGTCACCTTCCGCGGGCCCTCCGACTCCCACCTCGACTCCCTCGTCGGCCAGGCCCTCTTCGGCGACGGAGCCGCCGCCGTGATCGTCGGCGCAGAACCGGACACCGCCGTCGAGCGCCCGCTGTACCAGCTCGTCTCCGCCGCCCAGACCATCCTCCCGGACTCCGACGGCGCCATCGACGGCCACCTCCGCGAGGTCGGCCTCACGTTCCACCTCCTCAAGGACGTCCCCGGGCTGATCTCCAAGAACATCGAGAAGAGCCTCGCGGAGGCCTTCACCCCGATCGGGATCAGCGACTGGAACAGCATCTTCTGGATCGCGCACCCGGGCGGCCCGGCCATCCTGGACCAGGTCGAGGCCAAGCTCGGGCTCAAGGAGGAGAAGATGCGGGCCACCCGTCACGTGCTCAGCGAGTACGGCAACATGTCCAGCGCCTGCGTGCTCTTCATCCTGGACGAGATGCGGAAGAAGTCGGCGGAGGAGGGCCGGGCGACCACCGGCGAGGGCCTGGACTGGGGGGTCCTGTTCGGGTTCGGGCCGGGCCTGACGGTCGAGACCGTGGTGTTGCATAGCGTCCCCATCGAGGGAGCTCGCTGATTCGGCCCTCTGCTCCAGCGGGAGTCAAACGAGGCCGACGGACGGGTCCCGCTTTTGATAAAAACACACGGTAAAAGGAAAATTTGACTCCTGTAATAAGTCCGATGCTTTTGCGTTGTTGGGGGGTAGTTTTTTCTTAAGCTATGTTTAATGTCCTAATGTCGGATTTGTTGTTCTACTACGTTTGTACAATTCGATTGTTCGTGTGGGTCCACGAATTTCCGGTCATGCCTGCCTCTCCGTGTTTTTCTCCTCTTATTTTCCTTTACGATTTGACTTTGACACGGTTGACTAAGTCAGAATGTTCCCCCCGGGAGGAGGTAGGGCGGACACTGATAAGCTAACGGTCTCGTCGTTAGGGTAGATGGCGAACTCTGGACCAAAAGCGTCCTTTCATAGGTATTCCTTAACCAGCAAGCAAGCGCATGAACGTTTAGAATAATTATTGAGAAGTGGATTGAGCAATATGTTCTATTTGAGGAAGGGCAAAATACAATCCGGTCTTTTCACCGATTGAGAAACTTCCGATCCATTAACCCGAAATTACCTTTAATCATGTACGAATTATTCTACGCCGAAGTTGCTTGTATGGGTCAAAGCACGAGTTACTTCATTTTTCACTTGGCTTGCAATGCTCTACAAAATTATTTTACTCTCGTGATTGCGAGTGTGAAAAACATTTTGTGTTGATCCCGTTGCATAATAGAAATGGTACATCTATTGGTGTTGGAATGAAGATGTCTGGGTCGTCCATTTTACATTAAATTAGAACTATTATATATTATTGGTGTTTGTCATTCGTGTCTTTTTAACTCTTTTATTTTTGTTTTAGTTTATTTTTTTTCTCTTATTCGAGATATTTCCATCAAGTAGTAGTATTCACGAATATCTTTGACAACCGGCCGAAAGAAAGCTTTCGAGGATTGCCCCAATTTTACTAACAGGAAGTGTTAAACATTGTCGATGCATTGGTTATAACTATTTTCATAATATGCAAACTTCAACTAATGACCATCTTGCGTGCACTATAATTAATTTTTCAACTGATACATGCAAGAGTTATCTTCCGCTTATTTGTTAGCTTATTATTATTATTTTTTTTTATTTCAAATGGGTTTCTTATTGTTATTTTTTTATGGTTATTATTAGTAGCAGTAGAATTTTACGTTTTGTAGACATTCTTTGTTAGTTTGCGTCTAAAATTAAAGGGCAATTTTCAACGAAACTGACAAGCTAGTCACAAGGTTCCAAGCAACACTTTTTGTGCTTTATAATCATCCGTTCTAATAAAAAAAAGGACCGACATTTATGTAGACACTTCCCTACCAGTAATGTTTCCGCGAGTACAGCAATTCACGTTGTAATAAACTCCATGACACGTGCGTGGCAATTTCTTAATTGAAAGCAACGGGAATCATTCTTCATTTTTTATTCAATGTACAATGTTATATATGAAGTTTTGATTTATCTAATGTGGTCCACAAATTTATTAAATGATAATTGCTGTCTAAATTATATGTAATGTTGAATGTTGCCCTTTTATTAATTTAAGTTATGGAATATGCTAATGTGACTTCCAATTCATAAGTTCAAATGGTGGATAACCAAAAAAAGGTTGCGCGTAGATTATTAGATTAAGATATTCATCCTAAAGTAGGATATAATAATTTATGTCATCATATAATGATGGATATGTTAACATCTTAATTTCCTATTTCATTTTCTAATGTAGCTAAATCAAATAATAGACCCGTTGGCTCGTTATTTTTAATAATCCAATATAACATGTAATGTTGCACCCTATCAAATAATGCATGGTTCGTCACATAAGCAAATATAATGACCATTGAATATTTACCAATAATTTATAGACCATATTAAACAAATCGATCATTGTATGTTGAGCTACAATTCATGGATCTTTCGTTTTCTTAATTCATGTTCAAGGGGCTTTGATACAATGGTTTCTTAACTTGTTATTCCTTTTCCTTTAGCAAAGGAATATATCTCCCTTTGTTTATTAGTAGTTTGTATGATTTCCCTCGCATAATTAAGTTTGTAATCTATGTATTTCTCTGTTGTCCTTCTATTTCACTTGGACCCTATTTCCATCCATGGCGGAAGTTAATCATAATCACTCTAATTAAGTTTACAATTCACGTGGATAATCTGAGTGATGCTTTTATCCTCCCTCACACGATACGGACCATAGATCAGGTCACATAAGCCCTATATCTAAAATCTTAAATTGCTAATTTGAATTGTTAAAAGTTTAGTTCAACGAAAAACCAATTTTCTTTTTCCGAGATCCATCGTTTTCCTATTGGGCCACGGATAAAACTTTAAATCGGATCTTATGGCCCGGTCCGATTCCAATCCCGTTACCACGGGGCCATGTCTCCGCCACGTGTCGCCAACCTTCCTCTCGAAGTTACCAGACCGAAACTTGAACCGTGGAATCTCGCTGACCGCCTTTGTCGGTCTGACTCGCGAGTCAAAGCAACGGAGGTAACCATCCAGCGCTCCGACCCGACACAGGAAAATCGTCGACAGTAATTGCCGCCGGGACTTTCTGCAGTTCCCTTCGCCGGTGATCAAGAGGTGACGGTGGAGCGGCGGAGCAGCGCATTTGGGTAGGCGATACCTTAGCTCGGCGCAGCTCGGCTCCTCCATGCGCGCGGTCATGTCGCCGTGTCTCCCCGTCAAACGCTCTCCGTCTTCACTACCCAGTTCGCATCCGGAGCAGGATTCCCATACACCGCCTTCACTGGGTAAGCCTCGTGTAGCTCCTTTTCTGAAGGTTGAGTTCGCTTTGCCGTCAATGTGTTTGCGAAATTGCCTCAACGCACTCGGAACTGCAGGGACTTCCCCGGGCGGCACTTCAAGATCGAACCAGGCGGTCTCGCCCACGGTCAATCTCAGCCGGGAGTACACCCTCGCTCTTCAGACCAATTCCTATAACGAGATTCGCTCGACAATTAAATTTCTTGAAAGCAGTCAGGAAGAGGCGGAAGTTCATTTTCAAGAGCAAGATCGTGACGAGTCGACCCAGGAGCGGGTACTGCTTCGCGTTCTGCAACCGAATAGGGAACGCGTGGAGGATGCACTCAGGCACGCCAAGGACAATACGCTTACCCAATTGGTCTCTGCATACTTCGACCACAGCGAGAACACGTCCACCCTCTGCCTTTGGCTTTACCAAAGTGTGCACCGTGCCCGTTTCATGTACTCTCCTCTTGTTAAGCTCCTTGCGGAGCTTCCTCTTGATGGGGATTCATTTACTCAATCACATTGCAACAGGGTTTACGATGTCTTTGTCCAATTCGACTGCCATGACAACCCCTTCCCTTCCCCTGACTCCCATAGCTTCAGCGAAATGCGTAGCTGCTTTTCAGAGCTAAAGCAACAGCTGGACCACAGACTACAGAAGTCCAAATCAAGAGTTAAATTTGTCCGCCATGCCATTGCAGGGTCTGCGCTTTGTCTCTTTGGCACTGTAGTTGCTGCTGTTGCTTCTGCAATTGGTGTCACGGTCCATGCACTCATTGCATTTGTTAGTGCTCCATGTTTGACGGCGTATCTTCCACATGACAAGTTCTCAAAGAAAGAGCTTGCCCATGCTGCTCAACTTGATGCTGCTGCCAAGGGTACTTATGTTCTCAACAATGACTTGGACACTATTGATCGTCTTGTCAACCGTTTGTATGCTGCTGTAGAGGATGACAGAAAATTGATCCGGATTGGATTGGAGAAAGGCACGGATAAGAGTCCCATCTTAGAGGTGGTAAAACGGCTTTGCAAGAACCACGCTAAGTTCCTTGTTGAACTAAAGGATCTTGAGGATCACATATACCTATGCTTCAACATGATCAACAGGGCCAGAAAGCTTCTCCTTAAAGAGATTACCTTCCATAGTTCTATTCCTTCATGACCATTTACTCACATGATATGATCAAGTACTAATTGGATTGTACATTCGTACTGATTTAATTGGGCAAAGTCTCTGCCTGCCGACAGATGATGGTTGCGAACAATACAAAAGTAATAGCTGGATGTCAACAATATTGTTTATGTATTAGCACCTCTAGATGTGCCAAATTTTTTTTACTTGGTGATTGGAGGTGTTTGGTAGTCATTGCTGGAGCAAGGGATACTCAGCTTTATCTTGAGTTGTATATTGGTGCTGATAATTTAGATGCTGATTATAGCTTTGCAGGGCTGCTATTGGCCATTGTTGTTGTATTAGAATTATATTTTAGTAGCATCTTATCCATTTTTATAAATCATTTTAGTAGCAATGCATTAGAATCTTATCTGTACTTATGAATCAATTAATGCACGGTTCTATGTTTTTTACCATTGTGGTGACCTGGTAGAACTCTCTCTCTCTCTCTCTCTCTCTCTCTCTCTCTCATTTACACCATTTGCTGGGCACTCAAGTTTTATTTTTGTCCTCTTTGTGTCTTCTTCAGCCAGCATTTTCCATGTATGCCCAATTTTGGTGGACATCTAAAATGTTGCATATGCTGTTTTTCTTCTTGATTCCCTTGCTCTCAAAATCTTAGGGGCGATACTATACCCATGAAGTGCAGTCTGACTGTCCCTCAGAAATCACGTAAGCGGGGGTAGTGGCTGTGGTCTTGGATTCCTTGTAAAGAACGAGTCTTTGTTTTCTTTTGTTCTTTTAGAACGAACTCTGGTTCTTTATTCTTATGATGGGATCATGCCATGTTTGAACTGCTTGATGTGTTCATTCAGAAGGTCCACTCTGGACAACTTTTCTAGGCAAAATGTTCTCTGCATGTGTGTGTGGATATGCAAAATGGCGTGCACTGCTGGACCATATACAGTCCTGCAAAGCACCTGCATCTTATGCTGTTGCTTCCAGACTGTAGCTGTTGTTGTTTCATCTGATGGTATTTTGTTTATTTTAAAAAATTCTTCATGTTTTCACGATTGATGCTGTTATTGCTCTTATGAGCTCTCCAGAAAGTCTAGCACATAATTGTTCTTCTCTTCTAAAATTGCAGTGTTTATGCTAATTTAGTGTCCATATGGTTGAGCACTCGAGCCTACACAGGAACAAGCAGGTTATATGCAACTGCTTTCTCTCTGCCCTCTGGACCCCTTTCACTAACTGGTTTTTGGTGCATCTCATTTTTGAAGGAGAGATTGGGTTGGTCTGTTGTCGCTTGTGGCCAACCTTACTCTGAAATTCAGCTTCAAAGTTAAAGTTTTCTTGAAAAACTAATGGATCATACAGAATGCCAGAAAGCTTTATTGGCAAGCATCCTGCAAGGTCTATCGCTTATATTCCGCGAGATATCAATTCAGCAGCTGTTCTTCTAGCTTGATGGGGTTTAAAAAGGAGAAAGTATGCTATGCTACTACCCCTTAGAGTTTGCGATTAGTTTGTCTGTTTCTCCAAAGTAATGTAAACGATGCATATTTGATCTTTTTCCTCGTTTTTCCTTGTACTTCTTTGGGCCTCTTGCTCATCTTCTAATTTTTTCCTGATGCAGTGAACATTATTCAATGATAAAATGTTGTTGGTTGAGTTTAATAAAAGACCCGCGCTTCTTGATTTTCTGTTTATATTGCCCTTATTAGGTTTTGCATTTGGTATACTTCGAAAGTTAATGCTAGTACTTTGCTTAATCTTCGATGCTTTAGAAAAATAATGAACAGAAAATACACACCATAAACACCTGTAACATACCAATTTTTTGTAGCTATTTAAATATATCTTATAAATAACTATGGCTTGATAAATGCAATGGTTTAATAGTATGTATAATTGAGTCTTTTTATGGGTATTTGTATTATTAATTTGCAGAGGTTATTTCATCCAACCTATGTGGGGGTATCCATCAAGCGTTCCAACGTCAACAGCGATTGCCGAGGACTTTTTTTTTTTATAGTTTCCTTCCTCAGTGATCGACAGACGATGATGAAGCACCGGATGAGCGCATCTGGGAAGGCGATACTTCAGCCCGGCGTCGCTCCTCCGTGCGCGCGGAATGTTGCCGTGTCTCTCCGTCAAACGCTCTCCATCTTCGCGACCCAATTCGCATCTGGAGCAGGACCTCCCTTCCCATTCGCCGCCGTCACTGGGTAAGTCTCGTCTGCTCCCTTTTGTGAAGGGCGAGTTCGCTTTGCCGTCAACGTGTTTGCGAAATTGCCTCACTGGGCTTGGAGCTGCAGGAACTTCGCCGGGCGGGACGTCAAGATCGAGCCAGGCGGTCTCGCCCACTTTCGATCTCCGTCAGGAGTACATGCACGCGCTTCAGACCAATTCTTATAACGAGATTCGCTCCACGATTTACCTAGTCGAATGCGGTCAGGAAGAGCAGCAGGAAGTGGATTTTCGAGAGCCGGATGGTAGCGGGTCGACCCAGGAGCGGGTGCTGCTTCGCGTTCTGCAACCGAATAGGGAATCCGTGGGGGAGGCACTCAGGCACGCCAAGGACAATGGGCTTACCCGATTGGTCTCTTCATACTTCGACCACAGCGAGAACACGTCCAACCTCTACCTTTTGCTTTACCAAAGCGTGCAACGCGCCCGCGACATGTACTCTCCTCTAGTTGAGCTCCTCGAAGTGCTTCCTCTTGATGCGGATTCAGTTACTCAACCACAGTGCAACAGGGTTTATGAAGTCTTTGTCCAATTCGACTGCCAGGACAACCCCTTCCCTTCCCCCGACTCCTGTGACTTCAGCGAAATGCGTAGCTCGTTTTCAGAGCTAAAGCAACGGCTGGACCATAGACTACAGAAGTCCAAATCAAGAGTAAAATTTGTTCGCCATGCCATTGCAGGGTCTGCACTTTGTCTCTTTGGCACTGTAGTTGCTGCTGTTGCGGCTGCCATTGGTGTCACGGCCCATGCACTCATTGCATCTGTTAGTGCTCCATGCTTGATGGTGTATCTTCCACATGACAAGTTCTCAAAGAAAGAGCTTGCCCATGCTGATCAACTTGCTGAGGCTGCCAAGGGTACTTATGTTCTCAACATTGACTTGGACACTATTGATCGTCTTGTCTACCGTTTGTATGCTGCTGTAGAGGATGACAAACTTTTGATCCAGATTGGATTGGAAAGAGGCATGGATAAAAATCCCATACTAGAGGTGGTGAAACAGCTGCGCAAGAACCAAGCTAAGTTCCTAGATGAACTAAAGGAACTCGAGGATCGCATATGCCTATGCTTCCACATGGTCAACAGGGCCAGAAAAATTCTCCTTGAAAAGATTAGCTTCCATAGTTCTAGTGCTTCCTGACCATTTACTTACATGCTACGAGCAATACTAATTGGATTGTGCATTCATACTGATTTAATTGGGCAAAGTCTCTGCCTGCTAACAGCTGATAGTCGTGAACAATACAAAAATAATAGCCGGATGTCACAGTATTATTTATGTATTTGCACCTCTATATGTGCCAAATTTTTATTACTTGATGATTGGAGGTGTTTCTTAGTCGTTGCTGGAGCGAGGGATACTCAGCTTTACCTTGAGTTGTATATAGAGCTGATAATTTAGATGTGCTTTGCGGGACTGCTATTGGCCATTGTTGATGTAATGTTTTAGTAGCATCTTATCTGTTTATATAAATCATTTTAGAAGCAATGCATTAGAATCTTATCTGTACTTATGAATCAATTAATGTACTGTTCTTATGTTTTTTACCGTTGTTGTGACCTGGTAGAATCTCTCTCTCTCTCTCTCTCTCTCTCTCTCTCTGTGTCACACACACACACACACACACACACACACACACACACACACACACACACACACACATTTACAACATTTGCTGTGCATTCAAGTTTTATGCTTTTCCTTTTTATGTCTTCCTCAGCCACAATTTTCAATGTGCGCTTGACTTTGGTGGACATCTAAAATGTTGCATATGCCAGTTTTCTTCTTGATTCTCTTGCTCTCAAAATCTTAGGGACAATACTATACCCATGAAGTGCAGCCATCCAGCTGACTGTCCCTCAGAATTACATAAACGTAGGTAGTGGCTATGGTCTTGGATTCCTTGTAAAGAACGAGTCTTTGTTTTCTTTCGTTCTTTTAGAACAAACTCTGGTTCTTTATTCTTACAATGGGATCATGCCATGTTGAACTGCTCGATGTGTCCATTCAGAAGGTCCACTCTGGAGAACTCTTTTGGCAAAATGTTCTCTGCATGTGTGTGGGTCTGCGAAATGGCAGGTACTGCTGGACTTATACAGTCCTCAAAAGCACCTGCATCTTATGCTGTTGCTGCAAGATTGTCGCTGATTTTGTTTCATCCCATGTCATTTCGTTCATTTAAAATTCTCCTCGTTTTCATGATTGATGCTGCTATTGCTCTTGCAAGCTCTCCAGATAATCTAGCACAAAGTTGCTTCTTCTCTTCTAAACTTGCTGTAGTGTCCATATGGTTGAGCACTCAAGCCTGCACAGCAATGGATAGTTTATATGCACACTGCTTTCTCTCGGGCCCCTATCACTAGCTGGTTTTTGGTGCATCTCATCTTCGAAGGAGAGATTGGGTTGGTCTGTTGTGGCTTGTGGCCAACCCTACTTTGAAATTCAGCTTCAAAGTTAAAGTTCTCTCGAGAAACTAATGCATCATACAGGATGCCAGGAAGCTTGCTTGGCATGCATCCTTCATGGTGTTTCGCTTATATTCCGCGAGACATCAATTCATTAGCTGTTCTTCTTGCTTGATGGTGTTTAAAAGGGAGAAAGCATGTTGTGTCACCCCTTAGAGTGTGTGAACATTGGAATTCAAGAATTTTTTTTCATGTATATAACAAATAAATGGTCTGTTTCTCCAAAGTAATGTAAACGATGCATATTAGATCTGTTTCCTTGTTTTTCTCTTGGGCATCTTTCGGCCTCTTGCTCGTCTTCTCACTATTTCTCGATGCAGTGAACATTATTCAATGATAAAAGTTTTCTGTAGAGCTTACTAAAAGACCTATGCTTCTTGATTTACCGCTCTATAGGGCTTATTAGGTTCTGCCTTTGGTATACTACAAAGCTGATGTTAATACTTTGCTTAATCTTAAATCACTTCAGAAAAATAATGAACCGAAAGGAATTAGTCTTGCATATCTCCTTGGACTTTACTAACAATATTTGATGAAATCATCGACTGAACTTTTCTACCGTGTAATTTCACTAATTGTGAAGACTACAAATTAGGAAACGACTGGGAGGCCCAAATGCTAGAACCCAAGCATATGTATATTTCATTAATTGAAGTCATAAAGTAGTGATGACAATTTGATATACGTTGGGTCAAATTATAGCCCTCTAATTAAATTTATAAATGTAACTTCGAGGTTAAGTATTTAAATGAATTTGCTTTTGAAGTTTTCACAAAAAGAAAAGAGCAAGAAGTGCCCTTTTGCTGTTGGCTACATATTTACAATATAACGAACATGTAAAATCTTTTTTTGAGTGCTCAACTGCTCCAACTAACCGACCAAAAATAAATAAATATATATATAATCAAGTCATATAATTGAAATCTTTCATAATAAAGTTACTCATAATATATTGTAGTAAACTATAAATTTAATGTCAAATAGTTATTCTATTATCGATTCTGCAAAATTATTATTAATAAATAATTGCGACATATTAATTATTAAATTGATATAGTAAAAAGATTTAAATTGACATGAATATAATGAATTTAGAATAATTCTAAATTCATCAAATTGAAAAATTTAGAGTACAGTGAATTTAGCAGAAATATAACAAATTTAAGACTTTTCTTTGACAAAATTTTCCCTAATTTTGGACATCGTCGACCCCAACACTGCCTCTCCTCTCCTCTCTCGCCCCGTTGGTGCATACCGACTGCGGAGTCGCAGCGCAGCGTCTCTACTCATCCTGCTGCGCAGCATCTTTCTCTTCTAGTCTCAAGCTCAACGGTACTCTCTCTCTCTCTCTCTCTCTCTCTCTCACGCACGCAGACTACTCACACCCACCGGCACGCTTCCGCGAGCGGTCGCGTTTTGCACGAGACATGTTTGCGAGAATGCCGACGCCAGTCCTGACCACCAACACTTAATTCGCCGACCGCGACGAGGCTTAAAGCCGTGGAGGGTGGTCCTTGTTGCCTGCTCTCGTCGCTCTGGGCTTTCTGATTCTACTGAATCCACTGCGTTTCAAGCTGCTCCGTGCTCTTTTCTGAGTCGATATCTGACCTCATTCGTTTTTGCTCTCTATACCCATTACGAAGCGTCCCCCATGATAGCCCATCCCTCGGCAATCTGATTTAGTTTCTGTGTTCTAAGCCTGATCGGGTGTGGGCGGTATTATCGATTGCTCGCTGGAATTAATGCTATCGATCTTCGTTTTTAGATGAGGGTGCGAAAGCAGAGGCGCCACCGCAAGGCGGTGAGGTTTTACACTGCCTGTTTCGGCTTTAGGCAGCCTTTCCGAGTCCTCTGCGACGGGACTTTCGTGCATCACCTTGTCGCCAACAAAATTGAGCCTGCTGATAAAGCCCTCTCCGACATTCTCGCCGCTTCCGTCAAACTCTACACCACCAGGTTCGCGGCAGCGTGTGTGAGATAATTGAGAATTGATGTTTATCATCATGATTGTCTTGCACTATCCTGATTGTAACATTCTTAAGCTCATTCTATTTAAATCTTTATCCAAATTTCTACAGATGTGTGCTTAATGAGTTGAGAAGGCTGGGAGGTTCGCATGCCCATTCACTTAATGCTGCAAAAGATCTTTCACTTGCCAGGTTAGTGTTCTTTTTGTTTTCTCAAATAGAAAATCTAGTAACCGAAGCAAGGCAGGGTGCCAACCAAGCTTGTATATTAGAAATACTATCAATTTGTTTATTTCTGCCGAGAGTGGGTCTTTCTTAGGCTGCACTTGGCTTCCGGGATAAGTCAATGGAGTTACGGTGGTTTATCAAATTATGAAACATCTTGCATAGTATTTGACTTTTAACCTCCTGGGAAGCTAGGCTGTAGAAACTTGGTTACTAGTTTAAGCTTGTGACGTGCTATTGATTCGCAAATCGTTCTTATCATGCAAAAATTTATTTGATTTAGATGTGATCATGAGGGGAAGATGAAAGCCGACAGTTGCATCTTGGAGATTATTGGGGAAAACAATCCTGAGCACTTCTTTGTGGCTACTCAGGACACTGATCTGCGGAGGAAGCTTCTGGAGGTTAGTGATGTCCCTCTCCATTCTTGCTTTTCCGTGCAAAGTTGGGCATGCCGGTACTTCCCTTACTGGGAGGAGGCATATGGACAATGAAGAGTTGTCGTCTTTGTAGGCTCCCATTCTGTGCACTACACCTTTTTGCCCTTTTGGAATCGATCTGCTCTCTCTCTCTGTCTCCATATTCAATTTGGACAAAAAGCTCTCAAAGAAAATGTTGCTTAGACCTATGTCACTTTTTTTGTTGATTTTGCACTTCCATCTTTCTTTCATGCACATTCGTTGATGGCACTAACCACGAGTTGTTAATTTGTATTCTGGCAGATACCAGGAGTCCCTGCCATATATGGTCTTAGGAATGCTCTTTTTCTCGAGCAACCGTCCACATCTCAGCGCCAATTTGTGAAAAGTTCTGAAGAAGGACGCTTGCATATGACAGAGTTGGAGCGTAAGATGTTGAAAAGGAGGACTACTAATATTCTTGGGGCAAAGGAGTCCAATGATTCTTCTGATGAACAGGAAGATTTTCAAGAGCAAAATTTGGAGTTGTCAACTGTGAAAAATCCACAAGCAGCCAAAAGTGTATTAGGTGTAAAAGATAAAGTTCAGTTTAAGAGAAAGAAAGCAAAGGTGGCAATTTATGTTTTTCTCATATATCCCTCTTCAATTTTCCAAGGTTATTTGTTGATTGGCAACATACCGTTCATTTTCCATCTTTGCCTGTAAAGTCTTGTCTGTATCGGGTTATGCATCAAATGTCAGGAACTTACCTTGATTTTTACTGATGTTCAGATTAAGATATTAATGTGACATCTTTTAGAAATCTCTCAACTTAACTTCCAACTATATTGCTGATGGACTAGCAGACGCATGCACTTTTGTGTTCGATCTCATTTATCGTCTTTTTAATGTGTTCATTTGTTGCTGCAGGGACCAAATCCACTTTCTTGTTTGAAGAAGAAGACCCACGAAAATTCTAAGCATAGTTCCGAGAAGGTTGGTCTGCAGCTTTCTTCCTTAAGTTAAAACCCAAACCAAGGAAAGAGAAAATGGATATAAAGAGAAGTAACATTTCGTTATGCATGGTGATGTCCAGGAAGTAGTTCAGTTGTTATTTCTTTGCTCTTGATTTCCTTTGGCAATAGCTGTCTGTGTAGATATCAATATTTTCTCTTGCACTGTTTGTTTTGATTGTTATGCTGAGTACAAAAAGTTCAAGTGCCTCCTTCTTGTCACAGGTGGACCATAATCCAGATGTGTCTCTTTAATAGTATTTATTTATCCTGCTGAATTGTTTTGTGGTTGAATGATAATGAATTAGCTGTATGCTGCATCTTTGTCCTTTGTTTTCCCTCCTTGTACGTTATTATTACAAACCAATCAAGGTGAAGAACCTGGCTTTGACAAAAATTCTAGAAGTTTTTCGTAAATGGGATGCTGTTGGATGTAATGCAGTCACCTTATTTCATCCTCCGTGGTTAAATCTTTGACTAAATTTTCCTGAATGTAGTGACTAGATGCTGAAACTCTTGTAATCGGATATTTTTACTTTCAGTATATTTCATCTTTCCGATACTATTGTTGGCAGAAGGCAGCTGCCTAAGCGTTTACTTCCCTAAAATTTTATTTTTTTGAGATAAATTGTTTAGGATGATTGATAAGTATGAATGCCTTTTCCCTAAACAACTGGAGGAATGCACTTTTGCCGTATGGTGCACCTTCCATGATAGAGGGATCGGCAAAAAAATTGTTAAGAGTATATAAAGTCTCTGCAGAAAACAGTAGCATGCTGCTTGTTCTGCTTTCCCGGAAGATGTAATTGCAATCTCAGTTCTCCTTATTTGTCACCACAATGTGAGATATTGATGTTTTAATGCAGGAAAAGAAGGATGGTGATGGTACTGTCAGAAGTAGAGGTAGGAAACGAAAGAGGTCCCGAAAAGGGAAAACTTCTTCAGACATAGGTAATTAGCGATGTGCTGATTGAAGCTTTCGAGGTTCTCACTTCCTTGAGAGTGCAGTTTTGGAGGCTTGCAAATGAAGTTTTGTATTTTGACGTTCCATATTCTTTCGCACAATTTTAGATAATAGTCAACTCTCTGGTCCAGTTTGATTGGCCTTGTTCATTGTTAAAATGTGGAGCTTTGCACACTAGTTTGAATATATCTTGGAAGTGGGATGGTCTTCCTTCACCTCTCCCCTCTTTTTTCTTCCTTATGGGCCCTACATCATTTAACACTTAAATAGACTGTAACTAGTTAGAAATATGGTGGAAGAAACCTTCATATTCCCTAAAGATATTTATGGATAAAGATTGTTCGAAGAAATGCATGTTGGAGTATCTGCTTAGAACCATGAGATGCTACCTGCAGGCTGAAGCATTTTCTGAGGTGCAACAATCCCGTAAGTACGCAAATAAGCGTGCTGAATTGCTCATTATTAGTTCTAGCATGCTTGTTGAAAATACCAGTTTCTTTCTCCTTTCCTAGTCGATTACTTTCAACGCATGCCAGTGCTGCTGGCCTGATTTTGGTATACTTATTTTCCCCTTTTGGACTGTTTCTGTGATTGGTCAACGGTCCAAATGGATTCCATTTATTAAAGCCTGAAGTCTATGCTTTCTTCACTGCATTCCCGGACAACACATCATGAGAGCTCTATCAGCTGCCGACTAGCAGTTAGGCAAGAAAGAATTTTAATCGTCTGCTCGTTTGAGCACGGTGCCTCAGAAGTTCCCATAAGTCTGTTTCGAACGCTTAGTAATTGCTCATCTTTCACGGCAGAGCGGGCCATTTTTGACCAGGTGCGGTATTTAAATGTTTGAAAGCTCCATATCGACTCTCTCGGTCAAGATTATATTGTCTAGACTTGGTAGGTTACTGATGTGGTAGACTAAACCAGTCACGGGATTAAAATTCATCTCATGGGGGGTCCAACGTATGGGTACCGCGATTCTCCCTATCGACCGTGAGATTCTCCTTTCTGGATGCGGCTCATAAGTTGCTGACAAGAAGGAAAATGCCCAAGAACCCCCCCTTGGCTCCCTTCAAGGAGGGCCATTGGAGGTGGCGTGGGACAGTGACCTGCACATTTGCTATTATTGTCCTCATGGTCTGCTTACAAGGAAAAAGCCTGATCCAACGTTTTCCGTTGTGCAAGTGGTCCTCATAATGTCATATACCATTCCCATCATGGATTACCTGTGATCACGATGACTCCTAAGGTTCACCATCCCATCGAGCATTAGGGTTATTGATCCGGGCAGCGGCGGAAACCTTGAGGGGACTGCATCATCCCTTAAAACTTTCACGACGGGGCACGATTCTTGCTCATCTCTTCGCTTCCATGATGTCGAAGTCCTGTGTTGCTGCTTAGGTGATTTCTACGTCTTACCGACCATAAAGCACGAAGCAAAGCTAGCGGTCGTTCTGGCTTTGTTTTTGCCTCGTCCCCTTGTCCTCGTCTGCTTTGCCAATTGACTTTTTGTGCACGACCCATTCGAAGGGGGAAGGGGCACAACCGGTCTGACCAGATGGGAAAGAGGGAGTCAACACATACGACCGGACGCACAAGTCTAGTCACTTAAGGCCCCACGAAAGCGAGGATGATACTCTGTCGATCGGACATGGTTTGACCACGGCACAGTAATTACAACAATTTAGTAATGTCTGATGTCCAATTAGACCGCGTATAGAACCTTTACGTCCTGTCCTAACCCAGAAAATCTCGAGCCCGACATCCCTTTTGAATCTCAAAGGCTCCGGTCTCATCTCGAGAGATGAACCAGCGAGTCCCGGTTTCACACGCCACGAACCTTTCGCGACCCCACGCGGTCGACCGTGGGACGTGGCTAGGCGCTCCGGTTGTCGTCAGCTCCTCCGTCACGGTGACGACGGGAACTAAAGCTGCCGGACGCAGTCGTCAAAAGAGGAGTTCGAAACTATGGTTTGACTCTAATTTGCGATCACGGGTCTCTTTTCCATTTGCCTCCCTCCAAAGTCTTTGCTCTCGATGGGGTCCCGGGACCTTTAAGAGACGGTGGGAATCTCAAAGCCGAGAGCCCCCTCCACTCCCACCTCGTTTTCACACTCACCAAGAACCTCCCAAAAATTCAAATTTCAACTCGTAGTTTAAAGGAAAAAAGAAGACTACGCTCGACCTAACTCGATGAACAGTAACGCCCGGAATCTTTTTTTGTTTCTTTTGGCCCGCGTTTTGAGCTTTTTGCTGTTTCTTTTTTTTTTTTTTGAACGGAAGAGGTGTAGCTGACAAGTGACAGACATTCAGCTCGTTTCTTGGTCATTGGTCCCCATTCCTAAAATTATGCTCGACTCCTCTCTCTCTCTCTCTCTCTCTCTCTCTCTCTCTCTCTCTCTATTTTCGATGATTGTGACATTAATTTTCATCATTTGTTTTCAAGAAATGGCGAGATGGTTCGAATTGGGGGTAGAGGAGCTTCACCTCACTGCCGACCATGATTTCCATGGAAGAAGGCAGTAATGAGCATGCACAGAGAGAGACAGAAAGAAAGAGAGTGATGGGCGCGTGTCCTATAAAGGGTAAAAAGATGATTTTCTCTTTTCGTACCATTTTGAATTATATATATGTCTGTGCGTATAGAATGGTTTTCGTGAAAAGCGGATCTCCTTTTTGTGACATGATGGATGTCAGCTCTTTAGAGAGAGAGAGAGAGAGAGAGAGAGAGAGAGAGAGAGGGAGGGTAAATGATGATGGTAATGAGAATTGGAAAATGGTGATGGGCCATGCGAAGGATTTGCGAGCAAGAAATCGAGGCGGAGGCGGGGGCGGGGGAGGGAGTCGTGGATCAATGATAGACCCCAAGCTTCGACATCACCAGAACAGCGACATCGCGAGACGGTCGAATGATGCGCTGGCTTTGCGGTTTTGTCACGTCTCACCGGCAATTCCTGCCGTGTCCCCAAAACCTTAGTATCGTACGTTACATCTCTCATCAATGCCTCCTTGGTTTTTCGCTCACGAGATAGATAATAGAAGTTACCCTTTTCTTCCCTTTTCTTTTTTTAAATTACGAGGACAACGTCGCTTTATCGAATTTTTAAATTTAAATCAATCTTTTCAAGGTGCTTAACAATGAAGATCTTTGGTATGCACGTTGTTGATTGATGCACCTGTCACGAATCTTATCTCATATCTACGAAGTACGAGAGGTGTGATTATTGAGAAAGAAATCAATTTGTAAATTTCATTGTCATCGAGAATATTATTTATTTCGATTCATCATATTAAAACCAACTTAGTTTGACATTGAATAAATCGATTAATAGTGTGACCACTTATCTCAATAAACTAAACAAGATAGAAGGGAAAAAAAGAGACGTCATTAACCATAGATATAATAGTTAGCTCTCAATAGAGCTTAACATCTCGAACGTTAAAAACACTCTTGGATTTGTCCCAAAGACCATGTTGCTTGCCATCCACAAAGGTATGGATTAACAATTGTATACACTTGATTTTTCTAGATTTCTTCCTAAACATCTAAATAAATAATTATAAAAATAATAATTTAAGTATCATGGAGCAGCTTTTCCCCTTATAATTTAAGGTATGGAACAATTTCCAATGTACAAAAGATAGGCTAATATTATTTTATATAGCTTTTGTTGTCGAGTGTACTTTTTAAGATATTTATTATTAAAGCTCAATTTATTTCGTAAAAAATAAATAATTCAAAAAAAATTTATTTATATCGCTTGAAATGTATTATTAATTAATGATAATTATTTTTGTTGCATATAACAATTTATGTTTAAATATTTTTGTGAATAATGAATCGTTCATTTATTTTTGTACTTTTGAAAAACTATTTTTAAATGAATCATTATTCGCGAAATGAATGGAATCTAAACTAAGAAGACTTATGAATTTTCTTTATCATTTTTGAAAGGGAAAATTTTTGTGATTGAATAATATTAGGGGTGAGCATATTGGATTAATCAAACTAGGAATTGCTTGAATCGAATCGTCGTCTAATTTGGTCCAATTCCTGACTTTATAAAGATGGAAGCGATGATTTTTTGTCCAATTTTCGAGGACGTTCGTTCAATTCCCAATTTTATAAAAATAGAATCTGTGATTTTTTGTCCGATTCCCAGTTCCGAGGGAAACTGAATTGGATCGGACTAAATCTATTTCCAAAAAATATATTTGTAATATTTTAAAAATGGCAATAAATCATAAAAATAATAACTTTAATATTTTTTCTGCAAAGTGTCCAATATTTCAAAAAATGAGAATCGATTCTCCTAATTCAGGTTCCGATTCTTAGGCGGAAATGCAATAATTAAGAAAGAGGGAAAACAAGGACAAAGCATGTGAGGAACGACAAAAATAGTAAAAATTGAAACATCCCGGTACTGACGCCGGCTCTGGTTTGTCGTCTTCCTTGTTCTCCTCCAACCTCATGTCCATACAGAATACAACAACGCCTTCCCATCCATGGCCGCCCCCCACCTTCCTTCCCGGCTTTCTTTTTGTATTTATTCCGTCTCCGCTAGCCGACTCGCCCTTTCACTCGCTCAACTCGCTCTCTCTCTCTCTCTCTCTCTCTCTCTCTCTCTGTCTCTGTGTACCCACTGAATCTGCGTAAATGCCAAAGTTCAATTTTTTTCTTTTCAAGAATTTAAAATTTTATTAAATTTGACTCGAAGACTCTCCTACCGAGGATGGGAAATTGATTTCTACGTACCGGGGCTCCCGAAAAAGCAAAACTTGGACCTCTCCCCGTAGAGAGAGAGAGTAGAGAGAGAGTGGGTCGTTGCTGTTTTCCTCTGTAACCGAGCCTTTGAGCCTCCTCTCCTCCGCCGCGAGCGAGCTCCGTCCGTCCGTCCGTCGTCGTTCCCTCTCCCGCCGCCGCCGCCGTCTCCTTCCTCGCTCGCGTCTCGCCGCGTCGCAGATCTGTCGGCGGCTTCTTCTTCTTCTTCCGCCGGAGACCAGGCTCCCGTTTCGAGACGCCCGTGGGGGGGAACACGCTTCGGGGTGGCGAGAGAAATGGCAGTGGTCGTCTGGCTGGTGGTGTTCTTCTCGTGCTCCTACGCGCTCTCCGAGGCCGCCGCTTCGGCTTCCGGCGACGCAATGTCGCTTCTCAGCTTCAAGAGCTCGGTGTCCGCCGACCCCTCCGGCCTTTTATCCGGGTGGAACGACTCGACGAGCTACTGCACTTGGCGCGGCGTCACGTGCGACGCGTCCTTCCGTAGGGTGGTGGCCTTGAGTGTCGTGGGGAGTTCGTCGCGGCTTAATTCCACGAGAGAGAACTCTTTTCTCGCCGGGAAGTTGCCCGAGGCCATCGGAGACCTGACGGAGCTCCGGACTCTGTCGATACCTTACAATGCGTTCTCCGGTCAGATTCCGGCGAGCATTGAGAAACTCCGATTCCTTGAGGTTTTGGAGCTCCAAGGGAATAACTTCTCAGGCGAGATTCCTGTTCAAATAAGGTACCATCCGTTTCTTCGCTTGGTGAATTTGTCGTGTAATTCGTTATCTGGTTCCATACCGAGTGGCTTCATTGGGTATGGAAGACTAGCTGCGGTTGATTTGTCCAATAATCAGCTTTCTGGTGGGATTGAAGTGGATAAAAGCAGCGACTGCAAGCTTTTGAGACATTTGAAGCTGTCAAATAACTTTCTGGTGAATGGTATTCCGCCTGAGATTGGAAAATGCATTAATATCAGGATTCTGTTGCTTGATGGCAACATCTTCGAGGGTAGGATTCCACCCCAGATTGGTAATATCGCAGCTCTCCGGGTTTTAGATGTTTCCCGGAACAGTCTCATTGATAGTATCCCGAAAGAGCTATCAAATTGTCGGAACCTATCTGTTATTGTGTTGACTAATTTGGTCGATTATAGTTCCAGTAGCAATGGCTCGATGGATAGCCTCAGAGGGGAGTTCAATGCATTCACAGGGGGGATCCCATATGAAATTTTTCTGCTTCCAAGTCTGCAGATTTTGTGGGCACCGAGAGCAAATCTTGGTGGTCGGTTGCCGAGTAATTGGGGCAAGTCTTGCTCACTGAGAGTCGTCAATTTGGGTCAGAATTATTTTGCTGGTGTGCTGCCTGAAGGCATGGGGGTCTGCAGAAGGCTTTCCTTCTTAGATGTGAGTTCGAATAATTTGGTGGGTCCTCTCCCTTCGCAGTTGCAGATTCCATGTATGGTTTACTTCAACGTCAGCCAGAACAACTTAACTGGCATTCCTCCCAAGTTTCTGCAAGGCAGTTGCACCGCTAACACAATCTTTGGTGAAGAAAGCGTCAATGCAGAAGATCTTCAGAATTCCAACATGGTCATTTGGACTTCTAGAATGGGAATTTCTTCTGGGTCCGATTTAAATGGTACTTCTGTAGTGGTTCATGATTTTAGTTGGAACAATTTCGTTGGCCCGTTGCCTCAGTTTGTGTTGGGAGATGGTTTTGTGGGAACTGACAGGAGATCTTCATACAGACTCTTACTGAACAATAACAAGTTCAACGGGTCTTTTCCTGTCAACCTAATCTCGAACTGCAGTCATCTTCTTAGCTTTTCAGTGAACCTAAGTGCTAATCTTATACAGAGCACAGTTGATGAGGTATCTCATCTAGATTGTGAAGGGCTATCCGAATTTGTAGCAGCAGACAATCAGATTAGTGGACCAATCTCTTCTAGTATTGCGAACTTTCCAATGCTTCAAATTGTCGACATTCGAAGAAATAGATTACATGGATCTCTGCCCGGTCAATTAGGGAATTTGAAAAACCTCAAATGGATGCTTCTTGGAGGAAACAATCTAACTGGGGAAATTCCATCTCAACTTGGTCAATTAACTTCACTTACATTTTTGGATCTTTCTCATAACGCTCTGACAGGATCAATACCTGCAAATTTGACCAATGCCTCGAATCTTGTGACGTTGCTTCTTGATCATAACAGCCTCTCTGGGGAGATTCCTCAATCTTTTTCGGCCCTTTCCAATCTCATGACTCTGGACCTTTCTTTCAACAATCTTTCTGGCCATATTCCCCACCTTCAGCACCAGAGTGATTGCAGTTCTTTTAGAGGAAATGATCTTCTGCATCCTTGCCCAGAGTCATATGTTGCAACCCCAGCAGGGCTTCCAGTGCCATTGGAAGTTAAAAGGTCTCGTGGTGCAAAAAGCCTAAAGCCTCTCATCATTGCGCTGATAATTTCTGCTGCTATTATATTCAGTGTGTTCATAACTGTGATCCTTGTCCTTGTCTTCGGAAGGAGAAAGCTTAGTCAACTTACTAGCTTGAGAAGGAAAGTAGTTGTTACCTTTGCAGATGTTCCAGCTGAAGTGAACTATGATTGTGTGGTTAGAGCAACAGAAAATTTCAGCATCCGGTATCTAATTGGTACAGGTGGCTTTGGCTCAACGTACAAAGCGGAGTTGCTCCCAGGTTTCCTAGTAGCTGTTAAGAGGCTCTCTGTTGGTAGATTTCAAGGGATTCAACAATTCGATGCCGAAATAACGACTTTGGGGAGAATACGGCATAAGAACCTTGTTACTCTTATTGGGTATTACGTGGGAGACACAGAAATGTTCTTGATTTATAACTATCTATCTGGTGGAAACCTTGAAACCTTCATACATCAGAGGTCTGGAGAAAAGGTGAAGTGGCCAGTAATCCACAAAATAGCTCTTGACATAGCACAGGCTCTGGCTTACCTCCACTACTCTTGTAGTCCCAGAATTGTTCACAGGGACATTAAGCCAAGCAACATTCTACTGGACAAAGAGCTTAACGCCTACCTTTCAGACTTTGGGCTCGCTAGGCTCTTAGAAGTTTCTGAAACACATGTTACGACGGATGTAGCTGGTACGTTCGGGTATGTGGCACCAGAATATGCAACCACATGCCGGGTTTCTGATAAGGCAGATGTATATAGCTTTGGCGTTGTGCTGTTGGAACTGATGTCGGGGAAGAGATCAATTGATCCCTCATTTTCTGAATTTGGAAATGGGTTCAACATTGTGGCATGGGCTAGGTTTCTAATTAAGGAGGGTCGTTGGTCTGAGCTCTTCTCTACAGAACTACGGGAGGCTGGGCCCCTGGATAATCTTTTGGGGATGCTAAGGCTTGCATCAGTTTGCACCGCAGAGTCACTCTCCGTTCGCCCCTCAATGAAGGAGGTTGTTGAGAAGTTGAAACAGTTGAAATCCTGAGGGGAAAAATGCTTTCCGACTCTTTGTGTTCAGATGGGAGAAGTAGGAGCCTCTTCTTACCACAGTAAATATTTAATTGAGGTGAGTAGTTTTTACAGATTGTAAGTCTGATCTTACGTTTAAAGCCAGTCCTGTGTATGATATGGTTCCCTTTTGTTGGTTCATTTAGGTAAATTATGGTGATATTGTTGTTCATATACTTGACCTAATCTTAAAGTCGTCATGCTAATGTTTGCTCAATGAATCTCTTCAGTTCCACGCATCACGTTCTATCAGTCTATAAATGTAGTCCACAATTTAAAAGCAGGTTGCCTCATTGAGTGATAACATTATATTTATATGATGCCTGAAACATGTTACTCCTGAAGACAGAGTCCCAAATTCCCACCGCCAGAGATGGGGCTCTACAATTTAAATCATGCTGAATTTATTTGTCTTGCGGTCTGTTATCTGAGGATGAAAAGGCGACTCCACAAATAGGAGAGTCTGCATTCAACTCATTGCATTGTTGATCTCTTCAGCCGTACTCCTTGTATCCAAAATGCTCCTCAAACTGAAGCGCTTTATATGTTTCCGCAGGAACATCCAAAATCTCAAGACACTGGGGAGGGCATGGGATCTTCTGTGGACTGACATCTCAGCCAAATGTTTTACTTGGGAAAGAGTGACAAGGCACTCAAGCAAGTACTTGCGAATGCTGTGATAAAGGAGAGAGTTCCATGTCACTGGCTTATACTCTCCCCCTGATTTAATTGTCTGAGTTTGCCAGAAAACAAAATTGCTCGAGACATCAGCAGTAACCTGATGGTTAGAGTAGGGGGACCGAAAGTGTCCGTGACATGGGATTTCACCATATTTTCTCACTGTGAAGAGCAACATTCTGGTCAAGTCACAATTCATGGAGAAGCTGAACAGAGTCTAGGGGCGAAACACAGAGTAGATTAGGATTAGCGGAATTTTTCTATTGAATGAAGCCCTTTAAATTGCTTCATTTGTAAAACAAGCATCAACAAAGATGATGAATGGTAATTGCATTGTACAGAATCAATTTCTGACCAATTAGCTTGTACATTCTTAAGGATTTGCTCGCATGCCCAATTGCTGCCACAGGCTTGCAGAATATGGTCATCGTGTTGCAGCCCCAGTTACCAAAAAGGTTCCTGCTGTTTTGTTTTTAAGGAAAGCTACCTGGCAAGATTATCGGCATGAAAGTACCATTTTCTCTAGTCTAGGATATATGTAGGTGCTGCTCACGCGGTCCTTAGCTAGTAAACCAGATGACAAGATATCGGAGATGACTTAGACTAACGATAAATGCAAAAAAAGTTGAATGAGGAGGTGTTAACAAGAGGCACTAACTGAACCCTGGAATCCTGAAATTGCAGAGAAGGATCTATTGCATTTTTTTGATAGAAGTGAAATGCAGCATGGATGCTGTGCCTGTGAGCTCTCGGTTTTGGTCCAAACGGTATTTTTGCCTCAACGTCAAGAACTCCCAGGATTCATATTCCGACTCCGTAGATCGAGCGACATAAAACTAAAGAAACCTACTTCCGTCACCATCCTTTTTATACTTTGGTCAGGGGCACAACACAACCAGCTCTAGCATTTGCATAAACCTGTGCATGCGTGCTTGCGCGTGCACGTGTGAGAGAGAGAGGGCAGGGCAATAGGGAATGAAAAAAGCAGCTGCGCCCTCATAAATTGTGAGTTTTAAATAAGAATAACAAAGATAAAAAAGAATTAAAACCATGGGATAGAATAATTACGATATTAAATAAACAGATGAACACTCCGGATAGCAAGCATAGAGCAGCAGCTGAGACTTCCTATTATCCAGAAAGGTTTCGAGAGCTAAGTTGCATCCATGTAAACAACTCCGAAGGTTCGACTCTCCGGTTTAATGTGATTGCATTGCAGTGGAGATCCCACCTTAAATACCATCAGGAGCAATTGCGATCTGTTTTGCCCTGAGGACAAGTTCCTCTGTCGTAGTTCCAATGATCTCATTAGCACGTTTGAGGCCTACACAAGAGTATCTTCCAATAGAATCCTGCACTCACAATCCAAGTGGTCAAAGCTCAAGATAACATTAGACTTGGCAGGTGGATAGCTTTCAATAATTCCTGTTACGACATTAAGGCCATAATGTGCCAATGCAAGTTATTCTGGTGAAACGGTAGGGTAAAAGACGCTTATGCCATAAAGAAGAAAAACAGGAAACTCAAAGAGCAGATTTACCCGAACAACAATGCCCAATTTCACTAGTTTCTCAACTGCATCATCCACATCGAAATTGCAGCTCCCATCAAACTCATCTTTTATTAGCTCTTCACATCGTTTGTCCAAATCCTTCATTATGTCATAAGAAAGCCATACGGATTAGCAAAGATATCCTTCGATAATCCAGAACTTCACAAAAGGAAATGAATACAAAAGAGCCAAATACAAAGAGTTGGTCAAACCCGTGTAGTGGCTTTCCCTTGCTCCATCAATATGAAGAATGACACAATCACCTCTTTGACCTGCATTCAATTGTTTAAACATATTTAAGCTGGGTAATTCCCTGTATTTCAATTCATCATCCAAGAAATCTCTTCCAATGGCCTGAATGCATAACCGGAATCATTAACCGTGTAATAATCTGGTATCTTTCAAATAAACAAGCCTTGGTCGGTAGAACCTCCACAAAACTTTCTGTTCCATCCGATGGCTAGTCATGTTGTCCGAATCATGCACCATTTCAATGTCATTTATTAAGTTTTTTTTTCCTGTCGCATAAACTACCTTCAAAAAATTTCTTGTACTAGACATAAATATTTCCATTCTTGACATTCTTAACTTCTTTGATTCATGAAAAGCTCACGAGTATCACAACTTACTTCCTGTTGGATCACATCATCACACAGGTGCAAAAGAGTCCCCTTCCCACTGTCAAGTTGTTTGTCGTACATGGATTGGGTAATTAAATTCTGATATGCAGCCAGATTTTGCTGAAATCTACAAGCAAAGAAGTTTGTCACAATGAAAACAAATTTAGAAGTTGTATTCTCAAAGTCAAGAAAACGGACTACGTATTATTGTAGCCTAAGTCAACCCATGTACGATACTGTGGCTCTTGATCAATTAGGCAACTTCGTATGATGCATAAATTGTCTTCGTCATCAGATTCCTAGGTACCCTATCACACAAAAAACACAAATCTGGCACCAATTTATGGACTACCAATTGACTAGATACACTCCTGAACAAACTCTCCACTAAGCCACTGGCATCGTTGACTGGACATTTCAGTAACTATGCCAAATTCAACTACTACATACAGAAAACCAACCCATCTGAGAAAACTATTGATCGATCGATTGATCAAGAGAGAGAGAGAGAGAGCACTTAACGCAAAGTATGTTTTTGCACAGTAACCTATCACTGTAGAAAGCACGGCAAAAATCCATAGATCGGCTTTAGGCATGTCGAGAGAACCAACTACAGCTCCCTGGAGGATATGATTAGTTCATTAGTATAGTATAAACACACACTCCCACATTTAAATGGGGGAAAAAAACACTAACCAGACCAACGATGGCAGAGCCAAGGAATTTCACCCAGTCCATTGGAGTCAACCCAGGATTTTTCTTTTCAGGCTGTTAATAGGCAAAAAATACCACGACCATGTCATGAGCTCCATATAGATCATACAAAGAAAGAGTCCAAAGTGAAAAGGAAAATTAAACACCAAACAAACATGCTCAGAAAGAGATTTACAAGTACTATCTCCATATCTGCCATTGGAATGTTTTTGAAATGCTTTAGATATATTCCTCTTTCAGCTTTTGGGTTGGAACTTGAGCGCCTGAAGAGGAAATAGCCTTGTTAGATCAAAGAGCTTTTTCTTCATAAACAATTCTAGAAAACAATGATGAATCGAAACATTAATTAGAAAATGAACTAGTTTTAGGCCATCATTCTGTGTTGCTAACTTCTTGCAAAAATTCACTTTGCTTTCTTACATGCAGGCCAAGATCATGGTCTGTGAACTTATAAGGAGGATACTACTTTAAAAGAAAAAATATCTATCATCCAAATAATACAACACAGATCTTAAATGGCAGCACTTTCAACAGAACAAGAGAGTACCTGTAAAGAACGATTATCCTGTCAAAGGTGGGTTCTTGGACAGTAATCTTGCCTAGAAGATTGCGAAAACTGCAAACAATGTAGAAGTATCAGAGATAGACAAATCTAGAATGGAAGACACAAGGCAAGATTGTTTCAGCATCTGTTTTACCATTCAATACTTGCTCATCGATCAATAGTCAAGAAAGAACTTTTGGACATGTGAAAACCATACAGCTCCAACATTTTGAATAACATAACACATCATAAATGCCAAAAAAGGCACGAGGAGCAGAAATGTACAACCCTTACTTAGAAAGTTGAGTTCATCAACCATCATAAAAACACTTAATGAGGCTCTCAGATGCTGATTATCTTCTAAAGTTAAATAGACAGTCGTGCAAAAACTAGGATTTCTACATTGGCCACGCTTATTCTTTAACTATAGAGAAACTTCTGAATTGCGAGGTACCTTATCTAGCTCAATATATACAAAATGCTAACATCAAGTCTTTAATATTTGAAGGTTGGAAGAAAAAATAATTGGTGACGGGTTAAAATTGATCTCATCTACACCATTGAGATATTCAGCATCTACTGGAGGAAGGGAGTAATATGGGATTTCATCTATCTGATTTTTGGACAGAGCAAGCATGGCCTCCAGGAAATGGCACCAAAAGAATTGTTGGCCAGACATCCAAGTGATCCCAATAGGTAGGTGAATGTAAACCATGGCCATGAAGAGGTAGGAGCACCAAGAATTACAAAACTTAAACCAGCAAAGAAAAGGCAAAATGCAAAAGAGTTTCAAACTTCAAAGCACCTTATATGCATATTTTCTATACGAATTCGTTCTACTTGTAAGTAGTCCTGCTCTCCTTCAGTCACAGTTTCATCATTCTTCTTTGGATCTCTCTTACGGCGTGTGCTTGACATTCTAGACAAAAGTTTCTCGATCCTGCAAAAACCAAAAGCTGGATAAAATCGCAAAAAGAAAAAGGCTGAAAACAAGTTTGAAATTAACAGCTCAAACAAACGAAGTTTCAAAAAACTATCGCAACATATCTTCTTGATTGACTTGTCAGAAAAATAACTCACCCAGTGAGTTTCAAAATATATGCCCAAATACGTGTGATGATCATGTCCACTTTCTCCATGAAAAAATAATTTGTTGTTCGATCTATCCCGATGCCGCGTCTGAATATAACATACTTTGAAAGGGAAAATGATGAATGAAAATCAGAGAAACAGAGAGATGTAACTATCTTCTCAATTTTAAGTAGTAAAGCATTATAAAAATTTCTAAACAAATGAATCATATGGTCTAATGCGAGGAATGTGAGTATATGCCTAAGTACCACTAGACAGTAAGACCGTGCTAGATCTTGATAACTTGCCTTCCAAAAAAGAGGAGAGTAAATCAAGATGATGCCTACCAGCTAGCATCCCAGTTACCTTATCTGCAAAATCTGGAAGATTTTCTCTAGGATGCTCTGCAAAGTATCCTTTCAGAAGCTTCTTGTCAAGCTGCATTCAGCAAAAAAAATGATTTAAGAGATTATATAGCGACGCTAGAATATGGGATATACTTAGCCTCTCTTTTTCTAGATATACTAAAGGCACAATATCGATCTCATCACTAGCAATTTAACTAAATGCATCTCCTTAGTTCTTTCACAGAAGATGCATAGGCACTTGATCCCGTGTCACAGATATCTTGATACCATGTATGCAATTTCATACCTTAGATTCATTGACTGTAATTGGAAGATTAAGGAGATACTGGCCAGAAAGTGCAATATCAATTTCCTTATTTGTAGCAATTTTGAAGTTGCTCTTATCCATAACCTGCCAGAGGGGAAAACTGCATGTATTATTGTACTTTCTCCGAATATTCACTTTCCAAAAAAAGGAATAACCCAAAAGCTATAGATAGAGTGAGTGGGTACATAAGAAGGATTAAGTTCTCCTTTAGCTTTCTCATAATGTCTTTTGTTCTGTACGTATCAAATCTACAACATCTACCGCAAAAGAGGATATTTTCCCTTCTTGTTTATAGCAGAATGCAGACCATAAGTCACACTTGAAAAATTGTCATGGGTGAAGAATTGATATCGTGTCCTTTATATCTTCTTACCGCAATGTTATTGAAGCACACCGTATATGAAGGGCCATATTTTCCTAAAAGCCAGGTGGAGGAAGCCTTTTAATCTATGGGTGACAAGCGTGGGCATCCCCCATGTTTAATAAGTTAAGTATACATTTGGGTGATTTCTTGACTTGTTACCCACCGACCATAGGCATGGAGGATGGAGGAATCTATAGCCCATAAATAAATTCCCTGCTATCTTGTGGCATAAACCACAATAGCAATAGACGCTTTCTTCTTGCTCAAACCGAATGCTAATTCATTCTCACGGGTGTTTAATTAACAAAGAGATGGAAATGAATGGACCTTTCTTGTACAGCACATGAAAGGCTAAAGATCACAGTGGGTAGGTCAACTTTCCGAGTCAAGAAGAGAAATAAATCTCTACTCACCAGTAGAAAATCCATCAAAATTTCAAGGGAAAGTATACAGGAAGCTGTAGTACCTGAAATAAGTAAGAAAGAAAATTTTGCTCAAGTACATCAATCTCTTGAGAAGTGAGGTTTTGCTGTCCCAACTTGTGAGCCCCATGCACAGGATCAAAGAGAGGGTAAAGTTGCTGCGGTTATTGGAACAAAATTATAAGTGAGAAAAGGGAAATTAGAGGAAACAACCGAAGGGACCAAGTTAACCAATTAAACCAACTAAAAGCAGAAGTTCGGGCAATAGGATCGAGGATAATGCAGCCATACACACCATCAGGTCCTCAAATTGCAGAAGATACCAGGCTCGAATTGTATATTCAACTCTCTTGCACAACTTTAAAAACTCAACACGGTCGGAACGATGCACTGCAAGAAAAGGAAAAGGGGAAAAAGAAAGGAGAGGCAAATCCAATTGGTGAGGCTCTCTTAAAAAGAGGAACAAGAAGCCAAACCTACGCCAAAAAAAGCAACACAAACTTCCGGTTTGAGTTACCAATTGTTGCAGCGTTAGGAAATGGACACGCATAATACTATTTTGGGAATAATTCCATAATTTTTAGATTGCAGCACATGTTAATGCCCTAAAGCCGTCCAGTGAAAATTTGTATCCACTAGTAGTGGCCAGAACCAAAGACTCAAAAGAAAAGGCCTCTCCTTTTCCTAAGAATTGACAAGGCTGAGTAAAATGATGCGTGTTAATACTAAATCGATCAAATGGGTGAGTTGAGTAGAGAATGATCCGACTCAAATTGATCAATTTCATGCAAAACAAATCTAATAATCTATGCTCAACACTTATCTGATTTAACCCACATTATTAAAACACTTTCAAGTTTAATCCAATTACCTCATTCACGTGTCTCCATCCTAGCCCGAAAAAACCCCACTTCCCCATTCCAGGAGGGAAGGGTGACCAGACAGCAACCAATTTAATATCCATATTATAAATTCAATTTAATGACTCTAATTTACATATATAATAATTCAACTCATAATGGGTTAAGAAATCTAATCGATACCAACGGCCACTTCAAGCGTGACCTCGCTGGGTGCAAAACATCATCACTCGAATTAGGAATAATTCTCCGGGCGACTTCTTCGCAGGTCCGCGCATCTTCCATGCACGCGACACTGAGAACCGACGACGGCGAGGAAGGACGTACCGATGAGATTGGCCAAGGTCATGATGAGCTTCGGCTTCAGGACCGGAATCACCGACTCGCGCTCCAGCCGAATAACCTCCTTCTCCTTCGCCATCTCTCTGTCTCGCGATGGTCGAGAGCTGGAAGAAGAAGAAGAAGAAGAAGAAGAAGAAGAGAAAGAAGAAAAAGTAGAAGGAAAGGGGATGGATTGAAGGAGACGTCGAGCGAGATTCGTGGGATCACGCGAGAAGTATTCTTTGGAAGAGAGAGAGCGCAATTCGCTCTTTTGCAGGGGAGGGAGAGAGGCGATGCCCCGAAGAAGACTGGCCGAAGCTTTTCTCTCGTAACCGACACTACTGTCACTCTGCTCCGAAGCACGACGCACTGTTTCCATGCCTAATCTCCAGTTTATGCATCGGAACGGTGAGGAATGATGGGAACTCCCAGCTTTCGAGGATCAGAACCGGCGAAGAGGAGTTCATATGACAAACTTGGAGGCAGGGGATACACACATGAAAGCTGGCCAGTTTTTTTATATTAGCAGTTAGTTTTCAGGTAACAACTGATGCTTGGTATACCCAGAACCATGACCAGAAAAGGCACGTACATCACCCAACAGTTTGTCATGATTGGTGTATGAAGATGAAGATCTACATATGGGTACATCGACAACCTCTGCCCGTTTATCTATCTCGGAACAGTCCAACCGATAAAATCCTGAAAGAGCTATCAAATTGTAGGAACCTATCTGTTATTGTGTTGACTAATATTGGTCGATTGTTGTTTGAGTAGCAATGGCTCGATGGATAGCCTTGGAGGAGAGTTTAATGCCTTCGCAGGGGGAATTCCACACGAAATTTTCTGCTTCCAAGTCTGCAGATTTTGTGGGCACGGATGGTGAATGTTGTGGGGCGGTTGCTGAGTAATTGCGTTGAGTCTTGCTCGATGAGAGTCCTCGATTTGGGTCAGAATTTTTTGCTGGTGTGCTGACCGAAGGCCTGGGGGCTGCAGGAAGCTTTCCTTCTTGGTTGCAAGTTCGAATAATTTGATGGGTCCTCTCCCTTTGCAGTTGCAGATTCCATGCATGGTTTACTTCAACGTTTGCCAGAACAACTTAACTGGCGTCCTTCCCAGGTTTTTGCAGGGCAGTTGCATGGCTATCACGATCTTCAGTGAAGAAATGATGAATCCAGAAGATCTCCAGAATTCCAACTTAGTCATTTGGACTTCTAGAATGGGAATTTCATCGGGGTCCAACGTAAATGATACCTCTGAAGTGGTTCATGATTTTAGCTGGAACAATTTCATTGGTCCATTGCCTCAGTTTGTGTTGGGAGATGAATTTGTGTGAACTGATAGGAGATCTTCATACAGACTCTTACTGAACAAAATAGCAAGTTCAACGGGTCTTTTCCTGTCAACCTGATCTCAAACTGCGGTCATCTTCTTAGCTTTTTGGTGAACCCGAGTGTTGACCTGACGGAGGGCACGGTTGATGAGCTATTGCATCCAGATTGTGAAGGGCTATCTGAATTTGTAGCAGCAGATAATCAGATTAGTTTGCCAATGTCTCCTGGTATTGCAAACTTCATGATGCTTCAAATTGTCGACATTCAAGGAAATAGATTACATGGATCTCTGCCTGGTCAATTAGGGAATTTGAAAAACCTCAAATGAATGCTCCATGGAGGAAACAATCTACCTGGGGAAATTCCATCTCATAGCATTTGTATTTATGCGATGCCTGAAACATGTTACTCTTGAGTACACTAAACGGTTAATGATGACTCCCGCTGCCAGGGGTGCGGCTCTACATTTTAAATCATGCTGAATTTATGTATTGCTGTCTGTTTTCTGAGGATGAAAAGGTGACTGCAAATCTCAGCAGAGTGCTTTTAACTTATCGCATCATTGATTTCTTCAGCCGTACTCCTTGTAACCAAAACACTCTTCAAACTGAAGCGCCTTATATGTTTTTCCGCAGGCACAACCAAAATCTCGAGGCACTGGAGAGGGCATGGGATTTTCTGTAGACTGATCTCTCAGACAAATGTCTTACTTGGAAAAGAGTGACGGGTCACAAGCAAGGAGGGAGTTCCATGTCCCGGCTTATATGCTCCCCCGATTTAATCATCTGAGTATGCCAAAAAAATACAAAATTATTCAAGACATAGGCAGTAGCGTGGGATTTTGCGACATTTTCTTGCGGTGAAGAGCAACATTCTGGTCAAGTCAATCCATGGAGATGCTGAACAGTGGCTATGGGCGAAAGAAAGAGTAGATTAGGAGTAGCGAAATTTTCTATTGAATGAGGCCCTTTAAGTTGCAAATCAAGCCATCAACAGAAACGATGAAAGGTGATGGCATTGTTCAGAAATAATTTCCGACCAATGCTTGTTACCAAAAAGGTTCCTGCCGTTTCGTTTGAAAAAAGCTGCCTGGCAGGAGTATCGGCTTGAAAAGTACCTTTTTCTCTGGTCTAGGATGTATGTAGGTGCCGTTCATGCTGTTCTTAGCCAGTAAGCCAGATGACAAGCTATGCAAGAGGACATAGACGAATGATAAAATGCTAAAAGAGTTGAATGGCGTTTCCAAGGGGCACTAACGGACCCCTCGAATCCTTAAATTGCAGAGAACAATCTACTGCATTCTTTTGATAGAAGTGAAATGGGGCAAAGATGCTGTGAGCTCTCGGTTTTGGTTCAAAAGGTAGTTATTCCTTCAGGCAAAGAACTCCTAGAATTCGAAGTCGGAAAGAAACCAATTTCTGCCACCATCCATCCTATACCCAGGTCAGGGGCACCCAACCACCTCTAGCATCCGCGTAGCCGTGTGCCCGCATATGAGTGAGAGGGGGGGGAGGAGGATGTCGTGCTTTGAGAAATTACGACTAATTAGTCCAGATGGAATTAAAAAAAGCACCCGTACACTAGTAATTCGTGAGGTTCAAATAACGATATCTAAGACAAAAGGGCAAAAGACCATAGGATAGAATAATTACAACATTAAATGAACAAATGAACACTCGGGATAGCAAGTATAGAGTGGCCACCGAGAAAGGTTTGACAACCAACTTGCATACATGCAAACAACTCCAAAGGTTTGACTCGCCAGTTTAATGTGATTGCATTGCAGCGGAGATCCACCTTCAATACCATCAGGAAGCATTCGTGCTCAGTTTTGCTTTGAGGACAAGTTCCTCTGTCGTAGTTCCAATGATCTCATTAGCACGTTTGAGGCCTACACAATAGTATCTTCCGATAGAATCCTACAATTACAACAATTACAATCCAAGTGGTCAAAAGCTTGAGATGACATTAGACTTGGAAGGTGGACGGCTTTCAATAATTCCTATTACGACACTTTAAGCAATTAATGTTCCAATGAAAGTTATCAGGGGAAACAGTAGAGTAAAAGATGCTTGTGGTATAATGTAAGAAAAAAAGGAAACTCAAGTAGCAGATTTACCCGACCAACAATGCCTAATTTCTCCAGTTTATCAATTGCATCATCCACATCAAAATTGCAGCTTGCACCAAACTCTTCTTTTATTAGCTCTTCACATTGTATATCCAAATCCTTTATCACGTCATAAGAAAGCCACATATTATTAGCAAATATATGCTTCAATAGTCCAGAACTTCAAAAAAGGAAATGCATAAAAAAGAGCTGAGTAGAAAGAGTTCATCAAACCTGTGTAGTAGCTTTCCCTTGTTCCATCAATATGAAGTATGACACAATCACCTCTTTGACCTGCATTCAATTGTTTAAACATATTTAAGCTTGGTAATTCCAAATATTTCAATTCAATCAACAATAGGTGAAATGCAATCTCAAAGAAATCTCTTCCAATGGTCTGAATGCAAAACCGAAATCATTAACCATGTAACAATCTGATATCTTTCAAATGGATAAGCCTTGGTTGGCAGGACCTCCAAAGAACCTTCAGTTCCATCTAGAGGCTAGTGATGCTGTCCTATCATGTACCATTCCTATGTCATTTGTTAGCTTCTTTTTTGTTCCTTTTGCATAAACTACATCCAAAAGGTTCTTGTACTGGACATAAATATTTCCATTCTTCAACATTCCTAACTTCTTCAATGCAAGAAAAGCTCACAAATATCACAACTTACTTCCTGTTGGATCACATCATCACATAGATGCAAAAGAGTCCCCTTCCCACTGTCAAGTTGTTTGTCATACATGGATTGGGTAATTAAGTTCTGATATGCAGCCAGATTTTGCTGAAATCTACAAGCAAAGAAATAGGCCAAAATGAGCAATAAAAATACAAATTGTATTCTCAAAATCAAGAAAATGGACTACATATTTATTTAGCATAAGCTAAACTATGTAAGATACAGTGGCTCTCGATCAATCAGGCAAATTTATACGATGCATAAATTGTTTTCATCACCAGATTCCTAGGTAACCTATCACAAAAACATACAAAGCCTGCACCAATTTAATGAACTACCAATTGACTAGACACACTCCTGAACAAACTTTCCAAGCAGAACAGTTGCATCATTGACTGAACATTTAAAAACTATGCCAAATTCAACTATATATGGAAAACCAACCCAGAGAGAGAGAGAGAGAGAGCACTTAACGTGAAGTATGTTTTTGCACAGTAACCTATCACTGTAGAAACCACAGCAATAATGACCCATAGATCAGCTTTAGGCATCTCAAGAGAACCAATTACAGCACCCTGTGGGATATAATTAGTTCATTAGTATAGTATAAACACAAGACCCCATTCTTAAAAAGGGGAGAAACACTAACCAGACCAACTATGGCGGAGGCAAGAAACTTCACCCAGTCCATTGGAGTCAACCCAGGATTTTTCTTTTCAGGCTGTTAATAGGCAAAAAGTACCTACACCATGTCATGAGCTCCATAGAGATCATAAGAAGAAAGAGTCCAAGGAAAAAGGAAAAACAAAACACCAAACAAACATGCTCAGAAAAAGATTTACAAGTACTATCTCCATATCTGCCATTGGAATATTCTTGAAATGCTTTACATATATTCCTCTTTCAGCTTTCGAGTTGGAACTTGAGCGTCTGAAGAGGTAATAGCCTTGTTAGATCAAAGAGCTTTTTCTTCATAAACAATTCTAGAAGACAATGAATTGAAATATTAACTAAAAATTGAACTAGTTTTATGTCATAGTTCTGTTTCACTAACTTCTTGCAGAAATTCACTATCCTTTCTTTCATGCAGGCCAAGATCACAATATGTGAACTTATAAGGAGAATCCTTGATTATCCAAACCATGCAACACAAATCTTAAATGACAGCCCTTTCAACAGAACAAAAGAGTACCTATAAAGAACAATTATCCTGTCAAAGGTGGGTTCTTGGATGGTAATCTTGCTCAGAAGATTGCGAAAACTGCAAACGACATAGAAGCATCAGAGATAAACAAATCTAGAATGGAATACACAAGGGAAGAGTGTTTCAGCATCTGTTTTACCATTTAATACTTGCTCATCCATCAATAATTAAAGAATGAATTTTTGGACAAGTGAAAACCACACAGCTCCAAAATTTCAAATGACATCACACATTATAAATGCCAAAAAAGGCAGAAGAAGCAGAAATATACAACCCCTTACTAAGAAAGTCTGAGTCTATCAACCATCAAAAAACATTTAATAAGATTCTTAGATGCTGATTATCTTCTAAAATTAACAGACAGTCATGGAAAAAAAAAGAATTTCTAGATTGGCCATGCTCATTATTTAACCATAGAGAAACTTCTGAATTGTGAGGTACCTTATCGGGTTCAATATATACAAAATGATAACATCAAGTCTTTAATATTGGAAAGCCTGGAAGAAAAATAATTTGTGATGGGCTAAAATTGATCTCATCTACACCATTGAGATATTCAGCATCTACTGGAGGAAACAGGGAGAAAGAGTAATATGGAATTTCATCTATCTGATTTTTGGACAGAGCAAGAATGAGCTCAAGAAATGGCACCAAAAAAATGTTGGTCAGACATCAAGCTATCCAAATAGGTAGGTGAATATAAACCATGAGACATGATGGCCATGGTGGGATATGAGCACCGAGAATTGCAAAATTTAACCTGCATAGAAAAAGCAAAATGCAAATTTGTTGCAAACTTCAAAGCACCTTATATGCATATTTTCTATACGAATCCGTTCTACATATAGGTCATCCTGCTCTCCTTCAGTCACCTGCTCTCCTTCAGTCACAATTTCATCATTTTTCTTTGGATCTTTCTTATGACGTGCACTTGACCTTCTAGACAAAAGTTTCTCAATCCTGCAAAAAGTTAAAACTAAATGAAATCGCAAAAGGAAAAGGTCGAAAAACAAGTATGGAATTAACAGCTCAAACCAACAAAGTTTCAAAAAGACTCTTCCAACACATCTTCTTGATTGACTTGTCATAAAAACAACTCACCTGGTTAGTTTCAATATATATGCCCAAATACGTGTGATGATCATGTCCACTTTCTCCATGAAAAAGTAATCTGTTGTTTGATCTATCCCAATGCCGCGTCTGAATATAACATACTTTGAAAGGGAAAATGATGAATGAAAATCAGGGAAACAGAGAGAGGTAACTCTTCTCAATTACAAGTAGCAAAGCATTACAAAAATTTCTAAGCATATAAATCATATGGTCTAGCATGATGAATGTATAGTATGTGCCTAAAAGGGAAGATTAAACACCCCTAGACAATATGACCATGCTAGATCTTGATAACTTGCCTTCCAACAGAGAGGAGATTAAATCAAGAATGTCTATCTGCTAGCATCCTAGTAAGTACCTTATCTGCAAAATCTGGAAGACTTTCTTGAGGATGCTCTTCAAAGTATCTTTTCAGAAGCTTCTTGTCAAGCTACATTGAGCAAACAAAATGAAATAAGCAGATAATATAGCTACACAAAAACACCAGATATACTTAGCTACTCTTTTTTCAGATATACTAAAGGTGCAATATCAATCTCATCGCTAGATATTTAACTAAATGCATCTCCTTGGTTCTTTCACAGAAGATGCATAGGCACTTGATCCCAAGTGACAAACATATCGTGGTCCCATGTACGGAATTTCAGACCTTGGATTCATTGACTGTAATTGGAAGATTGAGGAGATACTGGCCAGAAAGTGCAACATCAATTTCCTCATTCGAAGTAATTTTGAAGTTGCTCTTATCCATAACCTGCAAAAGGTAAAAACTGCAAATATTATTGTACTTTCTCCAAATTTTCACTCTCTGAAATAAAATAAAATAAAAATCCAAAAGCTATACATAGAGTGAGGTAAAAAGGAAGGGTTAAGTTATAGAAGTTTCTACTACTTTAGCTTTCTCATAATTTCTTTTGTTCTTTACATATCAAATCTACAACATCTACCATAGAAGAGGACATTTTCCCTTCTTGTTTATAGCAGAATGCAAACAGTAAGTCACACTTGAGAAATTGTCATGGGTGAGGAATTGATACTGTGCCCTTTATATCCTCTCACTGCAATATAATTGAAGCACACTGTACAAAAGGGGCTATGTTTTCCAAGAATCCTGGTGGAGGAATCCTCTTAATCGATGGGTGACAAGCATGGGCATCGCCCATGGTTAAATTTACATTTGTGTGATGTCCATAACTTGTTGCCCTTCAATCATAGGCATGGATTCCTCCAAACAGGATGGAGGAACATATAGTCCATAATTAAACTCCCTGTATCTCGTGGCATAAGCCATAATGATTTGCAAAGAGTCAATAGCAATAGACACTTTCTTCGTGCTCAATTTTCAAGCTAATTCATTCTCACGGGTATTTAATAAACAAAGAGATGGAAATAAATAGATCTTTCTTGCACAGCACATGGAAGGCCAAAGATCACAGGAGGTCGGTCAACTTTCCGAGTCAAGAATTGTAACAAATCACTCTCCACTAGTAAAAAAATCCACAATTTCAAGGAACAGTATACAGGCAGCTGTAGTACCTGAAATAAGTAAGAAAGAAAATTTTGCTCAAGTACATCAATCTCTTCAGAAGATAGGTTTTGCTGTTCCAACTTCTGAGTCCCATGCACAGGATCAAAGAGAGAGTAAAGTTGCTGCAATTATTGGAACAAAGTTATACGTAAGAACAGGGAAATTAGAGGGAACAACCAAAGGGACCAAGTTAACCAATTAAACCAACTAAAAGCAGAAGTTCAGACAATAGAATCGAGGAGAATGCAACTATACACACCATCAAGTCCTCAAATTGCAGAAGATACCAGGCTCGAATTGTATATTCAACTCTCTTGCACAGCTTTAAAAACTCAGCACGGTCAGTACTATGCTCTGCAAGGAAGAGAATAGGGAAAAGAAAGGAAAGGCAAATCCAACTGGTAAGGTTCTCTAAACAGGAGGAACAGGAAGCCAAAACTACGCCAGAAAACAGCACAAACTTCCCGTTTGAGTTACCAATTGTTCCAGTGTTCAGACATGGACATGTATCTATGCAGTGAAATTCTATTTTTGAGAATAATTCCAAGAATTTCAAGATCTCAACATCTGTTAATGCCCTAGAGGCGCCCACTGAACACTTTTAATTCATTAAAGGTGGCCAGAACCACCCAAAATATAATAATAATTAGAACTCCATAATAAATGTTTCTCCTTGACCAAATAAATTGATAAGGCCACACAATTCCTCTGCAAGCAGAATAATGTCGATTGACACCAACACCTACTTAAAGTGTGACCTCGCTCGGCGCAAACTACTCGTCATTTTCATAATTTCCGCACCATATGATAGACTCACTCCTGGAAAAAAGCACCAGACCGAGTTCTACAGGGAAAAGAAAGAAAAACGCACGCGACGCCACATCGGCATTTGCCTAGCGTAAAGCAGCCGAATCAGGACGATTCTCCGGGCGACTTCACCGGGGAGGGAGGGACGTACCGATGAGATTGGCCAAGGTCATGATGAGCTTCGGCTTCAGGACCGGAATCACCGACTCGCGCTCCAGCCGAATCACCTCCTTCTTCTTCTTGTTCTCCTCCGCCGCCATCTCTCTCGCGATTGTCGAGAGCCGGAAGAAGCAGAACAAGAAGAAGGTAAAGGGGGGAACGGATTGAAGGAGACGCCAAGCGAGATTCGCGAGATCGCGCGAGGAGCTTGCTTCGGAAGGAAGAGAGCAGAGCGATTCGTTCTCTTTGCAGGGGAGGGAGAGAGGCGATGCCCCGAAGAAGACTGTCCGAAGCTTTTCTCTCGTAACCGACACCACCACCACCACCACCACTACCACTACCACCACTATCACTCGGCACGGCCGGGACTCTTCTTAATCTCCATTTAATGGGATTTGATTAACGGTGGATAAAATCCATTAAATATATAACAGAATTAGACGGACGGAGGAGGAGGAGGAGGAGGAGGAGCGTGATCGGTTTCGTTTTGTAATGGAAATTGCCCAATCGCTGCGAAGATGCCGACACCGAAATTCACAGATGCGGTAAAATGCCGGTTCAACCTCATTTTGATTTTTCCCAATGGTAACTGACAACTTCCCCCAAAAATCTATCATTGGCCGTCCTTTCCAAATCTCTCCTCATTGCTGCTCAGTATTTTCCATTTCATGAAAAATTCAAAATAAATCTAAAATAAAAATATCCTTATTTCAAATGAGGATACAAATTATATCCTTATTTTTTTTCAAATAAAAACTTAAAATATACATTATTTCAAATAAAGATATAACATGTTCATATTAAATCAAAGAAAGGTCTCAACTCATCTGTTGAGAAGAGTTAATTTTGTCTTTTTTTATTTTTTCCTTATTCTATCATTTCTTATTCATAAAAAAAATTAAAACAATGAAAACAGTTCTTCATCTTTTAAGTTTTATTTTTGAAATTTGTAATCTAATTTAATTTATATCTAGATTGTGTTTGGACGAAAATATCCCTAGATGGCCGAAATATTTTATCGATAGGACTTTATTTGAAACAGTCATTTCCACTTTAAGCCATTCTTAATGATTAATATAGTCACTTCAAATTCTTATTTAAAATAATGTATATTTCTTCATGTCCTTATTTGAGAAAATAATGACACTTTAAGTCATTATTTAGAATTTTTTCTCCCTTTTATTAAGGGTTTAAGGGTTTGTTTTCACTCCGATCATCGTTTATTCTCTCATGAATTTTTTAAAAAGATCAAGCTAAAATCTACAAAAAAAAAATTCTAGGAAGATAGTGGTTTTCGGGAAAAAATGATTATTTAGTTCCTAGTAATCAGTTAGGAATCATACCCGTTGCTTGATCATTTCTATTAATTTAAAGCCCCAATCATTATTTTAAATCTCCATGGCTGATCGTTTGTGTGTTTTGGCGTTCCTAATCATCAATTGATTTTTTGCTCTATAGCTTGTTATGATAATGTATAGAAATGATGGCAAAAACTCTACACCGTTGATGAGTTGAAGTTTTTTACACGTGAAAAATTCGTTTCATTATTTCTTCTATGGCTTTTTCTTTTTTCCTAACGTTATTGTAAAGCTGTCGGGTTTTTTCAATTATTTGTAACTCCCATTACTTCGATTAATTCATTCTCCCTTCTAAAAAATGATTGCAATATTTGTAATATGGTCGCAATTTTAACCCATGATAGTAACTTTCATCTCAATCGAAAATTATAAGAGGGCATAATAATTATTTTAATTGCATGATTAACTTAATCATTTCGTAAAATCCCTTCTGCTGCCCTCGTTATCGATTTATCAAACGAAGCAATCGCCAGCAAAACCAGGGCAATATCACGACACGACATCAGGTCTAATCTGAGCCATTCGAGTGTCCGAAGTTACTTTATCTAGTCGACACATGCTCGCTCCATCCTTCTCTCTGCCCAGCGACCAATGGCTGCCAAGATATCATCACCTCCGCACCAGCGCTCTCTCGCATCCCTCTCCTTCCCTCCCACACTCCCGACCAGAGACCTCCGCCGCCCCGGCCGATGGCTCGGTACGGTCCGAACCTCCACCGTCGCCGCCCGACCGAGGAGGCTGGTGGTCCGGAGCTCCCTCCAAGAACTCTCGCCTCTGGTGCTTCCTCATCACGCCCCGCATTCTTCGGTCTTCCTGCTCGCGGACGCCGCAGGTTACTCCCTGGCCAGTTACTACACTTCTCTGGGTCTCTTCGTGATCTCTGTTCCCGGGCTCTGGTCTCTCATCAAGCGCTCTGTGAAGTCCAAGGTCGCTAGCTGAAACCTGATCCTCTTTCTCCCTTTTCTGGGGTTAAAACTCAAAAGCATATTTCATTGGTTCTTGGTTGAATTATGAGTCTGTTCAATGTTCACACTCGTGCTCGCTGGATTTGATTGGCTTGGCTTATGTGAAGCGGGGTGGTTTGGTTTTGTGATGCAGATTGTGCAGAGGACGTTCATAGGTGAAGGAGAAGAGAGGAAGGCACCGAATCGCGTTGCTGGGGAGATTCTGTCCTTCTTCACGCGCAACAACTTCGCGGTCACCGATAGAGGAGAGACCGTCACGTATGCCCTCTTCACTCTTCCTCTCAAGTCCTTTCTCTGTTTTCCGTTAATCTACATCGACCAATTCACCACGCCTTATATGTTTTGTTTCGTGAACCGTGGCCTTTTCTTTTTCATGTCTCTTTGGTGGTGGTGGATTAGATACAAGATGGACGTATATATATATATATATAGAGAGAGAGAGAGAGAGAGAGAGAGAGAGAGAGAGAGAGAGAGAGAGATCCGTTATGATTTTTTGCTATCATATATGAAAACAAACCTAAGCATGATGATCTGTTCTAAAAGGGCTGCAAGTGATTTTGCATCGTCTTCTTGTTTGAAGGTTTGAAGGGATGATGACTCCGAGCCGAGGGCAAGCAGCATTGCTGACATTCTGCTCCTGCATTAGCCTCGCCAGCGTTGGCCTTGTTCTAACTATAACTGTTCCGGACATCGGTAACAACTGGTTTTGGATCACTGCATTGAGCCCCTTAGCGTAAGTGAAAATTGTTTTTCCTTGAAGAGTCCGAGCTCTACTATTCCTCATTTCTGAAGAAACGGAAATAACATGTAAGTATGCTGAACCCTAATATGATATTTTGCAGTGGAGCATACTACTGGAAGCGAGCATCGAGGAAGGAGCAAATTAAGGTAAAGATGATAGTGGCAGAAGATGGGACGCTATCGGAGATTGTTGTTCAGGGGGATGATCAGCAAGTTGAGCAGATGAGGAAGGAGCTTCAACTCAGTGAGAAGGGAATGGTTTATGTAAAAGGCCTATTCGAGAGATGACCAAGACCCCAGCAATTCGAATATGACCTTGCAAGTTTTACGAAAGAGGTGAACCGTGGCATGAGTTAAGGACTTTTTGACCTAATGTTAATTGCTGATATACTATCATATGGCAAGTTCTATACAGAGTTATTCATCAGAGACCTGATAATCAAATGCCCGTGAACCTTGTCGCAAGCTGGCATTCTTTAAAGACCAGTTCTTTTGACACCCAACAATTTCCAGCTAAGGTGAAAATCAGCCGAACAACCTCCCAAGGATAGGATGAATTAGTAAGAGCTCAATAAATCCCTAAAAGCTATTGATCAACAATGATTGACATCCTTGTACATCTCAGCTATCTGCAATAAATAGACAATAGATTTGGACTCATCAACCTGGTTCCATACAAGTCGATGTGGCTCAGCCTGAGTTCTGCCCAGCAGAATGCGAGAATAATTATTTAGTCAAACGCAACGAGCGCAGAAACAAAGACGCTCAGAAAGAAATATACAAAACATTTCTAAACTTCGCCCAACAGTCCGGGATGCTCAGACGAGACCAATAATCTTCACATTATCAAAATATTAAGATGATAAAAAATCTTGCCATCCCAATTAACGAAAGGAAGTTTTCCAGACCCCTCAACCAATCATTAGCTTGTTTTCTTCCATGAAGCTGTAAGTGGGTACCTCCAAATTGTATGGTGCAGGACCCTTTCGAATTCGCCCAGAGATGTCATAGTGAGAACCATGGCATGGGCAAAACCATCCCCCAAAATCACCAGCATTAGGCAAGGGAATGCAACCCAGGTGTGTGCATACACCAATCACAATAAGCCACTCCGGGTTCTTAGCTCTGTCAGAATCTGGCTGCGGGTCACGAAGAGATGCCAAATCAACACTGTTTGCCAACTTAATATCCTCCTCAGTTCGACGCCTGATGAAAACAGGCTTGCCACGCCACTTAACAGTCACGGTAGAGCCCGGCTCAATACTGGACAGATCAACCTCGAGAGAAGCCAGAGCAAGAACATCCTTACTGGCAGACATGCTCAGGACAAACTTGAGGACGAGCAGACGGATAAGTGAGGCATAGACAAATCTACCACCTGTCAAGCAAAAGTAGGCAAATGCCCGCTTGCTCGGGTCACCAGGAGGGAAGCGTTCGTGATTATACTCATCATAGGTGATCTTAGAAGTGGGGTTCTTAACAGCAGCCACAGTTGGTGGAACACCAGGAACTACACTCTCCTCCTTTCTAGGAGTCAGCGAATCTGAAGCAAAACCTGAAATAACAAATAATCCTGAATAATATTCCATTACAGCATCATCGCATTTTTTTTCATACAGGAACTGGCTGCTGGAAGTCCAGTAGCACAGGACAAGCCAAAAAAAAAAAAAAAAAAACAGAGAGAGAGAGAAAAATGGAAGAGTGAATAATAGTACTGCTACATGAGGATAGCTCATCAGAAATCACAAGTTGTCCGAACACACATCAGTCGAAGTAAACACATTAAACAGTTACTGGAGTATTTAAAGTAAGTAAGTCGAACTCTCTAAAGACAAAGATAATTGGACAACATAGTCAAGAAAAACTAACTCAGCAATGTGAAAAATGTTCAATATCAGTTGATTTAAAATATAAAGTACAGTCATCTAAATGAGGGATTCTAAAACAAGCTGTTAAAAAAGGGGAAAGTTCCTTCCTTTCCCTTTTCTTCTTCTTCTTCAATGTTCAGCCCATCACCAGCAGGAGACCAGCCAGACAAGAGCTGGCGACCTCGCCGGCCCCTGGCAAGGCTGAGCCTTGCTGGCAGCTGGGTGAGCTCGAGCCTTGACCAGCCGCTGGTGAGCTCAGCCTTGCCAGGCCACCGCGAGGTCAACATCACCCGGCCCGGCCAAAGTGAGGCCAACCTCGTGGTGTGGTGGCCCAGCGAGGTCGAGCTTGCCCAGCCAAATCAAGGCCAAGCCTCTCCCAACTGCCAGCAAGGCTCGGCCAACGAGGCTCAGCCTCGCTGGGAGCCGGCGACCCTTTTGTGAGGTCGCCAGCCACCCCAAGGCTGGTGACCAGCTGATGCCCAGAGGAGAAAATGAAAAAAGAAAAGGAAAAAAGAAAATTAAAAACAGAAAAAAGTATTAAAAGTATTTAAAAAATTTAAAAAAATTATAAGTCACAAAATAATCTAAAGTTTTTACCAAACGCATTTCTATCCCAAGAATAGAAATTTTGGACAATTACCAAATGCCTTTATATGCTCAGAAATTATTCCCAAGAACAAAATAAAAAATAATCATTTCTGAGAAAAAGTTATTCCCAAAGAACATAATGGCTCCCATTTGCACCATAAGCAGCCAATAAATTTTTCTGACGTGAGTACACAAGACCAAAACTATATTCAGATAGTTCATAAAGGCTGCCCATCCGTTTGTCTATAAGTTCATGATATACCCATCTCTTTGTCGTGTTCATTCTAGCAACCTTCATCACCAATCTCATGCTGTCAAGGACTCTAATCTCCAGTCTAATGTTTGAATATATCAGCAGTTATCAACAAGAAGGACACTAGGGCTTCGACAGGAATAAGAGACTTAACTTTTCGATAAAGACCCAGCTCATTCCTTACAAGTTTTATTTAAGCCCCACCACAGTTACATACTAAACAATAGAGAAGTGTCACTGTGTTTGTGAAACTTGAAGAAGAGGTTGCCACAGGCCCACAGATCAGTTTTCTGCAGAGACTTGTAAAAAGCACACGAGTGCCTAGCGTGATCCTTGAAACTAAAAAGGAAAATCTCAAGGCCTTGTTTTTACACTACTGAGAAGACTATTCTACTTTGTCCTTTACAAAATTAACAACATTAGAATCTACCGACAAGAACTAGCCATGGATTGCCAGCAATAATTGCTACTGGGACGGCTAAAATATGCACAATTAATACTTCCAGAAGGAATAAATATTCTCAGTAGTGGCAAATAGCTCACATTTCACCATTAAACAAAAATATATGATATATGCAAACCATATAACGATACAAAATCGCCAACAAAAGGAAGTAGGATAGAGTTTATAAGACATGCCAAGCCTCGACACACAAATGACTGGCTAAAATGGATATTGAAAATGCAGCCACTGGGATGAAGCGCCCCAGTTTCTAGCAACCTCTTTCAGCAATCAGAAATCTACTTAACAACAACAGCAGCGGCAATCATTTCAGCAGTCGGCTATTATTGCAAAACGACTGAGCAAGAGAAAACATGCCGGCCGGGAACGAAAGCCGTATTCTTTCGTTCGCATTACATCGTCGCCTAAAAACCAGAAAAGCCACGAACAACCTCTCTAGCAGAGACACGGCACGTCCTATGAAACCGGAACGAAAAGGCTGGGTTTTTTTTTTTTTTCTAATGGGAATTGAAAAGCCCTGGAATCTACAAATACCAAGATCAATCATTTTACGAAATTTTAATGACCGCGAAGAGCGGAAACAATCGCGAGAGATGGGGAGAACCCTAACCTCTATGCGGCAGATTCAGCTCCGGCCGGTAAAAGAGAGACCCGGAGAATCCGGCGGATCTGAGATCATCGGACGCAGGCGGCGAATCGGGGCCGCCGACGGGGTTCCTGGAGGCGGCTGCGGAGGCGGCGGCGTGGCCGGGCCTCCACGGCGAGACGACAGAAGAGAGCCTCCTGGTCGCAACCCTCAACATCTCCTCCTTGACGACGACGACGACTCTCAAGACCTTCGAAGCGAGGCTCGCGAAGCCCGCGGCGGCTTTCGATTCGATTGCGTCTCGCAGAAGCTGGGAAGGGGTCGTAGTCGTGTCGCTCGGTAGTAAACAAATCTCGCGAAGCGCCTCGAGAGCAGCTGGCGATTGTTATCGACCGGTCATCGTAGAGCGAGAAGAGTGGGCCCCTCTGGGCTCTGGCGTGGAAGTGTAGGGGTGGTGAATTCATTGCCTATCGAATTGTGACACGTGAGCCTCCGAGCGCGAAGGAGCGGAGGATTGGCACGAGGCATCACAGGTTCGGGATGGGCCGGTCCGGGAGTATTTAATAAATATGGTTCGGGCCGAAGGTTTCTGACCCTGAAAACTGGGCCTAGCCTGATTGAACATTGAAAGGCTCAGACCAGGCCTAACTTTATTTGGATCGGTTCGAGCCGGTTATGCCTGGCCCAGTTTTCTCATTTTCTTGCGTTGAAGAAATTTCACCCCTAAAACACCTGGTGGCGGCAGTACCCACTCTGAGTAGGGGTGAGTATAGTTTCATAATAGAACCTAAAACTAAAGAATCGGACCGATAGAAACCTGTCTCTGGTTCCAGATTTCAAAATATGCAAGGTACATTCTAGGTTCTAAAAATTAGGAAACCTATTTTGATAAGTAAGTTCTGGATTCTAAGTACGTGGAAATTAGAACCTGTAATCTGAAATAAATTCTCGTGCTTTTTTTATCTATGTCTTTGCATGATTTCGCGGTATTTCGTGATTAAAACTTTTACTTTGTTAATATTTCATATTTTTCACGTGTTTAGATATTAGTTGGGATCAATGGGTTGTGATAGAAAATAATAATCATTAAAAGTTATGACTCGTTACAATTGTTCACTTAATAATATAAGTGGAATTTGAAACTGATCTTTGAACCTAACAAGATGGATTCCAATGTATGCAAGGTAGATTTTAGGTTCCAAAAAATAAGGAATCTATTCTAGCTAATAAGTTCTAAGTTCTTGTTGGAACTTATATATAATCTAAAATTGCTTACCCTGACTGTGAGAGGATTGATTAGTGATCTCTTCACCAATGCATTGGGAAACTAGTGTCGCGTATTGAGAACGTGGGATTCTCCCGCTCCCAATTTGAAGTAGAGTAAAACCAATGATTTCCTAATTAGGGGAGTAGAATCCGAATATGTCAATTAAAATCACAAGCAAACTCTTGTAAAAAGTATAGATTGATGGCTCTATTATAAAATAACCTTTTCATTTTTTAATTTTAATTGTCACTTTGTTTCCTTATAAAGTGCAATACTTTATAATATCTTTATATAATGAAAATCATCTCAACATCTGTGTATCGAGATTAACAATCTAATGCCTTTGTTCTTGTACGGTATTGGAGTCACTTACACCTTTTTGCATACGCACCTTCACCCCATTAGTCAATTCCACATGCTACGGTTAAAATTTCGCACGCCCCTCATAATCCAACTAACGCGTGAGAGGGGTATTTTAATTATCGTCCCACATCACTTTACAATAAGTCATGAATACTATTTTTGTGTGTGATCTCCCGTCACCAAAATGCTTAAGGTTTTAAAATGATTAACACTGGTTCCATAAAAACTTTTATAGACCTGGATATAACATGGGTTTTGAAATGATAGTTCTTGAAGTGACTGCAAAGTTATCTCATATAATTAAAGATGAATAAGAGAAGAGTAGGTAAAAGTAGATCAACTTTTGCATCTGGATCTTCTCGAAAACGCACTCTGGCCATCATTAGTTCAAACTTTATTCGGAATAGGAGAAATATTAGAAAGCATATGCTAGAAGCCAAAACTAGTTGGCATATTTATAAAGGGTAAAAATCACAAAAAAATCTAAAACTACACCAAATGTGATACATTCACGATCAAATCTATTGACATAAAAAATCTTAAATTTATAATCGCGTGATAAATTTATCCCAAATTTGTATTTGTATGATATATTTACTCCAAATATTTTTCTAACACAAGAAAAATCACAAACTTAGACATGCGTTGTATTATTATTACCCATCAACATATATTCTTCTTTCTCATTTGTCTTTATTGCTGCCCTTGTTGCCGTTGCTGCCACCCTTTGCCATTGTCTTCACCATCGCAAAACAAGGAAGAAAATGGAGGACGAAGGTTAAAAAAAAGAAAAGAGAAAAACGAGAGAAAAAAATATATAATAAGGTGACATATCTTAATCATGCGAGCATAATTTTAAAATGCATTTGTTGCAAGTGTATAAATTTGGAGTGAATATGACACGATAATAAGTTTATTGAAATAAACGTGTCGTATATTTATAAATTTAAAATTCCCGACCTAAAAAAGAAATAGGGTAACGGTGAACATTGTTTAAGTTTTTTTTGGGCTTTTTTCTCCTTTTACGAATGTCTACCGAAAAAAGAAAAAAGATTAATAGACAAGGTAGAGTTAAAGGAAGAAGATGAACCGGCCCAAAAAAGGAAAACATTCGGGAATCCCACGGCGTACGGGAAGATGCCCCCGCCCCTCCCTCCACTGTCCAGTCCTCGTCGATCACGAGCTTTTCATAGTCTTCCCCGAAAGTGCCGAGGATCAATTTTTTTTATTCGCGGAATCAGATAGAAAAGCTGAAAAAGCCATTTTTATCAAGGCGCAATTCATATTCACCTCCGATATTCCCCCGACATTTCCCCGATTAATTATAATTTATTCCCCCAGAGAAATGGAGAAGAACAGCGCACGAAATAATTCCGTAAGCTACTAAGCTTTAAAAAAAAAAAAAAAAAAAAATAAAAGAAATGATTTGTAAAATAATGCCCGACTGCAACAAAAAAACAAATCCTGCAAAGTCAGCACTGAAACCGTACTCCATCGCCGAAGAGAGAGAAGCGACAACGATCGAGGCGTGCGTGCTCCGCTGCAAGCAAAGGGCATTTTCTCTCTCCTCCGACACGGACGGATACAGACAAGGCCTCTTGCTCCGTCGTCGTCCCTATCCAAAAAGCTCCCTCACTCTCTCTCTCTCTCTCTCTCTGTCGCCCCGGCTGAGATTCCTCATCGGAATCGTACTCCGAGGTCGCCGCTCCGATGGCGGTGGGGCCGCTCGCCTTTGTGCTGGTCGTCGCCGGGATCCTGTGCGCGGAGTCCAAGTTCGTGGTGTACAACACTTCGGCGGGGATCGATCCTGGGAAGCTGAACGTTCACCTGGTCGCTCACACTCACGACGATGTCGGCTGGTTGAAGACCGTTGACCAGTACTATGTTGGCTCCAATAACTCGATCCAGGTCTCTCTCTCTCCCTCCCTCTCGGCTTGTTTTTTCTTCTTTTCCGTACTTAAAATGTTGGGGGAATTTGAATTTGGTGGCATGATCATTGTAGGGGGCTTGTGTTCAAAATGTCCTAGATTCTTTATGGCCAGCGCTCTTGGCGGATAAGAATCGGAAGTTCATATACGTCGAACAGGCAAGTTTGTTTCTTTCCTTCTTTAGCGGTCTTGTCTGGTCGCGCGCGGAACGTAGGAGCCCAACTTCTCAGTTTTTCATTGTTTTATTCCTTTTTTGTTGCTTTCTTAGCAAAAATGGAAAGTTAGTCAAACTACTGCTCTGGGCCTAATTTGGTGGAAATCTGTGGTTGGTATAACTCCATCAATTAGCTTATCATGTCGCTGATCACAAAGATATGAAATTCTAGAGCTTTCTAGATGTTGGGATACTCTGAAGAGGTGAATGTTCTGAGACAGGAAGGCGAAAATGGGATTATGGGAAGCCCTTTTATTGATTTCTTGGACTCCCAAGTATCTGTACTTGAGCATTCAAGTGTCTTGATGTGACTGTTAGTTGTTCAGCTGATCAAATGTTTGAACTATCCGTCAGATAGCAAGTCCATATTGGTAACTCTGAGTATCAGTTTGAGTTGAGGTTTTCCTGATTGGAAGGCTAAAAGTAAGGTAGCTTTAGTAATTTTGATTTGGGTGCCCATGTAAGACTGATTAGGTTGTGATGCAGCTCTTCTTTTTTTAAGTTACCATGGAAGACTTATACGCTTCCCAGGTCAGACACGTGCTCTCTTGTATCAAGTCATTAGCTTGGGGATGAATTGATCTAAACCTTGTTCTCACAAAGGTTACCCTTACCTAACGAAAGCATGAAAAAGGAGGGATTTTTTGACTTTTGTATCATATTTAGTTGGTGAACTTTCATGCAGGCATTTTTCCAGCGGTGGTGGAGAGGTCAAAGTGAAACAGTCCAGAATATTGTCAGGCAACTTGTTAATTCTGGTCAGCTGGAGCTCATGTAAGATAGTGTGCTACAAGTTATTAGATTTGAACCTTTTGTGTTTGTTTACAACTAGACACAATCAAGAAGAAAGCTGTTTTTCGACCCCAAAAAAAAACAAAGAAGAAGAAGAAGAAAAGCTGTTTGAATCTGATTTTCATTTTTTCACTGCTTAAGAATACCCAGTTCAATTTTCTTGGGGTTCAATGCTGCTAATTTCATTACTATAGTGAGTTTTGTTTGTTATATTACGGAAAAATACTTGTGGGTGCCTTTTACTTTCAGGGCCAAATGAATAACTGAGGATCTAGGGACTTGATGTGCTTTTTTACATCTCTGACCAAACCCTTGTTGCAGAAATGGTGGCATGTGCATGCATGATGAAGCAGTGCCGCATTACATTGATATGATTGACCAGACAACTCTCGGTCATCGTTTCATTAAGGAGGAGTTTGGTGTGACTCCCAGAATTGGCTGGCAAATTGATCCATTTGGTCATTCTGCAGTGCAAGCTTACTTGTTAGGAGCAGAGGCAAGTTTGCTAATGCAACTCCATGTTATTTCTTAACAAAAATCTCTATACCACGTCTAAGTCATGGCATAATAGGCAAGAAATGATCCTCTTTATATGCCTAAGTCGGTGAACGTGCACCATTAGGAGGATGCTTACATAGGCAGTCGAAACTCTACATGCCACTGTTATCATGATTGACAGTTTCTCATGACATATATATCCCCCCTTTTAATCCCCATTTATGTAGTAAATAGTTATAAACATTTAATCTAACTTTCTATTTGCTTAGGCTGGGTTCGACTCGTTTTTCTATGGCCGCATAGATTATCAAGACAGGGCAAAACGTAAAGATGAGAAGAGTCTTGAAGTAATTTGGCGAGGTTCTAAGAGCCTTGGTTCATCTGCTCAGGTGAAGAACGGATCTGTCTATCTACGTGTAAAAGATTTGTTTATTTGCATGGTTCACTGGACATGTGGGTTCTTGTATCAGATTGAATCAATTAATGGGATGTGCTCAGGTTCATATCGCTCCTTTTATTTCCTTCTTCTCAATACTTTTAGCTCCTTTTGAATTGTTCCAGATTTTTGCTGGCGCTTTCCCTCAGAATTATGAACCTCCATCTGGTTTCTATTTTGAAGTTAATGATGATTCGCCCATAGTTCAGGTAACTGGTAACATATGGAACAAGTTGTTATATACTAAAACATTATTGCTTACTTATCCTAGAAGCTTCACTTATTCTCCCTGTTGCATGCAGGATGATATCACTTTGTTTGACTACAATGTTGAAGAACGTGTGAATGCGTTTGTTGCTGCTGCAATAGCCCAAGTTAGTGGATATTAATGTTTTAAAATTTTACTGAAATTCTTCTTCCCAATCTGACTGTCCCCTTTGTTGACGTCTTTTGAGCTTTGGATTCAGTTTTAGCATTTTATCTACTGTGAAGCAGAATGCACTGCTTTCTTTCGTTTACAACTTTTCTTTTTTTTTTTTGTTTTGAGCAGAAGATTACCATGTCAGTTGTTCTGCTAGTGAGTGTGTAATAGATATTTTCCATTGAATTTTACATGAAACTTCAAAATTGTGAAACCAGTTTCCTAAACTCACATAATTATGCTGAACTTGAGCTACTATCTCATGAGGAGCTACCTGAGTAAGTAATTATAGTGGTAAAAAGATTTAGAAAGAAATAGCTTCAACAGTTCAGCTTATCCAATTCATTTCGCTTGGGCTATGGTTCCAGTGAGTAGAATAATTGAGTATAGGTTGAACATGTGAATGCTAGTAGTTTGATACGAATCTGTGTTACAAGACATTAGTCTGTAACCTTAAGTTTAACCTCTCCAAGTGAGCATCGAAGCCAGATTTCTCTCTTCCACAATGATCTCTTATTAGTTGAAACTGATGATGAATATCATATTCTCAGGCAAACATCACTCGGACAAATCATGTAATGTGGACTATGGGAACAGATTTCAAGTATCAGTATGCCCATTCATGGTATAGGAATATGGATAAACTAATTCATTACGTGAACAAGGTATTCATTTCCCTCACTACTTCATAACTGTTTATTCCTCTTTGAGATCACCTGGGATTCAATATTCACTTTTAATTTTTGCTTCTTCATATCTTCAATCTTCTGTTATGAATATTATCCTATCAAGAGTTTTTACATTTTACTTCATAGTAACCTTCATTGTGTTGAATACCATTTTCTACTACCAACAGGATGGGCGTGTAAATGCTCTTTATTCAACCCCATCCATATACACCGATGCAAAGTATGCAGCAAAAAAAGCATGGCCACTCAAGACTGGTGATTTCTTTCCGTAAGTTTAATGTGTAGCTGGACTCTCCTCCTCCTTCATCTTCTTTTATATGTTGTACTAAAGTTGAAGAATTATGATTCCAGGTATGCGGATCGTGCAAATGCTTATTGGACGGGATACTTTACAAGCAGAGCTGCTCTTAAACGTTATGTTAGGATTATGAGTGGCTACTATTTGGTATGAGTGTATGAGAATAATCTTTTGGTAGGATTAAGTGATCTTATTGATTGGTTTGTTGGGGTTGTGATTGTTGTATTTGGGTTTTGTTAGGCTGCAAGACAGCTGGAGTTTTTCAGGGGAAGAAGTGATTCAGGCCAAAACACAGATTTGTTAGGGGATGCATTGGCAATTGCTCAACATCATGATGCAGTAACTGGCACAGAAAAGCAGCATGTGGCTAATGACTATGCCAAGCGTCTAGCCATGGGTTACTCTGAGGTAATTACAATTTTAGCACGATTATTTTCTCCATTGAGTATCACATATCAATCGTGTTCATATTCTTTGTGCAGGCTGAAGCCGTAGTTGCATCTTCACTGGCCTGCCTAGTGGAGTCAACATCATACAAAGAATGTGGAAACCCATCTACAAAATTTGAACAGGCAAATATTTGATCTTAAAGCTTGTGAACCATTCTTAATGTTCTTTAACTCCTGTGGCTGTTGTAGGGTGCGAGTTGATCTTTTAGTTCCTTAAGAAGATTTGGTGCTGTTTTTACCTTGCTATCTCTCTGGTTGAGGTGAAAGTCTTCGATGAAACATGGTACTTTCAATGGTACTAGTTGTTTAATCTATAAGTACCGAGTGCAGACGGGCATAGAGAATAACATACTTCACTATGTGCATATTTCTGCAGCTAGCTAACATGATTGACATAGGTCAAACCATCAGACTCATCTTGTTCTTCCCTTATGATGAAAATAAAAAAAGATATCTGTAGTGAAAATTTGGACAATAAAATTGAAGAAAATTTTGTTATTCTGGACATTAAAATTGAATAAGCAATTCATTTTTCCTTTCTTTATCTTTGTTCCAATTTTGAGTTATTTAAGGATCCTTACCTGTTCATATTGGAGTTTATAATCAATCTGACAGAAAGCATAATACTTCTTGTCCCAGTGTCCGCTCATGAATATAAGCTACTGTCCTCCAGCAGAAGCTGATTTCTCCAGTGGGAAAACATTGGTAAAGGGATAAAGTCTCAATCAGATCATGTTCTTGTATTAAATGAATGTTTGTTCCTTTTGAAGATATATTAACTGTGGTTTCATGGATTCTAGGTTATAGTTGCTTACAACTCGCTTGGATGGAAGAGAGAAGATATTATTCGAATTCCTGTGAGTATCCTGATGACCTTATGAATGAGTTGAACAGTATTGTATGAAGAGTAATCCTTGGTACTCCTTTTGAGTTCTTCACTCTTGACTCAATAATTTCCAATTCTTAATCTCCTAAATGGTCAGTTCAGCAGGCCATTGAACTTTGTTAGGTGATTAATCTTTCCATAAGTAAGTTTGCTTAATGAAGTTGATCGAAGCTTCTACATGGTAAGAGAAATAAAAATCTTACCTGGATGACTACTACTTTGAATCTTTTTGGGGGAGGGTTTCTACTTTTCAAACTCAAATTTTCTCCTCCCTGATTTTATGCCATCATATTTCCTTGTACAAAAATTATAACTTCCTATGCCTTTATTCTCATCTTTATGCATGTGATTTTTGCAAAACCTATCACCTGTCTGTAATTATTTTGGACAATTCAGCTGCCTCTCTCTTTTTTTGATCAAGGGATGGATGTATATATTCTTAGGTTCAGTGACATTAGTTGTGTATTCATTAAGTCAGGGTTTCTGTAGGTCATGACAGAAGATGTTAGTGTTCATGACTCTGAAGGAAAGGAGGTTACATCTCAGTTGATTCCTATTACCGATACATTCCTCAGCTTTAGAAGCTACCATGTCATGGCATACTTGGGTAAAACTACGACTGAGACACCCAAGTATTGGCTTGTTTTTTCGGCTTCTGTACCAGCTCTTGGTTTCAGTACATTCTTCATCTCAAGTGCCAAAGCAACAGGTTCAGTGCTGTGATTCTCCAATATTCTTGCTACTCCGGCCTGTCATAATTAGATTTAACATCCAGCACACAAAATTTTTATTACAGGTGCTAATTCAGCTAAATCAAAAGTATACACCATTGAGAGAGGCCAAAAATCCTCTGTTGATATTCATCAAGGGAATATTAAGCTTACGTATTCTGCTGAGGAAGGCAGAATTGCTTATTATGCTGATAGCAAACGTTTTGTAAGTGGTGTACCATTTCCTGATTCTATTGGTTGTTGGTTGAGGGTGGGTGAGTTTGTGTCTAGCAGTGATCTTATGCGCATCTTTAAATTTTAGGTTGAGGAACATGTCGAGCAGTCTTACAGTTTCTATACTTCATATAACGGAACTAAAGAAGATCCTCAGGTTGTGAAACCTTCTCCTCTAGGACTTCTAATCTTGTTTCTTTGTTTTCAAGTCTATCTCATATATCATGGAATGTGTTATTTAGGCCTCCGGAGCATACATCTTCCGTCCAAATACCACATTTCCTTTGAAACCTGAAAAAAAGGTTTGTGATGCTTTGTTATGTACTGAAATAGTCACTAAGTTATGTTTCTTAGGAAATCATTCTGAATTTGCAGAATCCTCTAACTGTCATGCATGGACCGGTGATCGATGAAGTCCACCAGCAGATCAATCCATGGATATATCAGGTACCTTGATGGTGTAAATTTTTTTTAGTGGGTTTACTGATCCTTATGACATTTTTACATCTCTGTTCTTAATCCTATTTAGGTTTGATGTGAGGCACTTTTATGGTCTAGACTATAATTCAGCCTGACATGAGAATTAAGTTTGAATGCCTGTTCTTTGAAGTGGAATTCGGTTCAGAAGGTTCAGTGCTGCGGTAACTGCAAAACTCTGATGGTGGCAAAAAAAGCATGACTATGTTGTAGATTCATTTTTTTTAGTTAATATTCGGCCTCTCTCTCTCTCTCTCTCTCTCTCTCTCTCTCTCTCATGCATTGCAGCAATAATAAGAAATTTTCTTTCAAATTATAAGTTTGAAGCAAGATTAGTGCTAGTTACCCGATAATCAGGAATTTGCACTTTTCACTCTCATATTTTAGGTCCAGTATAAATAGAACCACAGTAAATAGGTGGTGGATGTGTAGTTTCATTCAGTCATTCATGACATCTAATATCTTGATGGTGGGTAGCCTTTGGGATAATTATTTTCCTTAGATCCAAGAGTTAAGTAGAAGATCTTGTTCCCAAGAAAGATTAAAAGACAATATCCTGTATTTTCTGAATTACTCTGATGCTTCTTCTTGGGAATGTGTTTTTCTTTTGCATGCAGATCACCCGTCTGAGCAAGGCAAAGGAACATGTTGAAGTTGAGTTCATGGTAGGTTTTTCCATTGCTGTTTCTTCACTGTGGTTGAAAAAAAAAAAAAATCCGGATGATGAGATTTGTTCAAATACATTGTGTTTATCTTGTTATCAGGTTGGACCAATTCCAATTGATGATGGGTTCGGAAAAGAAGTTGTTACCCAGATTTCAACTTCCATGAAGACAAATAAGACATTCTACACAGATTCCAATGGACGCGATTTCATTGAGAGGGTATAATGACAATAATAAATTCAAATTTTTTTCTAGGGTAGATGACACTTGTATTATCTGGATAGCAGATGTTGTTGCTAGTTCATTGCCTTGAGCAGTCATTCATTTTCAATTGATGTTTTTGGAGGCAGGTGTGTTGTGAAAATTTTCTCGTCTGTTTATTAAGGAATTGTGATTATCTTTGTCGCAGATTCGTGACTATAGAACAGATTGGGATCTGAAAGTGAACCAACCAGCTGCTGGAAATTACTATCCGGTATTCTTTTTCCCCCAGATTTTGGAGATCTACAATGATATGTATATTTTGCAACGACCACAGTGCGCATTAGCATATTTGATATGAATAACATGCTCTACTTTCCTTTTTCTTTTTCAAACATTGTGGAAGCATGCTTGCTGAGTGTTTAGATGTATCCACTCCAAGATCTCCTTTTTCCTTTTATTCCCTGATTTACTTCTCACAGTTTGCTTGCAATATTGCTTGTTATAATCTAATCTTTTCCATAGTTGTTTGTCATGTTCTTAGACTTTTGATTCTGATTAGGAGGTATACCTTAGTATGGCCAGTGAGCCTTAACTATATATCCTTTTGATTGATATGTAGATTTTTCATTTTTCAGATAAATCTTGGAATTTTCTTTAAAGATAATGAGAAAGAATTCTCTGTTTTGGTTGATCGATCTGTGGGAGGATCAAGCTTAGTTGATGGCCAAATTGAGCTAATGCTTCATCGGTAAATCATGAATATTTCTGATTCTGGAAGCTACATAATTGTCTTGGAAGTTATCAGATATAGGATATCAGAAGCTTCAAACTGACAGTGTAGCCATAAATCTCTATGTAGGAGACTGCTCCACGACGATTCCAGAGGAGTGGCAGAAGCCCTGAATGAAACAGTCTGTGTCCTTAAGGATTGCAAGGGGCTGATTGTAAGCACATATTGTCAGAAATTATTTCTTGAAGAGTGTTATCATGGTTATTCTAAATTCTCCTCCATTGTTCCTTCTATCGGGAGAGATGCATATAGTATGAAGCATCTCTCAACTTGGCTCTTATTGAAGATATACATTGTTGCAGATTCAAGGAAAGTACTACTTCAGATTTGATCCGTTAGGAGAGGGAGCTAAGTGGCGTCGATCATTTGGCCAGGAGATATATTCTCCACTCCTCTTAGCATTTGCTGAACAGGTATGTTGAAACAAAAACTGAAGCCTGTCTTCTCCATCACTTGAAACAGAGAGCGATACTATTTTGAATGGTAATATTTCCCCTTTCAGGATGGAGACTACTGGAGGAATTCTCGCACAACTACCTTCTCTGGGATAGATTCCTCCTACACTTTGCCTGAAAATGTTGCTATATTAACTCTCCAGGTGATATCCTAGTTTCCATCATCATATCTGTCATTGTTCCTCTTAGGAAGAAATGAATGGTACAGCTTATTTGCTGGAGATTTGATTCTGCACAATCAGCGTTGTAGCTGTATGATCATCTTATGTTACTTGATATCTATTTGGTTGTCCTTTTGCTAGTCAATATTTGTTGGTCCTCCTGAGTAATATCGTGTCGCATGAATCATGCAGGAGCTTAACGACGGAAAAGTTCTCCTTCGGTTAGCACATTTGTATGAGGTTTGTCTCTTTCTGTTGCTCAAATCAAGTATTAGAAACTTTCGTTGGATTCACTGCTCAATTGACTGCATCCTGTTTACTTCGCATTATGTGATCCATATTAAAATTCTTATTCTTTAATCTTCTGTCTTTTGCCTGGTTGGACCTATGTGAAGATTGAAGAAGACAAGGATCTTTCTGTAATGTCCAGTGTAGAACTGAAAAGTCTATTCCCTGGAAGGAAGGTAAAGTCAACTGACTAGTCTATCCGTTTTTTTGAGGATCGACCAGTTAACATCGACAAACACATTCGACTGACTCTCTTGCCTCCTCATCGATTTCAGATTGGCAAAGTGACGGAGATGAGCCTCTCTGCTAATCAAGAAAGGACGGAGATGGAGAGAAAGAGGCTCGTTTGGGAGGTGGAAGGCTCCAAAGGTAACGAAGGCAGGATCCTGAGGGGAGGGCCCATCAATCCCGCTGAACTGGTAGTGGAGATCGCTCCTATGGAAATCCGTACCTTCATCGTTCAGTTTGATCTGCACCAAGAGGTCTTCGACGCGTGAAAGGCATCGGAAATACACGGCATTCGGTCCAGAGAAGGCATTCCACGCCATGCGGGATTATTAACTAAGTCTGTCCTCCGAGCTCGGCACGAGTTGTATTATGAGTCTTGTTGTAGTTTTAATTCCCTTGTATAATGACGAACTGTAGTGTCTGTAAGTGGGCGCAGGCAGAGTATTCTGCAGTCAGGGTGGTGTAAATCGATGGGAATAACATCCCTGAGCATATACTCATGCCTTTGTGCCTGCCGTCTGAAACTATGGTGGAAATATTATGAATCCAATTCCAACTTGGCTTCCTCCGTCTTTGTTCCTTGGAATTCACCGCTGTCTAAATTTACTTTTATATTCATGAAAAATGTTCAGTATATTCTCGGCTACTGGTTAAGCATACTAATTAAGAAATAATTCATATTGAAAAGACCATTCATGCATTGGAAATCATTAGAGCTTTCTTAATTAGTTATTCAACACAAGGTAAGGAAATCCAACTGAGAAATGCATGTTAAATTTGGAAATTGATATAAATGGTTATTGAATTTTAACTTAATGCGCATTATGATTTTTGAACTTTAATTTAATGCCCAATATCGTTCTCAAACTTCAAATTTGTTTCATACGATTCTTAAATTTTTAGTACATTTTCAAACGAGTGCTTAAAACCATATGAAAATATTCAATAATGTCTTTAAACTTAAAGTAATAGAAGAATAATAATGGAGAGTAAATGACGAATATACTAGTGAAATTAGGTTCTTCTTTGAGACTGTGAAAGTCCACTTTGGGTCTTGATATAAGAAAATAAAAGCATTTCGAGTTTTCATATGAGATAATGTTTATTTTAGATTTTTTTTAAAAATCTAAAGGCATTTTGAACCATTTTTTCCAAATGGATATTTTCATATAATCTCAAGATTAATTTAAATATTTATTAAAAGTTCATGATGAAAATTATAAAAATAAGAAATTCAGGAATGATATAATATATTGGATCAAAATTTAATGACCATATTAAATAAATTAAAAATCCAAATAACACATTGCATGTTGAGCCATTATCCCTTCAAACTCCGATGGCTTCTTCCAAGTAGCTGGGGATTTTCCGTAAATGAGCCCCTGGAGCAGGGGCGCCAATGTAATTACTGAGGCCTATATTCGGTCAAGATGCGGCTGATGCCGGTCCGCCCGGAGCTCGCGCGTGACCGCGCCATAATAAAAAGGCCAGCGGCTGCCCCTCCGATCCGAAAAGCGTAAGAATTCGCGGTGTCTCCCGACGCGACCCGATCGAAGCTTCTTTCTCCTCTCTCCACGGGATTCCCGAAGATTTTCATGTCCATCTTGCCCACCGAGACCCAAGGATTCGAATCGCCTCCTTCCTCTCGAGCTCTCCCTCCGAACCCTAGCACCGATAATGGCGACCGCCGCCCTGTTCACCAGCCCCTCCCGCCCGACGCTCAGGTGCCCCCTCCCGTCTCCGGCGAGGTTCCAGGTACGACGGTGCGCGGATTCTTTCGGTTTGAGATTGCGTAGTATGGAGGATGATCAGAGCGCGATGTGTGTCCGGTTGGTGGTTGGGCCGAGGGATTGGGATAATCTGGCTTGTGATGTATTATTGTGTTGCGTTAGCTGAACGCCGTGTAGGTAGCAGAGTGCTTCTTGTTTCGTAGATAGTCGCCGGTCGGTCGGAACTGTTGATGTTTGAGTGAGTGAGTACTGATTTGTGCTATTCAAGAACCTGAAAAGAGAAATGGAGGTAGAGATCCACTGGGCTGGGGGTGTGGCTTTTAGGTACACCTGCTTGTTGTGCAGGCGTGCCTGCTGATTCTTAGCTGATCAGGTGTCGGTGCGATAAATTAATGTATGCGACCGGAAGTTTGTACAATGTGGCTATTATGGAGTCATATCTTCGTCTTGAATCATTGTCATGTTTCTATCGTGTTGTTTCTGAGTCTTTGCTGGCAGTATCGTGATCCTGTACATTTTCACATATTCTTTTGGTAACTAGGATGTGCTGCCTGACTCATTAGGATGAAATTTGATGCTATGCAGGAACGTTGGCTGCTATTGCAGAGAGTTCTAGCGGATCTTCCCAAAAGGTATGCTTGAAATTGGTAATTTCACTAGTAATAAGGAAGTTACTGCACTCCGCGTAATGAGTTTTGTATAGGTAATTAGTGCAAGTTAGAATTATAAAACTTACAAGTAGGGGCTTTTACACTTATTTTTGGGTTTGGATAGGTTAAATTGGATGAGGATATTGTGAGAGTCGATATGCTTGAATGCGTCAGTTAAGGGTGACATACATCATTGCTGCCTCCCCAGGTGAGTGCATCAGGAAGTCCAAATGGTCAAAAATCTGGATCTTCTCAGGCAAAATGTAAGGCATCAGCCACCAATGGTGCTCGAATTCAGCATGCTCGAATTCAGCAAGCTACTGGGTCTATGGATTCACTTGGAAGCCCTATGCAATCAGCAGGAAGAAGAGCTCAAGTTGTTAGTGGGAATCACCTGTTGAACTTCCATTATGACCCCATTTCTCGCTCTCACTCCAGGCAGCCTCCTCCTCCACCACGAAGGCAACAAAAGATAAAGCCGTATAATAAAGATTTGTTCCTTCAGGCAAACTACAAGTTTGTTGTTCTTGATTCCGCTGACTATGAACCTGATTTGATGAATCCGGATAAAATGTTGCGGTGGGAGGACATTATCTGTGTTAGGTACTCAACCCCCTCAGCGGTGCAGTGCCCAATTTGCTTGGACTATCCTCTATGTCCACAAATAACTTCATGTGGGCACATTTTCTGTTTCCCATGTATTTTACAGTACTTGTTAATGGGCAAGGACAACCATAGAGTCGACTGCTTCAAGAGATGCCCCTTATGTTTTGTAATGATATCCCAGAAGGAATTATATACTGTCCACATCGAGAGTGTGAAGCCATATGCGGTTGAGGATATCATCGAGTTTATGCTTTTAACTCGAGAAAAAGATTCCCTTGTTCCCTCGGAGAAAAATAAGCAGGAAAGTGCTTCCATGCAATGCGACATCAATGCTATAGACAATGCTTTTTCAAAATTTACCTTCACTGCAGATGCTGATTTATCTATTAGAAAAGCAATAGCTGATCTTGATGGTTGGCTAGCCAAGGCAGATTCAGGGCTTGTTGATGATTTAGAGAAACTTCCCTATGTTTCTGCCGCAATAAAGGAATTGGAGAAGAGAAAGAAGTATTGGAATGAGCACCGAGTTACGGACAGTAATAGATCTTGTAAGTCGTCTTCCCATATGTTGAATTGTGAACATGAAACCTTGAAAAGGAGAAATGGATCATTGCCCACTGATAGATATGATGAGAAAGAGTTGTTGGCTAAGTTAAGGCTAGGTATATCTGATATTTCATCTTTTGTAGATCAAAATGCTGATGCTAGTCAAACTCTAGAAGACAAAGATCAGGAGATGTCATCTTTTAAGGATGGAAAAAGTGTAGAAAAGAACTTGAGCAGCTCCGGGAATATAAAGGACAGGGAACTGTACAACTTCTACCAGGTAAGACAAAGCAGCAAGGATTTTCTTCTCTCTTTTTTCTTTTTGTATCTGGCATCTGAGTATGTTCAGTATTGACTGGTTAGATGGTAGGAAAGTTAGATGCAATGGCCCTTTCTCACCATTGTTTTAACTGCTCATGAGAGGTGAAGTTACATTATTTTTCTTGACAAGATATAGTTTGGTTGGGATTTTCTCTAAGAGAATGACCAAGAAATGGTTCAAGATGCCATCCATGTGGTGGTTTTACTTTTTTCAGGGGCCTGTAGAGGAATTAGGGAAATTGCAAAAAAGCCTGCTTTACTTCTGTTGCTGCATCTACAAGTTTATTTTACTTGCTGTGGAGAAAATGCTTTTATAAATCACACTTGAATGGGTATTTATTTTTTATTTAATTTTTTTTTGGTGTTTGTGAATAATGATTGCTGAATGAATAGATATACAACCAGAAAGTAATGCTGGATAGCAGCCATGCATGTCGATGTTCATCTTTGCTTGTACTGCAATTTGTGTGCATTGTTTTTATCGTGCCATTTGACTGTGGCCAAATGATTGGTGTGACTTTGTACATTTCTCTCAGTCCCTGGGATTCAGTATAATTTAATGGCTGTTGGATTCCTTTTTGCATCTTATCCTCTTCTTGTATGTCTCTTTCAGGCTGTTGATGGTCAAAATCTTATTCTTCATCCTTTGAACATGAAGTGCCTCTTGCACCATTATGGAAGCTATGACATGCTCCCAAACAGGTTGATTTGATTTTCTTTTCTCATAGATTCTGGTGTACAAACAAGCTGTAGATATTTAGTGCTATGCATGAGAAGTAGCAGAGAATGCTGTTTAGAAGTTGGTCGTCTCCCCATCCCAGGGAATTATGCACAGCACTATGCAATTGATGGTGGGCAAAGGGATATCTCATGTATATCACTGCTTGTTATAATCATTTCTCCTTTGTCCCTTATTTACTGTTCAAACTCTCAAGGCTAACAGTGATTTATTGTCAGTCTTCTCCTAAAAGTGGAATGCATGAATTGCAGGATAAGTGGGAGGATTCTACAGTTGGAAACAGTTACTCAGTCAGAGTCCACCAGAAGACGGTATCGCTATTTGAGTCATTTTTCATTGACCACGGCATTTCAGGTATTAAATGATCGTCTTCCATTTCTCTGTCCTTCAAAATTATCGAGCATCTTGTGGAAAGTGGGCTGCTCATTATTTTGATTTACTTTGTTGACTCAGCTTTGTGAAATTGATCTGACTGGCATACTGCCTAGTGATTCTTTGCTTCCATTTATGGATGAAATTAAGAAACGCGAAAAGGAAAGGAAACAGCTAGCCAAAAAGGTGTGGTATTCTTCCCCCTCACATGTGAATCCTTCTTAAGAACATATTTTGGCAGTTTTCAAGCTCTTTATCAAATAGTGTTTTTGACGTTGCTCTTTAAATTTCGGTCCTTGCTTTGCTCTTAAAGTTGTATTATGTATGCCATTTTAGGAAAGAAAGGAAAAATTGAAGGCTGAAGCTGCCACTGAAGTTCCTATGTCTATACTATATGATATTGGACAGTCCTCCAGTTTTGGTTCCCCCACATTTTCGGCAGATGATTTTGAAGGTAATGTGGCGTTCCACTTGCAATGGCAATAATTAATATGCCATGCGCTATTATGTTTTTAATTAAAAAATCGTCATAATTACCCTTCTTGAGCCACCTTGGTGCATCATCACGAGCTGTACAACTTGCTGAGCTATACATAAATTACTTACTCATCTTCCCTGTGTCACAAGCTCTCGGAAATCCTGTGGTGATGTCATCAAGCCCTCCCACTGTTGGAGAGAGGAAAACATTCTCAAACGTGACTAGACTTGGATTTGCTGCCGCACATGATTCTCCTGCCTTGAAAAATGAGGAGGATGACTCTCTTCGTGGGACCAGCTCAAAAACTGATTCTCCTGGTATATTCCTAGTTATGCCGTGTTTTCTTTCTCTTTTGCGGTAAAGCGGTTTTTGTTCTTTTGTACTTTCTAGGTATCTGTCAATGAGCATTTAAGCATGTTTCTTTTGACCCGTGCATTGGCTGGTTCGGTCTCTCATCTTTGTAGGTGGGGGAGAGGCAAAAGCGCCATCTTTTGCTACAATGATATCTAAAGCTAAGTCGGTCGAAAGCTTGGAAGCATCTAAGATGAGCGAGGTGGGAAAGAAGGGGAAGAAACAGTCTCAAGTCCTCTTGTCGACAGCTGGTGGACGGCGCTACTAAAATACGATCTTGTCTTTCTTTTGTTTATAGAAGACATCATCCACTCGACCATATAACTGTGAATTCTGTAAATTAGTTTGACCTAACTCTCCCTCTCACCTGTAGATGGTTCTTGAATAATGCGGTGATTCAGAAATAATTTTAGTGGCCAACGTGTTGCTTGTTTCCATTGGGTTTTCTTCTTCTTTAGTTGATATTTCCCGAAGATGCCAATTTGCCGGGTTCCGTCGCGAGATGAGCCGGCAAGACTCTTATTCGGTTATCGTGATCTTGGATTATGGACTTGAAAATATTGACACTCTATGTTGGGCACCATAAGTTCTCCCGAATTTTGTACCCGCTACGTATCTCGACTGGAGTGTTCTCTCTTTGGATTTCGCTGTGATAATCTTTTTGATAATTAATAATTAGAAAAAAAAGGCCATCACGTCACAAGGAAGATCACTATTTCTAGGAGTTTCATCCAAGAAATGAAACAAACCAGGGAAATTCATACATGGAATTGATATGGACCAACTTATGTCCCTATTACAGATCCGGAGTTTAGAATCGAAGAGTTCAAGAAAATTGTACATATTCTCTCCCACGAAAAAGGATTTTTCTCCGTATGGTAACCTTCGAAGCGACTCAACAGATCACATGCAAAAAAACCGCTGCAAATTAGCTGCTTTATGAACGCGCGAATGTTTGGCACCCTTCCGAACGCAAGCGATGACACTGCGCCGAGCGACGACCCTCAAAGCCTCGGCTCTGCTGCGAGTCCTTCGCACCGCACCGAAGCGTCGACATCTCCAAACTTGCATCGATGCCAGAACCGTCAAGACAGGCTTTGACCCCGCAACTAGCCGCTCCAACTTCCAGGTCAAGGACATCCTCGAACGAGGGGACCTGTCGGGCGCGCGGCGGTTGTTTGATCAAATGCCCAACAGAAACACTGTCTCGACTAACATGATGATATCCGGGTACGTGAATGCCGGCGATCTGGTGAGCGCGAGGAAGTTGCTTGATGGCATGGCTGAGCGCACGGTGGTCTCGTGGACCATCTTGATGGGCGGGTACTTGCGGGCTGACAAGGTAAGTGAAGCATTCGAGCTTTTTGGGGAGATGCACCGGTGTGGCACGGAGGCAGACTACGTGACTTTTGCCACATTGTTGTCAGGCGTGCGTGACTCCGATACATTTAATGAAGTGATTCAAGTCCATGCTCAGATAATCAAACTGGGTTTCGATGTGGTTCTCATTGTTAACAATGCGTTGGTAGATGCTTATTGCAAGTCTTGTCGGCTTGGCTTAGGTAGCCAGCTGTTCAAGGAAGTGCCTGAGAAAGATTGTGTCACGTTCAATGCATTAATAACTGGATACTTGAATGAAGGCTTGTTTGAGGAAGCAATTAATCTCTTTGTTGAGATGCAAAAGTTGGGTTTCAGGCCTTCAGAGTTCACCTTTACGGCAATTTTAGCTGCAGGTATTGGGTTAGCTGACATAGGATTTGGAAAACAGATTCACAGCCTTGTTCTCAAGACTAATTTTCTGTGGAACGTGTTTCTTGGGAATGCATTGTTGGACTCTTATTCGAAGCATGATCATGTGGATGAAGCGAGGAAACTTTTTGACGAGATGCCAGAGGTGGATTGTGTTTCCTACAATGTCATCATCACTGGTTATGCATGGGACGGGCAAGTAGAGGCTTGTCTTGACATTTTTCGCAAACTTCAGTCTACCAGATTTGATAGAAGGCAATTCCCTTTTTCAACCTTGCTTAGTGTGGCAGCAAACATGGCCAACTTTGAAATGGGTCGGCAGATTCATTGCCAGACCATAGTGACAAAAGCTGATTCAGAGATCCTCATTGGAAATGCTTTGGTCGACATGTATGCAAAATGTGCTAGATATAAGGAAGCTAAGATGATATTTGCTGATCTTGCATACAGAAGCTCAGTTCCGTGGACAGCCTTGATTTCTGCTTACATTCAGAATGGCCTCCATGAAGAAGGCTTGAAACTGTTTGTTGAGATGCAAAGAGCCGATATTAATGCTGATCAGGCCACTTTTGCTAGCATCCTGAAAGCCTCTGCAGTTTTGGCATCACTTTCACTTGGGAAACAATTGCACTCATTTGTTATCAGATCGGGGTACATATCGAATGTGTTTGCAGGGAGTGCACTCCTCGACATGTATGCAAAATGTGGATCCATGAAAGATGCAATTCAAACTTTTGAAGAAATGCCCGAGAGGAATGTTGTATCCTGGAATTCTCTAATTTCAGCTTATGCTCAAAATGGGGATGGTTGGGCAACTCTTCACACATTTGAATCTATGGTTAAGACAGGTCTTCGACCTGATTCTGTTGGATTCCTCAATGTTTTGTCAGCTTGCAGTCACTGTGGACTTGTTGAAGAGGGGTTAAAGTACTTTGATTTGATGCGTAATACATATGCATTCATTCCTAAAAGAGAACACTTTGCTTGTATGGTTGATGTGCTGTGTCGAAGTGGACGGTTTGGTGAAGCAGAGGAATTCATGTCTCAAATGCCATTTGAGGCTGACGAGATTATGTGGATGTCGGTTCTCAATTCGTGTAGGATACACAAGAACCAAAAACTAGCCAAGGAAGCTGCAGATAAACTTTTTGCTATGGAGGAGCTTAGAGATGCTGCTTCTTATGTCAACATGTCTAATATATATGCAGCCGCAGGCCAGTGGGATTGTGTTGTACAAGTGAAGAAGGCAATGAGGGAAAGAGGAATGAAAAAGGTTCCTGCGTGTAGTTGGGTTGAGATTAAACATAGAACTCACGTCTTTATGGCGAATGATAATTTGCATCCCCAAATAAAGGAGATCAGGAGAAAAATTGACACATTGGCAGAAGAGATTGAGAAAGAAGGATACAAACCTGACACGAGTTGTGCCCTTCACAATGTTGATGAGGAAGTTAAGATTGAATCTCTTAAATATCATAGTGAGAGATTAGCAATTGCATTTGCCCTTATTAGCACACCTAAGGGATCACCTATCCTTATAATGAAGAATTTGAGAGCCTGTACAGACTGTCATGCTGCAATCAAGGTGATATCAAGGATTGTTCAAAGGGAAATTACAGTTCGAGATTCAAATAGGTTTCATCACTTTAGAGATGGAATTTGCTCTTGTGGTGATTATTGGTAGGTTTTGCACAGAAAATTCCCTGCTATGGATGACAAAGTCACAAAAACAAGTTCTTGGGTTTAGTTGGGGCTAGATGACTGTAATCCAGTGTTGCTTTAGATCGAGCAGCTGATTCTAGTCGATCAGTTGAAGACAATTACTGCACTAGAGGACACAAAGGTTAAAGGTATGGGGAAAATATGAATATGTCTTGTAAAATAACACATAAAATAGCAATTACTTCTATATAATTCATTTTTACCTATTAAAGAGAGAATGCTTATTAAGTATGGTCTGCTGGTTGTTTAAATAGGTGTGGGTGAAAGGTACAAGCTATTTCAATGGATGATCCTTCTTTAACGGTTCATGATTCATGATTTGAAATCTACCCTTTCCTTTCTGTGATGTACAAATACTTTGGCCAGGATTGTTTTGCCTAAATTATGAGCAAGCACAGTTAGTTTATCTTGTATGGTCCATCTTCAAGGTGCAGTTATTTTTCATTTTGATTACCTTGGCAGCAACCTTTCTCAATTGGTTAAACAAAGAATGGGTCTCAAACAAATTCAGGATTGTAGCCACCATTTGACAATTCTATTTGTTGGCTCTCCTACTGGTATGGCCAATTGACACTTGTAATACGATCAGCTGCTTTTTTTTTTGATACAGAGTTAATGTTCTTTTTATCAGAAACATTCTTCCTTTGCAGTTTCCCTTCCTCTTTCTCTTGTTTCCTTTTTCAGTGATGCTTTTTCTGAGTGATTTTCTAGGTAATGCTCGTCAATCTTCTGAGCCTCTCTTAATGGAGTCTATTTGTTGCAGGAGAAGTGTGAAATCATTGTACAAGTGAATTCAATTAAACCAAGCTCATGAAAGGTGCTAACAGTACTAGATTCCTTTTTTTTTGACCAAAATGTTTCAAGGACCAGATTGGCCATTAGTTTATTGTTTTGGAAAGGTTGTTTTGAGTTACGATAGTATTGCTAATTATCAGTTGCAGACTTGCAGGGAGTTTGATTCTGAAATTGATTAACTGAGGCGAGATGCCAGAAAAGAGAGAAGGTATTTATAACAAGGCACAGCTGGTAAAGGTATGTTTTTGTATATCAATATTTTATATAATATTTAATTATTAAATCACATCTTCATTTAATAACTAAGCTTCTAAAATTGATGACGGTAATCCTATGAAATCTCTCATGTCATCAGAGAAAGGGCTAAACTGAAACCCTAACCCTAGTCCCAACCTCTTCTCTGCGCAGCTGCTCTTTTCTCTCTTTCTTCTCGCCTTCACCCTCTCCCATTGCAATTCCTTCTTACCTTCTCTTTTGTTTTCTTTCACAGTGTAGGTCTGCATCAGTAAGCTGATTCTTTGTATCTAGTGTTTGCCCTAAATTCCACATCTATGAAATTTTAAAGCTTCTTTGCAATCTCTGATAGATGGTTCAACTTCCAATTTTTTTGGATCTTCTAATTTGAGATCGTTTCTGCTTTGCCACTGGCCTAATATTCTCTCATGCGTGAAGACCAAAGTACTACAGTTTGTGGACCATCATTAACCTTTTTTTTGGATTTTTGGGAAAAATCAGAATTATCGAATTTGTTTTTTCATGTTATTGAAACCTGCAAAAATCTATTTTTGCCTGCCCTTGATTTGATTTGGCTGTTTTTTGGAGGACAACTTCAACCTACTACCAGAGGACTTCAATCCTTGGCCTTTCCTGGCAAGATTTGGTGGTTCGATTACTCCTTTCACACTTTTTGAGGTGACTTCTGAGACATAATGTCTGAGGATTCAACTATGATCTCTGCACCTACAAGAGATGATAATATAGATTATATTACTTTTGCTACAATCTCTGTGAAACTTGATGACACTAATTATTTGATATGATCTTGATCTACATTATTGACAATTGCGGGGCATGGGCTTACAGGGCATATTGACGGCACTTATGTGTAGTTGGCTATATCAAGTACTACTCAGGACAACTACATCTTGAATGACTCTTTGGTAATGTCTTTTTCGCTGTACTCAAAGCAGACTCATAGTGCAAAAGGATATTTGCTTCTTGACAGTGCGGGACAGATTTGGTCAGCTGCAAGTGATGCTTATGGTCAACTTGGGAAAGAGACGCAAGTGTGCAAACTACAAAAAAGGGTTTGTGACATCACTCAGAAGGAGATGACTGTATCTCAATATTATGTTGAGCTTTGGAGCATGTGGCGAGAGTTAGATCATTATGTCGATTATTACCCAATTAATACTACAGACGTTACTGCATACAAGAAGTATGTGGATAAGATCAGAGTTTATGATTTCTTGGCAGGATTGAATGTGTGTTTAAATCCTTAGCCAATCTCCATTCCCTTCTCTGGAAGAGTCATATTCCCTAGTTAATTCTGAATAAAGTTGTAGAGCAGCAGAATTCCATCCCTCCACTGTTGATCGATCTGTTCTGCAAACTTAGTGTTGGCACTACTGCTAAATCTGATTTGTCCTCTCGATAAGATACCTCTAAGGAGGTTGTGAAGTGTAAGCATTTTCATAAGCCATATCATACTAAGGTTACCTGTTGGAAGTTACATGGAAAACTTGCAAATTTTGAGGCAAAAGGGGCACAATGCAAGGAAAAAGAAAAGAAAAGGGCCAACCATAGTGAAATTGTTCCTATTGCACCTACTAGTGATATTGGTTTATCCCAGGAAGAACTTCAGGCATTACGACATCTATTGAAAGCTTCTGCTACTGCTGTCTCCTCCACAATTGCCAATTTGTCTTCATCTTCTGCTTCAAACCTAGCCACTTCAGGTAATATATCCAATGTTTCTAGTCAATGGGGTTAAAAATCACATGACAGGTTCTTCTAGTCTCTTTCATCAATGCACCTACTTCCGGCAGAGATAAAGTTTGCATAACTGATAGAACTCTTTTTTCCATTTCTGGAAAATGGTCTATCAATTATTCCTCCACTCTTCCCTTGTCTTTTGTATTACATATTCCATCATTATGTAGTAATCTTCTTTTGCTAGTACTCTGACTCAAGACTTAAATTGTAAAGTAACATTTTTTCCTTTTTATTGTGTTTTCCAGGATCTAGTAACGTAGAAGGAGATTGGATATGGTAAATTGGATGGTGGTCTTTATTTGCTTGAGGATAGAAGGGTTTCTACTTCTACTTTATCTTCTATGCCTCATCAAGTTAGGCATTGAAGATATTCATCAGTGGCACTGCAAATTAGGTCATCCCCTTTAGGACCTAATTTCATTCCAGCTTGTAATAAAGATGAGTTTTTATTTTCTTTGGCTTATGTTTTGGCTAAACAAACTCATTCAACGTATCCTTCTTTAAATACTAATAGTGGCTTTCATTTTCATGTGATTCATATGATATGTGGGATCTTTTCAAGCATACTTCTCTTTACGGTCATGGATATTTTCACTTTTATTGATTGTCATTCTCGAACAACTTGAGTTCAATTGTTGAAAAAAAAAAGTGGCGTTTATTAAACAGTTCAACCTCAATGCCATAGTGAAAATTCTTTGCAGTGACAATGGCATTGAGTACACCAAGAGTCAGTTTCAATAGTATCTCTTTGATCATGACATTATTTACTAGACAAGCTCTATTGATACCTAGCATAAAATAATTTTGTCGAAAGAAAAAATCGACATTTGTTAGAGTTCGCTAGGTCTCTTATGTTTGCCTGTCAAGTCCTTGGAGTGGCGGTATCTTATTTGCTGCCAATTTGATCAATCGGATGCCAACTAGAATTCTTGATTCCTACACTCCTATTAATATTTCGCTGGGATCAATTTTTATTCTTCCACGAGAGTCTTAATGGAGTTCGTATCATTTTGAGGTTGTTTCCTCTCCAAAAGCAATCTTGATGTCGGTGTAGGGATCCCAAAGCTTATGACCCAGTTGCAAACGAGAGATCTATGAAATTAAAGCCAAACAACAACTTAATATGCGAGTTGGCAAATCACTTAAATCAACAAATGGTAATTTGCCATGAGAGTTATAATTTGAATGCGATGGTAACTCCAATATTTATATATTGATAAGCTTGAATCAATCAAATAAAAGCCATTAAATGGACTTAAATCAGAGTTGGTAATTCATTTTAAAAGTTAATAACTTGAATACGCTTAGAAGCTATTCAAGTAAATAAAAACATTTTGTAATTTAGAATGATAAGAAAAAATAACATCGTTACTTTTGCGAGATAATTGTTAACTCTCTAATATGTTGCCAAGAAAAATAAGTATTGGCAAATTCTTTAATTCCTTTCGTGACGTATTAACAGGCTAAATAAATCATCAGTCAAAATTTAGTTACCCGCGTACATTTCGAGATTTACCGACGCTCGGACCGCTAGAAGTCACTTTCACTTTTTTAAGCGAAACGGGCCGACGAGGCGGCGTTTCGATCAAACACTACCGAATCCTTCCTCTTTTTCCTTCCCGAATCCCGGCGTCCCCCGTGAAGACGAAGGCGGCGGTGGCGGTCGCGTATTTCCGCCGCAAAACGCCGTCGTTTCGGAACTCCTAAACTCCGCTCCTCTTCTGCTGCTCCCCGAGTCCGATCCTTGTCGTCTTCAATGGTTTAGCTCCCCCCCCCCTCTCTCTCTCTCTCTCTCTCGTTCGCTCGCTCTGTGCATGGCCGCAGAATGAGACTTCACAAGCCGTCGGCGTCGGGCGGCAACCGGAATCCGACGATCCTGCACCTGGTGTGCGCTGCCGCGCTCTTCTCTCTCCTGGTCTTCGTTATCCAGTCCTCTTACTTCGCAGGTCAGGCTTTGCGCTTCCCCCTTCGCATCTCCTCCGTTTCGAATCCCCCCGGCCGCTCCGCTTCTCGGCGCGTTCGATCTTCCTCTGACGTCTCCCCGTTGCAGGCAATCGGCAGGTGCTGATAAATGGAGAGGACGTGCGGATTCTCTCCGATTTCCAGTCGAGCGTTCGACAGTGCGTGGTTAGCTCGAGCTCCATTCTGAGCTTCCTTTTCTTTTCTCTTTTGTTCCTTCTTTTTGGGAAGTTTCTGAATTCGCGGGATTTCGATCCCTAAGAGCGCTGGTGTTGATTCTGCGCGTGCATGAGTTGCGATTTGGTTCGGGCGGGTTCTCCCGCGGGAACGGCGGGATTCGAAGTTCGAGCTCGATTTAGCTCTTTGCTGGTTTGAAGCTTGTTTGTTTCTCTTTGGAATTTGCGGTGTTTTTTTTTTGCTGCGTGTTTCAATGGATGGTGAAATCTGGTTCGAAGGATTCGGAGTTGGCGACTTGTTTAATCTAGTTGAAAACTTGGCCTGGTTTCTTCAGTAGATTCGTTTATGGTTAAGTCTCGTAAGTCTTCTACTGGGGAGAGTGGTTGCCTATGCTATGGTGGTTACATGGTTGTCTGTACCTCCCGTTGGCCAAAATAATACTTTGTTTCAGGGAGGTTTTTTGTTTTGTCATCATTGTAGAATTTTCATGAACACGAGTTACAACCATTGTTGCTAGGGAAGTAGATTTAGGGGAATGTGTGGATTCAATATGAGGATTTTGTGAATTTTAGGTTCATTGGAGCAGTTTTGCCATCACTTGTCTCTGTTCTTTTAAATGAATGTTGCCATGCAGGCTAATAGGGGGCTTGGACTCACAGCGCATACAATTGACCACTGCAAATTGATTCTAAAATTTCCCCGAGGCACCAACAGTACCTGGGTCTCCCCTCTCTCTCTCTCTCTCTCTCTCACACACACACACACACACACACACACACACACCATCTCTGGTTTGCTGTTTCTAACCTTCAGTAACCTGCTATTTTTGGCCTCTGTGCAGTATAATGAGCAGTTTAAGATTTTCGAGCCTTTGGAATATAGCTATGATGTGTGCGAGGCAATACTGTTGTGGGAACAGGTATGTGGAATCATTCCTGCTGTGCGGTCATTCTTTGAGAAGATAAATGTGGCCTAATGTGTACAGGGATGCAGTATCGTAACATGACAACAGTGCTCACTAGAGACTACCTTGATGCTCGACCAGATGGATGGTTAGAATATGCAGCAAAAAGAATAGCACAACTGTAAGATGCATGCCGCTTACTGATTTTTTTAATTATCTTCATTTGTTTTTATTGTGTCTAATCACCTGAATTCTTTCAGCTATCACAAGCACAAGGTATATTCATCATTTAGATCATTGATGCAGGGGTGCAGATAAATGCTACAATCGCACACTCTGTGAGGATCATCTCAATATAATTCTTCCTGCAAAACCCCCATTTCACCCCCGACAGTTCCGTAGCTGTGCAGTTGTTGGAAACTCTGGGGATCTGCTTAAGACAGAATTTGGGGAAGAGATCGATGGTCATGATGCTGTCATTCAGAGACAATGAAGCTCCTGTTAATGAGGTTCTCTAGCCTCTTTCGCTCGTAGTGGAAATTCTCACTTTGTAATCTGTAATTTGATCTCTCCCCCTTCCCCCTTCCCCCTTCCCCCTCTTCCACCCCCCTGATCGTCTGGACATGCTCATATCTGGCTCTTTTCTTTATGTTTTTGTTTGTTAGTAATTTATGGATACTGCTATCGACAATCCTCATTCCTGGCATGCTCAGTTTAAAATAGTAGCACCTTCCGTAGCTTTGGTCATTAGGAAGGGAACTTTTTAATCCACTTGTTACTGTTTGCATACTCAGGGTGGTCAGCGTGGTTGACATAGGATGTAGGCTGGTAATTATTAATTCATCAGCTTACGCCTAGTTAATTGTTGTGCAGAAATATGCCAAGCATGTTGGTCTGAAGAGAGACTTCAGACTTGTAGTTCGTGGTGCTGCTCGTAACATGGTTAAGATACTCAATGGATCTGGTAGGTTCTGTGACCTGTTAACCATTTCGTATGAAGGACTACATATGTTTACAACTCTATCCTCTCATGTCTCTAAAAAGATTCATAACTTTGTGTTCGATTGATGAGCTGCATCTATTGCAAAGCTCAGTTTCTCCATCCTATAAGAATCTCCTAAATATTCCATTTTTTCTCAGCATGAACTCTCTTTACTGCCAAAGTTTTGGTTGTTGGTGTGCCGTACAAGATAACTTCATTTGTCTTATCTTGCTGTCCAATGAGGACTAACATGATCTTGCTCTGCAGCAGATGAGGTGCTCATCATCAAAAGTGTGACGCACAGAGATTTTAACACAATGATAAAGGTGAGGATCTTGTTATATATTGATTTTAAAAATTAAATTACCTATAATCTTGTTTTTGTTTTATATGTGTGATTAATTTCAGTATCTCCTCTGTCAAGAATTTTTAATTGTTTGTTGGATGACATCTGTCTCTCACGGACTCATTTCAGTTAATGCCGTGTCCTTTATTTTGTCCCTTAAATAAGGTCCAGTTCACAGTGTTCCATGTGTTAGTAATTCTCGCAGTTGCAGTGAATAGAAATTCTCGTGTGGTTTACGACTTAACATTCTCTTGGATTTATTGCAGAGCATTCCCAACCCAGTTTATCTTTTCCAAGGTATTGTACTACGAAGAGGTGCAAAAGGAACTGGAATGAAGTCTATTGAGCTTGCCCTCTCCATGTGCAATGTTGTTGACATATATGGTTTCACTGTTGATCCAGGATACACTGAGTGGTTAGTGCAATACTGACTCTCAATTTATAGTGTACTGCTCCATAACCTCAGTATTCGAACTGCTACAATTTCATTCTCACAATAATGTATAAGAGTATGTAAAATCCCAAGTTCTTTGATGATTGGGACTTAAGTCTGATATAGCCCTTCTCCTGCAAACCTCACCTCTTGAACCTCTAATGGGATTGCATCAGGCTCGTGGTGCCACTAAAATACAGGTTTTACTAGTTAAATGAGCTCAATTGCTCTTTCTACCTCAGCATTCAATTTGGTTCTGTTGCTTATTTGTTCAAACCTGTACTTTCATTCTAATTGTACTTAGCATTTGCTAGGATATTGAGTCTAACTGTCAATTTAAGTTTCCTGTTCGTGTCTAGATGTGGAGTCTAAAAGTGGGCATTCATGTGGTGACTGAGTTTATTGATTTTCAAAATTCGAGATGCTCAACACATTCATCGCCTTCTCTTCTCTTCTAAATGAAATTCGACTTCTCTCTCTTTCTTTCTCCCTCCCCATATGTCTTCATTTTACTAACCAGCTTAATCATCTTTATTGCAGGACCCGGTACTTCTCTACCCCAAGGAAAGGGCACAATCCTCTCCAGGGAAGGGCTTATTATCAGCTCTTGGAGTGTCTTGGTGTATGATATGAAATATTCAAGTTCATATTTCTTTAACGAGATTGCTGAATCATGTGTTAATCTCCTAGTTTCTGTTTGCAGGTGATTAGGATCCATTCTCCCATGAGAGCTGAGAGGAAGCAAGATTGGTCAGATGTGCCGAGTCGCGAAATGATAAGCAGGGCTCATGCAGCTGCCTTGCGCCTAAAGAGAAACCAAGCTGGTCAAACAGGTGGATTGGGACAGTTTGGAAGTTGCAAGGTCTGGGGTGATGCAGATCCTCACAACCGTGGGCTCATATCAGGATCTCCAGACATGAGCGATGTCAGGAAAAACTCAGGTTATAGTAAGTGGGAAGTCATGCCTTTTAAGAGCCTCAGAAAAGAAGCTCAGGATCACTACATCCAAATGGAAGGCGTCTCTCTGTACAAAATGGATGGGAACAAGTTGGATGATCTTGTTTGTGTACGGCATTCGCTGACATCTGAGGTCTGACTACTGAATTCTCACTTCAGAGTTGGCTGATTACTTAGGAAAATGAGCTCAACCTATGGTACTGTCCATTTCCATGTTGGAGTTAAAAGTTTTAATGGGATATTGAAAAGAGGCTTTTTACGTCAGCTGGGCCTTTATACATCAGGAGTGCATTTTCCTGCGACAGCATTTGACTAGAAGGAAGTTCCTCGCTTGTTGCATGAAGAAAACGGTAGCATATTTCTGTGTGCATGAAGAAATGAGGAGAGTAGTTACTTGGTTTTCCTCACTTGTTCAATGTTTTGGACGCACAGTCATGCTCAGTGATCGTCACCGGACTCTCATACGCATGTAGGGGTGCAGAATGGGAATTTCATGGTTTTACTTTCCCTTACGGATAGAATTTTGTTGTAATCTTTATTCATTCTAATCTTTTAGGATACCTATATGCAAAGTACTGATGGATTAGATACAATGAGCGACCATACGTCCCCTAGACATTGCCAGAGGAGTCTCATTGATTTTTAAGTCACTTATCTTGGTTCCCTCTTCAGGGTGAGAATTAAGAGCGTTTTTCTCACTGTTTGAGCGGTGATATAGCGTGCGGCAAGCCCTTGTATTAGCATCTCCTGCCGCAGAATTGCTTTTAGCATTCCACCTTCCCTGGCTGAAACTTCAATGATTTATCTTAGCCATCGATCTCTCAATTAGAACTCAGGCAACAAGCCTGTCCTACACCATCTAAAATCAAGCCTTGAGCTTTATGATTCCGTTGGTCGTTGTTCAGTGTTCAGATCATTCGACATTGATCTGCTCTCCAGATGAGAGAATTTAACCTTACCTACGACAAAACCTTCTAAATGAAGAACGTGACAAATTAATAGACTTATTGATCGATATCATGGGCTCCTACGTCTTGAACTAAGCCCAAGAATGTTACATCTCGACTTTAACCCAGGAATGGGTTCACAGGAAGGATAGGTCATTAACATAAATATGGGTCCAGAAAGTCAAAGACCGCCAAACCAAGCACCGTTTGTGGTGTCATGATGCGGCTGCAGAACCATTTCCATTTCCGTATCCATGATCCAGCTCGGGAAGATCGCTTTCAAAGAATGCCGAATGGAGAGCTCTCACGCACTGCTCCGCCTCGTCATCGTTCACGATCAGTGAGATGTTGACCTGCATGATGATCAAAGGAAGGGGGAAAATCGCTTGGTATGAGGACTAGAAAAGGCAGCAGAGTCGATCAGCATCGAAACCTCTATAACCTCCACCAGACTAATAAACTAGCATCCACAAAAACTGCAGGGTCCAACCTCACAAGAAAATCTTGGCCACATCATTCAAGTATGATAGATACATTTGTCCATAAAAATGGAAAATGGAGCTTAAGTATCAAGGGCAATCAGAGACCTACTGGGTATACCACTTTCAACTGGAAAAGTACACCATTGGCACTTGCAGATATATCATTCAAGACATCCAGAAGTAGCACATGAGAAAAGAATTGAAGCTGTCCTTAACAATACCTTGGATGCTCCTTGAGAGATCATCTGGACATTGACGCCGTTGGTTCGTAGAACATTAAAAACCTGGCACAAAATTAATCAAGAAAAGGAGCACAAAAATAAGACTCTGAATTAAGAGATGTTTGGCTAATTTGCAGCAGATTATGTGGGTGCAAAAATCCACAGATGAGGCAACAATGGATGGCATTCAGTGGTAAATGCAACAAATATTTTGTAGCTGACAAAAGCTAAACATATAATAAGCAGTGCCAGCACTAGCAAATGCTACAAATAAGAAAAGAGTGGTTATCAAGTTTAAACAATAAAAAACCAAGAAAACATAGATTGAGCTTCAATGTGACACAGCTCTCACTAGACCAGTTGCCTCTTTGGACCTTCCCAACAATCTCTATTTTTCCTCAATGCATCCTATCATTTCTGGTCATTCTATTTCTACACTGGTTGCAAAAATGAAGACGCGACGCAGCAAAGTTGGAGCATATTGTCAAGAGGAAGACAGGACAGAAGTTTTTAACACATCCTTGGTAGACAAAAGCAACCACAATGGTTACGAGATACTTTCCACTACAGGGGAAAACACAATTATAACATCTGACAGACACCAAACAGAAAGGGGGATAAAGGACAACTCAACAAATTGAGTTCAGGCAATTTTTAACTTTTGAGTCTTTTAACAAAGTGGGACTGCGGCTGGCTTATATCTAAACGCATGGCTGTTTTAAATTGAGCAGCAACCATCAATATGCACAAGCACAGTAGGCATCATCAAACTCACGCATGGTATCTGCCAAAGGTGAGACTGTACCTTCTCTAGTATAAGTGATGACCTCTGTACATTCCCAATTAGTGAGATGATTGATCTGTGTTGAAGGAGATGCACCACAGCTATTTTCTCAAGTTCTTCCACCACATGATCAAGCTCCTGCTCAGAAAGATAGGCCAGTAACGTTAGATGGAAGCATTGGTGAGAGGACAACCAACATAAATGCTGCATAGGAAACAAGACACAAGTAGTGGGCATGCAGCGGATGGAAGTCAGATCTCAAAGAAACACAGATAACCAGCTGATCTAGACAACATCATGCACATACACTGTAAATTGAAAAATTTTATAAGGACTGTTTGAAGTTATGTTTGATGGGAATAGGGAACCATACACTTGCCTGCTGAATCAGCTCTCTGCTCCAGAGTTTGGATGGATCCAATGTCAATGAAATACTGACTTCGCTGGTAGCAACAACATCCACAGATATGCCCAAATCTTCAAAGATAGAAAAGACCTACATGAACGCAACCTCAGCTTATAGAATGACACAAACAGATCACCAGAAGCAGAGAACTGTCGCCAGCTCTCTTACCTTTGCGAGGAAGCCAAATTGACCAAGCATCCGAGTGCTGACAATATCCAGCATAGTGACATTCCTTTTCAGAACAATGCTAGTCAAGACTGCCTGTAAGTAAAATGAGATTTAATTTCCTTTGAAATTCCCAAAAGAACAGAGGTTTAATGCAGCCACAAACCTTCCTCATATCCCTCGTCCTGGTTATCAGGGTACCTGGAGCATTAGGATTGTAGGAATTTTTAACCCTTACAGGGATATCACCCTCTCTGGCAGGTCTCATGGACTGAGGATGTAGGACCTGACGAAGGTGAGAACAATATTATAATGAGAAATATGCTTGTATCACCCACATAAACTTCCTATATTATGCCCCTGTCTTTCATATTTTGGTCCAGCCCTTGATGCAATACCTTCTGCTTACAATTGCTATGTCCGGAGATATATCCTCTCTTATTTTAGGGTACATCTAGATGTACCAGTTTAAAATTAATCAGCACAGACAGAACACCATATAACAGCCTATGACAGTATGTAGGAGAAGTTATCTGCCTAATTCAAATTTTCTTTAAAAAATGGGGCATAAATTAACTGAGTGAGAATAAAATTTTGAGCAGTACCTGTGCGCCAAAATATGCAAGTTCAGCTGCCTCATCAAAGGTCAAGTATGGTACAGGCTCTGCTTGCTGATATATGTTGGGATCACATGTCAAGACACCATCAACATCTTTCCACACCTGTGGTACACTCAATTAGGATTGTACGTATTCACTTTCAATACCATTTGAAGAGAAACACACAAAACTTCACCAAATTCCTTATATTAGAATGTTCTCCTTGCAGGATGTATAAGCTTATGGCCAACTTGAATTGAATGTGGAACAATGCAAGCAATGCTTCTAACAAGTAACTTTGGCATTTGCCGTTATTCACTAACCTGGATCTCGCGTAAGCCCAACGCTTTACCGATAGTGGTGGCTGTCAAATCACTCCCACCTCTACCCAGCGTGGTCACTGCACAAGTTCTCCAGCCCTACATCAAGATAATTTTGATAATTGGTCACATTTCACAACCATGTTGAAATTCTGCAACTACTATGGCCGATATAACACCTTTCCAAGGAAGCCAGTAACAATCGGGATTGCAGGATCAGTGATCCAATCATCATGTAACCTCTTTGCAACAGCTGGGTAAGTTGCTTCCAGGATGTCCGCATTGGTGAAGTCATCAGTGGTAATAAAGCCAATTTCAAAGGCATCATACTGGAAAGGAAGCCGGGACATTAGTTGTTTGCAATTACGTTGAAAGAAGGCTTTAGAAAAAATTGCAATACATATAATGTTTGTCCTGAAAATTTTAAAAGAAATCGATATTACCATCTATTGCCCTATCCCACGTGTCTTATCCAGTTATACTTTTCTAGACCAGTTAGGCAACAACAAAAACACAATCCAAAGAAAATAGAACATACTTGTCGGGCCTTCACTCCTCTCTTATTTAGATAGGCAGCAAAAATCCTCGTGGACATGCATTCCCCAAAAGAAACTAAATAATCTTTAGTCCGTAATGTGAGCTCCTTCATCATAGCAATTCCCTTCAGAAGTTGATCCAATTCTTCCAGATGAGCTGCATAAAATTCTCAATTAATATCAACAGGCTAAAGGAATATTCTTAAAGGCCCAAGAACAAGAAGAGAATGCTTTACAATCGGGTGAGTTTATGGAGTGTGAAATATTCCCATAAATCACATTTAAATCAATATATAAAATTCAAAATAGTTTAGCCATTACATACATGGCTTCCAAATCAACATGTCATGTAAAATTGACAAAAAAATTCTCCAAAATGAGCATGCGTGGATTATATGGAAAATTCTCACTCAAAGGTCTAACATTCAGGCACCTAAATTGTGGTGGTTATGGCCCCCCCCCCAAAAAAAAAACATAAACGTATGTGGTCAATTGACAGCAAGAATTTGCAAAGTAAAACTACTGAAGAGACTGCATTCATTGTCAATAACAATGTCAAGTTCATCAGACAAATGATGAATCCTTAAAAGGTCAACTCCAGATGATAAGTAAGGAAACTTACTTGCTATTACTGATTCGTCAACTCCAAGCTCCTTCACAGTCCTACCAGTGATGCCAGTTGAAGTACAGTAAGGAATTTGCATTATTTAAATTCTTTCCAAAGGAGAGAAAGGATGTGCATACCGCAGATGGAGTTCCTTTATAAAGCTTAGCTCATCAATGCATGACACGTTAGTAACACCACAACTGACAGCCTTTTCTCCAGCCTGAGATGAAGTACATTTAAATTATTTACATCCCTCTTAGCAGAAAGGGCAAATCTGAAACGAGGTGCAAGAAATTGAAATGAACTGAGAACTGATGTATACCTGTAAAAGTTTGTTAGTCGTCTTCCCCATCGCGGAGAGAACAATCACAGGCCTCTCATTGGGAAAGCTGAGGATAAGATCAGCAACCTCTCGCATTCTCTCAGCGGAAGCAACTGATGAGCCACCAAATTTCATGACGCAGCTCAGTTGATTCTCAGAATCGCCAAAGCCTTGACCTGTGGCCAAGCTTTTCTCCAGGACATCAACATTTGCTCCTGTGCAGCACACTTTGAAAACTCCGCTCCTACCAGGGTTCTTCAAGCTGCTAGACAACGATGAACTTGAACCAACAGAAGTGGCAAAATGAAGCCGCTGAGGCAGTACGCATCTTTGTTGCAAAGAACCCCTCGAAGCGAGTGAGTTGGAACCAGAAGTTTTCACTCCAGTAAGATTCAATGCCGTGGCCATGTCGAAGTCAGCAAGAGAACCGCAATCCTAGATACGAACAACTGAAGCAGCTTGAACGAGATTGTGTCGACAAATTTCCCAAAATAATGGTACGAAAATCCTTCTATATCACAACGGCAACAACAAATATTTGAAAGAACCCTCTGGTTAACAGCTCGATCTCAAACCTCCCTGCCAACAACAAAAGAGCAGAAGAATCAAGGCAATTAGACACAAGCCGACAAACAGCGAGACGACGAAACTACAACCAGCGTTCCGCCTCCTAACCAGAATGTCGCATATCGATCTCGTTCGATCAAACAAAAAAAAATAAAAAATCCCATCCCGCTCAGTTTGCGCCGAAAAAAGCAACGTACTTCCCAATTTCCATTTCCCTTCCCATTCCATGTCATTCGGCACCCACAAAATCCACACAGAACCGTCCGGGAACCGGAACGCGAGCTCACAAATCGCCACCGCAACCTCGGCAACCGTGAACGTACCTCGAGATCAACCCCCTACGAGAAAGAGCGAAATGCAGAGAACCTCCACGGAGCGGGGAACGAGCGCCGACGGGAACGGATCCGCGACGCGCCGCCGGTGGCTCCGGAAGCTCGACGGTCAGCTCAGCTCAGCTCGCCGGCCCCGCGCTTCGCAAATGAATCCGCGAGAGAATGCGAGGGAGCGGGCGAGAGAATGCGAGGGAGCGAGAAGAAGCCAATCTTCTTTCGTCTGCTCAGAATCGAAAACGTGTTGTTCGTGGCGTCTGGAGGAGTTGCATTTGCTATATTTCGCGAGCCTGCCTCCCTCCCTCCCTCCTTTTGATCAGAAACCCTCGCGCGACTTCCCGTTGGAACGGACGGCTGAGATCCGACCACTGACTGGGAAACGCTGGCCAAGACCCGCGTCCACAGTAAGCGGCGTCCTGTGGGCGCCTGAGATCGCGCGGCGCGAGGATCGGACGGCGGGCGCCGAATCTCCCTCTGGCGGGCGCGAATAAGTCTGGCGCGCGACGTGATCCTGGGGCGTTGAATCGTTGACCGAGGCTGACGTCGCGGGACCCACGTCAGTCCCCACTGACGGTATCCCGCGGGCGTACAGGATTCGTTTTGTATCTTTGCATTTCCGTGATGTTTCGCGGACCAAGACAAAGGCATATACCCTCTTTTTACGCATGGCGTGCTATGTGCCGACTATTAAGCCCGTAAAATGGGGGAGTCGGCTCCAAAATAATCCGATCCAAATTATATCATTGAACCTGTATTTACATATTTTTATGTAATACAAATTTAGTTATATGTATTCAATCCAAGTCAAATATATAACAAAATCGATTTATATTACTAAAATACTTATTTATTCAACCCCATCTAGGATTTGACCAAAAAAAAAAAACTCAATTTAGGAAAATTCATATCCAAATTAAAGAAAGAGAAATAAATGAGATTATGAGAGAAAGAGAGAGAGTCATAGAAGTGATTTGAGTCGAGCAAATAGTCAACTCATTTAAAATAGTATTATTTTGGACTTTACTTTCCTAAACTTGCTTACTCAATATATTGACATATATAATAACTAAGCTCATCAGATATGGATTATTGACCTATTTTGACAGGTCCACTAATGATCATATTAATCTCATATCAATTCATGCTCAATTTCAAAAATAGACAATTGAGATCATTGAAATTTATTTAATACATGTATTGTTATCGTGTAATTTTCTTATCTAAATGAATCAACGCATACATGGTGTATTGAAAGAGTTGTTTTTCAACTATTTTCCAACCACAAGATTTTGGACACGTGTGATTTTAGGCTCCTTTTTTTGGTCGGAATTTTAGTTTAATCAATATGGGATTAGATAATACGTATCTAATTATAAAATTAGGCGGGCGACCGACTCCTACATATAAGTAAAGTGAGGCTGTATCAGATTTTGTCAAAATCTGGTCGTCCTTGATTTGGCTGAGCTGGCTGGCTGCCAACTCATGTAGTTTGCTCGGTTTGCATAAAGGAATATGAGTTTGGAATTACGTGTATTCAAAGGAAAAAGCCGCGTTTAAGAAATGGCAACTTTGGCATGATGCCATAATTTAAGCAAGCAAAGCTAATAAGGTTTTTATCTTCCTAATTTTTCCATTTCTTTGAATTCCATATATATTTATTTTCCTAAGCCATAAGCAAGTGACTATATATATATAAAAGTTAGTAATTTAGAGTTTATTTTGAATGGTTTATGTTAACTCCAAATTGGAACTATAAAAAATAAAATTTACGCTCTAAAATGATAAAAATTATCTACAACATAAATAGGGATGGATTGTATATTTCGAAGAGTATAATAAAATAGTATTAATAATCAATGCGTCAAAATCAATGGACTTCTTTTGCGCTGTCTAATTTGGTGGACGGACTTTTTTGCCATACTTTTCGAGATCTTACGGAGAGATTGTGGAGGTTTGAAGGTAAATCAGTCCAACCAAAATATAGGCTTTGAAATATCGTGGAAGAACATAGTTTGGTTGTGGAAATATTATGGCCCTTGTGAAAACAACGTCCTTGCCACTGATTCTATCTCTTGCGTCTCTCTTTCCAATTTCCAAGTCGGGTAAAAAGAAGAATCTTCTCATTCAAGAATATTCCAAAATGGAAAGTGTTCAATTTGAACATGAAGACGTAACTGAATTGGTGTTATCGAGAAAGCCTCCGACTAAGGCTTTGTACTCACCTTGGTTGAGTTGGGGTGGTTAGGGGTGTCAATGTGTCGGGTGGGATCGGGTCTTGATGTTACTCGACCGGACCCCAATCGTAAAGGGTCATGCTCTGACCCGACCTGAAACGTATTAGACCCAGAAAAAAAAATCGGGTTATGTCGGGTCAAAGCATGATCTTTTATAAGTTTGGTTTTAATTTCCTGTTTAACTTAAAAACTCTAAAATATTATGCTTGTTTCATGATCATCATTGGTAACTTCTAAGTTAGATACACCCACATGGGTGCCTCAATTTCTTCCTGTAGAAAAGTAAAACAAGAGGTCCGCGAGTTACAAGCCCAATGAGACCAATCATCTCAAATAGCAGAGCATACGCAGGCTATCGAGTATCCAACCCTTCTATCACCACATTGCTAGCTGGGTGGACAAAATCAGGGGAGACATACACAGAAATTCCTAATTTGACTTGGATAACTCAAGGAAGGAGTGTTCTTATGGCTTGACATATTCCAGTTTACTCCTTTCTTTTTTCCTTTATTCTTGGCCACAAGATCGTGGCAAAATGCCATACGCAGCTGGGAGTAAAGAACTTTCGAAATCGTTCATTATCAGTTGAGTGCAAATACCAATTCCACAAGTCATCGTTCCAACGAGACAGCCATTATCAAAGCATCCGAAACCCTTCGTCCCCAAACCAACCCAAACGTGGAAACCCAAACTCGTATCATAAAAAATGAGACACTACACCACATGGATATCTCAATGCCTAGGGGTGTAAGTGATTTGGTTCGGTTTGGTTTTATGAGAAAACCGAACCAATAAGGAAATACAATGAACCGAACCGAAATCCAAATCGAAAATTTCGGTTCGGTTCGGTTTTTCGGTTTTTCCCAACTTTTTTTAGCAATTTTGATTTAGCACGAGAGAGATGGATATTTCCAGATTTGGCCAATGGTAATTTCTTGATTTGAGGAAAGTGCAGAATCCATCAAGCATGCAATTGACTCATGGATCCATTCTCTTGCCTTGCTGGACAAAGGCAAACCAGGTGAGGATTTGTCATCCAGAACAGGTGAAGTACTCTTGCTTCTTTTAAGGAACCGTTCCATCATGGAAGCTTGCTTCTGTGGGGCAAGTTGCTTCTTCAATTCAGCTTCCTCCTTCTCTCTCCGACATTGATCTTTCTTGGCTTCTTCCTGCTTTTTAAGCTGTTTCTTCAACTCGATCTCTTCTTTTTCATAACGCTTCTCTTCTTTCTCTGCCTCCTCTTGTTGCTCTTCAATTCCTTTTCCTAAAATCAAACCATTGCTCATGGATCAGAAAAGCGACATGGTCATTGAGATGCAAATGAACTGAGTATGCATTGTCTAAGTATACAAAACTAACAAAGATCTAGGGAGGACAAGTTTCCCAAACAGGTAACTGATATTTCATCATGTTGCAACTCTTTAACCTGATGCATATAATATAGAAACATAACTTTTTTGTTAATGCTGGCATTTCTCTGTTTTTACTTACTGAAGGATGTAATGACATAGACTAACAGACAGTTAAATCTTCATAATGCAAGACATGTTTGTTAATGCTGCTCCCATTCCTAAAGGCAAAAGCTTAACAACTTTCATTAATAAAATGAAACAGAGAACTGAAGCTTCACTATTAGCATTAAGTGCCCAAATATTTGTGAACTGCAAATTTAGCACATTAAGTAGAACAATGAATAGCTGCGCCAAATTAAGAAAAATGAAGCAATTCAATCACCAGAAACAGCACACAATCTCTCATGAATCTTTCTCCGACATGTGCGCTGAATCTTGATAAGACCATGCACGGACTTGGGCAACAACTTCAGCTCTCTAGTCTGTAAAAGGCAAAAAAGAAGAAGTAAGATCATCAGTCTAAGAAAGGCCTGGGTGATTAGAAGGGCATTAAAAGATATTAGTCATTGTAGTTCGCGTTAACGTGACATGATTTTTCTCAAACCATGTTGATTGGATTCGAATTGTCTAGCCAAGTTCGTGTCCAATTTTCATTCAAATGAGGGACTTTGCATCGCACCATATCTGAGCTTTCTCCGACATGTGCGCTGAATCTTTCTCCGACATGTGCGCTGAATCTTGATAAGACCATGCACGGACTTGGGCAACAACTTCAGCTCTCTAGTCTGTAAAAGGCAAAAAAGAAGAAGTAAGATCATCAGTCTAAGAAAGGCCTGGGTGATTAGAAGGGCATTAAAAGATATTAGTCATTGTAGTTCGCGTTAACGTGACATGATTTTTCTCAAACCATGTTGATTGGATTCGAATTGTCTAGCCAAGTTTGTGTCCAATTTTCATTCAAATGAGGGACTTTGCATCGCACCATATCTGAGCTTTTACACCATTAGAATCCAGTCGATGCAACTGGGTCGTGCGCAAAATCATGAATTGTAAACTACCATAGCAGATGTTGCGACTAAATTTGCGCAAACATTGCATATTAAAAGTAAAAGAGAGATCCAATCGAAGACATAACCTATCTAACGAGCTCAAAAGAAAACCAGATAAGGAAATCAACGAATAAGCAAAAAGGAAAGGAAGCGAGGACCTCCCAACACTAGAGAGAGGAGGGTGAATCATCTTCCAGAACGTCGGCGTCGGCATTCGGGACGCCATACGTCACTCTCTGCCCGACGAACACCACTCCACTCTTCACCGATGCCACCGTGAGCCCTCCTCCTCCCGCATTGCCCTCATTCAACTTGGCGTATACCTCACCCACCAGGTGGGATAGCGGCGAGGCGCTCTCCTCGAGGTAGTAGGCGATTGCCCCATTGGCGGACCCGCACTCCGCCGAGCTCGAGTCCAGGGCAAGCTCTCGCCTCTCCATCATCTCGCGACAGTACGCGAGAACCCCCTGGATTTCGGCCTCGAGGGAGACGATCCGGTTGCGCCGCTCATCGGCACCGAGGCTCTTGAACAAGGAACGAGAAGAAGAGGAATTCCCTCTTTTGCGCTTCAGAGCCCCTCGCGAGCGTGAGGCCGGCCGCCGCCAGCATCTGCCATTTTTCGCCGTAGATGCAGAGAGAGAGAGAGAGGAGACGGAGGAGGAGAGGGCGGTCGCCGCCGGAGAGAATCGTAGGGTTTTGGGAGGTGCCGATCTGTGGCGGAGGGGAACGCCGACGGAATTCACTCCTCCTTCACTGGAGCATCGAAAGCGAAAAAGATCACGCGCGTCATTTCCCATTTTTGTTCTGCACCTTATACGCTGGTTCAATTCAGTTAACCGAACAAAATAAAAAATGCGCGAAATTTCATTTAGTTCGATTCGATTTTCGATTTTCGATTCGGTTACTAACACCCTATCAGCCCCTCCTAAAAGGCTGCAATAGACGACGCTCATGCATAAATGATCTAGCTACTAAAATGTCGTCATCTGCGTTACTGAAACTGGAGAACCAATTGGCGCCTGAGCCCTATACGATCGGCTCTTGAATGCACAATCCGGATTGCTCTATACCACGACACCATTGCTCAACAAAACCAAACAACAATCGGCTGTCACCAACGCGCGAGACAAAACCGATGAGACCCGAAACATGCATCGAGTAAGTATCGAAGAAGAGATGGCGCAAAGACAGTATTACCAGGAAGGACCAGTGATCACCAGCATCACGACAAATCATACTCTCACTTCGGAACCTTTTGAAAAAAGTGCAAGAAAGAAGAAAGTGATGCGTGTTTCGCAAAATAGGGTTTTGACTAGGGGTGTTAAAAAGGCCCAACCCAACTCGACCCGTTTCGACCCAACTCTAAATGATATCGACTCCATACTCAGATAATATTTTGACCTGACCTAAAAATATCCTAAGTTTAGGGTCGGTTCGGGCTGGGCCAAGTTGGGTCAGATCGGGTCGGCGTGAGTCTTTTCAACACCCTTAGCGGTGGCAAGCCTTCAATCAACCAGTTCTCTAGAAGTCGTATATGAGCAAAGAGTTATAACTCCATTTATGGATTTAGAATCCGAAATAGATCTGAAAGGTTTTTTTTTTTTTTTTTACGCATTTAGATGCATTGAGATTTAGAAATTAAATAACATCATTTTAATTTTCATTAATTTAGCTAGCGGGATAATGACACAAATGATCTATAAACTTTAACGAAATATGTAATGTAGTTCAATGTAATTAATGAACTTTAGTATAATATTCAATGCGATATCTAAACTTTTAATTTTTTTAATGTAGTCATAGGACTTTTGGTACATGTTTAATGTGGTCCATGAATTATACAAAAATGTTCAAAGTAGTCATTCTATAATTTAGAATCAATGACAACATTGAATATTTTCATATAGCCAATAAACTAAATTAAATATGAAGCAAAAGTCCAAACACTAAATTAAACAAATTATATTCAAGAATTACATTGAACAAATTAAAAGTTCATAAACCATTTGTATCATTTTTCCTTAATTAGCAAATACCCGCAAAATTGTGCATGTGGTAAATATAAATATAGGAACAAAGAGAGCAAACATTCGGGTGTAAAAGGAAATTTCATTTAAACGACCAAAATCATCCTTAATTCGGGATTATGACAACTCGCTTTCTCGAATGAATGACAAATGATACCATCTAGGTAATTTTCTTTTACACTACACCGAGGTGTCGCCTATCAATTATAATTACTCAGAACATTACTTTAATCAACCAAGAGGAGGGCAAAAATAAAATATTTTTTTGAGCTGCATATTGTTAATTTGAAATGAAAAAGGTTTAAAAGTTACACAACTAGCCTTGCTGTTTCTAATCCATTAACATTATCGCTACCTCATAGCGGCTTCGAAGATTAACTAGGAGGAGGCGATCAAGGGCCGTAAGCCTGATGAATGAAGTCGTCCCAAGCGCCCATCGCTCGCGGGGCACCTTCGTTCATCTTCTTCTTCAGAAACCACTTCTCCACCGATGCCAACGTTGCTAGCTTGTTCGACAAGTACGTGGACAGGACCAATGTCCGGTCTTGGAATTCGGTCATCGCCGAGCTGGCTCGCGGGGGCGACTCGGTCGAGGCTCTTCGAGCCTTCGTGTCGATGCGGAAGGCCTCGCTCAAGCCCAACCGCTCCACGTTCCCTTGCGCCATCAAGTCGTGCTCTGCCTTGCTCGACCTCTTCTCCGGGAAACAGGCCCACCAGCAGGCTTTGAAATTTGGGTACGAGCCTGACCTTTTCGTTTCGTCGGCCCTGATCGATATGTACTCGAAATGTGGCGACTTGGGGGATGCAAGAAAGGTGTTTGATGTAATTCCTCAGAAAAATGTTGTGTCTTGGACGTCGATGATTGCTGGGTATGTTCAGAACGACGAGGGGCGCGAAGCGTTGTCTCTCTTCAAAAAGTTTTTGGTCGAGGAGAGAGAGCGCGCAGGAGATGCGGAGGTTTTTGTCGATTCTGTGGCCATGACTTCTGTGCTGTCAGCTTGTTCGCATGCTTCCAATGAGGGAACTACCAAAGGGGTTCATGGCTTTGTTGTCAAAAGAGGTTTTTATGGTGTTTTAGGTGTCGGGAACGCTCTGATGGATGCATATGCAAAGTGTGGCAAGGTGGCTACTTCTAGGAAAGTGTTTGATGAAATGACCGAAAGAGATGACTTTTCATGGAATTCAATGATAGCGGTGTATGCACAGAATGGACATGCAGTAGAGGCTTTGCAACTTTTCACCAAGATGATAGAGGATGGCGACAGTGATTACAATGCCGTGACACTTTCAGCTGCCTTGTTAGCCTGTGCGTGTTCTGGGGCTCTACGGACAGGAAAGTGCATACATGATCAGGTACTTGGAATTTGGATATCTAAACGTAAATACAACTTTGCATTTTTTTTATCCCCCAGTTAGACTCAAGGAAATATGTTTCCCGAGACAAATGAGTTATTGTCAATCTGAAGTTTGACTTTGTTGAAACTTCGTGCCTTATATAGGTTATGAAGATGGATCTGGAGGACAATGTCATTGTTGGCACCTCTATCATTGACATGTACTGCAAATGTGGGAGAGTTGAGATGGCAAGGAGGGCATTTGATCGCATGAAGGACAAAAATGTGCGGACATGGACAGCCATGATTGCTGGTTATGGAATGCATGGCCGAGCCAGAGAAGCTTTAGAAGTTTTCTATGAGATGATTAGAACTGGAGTTAGACCTAACTACGTGACCTTTGTGTCAGTTTTAGCTGCTTGCAGCCATGCTGGTCTAGTTGATGAAGCCTGGCATTGGTTTAGTTGCATGCTTCATGAGTACAACATTGAACCCGGGATTGAGCATTATGGCTGCATCGTCGATCTTCTTGGGCGTGCTGGATATGTCAGTAAAGCCTATAACCTAATTAAGGGAATGAAAGTGAAGCCAGATTTCGTTATTTGGGGTTCTTTGCTTGGAGCTTGTAGAACTCACAACAATGTCGAGCTTGCAGAAATTTCAGCAAGGAAATTATTTGAATTAGACCCAGATAACTGTGGTTACTATGTATTGCTTTGTAACATTTATGCTGATGCTGAAAGATGGGAAGATGTGGAGAGGATGAGAACAATAATGAACAGCCGTGGGCTAGTCAAAACTCCTGGGTATAGTTTGGTTGAACTTAAAGGTAGGGTACACATGTTTTTAGTTGGAGACAAGGGGCACCCTCAGCATGAGAAGATATATGAGTACTTGGAGAAAATATATGTAAAATTGAAGCAAGCTGGTTATTTACCAAATATTACATCAGTTGTCCATGATGTTGAACATGAAGAGAAGGAAATCACCCTTCAAGTTCACAGTGAAAAATTGGCTGTTGCCTTTGGGATCATGAATTCAGCTCCTGGTACAGTGATTCAAGTCATTAAGAATCTCAGAGTTTGTACTGACTGTCATACAGTAATCAAATTGATCTCCAAGATTTTTAATAGAGAAATTGTTGTAAGAGATGCAAAAAGATTTCACCATTTTAGAAATGGACTGTGTTCATGTGGGGACTACTGGTGATGGGTGAGAAATTGAGAGACCAGTGAAGAGTGGGAAACACAAGATGCTGAGCAACTCATTTTTAGATGAGGATGATGAAAAAACGTCAGAGAAACTCGAGGCTACAGTTACAATCTCGGGTCATGCATGGTACATAGTATGCAGAATCTAGAAAAAAGAGATTGTTCTCGATGCTAGGTGAAGAGAGTCACTGCAAGGGCTGCTATTGAATGCCGCATTTTTTTCAGAATCAAAATGCCATGACCTGTTTTTGTTCTGCTATTTTGGTATGTGAGTTATAAGCCAAGGTGGTAATTGCTTCTGAAGTGGAAGCTGTCTATTATCTAAGAGAAGTGATTTACACGTGCACAGTAATACGTGCTTACACAAGCAGTTCAGTGAGAAATCAAAGTAACGTCCTTCACTGGTTGTCAAATTGACACAACAGACAAAAGCCTAGGGGAGAAAAGTTGAAAATTAGAGATTCAATCCACAGGCTGCACGTTCCTAGACAGGTGAATAACCAGGATGTGTTCTCGAAAAAGTGGCTTATGCATCCAGAGAAACCTGAAAAAACCATCAGGCAACTCGTCCCAGCTCTTGGCCCTGTGAGATTCTGTGGCTAAGTGTCATGAGCTCTGGTGTGTGTTTATCCTCTGGAGCTATACATTCGTCGGCCTTCTTAAAGCAAGGCCCTGATTTCCAAGTCCCAACACTTAATATGCAAGTGTATATTGGGACATACTAAGCTTAGAAACCACGCTGCTGGAATATGGTTGGCCGAGCACTAGCTATCTAAAAAGGTTCGCTCAAGACTTGATTCAAGGAGATTAATTGACTGTTTACCGCAGAAATTATGGAGAACAATCTTCTGCGGAAGCAGCGGCCACTGGCATTCATGGGCTGAAGCCACAAAGCCTTGAGCCGCTCCTAGTTGCTAGTTGCCATCGGATAGATCGAGATGCAAACTCTTCTGCTTACTGCTCACTGCATCGGATAGCTTGAGCCGCTCCTAGTTGCTAGTTGCCATCGGATAGATCGAGATGCAAACTCTTCTGCTTACTGCTCACTGCATCGGATAGCTTGAGACGTAAGCTCTTCTGCTCACTGCTCACTGCTCACTGCTCACTCTGTCAATGGCTCTCAAGGAAATGCATACAGATTATTAGCTTTTGCAATTATATACTCGTTTTTTTTGGTCATCTTGCAATTATATACTGACTTGGTTCTTTTTAAAGGGCTTATTTTTTGTACTTTATTAGAGCATTCCATTCTAAGATTATGTTAGGTTATATAAATTCCATGATTAACTTTATTAAGTAATGAAATTATTAAATTTATACAGTACTTTTTAAAGCTTTCGTGGTAGTTAACGTTGTTTGGTGCATGCGGACATTCTGCCATTGGCGGCAGGACAGCGCCTATTCCTCGGGATAATCGGAGAGTGTCGGAATCGCAATTAGTCGGAAAAGCAGGGTCCTCACTCCTCGTACCGTCCGAATTCGTCACGGACTCGGAGGGGTCACTGTCCAATTAGAACGCAATAACGGAAAACTGAATCCCAATATTCTTGGCACCCACGTCAAAATCTTGGTCAAAATTTAGAAAAATCTTGGTCAAATTTTGAAGAATGGTCAAATTTTGAAGAATCAAAATTTGACCAAGATTTTGATAAAATCGACAAAAAGAACTCTCGATTCGCACTCCACCATTTCCATCGATCTCCGTCCCGTTTTGCTGCCATGGTGCTCGCGGAGAACTCGCGTGGATCGCTGATCCCCAGCTTCCTCTATGCGCCTCCCTCGCCCAGAAGCCTCGCCGCCGAGGGGATGCTCGGCACGGGCCCTGCCGCTGCCACGCCCTTCCCCGCGTCCATGGTGGTGGCGGGGAAGCGGAGGAGCTTCATGGTCCCGTCTCCAAGCGAGCCTGGGAGGAAGATTGAGATGTACTCGCCGGCGTTTTACGCTGCTGGTGCCGCCGGGGGCAGCCTCAGCTGCGGCCTCACCCACATGGCCCTCACCCCTCTCGACCTCGTCAAGTGCAATATGCAGGTCACCAGCTCGATGCCTATGTTGACCTTGTGCGGAATGTGAATTGATGAGATCTCTTTTCTAGCTAACATGGCGATGAGTCTCGTTGCCACGTGTAAAAAAGCAATATGCGTGTTTCTTTTTTCTTTTGTTCTCATTTTTTATGGGAATTGACATAACTGTCGTTTTACTAATGGCCACAATTAGATTTTCCGGGATATTAACGAATGGCGACGCTCGATTAAGTTTTTCGTGCTGTATAGAAGTTGCAAGTGTTGAGATGAGTGGAACATTAACATTTTGGGATGTATGTTGGTTTGGATTTGCGTTCTATGCTTACTTTTTAAACGAACACATCGTGTCGCGCGCGTAGCTAAAATGGCATAATTTATTGGAGGTGAGTGGTGGTCAACCTTTTTACCAGAAAATAAATCTTGTGAATCCTCTTACCCAGGGACAATTCTCTAGTTGTAGAAGGCAAGAATTACTGATTGAATTGGTTACTTGTGATCCTGTGGAATGGACCGTGTAGATTTTTTTTCATGAATTAGTACTGCCTTTTCTCACATGACAACAGTGATAGAGTTTCTGCTGGTACCGATTCTTTTTCAATGTGAGGTGTGTTTTTTGATCAGCTTGCACTAATAATTTAGAATATCTATTGCTATTCCATCATGGGTTTCTTTCTCCATTAATGCTGGGCATTTTGCATTCTTGTTGAAATGAGTGGGTACTATGGTGGACTTGTGGGCAAGTGGAGAATATTCACTATGTTGTTTATTCGTTTTGTGCAAAGCGAATTTGGGGAACTCCTGACTGTATTCCATGTGCTATTTTCTACTGTTAGCCGCAAAGTTCTTCCTTGTTAAAAAAATATAAATTTTAAACTGAGGTCATTTTCATTTGAAATTTCAGATTGACCCTTCGAAGTACAAGAGCATCACATCTGGTTTCGGGGTGTTACTGAAGGAGCAGGGAGTGAGAGGCTTTTTCAGGGGCTGGGCGCCTACTCTACTTGGTTATAGTGCCCAAGGTGCCTGCAAGTATGGATTCTATGAATTTTTCAAGAAATACTACTCTGATATCGCTGGACCAGAGTATGCATCAAAATACAAGACCTTGATCTACCTCGCTGGCTCTGCATCGGGTGAGGTGTTTGCGTGTGTCGCTCTCTGCCCATTTGAAGCTGTAAAGGTCCGGGTGCAAACTCAGCCTGGTTTTGCAAGGGGTTTATCAGATGGATTTCCCAAGTTTGTTAAATCTGAGGGTACTCTTGGGTATGTTTAGAACTATTTTGCTAAGTAGCTGATTAAAGAGATTTAATAGTATCCAATGCAAACCCTCAGTTGGTAACTTGTCCCTTTTTGCTTGGAAATAGGTTGTACAAGGGCATTGTTCCTCTCTTGGGTCGTCAGATACCATGTAAGTTTTCTCAACATGTCTATTTCTTCCAAGCTTGTTCTTACACTCTTTTTAAGCTTATCTCTCGCATCCACTTGATCATTTGTATGATGGCTTTGTCCATGTTGCTCTATTATATATGTTTATGCTGCATAGATTGATCTAAAGCTTCAATTATAGTAGAGTCCACAAAGCTAGTCCTGTGAAGCAGGAAAAAAAGGCTTATTCTTCTTTTGTTTATTGTGATGTCTCAAGAATTCGGTTGGTTTTACTAGAAGTTTATAGTTTTCACATTGGACAAGATCCCTGCCTTTCTTGTTATGTTGGAATCAATTACATTGACTCTGAGGGCTTCATCTGTGCCTGTACTTGGCCGAGCTAACTAATTGATGGTTTAAAGATGACTTGTGGGCACTTGGACTTGCCTCGAGCTTCAATGCTGCTTGTTTAATCCCTGAAAGGATGGTCAAACATTTTTGTAGTTTGTCCTTGTGTTGCATCAGTTGGTTCATACTTGAGTCTTGCTTCGTTTATCCGTAAAAGGTCAATTCCTGTAGCTTTGTTTACTGTTTGTACCAGAATTACATTCAGTTGGCTAGAGTTTAATTGAATTGCAATAGCATCTGTGAGTGGAATATCTTGAATTAGATGGGTTGCAGCCTCAGCCTGGGTTTCGATTGTGAGTTAGTCCTCCTTTCCCAGTGAGACTTTTGGAGGTATGCATGCGCTCCTTAATTCATTTTGGTGTCAAGTCTCTGTCGTCACCTCTCAGTTATCAGCATGTGCATCATTATCATGATGATGGAAGTCGAGTCTTTCGAAAATTTTCAAGTGTGCTTCCCCCACAATTTTAATGTTGTCAAGGTAGTGTAAGAGGAAAAAAAAGGCAATGGAAGAGTTCTCGTGCTCTATATGTATTGGCATAATTGAGAAGCAGTTGAAGGATTTATGTACTCCTTATGTGATCATAGAATGCACTTTGATCTGATCCACCCGCCTGTGCCTAATACTTCTCTCAAGTTAGCTAAGTGTTTGCTAGCTATTAATGTCTTTCAACAATGCTTTCTACTGCAGATACAATGATGAAATTTGCTTCTTATGAGACCACTGTCGAGCTAATTTATAAACACGCCATTCCCAGACCTAAAGATCAGTGTAGTACTAGTCTGCAGCTTGGTGTGAGTTCTGTTGGCGGATATATCGCAGGAGTTTTCTGTGCCACTGTGTCTCATCCTGCTGACAACCTTGTCTCCTTCCTCAACAACGCCAAAGGAGCAACTGTTGGTGATGTGAGTGTTCTGTCGTACTTTGATAGTTAATTTTCCCCACTGCCCCTGCTTTTTGCTGATCCCTTACCCTGTGGTCACGCAGGCAGTAAAAAAGCTAGGATTATGGGGTCTCTTCACTCGTGGACTTCCTCTTCGTATCGTCATGATTGGAACTCTTACTGCGGCCCAGTGGGTGATCTATGATGCCTTTAAAGTTTCCGTGGGACTGTAAGTTCTTACCTGCAGCTCTGCATATTCCATGTCCTTTGGATCACATTTTCGTACGTTTGTTGAGGGCTCATTTTGTTTTGTCTTAGGCCAACCACTGGTGGTGTTGCTCCTGCTGCTGCCCCTGCTGAGCTCGCAAAGGCTTAGACCGTGGAAAGATCAAGATCCACATTTATCATTTTTGCACACCTCCCCTTTGAAAAGAATAACGATAGAATTACTGAAGCTGCTTAAGCTCTTAGGCAATACGGGTGATTATTTGACAACTAGAACTTGTGTCTTTCCATTGTTAAAGCATGTTGGTTTCAACAACATGTCTGTGATATTGTGTATTGATCCGTGAAATATTCTTTGTCAGATGAGAAAATATGGACCCAATAAATATTATGACATAGGACTCAATAATGGGCAGGTGTGTGGTGAATTGGATATTCACTTGTCTGCCATTACGAATAGTATTTGCATTTTTTGGATGACTTTGATGGCATGGCAATGAAAATCATGCCCGTTGTTTTTGGTCGGTGCTATTTATTGTTTTTCCAGTTCAGTTTTCTTGAGATTGCTTCTGCGTGTCATACTTTATGTTCACTATACATACTTTAAAGCTCTCTCCCTCTCTCTGCCCAATGAGTAAAGGGGTCAGATTTTACAAGATCAAATCCATAAGACTTAAAAGGATCGATGGAAGTGAATAATAAAGGAAATTAAAAGAAAGACAGGGAAAATAATAATAAATATATAAATATAATAAAGTACAAGAACCCAAATTAAAGTCTGAGAGCGTTTGAATGCTGATCAATTTTGAAGACATCTCTCTATTTCATGATCGACTGAGATGTCAACTAATGTCCAGTAGGATTTAAGGAGGTATTTATTACCTTTAGTTTTAACAAAGAAAAAGAGCTTATGACACTGCAAGATATTTTACCAGTCATATAATCGGCAAAAAGTATGACCTTAATACACCCGTAAGAAATGATAATAATATATTGCTGTCATTGGTATCTCAAGCTTTTGTTCTCCACTAGTTTAAGAGGATGAGTCGGCATTAAGCTGTTGCCAGTCTTCGCAAATGCCGAGGACTAGTCCTTCCCTGGTGCAATAATTTCGAGAGAAATCAAATACACGAAGGCACCAACTTTCAAGTTCAACGCGGTTAAGCAATGGCATTGCGTCTTTCTACGAAGGTGGGTCGGGACACATCACGGTCAACATTCACCTGCTCCTAAAGTCTTCTTCCATCACCATTATTGTAAAGACCACGGATTCATCATCTTCCTTCTAGAAACGCAGAAAGCCATTCTCATCGGCGCACGCCCCGTGCACTTCCTTTTTCGGTATTTAAACACTTGACCGGAGCTATATAGCCTCGTCTCCACCTGAATACCATCCCCACAAACTGTCCCCTCGGACTTACAGATCTTCGCTTGTCCTCGGTCTCGATCTTCCGAACCGACGAACATGAGCAACACCGGCAACCAAGATCCACGCCCCAAGTACCCTCCCAATCCCCTGCCTGAAATGGAGATAAACCCCTTTTCTCAAGAGCCACCATCACACAAGATGGACGCCAACCCCTTTCACCAAGAGCCATCCTCGCTGAGAGAATCGCCGCCTCTCTATCCATCCGTACCTTCTCCCCCGCCAGCAGATGAAAGTAACCCTTTTCGCCAAGAGCCAAAAGAAGCACGATCTCTCCACCCTTCCGCATATCCTCCTCCCCCAGCAGAAGAATCAGCAGGCCAGATTCGCCGAGAACAGTCGTCGAAAAGCATCCACGAGAATGGATCCAATCCTCCTCCTCCACAATATGTTACATCATGTTCTTCTTCATCTCAACCCCCCTGTGAGGGAGAGAGTGCAGAGAAATGGGGGAACTCATGTGATGGGGACACCGGCTGTTCCCACGATTCACCCTGATAACAAGAAGGCCGCCTTCTGGGGAGCCACCGAGACTCAAGCTCAGTACCATCATCATCCTTATCTCCAGTACAATCCGATTGAAAGATCATCGGGCTCCAGTAGTAGTCCTATGGAGAACATCCTGCATATGTTCAACACATGGAGTCATAAGGCCGAGAACGTAGCCACCAACGTTTGGCAAAACTGTAAGCACTTCAAACATAACTCTCTTTGCCTTGGTTATCTCTTTGCTCATTCTAAAAGTATCATGGCCCTCTGCGTGAAGTTCTTTCGCTGATTTTTGGATGAGCTAGGAAGCAAAGTCAAACAAGATTAGCAGTTCGTGGAGACATGATGCAAGAAGCATTTCTGATGCAAATTCCCATATTTTTAATAAAATGCAACAAAACCCATACATACATACATACATACATGCGTGAAGTTCTTGCGCTGATTTTTGGATGAGCTAGGAAGCAAAGTCAAACAAATTGAGTAAATCGTGGAGACATGATGCAAGCATTTCGGATGCAAATTTCCATGTTTTTAATAAAAATGCAACAAAACCCATGCACATATACATACATACATACATACATACATACATACATACATACATACATATATTTATTGTTAATGAGTATGCATTTTCAATTGAAAAAGTTGAAAACTGCTCAATCAAAATATAAAGCATATTCCAATGAAATTGTGCCGTTTTGTTCGGTTCTTGGAATGTTTCCTTCGTCCATGCAAGGAATTTTGCTTATCTATATGATGTTAAAGATTTTGATTTGATCAGTGAAAACTGGCTCATCTGTGTCCGGAGCTGCATGGGGGAAGGTCAACTTGAGAGCCAAGGCCATCACAGGAGGGGGGTTCGAGTCTCTTTACAAGCAGACTTTTGCGACCTATCCAAATGAGATGCTCAAGAAGACTTTCGCATGTTACTTGTCCACGACAACCGGACCGGTTGCTGGGACACTTTACCTCTCTAACGTTCATGCCGCCTTCTGTAGTGATCGCCCCCTATCCTTCACCGCGCCATCCGGGCAGGTCACTTGGAGCTACTACAAGGTAAAAGCGTAGGCTGCAACATGCCGGATACTAATGTTGAATTGTCGATCGTGTATTCTGGTTCTACTCCATTGATATTTCGAAACGTTCACCGTGACCATGAGCTTACGAATCATTCTGAATTGCCAGGTGATGGTGCCCCTGGGCCAAATTGGTGCGGTGAACCCGGTGGTGATGAGAGAGACACAAACAGAGAGGTACATTCAGATTGTCACATTCGACGGGCACGATTTCTGGTTCATGGGCTTTGTCAATTACGAGAAGGCGACTCGCCATCTGACAGAGAGCATCTCCACATTCGTAACGCCCGGAATTGCTGTGCCACAACCGCCTCCACCACCACCGGCTGCTGCATAAGATTCTCTCCCAGAATATTTCTTCTTTATATGACCTTGTAATTTTCTCGGGTTGTTGTTTATTATGTTCCAGAGTGCCATTTTTTTTTCCGTAGTTTTCTGTTCTGGTCGAACCGTTTGTCGGAGTTTAATTCATTGTATTTTAGCCCTACAAATTCCATATGGGGAGGCACCACGAGCCATGCATTATTTTTCCGAATTGCTGATGCAGGATGGAAATTACAGAGAAATTTCTAAGCTGCGCGATGTTTTTCAAGACTCAAAACAAGTAAACAGTCATAAGTCCTTGATAATCCTAAAGTAATATAAGAGACTTAACAATAAATGTTCGGAAATAGAGAGATGAAGGACCGTCTTGAACATCGCTATTATATGTACGTATGGGCTTATTCTAATGGACGGCCACTGACATATCGCAAAACGATGTCTCAGTACGGATTCCACTAAAAAAATTCAAGTATCTGCGCAGTTCTCCATATCGTGACTTACTCTAAGCTACCACAACAATACCCATAAAAATAATCCACCTAAAACTTCTACTTCTAGGCGGACAAATTTCAAAACCTGCACGAACTCAAGGGGAGCACCATTTCCACTGGAGAATGGTTAAAACCAAAAGGTTATTCAACAACAATTTCTATCGTACTAAGGCCTAGCATTGCAAATTCAAATATCTAATGGCAAAACTATAACAAAGATTAAAAGCCTTTAGCAATGTGCCAAATAATGCTTGATTTTATTCTTTTGTTATCTGAAAAAAAAATCCATTTGGTGACATTTTGTTAATAGGAACAAATTTCTTCTCGAGGGTAGATTTGAAACGGAATCAAAAAGTGAAGAAGAAATTACTTCTTTATCCTTAAGAATAACTCTAGAATCAAGTCAAAGTCATGTTTTTTCTCTATTCTTTTCTTCTTTTTCTCTTTCTCTCTCTTTTTCTTTCTCTAGTTGATCGCCAGCCATGGTGATAGCCGAAAAGCCTCGCTAGTGGTCGGCACCAACCTTTTCAGCTCTCATCTGAGCAATCACCGACCCACACTGGCTGACAAGCCTTGCCTAGCCACCGGTGAGGGTCAACCTCCCCAGCTCTCATCTAGGCAGTCACCAACCATTGGCCAGCAACCGGTAAGAGGAAGAAAAAGAGAAGAAAAAAAAAGGGAAAAAAATAGAGAATAAAGAAATGTAATAAAATTATTATTTAAAAAGAAAGAAATTCTAAGTCACAATAAAATTTGAGAGTTACATCAAATAATTTTATTCTGAAAATAAAAATTTCAAACAATTATCAAATATTTTCAAATGCTCAAAACTCATCCACAGAATAAAATAAAAAAAACTATTTCTGAGTAAAAATTATTCTTGAAAGCCAAACGGTTACCAATTACATCCCAGGCTTCCAAACTTCTAGTAACATTTATCCCACAACAAACGATCACCGCGTGACCAATCACAAGCCCTCTTAGCCACAAATTTCAAAAGGGTAATCACATGGCATGGCATTTATTCATGAAGATGGCAACCCAAGGTGTAATGACAGAATCAAATGTCCAAGCCAACTTATGCAGAAATGAGATAAAGCAGCGCATAAACGCAGCGCATAAACGCAGCACATAGATGCTCAATCCAAAATTGATAGTCATTAGTACCGTAAAAGTGTAACTAAACAAACACAAAATTAGCAGTGACTCGTGCCATGCCTCTCGAAGGATAAATTGGTTCATCTATCACTTGCTAAAACTATCTCAATGGTAGAGCTCTTCTTTCTAAAAAGGTAAACACAGACAACATTCTTGTGAGCTGAAGATCTGGCCTTGCCTGAGGCTATCTTGCGAACCAAGCTTCCAGCTTCACCGCCTCTTCTTGCTACCCTTGGTGGCACTGGATTTTGATGGGGTAGCGATCAAGTACACAAACAGAACCATAATACTGATCACAGAAATCAGAGATCCGTATTTGACCAGCAGTCTCTGCGATAGGGGAACAAAACCAAACAGAGTTCAATAAAAGGTAATGTTGACCTCTCACCGCTATCCTAATCAAGTTTAATGTATAAAACAGCTGATATTCTCTACAAAAAGATCAAGAGAAAGGGACGCAAGTCTTACCTTAGCCTGCAAAGTTCAGTTGATGATTAAGATAAATCCATGCAAAAGAGAAGGGGCAAAATTAGAACGAAGTAATTTTTTACAAATCAATAATAACCATCTTTAGAACTTAGTAGTCAGTCTTTAACTTACCCACTCAAATTTCTTCTCAGGAGGTCTGTCTGCAAGGATATCAAGAGGCAGTATAGGAGTAGAGTAGGCCACCTACAAACAAGCAAGGATTTTCTATTAGATGGAGGAAGAGAACAAATCTGGGCAAAGAGAGAGACAGAGAGTGAGGATAGAGAGGCAGCATCAGCACTATTGTGGTTTCCAACCTGTAGAGGAGCCTTTGTTGGGATACGGAACTTAATGACTGCTGGTGCACCAAAAAACATCCCTTTCTCTTTAGCCTCCAACTCAAAAGAATGAGATAGAAGACCACCACTGCACCCATTAACGCCAATCTTATTAAGTTGCATAAGAGACAAGTACACGAAATTGATATTTGTGGTATACCAAATGAGCATTGACTATGTAAGGAGAAAGTAGGCAGAAAAGAAAAACAGGTAAAGGCAGAACTCACGCATCCAGTCTTTCCCATGACTGAGATGTGTTGCCATTGACAACATCAAATACTTCTTGAGACCAGCTATCATCAGTAAGACTTACATCATATGCGATCCTGTGCAGACAAAAATCAGAATGAATCTCCATAGATGGCAAAGATTGTTAGTCAACTGAATGTACAGACGACGGCCGGCAAGAATAAACACAAAGATCAAACTTATTCCACAGAAAAAGCAGAGCAATTTATCTTTCATCTGATCAATAGATCTTCCTCCAACGCCCTCTCAGCCACCTTAAAATTTAGAAGATGGCCTGCTTTATTTTTAAGTGAGACTGACTTTTATCGGTGCTGAGGAAGTTAATATGCCAAGAGAGGTCATGATTTACTTACAACAATCTGGTATCTTCCATTTTAGATTTTGGAAAAGTGATGTTCCTAGATATTGCTGTTTCAATGGAAACCCATGCAGACAATGGACACACCATGCACATATAAGTCACATACTATACTGAGCCTTATGTATCAGATTTTCTTTCCAGACAGTTCCAAATGCTCCTCACTCCATCAGCCACCCATGTAACTAATTAGCAATACAATGAATGACATTTTCAAATGGCTTCATTTCAATGACGTCCAAAACAATTCTGTTGACTTTTTAAGACATAAGTTCCATCTACCTAAATTTTCAACACAAAAAAAAAAAAAAAAAAAAAAGAGAAAAGAGAGAAACTTAACTAAGAGAGATATCTTTCGATGATCCAAACGTGAAGAGGATCTTCAAAAATATTTTAGGACATATTCCGCATCATGCTTCATCTTTTAAAGCGCGAATATCAGATGGGTTTAGATTGATCTTATGCACATTTTGGCTAATCTCAACTTTAAAAGGGCAAATCTAATTGACCAATCGCTCAAGTATAAAGCAACAAGAAGACACTACAATCCTAATCAACCACGAGAGTTCAATTAATAGACAAATATCAAGTTCGAAACTACCGGTTTGCCAATTGCATGTTCTATTGCTGTCCAGAATTCCACTGACAGTTTCATATATAGTTGAATAACACATGCAAAAGATTAGGCCCCTAATTCCTCTAGCTTCAAGCACCGAAAGAGAACAAAAAAAAACCTGCTAACCCGAAGCAATTCATGCCAGTCAAGATATGTATTTCAAATCAAATGGAAAACAGAATCACAAGATCTACCGCCCATCTCGAAGCACCAGCCCAAAAAAAGGCATCAAATCTAGATCAATCGAGTAGATCGCCAACGGATTCGATCCGAGGGACTGGGAACTCACGAGGATCCCTGATTGTAGATGTCGATGGAGACGAGGACGCGCTCGGCGCCGGACTTGAGCCTCTTGAGAGAGGCCTTCTTGTGAGCGACGATGAACGGGACGTCGGAGGCGAGGAGGCACGGCGACGCCAGCAGGAGGAGGGCCAGGACGGCGAAGACCGCCGAGCGCGGGATCGGATTCGCCATCTCCGTCGTGCGAGTCGGGGGCGAAGGAGGGGGCCTTTAGGGTCTCGAGAGGTTTTCGTGCGGAGACTGGTCAACGGCTGAAGGCGTCTCCTCTTTTTAAAGATGAAATGGGCTTACCGCATTCGGATCTTAGTTCTAGAGCCCAGTTTTATAGCCCTTTTCGGGTCGGGTCGGGTCGGGTCATCCTATTCTATGGTTAGGTATTGACTTACGGAATTAGGAAACGATTTTGTATAAAAGAAATAAAATAAAAGCTGGGAAACAATTTTCAAAGGAGGGTTTGGTAATGCTGTGGGGAAAAAAAGGGAAAATTGCGACTAAGTTGAAGAGAAAATTAATCGAAATGCCTCTATAAAGAGATATTAGATCGAATGAAGAAGATATTTATGTTTTACCATTCGAGGCATATTGAGTCTATCTTTCGAGCCAATGACGATTATGTGTCACAACAACTTAAAGACATTGCTTTTTAAAAAAGTTTATTATTAATGACACATGGAATATCAATGATACATAAGATATCTTTCTTGAATGCCATGTGAACTATGACACCATATTTTATTAAACAGACAATTGATATCTTATTCCATGTTCATTTGCCACTGAATATGGGGAGAAATTATTTAATTTTCATCAAAATGACATACATTTGCAAGTGGTTCTTTTCATTACTATTGGATAGGATAATTATTTTTTTTCTTTCAATCGTTGAATTAAGATACTTTTGTTTCACAAAAAATAAATGATTTGGAAAATATTTTCTAAAATTGATTTGTCTTATCACTTATAAAACGAATGAACACAAAATGTTTTCATCATCTATAAAAATATTTGGACAGAAATTGTCATAAATAATTAAAATATTTTATTAACTGACTATTTTAAAGTAACATAAGTGGTTATTTTTTTTAAAAATATTTTACAAATCAATCATTTTCTATAAAATAAACAGAATTTCACGAACGCTCTTGCGCTTGGCAATCAATGAAACATAGCATAGAGAGAAAAAGCCAAGGACAATATTCTAGGAAGAAGAGAAGGCCTAGCATGAACGAGAAGAGCCTGTCAAGTTTAGCCAAGAATGACTCCCTGCGAGATCACACAAGGCTTCTTATACAGATTATGATGATCTCAACGAAGGCTCCTTGAACGAATTCAGGCAAGTCATTCTTGGCTACTAAACAAAGGACTCTTCTCATCATGCAAGGCCTCAATTCCTCGGTATGGAGTGCCAAAAGGAGCGAGAGACTTCAATAACTCGAGGACTCGCTTAAACAAAAAGAAGAAACCTAACATGAAGGACAAGAGATGCTCTGACTAGCCTAGAAGACTGCCTGGAACCGATCGGTTCGACCGTGTACTATGAGTTTTCGAACATTAACTCAATGATGATGCACGGAGGAATCGAGTTCGGAGCAGGCAAGTCATCCTTGGCTATCAAAACAAGGGCTCTCATCCTCATGTTAGACCTCTCCTTTCATTTGCTTTGCTGCTTCTGTGTCCTTCTTCAGTACTAGCAAATGTACCCCATTTATAGAGGGCTGGGAATGGAAGACAGGAAGATCTTATTCCAAAGCCACGTACGTAACATCTTTGGAGATCCTGATCGATCGAGTCAATATGCCCCATCCAAAACCTCTCTCTCTCTCTCTCTCTCACTCTCTCACTCACTCAGATGGGCAAGATCAAAGCTGACTTACAAATGGAGGAATAAATTCCTCATGCACGCATGGAGGAAGGGTAATGTGTAATATTCAAACTGTGCAAAAAGGTCCGTCGCCAGAGATATGGATGGATGGCTCTAATTTGAATATGGCATTTGTCAATTATTGCATTGTGGGAGGCCAACTTGTGTTAGAAGTCAATATTCTTCCAAGTTTAGTTGCTTCAAAACAGTGCTCGCAGAGCATTCATGAGTAGATCTCTACTCGTATGAGTACTGGGATGTCTTGAGCAATGCGGGTTGTACTAAGATTGGTCCATATAATTGATACGCAAGACCATGTGAGAAAAGTGTAAATGGACAATTAAGTAAGTGAATCATAATCAACGCTCAAGTAAAATTCGTTACATTAATTAAGGTGCCAGTTTTTTAGAAGGGGTCTTGATACACCTAAATTATTGCCTAAGAAAGAGGGAAGATTAGTAGGCTTTAAGAGATCATAATGATGGAATAAAACTTGTGTCATGGCTGCTTGTGGCTGATATTGCTCAGGCATGGTATATATGGGTGGCTTGGCTAAAAGATGGCAAAAGTGTCAAAAAAATCTTAAACATTTTGTATTTGTACCAATTTAATCATAAACCTTTTATTGATATCAATTTAATCCTAAATTTTTTAACTTGGAGCTAATTTAGTCCTAAAACTTTTAGCTTAGTGCCAATTTGGTCATTCCGGCTAATTTTAGCTGGATTTTGCTAATGTGAACGTTAATCGACTGACGTGACATGATCAGCGGTTGACATGGATAATTATTTAATAATTTTCAATTTATTTATATATTTATTTTCTTTACTTTTAGTTTTTCTCTTTTTATTTTTTCCCTTGCTCTACTCCTTCCTCTAGATAGTCACCAGATGGGCGATCGGCTAGAGGCAAGGGCCGGTGAGGTTGAGGTCGACCTCACCAGCCTTCGGTGCACCTAGGGCAACCTCACACCGGGTGGGCAAAGGCTCGCCCTCACCAAATCTAGTGAGGCCAGACCTCGCCAGATCCTGAGAGGTTTGACCCTCGTTGGATCTAGCTAGGGCAAGCCTCACCCACCCTTGCGGCCGCTGGCGAGGTCGACTTCAACCTTGTCGGCAACCGATTGGAAGGAGGAGTAGGGGGAGAAAAGAAAAGGGAAAGAAAAAACAAAAAGGAAAAAATGAAAGAAAATAAATAAAATAAAATAAAATAAAAAATATTAAAATATAATTAAAAGTTATCAACATCAAGCGACAGCCATGCTACGTCACCGATCGGTGTCCACGTTAGCAAAATTCAATCAAAATTAGTCGGAATAACCAAATTGGCACTGGGTTAAAAGTTTTAGGATTAAATTATCACAAAGTCAAAAATTTAGGATTAAATTGGCACCAATAAAATATTTATGATTAAATTGGCACTAATAAAAAGTTTAGAATTAAATTGGCACTAATGCAAAAGGTTTATGACTTTTTTAATTCTTTTCCAGCTAAAAGTCAATAAGCTTAACCACAGTTCCTTTTTGGACTTTGAAGATCCCAGCTGTTGCATCTAATGTTTGGGAGGAAAATCTTGATATTAAGAGAGGTTTTCAGACCTCATTCAAAACATGTAACCGGTGATTGTTCTTATGTTTTGGAGAGCCTGGAACTTGCTAAGAGGAAGAAGTCCCCCAAAAGGTATCATGGAGAAAGCTAGTCTGGTTCAATCTCTATTACTCTACATTGTTTTATTGCCTAGTTGACTGCCACAAAGGACAGGTTATTACAGTAGGCCATGCAGATCTCTCCACTCTTGTTCTTGTAATGCTGCTGATGGAGACAGGAACCACTTTTTCTTCGGATGTTCTCTCTTTCTCCCTACGAGTTTGGAGAGCCATTTTGCAGCTTCATCTTGTTGACAGTGTTCCTGGAGGTTGGGACACAAAAGTTTACCGGGGCTTGTTCTGTTTTAAAAGGAAAGACATTCCCCTATTTGTTGTTCAAGTTCTCCTAGAGTGCTTTTCTTTCCTATGCTTGGGAGTTCCAGGAATCGTCGTGTCCATTACTCCTCTTTTGCTGTAAGCTCTTCCTCAATTCTTACTCAAACCAAAAGATTGATTGGAGATAAAAGATTAGAATTTGGTTGAATGTGTCCGTGGAAAGGCATAAAACTGTGTTGCTGCTAGGGACTGGATGATCGGGTCACTTAAGATTGAAGATTGGATTGAGCTTTGTAGCAGGGTTGCGCAGCCCGCTTTGCGATTTCTTGGGAATAAAATCTGAATTATCAAAGAATAGAACTTGCTGATATTTTATGAAAGTATCCTGCAAAGTACCAAATTTTTGAAATAAGTACAGAAACAAGACTTAAAGATTGGCTACTAGTTGATTAAGTATGCAAGATTTTATTTTGGTCAACTGAGAATTCAAGATTTTAAAAGCATTTCCAATCACGCCTCGAGCTCCCTATTGGTAGAATTAAAGCATACATGACAAATGACAAGATATCCTACTTGGGAGCCACGTTGGATTATTACAACTTGAAATTCATTGACGACAAGCTCGAGAACCAATTGGGGCTTCTTGAAACAATTACTTCGAAGAACAAAATAAAACCTCTAGTCTACTATTGACCAACCACCGAAACATGACGTTTGAAAATTAGGTAAAGATAATTCTATTTATCAACAGTTTTTGGTACTCATCAACTCTTTTCAGAAATCTTTCAACACAAAAAGGAAAATTGACCTTTCGGAATTGAATGGTAGAACCGTCCACCAGACAATCAATGGAAGACATAATGTTAAATTGTAGTCTAAATTAGATATTCACATTTCTATCATCTAAATCACAAAATCCTTTAAGCTTCAAATCCAGTTCCAACTTGAATATATATAGACTATTTTGAAGTTGAACTCAACTCAAATTTTCAAGTACCCGTATATTCCAACTTAATCAAACTTTGACCGCATCGGCTTCATATACATCATGAACGTTGCTCCTGATCGATGTATTGCATAAACTCTTAAACATGCTCTTAAAGTGAACTTTGCATCAATTCCTTGCATGGAGATATCGGCATTGTCGTTATCCAAATGTTCTTCTTTTTTCACATTCACTACGAATGCTTTTTCATGCAAGTCATTGACCAATGTCTCATAGGAAAATTCATGTTCACGCTATCAACATATCCTATTCATGTAGATCCGATCGATCAAGCATTAGGTCAATCAGGCTTCAATCGCCTGTGTGATGCGATGAACTATGGACATGAACCAATTGATTCAAGCATCGATTGATCAAGAGAGTAGAATAATGAGATTAGGATCAATGAACTAATCTTTCGGAAGGACCAGCACCACGCTTAGACTTACTTGCAGTTTGCAAAGGGATGGACGTTCTTAAATTCATTAAGCTGAAGACGATATTCATAGATTATTATAAAAACTCTCGAATCATACTCTCGAAACATTTATACAAATGACATTTCTCGATCATGATTGATTTCAACGTTTGAATTCCTGCTACGTGTGGGACTTCGACTGTTGGAGCTTTTATCAAAGAATTATACAGGATTTAACGAGACCGTTGATGATTTTAGAGTCCTAGTAAGTAAATAAGTAAACGCTTTATCCCTACAAGTGTCACTTTTTTCTTCTCTTAAACTGATAAGCAAAATAGTAAAAACATACTTTAACTGCCACCTAATGATCCCTTATTTAACTCTGCGTTGAAAGATACCAAACATATACGTGAGATTTGCCTTTGATAGGGATTTCTTTGCACTTTCACATCAATTATCATGGTGTCTTTGTTTATGACAATGTCATTTTATTTTTAAAAATGTCCATCCCAAATTCTAACTTTCCACGTCCGTCCTATACACTTGAAACCGTCCAAAGCTTGAGTAAGATGTTAAAATCAGATTGTCAGTAATCATCGGGTCAAAAGTGAAATATTAATTTTGGTATTTTTTATAATTTTGTATAAGTGTAAAAAATTCTTGCAAGTTTGCCGTGCACATGCACACACATATATATCAGAGTGTGTTATTTTATATCGCTTAATTGGAAAACAACCCATGAACCGGCGACACACATATATATATAAGATCGAGTTATTCTATACCGTTTAATTTGAAAATTACATATGAGTCTATAACTTGATGACTATTCCACGTGGCGAGTCAACTAGTACACTCCACACACAAAATAACTCAGGAACTTGGGAGACTTAAAATATTTAGTGTGGGAAAATTGTTAAAATAGTCCCAAATTTATTGTATTTTTACTAATTTAATCTTAAATCTTTCGATTTTGCCAATTGTTTCAATCTGACTAATTTTGGCCGGTATTCGCTGATGTAGACACCAGCTATCTTACATGGTATGACCGACGCTAATTTAAATATTTTTAAATAATATTTAATAAAATTTTATGGTTTTTATTTTTATTTTTCTTTGCTTTTTGTTAGGTTTTGGGAGAGAGGGCCGGTGAGGGTTGCTGCCAACCCTCGTCAGCTCTAGGTGAGGGCATTGCCACCCTTGCCAGCTTTGGGCGAGGGTTGCAACGGCCTTGCTAGATCTGGCCAAGTGAGGGCTTGGTTGCTCTCGCCAGCTCTGGGGAAGGGTGCCACCCTTGCATGGGGCCAACAAGGGGCACAACTCCCTCACCTGTTCAAATCTAGCAAGGGCTCACGTGCCCTCGCTTGGGCTTGCGAGGGTGTCATAGCCCTCACCTGAAGCTGTGAAGGGAGGCGTTGCCCTCGCCTATGGCTGGTGAGGGTCGCCAACCCACTCTCCAAAAACATTTTTAAAAAAATGAAAAATAGCAAAAAAAATCATAAGAATTTCAAAAAATTATTAAACTTCTAATAAAAAATGTTTAAATCAGCGCTAGTTGTTTATGTTAGCAATTTTCGGCCCCTTTCATGAGGCTGTTTTCTAGTTGGTCATTCTATTCTATGGTTAGGTATTGACAGATGGAAAATGATTCTGTACATAAAAAAATAAAAATAAAAGCTAAAAAAATTATTTTATAGGGGGGTTTGACATGATTTTGGTGGGAGGGGGTGTTAACAGAAAGTTGCGACTAAGACGAAGAGAAAATTAATCGAAATGCCTCTATAAAGTCGTAAGACCATATATGGGGGCTAATGCCTACCCAATGCCGGAAGGTCAAGGAAGTTGGCGACTTGATGACAGGGGAGCCGGCAATTGAAGCCTTAGTGAATGGTGGTTGTAACTATAATGATCCTAAGGTAGTGAAATTCCTTGTTGAGTAAGTTTCGACTTGCACGAAAGGCGTGACGATCTAGGCACTATCTCGAAGAAAAACTCAATGAAATAAACATGTTTGTGAAGATGCGAACTACCTGCACCTGAGAAATACCCTATGAAGTTTTACTGTTCCCTGGGATTGGCTTTGGGCCTTTCCTGCGTAGCTTAGGTGGAAGGCGAAGAATGCTTCCTTCTGGAGGGCCCGAGCCATTAGTGAGATACTACTCTAGAAAAACTAGAATTCTAATCTCAAGTCAAGATTATCTTTCGGGCCAATGACAATTATGTGTCACAACAATTTAAAGACATTGCTTTGAATTTTAAGAAGTTTATCATTGATGACACATGGAATATCGATGACACATACAATGTCTCTCTTGAATGCCACGTGGACTACGATTCGAGATTGCATGAAACAAACATTTGATTTCTTATTCCATGTTCATTCACCACCAAATATGGGAAGAAATTATTTAATTTTCATCAAAATGCCATACATTTGCAAGGGGTTCTTTTTGTTACTACTGGACAGAATAATTATTGGTTTTTCTCTTTTTGATCATTGAATTAAGGTGTGTTTATTTTACAATAATTGTATGATTTGGATAATATTTTCCTAAAATCAAGCGTTTGTATCGCTCATATAAATGAACGAGCGCAAAATGTTTTCATCGTCTATAAAAATATCTAGACATAAATTGTCTAGATAATGAAAATATTTTTTATTGACTAATTATTACAGTGATACAAACGATTATTTTATAAAAAAATTATTTTTTGCAAAACAAATAGAATTTCATGAACCTTCTTGCGCTTGGCAATCAACGAAACATAGCATAGAGAGAAAAAGCCAAGGACAATATTCAAGGAAGAAGAGAAAGCCTAGCATGAACGAGGAGAGCCTGTCAAGTTTAGCCAAGAATGACTCCCTGCATGATCACACAAAGGTTTCTTATACAGATTATGATGATCTTCAGCGAAAGGCTCCTTGAACGAATTCAGGCAAGTCATTCTTGGCTACTAAACAAGGGACTCTTCTCATCATGCAAGGCCTCACTTCCTCAATATAGAGTGCCAAAAGGAGTAAGAGACTTTCAATAACTCAAAACCTCCCTTAAACAAGAAGAAGAAACCTAACATGAAAGATGAGAGATGCTCTGATTAGCCAAGGAGACTGCCTGAAATCGACCGGTTCGACCATGTGATGGGTTTTCGAACTTCGACTCGACAATGTTGCACGAAGGAATCAAGTTCGGAGCAGGCAAGTCATCCTTGGCTATCAAAACAAGGGCTCTCATCCTCATGTTAGACCTCTCCTTCTTTCATTTGCTTTGCTGCTTGTGTGTCCATTTAGTACTAGCGAATGAACCCATTTATAGAGGGCTTGGAAAGGAATACGGGAAGATCATATTCCAAAGCCACGTTCATAACATCTATGGAGATCCTGATCGATCGAGTCAATATGCCTCATCCAAAACACCTCTCTCTCTCTCTCTCTCTCTCAAGTTTGCAAGATCAAAGCTGACTTACAAATGGTGGAATAAATTCCTCACGCATGCACGGAGGAAGGGCTACGTGTAATATTCACACTGTGCAAAAAAGGTCCGCCGCCAGGGCCCAGAGATATGGATGGATGGCTTTAATTTGAATATGGCATTTGCCAATTATTACACTGTGGGAGGCCAACTTGTGCTAGAAGTAAATATTCTTCAAGCTTAGTTGCTTCAAAAAAGTCTGCTCACGCAAAATTCACGGGTAGATCTCTACTCGTTTGAGTACTGGGATAAGATTGGTCAATATAATTGATATGTGAGATAATGTGACAAAAGTGTAAATGAACATTTGAATAAGTGAATCATATTCAACGAGTAAAATCGATTACATCACTTAGGGTACCGGTTTTTCAGGGCGGGTCTAGATACACCTAAATTATCGCCATAGAAAAAGGGAAGATTAGTAGGCCTTAAGAGAGTTAAACATAAAATAGAAAAAAAAGAATCGAGGAATTTTTTGTATAATTCTATATATCATAATGAAATTACATCAGCCTATCTGTAGACTTTATGGAATGACTAAATAAGATAACATATCAATCAAGATGCATACAATCAAATAAAGATATTCACTTGATCTTGAAAGATACAGAAAATCATCAAAATCATCCTAAATATCATAGATTATAATGTGGAATAAAGCTTATATTATGGCTGCTTGATGCTATATATGCTCACGCATGGTCTAATGGTGGCTTGGCTAAAAGCTTATAAGCTTTAAAGCAGGTCTCTTTTGGACTTTGTAGATCCCAGCCGATGCATCTTATGTTCGGGAGGAAAATCATGAAATTAAGAGGGGTTTTTAGACCCCATTTGAAACATGTAATCGGTGATTATTTTTCTGTTTTCCCTCGGTAAGGTGACTGGTATCCTGTTGGTCCTATGCTTGCTCATTTTCCTGCTGGAATTGTCCATGATTCTGCATTGCCCTTTCAAGCAAAGACACAGGATGTGATTCAAGACTCAGCTTGGCATTGGCCAAACGCCAGGTCTGACGATTGAGTTAGGATTCGAGCTCACTTTTGTGGATTCTTAATGCCGAATCCTTCTGTTGCTGATCGACCAATTCGGAAATTTACTCCACCTTGTACGTTCACAATTGGGAGTGCCTGGAAACTTGTTAAAAGGAAGAAGTCCAGAAGGCACAATGGAGAAAGCTGGTTTGGTTCGATCCCTGTAATCCCATTCAAGCCTTGTTCGATAAAACATTGCGCCAATCAGGCTTAAATCACCCGTGTGGTGCGGTGAACTATCAGTCTATGACCGTGAATGGCCCATTCAAGCCTCATGTAATGTTCACTAATAAATTGACCTGCCGCACTCTTTTCGCTCTTCATGGTCTTCTTCAACCGTCAGTCAAACGGAGGGTTTGAGTCAGTCTCACCCTCCCGGACCTCTCTTATTAATTTTGTTGAGTTTTCTTGTTTTTTTTTTTAATTTTTTCTTATCTCCCCCATTTATATTTGGAAGTTCTTTTCTTCAGGAAAATTATCAAAAAAGTTCTAAACCTATTATAATTGTGCAGATTCAGTACTAAACTTATTTTTTTGACCAATTGAGTCTTAAACCTTTTGTAATTGTACTAGTTCAATCCATTCGGCCAATGCTAAAGTGGCCATTGGCCGAGTCGATGACTTTTTTTATTAATATTTTATTTTTTCGAATTTTTTTATTAATTTTTTTTTTATCTTTTTCCCCCTCCCTCCTTCTTCCTTTACTCCGGCGATCGGGGAGCTCGTCTCGTTTTTAGTGGGCAAGGGCTCACCCAGTAGCCTCAGTCCAAGAATCAGCTAGCCCTCCCCTCTAGCTAGTCGCCAAAACAAAGGAAGAAAGAGGGAGGAGGATGGAGGATGGGGGAGGGAGGAGGGAGGTGGGAGGTGGGAAAAAGAAGAAGAATAAATAATAAAATCATTCAAAAAATAACATATTAATAAAAAATAGTCATCAATGTCAATTGATAGTCACGTCAATGCTGGCAAGTTAAATTTGACCAGATGAATTGAACTGGCATAATTGTAAAAGATTTGTCGGCTAAAATAATAAGTTCATAACTAAATTGGCACAATTACAATAAGTTTAAGATTTTTTGATATTTTTCCCTTTTTTCTTCCAATTTAGTTCTAGATCGAGAGTTTGAATTCTCCCGATATAATTCTAAATTTAGAAGTTATTTCTCCCAGTTTAGATCTTAGTGTTTAATAATGATTTTAGGGATTCGATACCCCATACTTTATTTGTTTCAACAATAATCGTAGGAGTTCTAATGTCTCGTTAAATTACAAAAATTTGCTCTTCCAAAAGTTAGATCTGTATTTATTCATCCTCTTTTAGTTTTCTCTGCGTGGTAATGGCATAGAGAAAGCCAAACCTAGTGACACACGTAACATCATAATAATTGGAGAAGGAATTTCTGACGAGTGCTTATCACTAATAATGATTTGAGATCCAGTGATCGATAGCCAATTATTAAGCTTGATAGGTCTATTTTTATGGGGCTAGTATGTGTTTAATCTTGTTAGTGCTCTATTGATCCTTTTTGTTTTTTAGATTTGGCATTATCTTGTAGTAATATGAGATTTGCTTAACTATGGAAGTCTAGGTACTTTTCATATTTCCTTTTGAATAATGAATATAATTTTTTTCGACAGAAAAAGAGAGAGAGGCCCGTTTGATCAAGAGAATGGAATCAATAAAAAATATTTCGGAAGGACCAGCCCACGCTTATTGTTAGTTGCATTATGCAAAGGATGGACGTTCTTAAATGCATTAAGTTGAAGGCGATATTCATAGATTATGATAGGCGAGAAATTCCGCTGAAAATGATTACGTATCTTTTATAATTAAATTTATAATATTAATCGGCTTATTTTTATTAAAAACCAGTGTAAGTGGACATGCAAAATGATGTTGCATGAGTCAATGCAGCTGGCTTGCCTTAAAAACGATGATATTTCTCTCTTCTCTCTCGCTCGCTCTCTTCTCTCTCCCTCGGTGGCTAGTAGAGAGGGTTTTCTTCCTTCTTCTGGGATGCCATGGCAATTGCCCAACCATCCTCCCAGAGGATGTTCAACCAACTGACCTTCCTACCAAGTTCGACACAAAGTCGTCAACGCTCTCCTTCTTTGCTGCAAGGGAAACCGCGTGCTACTTGATCCTCACCTTTGTCGTCTACAACTTTCTCTTTGTCCTCAACCCAGCTACCCACTCCTCCACTCCTTGGCTCACCAATTAGGATTTTGATTTTGGGGGCAAATCGAACTAGGGTTTCGATTTTGGGAGCAAATCAATTAATGTTCAAATTTGCAATTTAGGGTTTATATTTTGGGGCAAATACTGTGGACGATGTCATTTATGATCTATATGCTAGTTGAGCATGCTGTCAAGCTACGTCAAGCAAAGAAATTAATAAAATTTGATCATATTGGATTTTCGACCACCAGAATTGAAATTGATACTTAAGTAATTTTTTTTTAGGAAAGTGACACTTAAATAATCTAAAAAAAAACTTTTGATACTCAAGTAAGTGTCGTAGATAACTTTGTCATTTTTAATGTATTTATCCCAACATTTCTATGTATGACATTTATCGATCATGATTGATTTCAATGTAGGAATACCTGCTCCGGGTGGAACTTCAACTGTCAAAGCTATTCTCAAAGAATCGTTCAGGATTTTAAACGAGACCACAAACGATTGCGGAGTCTAGGTAAGTAAGTAAACGCTTCATTTCTACGAGTGTCATCTTTTTTTTTCCCTTCAAACTGGTAATGAAAATATTTAACTCTACGTTGGAAAATACCAAACACATACATTAGATTTACCTTTGGTAGAAACCACTTTGCACTTTCACATCGATTATTGTGGTGTCTGTTTATGAAAATGTCATTATTTAAAGAATGTCCATCCCAAATCCTAACTTTCCACACCCACCCAATTCACTCAAAATCAGCTGTAAACCAAACTACCCAAACCTTGAGCAAGACGTTGAAATGATTTTGTAAGTGATCATTGGGTGAAAAGTGAAATATAATTTGGTATTTTTTTAAAATTTTATGTAAGTGTAAAAAATTCTAACAAGTTTAGCTAAACCGTTTAATTTGAAAACTACACATGACTTGATGACAATTCCTCACGACGAGTCAACTAGTCCACTCTACACACAAATAACTCAGGAACTTGGAATAATGAAAATATTGAGTTCAAATCTCAAGCACTTGGTGTTCCTTTCAATAGTTCGGAGATCTAACATCCGTTCTTATATGTTTATTAACGTTTAGATCATGCCCAAGTCAAACGTTTCTTTTTACTATGGAATTGAAAGAAAGAGGCATAGACATGACAGGAAATGAAACTAAGGCCAATCCTGATAAGTAAAAGTAAGGTATCAATCTTGGTGAAAACATGAGGAATTGGGGTAGTGAATAATACTATATAAAGCCAAGGACAAAATTCATGGAAGAAGAGAAGGCCTAGCATGAACGAGAAGAGACTGTCAACTAGACAAGAATGACCGCCTGAGTAATCACGCAAGACTTTCGTATTCAGATTTCAGGCAGGTCATTCTTGGCTACTAAACAAAGACTCTTCTCATCATGTAAGGCCTCACTTCGTCAGTATGGAGTGCCAAAAGGAGTGAGGAACTTCAATAACTTGAGGACTCGCTTAAAAAAGAAGAAGAAACCTGACATGAAAGACGAGTGATGCTCTGACTAGCCATGGAGACTGCCTGCAACCGACTAGTTCGACTGTATGATGAGTTTTCGAACATCAACTTGCTGTTGCAAGGAGGAATCAAGTTCGGAGCAGGGAAGTCATCCTTGGCTACAAAACAAGGCTCTCATCCTCATGCTAGATTTCTCATTCTTTCATTTACTTTGCTGCTCGTGTGTCCATTTAGTTCTAACAAATACACCAATTTATAGAGGGCTTGACAAAGAATACAGGATCATATTCCAAGGTCACATCTATGACATCTTTGGAGGTCCTGATCGATTGAGTCAATATGCCTCGTCCGAAACCTCTCTCTCTCTCTCTCTCTCTGTCTCTCTCTCTCTCTCTCTCTCTCTCTCTCTCTCTTTTTCTCGGGGATGGGCAAGATTAAAGCTGTCTTACAAATGAGGAATAAATTCCCCTTAAATGCATGGAGGAAGGGTTACGCGTATTATTCACACTGTGCAAAAAGGTCCACCGCCAGAGATATGGACGAATTGCTTTAATTTGAATATGGCATTTGTCAATTATTACATTGTGGGAGGCCAACTTGCGTTAGAAGTCAATATTCTTTTCTTTTTTTTTATGACCCAGGAACCTCGCATCTCACCGACAATTGGGGGAGTAAACCCTGAAGGCCACATGTGCTAGCCACCACACACGTGCAACCAGATAAGTCACCCTATGACGAAACTGGGACCTTTTACGAGAGGAAGAGAGCGCGAACCAGCAATGTCACCCAGGTGGGTGGTAATATTCTTCAAATTTAGTTGCTTCAAAAAAGTCTGCTCACACAACATTAATGAGTAGAGCTCTACTCGTATGAGTACCAGCATGTACTAAGAGTGGTCCATATATGTGATACTCCAAACAATGTGGCAAAAGTGTAAATGAAGATTTGAATAAGTGGACCATATTCAACACTCAATCAAAATCCATCACATCACTTAGTATGCTGGCTTTTCAAAAGGGGTCTTAATACACCTAAATTATTATTGCCTAAAATATAGGGAGGATTAGTAGGCCTTAAGAGATTATAATGGTGAAATAAAGCTTGTATTATGGTTGCTTGTGGCTGATATTTGCTCACGCATGGTCTATATGGGTGGCTTGGCTAAAGGCTTATAAGCTTAAAAACAGGTCTCTTTTGGACTTTGAAGATCCCAGCAGATGCATCTTATGTTCGGGAGGAAAATTATGAAATTAAGAGAGGTTTTTAGACCCCATTTGAAACATGTCATGGGTGATTGTTCTTCTGTTTTTCCTTGGCATGATGACTGGCATCCTGTTGGTCCTCTGCTTGTTCATTTTCCTGATAGAATTGTCTATGATTCTGCATCATCGTTTCAAGCAAAGGCACAGGATGTGGTTCAAGATTCAGCTTGGCATTGGCCAACTGCCAGGCCTCATGATTGAGCTAGGATTCGAGCTCACTTGTGTGGCTCCTTAATACCAAATCCCTCTGTTGCTGATCGAGCAAGTTGGAAATGGACTCCGCCTGGTACATTCACAATTTGGAGAGCCTGGAACTTGCTAAGAGGAAATAGTCGGAAAGGTATCAAAGAGAAAGCTGGTTTGGTTCGATCCCTCTATTCCTCGACACTGTTTTATTGCCTAGCTAGCTTCCACAAAGAAAAGGTTACTCCAGTGGGCCATACGGATCTCTCCACATTTGTTGTTCTTGTAATGCTGCCGATGAGGACAGGAGCCACTTGTTTTTTTTGGATGTCCTCTCTTTCTATCTGCAAGTCTGGATGGCTGTTTTGCGGCTTCATCTTGTTGATATTGTTCCTGCTGCTTCGTTTTGGTTATTACAGTTGGCTTGTTCTGTTTTTAGAGGAAAGGCATTCCCCCCTTTTGTTGTTTAACTTCTCCAAGTGTGCCTTTCTTTTCAGTGCTTGGAAGTACCAGAAATAGTCGCCCACATAACTCTTTTGCTGGAAGCTCTTCCTCAATTCTTACTCATATCAAGAGATTGATTAGAGATAAAGATTAGAATTCGTTTGAATGTTCAAAGAAAGCTGTCTATAGAAAGGCATAAAACTGTGTTGCTACTGGGGAATTGATGATTGGGTCTTTAGCTGCTGATTGTATTGAGCTTGCAGCGGGATTGCTTAGCCCGCTTTGTGATTTCTTGTGAATAAAATCTGAATTATCGGAGAATAAAACTTATTCAAATTTTTATAAAAGTATCTTGCAAAGTATCGATTTTTCGAAATAAGTACAGAAACAAGACTTAAAGATTGGCTACTTGAGAGCCACGATAGAATTTTAGGGCTTAAATTTATTGACGAATAGCTTGAGATCTAACTGGGGCTTTCTGAAACAAATACTCCGAAGACCAAAATAAAACCTCGAGTCTACAGTTGAACAAACACGATAACATAAGTCAGATTTTTGCTCTTACCAATAAGTTGCCCGAAAATTAGGTAAAGATAAATATATTTATCAACAATGTTTGGCACTCATCATTCTCTTTACATAAATACGAATTTTTGCAATCAAATAGTGGAACTATCCGCTAGAGAATTACTGTCGTTTGAATTGGATATTTGCACTTTTATAATCTAAATTAGAAAATCCTCTAAATTTCAAGTCCAGTTTCACCTTGAATATAAAGACTATTTTGAAGTTGAACTCAACTTTAAATTTTTATGTGCCCGTAAATTTCAATTTCTTCAAATTTTGACCGAGTCAACTTAACATATATCACTAACGTTGCTTCTGCTCAGTCTATTATGTAAACTCTGAAACATGCTCTTAGAGTGGACTTCGCATCTATTCCATGCATGGCCATGCCTGCATTGTGGTTATCCAAATGTTCTAACTTTTTCCAAATTCACTACGAATGGTCTTTCATGCAAGTCATTGACCAATGTCTCGTAAGAAAATTCGTGATCACGCTATCAACGGATCCAATTCGTGCAGATCCGACCAATCAAAGATTAGGTCAATTGGGCCGCGATCAACCGTGTGATGCGATGAACTATGACCATGAACGGCCCATTCAAGCCCCGTTCGATTGAAAGAACAGAATAATTAGAATAGGATCAAGGAACCATCTTTCGGAAGCACCGGCCCACACTTAAAGTTACTTGCAATTTGCAAAGGGATGGACGTTCTTAAATGCACTTAGCCGAAGGCGATAGTTTTCTCGAAGAATTATAAATGACATTTCTCGATCGTGATTGATTTCAACATTCGAATAACTGCTATATGCAGGGACTTCGACTGCCAGAGTTTTCTCAAAGAATTATTAAGGATTTAGAGAGAGCATTGAATGATTGTAGACTCTGGGCAAGTGAGTAAACGCTTCATCCATACAAGTGTCACTTTTTCCTTTCTTCAAACTTATATGGAAAATATCAAAAGCATAATTCAAGTTTAATCTAATGACCACTTATTTACTCTACGTTGGCCGACCAAAAAAAAAAAGAAAAAACTTTACATTAGAAGATACCAAACATATACATGAGATCTACCTTCGATAGAGACCACTTTACACTTCCACATTACCGTCGTGTCTCTGTTGATCAAAAGGTCATTTTATTTTCAAAAGTGTTCATCTCAAATCCTAACTTTCCACACCTGCCCAATGCACTTAAAATCAGTTGAAAACCAATCCCAAACCTCGAGTAAGATGTTAAAGGTTTATAAGTGATCATTGAGTCAAAAGTGAAATATGTTGTGATATTTTCTTTAATTTCTATAACTGTCAACAATTCTTGCAACACACACATCAGAGTGAGTTGTTCTATCCTGTTTAATTTGAAAACTGAACATGACTTGACGATGATTCCACGGGAGGAGTAGACTTGGCCACTCTACCCACAAATACTCAGGAACTTAGGAGACTGAAAATATTTAGTTCACATAGACTTAGTGTTCCTTTCAATGGTTCGAAGATATAACAACCGTTCTTATATATTTATCGACATTTAGATCAATGACCAGGTCAAACGTTTCTTTTTACTATGGAATTGAAAGAAAGAGGCATAGACATGATAGATAGTAAAACTTAGGCCAATGCTGACAAGTAAAAGTAAGGTATCAATTGTGGTGAGAACATGAGGAATTGGGGTGGTGAATGGTAATATATAAGCCAAGGACAATATTCAAGGAAGAAGAGAAGACCTAGCATGAACGAGAAGAGACTGTCAACATAGCCAGGATTGACTGCCTACGTAATCTTACAAGACCTTATTCAGATTATGATCATCTTCAGCGAAGGCTCTTTGTAAGATTTCAGGCAAGTCATTCTTGGCTACTAAACAAAGACTCTTCTCATCATGTAAGGCCTCACTTCCTCAGTATGGAGTGCCAAAAGGAGTGAGAGACTTCAATAACTCGAGGACTGGCTTAAACAAGAAGAAGAAACCTAACATGAAGGACAAGAGATGCTCTGACTAGCCAAGGAGACTGCCTGCAATCAACCAGTTCGATCGTGTCATGAGCTTTTGAACATCAACTCGATGATGCACGGAGGAATCAGGTTCAGAGTAGGCAAGTCATCCTTGGTTATCAAAACAAGGTTCTCATCCTCATTTTAGACCTTTCCTTCTTTCCTTTAATTTGCTGCTTGTGTGTCCATTTAGTTCTGCCAAATGTACCCATTTATAGAGGGCTTGACAAAGAATATAGGAGGATCATATTCCAAAGCCACGTATATGACCTCTTTGGAGGTCCTGATCGATCGAGTCGATATGCCTCATCCCAAACACCTCTCTCTCTCTCTCTCTCTCTCTCTCTCTCTCTCTCTCTCTCTCTCTCTCTCTCTCTCTCTCTCTCAAATGGGCAAGATCAAAGCTGTGACTTACAAATGGAGGAATAAATTGCACGTGCACGCACGGAGGAAGGGTTACGTGTAATATTCACAACGACAAAGGTCCATCGCCAAAGATATGGATGGGTGGCTTCAATTTGAAAATGGCATTTGTCAATTATTACATTGTGGGAGACCAACTTGTATTACAAGTCTATATTCTTCAAGTTTAGTAGTTTCAAGAAAGTCTGCTCACACAATATTCGTGTGAGTACTGGGATGTATTTGAGCAATGCCGGGTGTACCTAGATTGGTCCATATAATTGATACGCCAGACGATGTGGCAAAAGTGTAAATGAAGATTAGAAGAAGTGGACCATGTTCAACCGTCAATCAAAATCATCTCATCGCTTAGTGTGCCAGTTTTTCAGGAGTCGTCTTCATACACCTAAATTGTTGCTTTAGAAAGAGGGAAGATTAACAGGCCTCAAAGAGATTGAATGGTGGAATAAGCTTGTATCATGCGCTTCTTGTGGCTGATATTTGCTCACGCGTGGTCTATATGGGTGGCTTGTTTAAAAGTTTATATTGCTTAAAAAAGAGTTATTTGGACCTTGAAGATCCCTGCTGATGCATCTTATGTTTGAGAGGAAAATCTTGAAATTTAAGAGAGGTTTTTATACCTCATATTGAACATGTAATAGGTGATAGTTCTTCTGTTTTCCCTTGGCATGGTGACTGGCATCCTGCTGGTCATCTACTTGTTCATTTTCCTGCTAGAATTGTCTATGATTCTGCATTGTCGTTTCAACCAATGCGCAGGATGCAATTCAAAACTCAGCTTGTCATTGGCCAACTGCCAGGTCTGATGATTGAATCAGGACTCGAGCTCACTTATGTGGATACTTAATACTGATCCTTCCATTGCTGATCGAGCAATTCGGGAATTTACTCCCTCTGGCACATTCACAATCGGGATTGCCTGGAACTTGCTAAGAGGAAGAAGTCCAAAAGGTATCATGGAGAAATCTGGTTTAGTCCAATCCTTCTGTACCTCGACAATGTTTTATTGCCTAGTTATATGCAGTCGACTAGAGTGGGACACGCGGGTCTCTCCACTCTGTCGTTCTTGTGATGCTGCCGATGAAGACAGGAACCACTTGCTTTCTTTTGGATGTTCACTCTCTCCCTGCAACTTTGGAGGGCCATTTTGCAGCTTCATCTTGTTGATAGTGTTCCTGGAGGTTTAAGTTACCTGGGCTTGTTCTGTTTTTGGAAGGAAAGGCATTCCCCAAGTTGTTTAAGTTCTCTCGATGTGCTTTTCGTTACTGAATTTGGGGTGCCAGGGACAGTTGTCTCCATAACTCTTCTTTTGCTGAGGTCTTCCTCAATTTTTGCTCAAATCAAGAGGTTGATTTGACATGAGATTAGCATTTGTCTCCATGTTCAGAGCAAGTAGTCTATTGAAAGGCATAAAATTCAGAGTCGCAACTGGGGTCTTTGATGATCGGGTCTCCTAGTTTGGGCCAGGATCGCTCAGCCTGCTTGATTTGTTGTGAATAAAATCTGTATTGTGGGGAAAAAGAAAACTTACTGATTTTTGGAAATATCTTCCAAATATTACCAATTTTTCGATAAAAGTGCAGGAACAAGACTTAAAAGTCTTGGCTGTTCATTGATTAAAAACTTAAAAGGTTTTAGTTCGGTTAATCAAGGACTTAAGGATTTAAAAAAGCACCATCAAGTCTCGAGCTCGCCGTTGGTGGAATTGAAGTGTCTGAAATGACACGTGGTAAATGCCCAAGTATTTCACTTTGGAAGCTATGCCAAATTTATGATGCTCGAATCCCACTAAGAGTGAGCACGAGATATGATTGGGGATTTTTAAAGTCCTGGGTAATCCAAATTCAATCTTAAATCTATAATTGAGCCACAGTCAAAACACCAAGTCCCATTTTTGCATCTATTGATAAGTCGACCAAAAAACCGACCAAAAGAAAAAAGATTAGTTAACCGAAATCGAGCGAAAGTAATTATTTTTACTAAAAGTTTTTTTTTATATATTTATTACTTCTTTTAGAACTCTGTTGGTACGGAAAAAAGTTCTATCAATAAAACCGTCCGCCAAAGAATTGTCCAAAGAGATGATGTAAAATTATTTTTTAATTGGATATCTGCACTTTGCTGATGCTCGAAGAAGGGAATGAAGTCTGTGATCTAAATCGCAAGATCCTTTGATTTTCAAGTCCAGTTCCATCTTGAATTTTGACTATTTTTGAGTTGAATTCAACTTAAATATATATGCCTATATCTTTCAACTTGTCAAACTCTGGCCACATCAATTTGAAGTCAATATATGTCACGAAAGTAGCTCCTGATTGGGGTATTAGGTCCCTCGAAATTATGCTCTCAGGGTGAACTCAGCATCTATTCTATCTATGGATATCCAAATGTTTTACTTTAAATGCTTTTCTTTGAAAGTTATCGACGAAATGTCCTATCGGAACATTCTTGTGTACACTATCAATAAATCCTATTCATGTGACTCTTATCAATCACCTGTCGGATCCATTAGGCTCAGATTACCTATCGGATCCATTAGGCTCGGATTACCCATGCAGTCGGTGAGCTATGACAATGAATGCACCCCATTCAGGGCTCGTTCGATCCGAGAGAATTAGAGCAATGAGATTAGGATCAACGAGCCATTCTTCGGGAAGTACCAGCCTACGCTTTGTAGTTACCTGGAATTTGCAAAGGGATGGACGTCGGTATATGCATTAAGCTGAAGGCCATATTCATGAATTGTTAATAGAATTCTTATCCGTGTGTGCGTATGCATTTCTCGAGTATGATTGATGAAAACGTGCGTTCTTGCAACGCGTGGGGATTTCGACTGTTTGAGCTTTATCAAGAATACGTGAGTTTTACCTTTGGAGGAGACCACTTTCCCCTAGGGAATCAATTCTCATTTTGACCTTCTTCACGAAAATGCCGGTTCCTTTATACAAGTGTCCATCTCCAAATTCTAAATTCCCGCGCCTGCCCGCCCGAAACACTTAAAAGCCAACTAAAAACCAAACCTTCCAAATAATAAGCAAGATGGTAAAATGAGTTTGTAATTGATCACTGGGTCAAAAGTGAAGCATGACTCGATGAAGATTCCGCATGACGAGTCGGCTAGTTCACTCTACCACGCACAAATCACTCGGGAACTAGGGAGAGTGAAAATATTGAGTTCACATACACTTGGGAGTTCCTCCGGACGGTTCGAAGATATAGTAACTGTTCTTACATATATATCAACATTTAGATCATGCCCAAGTCAAACGTTGCTTTGTATTATGGAATTGAAAGCATAGGCATGATAGGAAAGCGAAACTAAACTAAGGCCCATGCCGATTTTATGTAGAAGCAAGGTATCGATCTTTCTGAGGACTTCAGGAATTGGTATCATGGAAAGTACGTTTAGCCACACGTTCTGGACATATTCATCACCTGCAAGTAGCCATTCGTTTAGCATAAACCATTCACATCTTTCACAAACCTTCTTGTGCCGACGTCCGATGCACCTTTGTCCCAAGAAAGGTAGGCACCTTCAAAGAAGAAGAGAAGGCCTAACATGAACATGAAGAGCACGTCAGATAAGCCAGGATGACTTGCCTAGCGACCCTGCAATCATACGCGTCGGTTGACCAGAAGGGCGACCGTGATCGAAGCCTCATGCAGGATGTAGGCAAGTCATCCTTGGCTAACAGACAGGACTCGTCACCTCATGTAAGGCCTCTCTTCCTCGCAAAAACGTTTCAATTCCTTCTCAGTGTGAGGTGGGATGAATTAAAAGGAGGGACAAAGTTGTTTCTTCATGGAGTGGTCATTTTTAGAAGGAAGAAGAAGCCTAACATGAAAGATAAGAGACTTTCTGATTAGCCAAGGAGACTGCCTGATACCGGGCACGAACTACTCGAGACGTCAGTTCGCTCGAATAGATCGACTTCGGAGTAGGCAAGTCATCCTTGGCTATCAAATGAGACTCTTGTCTTCATGTTAGCCTCTCTTCTTCTTCTCCTACTCAAGTCCAGTGCTTCAATTTTTAGCTTGCGCTCTTGTCTCTATTTATAGGGAATAGAAACGACCATGAGATCAGATTCCAAGGCCCACAAATATTTTTGTAGGACCGCGTTGAGTCAATACAAATCTTCTCTTTTGAATTTTTCTTTCTTTTTGATAAGACGTAATAATTCTAGTCACTCTCTTAGAGACGTGAGCAGCTCCCCAAATCGGAATCTATTCTTTGTGTGAGCAGTTCTTACAGGTGTGTAATCTTCACTGAACCGAGCAAAAGAGGCCGCCGAAAATCAATGAGAAGATATCAATGGATGGCTATAAATGAGGCATTCATCACTATCATCCTGTTACATTTTCCCTGATGCAACTTGGTTAAAGTCAATATTCTTGGGCTTTAGTCGCATGTCAAAAAAGAAAAAAAGCAAAAAAAAAAAGGTGCGCTTCATGTAGTTCTTGAATGTCGATGCATTTCACGGACCAAACCCAGCTTGCCAATGAACTATGTCAGATGATTTTTTGGGACACTTATCTGCACAAGATGATTAAAATGAGGTCCTATACGATCCAGAGCTTGCACTTAGTATTTGCTTGTATGCGAGAACTGCTTGAATGTGCCGACGCTAGATATGAGCCGCGAAAAGGGAAAAAAAAAGTATATATTTTGACGAATCCTTGCAGAATAAGGTTTACTATTTTGGTCCATAAAGCCAAAGCCAGCCATGCAGCTTTTAGTTTGAATGCAGAGACCATTTGATTCTCCATACCCGGCTCTTATCCTCGACGATGGGTTATGGGTATCCCTGGTTCTGACCTTCACAATACCTCCACATGGAATGTTTCTGACCTTTCTCCCTCAAAAGCAGCCCAATATCAAATCCGAAAGGTTCTTTGTTTTGAATTGGGAGATATTGACTTGAGTTGAACTCTATTATTAAGCCGTCTTTTCTCAGTGAGAGGATTCTGGGCAAACAGTCTCTGATCGACCCCCTTTTCCTTCAATCCTTCCTTTTCTTTTTCGTGGGTTCGTACAGATCCAAATGGTATGGAGAAATCAACTTGTGAAGAAGATGCCCTTCCAGAGGGAAAGTCAAATGACTCTGCCACTAGAACATTGGGGTTCCTTTTTTGGGTGCTGGTTGACTTCGTTCACTCGGCTTACATCTTGCGCTTTTCTTTGTGATTGAAATTCCATTTATCGCAATCCCCTCCAATTGCATGCCGTGGACCGAAAATGTGGTCATCAATCAATGTGAGAATATCACGAAGAAAAGCATAAAAGAATGCAATTCTTTCGACAGTCGTCACTCTCTCATTCCCTTCTGAAATTTGCAATTTTGGAATGCGTAGAGATACTTCCATGTGTAGCTCCCCAAAAGCAGCTGAATTCGAATGAAAGGTTTTTTAATTCAGGTTGCCACAGATGTGTCTAGAGCTTCTCTACGGAGAGATAAAGAGAAACGCTTGATGTAGGATGGTTCAGGGTTGTGGTATTGAAGCGTGCACCTACGCTGAATTAGACCTTCGTTTCTCCAATTGGATGGACAGCTCTTGTGCATAAATGGTTGTCAAAGCAAAAGCCTTTTAGTTCTGGTATGGTAGCTGCGAAAGAGATGTGCATGTTTAGAGAAGTCAGAACCCATGAATGTGGCCGAGACAAGGGTAGTCCAGAATCATTTCACGATAGGCTTTTGTCCTGTCCCTGGGCCGATGAAAAAAGTTGCTTTCCACGACTGTTGCCTGAACAGTACGATGTATATGTCTGCGGTCGATTAGATCGACTTATCCATTAGCAGATGAACTACAGATGGTCCCGACTTATTAATTAGCAGATGAATTACAGATGGACATGGGACAATTTGAGAGCAGCGATTCTGAATGTAATTTTTCAGTGAATTTTGCACAGAATAAATCTTATCCTTCTTTGCATTACCAGCACCGTGATTGAACCAGTTAGTTGTCTGGTGCGAGTATACAGGAGTTAATATTCACCCGCTTAGAAGAATGATTACATATGTGAGACTTAATGTGTTCCCACAGAAAGCTCTCTTGCAGAAGATCTTCAAAGCATAAAGATGAACAGTTGAAAGTTGGCAAGTAAGAATAGATGAAGGCAGATTTCATAAACATCGCCTATCCCACAAAATGGACAGTAAAAGAAACGAGACTGTAAACGCCAAAAATAACTCTTTACCTATTATGGACAACTTGTCTATACGCATCTAAGCAGATGTGAAAAAGACAAGCTCATAATGATTACATAGGTAGCTCCTCCATCACCAAGTGACGAAAATATTTATACGCGTCTAAAGAAGGCAAACTAAACTGTGATCTCCAGTGGAAGGCGAAAAGGATCAGCAGAAGAAGAAAGCAAGAGTCAATATCCCTCTTTCCCGACACACGGCAGACATAAACCTGCAACTCCGTCAGAAACTCTTCGAAGTCTCACTCAACGGGATGAGACGAGAGCTTGTTGGCGGATGTGATGGTAAGAGCCAGGTAGCAGAAGAAGGCCAAATACGAGAAAACAACTGAAACCATCACTTGGTTGCAGAACTTGGTCACTCTGTTGCAAAGGCCAATCCAACCCATTTTCTCCTCCCCATGGCGACCCACATACCCAATAGCTGTCCCCGCCGCACACGCAGATATCATCAGCACCGTCATTGCCTGTGTCGCCAGAATGAATTCACCAGTTGTATCCAAAAGTTAAGTTGAAGAAGCCATTCACAGGCAACTGTCCATATATCTATTCACTTAAAGTCCTCTAAAGCTAAGAATGAGCTTTCGAAAATCTATTTGACCAAGTCAGCATCACACCACAAGTTCACTAATAACTGGTTCACCTACACTCTTAGGCAAATGCTGTGGGTAAATGTTCGTATCGGCATCTATACTTTTCATCTCAATTATGAAGTCGATCCCTCCCCGTTAATCTTCCTCTCGGTATCAATTGGAAGAGAACCCGATCTTACTATAGCATTTAGAGGTACCCCTATATCTATGCCTGTTTGCCTGAAGCCACTGTATGCCGAAATTATCGAAACAATACTCAGAAGAAACAAGCGATGCTCTACAGTGCCATGTTGAAACACTTCGTTCTTAAAAAGTCAAAGATCGTGTCTTGGCCCTTGGGGCCTAATTGGCGAATTAAGCAAGAAAAGGGCCTTCAAATAGAAACATCACGGACTCGAAGACCCCAGGTCAACCCAAAATAGTTATGGTAATTCTGTAATGTGGACTTATGCCAAGTAGCATTCCAGACGCAGGAGAAAAACCAAGATGGTATATAATAAATATGGTAAGCGAGCAAATACTTACCAGATCGTGCAAGAACAAAAAGAAGTAGTTCCTGGGATTCGACCCCGATCGACTGATGAGGCGAAGCAGGATCAGCGACAGCAATGAGAAGCCGCCCACCACCGCATCCGCACCCAGCAAGAACCTGAAACGCAGCCCCCCAAAATCAAAGTCAATCAATCCTTCATGCAGTCGGGTTCTTTTTTCTTTTCTTCTTCTGTTGCTCACCTGAAAGCGGAAGCGTAGCTGTAGTAAGCTCGGAACTTGATGCCGAACAAGACGATGGTCTCGTCGCTGGTGACCAGCACCGCGAGCGCAACCAGCGCCGAGACCAAGGCCAGGACCCGGAGCGAGGCCTGCGCGATCAGGAACCGCCGGCGCGACTTGACCGAGACGGCCAGGAACTTCTCGGGGAAGGAGTTCTGCTCTTTCGTCGTCTCGGACGCCATCTCTGGTGAAGGGGAAAGTGCCCGGAATGCCAACGGAAAAAGCGTCGCTTGCAGATTTCACGGGAATTTATAGAGAGAGAGAGAGAGAGAGAGAGATAGCTTCCGAAATTTGGTCGGGGAAGTAGAAAGGGGAAGATCCGTTGGCTGAGATTTACTCTGAGACGTGATCGGGTCGCCTGCGCGCCCCACTGATGTGATGACAAAGAAACGGATAGTCCAGAGGAGTGAAGTGACGGCTCGAGCAAAATTTACTGAAAAGATAAATAAATAAAAAAGATTTAGGGATAAACGAAATACGCAAATCACGTAAGAAGTTTGAAAAAAATACGGTTCGTTTGGATTTTGTGCGTGATCTTCGAGCGTTTCCTTGATCAATTTTGTTTTGAAAAAAGATGTCCGATTACGAAGTTTGTACCCCTTAGTTTTTAAAAACTTATGTGTGGGAGATCAAAGTTTGTAAAATATCATATGAGACTCTAATAATAAAACTAATATGAGTTAGGTTTCATCTGTATAGTGATGAATTAGATGATTTGAAAAATATTCATTTGTAGATGATAAAATATTCTTTATTCATTTATTTTTTAAGAAATGTTTTGATCATTAAATAAAATTTATAAATCATTTATTTTTCATAAAATAAAAAATTTTTATTCATTTTCTTTTTTCAAAATAACATGGTTTGTATTTTTTCATTTTTATGAAGGATATTCTCTAAATCATTTATTTTTCACAAAATAAATGAAGTTTTGATATCGATTATTCTTCCATGCACAAATTTACTAACATGGTTTGTATTTTTGATTCTTGTATAAATGTGAGGAATTCTCTTTCCATGCAATCGAGTTTCTAAACTTTTTAAAGCAATTAATTGATATGGTCAATTTTGAATATCTAAGTGATTAAGGTAAAGAGAAGTTCAAATAAATTACTCGAGTGTGATTGGTTATGAATAAAGAAGTTCAAATTTCGATCTAATATGCACCTTCGAACTTTTTTAAACAAGCAAATTTAGATTTCATGTGCAGTTAATGCACAAATTCAAATAAAGTTTTGAGACGATTTGATTTATTGATTTTAGATTTATTTCCCAAATTGCAAAATCTAAATCTTTTCTGTAAGTAATTGTAATCTAATCGCCAGACATTGAACTATAATTCACAATTGGGTGAAATAATAATTCGTTATGCTTATCTACAAAACCTTAGCATCCACCTGAAATTTCTGAGATTACTAGGGAAGTCAATCAAGAAAAGATTATGGTGGAGTACAGCTCGATTCCTCTGATGAGGGGTCATCGTTTTCGCTAAGTCATCTCAAACGTCTTTTGAGATTTTGACCATTTTTGGTGGTGAATATAATTAGGCTTAGAAAACATGCGTTAGTTGCAATGCCCACTTCCTGAAAACTAAAGCTCACCATCTTTAGTGCTTTTAAGAGAATTGGGCAATGGAAGGCACCATTTGCCATTGGCTGGGAATTTTAAAAAGACGATTGGCTTCTCCAATCTTCTATCCAATCAAGCAAAGCTTCTCCGGATCTTCCGGTGAGTCAGGGTCTCTAGTCAAAAGATGGAAAACACGTGGGAAAATGATCCAAATGATTTATAAACTTTTAAACATATTTATGTATAAATTAGGACTATATTAAGTATTTATAATCAATAAAGAGATCACGTTGAATAAATTAATAATTTATGAATGATGTTACATATTAAGTAAAAAATATTATAATATATTATAAAAACTAATCCATAAATATTTATTGTATTTAAACTGAAAGATTTTTTTTTTCTAATTTTACCAAACATTTAGATGATATACTTTGAAAGTCATGCAAATTATATCTTTTTACAACTTTTTTTAATCAATTTAAGGCTTTTAAGAAAATTAGTTTGTCTAGCATGGTGATAGAGCATGAGTACAAGTTCAAAACCTAACAGTCTCTCGTTTCTCTTGCTTACTGTCCTTGGTGTCCTACTTGCTTTTCTTACCCAGTATTTCAAAGTTGTAGAAAAACGGTTTGTTTAACAATGTTAATGCTCCAACCACCCCCATCGAGGTGTGAAATGGCTCCTAAGTCCATTTAGTTCATGAAAAATATTGGAAAGATTAATGTATCACGTAAAAGGACGATGCAAGTCACTTGGAAAAACTCTATGAAATTCAAACTAATTAGCTTATCAATGTCAAGGCCAGATCCGCTTATAATAATATTGTTTGTTTAGGGCCAAAGCTTGCAAAACTAGGGATATTGTCCAACCCAGGTTTGCAAATCTCATTTTATAAGATCTTGATTACTAAGCCCAAGTTTGCTCATAACAATATTGTCCTCGAAGCTCAAAAGAACAAAATTGTGCAAGCTCTGACCCAAAACAAATAATATCATTACAACCATATCTAAGCTTGATAGTCAAGATCTTATAAAACAATCTAACTCACTAATCCATACCCTATAAGTCTACTTGCATCAATTAAGTCCGAAAACCACCGTGTATAAGATAGATTCTTAATTTAACCAATCGAGAGTTGCTTTAGTGACCACCCTTCCTACATGAAAAAATGAGTGAGGACTTCAATTCTCCATCTTCTTGGAGGGCTATTGGTAGGGATGTTTAATTTCAGATATAGGTTTTAACTCTCATACTTTGTAAAAATGTGGGATAAAAATTTGAAAATGAGTTAAGTCTTGGAATAGAACAAAAAAAAATACATCCCCAATTTCAAGATATATCACTACAACTATGACAGCCCAAAAGTTTCTTGCCATAGAGAAGTGCTTACACACATCTTTGTCCGTATGTATAAATGTACCAAATACCAATGCTTATCTGTCTATAGCATGACTCATGCAGAATAAATGCTCTTTCAAATTTCATCGAAGCGAGGCTTCAATCTGGGCCTCATTCAGTGGGGCTCGATACATTCGTGGGCCTAACTCACATGGAGGCCCATTTTTGGAATCGTGGGCAGTAGAACGACACGAGTAACAAAGACACAAGAATTCAAATGTTCAATCATCAACCATTTTCGGCAGCCCAACTATGATTAAAAAAGAATTATCGAGTGAACTTTTTCTTTCCCTGCGACATTTCAAGCATTCGATTAATCATATGTTTAGTTCGAAAAAGCCGTAGACACCGAAGCTCATGGCTTCTTAGGTGACACTTTTCAGAGTAGCTGAAAGTTCCTTTTAAATTTGAACGTCGGGTATGTTTCTCTCCCCGCACGAGCATATAAAATTTTGCAAAATCAATCGAGCGAGCTTATAATAGCGCTTGCTTTGCTAAAATTTAAGGTGAACATCTAGATGTTGCTGTGTTATTTACGTGATTGGTTCGTCTGCCGGAAGATTCCTTTCGTTGGTCCGCGTCTCGAGTGGGGCAGCGGCAGCAGAAAATTCCTAGGATTACGGTAGTTGTCAGCTATTCTAACCAAGCGATGGACTTGGTCCAATTGGCTTTTAGCGCCGGCCGTGATCGACGGCGGAGATGTTTGAATCCTCCCGGTCGTTTGGTCAAAAACTTCCACCTCACGTGCCTTCTGCCCGCACAAATAGAATAACACGGTACAGCCCAACACCCCCTACCCCTCTCTCTCTCTCTCCTCTCTCTTCTCTCTCACCGGACGGTCACCACGGCGGCCGCCAAGTTGACCCGCCGAGCGCCTCCTCCCTTCTCTGTCCATAGGCTGACGACATCTCTCTCTAAAGCCTCCTAGCGACCCAAAATCAGCATGAATTAATGTGTCATAAAAACATAGATATAATTGGGTGATGATCCTTAATCATTTTTGAAAATGATAATTTATTTTAAACAACAAAAAATCAAATAATAAATAATTATATATTGTTGTAGGGCTAATTTTTCAAAAATTGATGGTTCACAATAAATAATTATTCTTACCGTAGTTTATAAATTATTACGCTTGTAAAGTGGCGATAGAGATTTTAAACATGAAGATATTATTACTTAAGTTTATTTTATGAGTTAAGTGAGCCGTCCTTTTCTTTGTAAAATCACATGGTGGCGTTTTGAATTTTCCTCTGCCATGCAACGGGTCTTAGGGTGAAGACTTATGTACACACAAGTCATTAATTATTAGCGAAAATAACATGGACCTCAATCTCAAAGTCGTTTATGCAAATGACAAAGAAAGTTTACGACATGAAATAGTAATTATTTTGCCGATTTAAAAATGAAAGATCATAAATGAGGCAATGCATGTGCACCGGGACAAACGCGTTAGATGCCGTGCGCCATTTCATTTCGTTGAAAGCCACGGCTGCGTGGGCATCTTATGACTTTAATACATCCGTGCACGGCCCATCTGTGACGATAATTTGGGATTTTTAACAGAGGGAATTCTTGGGGGACTTGATCGATTTTGACAGAACTGTCCGTATTGGGAGCCCCTGCCGCTGCCGTGACGCGTCACGTCGAAAGCGGCAGGCCTGTAGCGAGCATGTCAGAGTCGTTCAACGCCGAGAGGACTCTTATGTTGGAGTCTAGAACGTGTGACTACATCACAATCATCCAAGCCGTCGTCTTTGAAAGTTTCACTCATTGACTGATGGGTTCAATGTATTTCCAAATGTGCAATGTGGAAAAAATAAAAGTAAATACTAAATAACTTTTTTCCCCCAACGTCTCTTCTATTTACACGCGAATGCGGGTACCCACGGAATTTCGAATCCCCAGAGTAAATATTAAATAACCTTAGGCATGGATATTTATGTGCGCAAATGAATCACAATGGGGTATAAGTGTGATTCACTACATCCGCGTCGCTTGCGCATAAATCTCGGCCGAACACATCTCATTGCTTGTCATTGTTTATTAAGTCCTCTAATTCCCTAGTAATTATTTAAGGGTGCGTTGTAGCTTTGATCCCATAAAGTCATTTAGAATGTTAAATTTTCCCAACCACTTTGAAGTCCAAATCTGCCTCGACAAAGCTCAAAACCCAAGACGGGGGCGCGCATCAAGGTTTGGATCATTTTCATAATGCAAATAATGAGTTTAACAGTTTTTTTTCTTCCAACCTTTGTCCTCATAGAACTGACAAATTCACAATTTTACCCCAATGAGACACAAAGAAAATGTAGAGCTGTGATAGAAATGTGGGCGGAGCGTTTCCTTAGGCAAGGCTTGTCGAGGATCTATACCTCGGCTCGATTTGTTTTGATAGATATGACCCAACAAAATTTGGGTTTTGATGACAAGTCAAGCAACAATAATGGCTCAACCGAGGCCTCGCGACCCGGAGGACATCTACCTCTAAAACTTCAATGGCGGACAGGACTCCAAAGAGAGGGCAAGCTAGATATCTGCAGACTAGGCAAGACATGAATCTTGGCAGCGCCATAACTAAGGAAACCCAAGCCCAACGAAGCAGCTGTGGTCTGATGGCCATGCAACGATGAGCTTCACACCTTCGCGCTCCTCTTTCTCTCTCTTTTTCTTTCATTTTTCATTTTAATTTTTATTTTAAAGATGCCTTACAATAAGTCCTAAAAATATCAATCATCAAATGCTCTTGTGTGTCGGAACTTTGCTCAAATGTCACACAGTTGATGATTACCTTAAATCACATTATATTTATTCATATGAATCATCTACCATTTTATTAGTGGAGCCTTATTTAATGCACGTGAATGGAGACTTAAATGTCTCCAAGTTGGTTACATGATTCGAAAGATTATGATATCTAATCAAACTCGAACAAAACTATGGAGTTCCACAAATGACTCCTCCATTTGACTTAATTAGTAATTGCCTCACATCTCTTAAATCAATGATACCCTTTGTGTCAAACACTCTTTTCGACCTTTGACAATAAATGCAAGTCACATGCACTACATGTGAAGCGTAAACTCTCGCCAAACTCTCGCCCTTCTCTAATTGGACATCCTTTCCCTTTCCCTTTCCCTTTTTCTTTCCCATTCCGACCGATCTGATCTTTGGAATGAACTTGTCTAACCACTAATAATGGAACTTGGAAAACGTTTGGCGTCGGTGTCGCCCAGTCATGGAAAGTGCGGGCGACGATGCGCCATATCACTTCTTTTATCTCGGTGGGGGCCGTTCGACAGGTTGCTCGATGGGATCGAGTGCCGAACGCACCTTTTGGCATCGTACCATGGCTTTCATGTTCAGACCAAAACGACGGACATTTTTAGCAAAGGCTGCCATAAATTATGGGCAGTCTGGAAAGGAATATCTGACAACGTAAGTAGGTCATTTCCAAAGTGAGGAAACTTTTCAGCGGCGCATGACCTTTCACACGGTACTGTTTCTTGTCCCTACATTTGGTTTTCACATTGAAAAAAATCTCTCCCCTTTTACATGTGTAGGTTGTTTCAACAGTATATGATAAAAGGTTGATGGTAGACCTAGGTCTTGCCTGATAAAATCAAAATATAGTGTCGAGAATTCAAGCATTGAATTTTAAGTGCTAAAAAATAATTAATTGAAGCAATCGAAATTAATCTCATCATATGATTTATTTCTTACAACATGAAATTAAGATGGTCATTGGTAGGTTTTAGCAATATAAGAGGTTATTTCTTACTCTCTTTTTAAGTATTTTTTTCACTTGATTGAATCAAGTAAGTTAGTGTTAGTCGCAATTATCGAATGAGTTTATTTTTGTTGAGTGTCTATAAAGATTTTGTGGGACTATTATCAATTATTTTAAAAGTTAAAGTTGTTAAATGATGGTGCGGTATAATATTTGAATATTTTTATACTCTCCCTTATGCTTAGTTTGATTTTTTTGCTCAGTATTAAACGTGAAAATTCAATTGGAGAGGCAAATGGGATTTGAAAATATTTGAACTCAAGACCACCGGCTCTAATATCACGTGAAAATTTTATAGGATTATTGTCAACTTTTTTAAAAACTTAAGCTATTAGATTATGACACAATATAACATTTGGATATTCTAATAGTGCCAAGTTTTTTTTTTAAATAATTTTCAACAATTAATTGAGACCCTCAGCCAATGGGTTGACTCTAGGTAGCTTTTTAAACAAGTGGGTCACATTTAAGAACCAATAATAATGCAACACATCACTAGAGTCAATTTTTTAAATTGATTTTAGTAGAGGCTGGTTGATAATTTCAATTGGTGTTGAATATTAGTTTACTTAATAATTAATGAAATTAAGCGCGTTTGATAATCATAACTACTTTAGACTTAAAAGATCCAATTAAGTCAAGCAACCACTTAATTCACTAAGTAGGGCTGGGGACCCCAGCATAGGACATAAAATATCAGCTATAACATTGCATAAAGCCCAGAACCTAACCACAGCATGGGCATCATTGGATTTAATTTATCTTTTACCCAATAATTTGCTGTTGCTTTTGTGTGTATGTGTGTGGCCACTTTAATCATTTGATTCATGATTGGGGGTCTTGCCACGCGTGATCTAATCTGGAATGGTCAGGCTTCCGACCCACCTTACTTTGCAGAAATCATTCGTGCGACCCAGAGAAAATCGACTCTGGCAAAAATGCCCTCTTCGATCCAAAAAGTAAATGAAATCGCGAAAACTGAAAATTACTATACGACGCGAGCGAAGGAATCTGGAACATCGGAAAGAACACCGAAGGAAGAGGGAAGAAGGCCAGAATCAAAAGCTACGTTTCGGGATCGAAATACGACGTCGGCACGTTCGATGACAGTAGCCTTGTCCGAATTGAGAAACGGTGTGACCGTGTCCCGTCCACGCTTTCGAGATCCTCCATTTCGCATCTCTTTCGATTACGGCGACTCGCGATTACATCGTTGTCCTAAATGACCACAAGTCGGTTCCGTGTCTGACGTGGCCACCATTTAATTTGTCCTTCCTTTTATATTCCATCTTTGAACCGCTTTGCCTGTCTATTTTTGTTCGATCCTTCTAATTAGTGTCCCTAGACACTAGATGAATCGATTAAAAATGAAAAAAACAAAACTTTTAAAGATACTTAAAGATGACAAAAATATACACTTTTTATTAAAGTCGCTTATGCACCGATTTGAATATAGTGACTATGAAAGACTCGCGAATCATCAATTAATGCATGAGATTTATCAATACGGACATTGCACTCGAGTTTCCACTTTAGATTCTTATGGATGCCGATAAACACATCGACTTCAATTAATACAATTTGAAGCCTAAACCAAATTCTGAAAGAGATAATTCAAGAATGGGGAGTCTAGGACGTTTCAACTAAGTTTGATTGATGGTCTTTTCGGCCATTTGAAGACCTCAAATTTAGGTGGTCCATTGCCCACACATCGATCTGACCACCAGAAGCACCAAAAGCCACCAAACACTGGATGGACCACATGAGAATCTATTCGAGAGTAGAGGTTTATACCATTGAGTCAAACGTATAATCCACAAAAATGTCTCAATCACCGATAACATCAATGATCAAGCATGAAATACTATTTTCACCAGTTACCTAAGCATAATGTTTTAGCAATTCATCAATACATAGTAGGATGCAACTCTAAGGGGAGGTAATACCCTCAAATTAATCGTCCGTTCTATGTTAAATTGGATTATTTAAATTACAAAAATGAACGAACTGATAATATTTTCACTGCCCACGAAAATATTTATATGTAAATTGCGATCGGTATGAAAATATTTTCTACTAAATAATTATTTCAAGCAATGTAAGTGATTATTTTTAAAAAATATATTTTTTAATTAGTATTTTTTTTCGTAAAAATAAAGGGAGGCTAATAATGCAAACCCCATCTCGCGCGTGCTCTTGTGAATCCCAGCCCTCTTGGACACTGTTTTAAGTATATTATCTCGGGGACTTGGCCGGCACCATTCCAAATGAATTACACAAGCGTAACACAAACTTCGTCGACACAGCTAGTGAAGGTCGCAATTGCGAAGCACGTGGACTTCACTACCCCCGTCTGCTTCCGGACACTTCACAAAGCCTGGACTGTTTACTTAATTCTAATATAAGTCGATTGAGTTGGAGATTACGTGGGGTACAGTACAACCAAAATCTGATGGTCCTAAGTAATTTTCCAAATTCTTTTTTCCATACTAGCTCTCAATTAAGGGATAATTACCGAATTAGTCATAAGCCCGTTATATGAATGATAATTCATTCGTAAGCTTTTCAATTTTATTGATATAGTCCCTATTAACCTTTGCTCAAAATTTCAACTTAGATATTTCGGTCAATTATAGGTGGAATTTGCCAACTCGACATTCAGTCATTGTCGGTTGTCCTATGTGGCACACTAATGTGGACGACTTGTAGATTTTAACAAGAAGTGGTAATGAGGACTATATTGAAATTTCATATAAAGGTTTAGGATTATTTTGGCAAAATTAAGAAATTTATGATTGAATTGACATTTATATCATAGATTTAGAATTGATTTGGTAATTTTTTCTTTAATTAATGCGAAATCTTGTATAGTTTCTTGATTATTACCTAAGAAGTATATGCACATGTCTCATCTTCATGCAGCAGCGCACAATAAATAAAAAAAGGATATCATCTTTACTTAAATAACTCATTTGGACTATGCTTTACAATTTACAATGACCATTTGGGAATACATGTTCAAGTCATGAATCAGCCAAATGTTAGATTTGGGATGTCGCTCACTCCTTGTGAATAAGGATAAGATTTCTTGTCCAGTGGAAATTTTTAAACTCAAGGCGAGTTAGTACAAATGAAAAAAACTTTCTGCAATTAATTTTCTGAGCTCTCACATTACTAAAAATGATTGATCAATGAAAAATATTTACAATCAAAGAAAATATGCATGTTTAAAGTTTGGGAAACAAATCACTTAACCTAAAAAGGGGAAGCTATTTTCTTAAAAAATGATTTTTTGAAATGCATTTTTCTTTATTACAAAGTTTTTTTCTTAAGCAAGCATATCTTTAACATGAATTATTTGTCTTCGACTTGTCCAGTGAGCTAAGGTCCTCGTATGCACAGACCAGCTCGCCGGATGCGATAAAACACTTACCAAGCAACCGTGCATAATCGACTCCCATTAGAATCATCAATCGCCAGGCCATTTCATCCAAATTATAAAAAAAAAAAAAAAATTCCATCCAAGAAACGGGGACAAGTCCAATGCCGATCCCTACCTCGGAGGTATTCTTCCGAGAGTCAAACATCGGGCATCACGCGTTCCTCGGAACGGACGGTCACAAGCAGACAACACGTACGTCTGCAAGACACCAGATCGTAGTCCCACATGTCCCGGGAATACCGACGCCCATGCGTACCCGACCGCTCCATGTCTCTACGCGATGGCATAACCTAGACTCGATCGATTCGATATATAAATAAATGTAAAATATTCGAAACTTTGTTTCGTTGGTGCGCCTTCGGCAACTGATTAAAGATATCGATTATTTTTATTTTCCTCTCTAGAAGCTGTGTCTTTATGATTGGCATGGTGTACTTAATTGAATAATCAGAGAGTAGTTGTTGACCGTACGAGAAAATTATCTAATCAATTATAAATTTATTTTACGAATGTCAATTTAGCCTTGAGTTTTTTAATTTTATTAGTTTAATCATAAATATTTAAGTGAGATTTCAATATAGTCCTATAGGTCAATTTTCGTTGGAAATTGATAAAACAATGGCGAGATTAGCATTAAGCAAAATGCCTAACTTGGATGGTTAGCGATGATTAGACCGTTGCGTTAACAATTTTCGATGAAAATTGATCAAAATAATTAATCTACAATTTCGTGAAAAGATTTAAATTGAATTGCCAAGATCGAAAAATTTAGGCCTAAATTGACATCTACACATGAGTTTAGTATTATTTGAGTAATTTTCTCTTAGATAAATAGTTAGTGTATAATGAATCGTCCTAAATATTACAAAAATTCCATATGAATACCACTAGACAGACAAGACTCACCGGTTATGAAGAGATAGTTTAAACTACAAATGAATATTCAAATATAATTACTTATTCAACTCTTTTTTTATAAAGAGTATTTCCGAGACACTTTTTGAGTATGCATTATTGGGAATAATTTGATTTTCAAGACAGTGATTTATAACGTTATTTAATGAACTAACGCTTTTAGATTAATTTTGATTCTGGTTAGACTCAGTTGCCTAATGTTTTCTCGTGTTGGATTTTGTCCTATTTCGTTACGACAGCAACAACATGGAGCATTTTCTGTCTCAAGAAAAACTCCAAACTTTAGGTTTAGTCCCAAATCTGCCCGAACTTTTCTTTTGTCTCAAAAAAAACCCTAAACTTTAATTTTAGTCCCAAATGTTGTACACATATGACAAATTTACCCAAAATTATTTTTTTGACCACCAAAAAAATTACCATATATTATTTTCCGTTAAATTTTACCGTCAAATTTTTAAATTAAATAATACACCGCAATTAACGGGTATACTAATTTGGGGTTTTTTCGTATTAAAAAAATAACCAATTTTTGATATGATGGTCAGTCCCAACAACATGGCATTTCCACATAGATAATAAATACACATAAATAATAGAAAATTATTTTCAAAATAAAACCATTTTAGGATATAAAAAATTACTTACGGCTTTTGGACGAGAGGCTAATGAGGGCAAATTTAGGATTATAGTAAAATTTGATAATTTTCTTTTTGACAAAAAAAAAAAATTGGGATAGATTTGGGAATAGATTAAGAGTTTGGGGTTTTTTCTGAGATTAAAGAAAAGTTTGGGGTAGATTTGGGACTAAACCTAAAGTTTGAGGTTTTTTCTGAGACAAAGAAAAATTCGGGGCAGATTTGGGACTGAACCTAAAGTTTGGGGTTTTTCTTGAGACAAAAAAAAAAAAAAAGTTTGGGGTATATTTGGGACTAAACCTAATGTTTGGGGTTTTTTTTTTGGAATTGACCCACTTATTATTATATACGTTTTCTCTCACTCCCCCGGTCTCCTTTAAGCCTCTCGAGTCCGCGACAAACAGATTTTCCAGTTTTTTTTTATATATATATATATTTTTTGTTTTCAGGACATTTCATTTTTCAGCTGGTGGTCTCTGCTTTGCTTTGCTCTCTCCGTTTACGGAGCCAAAATTTTTTTCCATGGCGGCAACTGGAGCTTGTCTCTTCCCGCCCGTCTTCTCTCCGGCTCGCCGTCGCCGGACCGAAGCTTCGGCCGCCGCCGGCTCCAACCAGAATCCGAAGCTCAGCTCGTCGTCCACTCGCAGATTCGCCGTCTCGACGGAGCAAGCGTCCTCCTCCGCGGCGGCAGCGGCGACCGCAACTACCTTTCCTTCGTCAAGGCCGGTCAGTTTCGGCGAGAACGGGAGGAGCCCCGAGAGATATGGAGAAAAGGCGAGCGACGGGAGCTCTCCGACGCCGTTCATGGAGGACGTGGAGCTGGAGAGCGGGCGCGAGAGGTTGAGGAGATTCTTTGACGAGGCGAAGGATCTGACCAGAGCGGACGGTGGACCGCCTCGCTGGTTCTCTCCTCTGGAGTGCAGCTCTCGCCTGGAGAAGTCGCCGCTGCTCCTCTATTTACCTGGTGAGTTCCCTCGAGGTCGGCATCGTAACGGCTTAACGTTCTTGCACGCGGTTGTGAGATTTGTTGCCGTTCGATTTTGTCGCCTTCGGTGGTTCACCGTTGAACTCATCCGACAGGAGCTTGAGAATTAGACAGGACTTACACAATGACGCTTTTGTGATGTCGGGGCGGTGCCTTTTCAGTTAATGAAGTAACAAATTAAGAATCTAGCAATGTCCGTTTCTTCCGTTATGGAGTTGTTCATGTGCAACTCGATGTTGGAGCCTTTTCCGCTTTTTACGTGCGGACGTCCCTTTTAATCTAATCATAAGCTGTTTGGTCTTCTTCTGAATTCGTTCATGTTTCCGTGAAACTTATTCAATCTTGACGGGAGTTTCCTTGCTTTCTGTTTCCCGATATGTTGTTTCTCAGGAATCGACGGCACTGGAGCTGGGCTTAATTCGCAGTACAAAAAGCTTGGAAAGTGAGCATGCCTACTCTTCCTCGATTATTCAATCTTCCAGTTTAGCACTGAAATTAGCATCTAATTCTGCTTATCACCGAAATGCATCAATCATCTATGCACTATACTTTTGAGCACTCTGGTTTTGAGCGCCCACCTGAACTTAATAAGGAAACGAAAGAGGTGGAAAAACAATAGCATTATCTGGCAACATAGGCAGCTAGCTTGTTCATGAACAAACGACCTCAATCCCCTGTCAGCTAGACCAATTATCAGGTCGCACAGTTTGAAATATTAGAATATGATTATGTCAAGTCGAAGCAGAGTGCCTTCCGTTAAGATGGATTTGCCTGGCACATATTAGAAATATGATAAAGCCGCTTGACAAATCAGTTTTCTTTTCTCATTCACGACAAATCTGATGAAATTCGTTCACTCCCTGTTCACTGTAGAAGACGTGGTGGTTGCTGCACTTTACATAAGGTTAAAAGCTCTTTCGTCTCTCTCCTGAACTTGTATGAAGTGAGATGAGTCGCGGAGCTGGTGTTACCCTACTGTCCTTCAAGGGCTACTCTGGCTATTAATAACTCGATAATCTGTTTCATGCAATACATGACGCACTTCACTATTTAATGCAGCAGTAAATGGCTAACTAGACTAATTTTTTCGTGTATGAAGGATCTTCGACATTTGGTGCTTGCACATCCCAGTCATGGATAGATCGTCATTTCTAGGTCCTCCTCTTTCTTACTCTCTCCAACTGCTTTGCCAATTCTAAATATATGGTAACAATCTGAAGACAACGTCATTCGTAATCAACAGTTTAACTGCGATTCTTTTTAGCTCCTTTATGTAGCAAAAGCATATTGTGTAATTCTGAATTTGTGATACAACAAATCCAGGTTTCTACAGATGATTGAATTATCTCATCTCAATTCCATATGTGTTGATAACTTCTAATCAATTTGCATGGCTCAGACCTGGTGAGAATGGTTGAGAGAACAATAAAAGCAGAGACCTACCGCTCCCCGAATAGACCTATATATCTCGTTGGAGAATCATTGGGAGGATGCCTTGCATTAGCTATCGCAGCGCGCAACCCTGACATTGATCTTCTACTAATCTTGGCCAACCCAGGTGAGAAACAATTTCTAGGATGAGGAAATCAAGTTATTATATCAACTCAGAAATGATTGGTTTTCTAACTCATAATCTCTGGAAAACAAAGGAGACAAGAGGCTTATGTATATGCAGCCTATTCTTGTGGTAAATGAAATGCTCTATGTGAGTTATGCAGTGTCCACATTGAATTATGTAGGATTAAGGCTAATCTTCATTTAGAACCTCTGTCAGTTGTGGCAGCTTTGCTAATTAAGTTAAAAACACCACACATATTTTTTCGCAGCTACATCTTTTGAAAAGTCACAAATACAACCTCTATTACCTTTGCTGGAGATAATGCCGGAACAGCTGCAGCTAAGCTATCCTTTCATCCTGAGTTTGATGGCAGGTAAGTGTTGCTCCTTATTATTTGTATTTTGCGACACTTATTCCATGTTACACAGGAAATGTTTAAGGTTTACTTTTTTCATTTCTCTATAGTATACCAGGCTACTGACTTATGGAGGCTGATAATATAGAAATCTACAGTTTGAGGTCTAGCAAATGTAACTAAAGAGAAAAATCTTACTGAAGAAACTTTTGAGACATGCCATCTCCTTGAGCAAATAAGCAAGAGGCAAAGTTTGATGCCTGGCCGCAGTTACATCATCATGTTCGATATAGTGACTGCTTACTAATCTTAGATGAGCACTGTATTAATTGCTTATTGAAAACCTCTGGGCATGTATGCATTCCGACTAATTGAAAGTAAGTGTTATTGGAGATTTTTACTTTAGAAACTACTGAATTACTGAGGATAGACTAGGCACGGTTGCCTGTTAATGTCAGGGGTACCACATTTGTGTATTTAACGAACCTTTCTATTCAGCTTCACACTCTCCTAACTGTTTCTCTTTGACAACCTCCATTAATTTGGTGCAACAATTACAGGCGACCCCGAAACCTCTGTTTCATAGTTTTAGATGATGTTGCCCATTTCTAGGAATACCTTATTGCTTGCTAATGGTGAAAGGGGGCACTGGCTGCTGTGTTAAATATGTTGGGGTGGGGCAAGTAATGGAGTGCTTCTGAAGTATGGCTATAGTTTGGGCACACTTAGTAGTTAGTACCATAAATATCCGGCTGCGGCCATGTAATTTTCTTCACTTATTCCAATTCATTTCTGGCAAATACAAGGTGATCCTTCGAGGACTTTCAAGGCTAGCACAGAAAAAGGGCTTCCTCCACAGCAAACAGTTGGAGAGCTTTCAAAGGACTTATTGACCATGCCATCTTACATATCTGTGAGCTAAACTGTTGCCATAATCTGCGTGAGACTAGCATGCTTTTTTGCAATTTATTTTCACTGAATTCACGTAATGAGTAGAACTCTACCCAATTACATTTTCTTTAGACATGAACAATAGGCTGGACATGCGGTATGTATATCCACTGTAATTTTTTGCTTGGAAAAAGATTCATGGAAAAGTTTGCAGGTTCTTGCTGATATTCTCCCGAAAGAAACACTTCTGTGGAAGCTTCAGATGCTTCAATCGGCTTCGGCATATACAAATTCACGCATTCATGCTGTCAAGGCACAGACTCTACTTCTTATAAGGTCCACGTTTCATCCATTTCTGTCAGATCTCATACAATTAGATGCTGGGTGATTGAAGTTAATGATGGTTATGTAGATTTTGGCAGGGCTGATATCCCGAGTGAGTCTTATTGCTATCTCACACATCTCCTAAATAGCAAGGAGGAAACATGATACTGGCACATTGATATATCATTGCAAAGGCACATGAGGAGCAACTAGTTATACTTTTGTTGATTATCATTGAATTTCTTTTTAACTATTAAGCTCCTAATATGTTGAGTTTCATAAGTCCTTTGGTAAAGCAAACTAAATGGATTCTCTCACATGTTACTAATATGATAATTTCTAGCACGTACGTATAATCAAGTAAATTGAGTAAGATCTGCATCTTCCAAGGAGCAGCTTAATATGCTGCATATAATTTACTTGGGCAAGAAATGCAAAAAAAATAAAAAAGAAAAGAAAAGAAAAAGAGGGAAGTTAGAGTATTTAAGTCTTCTGGATGAGCCCATCCACATGTCAAAGACATAACTCACTTGAGTACAGATATTTGATAGTAAAAACAGGCAATGCAGTGCAACTGCTAGTGCAGTGGATTTCTTTGCCTGAATCAACTTGATTTCGTGAGCAGCTTGATGGTCACATCTCCTTTCTTTTTTTCGTTGTTATCTGCTTATAAGGTGCTTGGTCTATGTTAAACCTCTTCAGCCTTCCCTTTATCCCCCTTTATTGAACCTTTATTTCTGAAGATATTCAAACTTATCATTTCAAGTTGTAATCGTCATGTGTTTCTGGGAGGCAAATCTAGACTAACTTTAATTTGGAATTTGGAATTTCAGTGGGAAGGATCAGCTATTGCCAAGTCTAGCTGAAGGTACTAGACTAGATGATGCACTGCAGAGAAGTGATCTCCGTAAGTTCGACGACTGTGGTCATTTCCTTTTCTTGGTGAGTTCTCTTTTCCCAGAAGCTAGAATGACACGTGAACTACTATCTCATGTGTCTTGTGATTTCAATAGAATGGAGAAGAAAAAAACACCCTAGGAAGAACCAAACAAGTTTTTGTGTTGCCACAATCCTTTCTAGATTGGTTTGCCATATCAAGTGAAAATTTCACAAATAAAGAACAATATAGAAACTTGCTGCTAGTCTTGAGTGCTCTTCTTCCTGGATGACTATTCGACTTCTGAACTTCCGCTATCTCCAATCCGAGTAATTGTGTTCTCCCTTGGTGAAATTTTGCAGAGCCATTAATATCAAAATTACTCCTTTAATTGATATTTCGGATACGTATTTTGCAGATGAGTATAATCATGCCGAGTCTGTTCTGCTGACTAGTAAATCTGTTAATGAAAGCTTGACTCTGCTCTTCAGTGATCATCCTTTATCTATATTTGGAGATATTCTTTCTTGCTGATCACTAAACTCTAGGTGAAAAAAATCATTACTTTCTTTTCAATGAATAACCATGGCTATCAACTCTATTACATGAGTATATGATCCCAGCACAACTGCATTCTACTTTAATTGTAATTGATGTTTCTCTGTCGGTGAACGATGTCACTGCAGAATCATACTAGTGAGGCTTTATACCCTACTAACCCCTGCGCATCAGAAATATGATGCAGTTTAGCTTCATTGAAGCATTCTTTTCACTGTTACAGAATTGCATTCTGCTATTTGCGGCTGATATGGATTTAGCTTTATCTGATGGGTGTAGTGTCATTCTTCTATTTGTTCTTTGCATGCAGGAAGAAGGTTTTGATTTGGTTACCATGATTAAGTGCGTTAGTTTTTACCGTCGCGGAAAAAGTCTCAACTATGTTTCAGACTACCTGCCGCCAACCCCTGCTGAATCTAAGAAACCATGTGAATCAAACAGGTAAAATTTTTTAAACTGAGGTGAAAAAAGATAGCAGTTTAAGACGCCTAGGAGTTCACACGTATCGTGTTCTGGGCACTTAATCCAGCATTTGGTCAACAAGAGACCTTATGACACTATCCTCCCTGGTAACCACGCATATACTACTTTAAAGGTTCAATGAAATGAAGCTCACAAAAGAAGATGCGTGTTGTATACGGTTGACTAGTTTGTTTCCATAGTAAGATAGTCGCGTCCTCTTTAAAGGAGTTGCTACTTTGGATTTGTTTTCAACCGTCAGACTATTCTTACCTGGCAACTTGCATAATCTTAGATGGTTTGATGAGATAACTGGAGCAGTGATGCTGTCAACCTTGGAGGATGGGAGGATTGTTAGAGGTTTAGATGGTATCCCATCAGAGGGGCCAGTTCTATATGTTGGTTATCACATGTTATTGGGGCTTGAACTGGTTCCTATGGTTATCCGATTCCTGAATCAGAGGAACATACTCTTACGAGGGATAGCACATCCTATGCTCTTTGAGAAATACAAAAAAGGACAAACCCTTCAGCCGGAGTTTTATGACACTTTCCGGTTGATGGGTGCGACACCTGTGTCAGGGACCAATTTGTTCAAGCTTCTTTCGTCAAAGTCCCATGTATTACTCTATCCAGGAGGCATGCGTGAAGCGCTTCATCGTAAGGTACTAGTGCTAGAACCTTAATGTACTGCAAATGTTAGAAGTTGCTGATAGCTTTTCATCAGCCATCGCTCCAACTAAACCTCCGGTGTTATCCATAGTTACATTACCGTATCGCACCCTCTAGAGTGGGCATATTTATGGCGCATGCACAAGGACGTACTTAATATTCATCTTTGCTTGCTCAAACAAAGATAAAAATCTGTACCTTCATCGGAACTTGAAGTAATGTTATGTGTAATTGCCAGGGGGAAGAATACAAGCTATTTTGGCCGGAGCAGTCTGAGTTTGTCAGGATGGCAGTTAGATTTGGAGCCAAAATAGTGCCTTTTGGTACCGTTGGAGAAGATGACTTTGGTGAAGTAAGTCCTCTGTGGAGCTTTGTGCTCCCATCACAATGTTTTTTTTTTTTTTTAATGCTTATGTATTTTGCTGATCGAGTATGTCTTTTGACTTGATAATTAAACAGACAGGACTTTTAGAGCTGGATGCTCTTATTTTTCTTGCATGCAATGATTTTTGCTGCTAACTGGCGTATTTACATCTGAAAACCTTTGACTGTATTGATGGAGCTGTCAGAACTTTTTGCAGAGCTTTTAATAGGATAGCATTAACTGGATATTGCTTTCAAATGCTTTTATATTATCCTCAAGGGTACATGCACTTTTTTTTTCCTAGAAGTAAAAAATTGGATCTTGATCAGTTAATTGCATGAAGCTAGACAGAGAACTTTTTTAATCCACGGAACATCAATATTTGTACATAAAATCCAACCCTGATAACTTCATGTGCACATGATTTGACTGCGTAACATCCTGCAGATCTTCTTGAGTCAGTGTCTGCATGGTTGTTTAATCTAAATTTTGCACCTGGCAGGTCTTTTTCGATTATGATGACCAAATGAAGATCCCATATTTCAGGGACCAGATTCGACAAATGACGGAAGAATATGCAAAAGTGAGGGATGAAAGTCCAGAGGACTCCAATTCATTTTTCTTGTGAATTTATACAGAGTCCCTATCATCCTAGTCTATTTGCGATGAGCAAATACCTTTTGCACGACTTTGACAGGACTAACGCAACGGGAGAGGTAGCCAATCAAGACGTGCACCTTCCTTGGATTCGGCCAAAATTTCCTGGGCGATTCTATTATCTTTTCGGAAAACCAATAGAAACAGCAGGTATGTCCATTGCTGCAACCTGCTTTCTGATTCTTGGAATTAGCTTCTCACATCAAGCTGTCATCTCTAAAGAATTCGCATGCATGCGTGAATGGAGATGAAGTGGTCCGTAAATCCATCCATGCACTCATCCATCCTGTCACTGCTTCAATTTCCATTGCATGACTTGTGTTCTTATGCTTGATTAGTAGTGCTCGTATTCTCTTCTTTTCCTTTCATTCTCCTGCTAAAAAAGTCTCATACCTTAGCCAGTATGAACGTTGATCATGAAGCTGCAATTTTCACTCCCAATCCTAGAACGCATAAAGTCTGTTGATAGATTACATGTTTACGTGTTTGTACGCTCTTGAAGGGAGGAAGCAGGAACTGAAAGATCGAGAAAAATCCCATGAACTGTATCTACAAGTCAAGTCGGAGGTAGAGGGATGCATGGCGTATCTGAGAGAGAAAAGAGAGAGCGATCCTTATAGGAGCATCTTCTCCCGATTGATGTACCGAGCCACACATGGCTCCACATCCGAAATTCCAACATTCGAACCGTGATCGGAACCTCACCGTATTGCTTGGACTAGTTTAGGCCACACAGGTTTTACTGTAAAGCGTAGCCGGGTCTTTGGTTGATTATTTTTTCTCGAAGGAAGGAGAATTTTGACATTCTTGGACAAAATACCGCCAAGGGAAGATAAATGATACCGCAAGTAGTATTCAACATTCGTTACATGGGACATGTTACATGGGACATGTCCCCAAGCGACATCATTCGACGAGAACAAAGGTTTCTGAGATTTCGGATCTGTGGCATTGGCAACTGCTGCATTCGATGTTCACTCAGGAGCATCCCAGTCCGACGAACAATTGTGGACGGGCTTCTCTTCTTTGCCTTTTGCGGCTCTTTACTGAATGTATTCCAAATGTGCAGTGTAGAAAAAATAAAAGTAAAATACTAAATAACTTTTTCCCCCAACGTCTCTTCTATTTACACGCGAATGCGGGTACCCACGGAATTTCGAATCCCCAGAGTAAATATCAAATAACCTTAGGCATGGATATTTATGTGCGCAAATGAATCACAGTGCTGTGATTCACAACATCCGCGTCGCTTGCGCATAAATCTCAGCCGAACACATCTCATTGCTTGTCATTGTTTATTAAGTCCTCTAATTCCCTAGTAATTATTTAAGGGTGCGTTGTAGCTTTGATCCCATAAAGTCATTTAGAATGTTAAATTTTCCCAACCACTTTGAAGTCCAAATCTGCCTCGACAAAGCTCAAAACCCAAGACGGGGGCGCGCATCAAGGTTTGGATCATTTTCATAATGCAAATAATGAGTTTAACAGTTTTTTTCTTCCAACCTTTGTCCTCATAGAACTGACAAATTCACAATTTTACCCCAATGAGACACAAAGAAAATGTAGAGCTGTGATAGAAATGTGGGTGGAGCGTTTCCTTAGGCAAGGCTTGTCGAGGATCTGTACCTCGGATCGATTTGTTTCGATAGATATGACGCAACAAAATTTGGGTTTTGATGATAAGTCAAGCAATAATAATGGCTCAACTGAGGCCTCGCGACTTGGAGGACATCTACCTCTAAAACTTCAATGGCGGACAGGACTCCAAAGAGAGGGCAAGCTAGATATTTGCAGACTAGGCAAGATATGAATCTTGGCAGCGCCATAACTAAGGAAACCCAAGCCCAACGAAGCAGCTGTGGTCTGATGCCCATGCAACGATGAGCTTCACACCTTCGCGCTCCTCTTTCTCTCTCTTTTTCTTTCATTTTTCATTTTAATTTTTATTTTAAAGATGCCTTACAATAAGTTCTAAAAATATCAATCATCAAATGCTCTTGCGTGCCGGAACTTTGCTCAAATGTCACACAGTTGATGATTATCTTAAATCACATCATATTTACTCATATGAATCCTCTACTCTCTTATTAGTGGAGCCTTATTTAATGCACGTGAATGGAGACTTAAATGTCTCCGAGTTGGTTACATGAATAGAAAGATTATGATATCTAATCAAACTCGAACAAAATTATGGAGTTCCACAAATGACTCCTCCATTTGACTTAATTAGTAATTGCCTCACATCTCTTAAATCAATGATACCCTTTGTGTCAAACACTCTTTTCGACCTTTGACAATAAATGCAAGTCACATGCACTACATGTGAAGCGTAAACTCTCGCCAAACTCTCGCCCTTCTCTAATTGGACATCCTTTCCCTTTCCCTTTCCCTTTTTCTTTCCCATTCCGACCGATCTGATCTTTGGAATGAACTCGTCTAACCACTAATAATGGAACTTGGAAAACGTTTGGCGTCGGTGTCGCCCAGTCATGGAAAGTGTGGGCGACGATGCGCCATATCACTTCTTTTATCTCGGTGGGGGCCGTTCGACAGGTTGCTCGAAACTTCCCTGCATGAAGTCGAACGACGATGGGATCGAGTGCCGAACGCACCTTTTGGCATCGTACCATGGCTTTCATGTTCAGACCAGCGACGAGGAAAACGACGGACATTTTTAGCAAAGGCTGCCATAAATTATGGGCAGTCTGGAAAGGAATATCTGACAACGTAAGTAGGTCATTTCCAAAGTGAGGAAACTTTTCAGCGGCGCATGACCTTTCACACGGTACTGTTTCTTGTCCCTACATTTGGTTTTCACAGTGAAGAAAATCTCTCCCCTTTTACATGTGTAGGTTGTTTTAACAGTATATGATAAAAGGTTGATGGTAGACCTAGGTCTTGCCTGATAAAATCAAAATATAGTGTCGAGAATTCAAGCATTGAATTTTAAGTGCTAAAAAATAATTAATTGAAGCAATCGAAATTAATCTCATCATATGATTTATTTCTTACAACATGAAATTAAGATGGTCATTGGTAGGTTTTAGCAATATAAGAGGTTATTTCTTACTCTCTTTTTAAGTATTTTTTTCACTTGATTGAATCAAGTAAGTTAGTGTTAGTCGCAATTATCGAATGAGTTTATTTTTGTTGAGTGTCTATAAAGATTTTGTGGGACTATTATCAATTATTCTAAAAGTTAAAGTTGTTAAATGATGGTGCGGTATAATATTTGAATATTCTTATACTCTCCCTTATGCTTAGTTTGATTTTTTTGCCTAGTACTAAACGTGAAAATTTAATTGGAGAGGCAAATGGGATTTGAAAATATTTGAACTCAAGACCACCAACTCTAATACCACGTGAAAATTTTATAGGATTATTGTCAACTTTTTTAAAAACTTAAGCTATTAAATTATGACACGATATAACATTTGGATATTCTAATAGTGCCAAGTTTTTTTTAAAATAATTTTCAACAATTAATTGAGACCCTCAGCCAATGGGTTGACTCTAGGTAGCTTTTTAAACAAGTGGGTCACATTTAAGAACCAATAATAATGCAACACATCACTAGAGTCGATTTTTTAAATTGATTTTAGTAGAGGCTGGTTGATAACTTCAATTGGTGTTGAATATTAGTTTACTTAATAATTAATGAAATTAAGCGCGTTTGATAATCATAACTACTTTAGACTTAAAAGATCCAATTAAGTCAAGCAACCACTTAATTCACTAAGTAGGGCTGGGGACCCCAGCATAGGACATAAAATATCAGCTATTACATTGCATAAAGCCCAGAACCTAACCACAGCATGGGCATCATTGGATTTAATTTATCTTTTTACCCAATAATTTGCTGTTGCTTTTGTGTGTATGTGTGTGGCCACTTTAATCATTTGATTCATGATTGGGGGTCTTGCCACGCGTGATCTAATCTGGAATGGTCAGGCTTCCGACCCACCTTACTTTGCAGAAATCATTCATGCGACCCAGAGAAAATCGACTCTGGCAAAAATGCCCTCTTCGATCCAAAAAGTAAAAATGAAATCGCGAAAGCTGAAAATTACCATACGACGCGAAAGAACACCGAAGGAAGAGGGAAGAAGGCCAGAATCAAAAGCTACGTTTCGGGATCGAAATACGACGTCGGCACGTTCGATGACAGTAGCCTTGTCCGAATTGAGAAACGGTGTGACCGTGTCCCGTCCACGCTTTCGAGATCCTCCTTTTCGCATCTCCTTCGACGACGGCGACTCGCGATCACATCGTTGTCCTAGATGACCACAAGTCGGTTCCGCGTCTGACGTGCCCACCATTTAATTTGTCCTTCCTTTTATATTCCATCTTTGAACCGCTTTGCCTGTCTATTTTTGTTCGATCCTTCTAATTAGTGTCCCTAGACACTAGATGAATCGATTAAAAATGAAAAAAACAAAACTTTTAAAGATACTTAAAGATGACAAAAATATACACTTTTATTAAAGTCGCTTATGCACCGATTTGAATATAGTGACTATGAAAGACTCGCGAATCATCAATTAATGCATGAGATTTATGAACACGGACATTGCACTCAAGTTTCCACTTTAGATTCTTATGGATGCTGATAAACACATCGACTTCAATTAATGCGATTTGAAGCCTAAACCAAATTTTGAAAGAGATAATTCAAGAATGGGGAGTCTAGGACGTTTCAACTAAGTTTGATTGATGGTCTTTTCGGCCATTTGAAGACCTCAAATTTAGGTGGTCCATTGCCCACACATCGATCTGACCACTAGAAGCACCAAAAGCCACCAAGCACTTGATGGACCACATGAGAATCTATTCGAGAGTAGAGGTTTATACCATTGAGTCAAACGTATAATCCACAAAAATGTCTCAATCACTGATAACATCAATGATCAAGCATGAAATACTATTTTCACCGATTACCTAAGCATAATGTTTTAGCAATTCATCAATACATAGTAGGATGCAACTCTAAAAGGAGGTAATACCCTCAAATTAATTATTTGAATTACAAAAATGAACGAATTGATAATATTTTCACTGCCCACGAAAATATTTATATGTAAATTGCGATCGATATGAAAATATTTTTTACTAAATAATTATTTCAAGCGATATAAGTGGTTATTTTTTTAAAATATATTTTTTAATTAGCATTTTTTTCCGTAAAAATAAAGGGAGGCTAATAATGCAAACCCCATCTCGCGCGTGCTCTTGTGAATCCCAGCCCTCTTGGACACTGTTTTAAGTATATTATCTCCGGGACTTGGCCGGCACTATTCCAAATGAATTACACAAGCGTAACACAAACTTCGTCGACACAGCTAGTGAAGGTCGCAATTGCGAAGCACGTGGACTTCACTACGCCCGTCTGCTTCCGGACACTTCACAAAGCCTGGACTGTTTACTTAATTCTAATATAATTCGATTGAGTTGGAGATTACGTGAGGGTACAGTACAACCAAAATCTGATGGTCCGAAGTAATTTTGCAAATTCTTTTTTCCATACTAGCTCTCAATTAAGGGATAATTACCGAATTAGTCCATAAGCCTGTTATATGAATGATAATTCATTCGTAAGCTTTTCAATTTTATTGATATAGTCCCTATTAACCTTTGCTCGAAATTTCAACTTAGATATTTCGGTCAATTACTGGTGGAATTTGCCAACTCGACATTCAGTCATTGTTGGTTATCCTATGTGGCACACTAATGTGGACGACTTGTAGATTTTAATAGCAAGTGGTGAATGTACATTATGGATGCGCTTCTCCATCATAACAACTCCATCAGGTGTGTCCTTAACGTTCATCTTGTAATTTCAGAAGTACGAGAGCAGCTTCTCGCCTTCAGAACTGGTGAATGTACATTATGGATGCGCTTCTCCATCATTCTCACCCCCAAATCCATTTGATTAGAAGTTATTCCTGGTTTGTTCTGGCGTTTCTTCCTCTTTTCCCGCGATTATCAAGTTCCGAAGCCTTCAGGACCATCCATTTCACACCACAAAGACCCACCGAAATGCAAGATAATAGCCATTACTAGGCCAAGGCACCGTCGCTTGCACCAACATGACATATTTACGATACTGTGATTATTTGCTAAGTGGTCGTATTCTCATAGTTTCGACTCAGTAATCGATTGCTACCCATAAAAATAAAATAATAACTATAGTTGCTTGTCACTTCATTATACTTTCCTATTGAATTTTTGCATAATGTGTGTAACTAAAAATAGCGTCCCCTGTCGACATAATTTTTGTTTTTTGGCATAAATTCACAGTTGGGTAGGAAATATGATATGTGCATGAATGTGATCACAAAATTATCTCCAAGTATACATGTCGGATATTAATTTTAAGAGAAATGATTATGTGATAATTTTTAATGTATTGTGAGAATAATAGTTGATTCTAAACCACAAAAAATTAAATAATAAGTAATTATAAATTATTGTGGAATCTGCTAATTCAAGAAGTTGTGGCTCATAACAAAAAACTAAATAACAAGTAATTATAAATTATTGTAAAGTTCATTCTTTCAAAAGTTGTGGTTCATAACAAATCATTATTCCCATTGTATTTTAAAAATTGTTATGCTAGCAAAGCCTCATATATATGAATCACATTTACCAATCTATAATATGATATGATATGGCCTTGTCTTTCAGCTTCTAAAAGAATATTCTTTTTTATTAAAATAAACATATTTGCCTTGCTTCCTTAAGAGCCATGAGTCACGACAGCCACGACATTGTCGCTAGCGAAGTCATTGTCCAATCATCAGTACTCCCGCCTTTTTAAATCTTTTGGAAACTGCCAACAATAGATATTCCAGCCTTTTCTTTTTTTTTGTTTCTTCATTTTAGCTGATTTGACCTTCTAGCCGTTGCTCTCTCTCTCATCTGCACCGTACATGGTGGCAATCGGAACCGTAATATATGGAAGGTTAAACTCCAAATTAATACACTTATCAAATATCACGTATTATCCAACTCAATAATTTGACGATAAAATTTAACAAAAATTAATAGAGAGTAAACTTATCATAGACTTATTTATTTTAAATAAATTTGTCACAAATATACCCGTTTAGAGTTTTTATGGTATTAATCTTCGTATCTTTAGGTTGCTTCAAAAGTACATCATAAATGGGTGATGGTAGACTTACGGCTTATTTGATAAAATTGGAAAATAGTATCAAGAATTTAATTATTGAATTTTAGGTGCTAGAACATAATTAATTGAAGCAATTAAAATTGCATAGTATCATTTACTTCGTACCATACCTGGAATCAAGATCGTTATTGTAGATTTTAGCAACATAATAGGTAAGATTATGATTGTCTTGGATTATTTATTCTACCTAGTGGAGTACATAGTCCCTTTCTTACTCTCTTTTTTAAGTGGTTTTCCGACATGATCAAATTGTTTAAGCCGATGTTAGTTGCAATTATCAAGCAAGTTTAATCTCATTGAGTGTCCAGTTCTTTTTAATTTTCAACAATTAATCGAGTTATCAAACAAACCATTTTTTGATTGTTCTTGTTTATTCCTATTGATTATGGATAGCTTTTTAGACAAGCCGGTTATATTTAAGAACCAGTAACTATATGGCACATCACTTGAATCGATTTTGTAAATGGATTTTAGTAGTTTACTCAATAATAAATAAAATCAAGCATGTTTAAATAAGCATAACTAGTTTTGACTTAAGATTCAATTAAGTCAAACAATCACTTAATTCACTAAGTAATGCTGGGGTTACGCAATCCACTCAATAGAAAAGATACCCGCATAGGATATAAAAATATCGGCTATTACATTGCATAAAGCCCAAAACCTACCGACAACATGGGCATCGTTGGATTTAATTTATCTTTTAGGGTTCATACTCTAAAAATCCTAAATTAGTACGCTTATAACAAATTACCCAAAAATAATTTTTTTACTGTGAAAATCCAAACCAATATTGTTGTGACAAATTTATCCCAAATGACCCCAAAAAAACTCAAATTGACATACTTATGACTAATTTACCATAAACTAATTTTTTTTAGACTACCATAACCCCAAACTGATACATTTATGACAAATATAACCTCTGTTAAATTAGTGACAAGTGGAGAGTAAAATTATAAAGTAGGATTCAATAATTTGATAATAAAATTTAACAGAAACTAACAAAGAGTAAATTTATCATAAATATATCGGTTTGGGGTAAATTTGTCAAAAGTAAATCGGTTTGGGTTTTTTGGTGGTCAAAAAATTTGTTTTAAGTAAACGTATCACTGATGTATCAATTTATGATTTTTCGTGGTATTACCCCAATCTTTTATTTAATAATTTGTTGTTTCTTTTTCTTGTGTGGCCACTTTAAACATTTGATTCATGATTGGGGAGGTTTGCTACGCGTGCTCTAATTGGGAATGGTCAGGCTTCCGACCCACCGTACTTTGCAAAAATCATTCGTGAGCCCCAAAGAAAATTAACTCTCTAGCCAAACGCCCCCTTCCATCCAAAAGGTAAATGATATCACGAAAACCGAAAATTACCATACGACGCGAGTGACGGAATCTAGAAAATGGAAAGAACCGAAGGAAGAGGGAAAGCCCAGAATCACAAGCTACGTTCCGGAATCGAAATAAGTCATCGGTACGCTCCATGACAGTAGCCTCATCGTCCTTGTCCGAATTGAGCAATGGCGTGACCGTCTACTCCATGCTTTTGAGATCTTCCTTTTCGCATCTCTTTCAATGACAACGACTCACAATTTCATTGTCATTTTAGACGACCAAAAGTTAGTTTCTTTTCCGACTGTCCCACCATTTAATTTGTCTTTCCTTTTATCCTCCATGTTTGAACCGCTTTGCCTGTCTATTTTTGTTTGATCTTGTCAAATAGTGTCCTTAGACACCAGTTGAATTAATTAACAATGAAAATAGTACTTTTCAAGATAATTAAAAATGTGAAAAAAATACACAATTTATTAAAATCATTTATGTATGATTTGGATAGAGTGCCTATGAAAGACCCACAAATGATCAATTAATGCACGAGATTAAGAACCTCAAAGACGTAGACCATAAGCAAACCTCAAGCTATAAGGTTTCTCAATGCGAACACTGCAATCAAGTTTCGACGTTGGATTCTTGTCGAAGTCCATAAACAAATCGACTTCAATTAATGAGATTTGAGGCCGCAACCGGATCTTAAAGCGTTAATTCAAGAACGGGGAGTCTTGGGACGTATCTACCCGGTCTGATTGATGGTCTTTTCGGCCATTTGAGGACCTCAAATTGAGGTGGTCCGTTGCCCCACGCATCAATCTGACAAGAAGCACCAAGAGCCACCACTGGAATGGACCGCATGAGAATCTATTTGAGAGCAGAGATTTATACCATTTTGAGTCGAACATATAATCCACTAAAAGGTCTAAGTCACCAGTAACATCAATGAGCAAGCACAGAGTCGAAGGCTACAACCTCATCTGGAAGAACTCTGATGAGTTTTCCTTCAACTAGAAGTTAAATTATCGTCTTAATTCAACTGCATGGTCATTTAGTAAATTCTATAACACTGGCTTGTGGAAAACGGCCATCACCGCGGAGGATTTGTTCACTATTCAGAGGAAAGGCCATTGTAATCCTTCATTTTCTTTGCCTGAACCAACTTGATTTTGTTAGCAGCATAATGGTCACATCTCCTTTTCTTTTTTCGTTGTTATCTGCTTATGAGGTGCTTGGTCTCTGTTAAACCTTTTCAACCTTCCCTTTTGTCCCCTTTCTTTCAACCTTTATTTCTGAAGATATACAAACTTATTATTTAAAGTTGTGATCATCCTGTATTTTTGTGGGGCAAATGTAGACTAACTGGAATTGGGACTTGTAATTCTAGTGGGAAGGATCAGCTATTGCCAAGTCTAGCAGAAGGTGCTAGACTAGACGATGCACTGCAAAGAAGTGATCTCCACAAATTTGGTGACTGTGGTCATTTCCTTTTCTTGATAGGTTCTCTCTTTCCAGAAGCTAGAATGAGGCATGAACTACTATCTCATGTGTCTTGCGATTTCAATAGAATGGTGAAGAAAAGGCGCCCTAGAAAGAACTGAATGAGTTTTTGTGTCGCCACAATCCTTTCTAGCTTGGTTTGCCATATCAAGTGAATATGTCACGAATATATACAACATAGAAACTTGCTGGTAGTCTTGCGTGCTCTTCTTCCTGGATGACTAATCGACTTCCGAACTTCCACTATCTCCAATTGGAGAATTTGTGTTCTCCCTTGGTAAAATTTTGCAGAGCCATTAATATTAAAATTACTACTTTCATGGATATTTTGGATAGGTATTCTACAGTACGTCACGAGATAATCATGCCGAGTCTGCTCTGCTGACTAGTAAATCAGTTAATGCTAGCTTTACTTTGCTCTTCGATGATAATCCTTTATCTATAATTCAGCTAAATGCATAATACTTTAATTTTAATCGATTTTTCTCTGTTGGATGAATGATGTCACTGCAGAATCATATTAGTGAGACCGTATACCCTAGTAACCCCTGCACATCAGAAATAAGATGCAGTTTAGCTTCTTAGAAGAATTCTCTTCACTGTTACAGAATTCCATTCTACTTTTTGCGACTGATATGGGTTTAGCTTTATTTGATGAGGGGGAGTGTCATTCTTCTATTTGTTATTTGTATGCAGGAAGAAGGTTTTGATTTGGTTACCATAATTAAGTTAGTTTCTTCCGTCGTGGAATAAGTCTCGACTATGCTTCAGACTACCTGCCACCGACCCCTGCTGAATAGAAGAAACCAGGTAAAATTTTTTGTCTCAGGGTAAAAAAAGATGGCAGTTTAGGACACCTAGGAAGTTCACGCAGATCGGGTAAATCCAGCATTTAGTCAGTGAGAGACCTTATGACACGATCCTCCCTGGTACCCACGCATATACTAAAGGTTCAATGAAATGAAGCTCATAAAAGAAGACGCGTGTTGTATGGTCAAAGCAAAATATTTATAGTTGACCAGTTTGTTTCCATTGCAGATAGTTGTGTCCTTTCTCTTTAAAGGGGTTCCTACATTGGATTGGTTTTTAACTTTAGACTTTCTTACCTGACATGTTGCACAATCTTAGATGGTTTGACGAGATAACTGGATCAGTGATGCTGTCAACCTTAGAGGATAGAAGGATTGTTAGAGGTCTAGATGGTATTCCATCAGAGGGGCCAGTTCTATAGGTTGGCTATCACATGTTATTGGGGCTTGAACTGGTTCCTATGGTTATCCGATTCCTGAATCAGAGGAACATACTCTTACGAGGGATAGCACGCCTATGCTCTTTGAGAAATACAAAAAGGACAAACCCTTCAGCCGGAGTTTTATGACACTTTCCGCTTGATGGGTGCGGCACTTGGGTCAGGGACCAATTTGTTCAAGCTTCTTTCGTCAAAGTCCCATGTCTTACTCTATCCAGGAGGCATGCGTGAAGGGGCTCATCATAAGGTACTAGTGCTAGAACCTTCATGGATTGCAAATGCGAGAGATTGCTGATAGCTTTTCATCAGTCGTCGCTCCAACTATATAACAGGTGTCATCCATGGTTACATTAGCATATCGCACCATCTAAAGGGTGCATGTTTGTGGCGCATGCACAAGGACATGCTTAATATTCATTTTTGCTCGCTGTAACAAAAACAAAAATCTTTACCCACATTGGAACTTTAAGTAATGTCAAGTGTAATTGCCAGGGTGAAGAATACAAGTTGTTTTGGCCGGAGCAGTCTTGAGTTTGTCAGGATGGCAGTTAGATTTGGAGCCAAGATAGTGCCTTTTGGTACTGTTGGAGATGATGACTTTGCTGAAGTAAGTTCTCTGTGAATTACTGTGGGGCTTTGTGCTCCCATCATAATGTTTTGTTTTTCTTTTCATGCTTGTGTGCTTTGCTGATCGAGTATGTCTTTTGACTCAAAAATTAAGAAGACAGGACATAAAGTGCTGGATGCTCTTATCTTTCTTGCGGGCAATGATTTTTGCTGGTAACTGGCATAATTACATCTAAAAATCTTTGCATGATCTTCCGTCATTTCTTGAGTCAATGTCTACACGGTTGTTTAATCTAAATTTTGTGCCTGACAGGTCTTTTTCGATTATGATAACCAAATGAAGATTCCATATTTTAGGGACCAAATTCGAGAAATGACGGAAGATCATGCAAAAGTGGGGTATGAAAGTCCAGCGGACTCCAGTTCATTTTTCTTGTGAATTTACCTAGAGTCCCCATTATCCTGGTCTATTTGCGATGAACAAAAGCCTTTTGCACCACTTTGACAAGGACTAACTCAACTGGAGAGTTAGCCAATCAAGATGTGCACCTTCCTTGAATTCGGCCAAAAATTCCTGGGCGGTTCTATTATCGTTTCGGTAAACCAATAGAAATAGCAGGTATATCCATTGCTGCAACCTACTTTCCAATTTTCGGAATTAGCTTCTCACATCAAGCTGTCATCTCTAAAGAATTTGCATGCCTGAATGGAGATGAAGCTGTCCTTAAATCCATCCATGCCCTCATTCACCCTGTCACTGCTCTAATTACCACTGCATAACTTGTGTTCTTACGGTTGATTACTAGTGCTCTTTTCCTTTTCCTTTTCCTTTTCCTTTATTTTTTCGCTAAACATAGTCTCATATCTTTGCCAATAGCGTCGACGTTGATCAGAAGCTGCACTCTTCACTTCCAATCCTAGAGCGTGCACCATTGTCTGTTGATATTGATTTTTCATTCAACTTTACATTACGTGTTTACGTGCTTGTACGCTCCTGAAGGGACGAAACAGGAACCGAGTCGCGGCAAAAATCCCATGAATTGTATTTACAAGTCAAGTCGGAGGTAGAGGGATCCTTGGCGTATCTGAGAGAGAAACGAGAGAGCGATCCTTACATAGAAGCATCTTCTCCCGACTGATGTACCGAGCCACACACGGTTCCACATCCGAAGTTCCAACATTAGAACTGTGATCGGAGCCTCCTCGGACTTACTCCGGAGTAGTGTAGGCCGCACCCGTTTTACTGTACAGCGTAGCCTTTGACATTCTTGGAGAGAACACCGCCGAGGGAATAAAAGATGCTGCAAGTATGTCTTTGACAATTGTTACATGGGACATGTCCATATCATTCGACAAGAAAAAGGTTTCTGAGATGTCGGATCTGCGGCACCCACGACTGCTGCATTCGATGTCACTCAGGAGCCTCCCCGTCTGAAGAACAAACATGGATGGGCTTTTTCTTCTTTGCCTTCTGCGGCTCTTTACTTGAGCGTTTCCTTCACGTTCATCTTGTAATTTCAGAAGGAAAAGAGAGCAGCTTTTCGCCTTCAGAACTGGTGAATGTAAATTGTGGATGCGCTTCTCTGTCATTCTCACCCCCATCCATTTGATTTGAGGTTATTCCTGGTTTGTTCTGGCGTTTCTTCCTCTCTTGACGCCATTATTAAGTTCTCGAAACCTTGAAGACCATCATCCATTCCACTCCATAGCGACCACCGACGTGACGTGTAGGATATAGCCATTGCTAGGTCAAGGTACCTGTCACTTGCACCGATGTGACATATATATGATGGTGTGATTATAGATGCTTCTTACTTCATTATACTTTTTTATTGAATTTCTGCACACTTTGTATAATTAAAATGTGGAATTTTGTATCGTTTACAGTCAACAATCAATGTAATTTTTTCTTCACTAATTCGCTGTCGGGTGGGTGATACGTGAATGAATGCAATCACAAAATTATCTCCAAGTACATATATCGATTATTAGTTTTAATTTAAAAAATTAGGAGGCTCGCATTACTAGTTTTAGATATTATTTTTATGACTATTCTCCTTTTTCCTTGACTTGATTAAGGATCAAAAGAGATTTAGGCAGGTCTCATCAAAATTGTCAATTTAAGATTGACATATATCTCAAAGTGCAACCTCAACTTTTTGTCCTGTGGCCTATCTTCTCACCATCTCATACATAGTTATAAAAGAACCCGCCATGTTAAAAAAATAGAAAATGACGGCGACCGTGGTGCTCGCAGCACGACTCCGTCTGCTATGAAAGCGAAGTAACTTTTCAGCTTATTAAAAAGTTTCAATGAAAAAGAAAGAAAAAAATATGATTACTAATAATGATTGGGTCATTGACAGATATACAAGATGATCTCATGGCCTTTACAAATAATAATAATAATAATAATATGTGTGCGTGTATGTGTGTGTATATATATATAATGGATATAAATGATTCTTTTTGTCAGAATATAATATTTTGTTTTTGCTTCCTGACGTGCCACGACAGCCGCAGCACCGTCGCCGGCGAAGTCGTTGTCAAATCATCAGTCCTCCCGCCTTTTTAAATCTCTCGGGAAACGCCGACGACGACAGATTTCTCCAGCTTTTCGTTTATTTCGTTTCCTCATTTTAGCTGATTTGACCTTCCCAGCTGTCGCTGTCTCTCTCTCTCTCTCTCTCTCTCTCTCTCTCTCTCTCTCTCTCTACAGTCTCCGCCGCACATGGCGTCAACCGGAGCCTATCTCCGCCCGTCCGGCTTGTCTCCGGCTCTCTGTCGCCGGGGCCGAGCTTCAGCCGCCGCAAGCTCCCACCAGAATCCGAAACTCAGCTCACCGTTGACTCGCGGATGCGCCGTTTCCAAGGAGCGAGCACCTTCCGCACTGACTGGAACTACCATTCCTTCGTCGAGACCGGTTAGCTTCACAGAACATGGGAGGCGCTACGAGAAGAGCGCTAGCGACCGGGGCTCGTCGACGCCGTTCATGGAGGACGTGGTGTTGGAGAGCGGGCCCGACAGGCTGAGGAGGTTCTTCGATCAGGCGAAGGACCTGGCCCGGCCGGACGGCGGCCCGCCTCGCTGGTTCTCTCCTCTGGAGTGCGGCTCTCGCTTGGAGAAGTCGCCCTTGCTTCTCTATTTACCTGGTAAGTCCACTGGAGGTTGACGTTGATGACCAATCGACTTTCTTGCTCGTGTTGGTAAGATATGTGGCGCGTTCGATCTTGTTGCCTTCAGTGGTCTGTCGTTGAGGTGAGCCGGCGGTAGTTTGAGAGTCAAACTAGACTAGACAAACGTAGTGAAGCTCTTGAGATTTCAACCATGATGATCCATAGATATTTGTCGTCAGGGCTGTGCCTTTTTAGATAATGATTGATTGCCTCTGTTGCGAGTGACATTCGAGAAGCTAACGATGTCAGCTTTCTTCCGTTACGAAGTTGTAGATGTGCAGCTAGGAGGCGGAGCGTTTTCTGCTTTTATGTTCAGACATCACTTTAATCTAAATATAAGCTGCTGAGTTTCCTTCTGAATTCATCACGTTAATGTGAATCGTTTTCAATCTTGATCGGACTTTCAGTGCTTTGTATTCCCGATATGCTGTTTCTCAGGAATCGACGGTACTGGAGCTGGGCTTACTTCACATCACAAGAAGCTCGGAAAGTATGCATGTCTACCATACCTCAAATAATCTTCCAGTTCAGTATTGAATTTTCAGCTCCTAATTCTGCTTTTTGCCGAAATGGATCCTTTGCCTCTACGCTGCACTCTGGATTATTAGCGCCCGCCCAAACTTAATAAGGAAATGAAAGATGGGAAAAAAACAATAGCAGTATCTGGCAACATGGGGCAGCTAGCTTATTTATGAACATACAACCTCAGATCCGTTCCAGCTAGATCAGTTATCAAATAGCAGAGTTTGAAAATTTCGAATGTCAGTTATCAAATCAGAAGCAGTATGCCTTCTGTTAAGATGTATTTGCTCCGGTTTATATTAGAGACATGATGAAGCTGCTTCACAAATCAGTTTTCTTTTCTCATTCCTTATAATTCTGATGAAAATTCGTCCACTCCCTGTTCACAAAAAAAAAAAAGTGGCGATTCTTGCACTTTGCATCAGGTTAAAGGCTCTTCTCTCTCTCCTTAACTTGGATGAAGTGAGGTAAGACACAGAGCCCATGTTGCCCTACTATCATCTGCAGGCTACTCGCGCTATTAATGACTGCAAACTGTTTGATGCAATAGATGACACACTTCACTGTTCAATGCAGCTGGAAATAGCTAACTACATGAATGTTTGCATGTATGAAGGATTTTTGACATTTGGTGCTTGCACATCCCAGTCATGGATAGAACGTCATTTCGAGGTCCTCCTCTTTCTTTCCCTCTCGAACTACTTCACCAATTTTGAATAGTAATAATCTGAAGACGAGCTATTTGTAATCAACAATTTAATTGTGATGCTTTTAGCTCCATTACATAGTAAGAGCATATCATTTTACGATGGAGTTGTAAATAAAACAATGCTAGATTACAATAGATGCTTTCGATTCTCTTATCTTTTTATCATATGAGTTGATTAACTCTTAAATCAATTTGCATGGCTCAGACCTGGTGAAAATGGTTGAGAGAACAATAAAATCAGAGAACTACCGCTCACCAAATAGACCTATATATCTTGTTGGAGAATCACTGGGAGGATGCCTTGCATTAGCGGTCGCAGCACGCAACCCTGACATTGATCTTCTATTAATCTTGGCCAACCCAGGTGAGGAAAAGTTTATAGTGAAGTTAAATAAATGGAGCCAGTATTCAAGTTATTATATCAACTCAGAAATGATCAGTTTCCTAATTTGTAATATCTGGAAAAACAAATAAGACAGGAAGCATACGTACATGCAGCCTTTTCTTGTGGTAAATGAAATGCTCCATATGAGTTTTGCAGCATTTACATTGAATTTTGTTGGATTAAGGCTTGCCTTCAATTAGAACCTCTGTAAGTTGTGGCAGCTTTGCTTATAGAAAAAGAGGCATAATACCTTTTTTTTTGCAGCTACGTCTTTTGACAAGTCACAAATAGAAGCTCTATCACCTTTCCTGGAGTTAATGCCAGAACAATTGCCGCTAAGCTATACTTTCATCCTGAGTTTGATGGCAGGTCTGCTCCTTGTTATTTGTATTTCGCTACACTGTTTTATATATTGCAGAAAACCTTTCAGGTTTGTTTTTATCACTTCTTATAATATATTAAGCTACTGACTTATAGGAGGCTAATAATATAGTAATCTACGGTTGAGGTCTAGGGAATGTAAGAAGAGAGAAGAACCTTACTGAAGAAACTTTTGAGACATGCCACCTATTGGAGCCAAGAAGCTAGGGGCAAAGTTTGATACCTGGCTGCAATTACATTGTCATAAGTGATATAGTGACTGCTAATCTTAGATGAGCACTGTCTTGATTGTTTATTGAAAACCTCTGGGCATGTTTGCATTCTGACCTAAATGAAAGTAAGTGTCATTGGAGATTTTGACTTCAGAAACAACTGAATGACTGAGGATAGCGGAGGTGTGGTTGCATTTTAATCTCATAGGAACCGCCTTGGGGTATTTAGTGAACCTCTCTATTCAGCTTCTCTCTCCTAAAAGCTTCTCTTTACAACCTCCATTACCTTATGGTTCTACAATTACAGGCAATTCCCAGAACCTTTGTTTCATATGCCCAATTGTAGGAATACCTTATTGCTTGATGATGGTGAAAAGAGGCAACTCCCTGCTGTGTAAATATGTGGGGTGGGGCTGGTACTGAAGTACTTCTGAAGTGTGGCTATAGTTTTAGGGACACCCAGTAGTCAATACAATAATTCTCCACTTATTCCAGTTCATTTCTGGCAAATACAAGGTGATCCTTCGAAGACGTTTAAGGCTAGCACAGAAAATGGGCTTACTCCACAACTGACAGTTGGAGAGCTATCAAAGGACTTAATGACCATGTCATCCTACTTATCTGTAAGCTAAACTATGGCATCATGTTCATGAGACTAGCATGCTTTTCTGCAATTTATTTTTTATGAGTTCACTGAAGGAGTGGAACTCTTCTCAATTACATTTTCTTCAGACATGAACAACAGGCTGGACTTGTGCCATGTATCTCTGCTGTAATTTTTTGCTTGGAAAAAGATTCATGGCAAAATTTACAGGTTCTTGCTGATATTCTCCCTAAAGAAACATTTCTGTGGAAGCTTCAGATGCTTAAATCGGCTTCGGCATATGCAAATTCGCGCATTCATGCTGTCAAGGCACAGACTCTTCTTCTTACAAGGTCATTATTTTATCCATTTCTGTCAAATCTCATCTAATTTGATGCTGGGAGATTGGAATTTATGATAGCTATGCACATCTTGGCAGACCAGATATCCTGAGCCAGTCTTTATTGCTATCTCACACCTTGTAAACAGCAAGGAGGAAACAGGACACTGACAGATGGATATTTGATAAAAAAGACAAATGAGGATCGACTTATCTTCTTGTGCTGTCATTGGATTTCTTCTTAACTACTAAGTAACTAATATGGTCGAGTTTCATAAGGCCATTTGTGAAGCAAACTAAATGGATTCTCTCACATGTTTGTGAGACAGAAATGAAAAATTTCAAGCACATAATTATAATCAAGTGAGATCTACATCTTCAGGTGAGCAGCTTAGGCCAGAAATGCCAAAGAAGAAAAGATAATCAAGAGTGTTTGAGGCATATGCATGTGTCAAAGACATAACTCATTTTTTTTTAGTTCAGATATTAGATGGTAAAAAAAGGCAATGAAGTGCAACTGCTGGTGCAGTGGATATTGTCGTAATATCTTAGGCATAATCAAAGGCTACAGCCTCTGGAAGAACTTTGATGAGTTTTCCTTCAACTAAAACTTAAAACTATTGTCTTAATTCATCTGTGTAGAGTCATGTAGTAAGACCTATATAAAACTGGCTAGTGGCAACACTACTGCTGCAGCAGATTTGTCCACTAATCAGAGGAAAGGTCATTCTAATCCTTCATTTTCTTTGCCTGAACCAACTCGATTTGTGAGCAGCATGATGGTCACATTTCCTTGCTTTTTCTTGGTGTTGGGTGTTCTCTCTGCTTATGAGGTGCTCAGTCTCTGTTAAACTTCTTCGACCTTCCTTTTGTCCCCTTTCTTTAATGTTTGTTTCTGAAGATGCACAAACTTATCATTTAAAGTCGAAATCATCACGTATTTTTCTGAGGTGATTGTGGACTAAATTTAATTGGGATTCGTTATTCTAGTGGGAAGGATTGGTTTTTGCCAAGTCAAGCAGAAGGTGCTAGACTACACGATGCACTGCAGAGAAGCCAAATCCGGAAGTTTGATGATTGCGGTCATTACCTTTTCTTGGTAGGTTTCTCACTTTCCAGAAGCTGGAATTATGCGTGAACTGCTATCTCGTATATGTCTTATGATTTCAATTGAAGGAAGAAGGAAAGGCACCCTATGAAAGAATTGAAGAAGTTTTTGCGTGGCCATGATTCTTTCTAGCTTGGTTTGCCATATCAACTGAAAATGTGACAAAGGAAAAAAATGCAGAAACTTCTGCTAGTCTGGAATGCTCTTCTTACTGGATGACTATTCGACTTCTGAATTTGCACTATCTTTAACCTGAATAGTGTGTCCTACCATGGTGAATTCCGCATAGCCATTAATTTTAAAGTCACTTCTTTTGATTGATATTTACAATAGGCATTCTGCAATACTCATGAGATAATCATGCCAAGTCCATTCTGGTGAGTAGTTTTCTATTAATGCTAGCTTTAGGCTGCTCTTTAATGATCATATACACCTGAGACATTCAAAATTGTTTTCAGATACTCTTTCATGCCGATCACTGAACTCTAGGTGAAAAGATATCAATACTTCTTTCTTAATTTAACCATGGTTATCAACTCTATAACATGTGATTATGATCCACCAATACACTACTTAATTATAGGTGATGTCTCTCTGTTGGATGAATGATGTCACTGCAGAATCATAGTAGTGAGACTGTATTACCTAGTAACCCATGCCCATCAGAAATATGATGCCGTTTGGCGAGTCTGGTAATTGGAATGAGTACAATCTAAATCCCTTAATGAGGATCCATTGGAGGGCAAGTCGCTTCATTGAAACATTCTCTTCACAGTTACAGAGCATTCCCCTGCTTTTAGTAGCTGATATGCATTTAGGTTTATCTGATGAGGGGTATTGTGATTTATTTTCATGCAGGAAGATGATTTTGATTTGGTGACCATAATTAAGGGCGTTGGTTTCTACCGTCGTGGAAAATGTCTCGACTACATTTCAGACTACCTGCCACCAACCCCTGCTGAATATAGGAAAGTATATGAATCAAGCAGGTGAAGTTTTTTGTCTGAACTTTGTCCAATGGTCAAAACACAATAGCAGTTTAAGACGCCCAGGAAGTTCATAAATATCATGTTCTGTGTACGTAATGCAGCATTTTGTCAGCTAGAGATCGTGTGGCACAATCGACCTTTGTATCCATGCATATATTATTCTAAAGGTTCAATGAAATGAAGCTAACAAAAGAAGATGGGTGTTCTATGGTCAAATCCACATATGTTTCAGTTGGAACAGATTGTTTCCATAGCAATATAGGCCTGTCCTCTCTAAAAGAGTTCCTACCTTGAATTTGTTTTCAATGTTTAGACTATTGTTACCTGACATCTTGCATAATCTTAGATTGTTTGATGAGATAATTGGACCAGTGATGCTGTCAACCTTAGAGGATGGGAAGATAGTTAGAGGTCTGGATGGGATTCCATCAGAGGGGCCAGTTCTATATGTTGGCTGCCACATGTTATTAGGACTTGAGCTGTATCCTTTGGTAACTGGATTCATGAACGAGAGGAACATTCTTTTACGAGGGATAGCGCATCCCATGCTCTTTGAGAAATACAAAAAAGGACAAACGCTTGAGCCTAAGTACTTTGACAATTACCGGACGATGGGTGCAGTCCCTGTTTCAGGGACCAATTTGTTCAAGCTTCTTTCGTCAAAGTCTCATGTCTTGCTCTATCCTGGAGGTATGCGCGAAGCGCTTCATCGTAAGGTACTAATGCTAGAATCTTAATGTACTGTAGATGTCAGTGATTACATGATTGGTGAAATAACCTCAAATTGGATCGTAATGGCAAGCCTTTTGTTCAATAAGAATCATACATGTCAGCAGAGAGTTTTTATCACCTCCTCCCTCCAACTACACCTCAGTTGTTGTCGGTTGAATTGCCATATCTCTCCATCTAAAATGTGCATGTTTGTGGCACATGACATACTTGATATTCATGTTTGCTTGCTCTGGAAAAGATGTAATCTATCTGTACATCACAACTCAAAGTAATGTCAGAAAGCATGACCATGTAATTGCCAGGGTGAAAAGTACAAGCTATTTTGGCCAGAACAGTCTGAGTTTGTCAGGATGGCAGTTAAATTTGGAGCCAAAATAGTGCCTTTTGGTACAGTTGGAGAAGATGACATCGGTGAGGTAAGTCAATAAAATTCAGTTTGCAATGTGAGTTTTTGTCGGCTTTTTTTTTCCCCCTCACTGTATTTTAGAGATGCGTAGAATTGTTGACGATACGATTGATTGACAGAATGTTTTGATTTTTTTTTTACTGATTCTGTTTTTTTTTTTTTTTCCCTGATCGAGTTTGTCTTTTGACTTGAAAATTAAGCAAACAGGTAAATGTAAAGGTGGATGCTCTTATTTTTCTTGCATGCAATGATTTTTGCTGGTAACTGGCATAAATTACATTTGAAAATCATTGACTAGTTTTATGGAGATGTCAGACCTTGTTCCAAAGCTTTTAATAGGATAGCATCAACTGATCTTTGCTTTTGTATACTTCGATATTATGCTCAAGGACAATATGCAGTTCTTTCCCTAGATCTATAAGTTTGGATCATGACCCGTTAGTTGCATGAATTTAAAGAACTTACCTCAATCCACTAAATATCTATATTTGTACACAAATCAACTCTGATAGTTCATGTGCACGTGATTTAGTCATGGTACATCCTGCGGATGTCCTTGAGTCAATGTCCGCATGTTTGTTTACTCTAATTTTTTGCGCCTAGCAGGTCTTTTATGATTATGATGACCAAATGAAGATCCCATACTTTAGGAACTGGATACAGCAATTGACGGAAGGCAATGGAAAAGTAAGGTATGAACAGTCCATTGGATTCCAAACTATTTTTCTTGTGATTTTACCCACGATCCCTATTCTCCACATCTATTTGCAATGAACAAATTTCTTTGGCATGACTTTGACAGGTCTAATGCAACAGGAGAGGTAGCCCATCAAGATGTCCACCTTCCTTGGATCCTGCCAAAAGTTCCTGGCCGATTGTATTTTTGTTTCGGAAAACCAATAGAAACAGCAGGTACGTTCGTTGCTGCAACCTACTTTCCGATTTCCACAAAGATATTATATATTCATTCTGGGAATTTGCTTCCCACATTAAAACATCTCCTAAGAAGTCATATACGTGACCAGAGATGAAGCCTTCATTATATGAATCCATGCCATTGATTCATCCTGTCATTGCTTCAATTTATTATTTTTCCATCGGACAACTTACCTGCACATGCTTGATTTCTAGCGGTCTTTCTTTTATTTGTTCACGCTGGATAGTGGTCAATTCATTCAACCTTGTACATAGACGCATAACTTGTACACTCCATATGATCATGAAGCTGCACTTTATGCCCTTTGATGTTGGTTTTAAAGCACTCTGCACAATAATTTGTCTATTGATAATTGGTTCTCAGTTCTACTCTGCTGTGATTTACTAGTAAGTTGACTTTGATTGAACTCCTTAAGGGAGAAAGCAGGAACTAAAAGACCGGGAAAAATGTCATGAACTGTATCTACAAATCAAGTCGGAGGTGGAAAGCTGCATGGCATACCTGAGAGAGAAAAGGGAGAGCGATCCTTATAGAAGCATCTTCTCCCGATTGATGTACCAGGCCACACATAATTCTGCGTCTGAAATTCCAACATTTGAACCGTAACGGAATATAGTCAGAGATGGACCGTTCTGCTTTTGCATACACTCCAAAATAGCATAAGCATGGACATTTTACTGTACAGTGTAAGGAGGTCTATTGCTATTTATTTTTCAGACTCAGCTGACTTCTGGACTTGCTGAGCCTCAAGAATAATTATGGACAGGGCTTCTCTGTTTGACTTTTTAAGCTCTTACTAATATTGTTCTTCAGTTTCTTTTTTCTTTCTAATTAATGCGGTCTCTCAGGAGTAGAGAATCTTTTGCCTTTTCAGGACTGGTGAATGTAATAATGGACAGCCTTGTCTGTGGCCACAGATGGTATCAGGTGGTTTATTTTCGCATTATCACTCTTCTTATGCGATAATCGGGTTCGGAAAACATGCACATGTATATAATGGCACACTTACATATGCCTAGAACACGCCACAAGCTGATGAATACATTAAAAACATCATGTTGATACTAAAAGGATGATCAAGAAGAGGGGGTGATATTGGTTTCGATGAAAGAAGAATCAAATCTGGGGAAAGATGTCCATTTAGTACTAGATTAGTAAAGAAGAGACTCACAATATCTCGATTCTATTTGAAAAGCAATAGTTACGCCAACTTCTTAGATCAAGAAATTATAACTAAAATCATGGCTACAACCATAATTTTGTTAGGGGGGCTGTCACATCAATACCCTGCAAAAGAAATTCGTGTCCACTTCAGGACGGATCATGCCATGATCAATATATCTTGTCTGAGTTCTCATCTTATAAGTTGGGGAACATAAGTCAATAGGTTCCCTGTAAAAATATCATCCAAATGGAAGCCGATATTCACGCTTTGTTGTAACCCAAGTTTTGCAGAGGTTTTGCATTTCACATCTCCTTTGGCCGGACCATCTGAACCAGACAGGCCGGTTTAACATAGAATCTGTTTTCTTCGTGTATGACTTTTGCATTTTCATTTTTCACAATTCCACAATTGAATATACATCTGTACTCCCCACATGCTGCGGTCTATAAAACTAAACCTAAAATCGCTTTGTCCCTTTAGGCACTTTATTCCCCAGGATGGAAAGCAAGCAAGTATATATGTCCTGTGATTGCTAATCTATATGTATACCAGCCACCACAGAACTGGTTCATAGCAGTTTCTAAACACCAAACTACAAGAAGCGTCTGAAGCTGCCAACCAATGCTCATGACCAAATCAAAAAGGGCGAGGCAGTAAATTTAGATGTTCAGAGAAAAAGGAGAAGGATATATGCATGTTCACAGGCAATGCTGATCAAAGAGTGGAGACTGAGCACTAGATCTCAACAGTTGTAATTACCATCTTGCAATAACAGTCCCAACAGCCAAGGAAGAAAGGGGTGGGTTGTGAATCTGCACATCGGGTTGTCAAGTCTACCTTTTCTCATTGAAGCTTTGTCATGGCAGAACATTATAACAAAATAATCAGATCCGTAGAACCTTACCAAAAGACAACGCGGAGCTAAAGCACGAAAACTGCCTGTGGTGAATAAGCCCACTAGTTTCCATGTAAGCAGAAAGGATACGTGGACCTTGTAGACTAGAAAGGTCTTCCTGCTTCTTCCATCATCTTCTTTACTCTAGTCAAGCTTTTCAATCTCCTCAAGAATCCAAAACATTATACAATGAATACAAAAGTGTAATCAAATCTTAAAACTTATCACAAAAGTGTAATTGAATACTAAAACTTTCAAAAAATACCGTCAACAAAAGGACTTGATTTGACTAATTTGACAAGTTTTAGAATTTGATTACATTTTTAAAATTTTTAGGACTCGATTGCACTTTCATAATAAGTTTTAGGATTTAATTGTACTTTTTAAAAATTTTAAAACTAAATTGTACTCTATTGACAAGTTTTAAGACTTTTAATACACTTATCTCAAATTTATTTTACATATTCACAGTTGAATGGGAAGCATATAGGTAGACGGAGTTACATAATCATTTCCAATGACACGTCACCTATCACCTATTTAACGGTGAATGTGTAAAAAAAAAAAAATCTTTATAAAGACGGTAGACCTAATAAAATTCCAAAATAAAATAGAAAGCCAACGAGGAAATGTGCAGCGAATTGCTTTAATAGAGCAAGAGATTCACCTTTATTGGTGCCTTCTATGCTAACAATCAAATTCATCCTCGCAACATCAGTGTCCTTAGATAATTACACGTTCTTATATAGAATATTCAGATCAAGGCCAACAAATTATCCGGGAAAATGATATTCATAGGAATTAACTAAAGGAAAATAATTGCAAAGCGGTCCCGTTATTTTACAAGATTGACCGTCTGATGTTAACCCAATTTTTAGATATTTTTATGATTTTCCTTTTTCTCATTTTTCCTCGACTTCATCAAGGATTTGAAGGATTTAAAAGGGCTCGAGAAGCACCCGTCCGGAAGGGCGGTCCTAATTATTTATGTGCATCCTGTGACTTCCCCTCTGACTTTGAGTGCAAATTACCGCAAAAGATTTTTATTGATAGAAATCTAATTGGAAAAAAAAATGAACAAAGAGAAAAAAAATCGATTGATGGATTGAGAGCCAGAAACCCATGATAGAAGTGGACGAGTGATATTCTCATGTGTCCTTCTGATACTCTTTAATGATTTTAAATGCCTCCCATTTTTGATATAATCAACATGCTATTTTTTATTTTTTATTTATTTTTCTATTTTATTAAATAAAGGGATATGCGTCAGATACAACCTAATCCACTAATTAATCTATTTCATCCAAATACTATGTATAATATAACTATCTTACGTATGATCTCATCTTATAATACCTCAACATCAGTCCTATTAAAAAATTCACCACATCGTCATGCCGGCACCCACTCTTAATTGATAGAGTATCTCCATTTGTTGTAATTGTGAAGTAACTTCTTTAAGTCTCATTGATAAGGTGCTTCGCAATGGCTAGCTAATTAATAATTTCACCAAAAAAAAGAAAAACGATGGATGCTTAGTATGGAATTTGATACAATTATTGAAAATTACTGAAACTAGTAACATCATTACTTATTTTCCGTATAATTAAATATATGTGTATGCATATAAATATGTCGCTCTCCTTTTCTTTTTTTAATATAATATTCGTCTTAATAGTTCCTCACGAGTTACTACGTCGGTCGCAGCACCGTCGGGGTCGTGGTCATCGTCCGATCATGAGTACTCTCTTTCGCTTCTCTCTCTCTCTCTCTCTCCCGCCTTTTTAAAGCTCTCGAGCTTCGTTTAATTTACTTCACATTTCAGCCGTTGCTCTCTCCAGTCTCCGCCGTCCATGGCGGCGACCGGAGCCGCCCGTCTCTTCCCGCCCGGCTTCTCTCCTGTCTCCGTCGTCCTTGGCGGCAACCGGAGCGTGCCTCTTCCCGTCCGGTTTCTCTCCGGCTCCCCGTCGCCGGAGCGAGGCTTCGGCCGCTGCGGCGAGCTCCGATCAGAATCCGAAGCTCAGCTTGTCGTCGGCTCGCGGATTCGCCATTTCGAAGGAGCAAGTATCCTCCGCAGCAGCGACCGAAACTGCCTTTCCTTCGTCGAGGCCGGTTAGTTTCGGAGAGAAAGGGAGGCGCCACGAGAAGAATGGAGAAAAAGCGAGCGGCCAGTGCTCGTCGTCGACGCCGTTCGCCGAGGACGTGGGGTTGGAAAGCGGACGCGAGAGGCTGAGGAGGTTTCTCAAAGAGGCGAAGGATCTGACCAGATGGGACGGTGGATCGCCTCGCTGGTTCTCTCCTCTGGAGTGCGGCTCTCGCTTGGAGAAGAAGTTGCCCCTGCTTCTCTATTTGCCTGGTGAGTCCAGTCTAATCAACGTTCTTGCTTGTAATTGGAGATATGTAACCGTTCGATTTTGTTGCCTCTGATGGTTCTTAGTTTAAGCGATCCGCGGGAGTTCGAGAGTTGAACTGGACTTACGTAATGATGCTTTTGTGAATTCGACCATGATGATCTCCAGATATTCTTCCTCGGGGCTGTGCCTTTTCAGTCCATGATTGCTCTCTTTACCGCGAGTAACGATTAAGATTTCAACAATATCAGTTTTCTTCCATCGTACAGCTGATGATGCGCAGCTTGGAGTTCGAGCCTTTTTTGCTTTTACATTCAGACGTCGCTCTAATCTAAGCATGCGCTGTTTTGTTTTTTTCTGAATACGTCATGTTTCTGCAAATCTCATTTGATCTTGTTCGGAGCTTTAGTGCCTTTCTATAACCCGATATCTTGTATCTCAGGAATCGATGGCACAGGAGCTGGGCTTACTTCACATCTCATGAAGCTCGGAAAGTAAGCATTTCTACTCTTTCTCGATGGTTCAATCTTCCAGTTTAGCACTGAATTTTCGGCATCTAATTCGGCTTATCGCCAAAATGTATCGATCGTCTCTCCACTATATGTTTTCCCGCACTCTGGATTACGTGCGCCCACCCAAACTTGATAAGGAAATGAAAGAAGGTGAAAAAACAAGAGCAGTGACTGGCAACATGGGGCAGCTCGTTTGTTTATGAACATTCAACCTCAATCTCTTTCAGCTAGATCAGTTATCAAATAGCAGTCTGAAAAACCCATAAGTGCATCAATTTGAAGCAAAATGCCTTCTGTTAAGATGGATGCTCTGGTACATATTAGAGATACGATGAAACTGCTTCACAAATCAGTTCTCTTTTCTCATTCCTAACAAATTTGATGAAAATTCGTTCACTTCCTGTTCACTGTAAAAAAGGTGGTGATTGCTGCACTTTGCATTAGGTTTAAAGGCTCTTTCATTTGAGATGAAACACGGGCCCGTGTTACCCCACAATCATTTGCAGGCTTCTCAGGCTATTAATGACTATACAATCTGTTTCATTCAATAGATGATGCACTACACTGTTTACTGCTGCAGGAAATAGCTTAATAGATAAATGTTTTCATGTATGAAGGATGTTCGAAGTTCAGTGCTTGCACATCCCAGTCATGGATAGAACATCATTTCGAGGTCCTCCTCTTTCTTACTCTCTCCAACTGCTCCACTGATTATGAATAAATGGTAACAATCTGAAGGCAGTGTCGTTTCTAATCAACAATTTAACTGAGGTGCTTTTAAATCCATTATGTAGTAAAACTATATCATTAATTATGGAGTTGTAACACAACAAAGCCAGGTTATAATAGATGCTTTGAATTCTCGTATCTTAACCAAAGTCATATGAGTTAATAACTCTTAATCAATTTGCATGGCTCAGACCTGGTGAAAATGGTTGAGAGAACAGTAAGATTGGAGAACACCCGCTTCCCAGACAGACCTATATATATTGTTGGAGAATCACTGGGAGGATGCCTTGCATTAGCTGTTGCAGAGCGCAACCCTGAAATTGATCTTCTATTAATCTTGGCCAACCCAGGTGAGAAAAAATTTCCAGTGAAGTTAAATAAGTACAGCAGGATGAGGAATTCGAGTTATCATATCAACTCAGAAATGATCAGTTTTCTAACTCAGTCTCTGGAAAAACAAATAAGACAAGAAGCTTACGTACATGCAGCCTTTTCTCGTGTTAAATGAAATGCTCTGTATGAGTTTTGCAGCATCCACATTGAATTATGTTGGATTAAGGTTTAGCTTCTTTTAGAACTTGTGTCAGTTGTGGCAGCTTTGCTTATTAAATATGGAACATCATACGTAGTTCTTTGCAGCAACGTCTTTTAACAAGTCGCAAATACAAGCTCCACTACCTTTCTTGGAGTTCATGCCGGAACAATTACAGCTAAGCTATCCTTTCATCCTGAGTTTGATGGCAGGTTTGCTTTGCTTTTTATTAATTGCATTATGCTACACTTTTTCACTTAATGCAGAAAATGTTTCTGGTTTGTTTTCTCAGTTCTTATAATATACTATGCTACTGGCTTAGGTAGGCTGATATTATGGTAATCTCCAGTTGGGGTCTAGAGAATGCGAGTAGAGAGAAGAATCTTTGAAGAAACTTTTGAGACATGCCACATCCTTGAGCCAAGAAGCTAGGGGCAAATTTTAATGCCTGGCTGCAACTACATCATCATGAGCAATATAGTGACTGCTTACCAATCTTAGATGAGCACTGTTTTGATTTTTTATTATAAACCTCTAGACGTGTTTGCATTCTGACCCAATTGAAAGTAAGTGTTATTGGAGATTTTGACTTCAGAAACAACTGAATGACTGAGGATAGCATAGGTGCGGTTGCCTGTTAGTGTCATAGGTACCACCCTTGTGTAATTTCTTACCTCTCTCTACTAACTACCTCTGTTTTACAACCTCCATTAATTTGTGGTGCTACAGTTACAGGCAACCCCCATAAACACATTGCATAGTTTTAAATGATGGTTTCCCACTTTGAGAAATACCTTTTTGCTTGCTGATGGTGAAAAGGCAGTACCAACTGCTGTGTAAATGTGTTGGGGTGGGGGGCTGGTACTCAACAGCTTCTGAAGTGCGGCTATATTTTGAGAACACTCAGTAGTTAGTATCACAAATATCCGGCTGCAGCCATGCTGTAATTTTCTCCACTTACTCCAGTTCATTTCTGACAATTGTAAGGTGATTATCTGAGCACGTTGAAGGCTAGCACAGAAAAAGGGCTTCCTCCACAGCAAACAGTGGGAGAGCTATCAAAGGACTTATTGACGATGTCATATTACTTATCTGTAAGCTAAACTATGGCCATCATTTTCAAGAGACTAGTATGCTTTCCTGCAATTTATTTTCCTCGTATTCATGTAATGAGTAGAACTCTTCCTAATTATATATTCTTAGGCATGAACAACAGGCTAGACTTGGGCTATGTATGTCCACTGTAATTTTTTTCTTGGAAACAGATTCATGGCAAAATTTGCAGGTTCTTGCTGATATTCTCCCTAAAGAAACACTTCTGTGGAAGCTGCAGATGCTTGAATCGGCTTCAGCATATACAAATTCACGCATTCATGCTGTCAAGGCAGAGACTCTACTTCTTACAAGGTCCTTATTTTATCCATTTCTGTCAGATCTTATCTGATTATATGTTGGGAGATTGGAGTATATGATGGCTATGTAGATTTTGGCAGGGCGAATATTCCGAGCCAGTCTTATTGCTATCTCACACATCTCTTAAATAGTGAGGAGGAAACATGATACTGACACATGGATATTTTACAATAAAGGCAAATGAGGATCAACTTGTTGTCCTCTTGCACTGTTGGTGGATTTCTTCTTCTTTTTTATAACTACTAAGCTACTAAAATGTTGAGTTTTATAGGGCTATTAGTGAATTAAACTAAATGGATTCTCTCACATGATTGTGAGACAGATACAAAAAATTTTCAAGCGTGTAACTATAATCAAGTAAAATCCGCATCTTCCAATAAGCAACATAAAAAATCTGCATTGAAGAGAGATTTACATGGGCCAGAAAAAAGGGTAATACGAGAGTTTAAGGCAAACACATTAGCCCATTCGCATGTCAAAGACATAGCTCATTTTCTTTAGTGCAGATATTAGATGGTAAAAACAGGCAATGCAGTGCGACTACTATTGCAGTGGATTTTGTTCCACTATCTTAGGCATTTTTGAAGGGGACAGCCTCATTTAAAAGACCTTCAATGAGTTTTCTTCTGCTAAAAGTTAAATTATTGTCTTAATTCAACTGCATAGTCATTTGGTAAGATATATATAACACTGGCTAGTGGCAAAGCTATAGCTGCGGCAGATTTGTCCACTGTTCCGAGGAAAGGTCGTTGTTATCCTTCATTTTCTTTGCCCGCACCAACTTGATTATGTGAGCAGCATGATGGTCAGATCTCCTTGCTTCTTTTCTTGGTGTTGGGTGTTCTATCAGCTCATTAGGTGTTTGGCCTTTGTTAAACTTCTTCAAGCTTTCTTTTGTCCCCTTTCTTCAACCTTTATTTCTGAAGATGCACAAACTTCTTATTTGCAATCTTCATGTATCTCTGTGAGGCAATCTTGAACTTACTTTAATTGGGATTTCTAATTTTAGTGGGAAGGATCGGTTATTACCAAGTCAAGCAGAAGGTGCTAGACTGAACGACATACTGCAGAGAAGTCAAATCCGTAAGTTTGATGACTGCGGTCATTTCCTCTTCTTGGTAGGTTTCTCTCTTTCCAGAAGCTGCTATTATGCATGAACTACTACCTCATATGTGAGTTGCGATTTCAACAAAAGGGAGAAGGAAGAAACACCCTTTGTAAGAACCGAACAAAGCTTTTGTTTGGCAAGTCCCTTCTTGTTTGGCATACCATATCAACTGAAAATGTCACGAAGGAAAACAAAATAGAAACTTGCTGCCAGTCTGGAATGCTCCTTACTGGATGACTATTTGACTTCTGAATTTGCACTGTCCCAATCCGAATATTTTTTTCCATCATGGTGGAATTCTGCAGAGCCATTAATTTTAAAATTACTCCTTATGTCATGAGATAATCATGCCCAAGTCCATTCTGCTGAGTACTAAATCTGTTAATGCTACCTTTGCTCTTTATTGATCATCATCTCTCTATACCCTGAGGCATTCAAAATTGTTCACAGATACTCTTTCTTGCTGATCCCTAAACTCTAGGTGAAAAGACATCAGTACTTTATTTCAATTAATAACCAGTGCTATCAACTCTATTACGTAAGTAAATGATCCATCACAACTGCATCCTACTCTAATACTAGCAGAGACATCTGTTGGATGAATAATGTCTCTGCAGAATCATACTTTTGAGGCTGTGCATCAGAAATGTGGTGCAGTTTAGCTTCATTGAAGCATTCTCTTCAATATAATAGAATTACATCCTCTGCTTTTTACAGCTGATATGGGTATAGCTTTATCTGATGACGGGTGTTGTCATTTCTTTATATGTCCTTTGCATGCAGGAAGATGGTTTTGATTTGGTAACAATAATTAAGGGTGTTGGTTTCTACCGTCATGGAAAAGGTCTTGACCATGTTTCAGACTACCTGCCATTAACTCCTGCTGAGTATAAGACACTATATGAATCCAGCAGGTAACGTTTTTCCATCTGAACTTTGCCCAGTGGTCAAAACAGGATAGCAGTTCAAGACACCTGGGAAGTTCACAAATATTGTTTTTAGTGTACTTAATCCGGCATTTGGTCAGCTAGAGACCTTATGGCACGATCCACCCTGGTTTTTATGCTTATAATATTTTAAAGGTTTAATTAAACGAAGCTCACAAAAGGAGATTTATGTGATATTCCCTAGGCCTTCTGTGAGTAGTAAGAATGGTCTTCCTCTTCATGGATGGCCATCGCTCTCTCTTAGCATCATACGGTCAAAGCAAAATATTTCAGTTTTTCCAGAGCAAGATAACTGTGTCCTCCATAAGAGAGTTCCTACTTTGAATTTGTTTTCGATCTTTAGACTATTGTTACCTGACAACTTGCATAATTTTAGATGGTTTGATGAGATAACTGGACCGGTGATGCTGTCAACTTTAGAGGATGGGAGGATTGTTAGAGGTCTGGATGGGATTCCATCAGAGGGGCCAGTTCTATACGTGGGCTATCACATGTTATTGGGGCTTGAAGTGTCTCCTTTGATTCACCAATTCTTGAACCAGAGGAACATACATGTACGAGGGATAGCACATCCCATGCTCTTTGATAAATACAAAAAAGGACAAATGCCTGGACCGGAGTTTTACGACATTCTCCGGATGGTGGGTGCAGTACCTGTTTCAGGGACTAATTTGTTCAAGCTTCTTTCGTCGAAGTCCCATGTCTTACTCTATCCAGGAGGCGTGCGTGAAGCGCTTCATCGTAAGGTACTAGTGCTACATTAATATACTGCAGATGTCAGAAATTATATAATTGGTGGAATAACCTGAAATTCAAGCCTTCTATTAAATAGAATCACACATCTGAGTTGATAATTCTCATCACCCCTTCCTCCAACTACACGTCAGGTATTATCCATAGTTACACTACCATATCTCCGTCTAAAATGTGCATTTTTGTGGGAGCATACTCTATATTCATGCTTGCTTGCGCTAGGAAAATGACGTCTGCCCCTACATCAAAACTACAAGTAATGTAAAGTGTAAATATCCATGTAATTGCCAGGGTGAAGAATACAAGCTCTTTTGGCCGGAGCAGTCTGAGTTTGTCAGAATGGCAGTTAGATTTGGAGCCAAAATCGTGCCTTTTGGTTCTGCTGGAGAAGATGACTTCGGTGAAGTAAGTCCATAAAAATTAGTTTGCAATGTGAGCTCGTCACCTTTTCATTGTATTTTAGAGATGCAGGGAATTGTTTACAGGATTTTTTTTTTCCCCTTTTTTCTGCTTATGTTTTATGCTGATCATGTTTATCTTTTGACCTCGAAAGTTAAGTGAGCAGACATATGCAAAGATGGATGCTCTTTTTTTTCTCGATGCTATGATTTTTTGCAGTTAATTGGCGTAAATTACATTTGAAAATCTTTGAAGTTTGATGGAGATGTCAGAACTTATTGCAAAGGATAGCGACTGAATTTTGCTCTCAAATGCTTTCACATATTCCTCAAGGGCAACACGCAGTTTGTTTCTAGAAAGTAAAAACTTGGAACTTTACCACTTAGTTGCATGAAGGCAGACAACTTTTGTCAATCCACTGAACATCAATACTTGTCCATAAAATCCAACTTTGATACTTCACGACCACATGATATTATCGTACAACATCCTGCGGATGTTCTTCAGTCGACGTCCACATGGTCGTTCACTCCAGCTTTTGCACCTGGCAGGTCTTTTTCGATTATGATGACCAAATGAAGATCCCGCTCTTGAGGAACTGGATAAAACAAATGACGGAAGATACTTTAAAAGTGAGGTATGAGTACTACAGCAGATTACAGTTCATTTTTCTTGCGAATTTACCCACAGTGCCTATTTTCCTCATTTAGTTGTGTTCCACGAATATCTTTGGCACGATTTTTGGCAGGTCTAACGCAACTGGAGAGGTAGCCAATCAAGATTTGCACATTCCTTGGATTTGGCCAAAAATTCCTGGCCGGTTATATTATTGTTTCGGAAAACCAATAGAAACAGCGGGTACGTCTATAGCTGCAATTTACTGTCCAATTTCCCATAGGTACTATAGATTGATTCTGGGGATTAGCTTCACATTTTAGAACATGTCATCCCTTAGAATTTATATATATGACTAGAGATGAAACCTCTATTCCATCGATCCATGCATTCCACCATTTTTACACGGCGCAACTTTTTTGGTGCAAATGCTTGATTTCTCGTCATTGTCCTTAAGGATAAGCGGTTCCAAGTTCTGCCCAAAACCTCGAACCTACCATCGGGTATAAGTTCCTCTTTTTTATAACTTGGAACTTAGAACTTACCTTGTTACAGGTTCTAGAGTCAGTTCCAAGTTTCAACAGATTCTTTTTTCATCTTTAGTTAAGTAAAATTAAACGCGACAATAAAAATGAACAATGATTTCATTATCGATTGCCTAAGAACAAGTGTTCATATGTACCTATCGAATAGTATTAAGAAAATTTTATGGTTTTAATGCACTAATTGCTTTTATATTATATAGATTATTATTTTGAAAGAAGCAATTATCCAAACATAATTGTATTAAAAAAGCAATTGAAGCTTTCACTTATCTCATAGTCTACGTAAATGAAATTCTCAATCACAAAATGAAAATTTAGACTAGTCGTTCTAAATTATACACTTATCATCAAATATCATGAAATACTTCAAAATCATGTGAAGACATAAACTAAGAAAAACATAGAAACTCGTTTCAGTTTGTTTCAAGTTTCAAGTTCTATCAACCTAAGATCTAGAACCTACCCTCAAATATAAATTCCCCAAATTTTGGAACTTAAAACCTACCTTGCATACCGTGAAACTTGGAACTATAGGTTCCCCCTAGTGCGGTTGTCAAGTTCCAAGTTCTACCCTGGAACCATGCTTGCCCCTAGTCATTCTTTCTTTTTTTGATTTATGCTAGAGAGTCCTCAATACGTCCAGACCTTGTAAGATAGATTCATAACTAGTACAGTGGATATTGATCTTGAACCTGTATTTTATGCCTTCTGTTATCAAATCGAGAGCACCCTCCACAATAAGTTGTCTGTTGATAATTGGTTTTCTTAATTGAACTCAACTGTGGTTTACTAGTTAGTTGACCGTGCGATGTGATTGTACTCCTGAAGGGTGGAAGCAGGAACTCAACGACCGGGAAAAATGTCATGAACTGTATCTACAAGTCAAGTCGGACGTGGAGAGCCGCCTGGCGTACCTGATAGAGAAACGAGAGCGCGATCCTTATAGGAGCATCTTCTCCCGATTGATGTACCAGGCCACACATGGGTCCGCATCTGAAATTCCAACCTTTGAGCTGTGACAGAAATCTCGTCCGAGATGGACCACATTTGCTTTTGCATGCACTCCCAAATAGCGTAAGCCCATAGGCTTTAATGTACATTTCTGGACTTGCTGAGTCGGAAAAATAATTATGGACGGGGCTTCTTTGCTTTGGCTTTTCAAGCTCTCACTAGATTTGTTCTTCAGTTTTCTCTTTTCCTTCTAATTCATGTGGCCTTTCAGAAGTCGAGAAGCTTTTGCATTTTCGGATCTGGTGAATGTCATAATGGACGGGCTTCTCTGTTGCCATGGAGGGCATCAAGGGGTTTATTTTGGCAATTATTACTCCTTATGCAATAATCGGCTTATGAAAACTTACACATATTAGCCCATATATATTCTTAGAACACGCCATGCTCAATAAAAATATTTAAAACATCGTGCTGATACTTAAAAAATTATCAAGAGAAGGGGAATTTATTAGTTTTGAGAAAACAAAATTATGGAACTAGGAAAAATTACGCAAAAGGTTGTAAACATGTTATAACAATACCAATTAAGTTTCCAACCTTTCAATTTGGCCAATTCAGTCCTAAACTTTTGGATGATTTACCAATTTAGTTAATCAAATCAATTTTAACTAGAAATTGCTATCATGGACATCAGTCATCCTACTTAGCATTATCCACTATAGTGAGGACACTTTTTACAATTTTTTCTGAATTTTTTCCTCAAGCATTGGGGCATCCCAACCCTCACTAGCCCATATTTGGTAAGGGAGTCGTGGTCCCCATCAAATCTGGCCATGGACTCGCAAGCCCTCACTATGGTCAACAAGGGCTTCGGGCGAGGTTCGCCCAGACAAAAAAAAATTCAAAAAAATATATTAGTAATTTGCATGTATTGTATATGTTAGCACTAATCGTGCCATATAAGACACAGCTGTCATCCACGTCAACAATTTATGGTTGATATTGGCCGAAAGAACTACATTGGCCAATTAGCGAAAGATTTAAAACTAAATTAATCAAATTGAAAGATTTAAGATAAAATTGGCATTCTTACAATAGCTTTAAGACTTTTTAGTAATTATCCCTTTAATACTAGACTAATAAAAGAGAGAGCCACAATATATCAACTCTGTAGTTATTGTTAACTCCACCTGTTTGGTAAAAAGTAATATTTATGCGAACTTATTAGATCAATTAGTTATAACTAAAATTTCATGTCCACTTCAGGACGGACCATACCATGAATAATCTGTCTCGTCACTGAGTTCTTATCTCATAATTAGGAGAAACATAAGTTAATTGGTCCCCAGCAAGAATGTCGTCAAAGCGGAAGTCAATATTCGTATCTCCTTTATCTAGTCTCTGTATTTCTAACATCTCTTTGGTTCAAAGAACTGAAATATCCTTTGGCCTGACCAATCCTTTTGACAATTGAACCAGACACGCGTGTTTCAACATATAAGCAGTTTTCTTCGTGTATCATTTTTGCATTGTCGTTTGTCATAATTCTTCAATTGAATATACAACAATATTCCTCATGCTGCTGTTTATGGTTCTTGAATCTAAAACCTATGGTCCCTTTAGGCACTTTATACCACAGAATGGAAAGCAAGCGAGTGTCCCATGAATATGATTGCTAGTCTATATATTCCTGGCCACCGCAAAACTGGTCTCATAGCAGTTTCGAAACACCAAATTACAGGAAGAGACTGGAGCTGCCGAGTCACTTAGATTTGTGCTCACGACCAATTCAAAAGGGGTGAGGTAGTGAATTCAGATGTTTGGAGAAAAAGGAGAGGGATATAATCACAAATTCCCAAGCAAGGCCAATCAGAGAGCAAAGACCGAGCACTAGATGTCAAGGGTTGTTATTACCGTCTTGCACTAACAGCCCCAACAGCCAAGGAAGAAAAGGACGGATTACGAATCTATACATAGGGTTGTCAAGTCTTTGCCTTTTCTCATTGAATTTTTGTCATGGTAGAATACTACAACAGAATAATCAGATTTATAGAGCCTTACCAAAAGACAATGAGGAGCGGCAGCACAAAAAACTGCCTGTGATGAATAAGCCCTCCAGTTTCGATGTATGCAGAAAGGATATGTAGACCTTGTAGACTAGAAAGGTCTTCCTGCTTCTTCCATCATCTTCTTTACTCGAGTCAATTTCTTAATCTCCTTAAGAACCTGAAACATCAGAAAGGGACCGTAACATCTATACTTAGGCCAGAATAGGGTGGACTCTAATGAACACAACATCACAGAACACTCTTCACCTCCATGGCCAAGTCTTCCACAGTTACTGCACTGAAATCATCATGACCATACTGAGAAGCTACTTCTGCAAAGGGAAAGTGACGATTGGCACCACAATTGTTGTGCTTTTGTGAGCAATAGAGCATGTGTATGTTTATCATTGTGTTTTGCCATGAGTGAAAAATATTCTACCTAATAATGTGATGAAGAAATTATACACATGTATACTGGGTCAATACAAAACATACTTTGGAGTGACACATTTGCATCAGCTGTGGCATACCCCACTCTTGTTTCCTCATATAGTGCAGCTAGCTGAGCAAAGACCTGATTATTATTTTCATGCAACAGTTAGTAGATGAAGATATCTAAACGAGGTGCAGGAGCAGAAAATGGGCACCACAATGAGTTGCAAGTTTCACATTTGCATTCCATTGGAAAGTTTAGAGAGATCGCACCTCTGAATATGATTGGGAAGTAGATAGTTGAGAAGAAGGAAGGTCTACTATCAAACCCCTGGCAACAATATCTAAGGGCACATCTATCCATATCGAGATCCCATGTCTAAGGAATCCCCTGCAAATTTTTAGGCGCAGCTTAAGATGAGAAGAGAGATGGAGATGGAGACAGAGATGGAGATGGAGATGGAGATGGACAGAGCAAGAGAGAGATTAATTGCATACAGATTAGTTGAACTCTGAACTGCACCATCTCCGGCACAAACTACCAAGCGACCAATGGATGATAACTGCTTTAAAACTTCAGCCTGCAACAGAAATCCCCTCTTTAGATTCTACTGAACCACAAGTATAAATTGTATCTACATATGAAACAGGAGTTTAACAAGAAAGTTAAAGAAAAAAAGATGAAAAACTACAGGATGCCACTGTCAAAGTTTTCAACCACAACATATGCCACCAGAACTAAATTCCTGCACCAATGTTCATTCACCCCAATGCCACCAAGACTTATTTCACCAGATGACACTCCATTGAACTTCAGCCATCTAGTCTAGGCCTAATGTGCAAAAGCAACAAAGACAAACACCCTAATATATCACCTCAGACTCACGAAATCCTTGCTCGTCTGTCTCCCTAAATAGTTTTGCAGAAGCTTCACCACCAGCAGCTTCCTCGACCAATGCATCACTGGAACAAACAAACCACAAGTTACACATAGGAATCCATACACTCTGCAAACACCGTATTGAAATTCCTTCAGCTTTCAGCCAATAAAATTATTGTACCTATCAAAGAAGTAATATCGCAATGCTTCTGCTAAAAGCTTGGCTAACTGAGTTTTAATGGAGCTCTTTATCCCTTCAAAGCAGACAATGATCATCAGATACTTGACTAGTACTTTTAATACAAGTGCAATTCTCAGACTGAAGAAAAATCTTACCAACAAGATATATGGAAGTTCCTTTCAATTCTGGTGCAACATCCGCAGCTTTCTTCTGAAGGAAATCCAAAGAGTTAAGACATTATAAACTGCTGGTAGTCACTATGACTAACGGTCATAATCAAAAGCACGAGGCAGTAAGTACTAGTGCTACTAAATGATTGTTAGATTCCACTTGGACGGAGGAATAAGGTGAGGAAAAAGGCAAGACACGAGGTATCCTTCTTCTGGAAGCAATATTTCATGAACTTCATTCTCTCATTTTCTATCTATATCAAACAGAGTGTGCAGAACTCACCTTAAGAGCAATGGTAGGATCACCCATGACCTCCGTTTGCGCACCTTGAAAGAGATTCGGAATCACACAATCAAAACAATGGATTACAAAAGGATGGCAAACAAATCCCGCAAAAACAACCTTCTCGTTGATCAGCTGAAAGCTACTGAACATTCCATTCCTTTTACTCAATCAGCGATCAGTTACGCTAATGGCACGACCGAAAGTTCCCCGTCTAATGTCAATCATCCAAAAAATCACCACCTACTCAAGAGCTTCGAAACGCGTAGCTCCTGAGGACTGACAATCGCGGCACGCGACAGGCATATGCTTCTAGGCGTGACGAGCGTGACAAAAACGAGCCTAACATAACATCCCATCGCAATATCAACCAAATGATTCGCAGGGACAACATTCTACACCATCGCTTCGCATCATACCATCAAAATTCAAGCTCAACTCGACCTTACAACGACTCACACACTCCAACCTTCATCATTTTTCTCGAAGGTCGCGAACCGAGACCACGAGCAATCGGCCGAATCTCCAAGCCAAGACGAATAGTATCCAAAAAAGAACAGAAGGACTCACTGATAGTAGTCTCCTCGGGCAGCGCGCGCGTCGCGGTGAGAGATTTCCGACGCAGAGATGCTCGGAGCCGCGAAAGGCGTGGTTTAGCGGCAGACGACGAGGACGGCGACGGCGACGAAGCGGTGGAGAACGGCGAGACAGAGCTCAGAGCGATTGCGCCGGAATCGCCGTGGAATTTGAGGAGGCCGTTGTAAGTGGAGAAATGGATCGTCGCCATCTCCGATTGGTTTTCCGGGAGCGGTGCAGCGAGCGACTGAGCGAGCCCGCTGAGAACTGAACTCGGTTCGGTTTCTCGCTTCTTCGCTTTCGCTTCGTGGCTCTTCTTATTATCCGCAACGACGGTGTTGGGTTGGGGGGAGGAGAGGAGGAGTATCTATCAGCTGCCACGTGGGCCTTCGGCCAACTGTAGCAACCGATTATTAAATCGAGCTCTCCAGCGATTTTTCACATTTTTAATTCGGGCCTTTTTCCGAATGTCTTACGAAGGGCATTTTACGTTAATCAGATTCTCATGGGATCTAGTTCGAGGAAGCCTATAAAGATGTCCACTCCCCGATGCCTGCTTTGGCTGGACTGAAACTGAAACGCACATCTCAATCGACTTTGGAATCAAGCTTCTTCGTCCATGGGCTTTTCATGCGTTCTGGTCACCTAGACATACCTTTACACACACCTTTTCAGTCTCTTCCACAGTATATGAATTTCTCAACGCATCAAAACTGAGCGCCAACTCATCTACGTATCTTCGCTTCCCTAGGTCTTTATTAGCTTGACTAGTAACTGTCGGAAGACATCAAACAAAATGCATTAATCTTGCTCTTCCTCCTTGTGAAAAGCTCACAGATCAGAACCGGCTTACACACTGTTCGACAGTAGCTAATATATAAATGCCATCCTGTTCAATAGTCTCACTTTCGATAGAGAACACCGATCACTCAAAGGTCAGCCAACCAATACATACATCAGTCCGGTGAGTTCTATTCCATGTTGACGAGGCCCTTAATACAGAGGTCTATCCAAGCGAGAACACTACCTGTTTCCTTTTCATACATATGGCTAACATTAGCAAAGAAATACAACACTGCACTCCACCAGAACAAATAAGTAAAAATGTGAGGAACAAAAGAAACGGTTAAATCAAGGACGACTTGATGCTTGTTCAACCAACTAGTGGGAAAAGGATTAAGAAAAAAACACCCCAATAAACCATTTATCGCACCACCTCATCGCAATTGTCTCTCTTGCCATGTAGAAGTCTCCTCATGTCTTCACCAAAACAAAGCAGTTGATTGTGCACGAGAAACTGCAAAAAGCCGTACTAGCATCTGAACTCTATGATGGTGGTTTGTGCTTTGGCTAGTTGGGATGGTTGCTGCCCTTGCTTAGCTTGAACTTTGGGAAATGTACATATGTTTTGTACAGGAAGACACTTGGTCAATTCCCATCTCAACTACCCAACTTACATATAGCCATGCCTACAAATAGCACACCTAAACAGCTAATGCACAGCTTGAACCAATATCAACTAGTAACGAAAGGGGAGCTGTTCATGCGAGTAGGCAACTTGACGATGAGAATGCTGCGGTCAGATCCAACTCCCATTGACACTGTCAAGTTCTAACTAAACAAAACCAATAAGATATTCACTTCTGGATCTCAAGAAATCAATGCATGCCCTTTCTCCAGTAGATCAAACTTAACAGCAAATTCAAAAAAGTGACACTAGCTTCAGACATGTTGCCACCTATTTCTGACCATGACAAATACAGAAGTTTATACAGCTACTTCACCAGACATACTAATGAAGGAATGTCCCTACGTCAGCCCAAGTGGAATCCATCATTGTCAGACAAAATTGAAGCTTTAGCATTCAGACATTAGCTCAAACATCAAGAATGGATCTTTAGAATTCCAAGTTTCAGACTACTGCAGGATAGAACATCGGAATACTCACTTTCCAAATGGATGGATCAATGAAAGACGATCAAAATTCAATTCAAATGATATGCAAGATTGTCCTTACTGAAATCTGACTCAAAAAGAAAACAAAACCTTATTTAGGTAATTACCCTGGTAGAGAAAAAAGAATAAAGTTCCTCACTAGAGGATTTTCATGACTGATCACATCATAGATGCCCACTTGCCCATCTATAAACAATAGCAATCAAGCTGGCGAGACAACGACGTGACAAACTACAAAAAAGCCACATCATATATACAGACACGACCCACACTAAACTCAGAATAAATATTACCATGCAAGGAAAACAGTAAGAGGTAAAAATCCACGGCTTCTGTAACCAAACTCAGCCTCCACCTGCAACCAGTAACAAAATCTCAAATTTGCTCCTTCTAAGGAAGCAAGAGATGCATGAGGGTCGGCAGGATTGGACCATATATATCAAGACATTCGGCTCCATTACGGCAGTATCTTCAAAGAAATGGATCAAAAGTCTTTTAACATCTCTTGCCAGTTTTGGGTGAAAAAAATTTAAGACTCTTTAACACTTTTGAGATAGGAAACTTACAAGGACATAATTTTTTTAGCAAATAGCCAGAAAATGATTAATATCTACACAGAAATAACAAGATAATGAAGACAACAGGTAGCAGACAGTAGACACTATATACAAAATTTAAGTCATGTCTAGTGTAGACCGCCAAGTTCAAGAATTAACTACAAAAAGATCATTAAATAAGATGCTTCCTTCCTTAGACAATCTTAAAACCAATAACATTCAGCTTTAATCATCTCACCAGAACTGACCACTTTTAAAAGTTATAGCAGCCGATTCCAAGTTCTATAAGGCCCAGTGGAAGTGTGACTTGTTTGAAAAGATTATCTTTCAAGGCTGTGCATAATTTTTAGCTGACATTTATACATTGTCCTGCATATATAATTTGAAAACCATTTATACATTTCACAATGCCAATTGCTTGTATAATTTAGTGCCATTAGCATGACAGTGCGCTGCTACACAGAGACAAATAAAAGCATAGAACAAAAGGAAGGACAACAATTCTCTATATCATAACAGAAGATAATTTCTTGAACTTCTAGACGCTTCAAGGGTCGCATTTCTAACTTCCTTACCAATTCTTTTTTTCTGACCAAAAACTACTTGAACCAACTCATTAAACTATATTCTCAATGTTACACATGGGATGACTGAATGTCCAGAGGGAAGCCCAAAAGGCCTCGATTTCTTCAACTTATCTGCCGTCATATGGACATGCACAAAAATTTGTTGAAAAGGGAGGAACACCTCAATGTTGAAGAAACTACAGATATGTAGTTCATATCTCATTCACCTCTTATAGTACCAGGCCGATATGCAGCAACAGTTGAAACTGGTTTAATGTCCACAAGAGAAATAGGAGTTAATGGTGGTGAAGATGCTTCTTCCACCTTTTCTAAAAGTTGTTGAGACTCTGCTGTCTTGGCCACATTGATTCCTATTGCTCTTTGACTACTTGAAGGTATGGAAAAACTTCGAGGCATATTCAACGGAGGAGGTGGAAGTGGAGACGCTGCTGAGGGTATTCTACTGTTTGCAGAACCCTCCAGATTTCTGGGCACTAATGGAGCGGAGTGACCGATGAATCCAGGAGATTTGACTGGCTTCATTGCAAGATTGCCAGGTGGTCTAGGAAGCTCATGAAGCTCACTTATCCTTGGAGAAGAAACAGGAGGAGGTGACGCTGTAGGGGATGCTTTTGGAGATGATGAAGGCTGAGCAGAGCGTGGAGGTATTCCAGGAGCCAGTTGGGCTTCATGAGAAGGAAAGATGGGACCACTTGTATTTAGGATAGGCTTCTTAGGCATAGGCGTCAGTGGACCTGAGAAGGCTTGCCTTTTGACTTTTTCTGTGTTGTACACAAGTCCCTCCATCAGAGGAGGAGGCAGTTGGCCAAAACCATTGTGACCATTAGTGCTCTCTCTGACTTCTGGTACAGATTTTAGGTCTTGTTTTCCTATCTCCAGTGGAGAAGAATGCCACAAATTTGGGTTCTGTCCACTAACGCCAGCTGGCCGAGTGCGTGGAGCTGAATTACTTGTTCTTGGAGGAAGAATCTTCACATCAACAGGAGTAGGCAACACATACGAGTTGGACTTTGGTGAAGATAATTGCTGCATGTGTCTTGCTTTTTCGGCAGGATCAAACTTCTTCTCAGGAATTATTGGAGCTGAATGGCTACCCCTTTTGTATTCTCTAATAAGGACATCCCCTTGGCTTTTCTCAATATTCACCTGCTATAAGAGATAATGAATAGAATAAGTACCAAAAAAAAACAGAGAGACATTAGACAGAAAAATTAAAATAAAAGAAGAATAATTCACAAGTTCACAAACCAAAAGATACAGATCTGATCAATCCGTCCTACAAATCGCAGGACCTTAAGCATTCGCCAGCTTAGTTTCCAAGCATCTAATATCCAGTTCATTTTGCCAATTATAATTTAAACTCCTCTCACTTACCCAAAAAAAAAAAGTTCCCTATGTATTTTATCAGTCAGGACGATTAACTCCTAACATCAAGAACTCAGCTGCATTGTTACCTCTGCACCTTCTGGAGTAGAGCTTTGAGTATATGTAAGGTTCGTATCATCCACCTGCTTTGTCATATGAAATGTCATGTTAAAATAGCACGCTAAAATAGCTTGACTGTCCTCCATTGGGGAAAATACAGGGGAGTAAAGCAGGAGAATACCAGAGTCTACAAATGATATGAAGTGAGAAAATAATAAACCGGGAGCACGTTGTAAGGAGAAAGTCAACTGGGTAGGGTTCAACAATAATAAAGACCTTATCATCTGTCCAAAAAATAAAACAGCCATGCCAATTAGCTATGGAAGTTTCAAATTCCTATAATGATCTTATAAGTGCTACCAAAACCAGGCCTGTGAGATACGCATTTCTGCTAGCATAGACAGAGGCCAGAATAGAACCGTTTTGACTGGTTAAACCACAAACTGGTTAGTTAATAAGTTCATATTCTGATAATAACCAACTAAGTGGGAGGGGGTCAAAAGAGAGAAGGTCGTTCTTAATGTGGGATCAAATCATATGCTGACCTCCATCGAATTCTTTAATTGCGAAACAACATTCAGGCCCCGAGAATCTTGTCTGTAGTCAAAACTCGATTCTCCATCTTGTTTAGCTTCATAGACATATGCACCATCATCTTCGCCATCTTCACCATCATCTTCAAGTCCACTAAATTGGTAATCAATATGCTGTTCCTTTGTAACCATTCTGACATGAGGTTCAACTGCCTCAAGAGATTTTACACCCTTCCGTAAAAAATTTAGCTGCATGATGGGTCAATAGGCACAGAGTATATTGTCAGCTAGCATTGATCCATCAGAGTAAAATCTGCAGAGTTAAGAAAGATCTCCTTCAAACCTGAGCAGCATGGTGACGGACTGCCTGAGTAAGAAGACTTCGAGACTGCCCTTGCTTCAACGATTTTAAACGAAAAACACATAGTGTTGCCTCCTCTTCATATTCCTCATGCGCTCTCCGTATTTGATCCAAACTGAAACTATCAACTTTCCCACTCTTCGACTTTCCTTTTTCTTTCTGTTGCGACATCATAAATTCACATACTTCTCTGAAGACACAAGCAACATTTCAGAATACAATTGTATCAGAGAATAGAACTTAGTACAGAAAGGATGAGGACCTTTTCTCATCGCATTGTCTCTTCATCTCCTGCAAAAGCAAATAAGAGATATTCCGGTTAACACTAAAAGCTAACTTGTTTAGATGATATGGCTTGGGAATTAACCTGTCATAAAAATGCATAAAACCCAGATCAAAGGTAAACCACTGACAGTTCACCACAAAGCCATGCACAAATGAAGCCACCATAGCCACAACAAATAACTCTTCCCCCTCATTCTTCCAACAGTTCAACAAGCATTTAAAGGTATACAAAAAATAAAAAAACCAAGGAATTTCCAAGAGCAGGATGGAACCAGGAGCACAATTCAGCTAACCACCAAGCATCTATATCCAACCGTTTGACAGCTTATGAGGACAGACACCATGCTGGGGTATGAAGTAAGGCATTTATATGGTGGCAAACAATTCTCGAGTGAATTATTGATAAATTAATCCACTTAATAAGTCTGTAAGTGTATGAGGTTCTCGAGTGAATTATTGACAAATTAATCCACTTAATAAGTCTGAAGTGTATGAGGAAGCACCCAAAATAATCATTCCATTGAAGGAACTCCAAAATGCACATTCAAAGAGCAACAAAGAAATTAATCAAGACAACTGGACAACATGAATTAAAACAAATGTCAAAGAAAATAAGGACAACAATGTAATCTGCCATAACTATCCAACCTGGATTAATGGAAGTATAAAGATTAACAGAGAACACTATATGACCACCCAAAAAAAAAATGATGGGAAGTTAGAAGACTAATCAAAAATTCATGGATAAAGGTTAAAATACGAACCTCAACATTCCGAAGTTCATTGAAAAGAGATTCAGATGGATTTATAATTGTCGTGAATATATGAGAACGCTGGTAGAAACAAAATAAATAGTCACTTCCAGGCTGAGGTAAGAGATTACTCAATATATATCTCCAAAAGAAGTTTCCTTACATAGCTGTCGATAAGTTTTTGAAGTTCAAACTGGACTTGTCCCAGCATTGACAGAACTCTACCTGCAAATGATTGCTCAGCAGTCATAAAAGAATATCACAATCAGAAGAATTCTGACTTAAGTAAAACGATTTCTACTCTTTGGACACTAATCAACTATGACTGATGTGCCCTTTTTGGAAACAGAAAATGATAATTTTTGCATGTTGCTTTTCTGGTAACCAGTGAATTCATGCATTTGCCTCATTTTCAATATCTTCAATATGCATGATTACTATGCAAAGATAACTTAACAAGTGCTTAAGGACACGAGGACTAAAAAGGGAAATTGCAGATTTTGCATAAACTTTTTCACTTACCAGTCTCTCCATCACCATGCGAAGTTTTTTCCAAGAGACAAGTACCCATTTCCCGCAGCGATTCCGAGAACTCTGGAATCGTAGATTGTTTTAAGTAGGAGAAGCTCAGAAAGATAGTGAAATGGTTCATAAATCTTTGTGATCTAAAAAAAGAGAGTAAACCTGCTTCTTCATTCATTCTGTCTAAGCCTATTGAAAGTGACTTAAATAGCAGTGTTTTTTACTATTTAACAGCAATAAACATCATGCAAGAATGCAAGAATGCTAAGAGTTCCAGGATAGGCAGCCCGACATAAATTAATCGCAAGGGACTGGAGCTATATTATGAGAAAGGCATTACTGGCATGCATTATTGTTATAAGAAGATTTCCCTAAGCTAGCATGTCATTATTGGCAGATAAAGAAAATTTTTCAACAAACGCATGAGGGATCCAAAATGATAGCTAGATGTATTTATCTTCTAGGTCCACATTTAGATATACTGGACCTCCAAATGCTCAATGGTATCTGAATTAACTGCGATTGGGATTCACGTTGAGCAATACCACAACATATGGACTACGAGAACTAAAATGCCTAAGATGCAAACAGCTGCTCAAGTTTTGAAGAAGACATGTGGAAAAAAAAAAAAATAGAAACTAATTCTACCATATGCGCTGTTTGCTGTTGCAGCAGCAGCCTGGAGCAAGCTATCATAACAATTCCTCATCGTTTGCATGTCCTACAAGGTGAAGGTAAGAAAAACCAGAATATGATAAATAAGATGAGCTCCCAAAGTAGTAATGATACAACATATTACAAGTCTGAAAGTAACTATGATGCATCTGCATGCAACTTCTCAAATCAGATACAACAACTGCCCATACGTATCCCCATCCCACCATGAAGACACTATAGCATCAAGGACAAATAAAGCAAGATTTGAAGCTCAGGCCACATTGTGTACTGAGGGAATTAATCTGATTCAATTTCATACAAGAGAGCTTCCAATCAATTAAACTCCCTTGGCGAATGTATTGGAAGAGAAGTACATTCCAACTTCATTTAAATTGAAAAACGTAATTTCTCACAAACATTGCTTCGATTACGAGAAAGAGTTATGATGTCCAAACTCAATTGCGACACATTGCCGAAACTCAAAATTTTTATGGCTAAGCAATTAAGAAGAATGACACTGCTATTATTAATACGACAGAAGGAAGAGGATAAGGACTTAAGGGTAGTGGACTCGATAGCAATGCTCGGGTGTTTTAGCTTTGAGTACCGTGCGACGGCTCCTTAGAAACATAAACAAGATTAATCAGAAGCTACACTATGCTCTAAGAAACATGCAAGCCAAGAGCATTTCTCCAAAATTTGAAGCTTTTGTACAAATGGCTTTCTCCAAATAAAAATGATACAGGTCACCTGAAAAATACCAAGAGATGAATATCATCTGAACATCATACCACAAGCTAGACACAAAGAAAAAAACTCTTGCCTTGTCCCGTCCAACTAGTGTTTACGCCAGTCCACTGCCAAACACTTCCACAGCCACTTCTTACCTCGAAACCAGCCTTAAGAAATGGATCCAAGAACATAGTGACACCATATCAAAGTCTCCAAAGCTACATATATCCTGTAGGCGAAACGATGTGGAGAGATCTATGCAAGCCAGTTACTTCATTCTGACAATTTGCGAGGACCTCCAGCTTTCATTAAACACTCCTTATAAAATTCCAGTGTCCAGAAAAAGAAGGAGCTACATTTACATTCACTTTTCCCTGTAGTACTCTGTACTCAGTCCTGCGCCTTCATCAACGATGCCACCAGCTTGCACAATCTTAATTGACCATATTGATTCTCTTCAAAATACGATTTTTTACTAATTACAGAGTTACGTCACTGAGAATGGCGCAAAAACTGTCCAATTGCAATCGACTTCTCGCGACATTATTCTTTCACGCACAGAGAGAGAGGATGCTTTTTCTAAACTTCCATTAAATCATCTCCAAGAAAATCTATCTAAAAATCAAGGCACGCAGCAACTCCGCCCGCAATCCCCGGTCACATTCCAAAAAAGGAGAGAAGAGCTGAAGAAAGTACCTTCGCCGCCTGGGCGAGCTCATCGAGCTGAGCCGAAGGGGGAAACTCCGGCTTCTCCTTGTGATCGTTTATGTGGAGCGCCGCGAATCTCCGAAGCTTCCCGAGAGAAGACTTCATCGCCAACGGAAAACCCTAGCCCGACGGGGACCTGCCGATGCCCCGGAAAAACCCCCAAAAGGTCTCCGACGCAGAGATTTCGGCTCGCGCTCAAGGCCTCCTCGAACTCCACCCGGAAATCCTCGGAAGCGCCCGCGGCAGCAGCAGCAGCAACAGCCCAAATAGAAAGGAGAAGAGAAAAATCCGATGGATGAATCTGGGAATCGGCCAATCGAAGGAGGAATCACAGCGACGCAACCATCGACATTGAAGCGAGAGAGCTCGTCGCTGTTGCTATTGTTGTGCAGTCAAAAGGGAGGAGAGAGAGAGAAGGGGGGGCGAGGAGAGAGAAGGTTGGAAAGGGGGGGGAAGACTGACGAGAAAAACGGGAAGAGGGGGCGAGGAAATTAACAGGGGAGCTGAGCGAAGCGAAGGTGGGGGATAATTCTAACGTCACTCGGTAGAGTGAGAAGGCACCCTCTCGCGGGGCGACACGTGTCCGCCCCCGCCGGGTGCGGGCGCTAGGTTCCTTGGGGCGGCAGAGGATCGGGGTGCCGTGGGAACGCCGTGATTCGACGGACGACGGCGCTCTCCCCGTCGGAGGATGGAGAAGTCTACAGCGACGTTGGCGTGGATGGATCGAGAAAGAGAGAGAGAGTACCGGTCAAAGTACGTATGGAGAGAGAGAGAGAGAGACATGGATGAGCTGGGGGTCAAAGTCATTATAAATGGCAGTAGCAAAAGGCGGGTTTTAATTGGAGAGAAAAAGATAATTTTTATATTTTTTAAGTAGGACGACCGCTTTTGATTTTGACCCGGGGGGTAGGGAGAATTCTAAGACACCCACCACACCGGGGAGAGGGGGAGGAAGGGTCGATGGGAAAAGGTAGATTTTTCGCGTAATTAGGTGGCGTGCCCATCTAGTCTCGCTAATCGATTTTATGTTTCATACGATTGGTAAACCATAAGAAATTCACCTTAACGATCATTTTTTATTATGAAAAGAGGAATGCGGAGTTTGAATACCTATACTGTCAAAGTAAATTGAAATAGTGATAATTTAGTTTGACTCCTACACATTATATAAAGTAAGGTAAAAGTTTAGAAGCGAGAATTAGATTAGAAATAAAGAAAATCGATATTAAAAAAAAAAAAAAAATCCTTCTTCCATTTTTATTTTTTGGGGGGGCGTTTCTCTCTCTCCTTTTACCGGCCATTTCTCCCATTTTGGGAGATCTGGCCCCCTCCGTTCTGAAGGTGAATTTGCCCGTGCGTGCTCACATCGTTCGGCAACCGCCTTCCTTTTTGAGAGAGAGAGAGAGATTTATTTGTTGACCCACAGATTTAGGGAGCCCCCGGAAGTTGTGCTCATCCAATGTCGTAGATCAGCGTAGACAGAGCACGGCCGAACTTGGGGGCCGGCCAATTTTTCCTCGTACAATCGAAAGTCCTTTTTCGCATGTCCAGGCTCGTCCTCCCCGTCAAAATTACACATGGGATCGTTTACGGGACCATTAAAATCTCCATAAAAATAACAGCACGGCACGTGATGGGAAGAGGGGCGTCGTGCCCCCCGGCCAAGAGACAGCCATCGAGGGGCTAAGAAACCTTCGCCGACGGGTGGACATTTCACATTCGCATTTTCGTTTCTACTGCAAAGATTATCTCGAACGAAGAAGCGTATAATTTAAGCACCTAATTGCGCTCGCACAAAAAGAAAAAAGTTATTGCTTAACTGAATAATTTGGAGAAGTTTAGGGACCGTCCCTTTATGCATTCTTCTAATTCGGAAGAGAATGATACGTGATGTGTTCTTTTGGTTCGACTCTCCTCGACGCATGAAAGTTTGTGATAGAATCGTTGAAGGCCTACAACTCGAGGAAGCCTAAATCAGGACAAAAGAGGAGCATGAGAAATTGATTATCAAACTCTAAGGGTGCACGTGAAAATACTTATGTTTCTCTGTTTTTTTATTTCTCTATTCTAGGAAATAAATTTGGAAAGAAATTTATTTGGTAACGTAATTTCATTTTTTTTAATTTCTGGAATAAATTTAAATACCGAAAATAGATTTGGAACAGAATTAGAAGTTAAAAATTTTTCTTCTCTATTTCTTTAATAAAAGTGAGAAATAAAAATTTATTTCATTATTTGCTCTTATTATCATTTGTTAATCACCCACCGATTGCCGCCACCAATGGCCGCCTACCATCGCCCCTCCCCTCCCCCCGACGATCATCAACCGTCAACGCCACTCAGAAAGTGGAAATTTTATAATATTATCAAATGAATTTTTATTTTGGAAATAGAAATTTTATATCGTTATCAAATATCTATTTTGTCCCAAAATTCATCTATAGAATAGAAATTAAAAAAAAATCAATTTATGGAATAAAAATATTGCCATGTGCGCCCTAATTCTCTTGCTCCAATACCATATTGAAATAGATTATTTTGGAATATATATGAATTACTAGCTAAATCAAACAATTTTTCACTCATGTATCGAATATAGAGATTTGCACTTTGGAGTTTGAGTCACATGCTCGCCTTTCACCAATTTATGAGTTGCCGTTATGCATTTTCGATGCACTACAACAATTCTATTGCCAACAAAAATATCATCACTTTCACGAATTGGAGAGTTAAAACACCGATATAATTCCTATCACTTTATAATTTGTAGACAACTCGATCGTCTATTCAAACTTTAATAGCTTTTTTTTTAAAACAGTCGTGCATTCAATTTCAACGGAGGACTTAAAAGTCTCGAAATTTGATTTTTCCCCTATCGTCTTCGCCCATTAATGAGCTTTCCCTAGGGTCACTCGGTCCTCGGATTCTGCAGAGTTTTCCACCGTGTTGAGATCAAACGACATGGCCCACCCTGCTTTCAGTAGCTCCTTGTGCAAGTTTTGCTGCCGCTTCTTACGTCCAAGTAATTCAAAGGGGAAAGGTCGTCGGTTGACAACAAGAAAAGTGCAAACAAAGTCTGACCAATTTGAACATCTCGAAACTAGTCAATTTCCGATCGAACGCCACACCTATATCAAACGTGGAAACACGTGACACGTCATTCAATCTGTAATTTCTATCTAAAATTGATTGACATGTCTGCTTCGGAATTCTTTCCAAAAATTAAGGATTAAATTGACAAAATCAAAATGTTTAAAATTGAATTTACATCCATATAATACATTTAAAATCGATCAGATAATTCCCCTCCATTACTTTGATACCAAGAAGTTTGGCCCGGTTAAACAATCCGGGATTGATATAGACGCTCCAAATGTCGACATGATCTCGCGATGCGAACGTGCCTTAGAGGAGTCCACATTTTCGGAGCATTCATACTAAATTTATAGCCGGTCAAGGTTTGAATTTCGCAAGTGATGAAGAAAGGAGGGGGGTGTTCTAGAACCATATACGATAGGAAAAGGGAAAAATTCTATCCTACTTTGAACGCTGGGGATGCAAGTCAAGACGCCGAATTTCAACAACTTATCGAACGAACTAAGCTAACCTAACAAGCAAGCACAAAAGAGAGGAAGAACGAATATTTTTTCTCCAACTTTGAATGAAATTCTCGAGCGTATTGATTGATAGAGGTGGAGGGAGGGGGAGAGATGGATGTAGAAAAATCAGAATTTGGTGACGGAACGCGTTAATTTGACAAACACAGATGCGTCGCCCATCGTAATTAAACAGACACATCTCCTTTTCCTTTCCCCAGAATCCTTTCAATTCGAGCGGTCGAATGTTGAATTCAAACGTATATGTCCGATGATCTAATTATAGCGTCTCTCGCTCAGAAAAAGAAAAACGACCAACCTTGGATGCGGTACCAATCACCTCAGAATAGAATCTCGCCCTATGTAAGCAAGCAGACAAAGCGATTTGCGTGCATCTATTCAGGGTGAAGGTTCAAATTCCCCATTGTGTGATATGATCATTCATATCAAAAAGTCGTCCTCTTTGGGTTTTTTCTTTAATTAGGAGAGATGCCGACGACCAAAAGAAGGGGGGGAAAAGGAATTCAAAGTCCAAAAAGAGATGCAAGCAAAGAAGGGCAGGCAGAGTCGTAGCTTACAACATACGTGATCTTTTCCCCATCCCACGGACGAATCTTTGATTTTCTTGCCAAAGCAAAGGCATCCGTAGACCGCAACGGGAAGGGGGAAGGATCAACAAAAGGGTGAACAATGAAGATCGTCACACTTAGGTCAGATTCTTCAAATTTACCCATGCTTTTGATTTTTTGTAACAAAAACGGTGCGGATATCTCCTTCTGTCCATCGCCCAATTGGAAAAGTCGCGGGTTGTATCAATAAATAAAAATATATCCGATTAAGTCGTATTATAAAAAGTATGGTGAATAGAGCCAATCACAATGTAAAAATTATGTGGGGACTAGTATTAGTAAGTGGAGCTGGGTGTATGGATCCGGCTGTATCTTTATATGCAATCAGTAGAGCCCATCAGACTAGCCCTAATTTTTCGATATCATTGATTTGCTATATACAGGCGCACCCACGACAAGATCAAAAGGCCATTTATTATCGATTCACACGCGATGGTAACCTTTGTAATTACAGAGAATTTTCCATTTATTTTGTAGAATATAAATTATCTAAGAAACATTTCTCTAAGAACGATCGCTCGTGATGCTTATAAAAATGAACAAACAAAAAATATCATTTTCATCGTTTGTGAAAATGTCTGAATATATGTTATTATCAACAAGGAAAGCATTTTTTATCGACTAATTATTTTAAGCGATATTTTGTGCAAAATATTCTTCTAATTATTTATTTTTTTGCAAAACAAGCGTAACCCCGCAAATTACATCGAACCTGTTTTGAGTCAAGTCAATTACAATGGCTAAAACATGTACACTTAACCAATTCATCCAACTTACTCTACGGTCCATTTCAAGTAGTCGGGTTTGGGGTCCATGCAGACGTTTCTATTGAAAGCGCACGGCAAATTCCGTCAAAAAGATGTTTGACCATCGAATCAATTCCCACCAAAATTAAAAGTGGAGATCGTTTGTAAAGACGAGAAGAAGAATCAATTTTATTTTTTTTGGTAAAGCGAGAAGAAGAAACAATGCCTCCCACTCTTTTGGAAATAACCCTTTAGATAAAGATAAAGAAATGCATGTGCAAAACCTAGCTTGCGACGTGATCTTCGACACATAGTACTAGTCTTTTTTATCTTCTCTTTTGCCTTTTGCGCTTTTCTTGACCTCGATTCGAGGCGTGTTAAAGGGTCATGAATTCATAATAAAGCGAAGTTAAAGTCGATTTCACTGATCTATTATCTATTATGGTGTTTTCACTAATGAGAATCGCTAATGATAATCCCTCTAGCAAGAGCATTTAAATTGACTGTATTTTTTATTTTTTATATGCCGTTACCCAGACACATCGCACCTCGTGTTTTAAGTTGAATCTTTTTTCTTTTCCAACAGATAGGAATTTCCCGATTTTTATGTTCCGGAGTTCAAACGAAAAATAGCCTTTAAAGAAATGCATGTTCAAATCCTAGCTTGCATCGTGATCTTTGACACATAGTACTTCGTCTTTTTATCTTCTCTCTTTCCTTTTGCTCTTTTCTCCATCTTTCCAAAAGAATTCCTCTCCGCCTCTCTCCGGCCAAAACAGCAAAGTCCAGGCGAAGGCGGGCCTGGACGTTTGTTTTCGCTGCTGCGGCGGCGGCGGACACCGAAAGCAAAACGGGGCCATGTCGTCGTTTCAACGGGAAGACTTTCCTCCGGTCAAAGAAGGGTCCGGCTTTCTTCCTCCATGGCTGACGGCAACGGAGAGCTTCAGCAGGACCGCCATAATTTTCAAAGCCGCCATTGGCCAACGGAACGGCACGGGACAGGTTGCGTACGCGACCGAGTACGGATGCCGTAGAAAAGAGGAGGGACGAAATTGAAAAAAGAAAAAGAAAACCTGGTGGGCTCGCAAGGATATAAATAAACGTAACTGGATCGAGCCCACGTCGCCCACTCGATATGGGTTAAAAGTCCAAATAAAAATTTTGACGAGAAGAGGAAATAATATATATGATGTCAGGGATTTTTTCCAGAGGCAATCGACGAGAAAGGGAGAGAGCAAATTACTATACAGCTTAAAATAAACCGAGGAGTTTAAAAAAAAAAAGGAAAAAAAAAGAAGAAGAAGAGAAAAATGAGAAACTCTCGAGTGGATCTTGCAAGCTGGTCCCTCGATAACGGGTAATCTTCGTTTTCTCCCCCCCAGTTTTTCCTTTTTTCCTTTTTCTTTGCATTTCTTTTTCTTTTTCCCGCGGGAAAGTCATGTGGTTTTGCTAAATGATTTACGAGGGCTACAGGAAGAGACGTGCAATAGGCTTCGCATCCCCCCTGCCGGGCCGCGCCTGGGTACCCTGAACCGTCTTCTTTTCCTCGACTTCTTTTGTACCTACCCCATAAATACGGACAAGTTATTTTTTTATCCTTTCATTTTGGCCCTTAAATACGAGGTTTTAAGGAAACAGAATAATTAAAATGAGAGCAATAATCGGATTGATATAGAAAATCGGTGCACGAAATAATGCGACGGGACGCAAGCGAGCATCTGGAAATGCCCGAGTAGGTCCATAAACACTGAGTAAAAAAAGTTCGTCATATTATGGAATGTGCTAGTTTTACAGTCCAATTTAACTGTACTTGATATCAAAAAAAAAATCACGTAGTTTGATAAGATGTTGAATTAAAATACATGTATTCTGCAGCTTATATATACACGAGGGAATTGCGGGGTTGATTATACTTTAGTGTGTTTATATAAAACCCTACTGTTAAGATAAAAAAAAAAATGCGAGTCATGCAATTTTTATAAGAGGTTAAATCTCTTGAACAAACATTTATGGCTGGACTTTATAATAGACGGTTGGAGTCGGGAATTAGAGAATGTTCATTCCTATTTCCTACGTTCCCTATGAGGCACTTGTCCTTAGCTATGTAACTGTCAGGTGGTATGACACTCAGCATTGTTTTACCACTTGTCTTTAGCTATCAAAATATCATGCTACATTCCTATGTGTAATCTTAATAGTAGATAAAGTCAAGGTGTAAACATCTTCGAATGCTAGACGATACAAAAATTACATATATAATTCATGAACTTCATAAAAGATTCTATCTATCAAACTTGGGGGAAAATAATTGAATTTAACTAAGAATAGCATAAGTATGTATGTTTCTTAACATATATCCAGACTTGCATTTTTGTGTTGTACCTAGTTAGTACATGGTACAGTTGCAGATTACCAATTCTCATACTAAGTTTCACTTAAAATTCACTAAATTAAACCTAACTATAAAAGAATAAAATCTTTTTGTTTGAGACATGCTTGTTTAAACTTCATTTACTTTTATTTCGTTTCTTTAAAATGTTCTTGTTTTAAATGAAAATATCCTACGAAACAACTTTGTTTGCAAAAAGTGAAAACTAGAATGTGTTTTTCCCAAAGACCACGTAAATTTCAAATTTTGATTGAAGAAATCAGATAAGAGATAAAGCACGTGAAGTTTTATTTTAATGTATTAATATTCGACAATTAGTCGATTACACAAATTAAATTTGACATTTAAGACAATTAATCTATGAAGAATCTAGCGGCACACAAACTCTTCTTTTTAAAGTTTTCTATCATATATCTATTTTAGTTCATTTTTTATTTTAAACTTTCAAGCCGCATTTTGCATGTCTATATTCGACGAATATTTTTACTCCTTAATTTCTACGCTCAATGGATGATTGTTGATGTATTATATATTTTTAAATATTATAAACAATATCTCCTAGAGTGATCATAAACATATATAAGGTATATTTATCGGTGCATGTCCGGACAAAGCGCGGGCCAAATAACTATTTCGATAAGGGAAATCTCAAGGTCAAAATTATAAGTAAAGTAGATTTATACGAAATTACGAGAAGAAGCGTGGCAGGTTTACCTCGACGGAATCCGAAGATGGCAGGCTTGCCTTTCCCGTTTCGTTCTGCACCTTGGCCGCATCGCCTTTCCCGGTTTCGTTCTCCACCTTAACCGCATCGCTTTTCCCTGTTTATCGCATAAAGAAGTTAGGCCGAAAATTATGGAAATCACTTTCGATTTTTCAATGCTCAACAAAAGCACGATAATCATTTTATGAATATTTTCTAAGTTAGCTTTCACGATTCTTTTACATTATTCATAGAAAAAGTCACGGAAATGAATCATAAAAGAGATAGCACTATCATAATATATAAATTTATTGATTGGTGAATACCGTGTATGATTCTCATGAGCATCAATATCAACATCCGAAAATTTTAGATGGATTTTAAGTTATTATGTTTTACGTATGGTCTAGCTAATTTTAGCACTAAACACCTGAGACTCTTACGCCATAAAAATGTTGATCAGTGAATTTTGTTATTTTGTATGGTTTTATAAAATCGAGATATATAGAAATAGAGATAGGGAAATTATCATAATTCACCCCGCAAATTTGGGAACATGTAAATTTCAAAACCAAAATACGAAATCTTCAGATAAATTTTAACTCATCATGTTTTACTTAAGAATGGGTATGATCCAACTTCTTTTAACACTAAACACCAGAAAACTCTCACGGCATAAAAATATTGATATGCCAATTTTGTTATTTTTATGGTTTTATAAAATTAAGATAAATAGAAATAGAGAGAGGGAAATTGTCATAATTCACCTGGCAATGTTGAGAACGAGTGAATTTCAAAATCAAAACACGAAACTTTTGGATAAATTTTAACTTATTATATTTTATTTAAGAACGGATGCGATTCGCCTTTGTTCAATACTAAACACCTGAAACTTTGATGGCATAAAAACGTCGGTAGGCGAATTTTGTTAATTTATTTTTTATGGTTTTATAAAATTAGAATAAATAGGAATAGAGGGAGGAAAATTATGATAATTCACCAGGCAATCTTGAGGAAAGGAAAGGAAGAAGAGAAGAAAAGAGGAGAAAAACTCACCGTCGACGTTCTTGGGGCTATCGTCGGTATCCCCCGACTCGTCGTAGCAGAAGACGCAGTATTCCCTAAAGCTCGGCGACCCTGGGTACAGCAGAATGCTGTCTTCCCTCCCAGATATATTCCCGATCTCCTCCTCCTCCTCCTCCTCCTCCTCGTCTAATTCCTTACGGTCGCCGCCGCCGCCGCCGCTTCCTCTCTCCCTTTCAGCAACCACTTCCTTCACCACCTCCTCCACCGCCTCCCCGCCGCCGACCTCTCTAACCTCCTTGATCATCTCTTCCCGGCCATCTTCGCCGCATTCCTTCGCCTCCATCACCTGCACCGGCGGTTCGCTCATGCGCGTGGGCGGGAGGGGGGCTGCGGCGGCAGCGGCGGCGGCGATGGCGATGGCGACGGTGGCGTCGCTCTTGAGGAGACGCGGGGATGAGAGGCTCTTGCGACCGCCGCCGCTATCTAGTTTGTGGTCGCTGCTGAGGGAGGAGGTGTCGACCTCGTCGGGGTCGACGTAGAGGAGCTGCTTGCTGGAGGGAGTGCTGCCGTCGGCGAGGGCGGAGCCGGGGGCCGCCGAGGCCCGATCGCCCCGGCGGCGGAAGGCGAAGTCCTCGATGCGGCGGTGGAGGGGGTTGATGTAGAGGTAGGTCGGCCCGGAGGCGGCTTGGAGGCTGTCTTCTCTTTTGAGCCTGGACACGCCGCAGCCCATGGTGGAAGCGAGAGGGAAGGAGGGAGGGAGGGAGATGCGAACATGAAGAGAGAGAGACAGAGAGACAGAAGGAAAGTGGGTATGCGAGGAAGGTTGAAGACGAGGAGGTGGTGGTGATAAGCGGAGGTCCAACGGGGGTTTCGGGGGATCAGGGCCACCCCAGGTGGGGAAATGAAATTTGCTAAGGCGGGTTTTCTACCTGTCAGATTGTTTTTTGTGTCTTTTAACTGTTCGAGGAAATGCCAGATATAGTAAAGAGAATTGATAGTGCCGTGCCCTTCTGCCAACAAGATTAGATTTGGTTAAGGTGGCAAACGTGTCATGATGTGTGGTCAAATCGAAACTGAATCTGCGCATTCTGTCCATTATTCGCGCCGTGCTTAAAGAAAAACCTTCTTAATAACAAAGTGCTTGTAATGTGGATGGTTTGTTTTGCTTAAATTGGTCTAAGGTGAGCTTTCTTCACTTGAAGACCATTCAGCACAAAGCTTATATCAGTCTCCGGTGTTGCCGGTGGCGGTGGCAGTGGCGTCTTGATTGATTTGCACCCAGTACACTGCCCATGATCTACTTTCGATCCAATTCTCCTAAGAATTCAGTCGGACGGGCAAAAGGACTTAGCCCCCCCACTGGATCCATATCCCTGCAAGAAGTTCTCTGTGACGAGCCAATGAACATGGCGTCTTCTCGAACATGTGCCTGGTTCCAAGGCCAAAAGTCATGCATGATCCACGCTGGTCGAGCTCAGCATCAATTGAGCCGCCTCCTCCTCCTACTTCTCCATCTTGATCTCGTTCTTTACCTCGTCCTCCTTCACGCAAAAGGAGGCCGCCCATGATTGCCATTGATGTAGGGGTAACGATTTGCTTCTCTGTACCAGTTAGCTTCCAGTAACCAGAAGCAGACCAACTCTTTTGCGTGCTACCGAGGAATCTTCAGAGCTCGCTTCCTTCTTTATCTGGCGAAAAGAAGTAGCCTTTCCTCGTCGACATCGCCTCTGAGTTCGCTCACCATTGCTAACTAAAATAGCGCCAAAAGACATGAATGAGTCCCCATGGATTCGTGACATTGTTGCAATAGCTTTTGAAGTGGCACAGTTGCTCCGCGTCACGAAAACGTTTCCAAAACTTACGAAGAAGAAAGAAAAAAAAGCCGAAAATTTTGGCTCCAATGAATGAATAATTATGAAAATATTTTTCTCAAAATAATTACTTTAATAAATTGGAACAATTAATTTTATTATTGATAATAATTTATGTCTATATATTTTCATTGACAATAAAAATATTTTTCATTCTTCCATTTTTACAAGCAAACAAACCATCAGTTTTGAGAATATATTTCAAATTATTTAATTTTCATGAAATATTATACTATTAAAATAAAAAAAGAAATAACTAAAGGCTAAAAAATAGCAATGTAAAGCTATAATTTTCTTATCTCTTTATGCTGACAAGATATTTTTAAATATTTTCTGAAAAGGCGCCCTGGCTTCACGTCAGGATAAAGCTTGAAAAACTTACGAACAAAAAAGGAAAAAGCTGAAAATTTTGGCTTCATTGGTTTTGTGAAAAGTATTGCGAAATAATTAATTTCATTATTGATAATAATTTATAGTTATATATTTTTATTGATAATAAAAATATTTTTTCCTTCATTTATTTTTATAAGTGAATAAGTCATTATTTTTAAGAATTTATTTTTTGAATCATTTATATTTTACAAAATAAACGTGCTATATAACGAAAAAAAAAATCAAGCACTAAAACAAGGGCAAATTCAATATGCTATTGAAGCTTGAACATAAAATAAAAGGGAAAGAAAAGTAAATGAGGAACCAGACAAGCAGCAATCATGAACAACCAAGCTTGAACATAATGCTCGGGACTCGATCATATATATATTCGCGACAAATTTTAAAACTCTTACATTGTACCTATCCTTTGTAAGAATTCGAGGGGTACCCAGCACAACATGAAACGCCATACTCATGGGACCCGGCAAGTTCCACGGCTTGGTTCCAAACACATTGAGCTCGGGGATCATAGGCCGCGAGGGTGGCCATCAATCTTGCACATGGAGAAGCGGTCGACAAGCTGTTCATCACTCAGTTTGAACCGGTACCCGAGCTGCGGACGATACATTGGAGGAGGATGCGATTCCAGGACCCATGAGCTCGAGCTCGAGCTCGAGCAAACCGTGTGGTCCGATACAGAAGTCGGTTCGCAAAGCGTGGCGAAGAATCAAAGAGTAAAGAAGAGCTCCTTCACAGGAGAGTTTGTTTTTTATGCAGGAGCGAAGGCTTTATATATGGAAAGCAAAGCACGAACCGTTCCTCGACGGGTTCGGTGAGAATCCTTATCGCTTCACTTGTTTTTGTCCGAATTTCGGTAGGAGGACTTCTAGATCCTGGAAGTCCCCCGGTCTTTCGGCAAAAGTTTACGGTGGATGGGAACCAACTCCTGCCTTCTAGTGACAGAAAAAGAGGCTGACTTTTTCATTTTCTAAATAATTATAAGTTTAAGTTTGACATGAAATCTATACAAGGAAAATAACCAAGTTAAATAAACTGTGCAAATATGGAATCCATTAATTTTTATTTTTTTTCGATTCTACTCTACTTTTACTCTAATTCTTACTTTTAGACTTTTGCATTACTTCCTTACAGGGTGTGGAAATCAAAACCCATACCTAAAACTAAATCATCCCTATCCCAACTCCTCTTGAGAAATATAGAAATTCAAATCCCCCACCTCTCTTTTCTTTTATGAAAATGATAATCATTGAGGTAAATAAAAGTGGATTTAAATTAATCATGTATCAATTGTAAATACTAGTCTTGATTTATCAATTCTTTCACCAGCATCGAGGCCATGTGGTTGCGGCGGCCGTGGCTTGATCAATGCAAGGGATAATTCGAGTGAATTCGAGTTAACCTTAGCTTGGATATGATATAGGTCATTGTACTTGCATTATATGGATTGATATGAATTAATCCATGAATTTAGTCCAAAGTTATGACCTGACCCACTTAAATCCAACTTAAGCCCGCCCATTTGTCACCATTAATCTTCGAGACCTGAAGATAAACATTAAAATAATAGTCGCCCATAAAAGATTTCCAACCCTAAAACCCATCCAACCCATAAGATGAATCAAAAGGACAAGAACGCTGATCTAAAACTTCTTATTAATCGAAAAGAAATGTCCTGCTGGGTCTCCCCGAACATCTTTCTGCTGAAACTACTCGCTGTAAAAGCCATAGCGAACTAGCAAAATAAATAAATAAAAAAGCATATTCATCATGCGAACTTGACTCGGTCATGAGTTAATCCCTAATGGAGACTCTTTCAAACTTTTTTTCTAGCAATCCAGCTCGAACTCCGTGAATTAGGCCCGGTCGTACAGCCGGTTGAGAAGGCGCTGCGAGCTCGACCGGAGACAAATGACCCTGCCCTTGGGTCCCTTGGGTTTCTTCTGAAACACCCGGTACGCTGCCCATTGATCTCTTTCGATTTGGTTCCCCTGCAAATTCAATTGGACGTGCAAAAGAAACGCTTCAAAAATATTATATATATATATGGACACGTATCGGAAAAAATTATTATCTGGCCACGCTAAACTGGCCGTCTTTTATGTGGGTCTCACGAGAACTCTCATGAAATGATCGGCTGTAATGGGCTTGGCCCGCTTGATCCGAAGCCCTGTGAGAAACTCTCTGTGACAGAGCTAGTAAACATGATGTCTAGAACGTGTACCTGGTACTGAGGCCGAAACTCGTGCATGATCCATTTCGGTTCAGCTTGAGCAACATTGGTTGAGCCTCCTCCTCCTCCTTCTTCATCATCATCATCCTCTTCCTCCTCTTGATCTTCTCCTCCTCCATCACAAAAAAGGAACCTGCTCTTGATTGCCTTCAATGGGAGTGTAATGATCTGTTTCTCCGTGCCAGTTAGCTTCCAGTAACCAGAAGCGCCGACAACTCTTTTGCGTACCCCCGCCGATGAACCTCCCGACTTCACTTCCTTCTTTATCCGGCAAAAGAAGTACCTTTCCTCTTCAGCATCGCCTGTGAATTCGCTCGTCATTATTAACGATGGACTCCAATGGATTCAAGAAGACGAGAAGACAGAAAATTAGTAATGTAAAGCTGTAGTTTTTCCCATCGTTTTATGCAATCGCAATATTAAGTGGACTTGAAAACTTTCTCCTGGAGTCTAAACATCGTGTTACTTCCTCCGAATTCGGTGGTAGATAACATCGTTTCCAAGGTAAATTGTAGCAACCAACTTAGAATCAGAAAAAGGCGACCGGTTCATGGGGCAAAAAAAAGAACAAAGTTTCGGGGAAAACAAGAATGCCAGCTTAGGGTTAAAAAGAAGTCTTCTTTCTTCTCCCCTTTCATCAGATACAAATCAACAATTTCGAGGAGGAACCAGATGAAGTTACCTGGAAAGTTCCACGGCTCCGTTCCGAACACATCAAACTCAAGAATAAACGGCGGCGGCCGGTGGCCATCGATCTTGCTACTCAAATAGTCACCGACGAGCACTTCGTCGCTGGGCTTGAACCGGTGCCCGGTCGGGAATAGGGACCGGGGCCACGTAGGATCCACTAGAGGAGGATTCCGTGCGGGGATCCCCGCGCTCGAGTTTGCCGAGTGGTCCAAGTCATTCTGGCTGCCGCCTCCTTGTCGCGCCGCGGACATTGGAATGTATCCACAGTTACAGGAGAAGCCTTCTCACAAGCTGTGGCAAATAGAGAAGCAGCTTTTCACAAGCACTTCTAAATGCGAGGCCAGGGCGTTTATATAGAAGCGACCACAGACCCGGGAGTCCGGCGGGTCGGGCACAACGCCTATCGTTTTCACCGGTTCATCCGAAATTTAAGGATCCTAGTCCGAGATGGAGTCAGGACTCGTGAGTGTCGGAATGATCAGCGTGAATTCTAGATTCCTGGAGTCCCGGAGCTTTCAGCAAAACTCAACGGTGGATTTAAACCTCACCTGTTGGAATCGTCGAATCGTGGCCGTTGATTCGAACTCAGATTGGTCATGGATGGAATATGGAATGTACGGTCACAGCAATGTCATGGCAACTCGATTCACAACGCAAGTGAAGCAACTGACCTACTACCCCCGGAAAAAAAAAGCATGAACAAACGACCCAAAAGTCCAAGAACCAATGGGATTAATTAAAGGGGTTTTTGGGACGGTCCAGAAATTTCGATTTTTATTTAAACCATTGCTATAAAATTATCATTCTTTTTTTTTTTCGTCAAACTATAAAATTATCATTGGAACAGTCATCTCCTACCCATGCAAATTTCAATTTGAAAAAAAAGAAGGATAGAGAACAAAAATATTCTTAACTCATTTGGGTTGGATATATGTTACTTTGAATGCAACTAATGTTGAAATTATCCATTTGACAGAGTTGAAGTGAAAAATCCTAAATCGGCACAAATTTTTCAAAAACTTCAAAATAGTATAGCTGTAACAAATTTATTTTCTATTAATTTTCATTAAATTTTATCATCAAATTATTAAGTTGAATGATACGTGGTAGTTGACATGTATATTTATTTAAGGTTTTGCCTTATTTTATCGTAAGTGTATTAGTTTGTGACTTTTTGTGGTATTAATCTTATTTAACGGGAACTAAAGAAAAGTAAATTCGTTATAAGTATATTAGTTTAGGATTTTTGATTGTCAAAAAAGTGATTTGAAGTAAATTTGTTATGAGTATACTTGTTTGGTGTTGTTTGGGATAAATTTGTCACAACCATATCAGTTTGAAGTTTTTTGTGATATTAACCTCATATAAAAATACATATTATTATTTGAGTAGTTTAAATACTTTGACAATTACAAATGGTTAAAGACCATAGATGATTTCTATATGTACCAGACGTCTAATAAGCTTAGACTTACTAATTTGTATCATGAATGTTCACACGTTATTGTGTTTGAACTTGGAAAAAATCGATGAAGAGAAAATATCTTGGAATGCAACTTGAAGTAATGTTGTTTACACATTACCTATTCTTGTTTTTAGCGTTCAAATGATCCCTCAATTTTGACCTTATAATGTGGTTCTTCAACTGCCACTACCCTTTCGACCACAAAAAACAACCTATACCCATATCACCACTACTCTTCGCCATTTGAGAGAAAATCATATTGCCTAGGAGGCTCCAATTTAGTCTGTAAATTATATAAAAATATTTAATGTCATCCTCTTAATAATTCAAGCGGACTCTATTGACGTGACTTCCAATCCATTAACTTAAGTTGACATGGGATTATTGAAGTCTCTAATTTGTTTTTTTTTTTCCTCTTCTAAAATGGACCAAAAAAATGGAATGTCGACTCATCATTTTAATAAATTCAACTTGACATACTACAATCCACATCATCAAATAAAATCTTATTTGTTATTCAATGATTATATTAAACAAATTAAAAGTTTAAAGACGATATTGCATATTAAATTAAAGTCCAAAGCTCAATGATCATTTTCTTTTATTTTCCCAAACTTAGGACTATGGTTTCATGCGTCTTTGGTCAATCACTCCCAAATTATCATTGGCTAAACAACTTCTTCAAATCAATTAACTTTAGACTACTTATGTCCGAAGCCTCATACGAACCTTGACATCCTTTAAATGTAAGAATTTATTTTTTGAATCATTTATATTTTACAAAATAAACGTGCTATATAACGAAAAAAAAATCAAGCACTAAAACAAGGGCAAATTCAATATGCTATTGAAGCTTGAACATAAAATAAAAGGGAAAGAAAAGTAGATGGGGGAACCAGACAAGCAGCAATCATGAACAACCAAACTTGAACATAATGCTCTAGGACTCGGATCATATATATTTGTAACAAATTTTAGAACTCTTACATTGTACCTATCCTTCGTAAGAATTTGAGGGGTACCCAGCACAACATGAAACGCCGTACTCATGGGACCCGGCAAGTTCCACGGCTTGGTTCCAAACACATTGAGCTCGGGGATCATAGGCCACGACGGGTGGCCATCAATCTTGCACATGGAGAAGCGGTCGACAAGCTTCATCACTCAGTTTGAACCGGTACCCGAGCTGCGGACGATACATTGGAGGAAGATGCGATTCCAGGACCCATGAGCTCGAGCACGAGCTCGAGCAAACCGTGTGGTCCGATACAGAAGTCGGTTCGCAAAGCGTGGCGAAGAATCAAAGAGTAAAGAAGAGCTCCTTCACAGGAGAGTTTGTTTTTATGCAGGAGCGAAGGCGTTTTATATGGAAAGCAAAGAACGAACCGTTCCTCGACGGGTTCGGTGAGAATCCTTATCGCTTCTCTTGTTTTTGTCCGAATTTCGGTAGGAGGACTTCTAGATCCTGGAAGTCCCCCCGGTCTTTCGGCAAAAGTTTACGGTGGATGGGAACCAACTCCTGCCTTCTAGTGACAGAAAAAGAGGCTGACTTTTTCATTTTCTAAATAATTATAAGTTTAAGTTTGACATGGAATCTATACAAGGAAAATAACCAAGTTAAATAAACTGTGCAAATATGGAATCCATTAATTTTTTTTTTTATTCTACTCTACTTTTACTTTAATTCTTACTTTTAGACTTTTGCATTACTTCCTTATAAAGCGTGAAAATCGAAACCCACACCTAAAACTAAATCGTTCTCATCCCAACTCCTCTTGAAAATATAAAGATTCAAATATCTCACATCTCCCTTCTTATATGAAAAGAATAATCACTGAGGTAAATAAAAGTGGATTTAAATTAATCATGTGTTGAGTGCAAATATTAGTCTTGATTTACCATTCTTACACCAGCATCGAGGCCACATGGTTGCGGCGGCCGTGGCTTGATCAATGCAGGGGATAATTCGAGTAAATTCGAGTTAGCTTGGATCTGATATAGGTCTTTGTACTTGCATTATATGGATTGGTATGAATTAATCCATGAATTTAGTCCTAATTTATGACTTGACCAGCTTAAATCCAACTTAGGCCCGCCCATTCGTCACCCCTAATCTTCAAGGCCCGAAAGATAAACATTAAAATAATAGTCGCCCATAAAAGATTTCCAACCCTTAAGATGAATCAAAAGGACAAGAACGCTAATCTAAAACTTCTTATTAATCGAAAAGAAATGTCCTGCTGGGTCTCCCAAGCATCTTTCTGCTGAAACTACTCGCTGTAAAAGCCATAGCGAACTAGCAAAATAAACAAATAAAAAAGCATATTCATCATGCGAACTTGACTCGGTCATGAGTTAATCCCTAATGGAGACTCTTTCAAACTTTTTTTCTAGCAATCCAGCTCGAACTCCGTGAATTAGGCCCGGTCGTACAGCCGGTTGAGAAGGTGCTGCGAGCTCGACCGGAGATAAATGACCCCTGCCCTTGGGTCCCTTGGGTTTCTTCTGAAACACCCGGTACGCTGCCCATTGATCTCTTTCGATTCGGTTCCCCTGCAAATTCAATTGGTCAGGCAAAAGAAACGCTTCAAAATATATATATGGACACGTATCGAAAAAAATTATTGTTTGGGTCACGCTAAACTAGCCATCCTTTATGTGGGTCTCACGAGAATTCTCACGAAATGATTGGCTGTAATGGGCTTAGCCCCGCTCGATCCGAAGCCCTGCGAGAAACTCTCTGTGACAGAGCTAGTAAACATGATGTCTAGAACGTGTACCTGGTACTGAGGCCGAAACTCGTGCATGATCCATTTCGGTTCAGCTTGAGCAACATTGGTTGAGCCTCCTCCTCCTCCTTCACCATCCATCATCATCATCATCATCATCATCATCATCATCATCGTCGTCGTCGTCGTCCTCTTCCTCCTCTTGATCTTCTCCTCCATCACAAAAAAGGAGCCTGCTCTTGATTGCCTTCAATGGGAGTGTAATGATTTGTTTCTCCGTGCCAGTTAGCTTCCAGTAACCAGAAGCGCCGACAACTCTTTTGCTTACCGCCGCCAATGAACCTCCCGACTTCGCTTCCTTCTTTATCCTGCAAAAGAAGTACCTTTCCTCTTTGGCGTCGCCTGTGAATTCGCTCGTCATTATTAACGATGGACTCCAATGGATTCAAGAAGACGAGAAGGCAGAAAAATAGTAATGTAAAGCTGTAGTTTTCCCATCGTTTTATGAAATCGCAATATTAAGTGAACTTGAAAACTTTCTCCTGGAGTTTAAACGTTGCGTTACCTCCTCCGAATTCGGTGGTAGATAACATCGTTTCCAAGGTAAATTTTAGCAACCAACTTAGAATCGAAAACGGGACCAGTTCATGCGAAAAAACAAGAATAAAGTTTTGGGGAAAACAAGATCACAAAATAAGGTTAAAAACAAGTCTTCTTTAAGTCTTCTTTCTTCTCTCCTTTCATCAGATACAAATCAATAATATCGAGGAGGAACCCGATTGAGTTACCTGGAAAGTTCCACGGCTCCGTTCCGAACACGTCGAACTCAAGAATAAATGGCGGCGGCAGTTGGCCATCGATCTTCCTACACAAATACTGACCGACAAGCACTTCGTCGCTGGGCTTGAACCGGGCCCCAGGCGGGTATAAGGACCGGGGCCACGTAGGATCCACTGGAGGAGGATTCGGTGTGTGGATCCCCGCGTTCGAGTTTGCCGAGCGGTCCAATTCATTCTGGCGGCCGCCTCCTTGTCGCGCCGCGGACATTGGAATGTATCCACAGTTACAGGAGAAGCCTTCTCACGAGCTGTGGCAAATAGAGAAGCAGCTTTTCACAAGCACCTCTAAATGCAAGGCCAGGGCGTTTATATAGAAGCGACCACAGACCCGGGAGTCCGGCGGGTCGGGCACAACGCTTATCGTTTTCACCGGTTCGTCCGAAATTTAAGGATCCTAGTCCCAGATGGAGTCAGGACTCGTGAGTGTCGGAATGATCAGCGTGAATTCTAGATTCCTGGAGTCCCGGAGCTTTCGGCAAAACTCAATGGTGGATTCGAACCTCACCTGTTGGAATCGTCGAATCGTGGCCGTTGATTCGTACTCACATTGGTCATGGATGGAATATGGAATGTACGGTCACAGCAATGTCATGGCAACTCGATTCACAACGCAATTGAAGCAACTGACCTACTACCCCCGGAAAAAAAAAAAGCATGAACAAACGACCCAAAAGTCCAAGAACCAATGGGATTAATTAAAGGGGTTTTTGAGACGGTCCAGAAATTTCGATTTTTATTTAAACCATTGCTATAAAATTATCATTCTTTTTTTTTTTTTTCGTCAAACTATAAAATTATCATTGGAACAGTCATCTCCTACCCATGCAAATTTCAATTTGAAAAAAAAGAAGGATAGAGAACAAAAATATTCTTAACTCATTTGGGTTGGATATATGTTACTTTGAATGCAACTAATGTTGAAATTATCCATTTGACAGAGTTAAAGTAATAGAAAAGGGTTAACAACATGAAAAATCATAAATCGGCACAAATTTTTCAAAAACTTCAAAATAGTATAGCTATGACAAATTTATTTTCTATTAATTTTCGTTAAATTTTACCATCAAATTACCAAGTTGAATGATACGTGGTAGTCGACATGTATATCTATTTAATGTTTTGCCCTATTTTATCGTAAGTGTATTAGTTTGTGACTTTTTGTGGTATTAATTTTATTTAACGGAAACTAAAGAAAAGTAAATTAGTTATAAGTATACTAGTTTAGGATTTTTGATTGTCAAAAAAGTGATTTGGAGTAAATTTGTTATGAATATACTTGTTTGGTGTTGTTTGGGATAAATTTGTCATAACCATATCAGTTTGAGATTTTTGTGATATTAACCTCATATAAAAATACATCTTATTATTTGAGTAGTTTAAATACTTTGATGATTACAAATGGTTAAAGACCATAGATGATTTCTATCTGTACCAAACGTCTAATAGGCTTAGACTTACTAATTTGTATCATGAATGTTCACACGTTATTGTGTTTGAACTTGGAAAAAATCGATGAAGAGAAAATATCTTGGAATACAACTTGAAGTAACTATTCTTATTTTTAGTGTTCAAATGATCCCTCAACTTTGACCTTATAATGTGGTTCTTCAACTGCCACTACCCTTTCGACCACAAAAAACAACCTATACCCATATCACCACTACTCTTCGCCATTTGAGAGAAAATCATATTGCCTAGGAGGCTCCAATTTAGTCTGTAAATTATATAAAAATATTTAATGTCATCCTCTTAATAATTCAAGCGGACTCTATTGATGTGACTTTCAATCCATTAACTTAAGTTGACATGGGATAATTGAAGTCTCTAATTTGTTTTTTTTTCCTCTTCTAAAATGGACCAAAAAAATGGAATGTTGACTCGTTATTTTAATAAATTAAACTTGACATACTACAATCCACATCATCAAATAAAATCTTATTTGTTATTCAATGATTATATTGAACAAATTAAAAGTTTAAAGATAATATTGCATATTAAATTAAAGTCCAAAACTCAATGATCATTTTCTTTTATTTTCCTAAACTTAGGAGTATGGTTTCATGCGTCTTTGGTCAATCACTCCCAAATTATCATTGGCTAAACAACTTCTTCAAATCAATTAACTTTAGACTACTTATGTCTGAAGCCTCATATGAACCTTGACATCTTTTAAATGTAAAACATCTATAGAGCGTTTTCTGTTTTAAGAAAAATATTCAAGGGAAAATTAAGGATTGAGATGTATGAGCATAGGCTGTATCCATTTGACAAGCGGGACAATTTTAGCAGTGTCGGAAAACACCTTTACAGTGTAGAATACCTGAAAACCACTAAAGATCCAAGGGGTACCCCTGGTTTTCAGAATTGGCCAAATAACAACTTCGAACCGGTCAATCGTACGAATGTCAAATCTTCTGTGGCCTTTTCCTTCACATTAACGTAGTTTCCAAGAAAATTCAGAGAAGCAGGGGAAGAAGAAACGTAGGGAAAAATAGGCTACTGCAGCCTCTTCTCATTGTAACTCACGTGAATATGCTACAAAAACAAGAGGAACCGACGAGGAATGATGTGCTCCGTACAGCCTCCCGTCGTTTTCAAATTAATATTTCAAAGGGAGGGACTAATTCGATTATGTACAGGACAATGAGAATGACATTGGTTTGGCTTCCTCCAACACCACACATGCTAATGCACAAGGAAAGGCTCTTTTTCTTTTTCTTTTCTTTTTTTCAGAATTTGTGGGTTAATTATTGGCTGCTGTCTTCTATAGCTGTATCAATTCTGGTATGAGCTTGAGAAGAAAAGCAATCTCCTTTTCTGAGAACTTAGGCTTCGACTCCACTTTCCCCACTTCCAATTCACCTACGCTCTCTTCTCCAAGCCCTTCCTCAGCTGGCTTGATCAGATCAGATACCGCCTCCGTGATTTCTTGAACCAAATCGACGATCACTCCGTCGATGCCCATCAGGTGCTGCATGTACACTGCCTCGGAAACATTACTGCGATACCCACAAAAGACATGCGTCAGAACGGTCAGTTTCAAGTCCAAGAGACGTGACTCTATGAATCGATCATGTCAATGGATGCTGAAGATGTAGAGTCTTACTTTAATTTGCCATATGTTAGCAGAGAGAGTTTGGACTCTTTGATCTTGGGAACAACAGCTGGATTTCTGAAAACGCCCTTGACCTCTGAGACGATCCCTTGAAGACCCCCTTCCAAGCACAGCTTCATGGCCTCCTCCAACGAATTTCTCCGCGAATCGTAGTAAATCTCCGTCCCGCCGTTAGTCAAGAAGAACACCTAACATGCCAATTCACAACCGCAATTCAATACCCTTTTTCTCTAAATAACTGTTGCAGACTAAATTTTCCAAGGAAAATCTCACTTACAGGGTATATGCTCTGCAATTTTCTGATCAGAAGAGCCGCGTCGGGTTGGAAGGTGGAGAAGATGATGGGCCGTCCTTGCGCACACTCGAAGACGACCTTGAGAATCGCTTGGAGGACGTGGACGAGGTGGTCCTGCTGGTACACGATGTGGTCGTCAAACTTGAGCTCGACGTTGAAGCCGAGGGAAGGATCCACCTTCTCGAAAGCCTCCTGCAAAGTGCAGAGGGAGTCGTCCGCCTCCACGTCCCATCTCACTATCTTCCCATCTCTCGTCTTCCTCCAGAGCGACTTCCCCATCTTCCCATTCTCTCTCTGCGGTCCGTAGCAGAGGAATTCGGCCAAGCACAGCTCTGTCACTCTTTTTTCAAATATCGTGCCCTGAAAAAAATATTTAAAAAAAAAGGATTAACTTCGATGCATAATGATATTAAAAGATTGGATTTTTTTTTGTTAGAGATGATTTTCTATGGAAGAAACAATTAGGAAATTTCTATTGATTTTCCATTTTTCTAGAGATTGAAAGTATATATTCATCTAATTGTGCATGTATAAATATTTTTCTTATATTTATTATTATTAAATATTACGGACAATTAATATACGGAAAATTCTCAATTTCATTTTTCGCATGCTAGTGATTTTTTTCGAATGGAATATGCGGTGTAAGAATGGAAGAAGGGGCTTACGTTGTCTTCGGAGAGGATGACGTCGTCGTGGAAAATGACCGGGCAGTCATCGCTGGTCACCTACAAAAAACCCAGAATTTGATTTTGGCTTTACTTTTTTGTTGTTCTTAGGCATTTAATACCACCAAACATCTTGAAAGACCAACCAACGAGCCAACCGAAAAAAAAAAAATGCACCTCATCAGTATCGCATATTAAGAAAAACTCTCAAGTCGAATTATTAAAAAGAAAGAGCCAAAAAAAAAAAATTCCCCGAGACGCCCGATTAACTCATCTAAATTGTGAAAGTATTATTTCTAAAAATAATTGAAAAGACGTAAATTATTATTAATGATGAAAATATTATCAGTTGATAATTTTTCCCAAGGAGTACGTACAAGCAAATATTATTCAAAACTATTTATCGGATAATTATGTTTTGAATTTTTATTTATTTTCATTTAGCCGCGGTGCTTGGTTAGTAAATCAAGCAGCAGCTATTAAGGGAGCCCGCGCTCCGAAACAGACAAAACCTGGCCGTCGTACGCGGCGAGGCCACGATGCGACTAGACCGCGCACGTGAACTCAGGCTGTTTCGCCAAGTTTCGATGCATTGAAAAAACCGAACATGAACGGTACAGAAATCAAAGAACAGAAGGAAACGCAGAATAAATATATTCCGAATCGAGATCTGGAAAACAGGTAAAATCTCCTCCGGCCGGCGAAACCCACGAACACCCCAAAAAAAGAAAGAGATAAAGAAAATTATCTTCTTTTCTGCTTTCAAGAACAAGAAACCGGAAACTCCAAAGCAGAACAGCAAGGAGAATCGACCTAGACTAGAATCTAAGCAAACAACACGCGAAGCGACGTCAAGAACTCAGACAAAAGGAATCGAGACCGGGGGCTCACCTGGACGTCGAACTCGACGTAATCGACGGGGTACTTCGCGGCGGCATTGAAGGAGAGGAGGGTGTTCTCCTTGAATCCCCGCATCCGCCTGTCGCTCGACCGGAGCACGTTCATGCCGTGCCCCCGGTGCCCGATCACCAGGAACCTGGGGGCCTTGAACGGGGGCCGGGCCTCCCCCCTGGCGAAGCCGGCGGAGTAGAGCGCGACGGAGGGGCTCTCGGGGACCTGGTCGAGGTTGGGGACGTCGGAGACGTGCACCGCCTTGAGAGCCATTGGAATCGAAGAGAGAGAGGTTGCCAAAGAGGGGCAAAAGGGGAATTTCGGGGGACGGGGTTGGGAGGAGAAGGTTTAGGACGGGGGCTTATATAGCGGATGGAAGAGGGGAAAGGAATCGGACGCGACGGGGATCTGAAAAAGGGAATATTCGGAGAAGATTATTTTTAAACCGGGAATCGAACTTTCTTTTCATATATTTTTTTTCCCACTTTTGGGGCGATTAAGAAGAGATATGCCTTCGGATATTCGGGTCCCTCCGTCAACGCCGTTACTTTGGGGGTTGGGCGGGCGGGAGGTTGGACTTGCGGGCACCGTCCGAGGGTTCTCTAACGGCCGTCTCCGGCGCCGCCGCTTAAGAGCGTATGTTGAGTTGAGGAGAGTTGATCTCGGGATGTATGTACGTGTGGAGCGAGTCGGTACATGGCGGAAGTGCCACGGTTTTGATGGACTCATTGTTGTATTGGACCACGTGCCATTAATAATTTCGTATCTGAGTTGTTGTGTGCGGAAACTATTTTATGATTGGATAATATGTCGGTCCAAACATTGATACCAATTCAGGAAAATGATTAGAAATAGAAAGAGAGATCGGAATTATTTGTTTGTATGCGTGGATTGAATAAGACGAGAATGATGGTACAGATGAAGATGCGAACCGCTAGTATTTTTAGTAGTAGTTTCAGCTTATATGGGAAAGGCTTTGTGCTTGTATGAATTGTTTAAGATGATGATTGCATGATACACGAAGAATGCTCAATTGTGATCAATCAAAAAATTTGAAAGGTTATGATGAATAAATGTCAATCTTTAAGATCAATAAGGCGGCACGATATCAAAGAGTCGAGCATCATGGCAAATAAAGTCTATGAAATGTTTTGGTACTTCAGCACACAAAGGCCATGGTATTTCTCGCCTCTCCATTTATTTGATTATTTAAGCAACAAAAACATTCTATAATCACTAAACACATGTAGATTTGATCAATCAATCATTGAAATAGGAAATCTACTGTAAGGCTAGAGAAAAAAGATCCGAGCTCAACATTCACCTCACACTATGGCATCCTATCAACCCGATTGATATATTGAACCATATATTTTCAGCTTTTTTTGTAATTAATTTCTAGGTCTCTTGTCAAGTCAATAATTATTCGTAAAAATAATTAGCCAACGACCAAGGATAGAGGGAGGGGGACAAAATGAAATAATAGGTCCGCGTAGTGGATAATATATTTAAGCCGGAGTTGGCATTAAAACTTTCATTTATTCATTTATTTATTGGTTCGAAAAATTATTTTCCATCTTAAATTTGCGGATGAAAATCGAGGGTGGTTGTAGGCAATTTGCCGATCGATTCCCGGGGGGCATCGAACGGTCCAGAAAGACGTTGCTTTCGAACGATTCGACAGCGTTCAACCGGGGGTGCCATCAAGCGGGGGGGCTCTGCTCCAAAGCGGTTGGAGAGCTGTCGCCTACGGTGCGCGTGCGCGTACATCTCTCGGCCAATCACGTAATTTTCCTTTTTTTTCCTTTTTTATTTTTCGGGGCTTCCGTGAATTTTCACAAAACGAATATCCGATGGAATATCTCGATCGAGACCCGCGTGTCGGCTTCCTTGTCCGGGGCTCCTCCGTGTTCCCCCCCAACCCTGCTCAGATTCGTAAGAGCGCGTCGTCCTCACCGCCACCCCCTTTTTCTCTCTCTCTCTTTCTTTTTTTTCGTTTTGATTCCGCGCGTTCGGAAATTCCGGTACGACGACGTAGCATCCTTTTTTTTTTTTTTTTTCCCTTTTTTTATGGAGTGGATTATTGTCGTGTCAATTTTTATTAACCAATATTTTCGGGAATTTTCTGGAGCCATCTAGTACGCGAAGTGAATTCTCTTAGCCAAAATAGTTCGGGTAAAACACAACCCCTTTAGGACAAGGAGATGCCGAGTCCAATCTCTTTTAGCACTATGAACCGATTTAATACAGTGTCGGTATCATTTTGGTAATTTCTTAAATATTGCGCCCGTTGAAAATAATACCCATTTGGGTGTTATTTTTCCTTTAGTCTTAAATTTATCTTCGAATTTGATGGCCAATCCAAGTTTGAATATTGAAAAGAGATGAACTCGCCTAATACTCTCTGGTGCTTCTTTGCTGTATTTGGTGTATAAAATACAATAATTGCTTTTATACAGTGAAACAAACATAATTGGAGTGAATCGGATAAGGATGAGTTTGGCATAATTCAATTTGTTTTAGTCTATCTCAAAGGTGAAATTCTCATGTAAATATAAGTTTGGTTCAATACTTTGCCTCAAAAGGTAAAACAACTAAATGACACTCACCTCATGCACAATTCACAAATAACTCAAAGATATCACGAGCTAATCAATCAAACAAGATTCCTCTCTTCGACTATGCACGAATAAATCGATAATCACGCCTTCATCTAACGTTATTGTTTACAAGAAAGATATATGAAAGGAGGTTCACAAGCTCTTGAGAATTAAAAAAAAAAAACTTAATGCTGGGGTTGATTAAATTAAGTGCTGAAAGAGCCAATCGATTGGGAATCCCCCCTAACCTGCGTGCTGGTTTGATTCATGAACACCGCTTTCAGAGAGAGAGAGAGAAAGAGAGGGGGTGCAAGTGATGTTGGGTGTTATTTTATGTTAAAGACAGGACAAGATTATCTGATCGGCGTATCCAGAAAAGATTCTTTCGGACAAAGCTTCCCTCTCCCTTAAAGAACTGCAGATTGCAGAGGGAGGGGGGGAGCGCATTATCCAAAACACAGGGTGGAGGCGAAGATGCGGGGGACGGGGGCCCATCCGTCCACCTAATCCTGCCACGATTTCGTGACTCGACTCTCCATCAACTGGCACGTTCTTAAAACCCCTACAATCATCTACTTTTTGGAGCCAAGCTGCCCTTATGATAACAAGGGATAATGTTTTGATGATGTGTATCCATGCCAGATTCGCAAATCCCTCGTCTGGATCCAATCTGTATTTGGACGTTCGGTAAGACCTGCACGACGGACAGTTCTAATTTTTATTTTTATTTTTCAATTTGATGACCGAGGGACAACAATCAGCAGCTCATTACATTGATGACGTAATTTATATCCTAACATCTCTCGGATACGCAGCTGTCGTAGCCAGCCCATTCGATTCTGCTCTCTATTTTGTCAAATGACAGCCTCGTCATCTTCAACGATAGGATTTTCCGGGCAAGAGCTACGTGGATCCACGATTTTCTTTTTCGAAATTTCCTTAAGAAATGCAATAAAAGTTGAAAGTGGATTTCATTTCCTTAAACAACGATGGGATTCTGTTGACAGTTGAGTCATCGCTGACGACATCGAGCCTTTGGAAATGTGACTTTTTGTCGTCCAAGAATCCCGTCGTGCTTCGTGACGTAATGAAGTCGTGAGCAATTTATGATCCTGGGCAGGAAATTGATTATGGCAAAGCATGTGATAAATAGCGTCGACCAGTCTCCGCCTTTTAATTTGGCGAAATGGGAAAGGTATAGCTAGTGCAATTCAAGAGATTTGAGTCAAATTCGTTATCAAAATTGGATAGCCAATGAAAACAACGAAAAAAGAAGAAGAAGAAGAAGAAGAAGCAGAGGGGAAACACGATGTTGATCATATTCTTTTTTAAAGACGAAGTCCATATAAAATAGTCGCAAGACATGTCTTCAAAGAGACATGACCTTTTATTAAAATAAGTTCCATGTAGGACGAGAGAAAACTACGCGAGGTTGCTTGTTGGACTATGCAAATTCAAAGTTTTGTCATACAAGTAATCTTTCTTGTTGATTATGGGAAAAGTATGCACCTGCCTACGAATGACTCGGTTGCTTGGTCCACACAATGCGGAACTGATTCTTGATCTCTTTTCATACGTTGCTCCTCGAAGTGATTGATCAGTTTGATTTATTCATAGGACAGGGAGGAGTGATGAAGAAGCAAGGGAAATGAGCCGCGCCGGTGGTTGTTAGGAAGTGAATATGCAATGAGTAGATATGTCAAAATGGGTCTTAAATCCATTTATGACCACAATAGATTATAAATTGGTCACTTAAGAGTCTGTTTGGTAACGATTCTATTCCTATAAACAATTTATGATTAGAAGTGATTTTTTTCATTCTGTTGTCAATAACAATTTTTTAGTGTTTAAGGTGTTTGATAAACTGTTTAAAATTTTATTTTGAAGATAGAAATGTGTTTAGTAAGAGTTTTTTGATTTTTTGATTTTTTAAATTTTTTAATACTTTTGTTATAATTTTCTTATATTTCCCTTTTTTCCCTTTTTTTTCTTTTTCTCTTTTCTCTCATCCTTCCTCTTGGTTGCTACCACCGATGATGTCTGATGAGTAGTCGGGCGAGGTTCGACGAGCTCGCCAAAGCCTCACCAAGCCAGAGCGGGGTTCAACAAACTTGTCGATGGTTAGGCAAGGCTCAACCTCACCCAAGCAATGCGAGGCCAAGTGAGGCTCGCCTTCGCCTAGGCAATGTGAGGCCAAGCCTTTCTGGTGGCCAGGTGAGGTCGAGCCTCGCTAGTGGCCAGGCGAGCTTACCGGACTTTGCCTTGCCTAATGGGGCTTTGGTGAGCTCACCGGACCTCGCTCGGCTGCTTGGCAGCGATGGCCCAGGGGTGGCACTGGGTTGGGAGGAGGAAGAAAAAGAAAGAGAAGGAGAAAAAGAGGATAGAAAAAAGAGAAAGAGCAAAATTGATTCTCAAAATTGTTCTCGGGAGTGAGAAACAACTTTTTTTTAACTCTCGATTTTACTCCAAACCTATTCTTAGGAATAAATTTATTCCCAGAAACAAAAATGTACCAAACGGATTTCTGTTCCCAAAAATAAAAGAATAGAATAAGTTATTCTCGAGGATGTTACCAAACATGCCCTAAATCGTAAAGTGGCTACTTAAGTGGGTTTAAAAATTAAAAGTTTAGAATAAATGGATCATATATGGGTTAGACTTGAGACCCATTTCTAAACCCATTTAAGTAGATCATGCTCTCACTTTCCCTTTTTTGCCTTATAAAAATATTTATTATAATAATTGAAATTATAGTTATTTTCCTTTTTATTTTTCCTTCTTCTTTAGCTAGTCACTGGCCATGATGACGGCTGGTGACTGGCCAAGTAAGGGCTTCAGGGAAGCTCGAGAGCTCTCCAATCTATCGAGGCCTAGGCCTCACTAATAGGTTGATGAGGTTGAGGCCTCACCTAAGGCTAACAAGGCTCAAGCCTTGCTGAAATAGGCGAGCACTAGCTCGCTTGAGGCCAATCATCAGTCATTGTCATGGTTGATGACTAGCCAAAGGAGAAGTAAAAAAAAGAAAAATAATTAAAAATTTAATTTAAAAAAATAACTAAAAATTGATTTTTTAAATACAAATATTTTTTTTAAAATATTCAATTTTTAAATATTTAAAATGTTAAAAGGAATACATGGAAGAAAATTGAATAGGATTTTTCAATTTATTTTCAAATCTTACACAAATATCTAAAAATATTTTTATTACCTATAAAATAACTTCCTAAAAACATTTTTTTTAAAATGGAGCCTCAATTTTTAAAAAAGAATTGCGAAAACTGTTCACTAAATTTGTATTAAATGAGAGTATTTTAACAATACCATTTTAAAAATAAAAAATAAGAAACAAACTTTCATGGATTTGCAAATATTTTAATAATATAATCTTTAAAAAAATCATAACAATAAATTTTCCTAAATTTTGTTAAATATAGAGGTGTTAGCAATATGGGTCGGGTTGGGTATGAGTAAAAAAATATTATATTATGCACAAATGAATCATAAATGAATTAATGGTTCAATTTGGATTGGATTTATAATTCGATTCATCCGTTTAATAGGTTTAGCAACGAGCAAGTTTCTTAATCTAATGGAAATTATGTCATGTCCTAAAAGAGAGTGACTCCTGACCCTATTAATCAACAAACGAGGAGGAGTACAAAAAGTCGAATCATCACGAGGGAATCGAGCCAGTGTGATTGTTCTTCTCGGACATGGACGGACCACGAAAATATGAATGGTGGAGCAAGTGAGAGGGAATGGTCGGTTACTATAAAAAATGGTACGATGATATATCTACTCCAGACAGCGCAATCGTAGTACGGTGTTTGGAATGGGATCCACGATGAAACTGCATATCGTAAGGACAAAAGCCCCGACGTATGGTACGCATGAAACACGATGGGTGGAGCTTGTTCCACCGTCACCCATAAATGACAGTCCCTTCCATCCCAGCAAAACGGTACAGATCTCTAAGGATCCCATGCCTGGGCCTTTGGAGGCCGGGCCTGAGATCTCACTACCCATGCTCGGGTCCTTGGCGGTCATGCCCGGTACTCCGATTCCACATCCGAGTCGCTGGAGCTTGGGCCCAGGTCCATAAATGTTGAGTCCAAGTCTCTGGTGCCTGTGTCCAGGTACCCGTTCCTGCACTCACGTCACGCCCATGCCTACGTCCCCGGCGCGAATGCTTGGGCTCCTGATGCTAGGCCCGAGAAACCCCGGCACTTGCGATCGGAATTCGACGGCTTGAAGACCTCGGCAGTTGGGCCGAGTCCCCCAAGGCCGAGGCCTAGTCCTTAACGACCGATTCAGGGTCCTCGGAAGTCAAGTTTAGGACGTTGGCTCCACCCCAGCCCAAGTACCCCTGGGCTAAGGCTCCGGACCTAAGCACCAGAGGAGTAGCATGCGTAGCCCTTATATCCCAAGAATAGTACGTATCCCTTAAGGAAAAAAAAAAACAATGTTTATTTTCCCAACGTCAAAAAATAATTTTCAGTTTATTTTAGATTTCAATTAAATACTGAAAATGTCAATTTATTTTTTCACAAAACAAACAAATCAGCCGGTCGCATGATTGTTCAGAGAGCTCTCCACGGAGATTTCTTTTAGTCTTATTTTCTGGGATGTAATACCAGCTTATTTTGCGAATGCAGATGTAGCATGGAGATCAAGAAAGATCATCTAAGTAGAGAATGGGGACACTCAGATCTCTTCCACGATTCCATTAAGACAAGAACAATTTTCATTTTTTTTTTTTTTTGAGCAGATTAAGACAGAACAATTAGACACTGCAATTCTGAGTTAATCTGATACAAGCACCATCACAGAAGAAAAGCCCACTCTCATACAAGACATTCCATTACAAGAAACACCCCCATCAATAAAAAGCCAAGCCTCCTCATATTTCACATCCACATCCTAAAATCGATTTAATCAAACTAAGAATCCTACGAGTGCCGATTCTCCTCGTTTTTCGTGCTGTTGCTGCTGGTTGCCCGATTTGACTCTCCAACTCTGGCCGACAAAGCGAGGATCTCAGGTGACATGTCCCAGCTTCCACTCTTCCTTCCCCAGCTAGACCTCCTAGGATGAATCCCTGCACGCTCTCCCGTGTCCTCCGCATTGGCCCTCATTTCAGGAGACATCTCGCCTAACTCACCATCCTTAAGGTTCAGGCGATCGGTACTGTTGAGCTGTCCTTCACCAAGGTCTAGACCAGAATTCATATCGCCCCACACTGCTTTCCTGCCCATTTCAATGTCCTCGACCGGTTTTCCCATATTTGGACTCATAAATCCCCCGCCAACTGATCGTGTTGGTAACACAGGTTCTCTAGGTACCTTTGCCCTGAAATTGTTCTCGGATTGGGGGATGCTGGTGAAGAATATCTCCTTGAAATTCTCCACCACTCCTTTGTTGTAGGGGTTGGCTCGCCTATCATATCTATACCTGAAGTTCTCATAGGTGGTCTGCAAGGTAACAAATAAAATAGCACGTTCCGTCAAAAGAAGATCTTAGTCGAAGTGAAATGACCATTTGCAAAGGTGGATAGAAAGTCTGACCTGATTTGTACTGATGAGATATAAATGGAAAGCAGTGAGGCCGCCTACAAACCACATCGAAATAAAAGTGTAGACTATTAAGACAATTGAGGCGGGGGTCTTGATCATTGCTTTCCAGATATTTGTATCCTCTGATCCCATGATTCTCCTAATGTAGACCCAGCAGAACGCAAAGACATATATACAAAGGAGAGTCGTCGAGAACACAAACATGAAGAAGAACCGATAATTTCGCTGCACAAAATAATTGAGACCCAATGTCAAAACACTTGAACAAGCTCCGGCAAGTGCAGGATGAGCTTGAAAACTTTATGGCGATGCAAATTAAAGAACCAAAGGGAAAATGTATGTAACACTCCTTTGCCCCCCTTTTTCATCTCATATATCCAGTGATTTAACCTGAAATTCTTTGTGACAGGCTGCAGTACATTAGATTGATCTATGAAAATATTGTTAACAAGCACAAGCATGTAATGATTGCTACGAGACCAATCTATAAGACAATCCAACATTCTACATACACTCCATGCATTAAAAATAGAAATAGTCAATAACAAGTTTTGGCTCAATAGGGCGTTAACTAAGTCAATGCAACTATAAATCATCAGAAGAAGAATATCTACTTCAACCATTAAGAAATACTGCAGATAAGCATAAAAAAGGCGATAAAAATAATGATCGGGTGGATCACTCATGAGAAAATGTACCACTTACAAGACCAATGCACTGCCCAACCCATGGACAATGGTGATCGAAACGTTCCACACAGTTGTTGCAGATAGAACAGTGTGAACAACGAGGATTCCGATAAAGCATGCAGGTGTCGCAATATTTAATCTTCACAATTATTCCATTGACATCAACTTCCTTAATACGAGGCAAGCGTAAAGACTGTGGGGTTTGGCCAGCTCCAGTTTCTGTACTTCCATCAAAGCCTTCTGGTTCCGGAGGGTGTGCACTTCGTGGACGTATACCAGGATCCCTTCCAGAAGTTAGCAGGAGGAGAATTAAATCCTGATATTCAAGCATCTCTATCAGTGAGGTTGGACAATGTTAATAGTCATATCAAGATAGAAGCCATGATAGAGGTTTCTTAAGTTTAACCAGCAGGCAAACACATCTAAGCAAGGTACCATAGGACATGAGAGCATAGGATATCTCATTTGTCCTTTAAAACACGAGCAAAATGGCACAACTGGTTTTACTAATCAGTTTGTAATCCTAAAAACTTACATTTGCAATTCTAGATGAAAGATTCACCTCATCAATTAGGTCTAGTTCCTATCTACAATAGGATTTTACAAAAATTGCAGCATTCCTAACAAGAATGCCAGTTCCACATATGACTGTGTAGTCCTAGAAAAAAGACTTCTAGTTATACAAGAAGTTCAACCAAACGACCTAAAGCTATCAGCTTCTTATAACCGGTTTTCCTATCGTAAAGATGGATCACCATTTGAGTCTGATGACTCCAAAGCAGGTTGCAATAGCAATCTTTGAAAAGGAAATTGTGGAGGCCTCATAGCAAAAGCATCAAGGAGGCTTGCAAGAACCAGCTAATGGTTATTCAAATTATGGTCTAAGCCAAACGGCAGTTATTCAAACAAGAAGGCCTACCATTCAGTAGCACCCACAGCATAGGTGAATTAACAAGACATGTTGACTTTAGAAGCATTGATCTGAATGGTAAGAGAACTAGTTACATTCTTTCAATCGAAGCAGATCAGTTTACAAGCACTATTGGACTCATTCTTTTGTAATCAACATCCAACTATTCAGTAGCACCCACGGAACAGATGAATTAACACGAAGTGTTGACTTGATAAGCATTTTCCAAATAATAAGAGAGCTAGTTACATGATTTTCACCCTAAGCAGATCAGTGTAAAAGCACTATTATAATTATTCATTTGTGTCAACCTTGGGATCTATGAATGTTCACCCCGACAATCAGAAGTAGAATAATCCTTGTAAATAATTACAAAAATTGCCATGAGAACTTCAAGAATGTCTAACAAAAAATTAAAATGTACACATTATAGAGAAAGTCACTTACATAAACCGTAAATACAACCGCGACTACCATTATTGCTATCCCATAATGATCAGGAAAATCATCCATCAATTTCCTTGCAACAAAGACACAGAAAACTGCAATAGGAGCGACTATGAGAAATATGGTCAGGGCAAGCGACCTTACATCTGGACCAAATATAAGCCTTCCTTGAAGGAAAAATATCTGGAAGAGAGAGAAACAAATGAGATCAGAGAATACACACGCTTTATATAAAAAATTTCTCATAACAGACGTGCGCTTTAAATGATACTATCACAGCCAATATTGCCATATGGAGTAGTAGAACAATGATGTCCATCACAGGAAAAACACTCCCTCCAACCTAAACAGAATGACACAAGAATAGAAATACTGCCAGCTTTATCAACATGAGCTGAAAAAAGTTATTCAATAGCTTGACTAAATTCTCCTACATTACCGAGTATCCGATCAGTAAAATATACCAACCCTGTCTTCTCATGCCAATCATTGCTTGAAGCAAATAAATAAACCTGAACTATTAATGCTTAAGTGTCTTTACCAGCAATTAGCAACCTATAAAACCACAAATATTAGGTAGTACGTTTGCATAGGACACCATTCCCCAGAGTAGTAAACACCTAAACGTGATAATAACATCCTTAGTACTTCACATTGATTTACCGATACAACGAACACGTCTACCATATGGGTATTTATGACCCGAGGCACAGCGCACAAAGGCACTCCAGATGCCCCCATAGGACCAACCCTGACAAAAGGGACATCTTAATGCGGACTGTCAAACACGCCTTATCTCAAAAGAGCATCCCGCACGCAGACTTAACTCCCAGCCAATTCGGACGACCAGAAATGGCGTTAGAAAGAAAAAAGGCGCGAGCTTCTCCCAATTGAGTTTCCGTCACGGCAATTGACTTGCCAAATCCTGAAGCAGCATCGCTTCATAAGCAAATTTGACGCAAGAACTCTCCAAAGTCCCCCAGTACAAGGAAGACCAAGTACTACCGCGCACTCAAAAGACCTCAAACAGACGAGAGGCACGGACCCCCATGACCTCCAGCGAGAAATCTAACCCAACCTCAACATCCCCAAAAATGACTGGCAAAAGCTCCACCGTCAAAAACATACGCAACGACTCCGCATGCGCGCCGTTTCGCATCTAATCAACCGCACTCGAATCCTACAGACATGATTTCGGAACAATCACCTGGACGCGGGAGCACTAAACCAGCCAATCACTTCAGAAAAAAGGAGAAGCACACGCCAAAAAAAAAAAAGGAAAGAAAATAGAAGGAAAAAAATCGCCGCCGCGGTCCTGAAGCTTACATTACTACCCTTCCAGTTCTGGTAGACTCGCAAATCGTCGGATCCACTTCCGGGATCCGGTTTCTGAGGTGGATGCACCGTGTACATCTCTCTCTGTCTCCCCCCACTGGAACTGAGAAAATGGTCGATGAAATTCCGAAACCGGCGACTGATTCGGAGAGGCTGAGGGCTGATGGCTTGAGGAAAGCTGCCGAAATTAGGGTTTCGGCCGGTCCATCGGGGCGGTCAGATCCCGGCGAGGCGGCGCGATCGGCGGCCGGCGCTATTCGCTGGAGCGTCCTTTCTTTCTTTCTTTTTTTATTCGCGTGGGGAGGCGAGTGAGGAGAGAGAGAGAGAGAAGGGGGGGGAAGGGTTTGGTATTTTGGGTCGACAGAGATTTTCTGAATAACGGTGAGAGGGAGGAGGGGGGGGGGAGGGGAGGGGGTGCGTCTTTGGCTTTACAGGATTGGGGGGCACGTGGCGGGACGTGAGTGGTGGCGATTGGGGAAGACCAGTGGAAGTGGAAGTGGGAAGTGGAGGTGGGTGGACCTACTTTGCTTTCTGCTACTATTGTCTCCCTCTCCCTCTCCCTCTCCCTATTTATTTTTATTTTTATTTTTATTTTTATTTTTATTAATTAAACGGAATGATGATGCGATTGAAAAGAACTCCCCTCCTCCCGTCCCCGTGGTGCGACCGTGTCCGGATCGGGCATCGATTCGCTGCTTCGCTGTTCTGGATGGACCTTGTCCCCACCCGCCATAATTACCATCCTACCCTTTTCTTCCCCCACCACCCACCACCCACCACCAACCCAACCCAAAAGAATCCTTTTCTTGCCAAGAAAGGCCTTTTTTAATCTAGCAAATGGATATAGCATATCTTGAAATTCAGTAACGTAATTACTTCACCAATTTTATAACTAAAATTTGATAAGAGTGCCCGACTACGCTAACACTATGTCTAATGATATTTTCGAGAGTAAAAACATTTCTCATTCAATATGTTTAGAAAAACGCACGAAATGTGATCGTCAATGAGATTTGAAAATATCACGATAACTCGTGAAATGACCCTTTGGCATATAGAAGTGCATGCTCCATCTCTACTTGATTTGTTGTTATGAAATTGTCGTGATTGATGAATATCAATTGAGTGTGAATAAATTATTTTGGATATGTTCTATCGTTGTTGAAAGCACTGGAAAACGTTAAATCTGGTCAATATATGATATTAACCGTGTGGGATAAAGTCCAAAATAGTCGGAGGGAAAAGGCAAATATGGCCATTGAGGGCGATGGCTCGTTTTGACTGTTGTTTAGGTCATTTTCATGTTTTATTTTTTCAAATCATAAGATCCTCAGAATTTTTTTTTTCCCATTAAAATAATAATAACAATTGTAACAACATTATTAAGACTTTGACACTTTGCAACGGTTGAGTTGATGTCTTGTCAGCTACTGCAAATTGGCACACAAGAGGTGATGGAGACCACTGCTGGCGCGGATTTGCGGCTTTTGGGCGCCGACAAAGGGGATAAAACTGAATGGTCATCGGTAGGGGTGAGCCATTTTACTTTTCATATAAGTGCCACCTATAATCTAAAACTTAGGTTCTTTTTTTTTTTGAACCTGAAATTTGCTATGTATAACCTAAAAAATTTTACGTCGTATTCGGTCGTATATTCTAAAATGATTTATAAATTCTTTTTAGGTTCCATTTATATTATTAATTGAATGATTATAGTGAATTTTGACCTTTAATAACTATTAATCGATACTATAATTCATTGATTGTAACATATTAAGATACATGAAAAGTATAAAATATAAACAAAGTAAAAGTTTTAGTCATAAATTGAAAGCTTAAACTGATAGTTCCAAATTATACGCTCATTATTGAACGCTATAGAATATTGCAAGATTGAGTGAATATATAGACCAAGAAAAACATAAGAACTTATTATTGATTTTAAGTTACAGGATCCAGATTACAACAACTTAAAATTTAGAATATATCCGTCGAAACAAGTTTTATAATTTTTTAAGTTTGAAACTTATCCTGCATACCTTGAAATTGAATAAGTTTCCACCTGGTCCAATTCTTACCCTGCAACCTTGCTCACCCTTAATGATCAATCTTAGAATGAGTCAGTTGCCAACTTAAAATATAGAAATAACCCTATTGCCTTTGAAATCATATTAAAATTATAATGACCAATCCAATCCAGTTCAGTTCTACCATCAATTTAGACTGGTGTTTTTATTTTTGGGTTTCTTTTATTCAAAGAATGATTTTGTCAATTTGCGCGTCATCTATTCCGGTGGTCAAGAACAAATTGCAAAAGGAACTTGCAGCAACCGTCGATCTTAAAGACGCAAGCACGAAGACCCTCGCCGACAAGGATAAAACAATGTCTAACTTAAACCGGAAAGGTGCTGCTAATGGTTATAAAATTGGAATGAAGCGAGAGCCGGTCACATTATTTTGCCGAAAAAATCCAGACATGCTCGAGCACAAGAAAAAGTAGCCAGTGCTTCCGCATGTTACTTAGGAGTCAGCTAGTGTAGGTGTCTAAAGTAGAAAGCCACCAACGCCATAAATTACTCATAAAAAGAGAAGTACAATGCAAACTAGAAAAAGAAAAAATTGAATTGGGCTGGTTCCGTCGCTCCCATCCAGTTTTGTACAAGGAATCGGAAATTGGACCGGTTATTATTGATTTCAATTTTGTGGAGCTGAAAATAGGATCCGTTCAACTCAACTATCTAAAAAGGTTCATAATGCATGAAATGCATGCATTATATATGATTACATAGATTTTGAACTTATTGAGATGACTCGTTAATTCAGATAGTCGACACAGCTCCTATAACGAAATTATGGACACGACGTTGCACTCGAAAAGTTTCCAACACATGATGAATGAATTCAATAACATCGTCGATGCTGACGAAAGAGAAATAGGTAACCGGTGCCCGATGGATATTCAACTTTACTGGATCTTCACTTGAAATTCATCTCGACTTCGCTTTTGGGAAAGGACTCGTCCCGAAAGGAAAGTCCATGATTACCAAAGGCGACGCCCGGGGTTCGCACGTGACAAAAGCATGCGTGGAGTGCGCAGCGGGCCACCACCCATAAAGCCCAATTTGCTGATTAAATATACTCGGAGCGAAGAGATGGGGCGGGGAAAGAAAAAACATCATGACGCCTTCCTCCTTTGGAATCACATGACCTGCCATTGGACGGACCGAATGAATCGATGCTGCCCCCGTACCTGCAAGAAAGAAAAGAAAAGGAAACATACTAAAACGCATACTTCTGACTTTGGAATTTGATGGGGTGGGTTTGTCTGGTGGGGGGGCCTCCGGCTGTCGTCCGCGGGTGCTCGTTAGGACACAGATACCTCATCCAATGCGTATTGCCATCATGGTGCCTCCCTCAGGCCACGAGTTCTGAGATTGTCATAATTGGGCCAACCATCTCCCTAACTGAAAGAAACAGGCGCACATGTTGTGATGAGCTGAGAGCGGCTTGTTGTCTTAGCCATGTCGCGTGGGAGGAACAGAGGAGGTAGGGACTGCGGACAGGTTGGCGTTCGTTCCGCCCATGAATATGACGCGAGGATGACGCGAGGAACGGACTGGATTTGCATTTGATGCATGATTGAGGCTTCTGTACTCGAATGGGTATCGACCTCTGGTATGTCCGGTCTCATGTTCCGCGTCGCGCGTGATGTTTCGCAAAACTTATTTTGTGTGGCACGGTTCCTCATAGGCTCATGCCAGATGCATCTGCCAACTAATGAAATAAATGCACAAAATGCATGATGGGTACTGCCTGACCAGCACTCGCATTCTTCGAAAGCCCCCTTTTCCTCTTTACCGAGCTCGCACGAGCACAACCACTTTCTGTAGTTGCATACCTTCTCAAGAAATGTCTCCGAGGGGTTTAGCCATATAGAAGTGATAGGTGGACTCGCGTAGAACCATCCTCGAGCATTTCGAGCATCCTCCTTCAGATGATGAAGCCAATCTCTACCAGCCAATCAACATGGCAACAGAGGTCTAGATGCAATGGCAATCAGACCATAGTTCGAGCAATAAATCCAGTAAGTCCGAGCAGAAAGCACTGTCTTTTTTATTTTTTTACTTGTGATCACAGTGATCAAAATCATGCTTGAAGATATCTGAGTTAGAGGACTACTTCAACTACATAGTCCAACGTCAAGTGACCGCATTTGCCGATGTAACTTGAGAAAACTCTCACATTTTATTGCATCAGTCTTGTGATACAAAATACAGGTGACAAGGTGTTACATGAAATCAATGGCTATATCTATTCAAACAGTAAGTTGGGGGAAAAAAAATTTGGGATGCCATTGTCTTGACATATGGTGACTGTATTTCTTTTCAGGATCAATCGACTTCAAAAGGGATGCCTGTGGAAGGACAAGTTCGAACTCAGATTACGCTTTGATTACTGGGACCCTTTTTACAGTCTCTTTCCTGGACTTACAGAAAGAGAGGAGATGATTCTCGTCACTTGTGCCAAAACCCGAGAGTTCAATGCCGTAGGCTGCCAGCCTACGGATATCCCGGGGAATGGGGGATTGCCAAAGACCGTCCCACCAAGCCGGAGGAAGAAGTGGCGTAAAAGCACACTGATTGGGCTGTCCACGGCAACTCAATGGGCCAGCAAATCTATTCCAGACGTGTCCCCACCCGACCTGGTTTCCCAAGCCTCCAGACAGCAAGTTACTCTGGAAACTACTAAGAAATGAAAAATCTGAGCTGATGGAATCATCACCTGGAAAATTAAAGGGGTATTAAAGAATGTCATAGGCATTTCAGCATCAAATTGAACATGCTAGAAACTGAAGTCAGAAAATGGAGTACCAAGATTGTTTGCAGCAGCCAAGGCTGCAACTAACTGCGCGTATGTAGTTCCAACGCGCCGGTGAGCTCCAGAAACAACAGCATGTTTCGCACGTGATGCTAGAAAGAAATCCACAAAGGCAACCCATCGGGGTGTTGGTCCCCAATCCTTAGTTCTGAAGTTTAGATTATTCAACTTAGCATCGGCAAGAGATAAATTTCCCTTGAAATGCTTATAGTCAAAACCAAACACCTGGTAACACAACTCAAAGAAATCAGGAACAACAAACTCAAAACAGTTTGCCTACGCTGACTTAGAAGAATATAGAGATATCTCTTACATCATTGCCAACAAAATATTCATAGAGAAGAAAAGGTTCACCAAGAAAACTTTCGGTATGTAAATATGCATTCTACATCTGTCTAATATTCAAAATATCCACACCGAATCCACACACACAATGGGTCAAGTAGCACCCAGATATAACACAGATCTTATCCTCTTCATTATATTAGTGGGTAGGCACTGTATGTATGAAAAACCGACAACTCGTTTCTCATTAAAGGGCAGTATTTGCTTATCAACCCCACGAAAGAACAAATTGCCATGTGAGGAAACGAAATGCCTCAAGTCATATCAATGGCTCATAGAGCTTATTACCTCTGCAAACTCACTTATATCTTGAGTGATGCTCCTAATGAAAGAGGGTGTATCAGATACTATGACCACCCTGGGTTTTGACAATGGCAGGTTGCTTATGGCCTTTCTTACGCAGCTTAATACTGCCTGTGCTGCTCTCGGAGACCTGAAAAATGCCAAAACAAAGGTGCCAACATGAGTAACCATGTAGTCCTGCCTTTGTGTGCCTACTACACCTTTCAACTAATATTGCTACTGGGACCCTCCTCATTTCTAGTACGCTTAATTTTATACTTGTGGACAAGCATGGATGTTCATAATTCAGTAAATGCACCCTGTAAAAGGGTTATTTCTCTAAAACAACTTTTCCAATCTCCCGAGTAGGGGCGCATCTCTGCTCTGGAATATTCTGAACAGATCAGCTAAAATGTTTCCTATAGAATCTTCAAGTGTGCTTGCAGAAAACAACACGAAAGAATTTCAAAAATAAGAATGTCCAAGTATGTTTTACAGGGTGAAGTTGTGAATTTGTAACCACTAAAGTGAATTCATTGTTTCAGTTCCAAGTCCAGGAAACATTTGTCATTACGCTCATATCCATTTCCACCAATCCGTCATAGCCCATTCCATTTTCTTGAACATTTAACCACAGCGAATCACTGCTCTTTCTCTATGGATGATAACTCTTTTACAGAACAATACCTATTCATTAGCATTCGCATGTGCAGTGTAATATCAGGATCCTGCCTGCCCTGAAGAACCCAACTGACTGCTTCCTCCACATCACTTGAAGGAGATATTAAAAGTCTCATCAGTTCCCCATATACATTGGGCCTGGAATCGAAGGTTTCCGGGGATCCATATAATTCAGTAGCTGCAAACCTCATCTCAGAGTGTATATTTTTCAAGAAGAATTGAGCTGCCACAGCATCAGTAGTGTTCTGGAACCTGTGAAAGAAGCCAACTCAACCAGTGATACACTGATCAACAATATAAACACCATCACAATTCTCCTTTGTCAGCTCATAAAGAAGTATAAAATGGAAATCTGTAACATTGTTCCCTATACCATATGATGGGTTCGTCCCATTTAATCCAGTTGCTACAGAGGACATTTGTATGTGTAGGCTTCTGAAAATCATCAATCCTCATAATCAGCTGCCTTTTATACTTCTGGATGCAACCATTTCGTCTCCAAAGATGCTTGACTTCTCTTAAAGTGAAGGAGACGTTTGAATATGAGATGTAATCTCCGAAAGGAAATTTATCCCTGAAATTAAAGCAGAAAGCAAGAATTAATAGATTTAAACGTGTCGTCCAACACAACTTTCAATAATTTTCAGGACAACCCATGCCACAAAAGGGAAGTCCCTCCCCAAAAACAATTGGGACAGATAACCCCATAAACCCAGATGTAAAATGCCTTACTAGTCATTAGGAGCTTTAGCATTCTTTGCATCAAATTAGGGAGGTAAGCAAGTACTTCCAAGAGGCAAATGTCTCTACTTTCTAAGCTCATGTGAATAAAATGTGTGATATACAAATGCAGTATAAAATGTAATGCAAAATTATTTGGTTCAACTGAGCAATCCAAAGAAAAAGTTAAATCAGCAAAGTGATAGACTTAAAGATATAAAGCAGAAAGGATTAAGAAAGAACCAATATGCCTGGTTTGCCCAATAATCAGTGACCGGTTCAACATTATGCTCAATGCTGCAGCTGTCAACATCTTATACATTTCATTACCAAAGCCTGCCTCTGATGCTTTTCCCATCACAAAACCATGTCTGCAAAACTGATCTGGGGGGAGATCCCTGACCATGGCAGCACCTAAAATAACCAGAGCAGGAGATTATCAGTCTGATAATCATTTTGCAAGTAATATTCATGAATGTAATGGTTTGTGAACCTCTTCTCCATGCTATAAGAACCAATACCTTCATCAAGGGTAAGCAAACTGCATTGAACGACAGAGACAGTGACTGTTTGGCCACATGCATCCATAAAACTACAACCAACATAAAAACGTAGAGGAACTACTAAGATTGAAGCATCAACAAGGTTTGGGCCGAGCAGAAGGTTCATAATGTCCATGGTTTTGACATTACATAATGGGACCCTACTTCAAGGGGAAGCAACCAAATCAAACGGTATAATCCATAGTGACAACAACAGCATAGTATTGCTTTCGGTAGATGATTATGACAGGACTCACTATCAACACGGTTCCGATGGTTCAATATAAATTGTACAGAAGGAAACACAGACGACTTGTCCCAACCACATCGAGACGATAAACTAGCTAGCATCCCAACGCTCTGCATCGTATCGTTTAAACTCAACAGATGAAACAAAACTATAGATTCATCACTCGAGACCTACTGGAGCTATAGATTAAACAAAACTGATAGTTCACCATGTCTAGAGAAGTGAGCTTGCAATAATCTCCTGACTCTGAGACTTTCGTTCACGAAGCCTCCCCTGAAAGCCTCCCCCATTTCCTCCACCGTCGCGCACGTTTTCGCTTTCACCTTCTCCCCACTCTCGCCATCAATCTCCGCGCCAACGACGGCGCCGGTCCCGTCGCCGGCGCCGAGACGGAGCTCCGCCGGCACTTCCCTGTCGGGAGAAGGGTCGACCGACCTCGCGCTGAGCAGCAGCAGGCCGAGACCCGTGCAGATTGAGCACGCCAGAAGGACGCACCGGATGGACGCTCGTCTTCTCTTGGATCCACCGTGGTGCCTCATTGTCGATGTGCCTTGCGATCCGACGCTGTGCACCGGGGGAAGCTCACGACATCGGATCTGAGCCGAAGAGCCCGCGGCGAGATCCGAGCGAATCGGTAGCGCGGTGAGCTCGAGAGTGGCGGTGCTGAAATGGGCGTGTGGCGGATCGAGGCGCTCGCGAAGAGGATAACGTCACGAGGGAGACCACAGTCGGGGGATTCGGTTTCGAGGACGATGTAAATATTTGTCGGTGAGGACGGTGTTCTTACAGCTCCAGGGGAAGAGATAAAAAAGAAAAAAGAAAAAGAGAAATAGAGATACGCGTGCAAAAACGCAGCGAGGTTGTTTTTTATATAATTATGATTTTTTTATGCTTTGTCTGATTTCCTAATTAATCGTGAACGGGAAATAGTTTTTTTCTTTTTTTAATAGATAAAATAATTGAATCTTCTCTGTGTTATTGTGACCGTAGAAGATTATAGTGGAAGTGTCAGGAGAGTTGTCCGCATCGTGTGCAATGCAATTCACGTGATGTGAACAAGTCATGGAACTAAATTCAAATCACGTGGAATAAATCTTAATGTGAATCAGCGAATGCGCCTACTAATAATGATTAGCACATTTTTGTTGTTGTGAAACTCAATATTATATAAATTGTTCATATTGATGTTTTTATAATCAAGATAAATTACAACATCAGTATGTCATGACTCTTTCGATTATCAAGAAATTAGTCTACAAAATAGCAATAAAAGTAATTGGAATAAGCAATAATTTGAGGTTATCATGCTCATTGATACTTTGGAAGTGATTATGGTGTTTGAATTTTAAAGTCTTGCTTTGTTATGAAACCAAGCAATTTGAAGAGATTTATAGATTAGCCTTTGGGACGGAAGAAATTTTGAGATCACTAGAATATAAAACAATTAAGATGTAATCCCTTTATTAAAGAAGAAAAATCTTACATGGGAGGGAAATTAGGGATACAAGGCGTGCGAACATTAGTGAATTAAATAAATTAAGGCATTCATGAAACTTAATATTCCAGCATATCAGATGGAAGCCCCTAGTTCAATCAGGAGGTAATAAAAATCTTATTCTTATTTTTCTAACGCTACCCTTTAAACAAATTGAGCCGAACAACCAGCTTTTATTAATAAAGCCTATGCTTTTTCTATGGCATTTAGCCCCAAACTCATTTTTGTGCATTCCTTGTAAAGCATAGTTACATTGAAATGGCATAGCTTTCGAAACACAAGAATACTCCATGCATTGAAATTATAATATTTTCTTAGAAAATGGCCAGCTCTCTAATAGTTTGTATCCGAACATCTTCTCTCATAAACATGGAATACCCTTCGGAATTTGAAAAGAAACTACCCCTTGCCATTGTGAGCGGCCAATCTATTAAATTGGAAGCCCTGTCGTGGCCCGATTTTCTTCATTCCATCGCTTAATGGGCGCTTTCGACAGGAGAGATAGTCAAATGGCGGGCGGCCTGCTCACCCCATTCAGGCTAATGGGGGCACATCTGCAAAAGGTGGTACACGAGAAACTTTGACTCGTCTATCCTTGGCTTGGGCTCGGCCAATAAAATTCCGATTGCATTTTGTGCTACAAGCGAGTTTCAACAGCGCATTAAATCTAGAGGTGATCGGTTCCTGACCTTAAAACCGGATTGGACCGATTGGTCTTAGAGCCGTAAAAGGGAGTGATTAAGATATTAATGGAAGTGAGGATGAATAAAGAATTATTGCATGGTAGCTTGTGGCGTTACTAGACGAAATATTGTTTATTTTATTTTTTACTATTTTTTAAAGAAATGATAAAAAAATATATGTAATTGGTTCGATTCGATCCAATTTTTCAGAATAAGAAATCGGACTGTCTGAACATCAATTCTACTTTTGAGAATTAGAAATCGGATCAATGCTTCGAAAAATCAGTTCAAATCAACCAATTCAGTTTAATCCAGTTCAATCTAGGTGAATCTTAATTCGGGCGGTTGATCTCACACGTTCCTAATTAGGCCCGATCTCAAGGCTGGCTTGGTTTGGACGGAGCCGGTCAAATGATCCCTTCTATTCGTCGTCGGCGTTCGTCAAAAAACCGTTTGAATAAAGAGCAGGGACAAATTAAGCCGACAAAACGACGCGTGCGCGCACTGTACTCTCGGCTGCTCGGGGCGGTGAGCTCCACGCGCCATCGCATCAGCCGCCGAGCCTGCGAAGCCATCACGGCACCGAACCAGGACGGCCTCATTTGTCACCCACCGCGTTAAAATTCCCCCCCAGGCCGACCCCGACACCACGCGCCTCGTCCCACCATAACCCCCTGCGCCCAACCAATCGCGATCCTCCGCGAGAACCCCCTCGACCGTCCCCCACCCTCCCATTCGGCGATTCCGACCGCTTACGATGGACGTCGCCCGCAGGGAATAACTCTCCGGTCCGTATGTATTTACCGACAGACTCAGCACCGTACTCGCGCTGCGAAGATTCGAAGTTAGTTTGGGAAATCGGGAGGAAAAATGAAAATAATAATAATAAAGCGTGAGAAAGAGGAAAGAAGAAAAGGGGAAGGAAATGAAATAAAATAAAAAAGGAATTTTTTTTTTAAAAAGCTCGAAAGGACGTAGTGGGATTGCACAAACAGTACCCCCGACGCAGTTTCAAGAAGATCGAGCGTGCGAGCGAGCTCCTTTCCTAGGGTTTCTACTTTTTCATCCTTGACCTCGCTCCTGCAATCAGTCGTCCCGCGGACGGAAGCTCTTCCAATTCTCGCGGTTCTTCATCGGAAGCCTGAGGTACTCGCGATTTCTAATTCGCTCCGTTATTGGATTGGCCGGCTTAGGTTCGCGCCGGTTTGATCTTATTGCTCGGGAATCGATTCTTGCATCCGTTCGTGGTGTACAGCGAAATCGTCTGGTTTTTTTATCGGTCGACTGAGAAGCTGATTAGAGATTACAGTGGACGGAGTGGTCGGAACGCGTTCGGTCGTGGTGTCGGTGTTTGTTTTTTTTGGGTACTGCCCCAGATTGCTTTGTCTTATTTTTGCGTTGTTTGCTTATCGTGATAGGTGACTGTGCTGGAGGTTTTGATTGGTGTTCCGTTGGAAGAATCTTGGCTCGAGAGGAGGATCAATTTTTTGGCGAAACGCGAGTTTCGATAAGGCTCTGCTTAGCTAGGCGTGGGTCTCGGGGTTCGAGCTCGGTGGTGGAGGGGTTTCGAAAATGCCGGAAGAGGACCTCGTGGAGCTGAAGTTTCGATTGTATGATGGTTCAGACATCGGTCCATTCCAATACTCGCCCACGTCGACGGTTGCCATGCTCAAAGAGAGGATTGTTGCCGAATGGCCGAAAGGTTGGGAATCAATTTTCCGTGTCCCGGTTTTTCGATGATATATGTTATCTAGGTGCTTTTGCTTAAGGTTGTCTATTTGATTGCTATGAGAATTCTCCAATTGAAGTACGCGATTTTTGAACTTTGATACTCCCAGGGACACACTATGGTGATTACCTCTGTGCATAGGTTCCCTTGTTTCAAATTATTCACTAATCTAGGAAAATGATACAGATTTACCGATGATGTATAGCTTGACATTGACACCTAGAGAAGCATTATTGCGGCTTATGTTGGGGTAATGGGACTCTTGGCATGCAGCTGTTAGCCTTAAATGTTTTTCTGTTCCTGATTGTTGTATGCTTTGAAACTTACTTGGATAACGGGCTATATAACATATCTCTTCAAATTAGATCGTTGTTAAGTAATTTTTGTTTCAGACTAAAGTTGCCATGGGTTGCACATATATGCATCCTGCAAGGGCTGCTTGGACTAGTAATTAAATTTTTCTCTGAATGTGCGTATAACTTTTTATATCAAGTTTCAGATTCTCATAATGTTATTTTTAGATTGGGTTGTCAATTTTGGCGTTTGGGATGCAAAAGTTTGCACATTTGGCAGAAGGAACTGGTCCTGGTTTCATGCTGCGCGCGTGTACGCAGAGAGAAATTTGTATGGGCTAGACAATTTTCTAGGATGGCATGTGCTGGTTTTCTTGGTGACTTATTCTATGTGCTCTGGATGATGTCTGATAACAAATCACATTGGTTTTTACTCTTCAAAATCGGCCGGTGATCATAGTGCATAACCAGATTGATTCCCAAACTGTTGATTGACTAATCAAATTTTAGGCACCTACCTGTATTCTTTCTGCTGATCGAAATCATCCATCCTCCTAAAAGTACCCAGAAACAATGGTAGTCCAGCATTTATGCTCCATCAATCTATGTAAATTTCCAAAATCATGTACTCGGGAGTCCCTTATTTCGATGAGTTAGGTCTTGATTCCCAAATAGCTCTAATAATTTGGCTTCTTGTGTGAATGCAAATTAACAAAGCTGATGCTGTAATGGAAACTATCTTCAATTTTTCCCTATGGGGTATTCTTGAAGTGCTTTCATTATCCTGATATGAAAAATGAAGCTTTGCTCAAAGGGAAGACTGGAGTAATTTTTGGGCTAGATGGTTTAGATGACAAAGCGGAAATTGGTGAAACAGTTGACTTGATCACCTTGCCTCTGCATTGGGTCCAGTCTCCAGATGTGCATACAAAAAGGAGTATAACCTTCATTCTCTTCAAAACCGGGAGTGTAGTCCCTTCTTGAGGTGGTCTGAATGACACTTGGCTTGTTTGTGAAATTCTTTTCTCCATTAGTCATTTGTTGAAGTGAATGATTCTGGTTTTTGGACTGCATTTCTACAGCGAGGATCTCTGTTCCAGGATATCGCATTAGTTTCATTGACCTTCCATTGCTATGATGAAAGCTTAGGTTGTTATATGAAATCTTTGGCGAACACTTCTGTTTCTTTCCTGCTTTCTGTCATATTATTGAAGAAGTGTAAAGCAATAACCATGTTGATTTTGGGGGATTTAGTGGAGGATCCTTTGCAGCCAGCAATTTTTTTGTTGAAGTATTGTCTTACGTCACTTGACAACGGGTCCTAAATGCTCCTTATATTCTTGTGGTCTCCCTTCACCTACTAGCTTAAGCTTTTGGGTTGGACTATAGCTAGTGCCATCCCTTTCGCTAATATATGTGGTCAAAATTCTACGTGAATGTGTGTGGTCAAGACTCCATGTGCCGCTTGTAATCTGACTTGCTCATGGGAGGGGGTGTTGAAGTATTTCCCCAAATTGCTTGGCAATGTGTTATAAATGCTCTTTATATTCTTGTGGTTTCCCTTCACCTATTAGCTTAAGCTTTTGAGTTGGACTTTCTAACACTTTGGAGTCTTTAGTATGCTTGCTGTCTTTTCTTTCTGTTTTTCTTCTCATCCTATCAAGTGTTCTTTTAGTATTTGGGTCATATTGGTGTATGCGTAGAGTGCTACACCTTAGGTGGTGAAGTTCTAGTATAGATGGTTCATCTTCAGATAGATATTGAATCATTGCAATAGATAGGTCCACTCTGTCGATCAGTCCAGAGTCTAGCGATGGCTGATCAACACAATTTTATAAATTGCCGTTATCGGCTGATTAGGCCTTGTGGAAGCTAAGTGAGACCTGATTTCACCTTTACAGTGGCCCAGCACGTGCTGTGTTTTTGGTTGCAGACATTCATAAATTGACTGACAGACTTGGTGCTTTCATCTAGAAAGATCGTAAATAAATTGGGGGATTCTCTTGTTGGGCTTGGCTGTTCTTAGTGGCTTCTCGACACCTGATCTTGCTTCTCCAAATACTTTTCTTTTTTTCTTTTTGGCTGAACCTCAAATATGCATCTTATTTGAGCAAGTGAAATGAACAATCAAGAACTTTTACTCTGTCGCCTTGAAATGTTATTGAAAGAAGCCTGAATCTTGAAGGAGTATATGCTTGCATTTATTGAACACCAACATATTCAAAAAATTAAGGACATCACCTCTTGTGCACTTTGCATAATTGTATTCCTTGCCATTCTGTTGTTAAAATTATTTTCCCCATTGTCTTTGTAATTTAAGATGCAGTATGTGATAATCTAATTAGTTGAAAAATAAGTTAGACTAATTTTTTTGATTTCATTTATTTATATTGCATTTGTATTTGATCTCATGCCTGTCAAGAAAGTAACAAAGGGCCGTACAAACCTGTCATCTCATTTTTTTGTTCATTTTTTTCAACTTATGCTTGAGATATTTCCTTTCCCCCTTTGTGCTTCATCCTATTTTCATAATATGTTGCAGATAAGAAAATTGCACCCAAGTCTGCAAGTGACATAAAGCTGATAAACGCTGGCAAAATATTGGAAAACAGCAAGACAGTTGGACAGTGTAGAGTACCTTTTGGGGAGCTTCCTAAAGCTGTGATTACCATGCACGTTGTAGTGCAGCCATCCCTTGCGAAAGCAAAGACGGGTAAATTTACATTGCTCGACATCATTCATGAAAGTGTGAATCACAACCTTTATGATTTTGTTGCTTAATTTGCCTTTCATAGTTCTCTGTTCTGTATTCTAAGCATGAGAAGTATGGACTGCTGGGAAATAAACAATTAGCTTGTTTCATAGTTTCGCATCTAAGATATTACTGAGAGAATCCTGTTATTTTTTTCTTTTTTTGCCAATTCTTGATGAATTATGTGGAGCTAATCGTTGTTCTTAGTGTAAAGGACACGCCGTGCTCCAATCCACAGGGGCCGGCGACAAACTGATAATCTTTTTTCCCCATATAGCTAGATAGCAGTGATAACCGCTCAGTGCTTGTACAGACCTCTCCATTTGCAAGAAAGATGTTCACCCAGCTTATCTGGAGAAGTAACTCAATTTTTAAGTATGCCTAAGAGCACCAGGTCACCAATGTCGAATTCGATGTCACCTAAACAAAATGCCTTTTGATGTCACCTAAACAAAATGCCTCACTCTTGAGTGGATACATGGAGAGTAGCTCAATTAAGGCATAAATTCATGCTTTGTAGATTGTTTAGAAGTATTTATTTTTTGACTTAGTCATAAGGGGATGAGATTTGTATCCTGATGAAGTTGAAAGCAATCACTAAGACGATGGGATGGGATAGAAATTCTGGCTTAAATACTATTGTTCACCATGGCTTGAAGCTTGTGGAGAAATAATGCTACTTTTGCTTGTTTTCTGGATTGTGTACCACATAATATGAAGCCAGCAACTTTTATATTGATCTTTAGTGAGATGAGAGAATTTTTGTCCTAGTATTTTCCTGATTAGGAAGGAAATCTTTTTGAGAATACAGAGTCATGGCTAGTGTAGGGCCTAAATATTTTCTTAGAAGGATTTGCTTTGACTTCCCAAGTGAGTGAATGCCTATGGTTTGCAGCATTTTTATGCTAGCTTCATTTTTGTGCGGGCAGATCTTTTTTACTTGTTGTCGTCCTCATGGTCACTGGCAAAGAGTTCTGCTATTTTTTCAGTGAAGTGCTGTGACATAACTGATCTATTCGGGGATTCTGATGGTTGATCTATACTTCTGCTTTATCTTATGGTATCCAGAAATTGTTAGTCTATAATAGAATGAGACTCCAGTTGAGATGATTTTCTTAGGGCTGTGATCCATGCAACTAGTACTTCTCAGTTTTCGTAACCTATGGATCTTCTGACAGTTTATTGGTTTCAATCCATGTCATTGAACAGAAAAGAAGGTTGACGAGGTTCCGAGGAAACACATTTGTTCGTGCACCATTATGTAAGGAAGTTGCTGGTGATTCAGATCATAAGATTGTGTGCTTGACGGAGATTTCTCGCATATCCTTGGTGATGAACAGAGTCGCTGGAAAAAGATGTATTTTATGATTCGTTGATAATGCCTCCTTCAAAATGCTTGTCAGAGGGCATTCTCGTGTACCGTCGCATGTTGATAATTTAGTCGCATTTCTCTAAGTGGGTGCCCTTCTGTAGCTTCCGTCTCTTATCTTTCTTCGCCTTTAGTTTTTCTCTTGTTGCTCCCTCTCCCCAGTTTGTCATACCAGGCTTGTTGGTCTATGTCGCACCATTCTCCTACTACTAGAAAGGATGTGATAAAATACTTAAATGCTATTGAAAGCATTTGATTTCATTTTCGTGTAAATTACTCTCAAGAGTGATTTGATAAATATAATAATAGCTACACTGGATATTTGCAAAAATTCATTGACCTCTGGCTAAGGTGCGGGTTAGTTTTCCTGTGCAAGTTTTCTGTTTTTTGGGGTTCAGGAACATTAACCTTGAGCTCAGCTCTTCTGCGAAAGAAACGAGACATGGTTCTCTCTTTTCCTCTCTTAGCCTTTTCTACGCTTCTTCATAAATCGATTCATTAGCCAAATATTGCAACACTCACACTGAGCAATTCCCGACACCGTTGGAGATTTTATAATCACCGCCATGCGGATGCAGCGACAATGGCTCTGTCTTGCCAACCCAAAAGCAGGCAACCCGTGTCCTCCCTCAGGCTATACCCTCCGCATGAATACAGGCCGACCGATATCTTCGACTGAGTCATGGCGTTCTCGCTGAGCGGAACTCCAGTGAACCCTCTCCCTTCCATCACCTTCCTCCACTTCTCCAGTCTCTCGTGCCTCTCGGTCCTCTCGGGCCCTTCACACGCCACTATGTTCCTTATCTCCTGCGCGAACACGAGCTGCTCCACCTTGGCCCTGTGCACCGAGTTCGGCAGGAACGTCGCATCGAGCGAGTCGAAGATCGCGGAGTAGTAGTGCAGCGCCTCAAGGAAGCGGCTGAGGAAGTAGGGCCCGTTGTGGCTGGCTTCTTGCTCGACTAGTGTCACTATGCTTGGCGCTTGGTCCCGTATCATCGTCAGTAAGCTCCCCAGACAAATACCTGTTTGTGATGAAACGGTTTTCTATAAAGCGACGAGGATCAAGTGTGTAAAGTTATTATGAGACTTGATTTTATCACATAGGTTACTACCGAAAGAAATACTCATTATACTCATAATTTTGAAGATGTCTTCCGCGAACGATTTGATAAGGCTGTAACGATGGGCCAGAGAGTGACCGAAACAATTAGCGATATTGTACCTGGAACACGGTGGAGGCGATTGACCGAGTTAACTGCGAGTGCCTCGCCGACCCTCCTATGCAGCATATGAGGTTTGAGTGCTTCGACTTGCTCGCCGACCGGATGAAACTCAAACGGGAGACGTAAGGAGTGCGCCAGTTCCGCCAAACACCGGCCTGTTTCGCTCACCATCGCAATGCATGGCCCGACCCCTGTTATCCTCAGAAACGGAGCGCCACCTGGTCTTGCTGCGAGAGCCTGCATGAAAGAAGGCCACTGATAACCTTGTAAGATGTCCAGATCGATCACATGCATGCGTTCCTCGTCTGCGAAGGCCTCGAAGATGGCTTGGTTCGCAGTGAAGTGGGCGAACTTTATGTAGGGGCAGGCTTGGTAGAGGATCTGGTAAACCTTGTGGATCTCCAAGGAGTTCGGCGGGACAGTACAGAAATGTCTTGATGGTTTCAAGAATTTGGTAGGGATGACCACAGAGGCGAGCCTCTCGTCGAGGGCTTCGGCAAAGAATGACGCGACGCGTTGCATGGAGTCACCGACCTGGGTGACGACGCAGTAGAGGTGGTCGAGGTACTTCCTGGCCAGCAAGTGGTCTTCCTTGGAGACGGCTTCGGCACAGGCGAGGAGGAGGTGCACTAGTTGGAGGCCACGGTCTTGCTCCTGTCGGGACACGAACGTGAGTTGTGAACTTCTGAATTTGTTTTTGTATGTACACGCGTGCGTGAGTGCAAATCACCTGCTGACAATTTGTAGGAATAGGCACGACGAAGCTGCTTTGCTGTTGTTCTTCTTGGCAATGTTCTCGCTGCAGTTGCTCCGACAGAGTCGTCGCTGATGCGGGGAACTTCGTGTCGCAAAAGCCACTGATCTCCCGGCAAGTCTCGTTCTTGTAGTCCCCTCCGAGAGCTTCCTTCGCTGCTGGTCCTGCGTGGAACCTCGGAGCGTTGGGCATTTCCAACGAAGGCGTGGTAGTCGTCTGGACGTCGAAACACTCCTTGGTGCCGAACCCGGGTGCTGGCCCGGAAAACGAATACCCTCTGAATTCATCTTTAACATTGTAGTCCTCCAAGAAGTCCAGAGAAATGCAGTCGGACTGCATGGTGACCTGATCACCACTTTTGCGTGCAGAATTGAGGACTCTCTGAAGAGGACTGAGTCCCCTCTCTTTGTGACCGCGGCTAGAAGAACACCCCAGTTGAGAAGCAAACCGAGGCGGAGAGAAACCAGAAACGGATTGCCCCTGCATCGCCTGCATATGGCTGTAATTGCACGTCAAGGCACTCTCCAGAGAGGGCAGATTCCTTGCCGGCGAGCACATCATGAAGTCTGGCCCATCCATTTGGTCCGACGACAGAAGGGACGCTAGCAGCGCGGTGGTCGGCGAGTCCATCATGGGATTGTCAACCATGTCAAACCTCGGCGACGTGTATTCTAGGCTTGGCAGGGTCAAGGCAGCGGCCGCCTTGCTCTTCTCCATGCCATCAGGACATGGGAGAGTGCTGTTTGATTGTGAAGTCGAGTCGTTCGGGAGAGCCGGTTGAATCTGCGTGCGCGAGCTCTGGGCCCTGAGAGATCCCATGCTACCACAAAGTGAATTAATCATCGCTCCTCCTGCAGAAACAAGAGATAGTGAGGCCTCAACTTTCGAAGTTTCTTCACTTAAGTGCTTCAAGTAATCCTGAGAAGGAAACCGTTTTCTTGTTTTTTTGGTGGGTTTGCTTGCTAAGGTCGAGCTTGGAGAGAATGTTCCTGGATGGTCCCACTCATTCAGCTCATTCCTGGTCTGCCATGATAAAAAGACTCCTTCGGGGCCGAGTTCAAACGATGGGGTGGGGTATCAGCAGGGAGATATGCCAATTCCTTGTGCGTCTCTCTCTCCTCTGATTGGAAACCATTGTCTCTTTCTTTGAACTGTCTTGGAAAAGGGAACAGAGAGAGAGAGAGAGTGCTTATGTGATCGGATAATGCGTCGTCTTCAACGTCCGCCAAATCCGAGAGGAGCGATTTTGTTGTTCGCCAGGACCGATTTCATCTGTTTCTTCTGCGCCTTGGGAGGTCTGCTGATCATGAGGTAGAAGACAAGTTATAGTTGGCGAGATGTTCTTCTTGGACCGGCCCACGACAATGTAGCTTGGGAAGAAGTTGGGGACTTTCGTTGTTGCATAATGATCCCTAGGACGAAAGTGGGTTTGTCGGAAACGGAGCAGTACAGATGGGAGAATGCGAGGTGGGATGAATACAAATCGAGGGTCGTTGCAGGCTCATCGTAGTCATCGTTCAAAGTATAAGGGAGCATATTATTTTTGGATCCAGGACTATAGTTGTTGGCAAAGAGCTTTGGGGATAGATGCGAGATGGGGCCACCCCAATGAGCAAGAGCTTGTTTACGACGCCATTCTTGTAATCATTATGATTACTTTCGAGATAAATCGAGATATCGCGTTGGGCTTATCCAATTAAATTCAATGGTGGAAATTCATGCATTCGTTTTGACTGCGCATCATGGGAAGAATAAGGGACGTTCCCAATGCTTTAGAGAAGAAAACAAAACTGTAGGATGTTAGTTATATCGTATCAGGTTTTCCAATACTTGCGCGTATAGATTTGGTTAAGAGCCTTTGAAAGCTTGTGAAAGGGGACCTGTTGATTTCAATTAGATGACTACAAGTTTGATGATTTAAAACAACTAATTTATATGCATGTGTCACGGCTTGAAGATATGAATGATCCAAGAGGGTTTCTGCACAACGTCGTGATCGATCCGTGAAACAAGCGACCCTCAGTCAGTATGCCTAAATCCTAGGGTTTTCTTCAGTATTTTAGAATATTCTTAAGAGCATGCGATACGGTAATTATACACTTATATAATTAAAGCAGGTAGGTGGTAGTTGGGGAGATACGATATTCACCGTAAGATCGATGAAAGATCTACGGATACGGTTTGCCTTGTACTTATATATATAAAGGGTCTCCTCCCTACATTTTTACATGTCATTTTACAAGAGTGAATTCTTGTGAGTTGAGTGGGAACGCTAGATTAATCGGCCTGTTCATGACACATGGAATCTAGATTGAAAAAATTGTTGGAATATAAATTGCTTTAGAAGGACTCATCGGGTTCTTTATTAATATCACTGATAAATCTTAATATTTATTTTGTTTCAATGGTACGATGATACGGAAAGTTTTCAATGGTATGATGATACGAAAAGTTTGTTTCAATGGTACGATGGTACGAAAAGCAAAGTGGGGTGAGACTATTGTAACTAAAAAATAAAATATATATTCTTGTATTTTTTAAAATTACCTAGACATATGTAAGTATTAAAGTGAATTACCAGAATCATATTCTAGTTTACATAAACATTTTCTCGATGTAAATGTTGATCATTAGTGAAGTAATGCGAATGCATGAGAAATAATTCTATTAAGAATAATCATTATTTTTTTTCAAAATTCTTTCGTTAGTGGTGCCAAACTCGATTTATAGGATAATAATAGGAGATTATAGTTGAAGGGTTTTTGTAATCTGGACAGTGGGAGATTTTCCATTCTGGCCCATTAAACAAGCTGAAATCTCCGATGTATCCAAAGGACCAGGCCCAAACCCACGCTGAAATCTCCGATGTATCCAAAGGACCAGCCCAAACCTAACCCATCCAGCCCATCGCTTGACTACGCAAGCGGCGTCGTTTTTGTCCCCTTTATTCCTCGGACCTATAACTTCGACTGAACTAGGGTTTTTCGTGTTCGCGTTCCAGTTTGCCTGTTTGGAACCAGAGGAGCCGGCTCTCAAGCTTCGCCGACAATGGTGAGTCGTCTGATCCTATCTCTTTCTCTCTCTTCTCGCTTGCGAATTGGCAACTGCTGAGCTAACAATGGCGATGAATTGTCGTGGAGCTAAGACTGTGGTGGTTGTTCGAATGTTTTCGTGTCGTGATTTCGTGCCATTTGCTAGAGATGGCGATCTTCGGTCTTCACTGATTCTAGCGAGATGATCTATAGCGTAACGAGTAACTTCCGGTGTTGGTACGATGATGATGTTGCATCTCATGCTAGTTTTGTTTGTCGGGCTTTTGCGTTTTTTCCTGAGTTAAGATATGGGTTAGATGCGCTACTTCTGTGTCTATCTGGAATACGTCTCTTGTGATGAATCTAAGTCGGAAACTTTTTTGTGTTTTACGAATCGAAGGGTCCTAAGAAAGGTGGAAAAGCTGTTGCGGCCAAAAAGAAGCAGGTTAGTTTTCTTGCTTCGCGATTAGTTTCGGTGCCTTTTCAAGAGGATGCAGCTCTTTTGCTGAATTTGATCGGTCGTTGATGTGTTACTAGGAGAAGGTGACGAACCCTTTGTTCGAGAAGCGGCCAAAGCAGTTTGGAATTGGAGGTGCTCTCCCTCCGAAGAGGGATTTGACGCGGTTTGTCAAGTTCCCTAAGACTGTTCAAATTCAGAGGAAGAGGAGAATTCTGAGACAGAGGTTGAAGGTTCCGCCAGCTTTGAACCAGTTCACCAAGACCCTCGACAAGAACTTGGGTATGCAGTAGCAAAAAGTTCTTCTGGTTGTCTACTGTTGGTGTGGAGCCTTAAGATGGACTTGTGTTTTGCAATAACTAGTTCTTCTTGCCTTGCTCTCTGCTGAAATATATATAGATGCAATTATGAGAAATGGCTGGTTTGCTGCTCATTGTATCTGGCTGTGTAGCTGAGACAATTAATTGATTTGATTTCTGGGGTTCAATGTGTTGGCACTTTAGTTTGCATGACTTGGTTGTGTCTGGTGGATACTTAGTTTGCCCATTGAAGTGCGCTTTAGATTTATTGGCCTAAAGCTCTGTGCATATTTGTTGTATGCTTCTGATGGTATTAGTTCATATTAGATTGATTTCTTTTGCACATGCAATCTGACGGCTGAATTTAAACAAATCTGAGATGTGGTTAGTTGCATGTCATATTGACATAGCTCAAGGCGCTTGTGTGACTGGTGCATGTGGTTGACATGCCTTGCTGTTCTAAACAAATTTTGAAGGGATTTTTTAATAGTTTCTGGCTGATAATTGTCAGCCATTCAAGCTAGACAAGAACCTTTCTTTCTAGGTTATAAGGAGCAGTTGAACAATTACAGGCTCGAGTTTCATCTGATACTTGAGCTAATTAGTGAGCTGTGTTAGCTATGTACCTATTTGTATATAGTTGTATCTATGATGATCCTAAAACGTTAGAATATAATTTCCTCACAATTTGATAAATGCATGCAGCCACGAGCCTGTTCAAAATGCTTCTCAAGTACAGGCCTGAGGACAAAGCAGCAAAAAAGGAGCGGCTCTTGAAGAAGGCCCAGGTCGAAGCAGAAGGGAAGTCGGTTGAGGCTAAGAAGCCCATTGTTGTGAAATATGGTCTTAACCATGTTACTTACCTTATTGAGCAGGTTTTCATTTACTTTGCCTGGCACTAACCTCTTATTTTCTATCCTTATTTCTCTCGCTCATTTCCCTACTCTCCCATGGTGTGTGGGGTCCAGTTGCAATTAACGCACAATTGGAACTTGTGTTTTGCAGAACAAGGCTCAGTTGGTGGTCATTGCACATGACGTTGATCCAATTGAGTTGGTTGTCTGGCTTCCAGCATTATGCAGGAAGATGGAAATTCCATACTGCATTGTGAAGGGAAAGGCACGCTTGGGAACGGTAATGATGCGGGCATTTCCTTCATTGAGTTTCTGTCCATAAAGTATGGTTGAGAAGCATTCATATTTATCTTCTTTTCTGGCAGATTGTTCATAAGAAAACCGCATCCGTTTTGTGTTTGACCACCGTAAAAAATGAAGACAAATTGGAGTTCAGCAAAATCTTGGAGGCTATTAAGGTAGTATGCAGTTTTTGTTCTTTTGTCTCTGTATGTCAACTGATTGTTTCAACTTTTTGGCTATAAAGAAAAAAATCCTGTGCTTGGATGGCATCTGTAACTGGTTCGTCTTTTCTTGTAGGCAAACTTCAACGACAAGTATGATGAATACAGGAAGAAGTGGGGCGGTGGGATCATGGGATCTAAATCACAGGCCAAAACCAAGGCTAAGGAGAGGCTTCTTGCCAAGGAAGCTGCTCAGAGAATGAACTAGAAGTGATGAAAAAAAATGTGTTTCTTTTTGTTTAGAGAATTGTCATTTGAGGCCGATATTTTATGTTCATTTTTGTTTTTGTTCTTTCTGGCACTTTAGCACCAAAATTTTCCTTCCCAAAGTGAGATCACAATTTTTAAATTTATGCAATTGCTGTTGAACATGCTTTTCTTCGAGGTTGGTGATGATGCAGATGCCCATGGTATTTTGTCGGCTCTTTATTGCTATGGCTCTGGCCATCTTTCCTGATCATCACTTTTGGAAGTCAAGACTCCTCTGTGATGGCATTAACTAGAACAGTAGCACTTGACATGGATTGGGATGAAACAGGCATGTCGGAACAACATGAGTTTGCCGGGCGGCGATTCTAGATTAAGTTCTTGGTAGTCATTACCGAGGGGAGTTCTCGATAGCTCATGTCGAACTCCAAATACTTTGTTGAAGTACCCCGCTGAAGTTATCCTTTTATGTACCAGTAAGGATTGCATACCTTCACTCAAGCGGCCGAAACAGGGTCTCTTTGTTTCTAAGAAAATTAACGAATCTGAACACATTTCAATAAAAATTAATATTTGTATCACTCCAAAAAAATTGGTTAAGGAAAAATACCATCACCAATTACCTATTTATCAAAATTTTCATGGATGAACATATTTTTCGTTCTTTCATTTTATTAGCCATACAAATAATTATTTAAAAAAAAATACTTTCCAAATAATTGTTTTTCTATAAAAACAAATTCTCCTAAAACATGCAACAGCAGCTTCATCGACATCCATACAAGCTCCTCTATGAAGTGGGTATACTTGATACCTCGCGGGGCACCTGTTCCACCTTCATCTCTTAATCTACTTTATTTCAGAGTCCATTAAGGCTGAATCGCCGAAGGAATCTCCAATGACTGAAGACGTGAGGATCACATAGGTTTGATCATCTGATAGACCATAAATTGATCCAATCTTAGGAAAATAATCATGCATCACGAGCACAATTTCTTTCCTTAACTCCCAACTTTTGCATGGATGCCAAACTGTACATTAGGACATGCACACTGTAAAATGAATCGCCTTCACTAATCGATGACTGCAAGGCGTCTCTCTCTCTCTCTCTCTTTCTCATATACATTGTGACTGACTCTAGCTTCGTCCTAGAAACCAAGAGCCAGGGTACATACATATTTACAAACATCCTAGTCTTTATGTACATCTTTTACACTTGACGCTTCACTGGAATCTAGAGTACAATCGTAGACAGAGCCCCTACGAGTAGGATCGGATCAATTTGAAGTTTTGCAAAGTCCGAGTACTAAAGAAGTAGCCAAAAAGGAATCCCGCCTTCGTCTTCTCCTCCGGTGGTTTGGGTGAAAAGTTCCAGTTTTGTTTCACCCGCAATGCAGGTTTACCAATCTGCTTGCAAATCAAATCGATCGACTTTGGGTCAACAGGGTCACCAGTCACATCAGTCACATAAAACGTGTCTTTGGCTTTCCCAACTTTCGTAGTTATTTCTGCTCTCTTTATGCACAAGCTGTTCTCGCGAAATATCCGGGTGATATCCGACAGCAGCCCAACCCGGTCGGTTATGGACAATTCCAACTCTAGACCCTGCGTGGAAGGTAGAGGAATTTCTGAGTACATCATTTTAGGTATGTTTGACACTATGGAAATTTCATCCAGTGAAGGTTAAGAATACCTCTGATGCCCGCCTTTCAATTGCCGCTTCAAGACACTGTATAATGCGCTCTCTTTCAGCTTCCGAGCCAATCGGGAGCCCATCGATGTGCCGAATATAGAATTCCTTGAACCATGACCATATGGAAAGGGTTAAGGTGAAATTCAATGAGTAATGAACGTGCAAGTCTAACAATAGAAACTGTGCTGAAAAAGTCTAAACTGTGGATATGATGGATGATCCAGAGAAAGGTGTGAACGAGAATGTCAATGTCTATCAGTTTGATGCAATCACTTATTTTCCTCAACTGTCCTAGCTAAATAAAAAAAGGGCAAGGTTCTTCATGTCACCTGGTAAGCTTCCTTTCTCCCCGTTTTCACCATGCCGTGGAAGACCACATACTGCATATCCGTCAGCGTGCAGACAATGTCGAACAATAACTTTGGTCGGTCTTTCGACCTCATAGTGACGATGGTGTAATCTCTCTCGTCACAGTCCATAATACTCACATGGGGTCTGAGGCTCTGATCATCAGCTTGTCCGACACTACTGTTTTCAAACCTCTGGTAGTCCCTATCAGCAAACATAATCTGATGTAACCTTCTCTCCCTGCTGGTAACCCCGGGAGGCGAAAGAGTTGTCTTGGCAGTCTTCATGTTATCTCCTTTAAGGATATTGAAGAGCATTTCCTTGATTTTTGCGAGACGCTCGGGATCTTTAATCGCACAGCCAGTGGAATCATCTGTGACGTGAAGAACTGCTGCTGCCCGGGCATTGTGAGTCCATATCTCACCGTTTACTATATTGCAGTGGAGGTTGGTGAGAATTGCACATACTTCGGACAGTAGACCTGGCCGGTCAGTTCCAGTGAGTTCAATTGAGGTGTGTTCTTCAGAGGGCATCACGCCTACTGACCCTCTCAGTGAGGGAGCGAAGCTTGCACTTTTCTCAATTCTCTGCAAAATGAAGAGTTCAAGTGAGATAAAGAACCATATATCCATGGATGTGTAGTGCGAAGACCATCCACGACACATTTGATGCTGTTTTAGTCGTTGAGACAAGTCTCACGAAATGATGTCAGATGACAAATAGAAATAGTGATCTGACTTACCCTCTTAATATTTTCAATGACTTCCTTGTCTCTGATTTTCTTCCCATCATGATCCACGACATGAAAAACTGAAATTTCGGACAACAGAAAAGGACATCAAGAGACAAGATTGAGAAATTTAAACTCTTCCTTAATATTCAACGAATTAGAGAGAGAGTCCAGTCTCACCATCCATGAACCATCCCCCATCAGATGCTATGTAGGCTTTGGTTATGACAAGATTCAAATCTGTGAGCACTTGGACAACTTCAAGAAGAATCCCATGTTTGTTAACACTGTCAACCTGAAAAATGGCAGATGTTCAATTAGACAGATCCTTAGTGTCAAGGAGGCAAAAGGAACCGATTAAAACCCATCATGACTTCATAAGGCAAGTCAAGAACCCGATCAAGCTCGCTTAGGAAGCATAAAAACAGACAGAAAGCGAGAGGTTCACCTGGATAACTGTAGCATCTCCAGAGGCATTGTGGTCAACGACGACCCTGCAATTACCAGTGAGACACACAGCAAGACTTAAAAATCGTCCATAGAGAACATTTACATGGGAGATGACTGGTGCAAATCGTAATAGCAGTAACACCAGCACCCCCGACCATAACGATAGAGTTGAATGAGGTCGCGAAGCCAGTGGAGTCGGTAAAACATGTTGTATGAGGAAATGGCCCTAATAATTCTCGGTGGAAAAGACTGTAGATGAGCAGATATAACTTCCGAGGCGCTCATTGAGTAAGTTTAATGGATTCGCGTTGACATTTTAGACGAAAGCACATAGGGAGAGCCCAGCTCTATCAAGCTGGATTTCTGAAAAAGTATACGACGCGAAATTGAGAGCCAATCACTAGAATATCATGAAACTGCACAAGGAAAAGCATTTTCACAATCAACAATCGCTCCGACCCTCCGAATAACTTCATATCCGCCCAAATTTCACTCAAAACGGAGCACCGACCGACAAATCGCTCTGTTATGGCGCAAAACTTACGAAGCCATAGAAGAAAAACACTTCCTTGCCGACAAACAGTCCGTGATATCAGCGTTTGGGTATACACTAAGGCAATGATCAGATGACATACAAAAGCTACGAGTCTCTCTCTTGCATCAAGATGGTTATCAAATTAGGATCTTTATTAGAAACTACCGCACCGAAATGACTAGACGATATCGAGATTAGCAACAAATCCCAAAGGGCTAACCAGAAAGTGCGCACGCCTCAATCACCAGAGAGCAAAGAACAGAAGAACAAGAATCACCAAGAAAATCGCACAGGAACGCCAAGACCCGTGAATCTGAGCTGAAGACGAGAACGAAGGAGAGGAATGGTGGGGAGGGAAGAAGTACCTTGGTGGGTTCATCCTCCTGATGAGCTTCGCATACTCGTCGTCCATCTCTCAACAACCTCTTTCTCTCTCTCTCTCTCTCTCTCCCTCTCCCTCCTCGTGCTTCCAAGAACACCCCAAAGACCTTGAGAATTACCAAGAAAAGGAGGACCCTTTTTGCAGAGAAAACCAAAAGTGGGTTCCGAGATGATCCAATACGATCCTGTTATGACGTGGGCAATTATGGCTCCTCCAACATCCGGGGAATAATTTATCCACAGAGAGAGAGAGAGAGAGAGAGAGAAGCACTATAAAAAAGCTAGGAGAGCCTAGTAGGACAGGACTTCGAAGGAAATTTCCCTTTTTCCATCTTATAATTCTCGAAATCTGTGATTTTTTTTTGTGTGAATTGCAAAAGGAAATCCTGGCGTAGCTTGCATTAGGGTCAAAGTTAGAGTGCTTGGAATGGAATCGTGATAAGGATCTTGTTGATCTTTTAATTTTATTTTTTTCAGATCAGCCGTCCAATAGTATCACGAGTAATTTTTCGAGCACCGTAATACTATTTTATATTCATTTTACTTATTCGATGAAAGACATGTCATAACATCTATATTAATAACGAATGATTTATAAAAGATTTATTTTTTTGTGAGATAATCTCGAGTAATTATGGCAAGTGAGAATCAAAACATGGGATCTCATTTTTTTGAGGAACAGGAATCCGATTGTTTTATTACTTTGGCAAAATTTCTTGGAGTTAAAATCACAATAAGTTCGTTTCACTTTTTCAAATATCACAACATTAAATAGTTACTTTTTACCTTGAAAAAATATAAAAAATATTGAAGGAAGATAAATACTTTTTCTCAATAGAAGAACTAGATTTATGCCTTCATGGCTTGTTTTGTTCATTGGGATTGCATTTGTTTATAATGAATATGTGCCTAATTCCAAATGCACCTAATCTTGTCTCATCTTCGAATCACGATGTTTCAAATTAAGATTAACCTTAAAGACAACACTTGTCATCTTGTGAATGGAGCTTCACATGATAACAAGGAGAAAAAAAAAGCGCACATATCGCGAGGATCAATCAAACAAAAGTTATTAAAAAAGAGAACTTCTCGCGCTTAAAATTTATCAAAACAGCAAGGTGTCACATGCGATATAAGTAATCACAGATCAGAAAGTTTATCGAGGTCTCTTTCGATCGAACTTGATATGAAAAATCTACTTTCCCTTTGCTGAAGTTGGGAGAGGACTCGGTTAGGAACAGGGCCTAAGGCGGTTCCCAAATCTCAATCGATGAATGGCGATTCGTGATCATCGATTGGGTCGATCGTGCAGGGCCTTTACAAGGACAGGCGATAGTGGGAGAATCACTGCGGCATCGACACGTGATTCGTGTCATTTCGGTCGCTGTTGCGTTCCCGATCCGACCCACGTTTTTTTTTTTTTTTTTTCAATCTTCTCCACTTTTTGTCCAATCGCGTTCCCGAAAGTGGTCATTAGTAGCTGCTTTTGGTTTTGATCCCACTTAAGCTTTTAATGGATAAACTCTCTTTCCCTCTTTCTTTCTCTCCGTCCGTTCGTCCGTCGGTCCAGCCCATCGATCCACTCGCCCTCACTTTTGTTGCCCTTTCCTCGATCGATACCTTTGTTTTTAGCTTTTCCTGGGATTTTCATCGTCAGTGCCCACCCCCCCTGTCCCATGCGAATTTCTCTCTCAAAGCTCGAAAGATGCTCCCTCCCCTCTGTTGTTGGGACATCATCATCCTCGTTGATGTTTTGTTGGTGACGACAGGGGTGCTTATGATCTTTGATGCTCTTTTTGAGTGATGTTAACGAGGCCCATCTTTTTCTCTTAATAGTCATTTCCCTGTCGCTATTGGAGTGAAGTCCCGCGCGCCATCAATCGGGAACATCAATAGTTTATGCACATCCGCCCGCCCCTTTCAAGCTTGATGAGCTCCTCCCGATATTTTTTAATTTGGCTCTTCGGACAGCAAGTCGTCTTTTTGGCAGGAGATAATTGGCAGCATCATCACCTAATCTTCCTACCCCTACTCATGACAAGTTGACGAACGAACCCTCATCTGTGGTCGGAGTTTAGGCCGACCCTTTTAAACTTGGGGCTAATATCGCGAAAAGCCCTAAAATTGATACACTCAAGACAGATTTATCCCAAATTAATCAGTGTGTTTGTGACAAATTTATTATAATTGTTGAATCGAATAATATATGGCAGTTGACAGTTATATCAGTTTGGGGTTTTATCCTTCGTTTGTCACAAATGTACAAATTTATGATTTTTCATTATATTAATCCAATTTAATAGAAATCAATAGATGGTAAATTTATCACAAGTCTGTTAATTTGAGATTTTCTATAATCAAAAAATTAGTTCGAGAGTAAATTTGTTACAAATATACTAATTTAAGATTTGTTGTGATATTAACATTTAAACTCGAGAAAATACGCACTCTTAAATTTGATTTTAAAACGATGCAAGCTCGAGAGTAAGCTATCATGAAATCATCTTTCATTAATCCTATGCTATTTGTATTGATGAGTTGCCTTTGATCGTGTCACAGAATGGACTCAGTTTGGTTTTCAGATACCGACATAACAAATAGTAACCTGGCCCAATCAATTGAAAAAGGGTGGTTTGAAAACATTGGAATAAGATAAAAAGGAAAAAAATGGCAGGGATTTTGCAAAGTCTGATTGGGATACTCGCTTTCCACCTAAAACAAATCTTGCCTAGTGGGAAGCGGACACATCACCATGCCTTGCACAAATTGAACTCTTCTTGCTTTGCCTTGCTAGCTACTAGCCACATACAAAAAAACCATCAACTTCTCTCTCTCTCCCCCCCAATTCACCCTTGCTTTTCTCCAGGACCTTTACTGGTTTGATCTCCCTTCCGGTAGAATCACCGAAAGGCGACACACGGCGCTCGACTCATTGGACAAGTCGAAATTTGAAAATATTTGATTTTCGTGATCTTTTTCCTTTCGACCATTCAAAAAAAAAACGTGGGGAGCGACAGAGAATCCGTGTACGTGGAGCATCCTCGGGCAAGCTATCCTAATCCTATAATTAGCTCTCGAATTAGAACAGGATTTTTAGGTCGTGTACTTAGAATTGTCCGTTTGCGCCAGCAGCTTGCCCTAGATCTGGCTCGTGGATTCGCGGCTTTCTCGTGTCCTTCCCCTAATATCGTTTGTGGGATTTCAATGTTCGATTCGACCGGTGGTGGGAAACCACAGTGGAAATGGATGTTTGCACAAGAGGACTGTAGAGATACTTTCAACTTTTTCGGCGTTCGAAGCTAGTACGATTTGTATTAGTTTTTGATCGTGTGAACGGGCATCTTGAACGGATTAGCTTCGTGATAAGTTCAGAATTCTTGATGGATCCCTTGATTTTTAAACAAGCCCTATCCTGTGATGTGATTCCAAAGAGTGCGGACCCACCAAATTCAATTTTAATTCAGATTGCATCTGTGTTTAATTTACTGTTATTCATGTGATTTGAATCATAGATAAATTGAAACGAATTCAAAATAAGTTTTAAAGACATTAGAGATTAGTAAATGAGCTTTACCTTTTTTTTGGGCCATGAGTAAAAAGCAATGATGCGACGGTTTTTCCTTATTAAGAAACTTCAATAAATCGTGACAGTTTTCATCGAATGTTGAAACGAGTAGGACCCATATATTGATGATCAAAAATCAATTAAAAAAATGGTCACATCACTTAATAAGAAAGAACATATTCATTTGGATGTGGTTCACATGAATCAGATTCTATTTCATGTGAATCTCACATGATTAATAAGTAAAGATTTGTTTGGATCCACTTCTCAAGAATGTCGATCTTGTTCTTGGCTCCTACAAATAGAATTCCTAAAAGTAGAGTTAGTGTTCGAGCGATCTAATTCCAAGTTTTAATGGGAAATCGGATCAATTACATATACTTTTTTTTTATTTCTTCAAAAAAATTAATAAAATGTGAACTAAATATTATTTCGCTTAATGGCATCAAGAGTTGTGGTATAATGACTCTTCATTCGTTATGACTTCCGTCGATCTCTTAAGATTTGTCACTTTTTTTGTTGTCATGTACGGACATTCTTTAATGGATTTGATGTACAATTTAATGTATAGATTTGGTCTCTTTCCTTTTTTGTTAGTGTTCTCAAGTCATTGTCATTTATAAATCCGCCTTTTAATTTCTATTTATCGTAAAAGATATTTGAGCACATACTTAGGGTTCTTTTACTCAAATCTTTTTATAAAAAAGTAGTTGAGAGTACAATTTCAATTTCGAAACAAATGGCATCAAGTAGTGGAGAAAAAAAGTGACCGATTTCATTGGATATGATCTAGAACCGATCATTCCCGATCTATAAATTCAAGCTTAGATAAAATCTTATCTGTTAAAATTCCTTGAAAGTAAACGAGGGTCACTTTACAAAGGCCAAACGACGGGCCGAATGAAATGTCCTCGTGGTGCAATTCACAGGGTCTTAAGAAGTCAACACGGCGCAACATGTCCACGTCATTGCGGATGTCGCAGTGTCTTTTCGGAGACAATTCATGCTCGCATTTACTCATGCTCGATTCCTCGGATCGCGCACGCCTGCCTTTCTTTACTCCGCGCGGACTTGAAGGACGAGTCCAATTTGCGAGCGCCGCCGTTTTCAATTGAGGCGTGCACAGGATATGGTGGGGTGATCATCGAATGGGCGATTCCCTTTCATGGTCTGGCGGCCGGCGAGGCGTTGACTTTGTTCCGGACAGTGCACCGGCGGCTCGATTCCTTCGATCGCGGGGGGTGATAAGGAATAGAAAAGCGACCATCTTTTTTGCAACTAGGCTGACTACGATAGATTGCTTGTCGAGCCTTCCTTCTGATTAGTTTGCTTTGATTAGTCCGCATGCCTGGACCGAGGAAAGGATGGTCTTTTGTTTCCTTATTGGGCCTTGTAGTTTTTTGCATTTGCTCCTCTCCATTTCTAATTCCATGAAGCCTCGAGGGGCCAAAGGAATCGTGGGGTGAGCTCCATTGGCAAATCAAATTAAACGAAACCCTCACGTGAGGTCGGCTTGATCTGAAATGTCGTCTTTCTTTAAGACTATTGACCTCGCTTGATGCAACGGAAACTGCAGTTGCGTATTGCTAGGCTTACACGAGGTCGGTTCGTGTAGATATGGCTCCTACTTGAGAGCCTCGAGCATGAGGATGGAGGATTTCACACTTGCACTATGTGGAATGTGAACGCAAGCCTCACTCCTATGATGCAGGAGACGCATCATTGATCGGGAAAGAACTTAGATGGCGATGCTTCTTTATATTTACGTCGAGCTTTGACTTATTTGAACTCGATAAAACGTCAATGGTGTTGTCTTTTACAATGAATTAGGGTTTGTGATTGTACTGATAGATCGAGACCATTGCAGCCTAAAAACATTCGGATCTACATTCAATACTCATCGACAAGCTTATAAGTTGTTGTTGGGTGCTATTAATTGCCATGTTCGTAGCCTAGGGATGAATTCAACTAGCAATTTTCTCCACTGCCATGAAAGCAAGGGTTGCTGTGGAATAAAGGGTACAGATTCAAAAGTACATCAAAATTAAAATAGAAAATGAAGAAAATCAAATCAAAAGAAGAGAGCTGCGTAAGGAGACAAAGGCACTTTCAAGAAGCTTTCTTCAAGACAGTTATTTCCTCGCCGTAGTACTAACTCCGAGATATATAACAACAACAAACCGATGCGCTTCAAGGTGCTCTTCAACCACGAACTCGATCTCATAAATTCGAGAGATAAAAGTCGAATATGGATTTGTCATTACTCTTTCAACTTTCTTTTGGTTCATCGTACCTTCCGAAACAAAATCGTTCCTAAGTTCGACCAATTGATGAACCATCGATCTAAGCATGACCGACTCGTTTTTTACTTTCTTTTTGTCATATTTCCAAACTAAAATGAAGAACAGCAAGCACAATGAAAAATATAAAAATGGATCATAAGAGATATTTGAGTAAGGAAAGTTTTTTTTATTTGTTATTATTATTTTTGCTCATGGCTCTAACAGCAGATGCTGATGCGAACACAGTAGCAGTTCCAGATCGTCCTGGACGTGTTCGGGGGGAGACGCAGATACAGAGAGAGAGAGAGAGAGAGAGAGAATAAGTCAAAGACTAGTGTCCATATTCAACACGTCCTTGACACCATCTTGAAATGGAAGCAAGCACCGACCCTTAAGCCGAGATTGTCTGCACAAGACAGAAGCCATCTGGGTCCGTTGATTTACCTCAAATCACGGTGAGCTCAGTAGTACGAAGTGAGCTTGAAAGGGACAAACAGTCAACATGTTCCAACTCATTGGATGCTAAAATATCTCAAAACTACCGCGTCTGCACGTACCGTGCATAGAGAGGAAAAAGAACAGTGTCGCAACCATTCCCACATCATTTTAAGGCACCGAGTACAGGAATAAACCGAGTCCATAAGATTGACAATACATGGAGCATTTCTACGAGTCTGCATAATAGTTAGTACATACCAACAAGGAAGACAGGGAAAACACGAATCCACGACCATGTAGTCAATGGGCACGCCCAAATTCATTAATTCGATCAGAGCAGTAAACCTCAGAAGTTGCAAATATGGGTGACTCGAACATGGAAACTCAGCTAAAATTCATGAACAAAGGAGTTTGGATGTCTTGGAGGTAGTTACGCTTGTTTCAAGCTTAAAGAGGGAGGGAAATATCAAGAATCAGACATGCCAAAACAAACATCCCCTTTGAATGCAAATTCAATAATTTCTTAGAGATGCCAAAAATTCGGGTTCTTACTGTGCCATTCGGACCCTGATCAACGAATGACACTTGATGGATGGGTGATCATTTTTGACTTCACAAAGAGGGAGGACCCAAAGAAAGAAGTTCTACAGCAGCAAGATAATGAACAGAGACACCGCATCAGAAAGTTCAATGACAAATTCGTCAACAAGGCAAGAATCTGAGATCAATGAATAAAAGCATTAAACACCCTGTGCCATTAATGTCCTTTTCAGTGACTATATCGTTAATGTCCATGTACGTGAGACCACTACAGCTTCTCCATCCGGTAGATATGCTTATCCAACATCAGCTAACATTCAAGGATGATATCGATCATGTAACATGACTTAATAATCTATGTTGTATGACATCGAACTCTTCATGCAATTCAAGGAAAAAGCACGCATCAGTGCCTATGAACTCGACATGAGGGACAATCTACAAAAAACTATTGCTTAATGCATAAATAAAAGCTTCAATGGACCAAGCATATCTATGGTTAGAACAGCATTTTCAATCCGAATATACAAAAGGAAGGTTGATACTGACTCGCTGCTTATTTTGCACTTAAAAGAAAGAAGCAAAGACAAAGGAAGGTCCAAATAAGAACAGATGCAATCATAGTTTAAGTGATGGTATTATTTGCATCTGAGTCCTCTAGGCTCAGGCTTACTCTCTGATATGAAGTATTAATCAGCTATTGAGTCGAACTTCGAGGGACCAATGATGTAGAACTTGGAACCTCAGGAAACCAGGACCCAGCACAGAAGAAGCATATACCACTAAGTCATTAAGCTTAATCTGTTCCTTAGAAATTTATCATAGAAGGATAAAGATCAGAGAAGAGGAATTACCAACCTTAGGTTTCTTGCAGCATATTGCAATCTTAATGATTCCCTACATGAGACCGCCATGAAAATATTTGCTTCAAACTTTTTCAGTCTTCGATTTCAAGGTCAAGAATAAATAATTCACCAGAAAACATATTTGATCGATGCAGAGGTTTACTTAGAAAGTAGACAAAAACCATGATAATACGAGTGTCCATAACCCACCAGAGTAATATTTTCAAGATCACCACTTTGACAACAAGAAAAAGGATGCCAAAATTTGAGGTAGAGATATGACACAGCAAACTAAAGCGGCTATTAGTTGCAAGTGAAGAGTGATACGCATTGGAAAGCCAGATGATAACGACTATTGAAGCAATTCAAGAATAGCAGAGTTCTGAAAGAAATTTGGCATATATGATTATGAATCACTCTGATTTCACAAACGAGCAGATCGTCACTCCACTGAGGCCTAGACAGAATCAATGACTAAAGATGGATCTCTACACTATCAACACACCTCTGAAATAAGTAAGAAGAAAACCTCAAAGCTCAAACCCAAGCTATTTGCTTGTGCAACCTCTCATCTGCAAAAAGGACAACACAAAACCAAAAACCACATGAATAATCAATAAGAAATGCATCTCCAATCAATGCGAAAAGGACCAGATACCAAAAATCCTTCCATTTACCTGTATATGGAGACTTAAAGCCATGAAATTGGAAGACATTTTTGGAGGAAGCAGACCAAATCCAGTTCCTTCGGGAAAGAAAAATGTGTTCCATCTCCAAAAATATGAACTCACTAGGTACAATATAGAAGAAACGCCATTACGACCCAGAAAAACACGCGTCTTCCCCAAAAAAACTCCCCTAAATTCCTCCTTTTATCTCGAATTTTGATAACCATTTTTTAAGAGAGAAAAAAAAATCCACTACTGTCCTCCTGACCCTTGAGAATCATCCTTAGCAGCTGACTGCTGCTGCTGGTGTTGATGTTCTTGATGCTGATGCTGCTGTTGTGACCTACCTTGCTGACCCATCTGTTGATAAATCTGACTCAGAGTCTGTGGGTTCAACACCCCAATATGACCCTCTTGAGCTGACAAACCGAGCTCCAATCCAGGCAACTGCTGATTACTCATACTCCCACTCAAAATTGAGCTGAAACTCATGTGACCCATGTTAGCACCCGCCATGTCGAACCCCGGGAACCCGATCTTCTGCAAGTAATTGGACCCCTCGCCTCCCAAATTCGCCGCGGCAGCAGCCGCAGATGTCGACGCCGATCCGAACCCGAACCCACCGACCCCAGGCCAGATACCCGCCGTGACGTGATGGGGCCTTCCCAAACTCCCGCCCCCGCCGGCCATTGCCCAGCTGTGCCTGCCGCCCGGCCCGACGCTCGGCCCGCCCAGGTCGTCTAGCTTCTGGTGCAGGCCGGCCGATATGGTTGCGCCCTGCTGCGAGACGGAGCCGGTGGCGCCGGCGAGGGCGGAGGCCGGGATGGTGCCGGTCCCCGTGGCGGCGATGATGGAGGGCTCGGCCTGCTGGAGGAGCCACTGGATGGTCTCGCCGTCGGACTTGTGTCCCAGCTCGCGGGTCAATTGGAAAATCCGGGCAGCGCAGAGGGCGGGCATTCGGATTCTCCGGCCCCTGCCCTCGACCTTGGTGTGGCGGTCCTTGTTGGAGCTCCGCTTGGGGGCTAATTGCTTCTTCTGGTCGCTGTCCTTGTCCGCAATCACAATCTGGAAGTCTTTGATCTCCGCCGGTTTGTTCTCTCCCATGTTCTGAGCCGGCGTCCTCTGCTGCTGCTGCTGATGGTGGTGGGACTGAGGTAGGCTCAAGAAACTGGGCACTTGCTGCTCGTGATGATGTTCCAGCTGTTGCTGCTGCTGCTGCTGCTGCTGCTGTTGATGTTGATGATGATGATGATGGTGCTGCTGCTGCTGCTTCGAGCCCTTGGGATCCATGAACAGGGCCAAAAGAGAAGAGGGTGTGCGTTTCTCCGTTGTTCCGATTGAAGGGAAAAAAAGATGGAAAAAAGAACGACAGAGGGCACCCCAAAAAAAAAAAAAAAGACAGGTTTTTTTTTTTTTTTTTTTTAAGACTTTGATGAGCTTTCACTGTTTTTGGCAATGTCTTCATGACAGACAGACACGAGCGAATTTTAAAATTTAATCGTGTAAAAAAAATAAAAAAAAGGAAAAAAAAAAGACGAATACTTTTCTTTTAAGCTTTTTACTACGGGGGTTTAGTCTAGCCGCGTTGTTTTGTCGTCCAGACAAGAGCGTATCCCGTGCGTGACTTTGCCCCTTTTTTCGCTGTCGGACAGGTTCTTGACCGGTCCGAAAGCGAGACGAGACGACCCGACTCGACCCGGACCGGCCCGGCCCACTTCAACCGCCAGATTTTTGCCTGCGGAAGCACCGCAGTAAAAAGCCCCGCCCCTCTCATTCCCCACATTCCCAAAACACACGACCAAATTCGATTACCGCAATGACCGTGTCCTAAGGAGGGGGGAAAAGAACGAATCGACTCCCGAGGTGGAGGGCCGCCGCCGCGGCTACACGTGTCGGGTTGGTGGTGGGGTTTTCTTCTAACCCACTCCAGGCCCATCAACAATCTCGCAGATAGGGGAAGAGGGAGAGAGAGATGGATAATTTGGGGGGGGGGATGCTACGCTCGTGACGATAATTAATGTCGTGGGATCGGAACAGAATGAAAGGAAAAACAACCCGCAGGTGACGGATGGACCAGCCCAGGACCAGACCCGACCGGACAGAGGGAGTGCGTCTGTTGCTCGCTTTGCTCTGATTTTTTTTATTTTTTAATTTTAATTTTTTTCCTTTTTTGGGAAGAGAATTTGGGGGAGGTGGGGGCGTTTTTCGTAGCATTAAAAAGGGGAGCTTTAACTCGTTTCACTTTTGTTTATCTCGGTCGGTGGGCCCCCGAGTTCCATGGGCCCAAGCCCCCCGTCGAAGTTGTTCCATCTCCTAGATCTCCGTGGGGTTCTGTGTGGGGGGGATCTATATATGTGACTTCGGGAGCTCGCATACCACTGCGATGAGCCCGCGACTGCGTACCTGAATGTCTCTCACAGAGAGAGAGAGAGAGAGAGAGAGAGAGAGAGAGAGAGATTCCTAGGTTTTTATTTATTTTTATTTAATTTATTTTTTGAAGTTGGAAGCAGAGAAACAGCTGGAGAAAAGGACATGAAGCTCCTCCTCCTCAAAAAATTCCAATGGACAAAGATGCCCCCGTTTCATTAAGGCGGATGGTAACCACCCCGGCTTTCTTTAATCACTCCTTCGAAAAAACCGTCTTTTAATTACCTGCCCCGTATCTTCTTTTGGTACCTTAGATTCATAATTTTCATTAATTTAACAGTCGTCATATTAATTAATGTGGTTGGAGAATAAATATCTGAATACATACATATATATATGGGTGTGTGTGAATTTTCTTCTTCTCTTTTTCTAATTTCTTTTGACTTGAGAGCCTCTCAATTGTATATCCGGGATCCGTCACTTTCGGCCAAGGAATTTTGTGTTTTTCTCTCTTCTTCCTTTGATGACCTCACCAGCTTTCCCACAGGAAAATAAAATAAAATAAAAAGAGAGAGGAAAAAAGAACAAGGAAATCGAGCTGGTGTATTATTGGCACGTATTCATACACTATTTGCACGTATTCATCACTTCTAGTGGCGTATTGCGGTCGAACCCTTTTGGCCGCGGACTTGTATTTTTGGCCCAAAAGATTAAAAAATTCAAGAATCAAAGTTATAAATGATGAGGAGGCATGACCGGTTGGGCATAATTAGCCTAAAGTTTGCTTTGACATTCAAAATTGCAAAGGATGTCATGTTTGAATAACTCGTTAGAGCCTTTTCCCCTATCATAGGAGCTACGAATTTAATGCAAAGGAAGAAGAAATGGATCGAGCTAAAGCCTCTTTGTGAAAGCTCGTGCTCTCGAAAAAGAAACGTTAAAATTTCGGATTTTTTAAATTAACTTCATATGTCAAATTTACTTAGAATTATTCTATCTGCTTTTTATACAAGCTAGATCCCAAAAAAACCAATTATGGGTACAAATCAAAAATTGATGAGTGTGAAAAATGTGGGCGGCTTGCGGTTTAGTAAAAGATGAAAAAAAGAAAAAAGAAAAAAGAAACTTGCATGAACTGTTCTGTCACCATAATGCAGACCCCATTCCACTATCTCCCTCCCCCTCCGAATTATTAAATTTATCTGCTTTTATCTTTCATCATTAGTCTCTCAACTTGAGCGAGAAGCAAATGACTTTAGGAATTGGGGATGAATCACACACAAGGGACGGAATGATTGGCTCTTTCCCCTTTCTTTTTATCTTCTTCCTTAGCTTTAGCTTTGATGCTGAGAAGACCAATTCGATTGGGGTTGCCATCGATGATGATGATGATGACAATGACGATGATGATGGTGATGATGATGGTGATGGGGATAGGGGAATGGGGATTGAAGATTGGCGGGGGTACGTGTGTGTACGTGATTGAATTGGGGGTCACAGATGCTTCCCATCGTGGGGACAAAAGGAGGCCCCCCCTCCTCTCCTCCCCTCCTCTTTCTTGAAAGCTAGCTGTTGAAATATACATCAACACCACACACACACATCCCCCTCGGTTTTTTTCCAAAGATTGGAAGAATGGGGAAAAGATCATTGCTTTCATATTAGGGTTTTCCCTCTTGAGGGTCAATCATTAATTTCTAGAGAGAGAAAGAGAGAGAGGGATAAGGTTGAATATTTGCATGCATGTTTGGTCATGATCATAAGCCTCTCTCTACGCCTCCCTTCTCTCTTTTTCTTCCTTTTTCTTTTCTTTTATTCCCTTAAAAAAAAAGGTGTGGGTGGTGATAAGCCTTTGGGTGAGATAATGGGAGAATGGAGGGAGCACCATTGGAAACGAGCTTCAATCAAGGCAGCATCGGTTTTGGTTACTTCCCATCAGTGCCGTGAGATGTGGCTTAATTTCAAAGATTTCACTATCAACCAACAAACTCTCTTAGAACTAATGTGCCATTCACATAACTTTTTGGACCTTATGGAGATAAAGATAAGAGCATAATGAGATCTTTTAAGCCCGAGCTATTCGGGTACCTTCTCAAGTCAAGTTTGAGATAGCTAATGCTTATGTGAATAAATTTATGTGCTTTCTTGAGTATCTCAATTATTTTAGAAATTGCCCGCTCATAAAATTAAACACAAAAATATATGAAAATTGTATATAGTCCTGTGACACGTATGCGGGTCTCGTTGAGTCGATCTCTAGTTTCCCGATTGCCTTTCGAGCCAAGCTTGAGTAGAGCATGTTATACTCGATCAAGCTCGAGCTGGATTTCTAATGCTGATTGTGTGATTCAAGTCAAGTCTAGTGCTCGAGCCTAGTAATAAACTAGGGGTGAGTTGTTTTAGAGTCGGTCCGAATTCCACTTGAAACCCGTGTTGTCGAAACAGGTTTCCCAGTTTTTGAAATTTCTTTTGCCTTGTACACCTTAGAAACTGGAATCTATCCTATCAATCGATTCCAAAGTCTACAAGAGAATCATCTAGTTTTTTTTTGTTTCATTTTTGGTTAAGTGAAATAAAAGTAAATGTAATAACAAAAATCATAATTTATCAATAGCAACAATTCATTAAAGATGAACATGTAAAATAAAAGAAAAAATAGAAATTTCAAAATATGTAATCACGGTTTATTGGTTTCTGATTAGGTTCTTACCCAAGAATTGGAAATTGAATTGCATAATATTAGTTCCATAAAAATGGAATTAGAGATTGGATTGGTTCCTATAGTTAATTCGGTCCACTTCTTAGTCCTACCCTGAACCCATGCCTCACCTTTAGTATGATTATATCTCTACTTTTGGGCCAAAAAAGAAATCTAATAGGTTAGACTGCTTGATTGAAGTGTGAATTTTTTTTTATTGAATAGGTAAACAGTTGACTTAAGGCCTTCGGTAAGAACTAGCCTCATCGATACTATCTACTCAGTTTGAAGAAGGTATTTAGTAGATTTGGTCTAATAGATCACGACAATCACAATAAAAAAAACACCGATCTTTCAATGATTTCTAAATTGTGATTGACTTTATACACCACATTAATCATAACCTACCCAATTTTCTTCCTTCAACCCATTATTCAACATATTGATGGAGAAATTGTCCAATTAGTCCTAAATTTATTATTTGGATGTCCAATTGTCCAATTAGTCCTAAATTTGTGTGAAACTTCAATATACTCCTTTTGGCCAATCTTTGATGGAAATCACTAATATTACGGTGTGTCGCATAAGACGACTGATAATGATTAAACCGTCACATTAGTGATTTCCAATAAAAATGAGCCGAAATGTGTACATTAGAGTTTCGCGCAAAGGCCTCGCACTGAATTGCAAAATTGAAAAAATTAGGACTAAACTGGCATTCATACAATTTGTTTATGATTAATTGGGTAGTTTTTCTTTGTATTCATAAGGTTACATTATTATCTTTGACGGTGGTTGGATATCTTTCGCACGAAAGAGAAGGCAGGCGGTGTCATGCATTAGTGACCCCCTAAGCGCATCTCCAACCCAAGTCAAATAGGCCAGTCTAAAATTTAGAACCTGCATCATACGAGCAGCTCGATCTAGAAGGTCGGGTTTGCTCACGGTTTTCCCTATTGAACCCGGGTGCGGCGTTGTCCAACGCGTGTTCTCGGAGGAAGACCGTCACCCACCGTGATCTTTATTCTGACCTTTTTGGGAGGGAAAAGAAGGATGGTCGCTTGGTCTTTCTGCTAATGGAAAAGAAATCCTGGTATTGACATTGCTTCTTCAATCAGCCTAACGCAGCCAAAGCACAATCGCGGTGCAAATGGCAGACCCGGTGCCCTGTCGGTTTGCCTTTTCACGTACGACGACGACCATTTTGGTTTCTCTTTTATGAGGGGTTTTCACTAATCTCGCCGCATCTTCAGTTGGCTTCATTTCCCTTATGGGGAAATCCCGCCGAAAGCCATGTCCTAAACATGCCATACGAATTGCCTGCTCTGCTCTTTCCTCAAGAAAATGGATATTTCTATCGTGGCGTAAACGGAGAAAGACTTTCGCTTTCATCTTCTGGTTTCATTTCTCACGGTTGCTGTGTTCTATCATGTCGCAATCAAAAGCGGGCCATTCACGTTGAAATCGGAAGGTTCATGGAGGACTTTTTTTCATTTGCTGAAATATCCCTTGTCGATTGATAACGGGTTTTGCATAATTTTTATATACATGTGATCTATTTTTACTTATTAACTGAAACTTTTGAATTGTACTTTCTAATACGGTATCAATACCATGTACTATCTTACAGGCATACACGTACACTTTCACCCATAAAGTTTTACCATGTACTTTTTAATAACTACCTTTAGCCTCACCCAAATGGCTAGCTAGGTCGGGATTGTGCCTAGCAGAACCACGCATGGAATCTCACGCTTCTCAAAAAAAAAAGTGAAATCCTCACCGTTCGGTCCATTCGACAGACTTCTTGACCATCATGAAAATTGAATGCCGTTTCCATATGCATTGACGGAAGGAATGACTTTCTTTTGTCATGGAGGGGATGTGGAGAATATAAGTGAAATTTGGAAAAAGGACGGAGTAGTTGCACCACATTAAATACGGGGTGAGCCAACCACACCCTCAGCAAATTGCTGAGGCTGCCATAAAAGAAGCCACAAGAGAAGGAATCTCTAACTGAATGGCCACTCTTTGACAAGAGGAATGGACCTTACCCATTCTCCTCTCATGTCACCATCCAAACAGGGCCTATCCCTTTCTTTCCACTTGAAGAATTTTGGTTTGGCCTTTATCTTTATTGCGTCATTGAAAATGAAAAATCCTAATTAACTTAAACTCCATAAATCACTTTCTTCACAATTTTAAAGTACATAATATATGAATTTAATGAGTTGTTGACTATTTTTTTTTTTGGTGGGTTTTTATTTTACTTCTATTTTAATTTTCAGACTTTGTCCGTTTTCTTACAAAGCGTAAGAATCGAAATCTATACTTGAAAACTAAATTGTCTTGAGAAAGTGGGAATTTGAACTTCTCATTGCGTTGTAACTAATTAAGTAACTACCTTTTAACTAGTATTGCAGCACATCAACTGCTGGTGATGGACAACCCTTCTGAAGGTGGGAGTTTTGAGATTCAAAAGAGAGCTTGACAGTCCTGGCAAAGCATAGATTCCATTTGGGTACGAGGTGGTCCCAAAACGTATCTATCGTGAGGGCACAAAACCACTGCCATGTGCCTTATCTGCAAGAATTTTGTGGGGTTTGCAGTGTGGAATCAGCTTGAAAGTTGAAGGGGGAAAAAAGAGATATCTCTTTCACCAACAGAATCAAATTTCAATGGTAGGTTGAAAGTGTCAGTCCTTAAAAAAAACTAGGAACAATGATTGCCGACCTCGATGGCCCGTGAAGTTTCACGTCTTTCTACCTAGGGATTACAAAATGGAAGTCACGCATGAAACATAGTCTCCACTCACGGCTAATCTATCTTCGATATAGCCAAGTGTGATAGTCAAATGCTTTTCTTAGATCGCTTATTGAGTCCGGAAAGTTGATTCGCTGTAGATGCATTTCTTGGTATGGCCGATAACCTTAGATTTCAAATACATGACAAGCTTCCCATTAATGCTTTTAACCAGTTTGCTATTCTGTTTCCATTGGTCCGTCAATTCTATCCTATCATCACGTAGGCATGGTACGATCAGGCTGGTCGTGGCTCCTATATCTCTAAATAAAGTTTTCATCTAGGCTGCAGCAATTGATGGTCTAGCAAGTGGGTCCGATCCCATCACGGACACTTGCCAGGAAAGATATGTAAATCAGGAAACCCAACTGCTTAATTAATTCGAGCGGGTATCATTATAGCCCAAAAATTAAGAGGACGTGATTTGAAAGTAGCAAAGAAAAGCCATCTCTTTTGCTTTAGAAAGCAGAAAACCAGCGGATGCTGGTGCTTATAGGCTCAAGCTTTTTCCCAACCAGTAAGGTTCGAGATCTCGCTTGTTTCTCGTTTTAAACTGTTTTCCTTTGGTGCAGCAGGTAGTGTACTTGATGAGGACTTGGCGGCTCGCTCGGGCTCCACCGGTATCTGAAGTGCTAAACAGTGGATTCGGGATGGTCGTCTTTTCTTCCCCTTTTACCTCAAAAAGCCCGACCCGATCGAATTTGATCGAAATCAAACCTGCCCGGGCCAAAAACACAATGCACAAGTCTCTCCTTTTTGGGGATTGAGGCTTGGGATGGCGAGATCTAGCTCAGCCGCTGGACGTCTGCGCATTTGAGAAGGTCTACTGCTTCCACTCAGTTGAGACTATTGACACTGCGTTGGCGAGAAAAAGTAGACCTACACCAGAATGTGAGAAAAACGCCTACATGCCAACGAGTCGACATGTCACCCCCATTTTAGAAAAAGTGGTTCATTTATAGAAGCTCGTCCTGTGTCCAATCTTCCGGCCCACCTACCAAACTAATAAATTCACTCTAATTGAGGAAAACCCGGCATGCAGAGAGAGTTTGTCTGCATATCTTTTTCAGCTAAAAAAGCCAAGTTGCAGAATAACACAGACGGTCGTCCCAGAGTGAATTGATGGGGTTCGGTAAGAAGCAAAACGAGCGAGGTTGAGCAATTTATAAAGGAGAAATAAGAAAGTTGCTACGACATCTGCTCATCAGGGTCACCCAAGTGCGACGACTGATGCAGGGGCCTGCATGCGCTCGCGTGCACCAATCCATCCAATTGGGAAAACAAACTCCAGATTTTTCTTTCCATGCTTTCGAGATAAAGAAAAGAACAAGCCAATCATGTGACGGCAGTCCTATGTACAAATTCCAACAGACTTGCAAGTCTGCAGAGAGTATAATTACAATTAAGGTATGTGGGATTCAAAGCTCAGCTACCCATGGAAGGCCCAAAATACATGCAAATAGGCGGGTTGATCCTAAAGATAGCAAGTATTGCCGAGGGAATAATCCATATCCCGTCACCACATATTAGACCTGAAGCAACGGCTCCTGCAAAATCCTCTGCACCCTTCCTATTAATTCTCTCCCAGATGAACAATATTATGGTCCCGACAAACATGTCGATTGCAAAGTAGGCTCCAATGTAGAATGGGACAGCCATAGCCATTGGAATGGGGATGAACTGTGAGACCTTCTTGGGAGTCATGTCCCTCAGGAGGTTTATAACCAGAGCTGCAACGAAGAACCCTAGACACATGGCGAGACAGTTTTTGGGAAGCTCAGAGAAACCCTCGATGCCCAAGATTGCCATTTCCCTGAATATTACACCATATGGTGCTTTGTATGGTCCATCAGGTGCCCCAATATCAAAAGCAGTCCAAAACAACCAAAATGTGAGTGGGGCAATGATGCAACCCATGCCTGTTCCTATCAGCTGACTCACAAACATGGATTTTGCAGATGATAAAGTTAGATAACCTGTCTTGAAATCTTGCATAAGATCAGCGGCTGTTGAGACAATGGCCATCATAACCCCACATGCTGCTAAACCAGCTACCACACCTCCGTTAGACCCAACCAAAGATGCAATCATGAAGAGTCCAATCTTCCCATACGTCGAGGCCAAGCTCCAGTCCGTTAGGCCACTGCCATAAGAGTTGCAGAAGGCAAGTGCTGGAGCAATAATGTATGAACTTAGAACCAGATACCAACGAAGAGGTGGAAAAATCATTGGAATTGTCGCGGTGGATATTGCAGCGAGGCCCAGATAGCCAGATGCTGCAAACCAGGAGGGTATTCGGTCTTTCAAAAATACCTGATCTCTTTTCCTTTGCTCCATCACTATCTTGGAACTCTCACTGTCTGCATTATTCACAAGAATCAAACACTAGACAAGGGCTATCTGAGGGGAAAAAGGAGAGCCTATGGATAGATGTTCAAGGACAATTTTCTTCCACAGGCACTAAATAAAAGTGAAATGAAATGACTCTCGCACTAGTAGAGAAGATACATTTATTTTACATTACAACTAGATAATGAATGCCCATTTTTAAGAACATGGAACTAAAGATGTCAAAAAAGAACAGAAGAAGATAACACAAACATTCAGAGTATACTACCATCCTGAGCACGTACCCAGAGTCAATAATCGAAGCTCGATATATATGATCTCATTTAGTCGGTTTCGATTAGATAACCTGATCTAAAGATCATTCAGCAATCAGATGAAATATCAATGGTGACTCGAAGAAGCAGTAGGTCTGATACAGGGTGCTTGCTAGAATATGCAACAGATTGGCCACATTAATTATAGAAAGAATTTCTTAGCATCTTTTACCACTCTAATAAACCTTTTAGCTCACAATTAGGTTTCAGATGCATTTTATTTTAAGAATTCATCATCTATGCAATTGATGAGAAAGCCCTCCCATCATGAAATGACAATAAGTAGGCATAGGCCAATTTTTCATCCACTAGCTTCAATTATAGCAAAGCAACCTGATTGATGTCCTTACCAAGAGACTCCATGATGATCGGCAGGTTGCTAGTCTTGCTGCCTTTGTTGGACATCTCTTTAACAGTTATTCCTATTATCTTGATCAAATTGTAGAGACCATCCCCGAGAATGAGTGAAATAGCTATGAAAACCTGAAACAGAGAGGAAACAGTGAGAAAAGTTGCTCCAAAGTGAGTAAGCAATAAGAAAATTTCACAAAAATAATGTGCCATCTCCTACTCATCTTCATCAGCCAAGACAAAATTTTGCAAGCAAACACATCAACAACAAAACTTGTGCCTGGTGCTTATCTAACGGTACATACGGATCCAAGCTAGTAATTAACATAAATGTTCTTGTGCAATACCTTATATCCATAGAGACCTTTGAAGTCATTGCTGCCAAGATCAGCCGGATACCAATCCCCAGCATGTTGTGAAATGAAAGGCCAGAGGAAACCCCATGATATAATTGCCCCAAGTAGAACAGAGCAGTTAACTATGTGGGGACAGATTAGGCCGCATCCAACATAAGTTGGGCTAAAGTCAAAATAGAACCTGCATGAAGAGCATGATGCATGATCAGTACAAAATCCTCAAGCAGTTTAGCAAGTGCTGGAAGTAAAACATGCAAAGTCAACACTGAGCGGCAGGCAAGCATATGTGTATGTGAGAGAGAGAGAGAGAGAGAGAGAGAGAGTTACGTGTTCTTAAACAGAGTCAAGCCAAGACTAGGGAATTTATCAAATCCACATGAATCGCCAACACCACTGAAGAACCACTTGAAGCAGCTCCATGATAGACTCATGCCCAAGTATTTTCCAAGGCAAGTAACTTGCTTGCTGGGAAATCAACAGCAGAAAATCAGATAATGCAGAACTAGTTAAGAGAGATATCCAGAGTGAAGTAAGATCATAAAGAGTCTACAGACTAAAGTTACGTTGGCTGCTTAAACTGTTTTCCTGATTAGTAAATTTTTTTGCAGTTTGTATAAGGAATCTTTTAACACTTTAAGACTTAATTTAGTGAATGTAGACTACAGATGGGGAATGTTTTCCAGTTCCATCATTTCAATGGAATCCCAATCATCTGATATTCAAAGCTGCAAACTTTGCGAGCAGAAAGTAGAGCAGTATGAGGCATATGGTTTCCTTCAGCCTTGCTTACCCAGCAAGTTCAGCTCCACTGTATGTGTGGAAGCTGTTTATTAGCATAGCTGTTGCAGTCCCACTTGGATAAGTAAGTTTATAATCCATGACCATAACCTGTGATAATCGAACAGAGAAAAAAGAAGATTAGGACAGGATGACAAGCAGTACTGCTCATGATGCTCACAAAAATATATTTATGGCATAATAATTCAGATTTCAGCCTTGGAAACCTACAAATTGAGTATGTACATTCATAATATGTTCTACTTTAAGCATGGATAAGTCGTATCTACTGTCACCAACCTTTCGAAGAGGAACAAGGCTAAAGAGTCCCAGAAAGCTGACAACAAACAAGAATCCAATCATCCATCCCAAGCCTGGATTTTTAACATCTTCTGCCCGATTACCAGGATAATCAGGACCAATGAGCTGATATGTCCTTTCATCCATTGCAATCAAGTATGAACCAAATCCACCTGTCAATAATCAAACAAGAAGTTAAGCCCATAAAAATAACGAAGTGATTATCAAAATTTATGTGGGAAAAAAAATGCTAAGAAGATGTTCAAATATAAAGTTGATCAGACCATTTAAGCATCTGCATCTGCATCTGCATCTGCTCGATGACCTAACCATACATCAGAATCGTAACAAAGATTAACAATGTAAACCCGATGCCATCCATCTCCATCCATCAGCCAATAATGGAAGGAAAATTTTCCAAATAGACAGGCCACCAGAAATCGTCACGGTCATATGAACTTGATAAAAGAAATCGCACGACGGAGCTTTAATACCATTAGCATTCTAAAAGCAATTGCCAACGATAATAGCAACCACCACTGAATGGACAGAAAACGCATGGCAATCCCACAACGACAACAGTCAAATTAAGCCTTTTAGCAACCATTTGATTGCTTAAGTGCAGCTCAGCCTAACAGCAACAACAGCAGAGCTCAAAATGCAATCAGCATGAAAAAAACCCACTAAACCAATCTACATCGAATTCTTCCACCATTCATCTCGGGGTGCCAAAAAGAGAGCAAAAAAAAAAAAAAAAAACTGACCGCTGAAAGCCAGCCCGTAGCACGCGACCACGCAGGTCTGGATCACCGTGTTCTCCTGGCGAGTGAAGGGCGCGACCGAGAGGCCCAGCCGCGACAGGAACCCCGTCCACGACTTGACGAAGAAGAACCCGAGCAGGCCGGCGGCGACGTTCAGGGACGGTATGATGCCGACGGTGAGGTTGAGCTTGTGGGTGATGATGCAGAACAGGGTCCCCAGGACGGCGCTGACGGCGAGCCCTCGGACCGTGATCTGGTCCTTCCAATCCGGAATCCTCTCCTCCACGTCCCCATCGACGCTCTTGCCCGGATCGTGCAGCAACGGCTCCGATATCTCCGTACCCATCGACGGCAAACGTGCAGGATAGAATCGAGCGAGCGAGCGAGCGAGCGAGAGAGTGTGAGAGAGAGAGAGAAGGGTGAATTTGACCGATGATCTGATCACGATGATTCTGGAGAGAGAAAGAAGGGTAGATACGGAGGGAGAAGATTGGAAGAGCTGTTAAGCAAACCTTCCACTGATGAGGGCCTCCCTCCCGCGAGGGGCGAGGAGGCGGGGCTGGGTAGCTGGACGGGTCCAATGAGGAGGTGCCACGTGTCCCGCGGGCACTGCTGCTTCGCGGCTAAGTTTTTGTCTACGAGTGCCGCCTCCAATTTTTCGGCTGGACACGGAGGATTCCCCATGGGGGCTGACTTTCGGACAGTGGGATAGGGAGGAGGGGCAGTCGAGGCCCATCGCATTCAATATTTTGTTTGGAACTTGAGGAGGAGTGGAGGCTTTATCTTTCTAGCCGGCGTTTGATGGCGACGGATCGCAACTGACGATCGAAAATAGAACGGGAAAAAGTAACTAAAATGTCTAGAGGCGTATAGATGGAATCTCGAGTGATCGGCGAAACGCCATATCAGATGTCAAGCACGTTGAAGGAATGGAAAAGGGACTGGCTTTCAAAAAATATATGATTTGGAGAACATTCTACTGAAAATGACCATTTATTTAACTTTAAAAAAATGAATGGATGAAAATTGTACGAAAACGTTTAAACATAGATTGTTAATGAATATTAAAATATTTTTTATTGATTAAATATTTCGAGCGACATAAGCAATCAATAGTTAAAAAAAAAAATTACGTATGATTCGTTTTTTCATGAAATAAATAGAGCTTGAGGGTTATTCATATTTCTTAAACAGTCTGCATGGCCCTGGGCTGTTGCCCTGATAGAGAGGGTGAGAGAGAGAGAGAACAAAATGGCCCTTTGGAAAAAGCTTACAGGGGTCAGCTCCCCGGGCCCAATTCCAACTATTATGGGCTGTCTTTCGACCCAAGCCGAGTTATCTTCACATGGGCTTGCTTGCAAGGAGCTGAAGCTTGCAATGGCCATCGCGGGTGGTGGCTGTCCACCGGCACGACGTCATGAATTCGACTCCGTTCGCAACTCTAAGTTTGAGTACTTCGTGACATGTTTTAGTTCTTCAATTAAAAAAAAGTAATGACATTGCAAGTACCCAAATTATATTTTAGTTTCAATTAAGTAAGTGAACTAAGGTTGTGCAAAAGAACTGGGAATTGCCCGAAACTGGATAGGATTGACCCAGAACCGGTAGTTCCCATGGAGACGGGAGTGAAATTGCTCACCTGCTTACTCGGACGAGACCGATTCATATTTCAATGATGAATTGAGATTATCATGTGCATTGCAAATAACTTGGATGAATTTGGCATGAGATTGGTGTGGAATTTAAATTCGGTGACATGTTTCCTTATCTTTTAGCCAAACACATATAACCTGTTTGATAAAATGTTTCAAAGAGTTGATGTGTTTGAAATGAAATAGCATGTTTTAAGTTAAGATCAAATTGGTTTCGTGTGACTTTATTTCATTGATTTCACATATTCCGAAATGATTTTTGTATACATTTGGTTTCAAGTTCAATTGAACTTTTTCAAGAATTCAAAAGGGTTTTGGAAATCATGGTTTTATTGGGAACATTTAGACCAATTCCATAGATCCATCTGAGAATCAGATTGGACCAACAATTTAGTTTTTAGGTGGATTTATAGAACCAATGGGCAGTTCTCGGTTCTAATTTTTGGGAATTGATCCTTTGTGAGTAGTTTCTAGTTTCAAGGTGGGAACTATCCACTCAGCCTATGCTCACCCCTAAAGTGAACTCTTCAAAATCTGCTTAATTTAGTATTTCCATTTAAAAAATATTGATGGCATGAACTAGATTGGACAACTTTGTTGTTAGGTGGCCATTAATTATATAAAGAAATTGTCTAAAAAATCTCAAATCTATTATACAGCGGCTAATTCAGTTTTAAATCTTCCGATTTTGCCAATTTAATTCTAAACTTTTTGATAACTTGCCAATTTATTTTTAAACATTTCAATTGTGCCAATTTAGTTCATCACTATGAATTGAGCATAGTCACTTCCCATCACTACAGATTGAGTTGCCATTACTATCACCACAAATGACAATGACAACACCACCATCACCACCAAAGACAATACAGCACGGGCACCACCATGCTGGGTTGAGGTCGCGCAGAGGTTGGCCATGATTTAAATGAAGGTTGATCCAGGAGGTGTGAGAGAAATAGATGGAGTGAGATGGAGTCGAGCATGGTCGAAGAGAAATCGACATTGGCGCTGGCCAGGTGCAAACCAAGGAGGAAGAAAGGAAAAAACAAAAAGCGAAAAAGAATAAGCGAGCCTCCTCACTTGTTATACATACTTTTATCGAGTAAGTAGGTCATGTCAGCAAAATACCCACACCACGAGGGGGCAAATTTTTTGGCAGAGACACAACATTGAGCCAATCTTGTGTCATTTCCTCTTATAAATAAGAGAGTAGTCATGGTAGCGACCAATCCACGCTCTTCTAGGGCTAGCCCGAAAGTCAGCTTCGTCTTGGGAGAAGATAGGTGAATTTCTTCTGGATTTCAGCTTTATAGAAAATTTCCATTAGGTAAACTAAAAATCTCAGACATTTTTATCACATTTCAAGAGAATTGAGAATAGAGGTAGCTCACATGCTTTGATAAATATAGTGATTGTGGTACTTCTCATAAAACTTTTGGACTCAAGCAAGATCTTAAACTATTTCATTTGAAATTTAGGACGTATAATCATGAGGTATTCCCTCTTTAATGGGGAAGAAAAATGTTCATTAGGAAGCCAGGGATGCAAAAAGCCGGGTTTCCAAGGCATTGTATTGGGCGAATCCAAGCAGCCCGCTATAACTGTAAATCAAATGCACATGCGCTGGTAGACCTTGCATGGGAGGCTAGACTTCCCCCTTGCCATGATGGAGGAGATCCAGATTCCATGTAACGATGACCTGGTGATCCAACTCCGGATCGTTCACCAAAAACCAACAGCGTTTCTCTCATTCTACATTGATATGCATATGATTAGACCCTTCCCTCGAGATCCTCTGCTTTTCCTTTTCGCTTTCTTTTCTCGTATTTACAATGACTGACCGTTTTTTCTGGAAGCGCAAGGACCCATGTCGACGCGCACATGACCGGCATGTACTGGCGGGACATGATTGAGAAATGTGACGCCGAGACCAAAGTGATTGATGAGATCCACAACCTAAGGACATGTTCCCAAGTTGACACGAGATCTGACGAGTGTGCCAATGACATTCCATCGTATCACCCTATTTTTGGAAACTTGCACGTGGATTCTCACATGGGTCACCGTCCAAAGTGGCCAAAGGTAATAAGATCGGGCCCGACATGATCACGCGGGATTGACGTGCGCTTTTGCACGCTTCGATTTGGATGTGTTGACTGTTTGAGCGAGAGTGGGTGGGCTTTCTCATCCCAAAGTGGAAACTAATTGCGTTCCGTAGCGGCTTGTTGGCTAGCTCCAAAGCAAGATCCCTCAACGACCACTCCTAAACCAAGAACAGCTAAGCCTTGTGCTGACGCAATTCGGCCGATCATGTCTCGAATCAGACCATTAGACTTAATAACCGTGGTCCTAATACTATATTGTACTGGCAAAGTAATGTATTTTCTGGGTGAAAAGATCGGAGATATTTTGAGCACGCGGGGTTTAAGCGCTTGGTTTTCAACCTCGGAGCTACATAAAAGTTACTGGATATTCAATTTCGCCATTCAAGTTCGACCGAAGGTTAAACCCCAAAAAAACTCGGTCTTAGTCATTCGGTCTAGCCTGCTGTTTGTAGCCTCATCATGGATGTGATGTGGCACGCTTCAGGGACTCGGTCTCTGCTCGACTTAATAAACTCCTGCTCTTCATCTAGTAAACTTACCCACAGTTTTCGCCCGCCCAAGACTTCGCAAAATGAAGAGCCTGGCAATGCATAAGGAATTACCACCCAAAAATCAGGAGTCTAATGGCTTTAGTACGCATCATTCTTGTCATTTCATAAAACATAACCATCTATCATGAAGAATGAATCTATGTGAATCAAACCAGTCAATACAAAATCTGGCCGTTAGCATGTCAGTTGGTTAAGGCGAAGATATTGCATGACATGCCTCATTACCAAGGATTAGCTTGTGTCGATCAGACCATTATAATGGAACTAGTGATATGAAATAGAACTAAGCGCAGTAGTTTCTGTCGGACACTTTCCACCTTCTTCCTGGTGCTTCGGTCATCTCCACAATAATCTCACTTTTAATAAGGCTACTCAAGAGCTTCTTACGTGGCTTTTGTCCCCAGGTTCACAACAGCTTCCTCTTCGGACAGATGCTTCCAGAGAATGAAGGCGGGGACCCTTGGGGCCACTCAATCGAAGTCGCCAGAGCATGTAGAAGTGTCAACATCATTCCTGCGATAGATGTACAATTCCCTAGAAGTGTCAGACATCACAGCCAAAGTAATTATTGCAGCATTATCATAAAGCAAGGTTAGAACTTCAGAATGTCAATTGAAGAGATTAACAACAGAGCCTGTCTGAAAGTGTTCAACTTGCATCAAAATACAAAAGACAGTCAAATGAAATTTGTCATGAGGATTTCTGATGTAAAGATGCATGCTATGAAAGCTAGCAACTCAGTAGAAGGCAAATGCATTGAAGAATAAAGGCTGCATATTGTAGAAAGTATATCGACGCAGAAGCCAGCATTCCACTTCAAAGTCCACAGGAACCATTCATCTCAAAAATGCAAATATAGTACAAAGAAAAGAGAAAAGATCTATCGTTCTTTACTGGACTAATTGTCACTTCAAAACATGATTTATTCTATATGAAATTAAAAAATTCAGCAACCAGATTGACATGAAAGAAATTGTGGCCAAATTAATCTGTCTATGGATCAGACTCCATGTTGCTCTATGTAGTTCTTCTAGTAGAGAATCCTAAAATTTGCACAGGATTCATAAACTTATCCATCAACTGAAGCAATTAGAAGGATGCCTTCACCAAACCAAAAATTTCAGAAGGACGCCATGTAGACAAGAGGACCACAAAAAATCAAGGAAGAAAAAAACAAACCTTTTACTAGAAGCAGCAAAACTGAGTCTCCATTGTCACATAATAGCAGGGGTGGTCACAATGGAACTGGTAAATAAGGATACGCGAATTTTTTTTTTTTTTTTATATAGCAGGAAATACAAAAGAAAATCTGCCCTTTGCTTTAATGTATGTAATAACAAATATTTCCTCTAAAATCAAAATCTTGCAAAGTGACATGTTCAACAAATATATCCATCACTAAATGGACTAAACCTTGAAGGAAGATTGCATCGCACACAGGGTTGTCTATGTATAGAATTTAGAGAGGAGCATGGCAGCACTGGTGTGTACCAGTGCATACATTATATCCATCCAGCTCATCAAGTGTCCATCTGCAGACGCATTTTTTGCTAACATATGGCTGTGCAACCTCATCAAGCAAATTGCATTGGCTTACGAAGTTATCTGTTTGTACCAGTTGATATAAAGGCAATCAAAGCAAACTTTTGCATTTTCATGTATCTAAATAACCCAGTACAAGCATCCACGTCTGCACAACCTGAACACTTCACAGTTCTTCACCAACTTGTCCTCTTGATTTGATCTGGACAAAGAAAAGCCAACAGCAATTTTGTACTTTAGTATATGATTCTCTCTTCTTCATGCTTATATCACACCTTCCAAGCAACTACTTCAACTCTACACCTGTCAGCTTAAGAAACTCCCCCTTCCTGACCTTTCCATTATAGGCTCTCGATCCCTTTCAAAGATCAAAGTTCATCTTCATTCATGTCTATGCAGACAACCAAAAATATCTGAAATCAGGTTCTTCCAAGAGATAATAATGAAGGTACGTTCACAATCTACCGAGTTCAAAACTTTGGTGTCAACTATGTTTTAAGTCTTGCTTTCATTGTCATTGTGGCAGTTACTAGGTTGGATGCACCGAAAGTTACGGCAAAATAGCATCGAGACATTCAGAGATTTCGCCATCGGTATTCTCAGCTCCTGATTGTTGTTTTTCTTGAAATAGATAAGTGAGAACAGCAATAACCATGATACAAATGCTGTTGGCTGGAGTGACTCAATGTTTCCTTTAATGGACAGCCTAGTGCAAGCAAATTTAGGATAACGAAGTGGCCTAAGACACTCCCCCCCTTCTTCTCTCTCTCTCTCTCTCTCTCTCACACACACACACACAGAGACACAGAAAAGGTCCCAATTGTTTCTTTCACACGGCATCTCCAAAGCCACAGACCCCAAAGCTGGCCAGGCCAATTTTCGAATCACAAGGCTTACCATTCTCTCCCTTATATGAGAAGCTTCTATAAGTTGCCACACTACTGCAATAGATACTTAAATAAGATTATGCAAAGCATGACCATGTCACTGCTGTAAAAGAGACACCCTCTTGACTACAGCTACCAAGACTGAAACATTAGTTGTTAATAGTGAAATCAGTCTCAAAGCATCTCCCTTTCTTCCTTATCTTTTGCCTCCACTGCAGGTAGAGTATATTTTTCTCATTGAACTTATTATTCAGGGAACTACTGCACCTGTCTTTCCGCACAACAACCACATGATGAGAAAGACTTATTTGCATTGCCAAACTTCAGCTCCAGACATGCTCCCAAATCATCAGAGCGCCTGGCAGAAGAATATAGAAATTCCAGCTCTTGTTTCACTTCTAGAGTTGAGGGAAATCTTGAACCAGAAACTTCCACTGAAATTTCGGAACTTTTCCATGGCTTTCTTGCCATAGGATTTCTGGGTTCAGAAGCAGCTCCCAGTGAGCCTGCCACACCAACATTTGCTGTGACTTTGGACAACATGACCAAAGAAGCAGTAGAAGTAACAGAGGATGATTTGAAGCTTATAAACAATGAACTAGAGAAGTTTCTTGAGGCTGAATCTCAAGAGGAAGGACACAAGGGATCATCAAGGAATAGTTATGTCAGCACTATAACACTTGACAGCCCACAAATGGAGGCAGTTGAAGATGAAGGACCTGCAGACACGGTGATTTTTCCACTGCAGGGATATCTGTTTGGCTCTTCAGTTGAATTGCCAGAAACAAAGATAGAGATGAAGAAACAAAAGGCATCCCTTTTGCAGCTGTTTCAAGAAACAGGGAAAACAGGTGGAGATTGTTCAAAGAAATCTGAGATAGGAGCTACACTGGTCGAGCCAACACATAAATCTTCCAAACATATTATGAAGAAGTTTCTGAAAAAGCTGTGTGCTGCTTCAAGACCCCAAAGTTTTTCCACTGAAGGAGAAGCTGCTGCATCATCCTTACCCAAGAAAAAGTTTCATAAGGTCAGAGCATTCATATTGGACACTCAAAATAGCATGTCCACATATAAGTATCAGTTTCTTTCATTCAAAATTCTTTTTTGACGGTCAGAGGTGTCCGCCAAGTTTTTTCAGTCTCTTGATCAAGTATATCTTGACAAAGAGGGCCAGATGTGTTGATTCGGGTGAACTCTGAGGTTAGTCATATCGAAGTCAACACTAAATTGAACAGAGCAATCTAAGTGACTTATGCCATTCATATGGCAGCATCCAGCTTTTATATAATTAAAGTTCAGGAGTGACAAAATCACAAACTCTAACTACCAGGGAGTGATAAGTAACATCAGCAATAGCTTCTCTTTCAGGAGTACTTAATTGTCGAGGAATGCTCATGAAGCATAGATGGTGCAGATGCTACACACCATCTACATATTTGCTGATTGCATGTAAATGAGGAAGAGGCAGACGGTACTTACAGGAAGTTTGCCTTTGTTCCATGCAGGTCCTTAAAATGTTTCATAGAAAGATCCATCCAGAGAATGCTACAGCTACAGCAGAAATGGACAAGTATAAGGTGCACAAAAGCAAGAAGGCCTTTAATGATGATAACTCCAGCCACAAGAACTTGATAGGCCAGGACAAAGCCAACATAAGTTCTGCTCGGGGCTTAATGTCAACAGAAGGAGAGAAGGCCAGCATAAAACTCCAACCTCCTGAGATTGCTAGGGGCACCTCAGATGACTGCAGGGAGCACTGGATCAAAACAGATGCAGACTGTAAGTTTGCATATACGCGCCCCACTTCACTGACTAACTTGATGAAGCTGCGTTCATTCCGAAATCCAAGCAACATTCAACTTGCAAACATTAATCAAACTACTTCATCACCATAAATCTGATCAAGATTTGACAAGTATCCATTCTAACAATTCCAATGTGATATATGCCACATTTGGAAAGTTACATTCACTAAATGTGCTAGCTGTCAAGCTATTTTCATGTTAGTGCTATACTATGAAAAGTATTTCCAATGAAACTAAGACCAAAGAAATAGGGTGGCTGATCATGATAGAAAGTCCCTATTCGATAACAAATAAGTACCAGAAAACTGCAAGTCATTGATGGGTAGTTGGATGATGAAACATGCTTGATCACACTCACACAAACAAGCAACCACACATCCAAGTTCATATGCATGAACAAGGGCATGCCCAACAAAGCAAGTTGACTCATTTATGTGACTTAATGGCAGGCTGTAGGGTGATCTAGTCTGCTAACATTTATCTGACTGTTATATAACTTTCCCGCTGCAGATCTGGTGTTGGAGCTCTAGCTAAAAGAACATTACTGGATATTTGTGGTAATGCTATTAGTTTATGTAAAAGTGGCTTTTGTCTTGTATGCTTATGAGTGAGAGTGATCAGTGATCTTAAATAAAGTGTAAGGGACTTATCCATCATCCCTGAATGTAAGAAATTATCTGTAACACGAACGCTCGAACTTTCTCAAGTAGTCGCATTAGCTGGAATCTGTATGCTCCATTTCCAAAGTAAAGTCCAATTCCTCACAGAAGAAAGATACAAAATATATCATACCCTGCACTGGACTTATAAACTGTATGGTGAAAGTCAAAGATGTGGAGTGCTCAACTTTCCATGGAGGAGGCTAGGTTAGCTGAAAGATGGTTATTGGCTCAAGGATGCAAGGTGCCTCTGCTTTTTCAGGGTAAGAAGGGGTAGAGAGCATAAGCTAAATTAAGCAAGCTCCATCTTCCAAAGAATCCTTGGTTCACCAACATATCCAGTAGGAAAATAGAAAAATGGGTAGAACTAATTGTCATTGTTGACCCATGTTTCACACAGCCACAAGATTCAACTCTGCTGCCTCTGCTATTCTCACAAATTAGAGGCTAAATCACATTACTTGAGACAAAAACAATTTTGATTCCTCCTGATAACCTTTACCATAAAAATAATGAAACAAATGATTTGTAAAGTTTTAGGTAAAGATTTAATTAATTTACATAACACAATACAAGTAAAGTTGGGAAACATCAAGGTATATGTTCTTAATTTTCATAGTCAGTTGCATATTGTGCTCATATGGTTGCTTCAGGTGCATGATGCGACCACAAAGCAACTTATACCTATAACTTAGTTAAACAATAACTCTAGATTATTCCACTACCTTAATAATGACAGTTGTTGCACTCTCAATTATGCATGTTATATATTCTTTCAAGTATTACACAAATTAAGTAATATGTATGTACGTACGTATATATATATATATTTACTTATGTACATACATACATACGTATATTTCAAGATGGCACTTTCTTTTTCCTCCCGAACAATCACCTAACAAAAACTAGTAGTTAACAAATTAATCACAAGAGCAAACAAAGTTGAAAAAGTATGCTAAAATAATTTTATAAGAATAGTTCATTCTAAGAGGATTCTTAGAGACAATACTGGATACAATATATATTTTAAGAACACCTTCAAGTAAGTTCACAAACATAAGAATCCATGCATCATACAGGTCTTCTACTAGTGAATTATATATCATAGTTCATGTTTGAAAGTCATCATAGTGAATCCTGCAGTCAGTGCCTTCTCTTAAGTTGCAGCATGGATGATTGAGACTCATTTTTTCCTTTTCCCACAAGCTAGACGTCCACTTAAATGTCTTGCATCTTTGAAAAGTAAGTCAAAGTCCAAGAAGATTAACTATTGTTGCTAAACAAGAGCAAGAAATCAAAATCCATTTGACAAATGATATTGATGCAATGAAACAAGCGAATACAACCGATGTTATCCTAAACTCCACTCACTAGGACCAAAAAATCTTGAGCATGCAGTTTTTTAATTTATACCCACTGCTAGTGAGTTTGGTGGCAAATTCATGTGACATATGAGGTCCTCTAACAATAGTTGCTCTTGCATCAGTACTCCCCTCACATGTATTAACTTGCTCCAGATGTATAGTAAAAGTTGTAATCAAACAAAAGTAAGAGAGAACCAATTTTTGAAACTCACATGATAGAAATAATGCTGGTGACTTAGGTGACAATTTATGGCATCTCTAGAAAGGCAGCGAATCTTCCCTCAAAGTTCCTCCCATTTCCATTCTCCAAGATCGATCCACTAAAGAAGCTAATTCCCTGAAATCACACCAGTAAAATTCATGAGTATAGCACTATCCATGTTATCCACAGACAAGCAGGAGAAGTAACGGTCATGGCATTTATATCTCAATAACATTAAATGAAATAGGTGGATGATATGTCTAGAATGAGAAAATTAATTACAAGATGGCAATTTCCTTTTCCTCCCAAACAATCACCTAGCAAGAACATTGGGAGACAAAAGATTTATTAGGTTTGCAAGATAAGAAGACTCCCTTGTCCATAAAACCTAATGCTCCCAAGAAACCCCCATGATTCTTTTCAGCCACAATGCAATAGCAAAAATGTCTTCCAGATTTACTCGCTAAAATTTTTAAACACCAACCAGAAAAGCATATAAGCAACAATGACTCAACTCATGATGGAACCAAAAGGAATACTTACCTCAAATCATGGCTGACAACAAGTATTGTTACTTCTCTTTTCAGATGCTTTAAAAGCTTCACAACATCTGCACGTGCTTTCCAATCTAATTGCCAAGATAGTATCTAGTAAGTTATATAAGAAATTATATAAAAGTGACTTGAAATAATATTCAGTTACATCTTCCCCTGTGGAAAGGAGAAAAGGGAAGCAATGAAGAAAAGAACCAACAGAAGAATTAACACAATCGCCCCACGTAAGAATCTAAATCCATAAGATGCAGCAAAGGAGGAATGATGTTAGCGTAATTAGGAACCATTATAGATGAACAAAAATTCCAAGAAATTGGAAGTGTAAGAAAGATGACTGATAAATTCTAATATCAATATAACTTGTTATGCGTTACAGTTTCTCTAGCACATATATAGTACACACCTTCTAGGGCAACAGTCAACATGTGTGGAGACTTTACTTTCCTAACTTTATACTTTTCTTTGTTTTTTCATAGAAGGATGCCCTAATTCCTGTCTATTGCCATTTGACAGGAGGCCCATTGTCAGGGTGGGATAAGAGGTGACGAGAGGTCTTGAATTCAGAGGTCAGACCTAAACAAAAAACTTACCATACCAAATAACAGATTTATTTGTTTTAAAAATAGAATATCAAAATTTTTCTTCAAAGCCATAGACTAAGACTACAATCTCATATTCCTCTACATATAGTGTCAATGAAGTCAATGCAAAGTAGATTAGCAGTTTTCTCGAGTCTTGGAACTTAATTTACAGGCACAATAGGCATCCCAAACCAAATAGGAGGGAAAAGGTTAGAAATAATTGAGTATGAGCAAATCGAGTTAATATATGCTGGTCAATGGCCAAATTGTTCTTATCATTGTGAACCATAGACCTCCAAGTGTGAGGCTACCAATCATATAAAAATAACATGACAAAAACATCTTCATACCAAGACCAGCCAGAGGTTCATCCAATATCAACAAATCTGGAACTTCAACCTGTAAATAGAAGCCAATGGGTGCTCTCACTAAAAGGAAAGATGTAGGCATATATGTTAATCCATGAAACAATAGAACAAATTTCTTAATTTTATTGCATTAGCGTGAATTGCCACACTGGTAGAATCCTAAATTTCTAAAGCGCAATTATAAATGTAGTTACCAATTGGATTGCCAGAGCAAGTCGGCGTTTGTAACCACCACTCAGGGCATGAGGATCCTTGTCTAAGGAAATTCTGTCCAATCCAACCTGAATTTATGACCATAGTAGAGACTAAGTTCCATCATAAAGAGCAAGATTAACTAATGTAAAAAGATAATGCAAAAGCAATAAGTACCAACAAAACAGTGATAGCAAAAGAAGATTATGTTACATGTCAAAGAAGAAATACCCAATTGAAAGCTCTTTGAAGTTTGAAAGCAAGTTGGTTCTTCGACTGGGTGCTAACCTTTTGCCTTGGCCATCCAAATGTAATTTCATCTAGCACATTGTCGGCAATGAAATACCTATATCGCAGATTAACATATTGAAAACTACAAAAGGCAAATTGCAGTAATGACAACTCAAATTGCTCAGTCAGCAAGAACTTGATCTGGTAGGTCATGCACCCAGAAGTTGATCACACAAATTACTAATGTGCAACAAATCAAACTTTTGGTTACCATAATTTGTAATTTTTCCAAAAGATGGGGGTTTAGCAAATCTTTTGAAATGGAATGAGACAAATAGCTGAGAGAAATGGAAAAAAGAAAAAATGGAGAATGTCATCAGTCAAGAAAAAGTAAGCGGAAAGTTATCCAAATGCATAAATCACAATGCTCCAAGACATTCTCACTGAATTCAACTAGCATGATTACAAAAAGGAAAGGAAGAAAAAAGGCCAAGCAAGAATTTTTTATCTTGTAGCATTCCATGGACCAAAAAATCCGGCTTCGGTAATCATATTACAGTCGACTCAGAAATCAACTTTTCTTTTGGTTTCGACAATTCTCATTTCAAGTGACATTCAGTACCTCTCAGGAAATTGAAAGACAATGCCAACTTTCTCTGGAGACAAATGTTCAGGAGGTCCTTTACATTCACCACTGTCACCATATCTTTGAATGCAGATAGAACCTGAGGTTGGTTTGTTGAGTCCTGCAAGAAGCTGAGAAAGAGGCACAAGGAAATTGACATTTTTAATAATTGACAACACTGCAGTAAGCTTCCCAACTGATGATGCTGACCTGCAACAGAGTAGTTTTTCCACTTCCACTCTGACCAAAAATCAAGCCAAAACTGCACAAAACAAATTAAATTGTAAGTACTACAGATATGCTCGGAAAGTTTGAGATGCTGCAAAGAAAACCTGAAGATGGAGTAGCCACACCTTTTCTCAGGGAGGGAAAAACTAACATCTTTGAGAAGGTTGAACTGGGTCCCTGGAGGATGGTAGCCAACGCTTTTAACCTTCAAATACAAAAATAAAGCTTTAGATTTTCATTCCTCTGCAGTTATATTTGTTTAATTCCAGAAACACATATCAATCAATTCCAAGAAAAAAAAATGCCATACCAAATGAAACAACAGTTGACGAACATAGATTAAACAAAGTCTATTTGCAACGTATTTTGGATATATGAAAGCTAAAAATGGATGCATTACAGACAAAAACTGCATTGTAATGAAGACTCTTTCAGTTTGCTGTTTTCTTTGTTATAATGAACAAGAGATGAAGGAATCGTCCGAATGGTGAAAATCATACAAACTGTTTCTAAAACCTTCCCAAATTCTTGAGAAAATAAAGCAGCTATTGCGTAACTTTCCTAGAACATAATAAGCAACTACAATCGATGATAAGTCCTCACCCAGTGAGGTCTAGGAACACTTAGGTTAGAATCCAGGCATGTCAAGGCATCAATAGCACCCAGAACAGCATCAAAAGGCATCGAATTGTAAAACAAATTCTTGGAAAATAAACAGCTATTGCGTAACTTTCCTAGAACATAATAAGCAACTTGATGAGAAATTCTTCATGGGATAACAGCATCAAAAGGCATCGAATTGTACTCTTGACGTTCCCGAAACATACATTCCTCTGAGTGATTTGTAAGTCAACTTATTGTTTATCCCTTTGCCAGTCACCATGGTTAATAGAATATTATTGTTCTCTCCTTTTTCAAATCAATCAAACAGGCCAATCAGGAGAAGCACAAGGCACTTCACGACCACGAGCGATAATCTTAGACAATGTTTTAGGTTTTGACAAACCCCTTCCATTTCAAATGGACATGGCAACATGAGCAGGAATCGTGAAAGCATGGCTAGTCCTCAGCCTTCCAAAACATTCAGAATCATTCAATTTTGGAGCTTATCATTCGGCAAGTACCGCCATTTCAATCACAGAATAGATGCTTTCCTCCTTCAAACACTTTGCCGTCGTATAATATGATGCTTGTTAGTTCATCCGCAAATATGTCAGTACCACCGAACTTCGATTTCAACAGAAGCCGAATGAATCCGACGAGAGCGACCAAACGTTCGAATGCTACAACCCTGAGTGGTTTCGCAATACCAAAACTCACAGCATATACAAAAAAAAAAAGCACGACCAGACGGAAGCTGACTAAAAGAGCTGCACGACGATACTTTCACCGAAGAAACGATCGCACTGAAGGTGCAGTACATGAGGACAGTTCACCACGCAGACCATTTGCCAAAAGCAAAGCTGATTGACGAAGAAATGCTTACTTCGAAGCAGGAATGATCGCAGCGGATTCTGCGTAATCCACCAGCGCGGAATCGTAATCTGCTCGAAGAAATTGATGCAGTGAAAATTCGGTCAGAAATTTACGAGCTCCGGCCATCGACGTGAGCGATTGAGAACTTTGCCGCCAAGCAAACAGGGGGAAAAAGTATTCTGGTTCGCAGAGAAATGGACGGAGAAGTGCCATGCCTGGTGCTCGACTTCGCTGCCGTCGGCGACGCCTGGTCCCGGAGCTTCGGCAAACGGAGCGACCATGGAGACGCGAACGCGGAACTCGCCATGGCCAAGCTCTCCCCTCTCTCTCTCTCTCTCTCACTCTTTCTCCACTAAGAGAATTTCCTGTCGAAGTGAACTTTTTACCTGGAAGGCACTGTAATTTTTGGGGAGTAATTATCCTCCGACGCCATGCCCCGATGAACTTCATCCTTGGAAATAGATCTCAGCCGTTCAACGGATCTGAACGCGAACGATCGTGATTTTTCACGTCTAAAGCCATGACGAGGGATCATTCCTCGCCCTAATTTTTGGTAATTTTTTGCCTTTCTTTTCGTTTTCAAATGAAAAAAACGAAATGAAACGGCCCGCAAAATTAGATTCCTTATTTATTGCCGGGCCCTCACTGATTATCGTCCCTTCTAATTGGTGTGGTAGCATTTTCTTTCCCAACCAAACCAAAGGATACAAAAGACACTTCGAAAAACAAGTTAGTTGTCTGCTTCTGGATTTTTTTTTTTTTTTCTCGAACCTTTTAAAGACCTATTCCAATCCATGATAAAGGATTATAAACTGGCTCTAATTTTTGTGACTTTTTCCCTTATTTTTCATTTTCAAGAAAAAAAAAACACTTGGACAAAACGCATGCCTGTTTATTTATGTTTGATGAAAAGAAAATGTGTTATTCTTGCTGCTTAAAACATTATTTAAGATTTAAAAAATTATAAGAAAACGTTTATGTGCAATTTTACGTGTTGACGTTCGTGAGCCGTGAAAAGTATTGAGAATTTCCGATTTAAGAGAAGTCAAAGCATGGAAGTTGGAAAATTTAATATAAGTAAAAAAATTAAAGTTAAAATATATTTACGCTCAACATTTTACCCAATATAAATGAAACCAAATACCATGTATTACTTTAGTACGACACTTCTGTGCCTTTGTTAATGTCAATTTATGATTGAATAAATTTAAGCTTGTGTAAATAAATACATTCCATTGAAGAAAGAGAAAAAATATAGATATAGAGTTTATCCGATTCAGATCGGCAAACGATCCAATTACCATCCTTCCTTTCGGAGCAGTTAAAAAATACTATGATGGCTCCGTTGCTTTTTATATATTTATCTCGTCTTTGATTCAGCAATCCCAAAGTTTCTTTTTTTTTTTTCGTACTCTTTCATAACAATAACATAAATATTGTTAAAAGTTTTCCACCGTGTCCCTGCCGTGTGGCAACATGGGTGCGAAAAAGGGAAAGAGGGGATGGGTTTCTCTCGTTTTTGACATAGTGGGCCTTGCGCAGGAGGCTTGCACGATGGGCTATTCACTTAGTGGTAGAGCGCACCTCTGATAATTGCGTCGTTGTGCCTCGGCTGTGAGGGCTCTCAACACACACTAGAATTAGAGGTAAAGATTTTTTGGTAGCATACTCGATTAAACGGGTGATTTTATTGCTTATCACGAATCATTTGATTGATTGCCTATACACTTCACAAGGTTATTACAACTCGATTCTAGTAAATCTCATCTTTCTAAATAAGAGGTACGAGAAAAAAGGAAAAAAGAAAGAAAGGAGTCAAAAAGCCTATTTCAGAAAAAGATTCATAACTATGTCAAAACGTCTTTGGCACTCCAGTTTGATCTCAACTTTTTTTTAGATCAAAACGAGACAAATCATACCATATTTTACGTATTACTTTTAGAATAATTTATCATTTACCTATGAGCATAGCCCACCTTTTTCTAACTCAAAGTAGTTTCGACGTTTATTTTGTGTGAATCTACATTATGTTACCATGATAGAGTTTGGTTTTTCCAGTGAAACCAATATTCTTTCTAAACTATTCAACGAATTCCCGGTAAATAATGGGCACTCTATTCTATTACATGAATCAAGAGCAATCGAAAAAGCCAGACCTAGTACGGTCTCAGTATCTCTCCGACACTCTATTTTTCTTGGAACCGTATTTGCGCGGTTTCAACTCGGCTTGATCAAGTCCAGCAAACCAGATGGCACCTTGACATCCCGCCGAGGCCTCGTTTCGGGAAGCCGATACAAACCCGACCCATTTGGACCGGCACTCTCCACATTAGCCGGTGGCGTCGAATCCGGGCCTCGAATTTGGGCTGTGACAACTTGGGCCTTGAGGCCACCGTAGACACGGCCCAGCCCGCCTCCGTGCCTCGCCAGGGCATCTTCCATCTCTTTGCCCGTAAGGATTCGCGAAACTACCAGGTTGGCTTTGAAACACGAGGGGCGGTCGTCCTAGGTCGACGTGAAAAACGGGTCCGAAGACCAGACGAAGAGACGAAGAAAAACAGTTTGGAACCAACGGCGAAGACTTGGAAACAGGGTCAACCAGTCCAGTGGGGAGATGTTTCTCGTCCCGACACGACCGGGCGGACGACCATATGAGGAGGGTAGTTGAGTTTCGGTTCGTGAGTCATGAAGTGAATGATACTCCAGCGCTCCATTTACCCGTGCGGAACGTGGACTGTGCGGCTCGGAGTCGGCGTTCACACGAGCCACCTCTCGACCGCCGACCGAAACGGGATTATTTTTCTTCATGTCACGGGGAAGGGAAGTGAAGGGAATCTTGGCAGAGCTTTGACCGGCTGAAGTTCAAGATTCCTCGTCCACAAACTTTGAGGACGTCGTTGTCACGTGCGCATGAGAACCTGCCTCGGGAAGTACGTGGTCGTTCTTTAATTCGAAATACAAGTAATAATTTGGACTTCTATATTCGTATTAAAGAACTGCATGGCCAATTTCGGTTGATTAATCGCTGCGTGTGCCGGCCCATATTAAAGTAAGTTAAGTCAACCTTTCGCGGCTGTAGTTATGATTAAGTCAACTTTATTTATTAAGAGTAACTCGCCACTTGTATTAAGCGTTGAGAATCACGTTAGATGAATACGCGTTGATAATCACATTTCATCTAACGAATCTTACTTCCCTTTCATAAGGGGTTGTGATTCGTTGAGATATAGCGCGATATTGATTTTAGGTAGCATTTATTATTTTATTTTGGTCAGTTGTCCTTTCCAACGGTGTGATAATTGGATTCATTTTGCGCCCATAAGATATCTTCTGAGTAATTATATAAGTTTGTGATCATTTCAAGGCGGGTCTTTACTTTATAAATCTCTCAACATGATCTCCCATTAATGCAAGAGTTTGGAATGCTGTAAATTCTTTCATTTAACAAATTGATGTCCTCATCGTATCGACTTAGAATTGCCCTCCCTTTAATCAATGCGTGGTCCAATTCCCTTTCTCCCCATCGCTATCTTAGAGGCCTATTAGATGATGCAAAATATACAAGCCCACTCGCCACCATGATCGTTCCCCCGCCCTCACGGGTTGGTTTTGTGTCTAGTCTGACTACAAACCATACACGTGTGGAGGGAATGATCCCCTAATACCATTTGTAATTGTTGAAGGAGAGTATTCTACATATTGTATTCTCTTAATCAAAAAAAGATTACAAGTATACATACAATATATGTGTAACCCTCTTAACATAAGACTAACTATTAACTATTTTACCTTTATTATTGTTTCCCAACACTGCCCCTCAAGTTGTGATATAGATATCAAACAATCTCAACTTATTACATAAAAAATTCACTCTATTCCCTTGTAAAGACTTGGTAAAGATTTTCTACAAGTTGATCCTCCTTTCTTATATGTTGAAGAGTGATATTTCCTTTTTGAACCTTTTATCGGATAATGTGACAATCAACTTTAATGTACTTGGTTCGCTCATGAAAGACGGATTGTTTGCAATATGAATAGCTATTGATTGTCATAAATAATATCGATGATTTTGATGTCGACATCCCAATTTCTAACAATAACATTATTAACCAGAGCAATTCACCGGTCACATGTGCCATTGCTCTATATTTTGTGCTTTAGTACTTGATCAAGAAACCACATATTGTTTCTTGCTCTTCCAGGCAACTAAATTACATCTAAAAAATACACAGTGACCCGATGTAGATCTTCTACTAGTAGAACATCCAACCTAATCCACATCAGAGAAACCTGTGGTATTCAGATGGCCATAATTCTTAAAAATTAGTCATTTACATAATGCTATGAAAATGAGAAGGAAAAGAAACCCTATGGTGTTTTCCAAACTGACAAGCTTTACACTCAAAAGTACTCATAGACTCAGACTCTGGAAACAATTGTCGAAGAATGTTCGGTGGTGGATGACTAGCACGATAATGCATTTGATATACATTAGTAGATGTGTGCTTCATAGTTGCTGCAGCTATCACTTTCTTGTCTAGATAGTATAGGACATGTGGTTCATGTCCCCCACCAATCACCTGTCTAGTAATCAAATCCTGAAAAACACAATGAGAAGCAGAAAATTTTATGGAACAATTTAGTTCTTTAGTTAATGAACTAACATAAATCAAATTATATGGAGATTTAAGATAAATGACAAATGATAAAGAAAGGGAGGAACTCAAACGAGCATCTCCAAAACCAGTAACTTGAGAAATTGAACCATCAACTAATGTAACAAAATTGGACATCCCAAGAGGTATGGAATGTGACGAAGACAATAATTTAGAGTTACCAACTATATGATGAGTATCCAAAATCTATAATCCAAGAGTCTGATACTGTAGAAAGGAAATAGGACGAACTACTTTTTGAGCTATGTGCCAGAGTTGCGATGGGAGCTAAAGTTTTTGTCACTTGTTGGGAGCGAATCCAAGCCTCATATTATGCACGTGTCAATGTAACTGAATGTTTTGTATTTTGCACATTAGTAGGATCTAGTTGAACTGGCGAGGAAGAATCTTCCACTTTAGCAAATGCATCAACTATGGGTCAAAGCTCTGGATGAAGTGTGTAGTAATACACTTTTGTATGTCCAGCCCTCTGATAATAATTACAATATTGAGAACCATGGCTACCAATACTTCTATCATGACCACCACGACTTTCACTTTGAATAAACCCACATCTATGAACCTGATAACCTTGACCATGAGCTTCACATCGACTAGAGCCATGATAAATTATGGCACTTGTCTCTAAAGTTGTAGTTGAGATCTTGTCGGTAGGTGTGGAGTGCAGGGCTCAAGAGAAAACCTCATCAACTGTAGGAAGGGAGCTTTCGAACGTTATTTACTGACGAATGGAGGAATATTCAAGCCTTTGTGCTTTAAGAAATAGTATCACTCGAAGATCCTCCCAGCGCTTAACTAATACATTTTGATCATTGGAAGTTGGAAGATAAGCATTTAGTTGATGGCAAAGTGTATTGAAATGAGCATAATATTCAAATAGAGGCTTATCTCCATGATGAAGATCAAATAGGCCTCCTATGTGTCACACACTCGTGTCATATTATTTTGGCCAAAATAAAGTAAAACACATTTATCCCAAGTTCCTTAGTAGAATTACACTAAATGAAGTGAAGGCTAATTTTCAGATCCGTACTATTTTATAACAATGTATGGATCATCGCATCTTCACGCAACCCAATCATCTGCCTTATTCTTATATGAGGGAATTGAAAACGTAAGATAATCATTTTGTCTAGTGGTAATAAGATAAATTTGTACAACTTCAGATCATGATGGATAGTTAATGACATCCAACTTAACAGATGTTAATTGGAAATGCATCAAACCAATAGATGATGCAGAATCCATTAGTATTAACTCCACTAAACTCCAATAATGCAATGAGCCAAACAGGTTGAACACACGAGTTGACTGGACCTAATAATAATGTCACAATAATCAAGCACTTAACTGCAATTGTGCAATCAACCACAAAATAACAAATAAAAATGAGGGTTCAATCGGTCTACCATTGAGTCAATATACTTTACTAAGAGACCATAAAATCATATTTCGATATCAAAGTATCATCGGAAACTATCCAACACTCCAAAGTTTACTAGATGCATATCAACCGTCACTTCAAGAAGCAGTATGAAGCCATACAAGTACACTAAACAACATCTTCTAATGCACTCAGTTTGGTTCTCTTTTTTTTCAATTTGTTTTTCAGGTGAAACCCTTGCAAAACCAAACGAAGGCCTTCAAACTCCTCAAGACATACGAATACCACAGATTCTAGATCGCAAGACACAAAGTCTAGGATCGTGCAATCGGTCTTCAATCTCTTCATCAAGGAAGAAGACTGAACACATATCGATTTTACTGGATGGGCTTTGGCGATCGATGCTAGGCAATAGTTTTGTCTAGATTTGTAGGACAGGCATTGATTGGAGGTAATAGGTGATAACGAGGGTGCTGGTGAGGGGCAACGATGAGGGTGACAATTGGTGGCAACGGTGAGGGTTTGATGGGTGGACAGCAATGGCGATGGACGGATTTGGATCCGGCGATGACAACAACAGTGGATTGTGATGATAGTAGGGTTGAAGATTATGATTTTTTTTCTTTAACCATGCTTTGATACCATGTTAAAAGAGAGTATTTTACATATTGTATTCTCTTAATAAAAAAATGATTACAATAATCATACAATATATATGTGTGTAATCCTTTTAACATAATATTAACTATTGACTATTTTACCTTTATTATTATTTCCTAACAATAATCAATCAACCTAATTTTTCGAGTGCCCAAGGCACAAAATGAATAGTATATGTAAATACACCATGTGATGACTATTTGGAGGTGAGTGTTTACTTTACGAATTACTCAATAAGCCACTACGTCTTTGAGATATTATGATTAACTCCTCTACCATGCTTTCATTTTAAAACTAAATGCAACATTTGTTAGTTCGTTACTTATAGGAAAACAAGCACAACAACCCAACATCGTCAACTCTCGGTTAAACCCGACCTCTTAAACTAAAAGCAACCTTAATTGGCTAATTATTTATAGGGCAATGAGCATGGAAACCCATTGCCATGAACCCACGAAATCGAACTCACAAATTATCGATCCCTAGTTGAAAGCATACAAATGTCTTTGCCACTTAATCAATCCCATAGATAAAATTAAAGTGAAAAATGAAATTGGGAAATCTCTATATATTTTGATAAATCGCAATGAATAATACATTTACGTATTCATAGTATTTATGAGATAATTAGCTAAGATAATATATCAATTGAGATATATACAATATAAGAGACATATGCACAATCTCGAGATGTATAGAAAATTGACAAAAATATCTTAATTATTTACTAATATAACAAAATGTCCAATCTAATTATCTCTAGCACCCTTAATAGGTAGGCAAAGGGCTTTTGAGTTTTGCTTTTTTCTTAAGGTATGCACCATGTATTTAAAACACTCCCTCTTCAATATCTCATAAGTAAAAAGGCCACTGAAGAGCGGTCAACAACAGCAGCCCCCTCCCAACATTTATCATAAAATCCGACATCTCGTCGTGGAGTATTTAGATCGAGTCATTATCATATCACATCATGCATGGCTTGCAAGAAAACCCATCCCTACAATATGTCGAGATGTCGATAGTCTAAAAATCTCTCCGAACGAAATATGACGTGACCAAAAAAAACACAAAAAACACAGCAGGTTACCAATAAGATACTTTATTATAGAGGTTCTTTGTTCTTTTCATTGCTCGGAAAAAAGCTGGAAACGATATCCGACGCACATCAATGTTGGCCATGTGATTTCATCTGTCCCCAGCAGCATCCATCAATGTCTCCCGCCCATGTCACTTCGCGGTCGGAGATCATGGCGCGAGTTTCGGTGGGGGTAGTAGATCGTTTGCTCCACATCTTTATACTTTCTCTCCCTCTGCTTTTGCACTGACGTGTGTAGGTACGTGTAGGGGTCGGTTCCCGGTCCGGTCCGGTTCCCAAAGGTGGAACCGGGACCGGACCGGGAGATCCGGAATTCCCAAATTCTAGAACTGTGGACCGGACCGGCCGATCCCGGTCCGGTCCGGTCCGATCCGGTCCGGTCCAATGAAACCGGTAATTTTCTTTTTCGGTAAAAAAATTGTTAATATTACAGTACATTCTCAAAGACAATCCACTTCGTTTATACACCGTTTTATTAATTTGTCCTTTTAATCTCTATATAATTGTATTTTCTTAAGACTCTAAAGAATTTTCTTCTTTGAATTCTTGAGAAACTTTAAAATATTTATATTAAAAACTATCGGTCCGGTCGGTTCGGTTCCCACCTTGGAACCGGGAACCGGACCGACTAGCTACCGGTTCCAAAAATGGGAACCGGGAACCGGACCGTCGGCTATGGGAACCACCCAAAACCGGCCGGTCCGGTCCGGTTTGGGCGGTTCCCGGGTTGGGCGGTTCCCGTTGCACACCCCTAGGTACGTGCCAGCTCAAATGAATGTTTCGTGTACTTTTGTAGCAATAATTAACGACGTGAAAGAATCCCACAAGGAGCGAGAGGAAAAAAGCAAAAAAAATCTTAAATTATATTTAGAGAAAATTCCAAAAAAAAATCCTAAGTACTTTCAATTTTTCGTATAAAGACGTGAAATAGATTTCATTTCAAATAAAGACTCAAAATAATCATGATTATTTCAAATAATGATTTGAAGTGATTATAATTGTTTTAAATAAGGATATGATATTGCCGATCACTGACTAACTAAATCTTTCAACTATTTAAGAGCATTTTCCTCATTTTTGTTTTTTTTTTTTTTCTGGTTAATCTTTTTCATTGTCGATGACCGGCCGGCCACGAACAAAGGCCATAGAGGGCTAGGCAAGGGCAACCCTCGCCTAATTTGGCAAGGTCCGTCATTGTTAATCATAGGTGAGGCGACCCTTGCCCTAATTGAGGTTGCCCCTTGCGGCACATGCGAGGTTGCCCTCGCCAACACCAAGCAAGACGACCCTCGCTAAATCTGGCAAGGTTGGCCTCACCTGCGATCATCAAGGGTCACCTCGCCCCAGCGAGGCCATCCCTTGCATATGGTCGGTAAGGGCCCAACCCTCTATGGGCTTCGCCGATGGGCGATCAGCCACTGACGATGAAGAAGATGGACTAAAAAAAATGAAAAGGAAAAAGAAACTAGTAAATTACGAAAATGCTCTTAACTTCCAGAAAGTTAGGCTTTTGTTAGACATAATCACTTTAGAACTTATTTGAAATAAGGTCCACTTTGGGGCATTTTTTGAAGTTTTCCCTCATATTTATTAGGACATGTTTATTTTAAATCTTTTTGTGCCCTCAAAATCTGAAATTATATTTATTATGGCACATTTATCCTAAATTTCTCTTTATGACATAAAAAACTCCAAACTTTTATCTACGCGACACACTTACTTTTTTCTTAACAATGTTGTCTTTTTTTACTTAAGCCATGGGGTCAATACTATTTATTTTTTGATGTTTACATAGACAGATTTTTAACAATTTTCATTTATGGAACTTTGGCGGAAAAGTAAACGTGTCATATAGGCATAAATTTAAGATATTTGGTGTAACGAAAAAAAATTAGAATAAATATGTTAGATTGGTATAATTCAGGGCTTTTGGTAACTTTTACGAAATGAGTAAAAAAAAAAAAAAAAAAAAGAAAAGAAAAAGCAAATGCTTCTTCGTCTTCGGTGCTGCATCCAATGCAGTCAAGAGGTCGACGCATGACATAGGACCGGAAAAGAATCAGGGGACGACACCGAGACTCGACGCTATACACAAGGGTTCCGGGTACTTTCCCTCGAGGCCCCGCCATTCCTCAACTGCCAAACTTCACCTACCGTATTCAATTCACCTGTCCTAAAGGAAGCGATTATTAATTGAATCTGACGCATATGCTAAAAGACTTTCGGACGGTTGAAAATGAGCATTCATTCGCGGGTGGGACTAATGATCAAATGGGCCCGGCTGGTTTATCTCGATATCTATTTTGGGTTTTACCATACCATTCCTCTCCGATAGGCCGTTTTGATGTGAACTCGAGTTTTGGAGAGGCGTGTCGTGCGAGGGAAACGAAACCTGTTTCCCGGTACGTTGTCAGTGAAGATCCTCATTGCATCTTTCACATGGAATAACGACTGTTGAAATCAAGGCACTGTATGCGCGATGTGGTTTTTAGGATATGTGAACGCCACCATCGAGGGGAAATTTCTTATATGTACACTTTTGTGTGGTTTAAAAAAAAATTGTTATTATCATGAAAAATTCAAAATCGATATATTTTTAATAAATTTACTCAAAATTAATTTTTTTGATTACCATAAACTCAAAATTGGTACAATATTAAATTTTACTATCGAATTACTGAATTAGATGATATGTGACGAATCGATTTGTAGTTTTTCATAGTATTCCGATTTAATGACAATAGAGAGTAAAATTGTCACAAATTTACTGATTTGAAATTTTTGATAGTCAAAAAATTAATTTAGGGTAAATTTGTCATATATGTAGTAATTTGAGATTTTTTTATCGTCAAAAGATTAGTTTATCATAATAGTACCAATTTAAGGTTTTTTGCATTATTAATTAACGAAAAGAAAAAAGAAAAAGGAGATGGCTGTGAAGGCCTTCTTCTGCCACCGAGCGGACTCGTGCCCAAGCAACGTCCCCCGCTGAACGGAGTCAAACGGCCAATCCAACATTTCCCCCAGTCCCACTTGTCCGCGCGCCAGCAAGACCACCTCACGTCACGTCACGGTGACGACCGTTTTCTCCGCCAGCTCCGTCGTTTCCAAGAGCAGCCCACCATTGGTGGATCACCCCGGCCGTCCACTCATCTGCCTCCGCTCGAGCTCTCGTTCACGTGGGCCCCCCACCCTAACGCAATTACGTGGACGTTATCTTCGAAACCTCGCCGCTCATTCGCACTCAATTTCGCTCCGGCTCTGGTTTTTCACAAGTGACTGCCTCCGCCCCACTCAGAAATTATTTATTTAGTCCCTCGCTTTTTCTGAGGATTCCAATTGCAGCAACCTGCGCAAGCGTTTCATATATATATATATAACCACACGAAGGTGCTCTGTCTATCACTCGATCGGCGCGTCAGTCTATGTACACCACGCCGCCTTCGATTCTGTAATCATCTCTTCCTTCGTCTTCGTCGCCGTCCGGCATTGCGGTAGGAGATCGGTTTCGTCTCTTTCTCTCGTGTTGCGATCGGAACACAGAGAGAGAGAAAGAGAGAGAGAGGGCTTCGATGGCGAACGCCGCGAAGAGAGTCTTGCTCACCTCCAGTGGTGACGAGATATCGGTGAACGTCGCTTTGCATTTGGCCAAGCGCGGTTGCAGGTTATGTTCGTCCCTAAATCGCTCGCGAAACACATCGCGAAACCTTCGAACTTTGAAATTAACTCCGTTAAATGCTTGCCCGGGGGAGGCCTGGAACGATTTCGGATGAAATTGTCCGGTCGGTTCTGTTGCATGAAGAATGCAGGGGACTCGTGTAGTCGTCGTTTCGATCGGGGATGATGGAGATTAGTGCTTAATCGCTTCCTTGTTTTCTTGAACAGGTTGGTCTTGATGGGAGATGAAAAGGGTTTGAGGAGTGTCCGTGAGAGAATTGTGAATTCTTTGAACGGCGCAGCGGTGGTTGATGTTGTCGGATTGGACATGGAGGAAGAGAGGGAGGGAGCTTTCGAGGAGGCGGTGGATAAGGCGTGCAATGTTCTGGGGGGTTTGGATGCTTTCGTGCACTGTTACATTTACGAAGGTATGTTGCTCCTTGCCATCCGTACGATTTGGAAATACTTACTGTAGCATCTAGCGTTTTACCTTGTGAACCATGAGATAGTACTCGGTAATACCGAGTCGTTATAGCGGGCACAATTAGCGCACAGAGATCATAATAAATTTTAATCACGAGTGACAATTCTAATTGGGGATGGAGGTAAAGTTCAATCGCTTCTTAATTTCAATCGTGTTGCTTTCTGACTTTAGATAGCTTTACCTGTGATTGGTTTGGATGGAATCTTTGTTTTGGTATATTTGGTTACAGTTCCTGGACTTACTCTTCCAATATTTAAACCGGGGATAAATGATAAAGAGTTTGCCCGGATATGCTCTGTTCGATAAGATTAATCTAATTCCCCTGATGTGAGGAGACAAAATCCATGTTTAGCGAATGCGTCGTCTACATCTACATTAGGTAGAGGTGACCTGGTTGTGTTTTAGGCCCCTGCCCTCTTTGTTTTGTCAACTGCTTACCTCCATGCGATTGCTCTGGACTTGTCATGGTTCTGTGAGAAGTAAAAGGAGTGCGAAATTTCCTGGCCGGGACGACGAACTCAAAAGTGAAGTTCTGAGAAATTGCGGGGGAATTCTAGTGAAAGTAACTCATGCCATGTCCATCAGGGTCATCAACAGGAATAAGAAAAAAGAGACATCGTGCCAATTGTACAAAAGAAACATGGGACTCTGTCTAGTTACTGCCACAGTATCCTTTTTGAGTCTCTCTTAGATTGTCCACGGGAGAAAGTTGTTTTAGTTTGTAGATACACTGAATTTTGAGAATTCTAAAGGTCCTTTTGCTCCGGTATCGTTTAGTGCGCTCTTCACTTGGCCACGTTTGGATTAATGATGAATTCTTTGGACTGTTAATGGCTGTCGGTTTCTCGTGCTTTCTTGTGGGAACGGAAGCAAGCCAGCTTACAACTGACTTTTCTCGAACAGGAAAGATGCAGGACCCTTTGCAATTACCAGAAGAAGAGTTTAAAAAGATAGTACGTATAAACTTCCTGTCAGCGTGGTTTTTGTTGAAGACCGTAGGTGCAAAAATGCGAGACGGCCGTAGAGGAGGTTCCATCGTATTCTTGACATCAATAATTGGCTCGGAGAGAGGGCTTTATCCTGGAGCTGCTGCATATGGATCGTGTTCGGCTGGAGTGCAGCAGTTAGTCAGAGTAAGTGGGGACATCATGTTTATCATAATCTTGCGTGTTTCTTAATTGACTCCCCTTTCGACCAATCTCTTATTTAAACCTATTTGGCTTTGTGATTGTTACGCAGACCTCAGCGCTGGAGATGGGAAAGCACAAGATTAGAGTTAACGCCGTCGCCCGTGGCTTGCACGTAGAGGATGAGTATCCAAAATCCGTTGGCATGGATAGGGCAAAGACCATGGTCAAGGATGCGGCACCGCTTCACAGATGGCTCAATGCCAAAAATGATCCGGCTTCAACCATCATCTATTTGATCAGCGACGGCTCATGCTACATGACGGGGACGACTATCTTCGTCGATGGAGGCCAATCTCTGGTGAGGCCTCGCATGCGATCCTACATATAGTTTGCGGACCTCCTTCTAGTTTGCCGACCTCCTCCTTCTTCTGCTCGGAGCAAACAATTCAATCTGTACAGCCGCGTTCGTTCAGACAGCATTTCCAGCGGGGAGAGGGTCGCTAGCCCAATTTTATGTTATTTTAATAATGCCTCTTTTGTCGAGTTTAGTACAGATTACGTCCGCCAATTCGTTTTTTTTTTTTTTTTTTCTCTCGAGAAATGTAAGAATCATGATGGCTTTAGACGTACGTTGCCGCATTGCGAAATGATGGCGGAGGAAGGCATTCGCACATGCCCACTTTTTCCCTGTCACTGAAGGCGTTCCGACAATGAAAGGAACGTGACGAGTTTAATAAGCAATGCGGTCATCGGGTTCCTTATTTTTGAGGGCTGAGTTCCAAGAATCGAATCACAGAAACGCTACAAACAAAGATTCTTCTGTACATTTTCCTGGGAACTTATTTCTTTGTCGGTTGAACAATTCCCTGCAACTTAGAACAGCACCTCTTTTGGTTTTCTGCATTGGCAACGAGGGTAGAAATGGCGGGTTTCCACGAAAGGGTAATATTTCATTTGCGATCCATCATTGAATTCAATCTTTCGAGATCGGGCTTTGCTTATCGGATTAGACTTAACTATTACCGGACAGGCGTGCGTAGTAATATGAAAGGATGATGAAATTGGAAAAATAAAATTGCAGAGTAATGAAGAGATATATAAAAAGAAATGGGCGGTCGGTGGTCGTAACGTAGAAAGTATAGTACAGATTTGCATGAAAAGTAATTTATATAAAAAGTGTGATCCAGTTCGACAATTTGAGGAGTCAATCAGGTCTTATAAAGATTCAGACATCACGCGCAATCACGTTGAAGTAAACAAAAATAAAGAAAACAGTGGTACGGGGAGACAGAGGGAAAGAGGTGGCTGAAATGACCTTGATAGCCCGAGGGCCCACTTGTTGAAAATTTCCGTGGGGCCACAGCATTGGTCATTTCACCTTCCGTTCTCTCCTTGGCCATTCAGCGGATGCTCCGTCGCAGAGAATTCCGAACGCGCGACGCCAAGTGTCGGATCTGGCGAACTCTGCCGGAATTCACGTGAAGTAGCAGGTTCACGTGACGGTTTGGGGAGGGGGCCCTCGGACTTTGGTGTTCTCAAGGGCTAATCACGTGACGGCGAAAGTCTTTCTTTTAATTCAGGAGCGAGCACGGTCTTACTGGGTCGATCGAACCGGTTCCGAGATCACTTTGATAGAACCAGACCTAAGCGATCACAATTACTGACCATGTGAAATGTCATTTATACATAAGCCACATAAGATTTTTGATCAAATTTTCTAAACGATGTGACACAGAGAAGGGACTGAAAGGACGAAAAGAATTACCCCATAGATGACACCTACGCATAATTTATCTTATCCGTACGAATGGAGGTGCAACAAGGCTTAGCGCGTATTGAAAATCATGCCACGCTTTAGTCGGTTAACAGCTGATTCTTCTTTTGCATTTCGATCTTGATTTCTATCCCCATTCGATGTCTTATCCGTCTGTCTACATCGCTGTGATTGAAGGGCAAATGTCGAATTCACGGCCATGTCCATCGATAGTTGAAATTTGTTGGAGTGTCAATGGAGACATGGCGACGGGAGCTGCCGACTTCCCGTGTTGGTCCTCCCTGATGATCTATACTCGGCAACCCAGGATTTTCAGCCCGACCGAAATTGCAAATTCAAGGCTTAAGGGGCCTATTCTACTGTGCGGATGCGGCCCGTCCCTGCTTATAAAAGGCTAGGCGACACGACTTCCTGGCTATAAACGCGTGTTGGACCACCAGAGCCCACTACTTTCATTGGTAGTGGTCCGTTTGGTCCCCAAACGAGCGGATGTGTCCGAGAAAAGCCGAAAACGGATCAATCGAGCCTAACGAAATCCAACCCAACCAATAGTTTCGGTTTATCGATTTATTGGTATGATTTGGTTTCGATTTTGATTCCTTTTTTGGTAGGAGGTTCTTGGTTTGGTTTTGGTTCATAATTTAAAGGACAGATAGAATCGAATTAATCGATTTGTAATTTAGTCCGACAAAATAATTTTTCTGATCTAGATTCCTCTACGCTATAGAACCAAAGATTTCTACTTCTGAAGTTGACCATTATTGATTGATTTTTGATTTTGAATAATACTCACAAGTGAAATTTAATGATCTTTTGGATATTTTTGCTTAGCTAAATAATATGTTGTAATGTTTCGATGTGATTATAGGCTCTCTCTCTCTCCAGCCGCCCTAGGAGTTATGGAATAGAATTTGGCATATGGAAAGCCCTCAAAAGTCAAAATCTTTATTTGGAGTCTGTGTCAGAATGCAATTCCGACCAAGGCTGATTTATGCAGGAAAAAGATAATGCAGGATGCTTTGTGCCCATATTGTAGAGCAATTATTCCTACTTTGTCCTTGGACTTCATTGATTTGGGTGAACCCTATATTGCAAATTTAGATCTCGCGATTGGGATTGTCGAGAATTGAAGAATGGCAGTCGAAATTTAAGGAGAAAGCAGTAAATTTATTGTCTTTCGTGGTGGTCTTAGGTGTTTTTGGGTTTGTATGGAGAACGAGAAATTACTTTATATTTCCAAATAGACACCCTAATCCAGAGTTTCTTGTTGAATCAACACATAACATACTCAGAAACTGGTGTAAGGGGAATCTTAGAGAAAAGAAAGCCATACTAAAGAGGAAGCCCTACCTTGAAGATGGAAACCTTCAAAGGACCAAGCTTTAAAAGCCAATTTTGATGGCTCTTTCATTGAAGGATCAAATTCTAGAGCTTTCTCTTGCGTTATTCGTGATGTGTCGGGAGCACTAGTTGCTAGAGTGGCAAAATCGGGATTGGCATCATCTATGATCCAAGCCGAAACACTAGGCATGCTTGCGGCACTCTCTCTCCTCGAAGCAAAGAAGATAGAAGTAATTGTCTCAGAGTCTAACTGTTTGACTTTGATGTATAAAATCAACAACTCATATCAGTCTTTGTGGAAAGCAAATGCCTTTTATCTTGGAAGCCCACAAGGTCATGGGCCGGGTCAAACATATTACTTTAGTATATTGTTCAAGAGAGTGATAGAGTGGCGAACTAAATCAACAATGTTTATAGATTGAAAACTTTACCTTCTAATTGGGTATCCTTTGAGATCTGCCGATGCTTAGGATGTAGGTTTTGATGTTTGAGTACTTTCAAATTCAATGAAAGTTTCTTTTGACCTAAGAAAAAAAAATCAGCTTGGTGGGAACAGTTTGAAACCGAACCAAAACATATACTAAATCAAAGTAATTAGTCATTGCATCAATCACGAGGTTATGACTGTAACTCCATCGTTTTTATTCTCCTCTTCATTTTGTTGGGACGAGAATACCAGAAGCATAAAATGGCATTTTCTTCGATTGTTGACTGTAATTCCATAGTCTTTTTAGGTTATAAAACATTTTCAAAGCGTTATTCAATGAACTTTTAGGATAATTCAAATTCAATTGGCAACGGAATTAGAAAATTTACTATTCTATTAACGAAAAAAGCAGTACATCGATTGTTGGATTTTCTTACTCATGTCAATGGAGGCTTTACTCGCCACCAAATGCACAACGTAGCAGTTGAATATGGGTAAAAAAGAGAAGAAAAATGTGGGGGATATCCCCTGAATTTTCTTATTTTTGTTATAGTTACGTAATCATTCTTGAATTCAACACCTAAGAAGGGCACGACAACAACCCATTACCTGTACAGACAACCCCTAAGTATCCCCTCGAAAGGAAAGCGACCCCCGCCGGGACCACGTGGAAATTCGTGGTCTTCATCGGCTCACGTGGGGTTGAATTTGATGTCGGACTTCGACCGGCCGTGGCTTCCTAGAGATTTCGCGCGCAGTCGTCTTTGAAATCGTGGAGGACCCGAACATGAATACTGCACTCGCGCAAAAGCTCCTCGAGGCTCTTTACATTCAATTGTCACCGGGCTGAAACTCCGGGCTCTGTCAATCTTCACTGCGAACTGTTGATAACTCCTCAATCGGCATCCTCATTGCTCTCGGTTTTCAGCCTCTAGCACTCAGTTAAATTAACTAAAGTGTCAATCAACTATTAATTGGTATGGTATATCGATACCAACATTGGGTCATAGGTATTCAGAATCGCTGATAAGCTCTTTGGCCCCTGATATCTCATTGATGGTCCAATCGCTCGACACCTAATCGTATGACAGGGTTATGTTGGGACTTGGTCATTTTCGGGTGTCGACAATAAGGGATGATGAGGAAAATTATCTAAAAAATCATAAACCTATTGGACTTTGGCCAATTCAATTTTAAATCTTCAATTTTTCTAATTGAGTCATAAATTTTTTAGAATTTACCAATTGAGTCAATCTAATCAATTTTAATTGTAAATCATTGATATAGACACTTGTCCCCTATGTGGCACCATTAGCGTTAACATGGACAATTTTTTTGATTTGCTTTATTTTTGTGTCGACAAGGATCACAAGTGACCTTTGCTAGCTGCGAAGGCTCTCACCAAGTTTGGGTGACACCGCCTCGCCAATAGGGCCACGAAGGCCCTCAGCCATATCTTGTGAGGGCCTTTGCACCCTTGCTCGTAGCTGGTCGGGCTGCAAAGGCCTCGCTTGCACCAATTGAGGTTGGGATGGCCTTGCCTAGGACCTTCATGGCATTGCTCCCGGTGGCTAAGGCGGCATTGCCTAGTCTTTGCGGTTGATGAGGGTTGCCATTGACCCAAGCTGGCACAGAAAAAAAAAGAAAACAAAAACAAAATAATCAAAAGATTTAATACTCAATTAGAAAAATCGGAAATTAACCAAAAAAATTTTAAAAAATTGAAAAATTTAAAACGAAACTACCCGAAACATTTTGGATAATTTTTCCTCATAAAACAGCTCATCCCCCCGGTTGAAATGAACCCATTCAATTGAGCGAACGATTGGACGGACGCGTGGATGGTCGATGCTGATGGGCGCTAACAGAGCCCTCCTTCGGTTCCTCGTTTTCACGACTCTACCTGAGTAGGGCATAGCCCTACCGTTTGATTTTTAGCTGTTGAAGTTACGTATGCCCTGCAACGGTGGGAAGTGATATCGACTGACATTTCCGCAACGAGTTCCCGAAATTTGAGTATTCGCCGAGCGGAAAGAGGTGTTTGAACTCGGTGGCGATTCCAAAAGAATATTAAACAAGTAAGGCTGCTGCCTGCAGTTCACCTAATCGAAGACCAAAACCGGAAAAAATGAACACACAGCAGCAGCCTCCCTTTCCAAGTTCAAACCCACGTGTCTTGACTCTCTCGAATTTCAATTGAATTTATCTTGTTAATTTTGATCGAAATTCATTGATATAAACACCAACCATTTTAAGTGATACGACCGGCGCTGATATGAATAATTATTAATAACATTTTAAAGTTATTTATTTCTTTTTCTTTTTTTTCTTTCAACCAAGGCCCTATTTTTCAACCGAGGCTGGCAAGGGTTGCACGTCCCTTGCCCCTCCACTCAGCTTTGGGTGAGGGCATTGTGGCTGCGAGCAAGACTAGCATTGCTGGCCAAGGGCAAAGGCAGCCTTGGTTGCCACCCTAATGGCCTTTTAGATGAGGGTCGCGGGCCAGGTAGCCTTGCCTAGATCTAGGTGAGGCAGGACCCTTGCGGGCCACAATTAAAAAAAAGAAGAAGAAAAAGAGAAAAAATTAGAGAAAAATTAAATAGTATAATTATCCATATCAATGCCGACCGTTATGTTAGTAAATTCCAATCAAAATTGACTCAATTGACTCAATTGACAAAATATAAAAATATTTAGAATTCAATTAGTAAAATTGAAAAGTTTATAATTAAATTAGTAAAAGTATAATAGATTTAGAATTTTTTGAATAATATTTTTCTTGAATTCTTCAATGTAATTGTACGCTCGTAAAACTTGAGTTGCCTGGTGTTTTAAGTTAACATTTGTCCTTCTTAATCAATTCCTTGGATTGCGATTCATGAAGCGTGCGATAGATCTAAGTTAGAGGGCAATGCTTTACCGAAAAACAAAAAGTTTGAAAGCAAGGCGAAGGATATGCAGGAGATCAAGAAGCCAAAATTATGTTATCGTGTGATCGACAGGAGAATAAACTTATATAACCTACGTCGTATGGACATTGTTTCGCCGAAATTCAACTTTGCCACAGAAATATTTTTTATCGAAAGTTGTTATTTCGGATTTTATTAGAGGAGAGGGGTTTTTTTGTGATTTTCGACAGGAAAAATCATAGATAGACAAGCGAATCAGTAATTTCAATTCAAATGGAACTGAACTATATAAACTGTGACGAAATTCAATCGATGACAAAGTTTGAAAATGTAGTGACCTCAAACAAAATCGAAATGAACAAACAATGTTGGAATTTAATCAACTATTAAGCCTAAGAACGTAAAGATGTAACATCAGAATTTAATTGATGTCGAGGCACCCGGGGTCTACAACAAAGATGCACATTGAAATTTAATCAACATATGGATTTGGAAACTACCACTAAGAAACACGTTGGAATTTAATCGACAATGCCAATCTAGAAGCTTTAACTATAGTGCATGATTTGAAAGATAATTGAAAGATAATATGTTTGTATTTGGAGGGCTTTCCAAACTTGAATATTGGTATTCATAGTGCCTATGACATAATCACTTGAGAGCAGTTGATATATGCCGTGTTAGCCATGTTTCCATGTCCTCAAAAATCTTGATTTCATGTTCTCATGATGCCATGATCTTTCCCTCGAGTGGTTACTCCTTTTTATTTGCGCCTCGATCCTTTGCCATTGCTAAGTCAACTCTATTTCTTCTCCATGATATGTTGCTCTTTGTACGGGTGATTTCAAATCAGAATGTTATAACTGTTTCTTGGAGCCTCCCCAAACATCCGGTCTTCATTCGATGTCTCAGTTGGTAACTTTCTTCTTCTTTTTTGTATTTTCGCTAACTAGTTTTGTTATGACAATTGTCAACATATGCTATCATATATTAATAGATGATTAATGGTTATCGAAGTATATTAAATTCAACCACTCTTATGGCGGTCGACAATGGCTTACATACCCGTGTCGATAACCATTCGTCTTTTAGCCACGTGTTCTACTCATGTCAATAATCCAGTTAAATTTTGGTGCAAACAGGCGCACAATGAAAATTACGCAAAGAACTAATCTACTTCCATGCCGTGGGGAGACTATAGTGGCCAAATTAGCAATAAAGGTGGTGGCTGTCAACGTCGGCAGTGATGAATGATCGAATTATGATCAGGGTGTCAAGTACTTTTTCACTTAAAGTAATTAAAGTTGTAACAATAGATGACACGATGCAAAACAAAACCACAGTGGAAGAGTGATGGATGATAGACAATTTTACGAGGAGTTATTGGGTTAAACTATTTAGCCAAAGACCAAAAAGTCAAGCCTATCACCAAGCACGATAGCCCTAGATAAATGAGTCATGGTGTGATATTGGAGATCACATGTTCAAGTCACAAGGGGAATGAATATCTAGCCAGATCGTGCGTTTAGCATTTGCTAGTTTATGTGAAGAGACTACCAAATTTCTAGGACCCGGTAGCGATGTTCTAATGAGTACGTATACTTATAAGTGGATTGATACAGTAGCACCTATGAGAGATAAGTAATGCCTGAAGCGGGTAGCGTAGCTGGTGTCTTCCCCAACCCTTCTACAGTTGTACTTTTAATGTATGCCTCTGTCTAAGGGGGGAGCAGAAACATGGAGCAGGCGATCCTCGGAAAGAACGATATTGGCAAAAGAAATAAAGTGCGTTCGCTGACGTTGTAGCAGTGACTCTACAGGGAAAGACGGAAAGTGGAATGAATTGGGAGGCAGATACACGAACCACGAGTGTCATTAGTTTCACGTTGTTAGTAACACCCCATGGATCTTCTCTTTCATTCATCAGTAAAGCGCATGATCCTCCTCTTTCTTTCATCCTCCATCATCATCGCGCACTCACGAGTTCAAATAAAAAGTTGCGCTCCAAGGTGGCCGAGGAAGCTCATTCGCACGTTCCTTCGTCTCGATCATGCATGCACCGGCAAGTCCTGCACCGAATCTGTAAATATGAACTCCATATCTTTAACAGTATGTTTCTGTTAGAATATTTAAATAATAAATCACGCCGCTAACAGTTTAGACTTTTAGAACAGTTGATAGTATTCTTATAAATTTTCGCATGGTGTCAAAACTTAAATCCTGAATTCCAATTTTTTCAGGCCACATTTATCTTCCTAATTAAATTTCTACAACAAAAAAAAAGGCCAAAATTTTAGAAAGTTGGTAGTGATCCCACTCATTGTGTTTTGCAAGATATTCCCAATACATGATAATAACCTCAGTTATTAGAGGTATCATTGGATCCTTGGTGGAAATTGAGGATACCTCACCAAGACTAGGGTTGCCAAAGCAACAAATTGGGGCCTCTGTCACCTATCAGCTAGCATACTAATGGCAAATTACACTGATGTGTTCTTTTTTTTAATGTGCCAATATCCTCGTCACTTATCTCGTCTTTAGAAATACTCTCAAAGTTTTACCTCTCAACATGTAAAGGTTGTTTCTTTTTTCTTTTCTTTTTTTGATGCGGAGTGGAGTTAAGAATACTGTCTAATCAAATTTGGAAGGAATAGTCTATAGCACGATTCCCGATTGGAACGACACACCTGAAACTCAAATACCGCCGCACCGAGCGATGACGCTATCTTTTCAAGCGTGTCACCCGCCAATCACATCCGAGCTTGGAGGCCAGCGGCGTCCTTTTCCCCTTCTCTCTTTGGCCAAACCTCGTAAGCGAGGAAGATTTGTCATCCGCCAGAACGACTTTCGTCCCTTCAAATGATGAAAGCCGCCACCATTTTCCAAGCTCGCCTCCTTGTTTTGTTCGTATGCACTCATCACAGCCGCTCATGTAGCCCCTGATTTTCCAGATCTTGGACAATTCCCCAGTGCCATTTACGCTACTACCCACCATTTATGCCTCCTTATATACGTTTCAAACTTCTCCCTTCTTCCTTCTTCCTCTAACCTTCGTCGTAGAGGCCAAACTAGGCTCGCTAGCTCCATTTTATTTTTAATTTTTATTTTGGCTCTGTCTTTCACGCTCTCTTTTGGGCTGGCCAGCCGCCTTTCCTTGTAATATCAACACGTCAAAAGCATTTCAAGACCAGATTCTTCTCCCCAGCTTCTTCTTTTCCATCCCCCCTCATACGGCCAACTGTTCCCGCTTCATGGAAAGACATCAAATGCTGTTTCCTTGCTCGACAGGTGTCAGGCCGCCGCTGCCGACGGCCTTCCCGTTCATGATCGAAGCCGGAGGTTCCCGTGTCCAGAACGCCGGCTTCGGGGAAGATCTGATGAGCTCGTCCATACACGGGTTCTTGGGATTGAAAGGTGCGGAAGACGGGATCGTCCCGAGGTCGAAGGCCGAGTGTGATGCTGCTCATGGGAGCTCGGTATGCCAGGGTGCTGAGAAAATGGGGAAGAAGAAGGGGGAGAAGAAGATCCGAAGGCCGAGGATCGCCTTCCAGACCCGGAGCCAAGTGGACATACTGGACGACGGTTATCGATGGAGGAAGTATGGACAAAAGGCAGTCAAGAACAACAGGTTTCCTAGGTCCGTGCACATTCTTTCTCCTATGTTTACATAATCTGTCCGTGTCACAAATGTTTTAGATCTCTTTTCCCCAGTATTTATCTTTTCCTTTCTTCCTAATTTATCGATCATTTCTCCACTTTAATTACTTCCTCAGACATTAGGGAAGCGAGACTATTTAGGTTCCTGAAAGATGAACAAGAAAAGCAAGATAAGTAAAGGAAAAAAAACAAAGAGGAAGGAAAGTAGCTGAAACCCTAATTTCGAGACCTGGCTTTTGTAGGGTTTCGAATGTTACGTGAAACAAATTAATGCATGCAAATCAGAAATTTTTCTCAACAGACAACCCTCTAAACATTGCATGTTCACAGTTGGATCTTCTTAATGGATCACCATATGCGAAATGTGGTTTATTCACAATGATTTCTGTTCCCTAACTCAGCTATTCGACCTGCCTGTTGGAAGAAAAGGGCTCTCAAGGGAACATCTTAGGTTATCACATTTAGGCATATGCCGGAGATATTTAAGATATTTCTGTAATTAAGAAGACGCATATAGTTGCATGATCATCAAGTAAAATTATCCCAAAAGACTAGAGATCTCTTGTGAATTGACTCGATGGTCTCCTTGCTTTTCTTTTTACAACAATTGGGAGGTTTGTCGAATGCCGTAGGTATCCAATAACCGCATACATACAACATACGCTGCATATAAACAAGCCCATGATGTTCTCAGGGTGATTGAATCAACGTTTATCCGTGGTGTCATTACAAAAGAATCCAAGTACTTTTTGTAGTGACCATTAACGAATGATGGACGTTCCCCCAAGTTACATAAAATTAAAGTTGAAGCTATGGATTGAGTTTTTAAGAGTGCGTTCGCATTGCGTCATCCCTCAATACTTTTTACTGTATGTTCAAATTGATTGTACTCGCATGCTATGATTAACCGGGTGATTCATTCTATACACAACGATTACCGTCTTTACGTATTTCTAGTAAAAAATCCTCTCCACTGTCCATGCCAAAGATAATTCTGACCCTTCCCTGTTTATGGAATCCCTCTTCCGTACAAGTAAAATATCTAGAAACACTTCCACTTGCATTGACGTTCAAACTATACGTATGTAACATCAGGCTAAAAGAACTGCACATTACGTACATCTCCACGACACCACACCCAACCAGCAAATCCAAGCGTTTGACATACGTGTAATTTTGCAGGAGCTACTATCGCTGCACGCACCCGGGATGCAACGTGAAGAAGCAAGTCCAGAGGCTAACCAAAGATGAAGGCGTGGTGGTGACCACCTACGAAGGGACTCACACCCATGCCATCCAAAAATCGACCGAGAACTTCGAACACATCTTGACTCAGATGCAGATCTACCCTCCCTTTTGATTTGGTCAAGAATCTGCTCAATCTTAAGCCAATTCATCATGTCTTTGTTGCATGAACATTGTAAAGAGAACTTGCTTTAGTCACTATCATAATCATCATCCAATGCAAAAATAAATAAGTCTTGAGAAATCGGCGAACAGTTAGAGGAGCCGTAGGATTTCTTATACGCGTGTTGGGGTTTGCATTATCGATCTGGATTTGTCAGTATTGTTGCTCATCATTGTAACTGATTTTTTTTTCTCATTATTTACATACTATAAAAAGTGATTTCTAGGGTAGATTGCTCAAAAAAGAGAAAGTTCAATTCTTCCCTTTCCCATGGGTTTGTAATTGGCTTTGTAAGGTATCCTTAACTGAATACACATTAGATTGTCCTTAATCAAGTTTATATTTCTGGACACTGTCCAAGGTGTGGATAAGAAACAGATTGATCCTATTTCATTAGGTGTAATTTGCATTGGTGTCATTATATGGTTAACTTCTTTGAGAAACTTATCAGACAATTCTTTCATTTACGGGGTGTAATGCCTTAATCAGTAACCAATTAGCAATCGAATTTTGGGAGAAGGTTGGGGTTGATATCCATAGGGCAGCCTAGTCCTTTCTCCCTAGGACGCCCACATGTCTCTTTGTTGATTCCTTGTCGCCATTTAGACCCAATTTCAAAGCCAAAACCCATTCCAATCGACCCGAATTTCTTTGCGCTTGTAGAATAAGTCCGTTCGTTGTGCTAGTCGACTAGATTGAATGGCCGCGGGATTGACCTGGACTAGTAATTGGAATCCACATCATGATTTGTAAATTTCTTGTTGATTGAGTTAGGAAAGTGCAGGAGTCAAGCTGCTCGAACTCAATTCGAATCTCGATTTTTTCGTAATCTTGATTCATCTGATTCCATTTCAATTGACCTAATTTCACGTTTTTCTAAACTCAGCATGCGTTTTTTCTCATAAATCTAATGGTGTCGGCGTCTTGAATCTACCTAAACATACAATATGTTTTCTTCAATATATAACTAAGTGGTGCAAAAAGGTTTTCTTAGTGGAGATCTTATTAATTTGTCGTTCTTGATAAGCAATAAAGATCCTTAATTATTTGAGAAAGTAAACAAACAAAAATCTAATCAGTTTAGTTGCATGAATTCCTTATCCAGGGAAAAAGTGAAAAAAATAGAAAAGTACTTCAGAAATCTGCAGCCTTTGATATGACCCCCTGCCTGGGGTCGCCGAATGCCACCGTAAAATTGTAAGGTCGATTGTCTCGGAAAGAAGTGATAAGTGTAAAAGAAGCGGTTTAGTAGAAAAGATAAATAGCTAATAACGCGATTCTCGGTAATTTTCCGATAATTTTATGAAGTTACATACTTTTTAACAATTTGCATGTTGCTAGCTTTTATTGTTTGACTAGTATCTTAATTTTACCAAGTCTTATATGAAATTATTAATTTTTCTTTTCGGATTAAGTTACCAACCAATTTTGAATTATCAATTCTCATTTTGAATCGATTGCAAAAATTTTATTATTATTTTAATTTAAAACTTTTGTAATGATTCGCTAACTTTTATTTATCTTTCTCACAAAATGGCTTAAACTTTTTAACTATTATATGAACTTATACATACATACATACATACATACATACATACATACATACATACATACATACATACATACATATATATATATATATATATATATATGTGTGTGTGTGTGTGTGTGTGTGTATATATATGTGTGTGTGTGTGTGTGTGTGTGTGTGTGTGTGTGACTTATAAGCTTTCTCTCATTAGTTTACTAATTTTGATTTGTCAACTTTCATTTAAATTGGTTACTAACGTTTATTCCCTTTTTTTACTACTTTCGGAACTTATCTATTAGTTACCTATTTTTATTTGTTACTTTACCAATTTATTTGTTAGTTATCTCATGCTTTAGGAATAATTACATAAATGTTCCATAAACTTTAACTCAATATGTAATGTTATCTTGGAACTTTTAATTTGTTTAGTGTGATCCAACTTTAACTTAATGTGTAACGTCATCTCTAAATTTTAATTTTTTCCAAATGTAATCCCCTAAAATTTTGGTACATATTTAGTCTAGTTTCTAAATTATATAAATATGTTCAATTTTATCCCTGAACTTGAATGAATGAAAAGCACGGCATTACACATTTTCATATAACTGAAGGACTAGATTGAAGATGTTTCAAAAATTCAAGAACCACATTGAATAAATTAAAAGTTCATAAGTGGCATTGCATATTGGGCAAAAGTTTAGAGGTCATATTTCACAAATTAAAAGTTCGAGGGCCACATTACACATTGAATTAAAGTTTATGAACTATTTGTACCATTTTCCTTATGCGTTGCTTAGGCTTGTTCATCACATAAAATTTATATAACAATTTTTGAGTCGAGCGGGATCAAAGAGGCCGGTTGGGCTTGCTCATGTTAGGACATTGTGCAAGTTCGCCCACTTATCTCTTAGGCTTGTGTGGTCCAACTGGACCAATTGATACATACAACATACACTGCTTATACACAAGCCATAATGTTCACGGATTGTATGAAAGTTTACTTGTGGCATTACAAAAGAATCCGAGTTCATATGGTAGTAACTATTAACGAATGATCAATGTTCGTCCAACTTACCTAACCAAAGTCGAAATTATGAACAACGTTTTTAATAGTGCGTTCACATTGCGTCCTCCTTCAATGTTTTTACTGTATAGTCAAATTGATTGTCCTTGCATGCAATCATTATTCGGTCGATCGTTCTATACACAATGATCATTGTCCGTACGATACTTCTAGTAAAAATTTGTCCCCATTGTCCATGCCAAAGATAATTCTAACCCTTCCCTGTTTATGGAATCCCTCTTCCATACAAGTAAAAGATCTAAAAACACTTCTACTTGCATCGACGTTCAAGCTATACGTATGTAACACTGGGCTAAAAGAAGTACACATTACATACATCTCCACCATACCACACAACACCAGTAAATCCAAGCGTTTGACTTATGTGTAATTTTCCAGGAGCTACTGCCGCTGGACGCACCCGGGATGCAACGTGAAGAAGCAAGTCCAGAGGCTAACCAAAGACGAGGGCGCGGTAGTGACCACTGACCGCCTACGAAGGGACTCACGCCCATCGCATCCAATAATCGACCGAGAGTTTCAAACGCATCTTGACTCGGATGCAGATCTACCCTCTCTTTTGATTTGATCAAGAACCTGCTCAATCTTAAACCGACTCATCATGTCTTTGGTGCATGCACATTGTAAAGAGGACTTGCATAAGTCATCATTAAATCTTAGAATAAATGGGTCATATATGGGTAAGACTTAAAACTTTATTTAAGTAGCTCGCACTCTCACTTTTCCTTTTTAGCCTTATAAAATTATTTACTATAAAAATTATAATTATAATTATTTTTCTTTTTCTTTTTCCTTCTTCTTCAACTGGTCTCTAGCCATGACGACGGCCGGCAACCAACCAAGAAAGAGCCTCAGGCGAGCTTGAGCTCCCGGATCCAGTGAGATCAAGGGCTTGCCAATGGGCCGGCGAGCTCGAGCTCATCGATTGGTGAGGTCGAGGCCTCATTGACAAGCTTGAGCTCATCGATTTGTGAGGTCAAGGCCTTAGCGGCCTTGGATGAGCTCGATCTCACTGGAATTGGGTGAGCACCATCTTGCCTAAGGCTAGTCGTTGACCATCTCGCGGCTAGCAACCAGCTGAAAAAGAAGGAACAAATAAAAAAAGAAAGAAAATTCTTTTGTTAAAAAATAAAATAATAAAAATTTGATTTTTAAAAAATAAAAATAATTTTTTAATAATTTAAATTTAGATTTAAAAAATAAAAAAATATTAAAAGGAATACATGGAGGAGAATCGAATAAGATTTTTCAGTTTTTCAATTTATTTTCAAATTTTAGGCAAACACCTAAAAATATTGTCATTTTTCTATCAAGTGACTTACTAAAGACATTTTTCAAGAAAAAAATGGAGCCTCAATTTATAAATAGAATTATAAAATTTGTTACCTTAAATTTTTTTTTTTCCTAAATTTGCAAATATTTTAGCAACATAATTTATAAAAAAAACATCATAAGAATAGATTTTCCTAAATTTGATTAAAACGGAAGTGTTAATAATATGAGTCGAGCCAGGTATGAGTCAAATATGGTAGAGGTCAAAAAATTTATATTATGTCTAAATAAGTCATAGATGAGTTAATAGGTCATACCATTTATAACACAAACCAAACCCGATCCGATCCATCCATTTAATAAGTCTAGTCATCCTCGTCGTCATCTTCACCATCTAATGCAAAAATAAATGGAATCTTGAGAAATCGATGAGCGGTTAGAGGGGCCATAGGATCTCTTGTACAGGTGTTGGGATTTGCATTTATCGATCTGGATTTGTCAGTATCATTGTTGCTCATCATTGTAAATTGATTTTTTTCCCCATTAGTTACATATTATAAAAAGTGATTTATAGGGTAGATTGCTTTAAAAAAAAAAAAATCAACTCTTCCCTTTCCCATGGGCTTGTAATTGGCTTGGTAAGGTATCCTTAACTGAAGACACATTAGATTTGCCTTTAATCAAGTTTACATTTCTTGGGACAATGTCCATTTGGTTGGAAGTTTAAAAAAGAAATAGCTTGATCATACTTCATTAGGTGTATTCTGCATTGACGTCAGTAAATGGTTAACTTCTGTGAGAAATTGATCGGATGATTCTTTTATTTACGAGCCGTAATGCCTTAATTAGTAATCGATTAGCAAGAGAAGATTGGAGTTAATATCCATAGAACACCCTAATCCTTTCTTTCTCAGGTGCCCACTTGTCTCTTTGTTGATTCCTCGTCACCATTCAAGCCCAATTTCAAAGCCAACTTGCAGAATAAGTCCGTTTTGCCCACGGGATTGACCGGACTAGTAACTAGAATCCTCATCATGGCTTGTAATTTTCTTGTCGATTGAGTTAGGAAAGTGGCGGTGTCAAGCCCCTCGAACTTGGCTCAGATCTCGATTTTTTGTGATTTAGACTCATTAGATCCGTTTTGGCTAAATTAATTTTATAATTATTTAATACTCGGCACGCATTCTAATGCCTCGGTGGCTCGAATTTACCTTAATATATAATATGTTTTCTTTAATATATATTTAAAGTTGCGCGAAAGGTTCTCTTGATTGAGATCTGATTAGTTTATGCCCGGTTTCATTCTTGACGAGCAGTAGGAAACCTTGCTTCCTTAAGAAATAAAACCGACAAGAGTCCAATTTGTCTGGTCGTATGAATTCCCAATTTAGGGAAAAAGTGAAAAGAATAAGAACTTCACCAATCTGCAGTCTTTGAGATGACGCCCCACCGGTGGTCGCCAAATGCCGCCGCTAAAAAAGTACATAGATTGATTGTCTCGGAAAGAAATGACAATTGTAAAAGAAGCTGTTTAAAGATAAAAAGCTAATTGGCTAGTAACACGATTCTCGATAATTTGTCGATAATTTTATAAAGTTACATGCTTTTTAACAATTTGCAAGTTAATAGCTTTTATTGTTTCACCAATATCTTAATTTTACCAACTCTTATACGAAATGATCAACTTTTTTTTTAAATTACATTACCAACTGATTTTGAATTGTCAATTATCATTTGAATTGATTGCAAATTTTTAATTATTATTCTAATTTAAAAATTTTGTAATCATCTATTAACTTTTGTTTATCTTTCTCAAGAAGGGCTTAAAATTTTTAACTATTACATGAACTTATACATGTGTGTGTGTGACTTGTAAACTTTCTCTCATTAGGTTATTAATTTTGATTTATCAACTTTCATTTAAATTGGTTACTAACGTTTATTCCTTTCTTTTAGAACTTTAGGAACTTATCTAGTACTTACCTATTTTTATTCGTTACTTTACCAACTTATAAGTTAGTTTCCTCATGTGTTAGGAATAATTATGCAAATGATCATTAAATTTTGATCCAATGTGTAATGTCCTCTCTGAATTTTTAATTTATTTAATGCGATCCCTAATTTTAACAAATATACAATATCATCCTTGAATTTTAAATATGATCAATATGGTCCATGAATTTTTTTGTATATATTGAGGGTGCAAACGATAATCATTATATTTCAAGGCCCTCTTTCTGGCCAAAATAAATATTTCAATTAATATTCCATGGATAAGTTTCCGAGCAAACATACGCATTTAATAACAACACAAAATTTCTGTTCCCATAATAGAAATTCATTTGATAACTGTCGATGCCCAAAATTATCCCTATCATCACGTGCTAGCCATGAGGATAGTACCAAGAGCAATTCACCTTGTTTTGCTCACAAAAGCTAAGAACAGCCAGCATTCTCCTAGGTATTTGGGACTAAGATGAATATTATTAAGTCAATGGTAGGGTAATTAATTGCCACGTGTCAAGTTGTGGGAATAACGCCTTAGATTTGGAATTCGAGCAAAATTGGCATTAAATCCCAAGTAGGAATAATTGCTATGCAGAAGGCACGTGAGAATAGGGATATGGTTATTTAATTAATAGGCAAGTCATGTGAGCATCATCGATAGGTGAGAAAACGGTCAAATATGGATGAGGCAGTCAAGAAAAGAAGAAAACGTGGATAAAACCAAGAGTGCTACCCAATGAAAGTAACCGATTAAGGGTCACCACGTTATGCTATAAATACCACTAGCCACACAACCAAGAACCTCCCAGCATAACACAACTATCTTTATTTTATCTTTACTTTATCGCATTTTAGCCGTAATTTTCTAGATTCCCGTCGTTAATTAAATTCCAGCATGTATCTCTATCCGGTTCAGCATTGTTGATTAAATTTCGGTGTTGTTCCACAAACTTAATGTCATCGATTAAATTTTGGCATTGAGTTTCCTATCCAGAGGTATTGCTGTCAAATAAATTCCAGCCATACGCCTAAACAAGTTGTGTTCTTGATTAAATTCCAACATAGTTTGAATAAAAAATATAGGGTTGTACATACAGGTTGGGAATAAAACTCTCATTCGCATTTCACATTCTTTATCCATACTCGATACAAAATCTGAGTCCTCTAAAATAAAAATTGAAACACACTGTTCAGTGAAAGATTTTTACAAGAATCTAAATTGGTGAAACAATAACGAAACAAAATTCTTCCTCATGGGTAGGCAGCGGTGAATAGTGGGCAGATGGAGATGAGAGGCAACCAGTAGCGAGAGCATGCAGTGATAGGCGAACAATGGGGTGGCAATAGGAGGCAATCGACAGTTGATGGCAGCAATGGGTGGGCGGCCAGCTAGCAACAAGAACAAACAATTAGAATTTTTTTTATTTTTCATTTCCATTCTAGCTCATTTCTATTTCAAACCTATTTTTGGACTAAAAATGTACTTCGGAAATAGAAAAAAAATTGTGTTACCATATGGACTTATGTTCCAGACCTGTTCCTGAAAACAAAAAAACAGAATGGTTATCATTTATTCCCTCAATTTAGTCCTTAAACTATATAAAAATGTTTAATATCATTCGTAAACTTGAATTAATGGAAAAGATAACATTGACCATTTTCATAAAGTGCATGGACTAGATTAAACACGTAGAAAAATTCTGAAACCACATTTAATCAAATTTCATAAATTATTTGCATCATTTTCCTTATGCATTGCTCAAGCCCGTTGATCACATGAAATTTATATAACAATTTCCGGGTCCAGAAGGATCAAAGATGAGTGGGCTCGGCTTGCTCATGTGAGGACATTCTGCAAGTTCGCCCATTTATCTCTCAGGCTTGGGTGGACCAACCGGACCACCCACGCTTTGATCACCTCTTTAATCATGTAGGCATGCTCGAAAGCCAAACAAGAAAAAAATTAAATGAGGAATCCACATCTCCCATTTATGTTATTCAGCCGTTCAACATACTGCTCTCCTCCCCTAAGCAAGTGATGACAGATTCAAATCTGCTAGACGAGCATATAGTTCTATGGACAAATTCAACCATCTTTGCACAGTCACATTGAAGAACGACACATCACCCTAATTCATAATCATAGCACATTTATATGATATTATATAGATAATTATACATGTGAAGTAAAAGATCATACGGAGCCTGAGCAGCTGGTGCTGGTGGGTAGAGATTGCGTGGGTCCCTACTCACCTCCCTTGATCCGTCGTATGGCACAGAGTAAACAAGAATTGAGCTCCAACCTAGTAAAAAGAATTAATTGTCATATTGGCACGGCTCAATCAAACGAAAGGACTCAACCCAAAATGTTGAGGGCTTTTGATTTGATTGAACCGCGCCAACATATCAATCACTATACGAGAGAAGATGCCGAGATCAATCCATAGAGAGCAACTGCATCAGGATCATCGTCTGCACACTTTAAAAATTTGGAACCGTCGGACAGCAATGCACCATCGTCCGACTACACGAGCAAGCTCAAGATGGGAGGAGGGAAAAGATAGAGATGATGTTTGAGATGGAGAGAAGCAAATCCAAGGGAGAGAGAAGAACGGATAGAGAGTTGGGAGATCTTGGCTACCATTTATAGATCAGGATAAGTAGTATGCTGTTCATATGGAGAGAGAGAGAGAGAGAGAGAGAATTGCTTGTTTCAATCAATCTCTTTTTTGCAAAAGTGGGTGAAAGGACAGCTTTTCGTTTTCTTTCTCTTACACCTACCATCGTTAACTCTGCATCTAATTTCGCCAACCAAATATGCCAATCACCCCATCTGTCTCTCTCTCTCTGTCTCTCTCTGTTTCTCTCTCTCCCCCTTTTATTGTTTCCCATCTGTCGAATTATTGGGTCACTATAGCTGTCATCGTAGCATCATGATGTATATTCTTATAATTTCATCGACTGGACTTCAACTCTTAGAATATATTTATTTCACGAAAAATTAAATAATTTCATCATTAATGAAATTGTTAAGACATTAATTCTTAATAAAAATATTTTTTTATGAACTAATTATTTCGAAATATATTAACAATCGTTTTTTGAAGAATATTTTGCATGTTGGTAATTTTCGCAAAACAAACAAAGCTTTAATACAAGCAATTCACTGGCAACGCGAATGAGCAATGTAAGTCCACAAGGAAACAACAAACATAGCGATGTGAAAATTGTCTTATGCTGTACATAGTTGTGAAAAAATAAATCGATTTATTGTAGCGTTCACATCATTCATGATTACGGTTAATTTTCCACGAGTTAACTATGACATTTTGACTACCCAAGAGCTTTTTCTTGGAGAAGAAATTGGAAACTTTATCAATTTGACGACGGATTATAGATTTGGCAAGGAAAAGGAGAAATTGGCCAGTTAAAATCATGGATGATATGTAAATAAGGGTTGATAAGTGTAAGGATGTTTCATGTGACCAACGCATCATGTCATCCAGACAAACAAACAAAAAGAAAGGCATAGGTAAAGCTTGTCGGATCTTGAATTGATATGAGATGCACAGCGACGAAAATGTCACGATGTTTCCGAGCTTCGTGCATTAATCTGGGCCAACTTTTTCCTTTTCGAAAAATAAAACAGTTTCTTCAACCAAGCAATGAGGGATTGCTCAGAAAAGGTGATTTGAAAAATTTTTTTAAATAATTATTTGTATTATTTATAGAAATAATGAACTAAAAATATCTAGTCATAAATTGTCATTGACAATAAAAATATTTTTCATTAACTAATTATTTTGAGCGATATAACTTTTTTAAAAATATATTTTGTAAATCATTCATTTTTCGAGAAACAAATAGAGTTACCCCCTACCACGACCGAATGAGAATGGATAAGAGACTTGTGGGATTGATTCAAAGGGGTAGGGATGGGCCCTTCCATTGATTTATCCTAAAGATTTCATTTCAATTGGAATTTGATTATTCAGCATTTGATTTTTTTTTTAAATTCCATAAATGTTGGTTGATAGTATATTTCACTATTCAAAGTATCTTCAAAAATAATATCCCTTTGGAGCAATCTGGGCCAACTTTTTTTTTCCTTGTCGAAAAATCCGGGCCAACTGTGGGTGCCTTAATTTGACCGAATGCTTTGGGCGGGTCGGGTCGATCTTATTGTTGGACGAGAGGCCCGGTAAGAATGAACCTATGTGAGCTTCTTTGGGCCTAAGCCCATTTCGCAGAGTATGATCCCCAATGTCTGATTTTGTGGGCTTTCACAATGAGAACGGGGTCACATTAAAAAGCCCCATCGTAAATCTGTCCGCGACAAATCGAATAAGGTTCTCCCAGTTTGCAAGGGAGATCAATTTGCAAAGATTCATTAGGCACAATGACAATTGATCTTTGATCAAATGTACATATCAAAACATATTGATCGCTCCGAAATCCCAATGTAATAGACTTTGCTGGACCTACAAATTGTACTGTCTCCCTCTTTTCTCTTTCTTTCTTTTTCCCCCTTTGAGCCGATAAGGGCATTTTTATGTTAGATATAATGCCCCAATCGCACTTAATTCTTACATGGAATTACATGATGAAACATCGAGCACCATGTACCGACTCTACCAATTGAGCGACTCTTGACCACCTTGACTCTTGATTGATGTCTCAATACAATGAATTGAGCTCGAAGATATTTGCTGATGATTTTAGAAAGAATATCTTGACCGATTCGTTCTGATCGCCTTAAAATAAGATAACCGTACCATCTATTCACTTTGACCTTATCCACACGTGCTGTTCTTTTATCCATTTCACTTTCACCTTATCCATGCCACGCTATGCAGTTCCTTGTAATGACAATGGGAAGTTGCTGAATCTTCAACATACAATAATGATATTGGAAAACGGTGTTTCTTGGCGGGTGATTCAATGTCATACATGCGGATTCCTATCCACTTTCCTCCTTATTCCAACATCACATACTAATCCCAATTCGGGTGGAAAAGACTTATCGCTTTTTGGACCACAAATATATTCTCAACTTTATAAAGATAAAAGGCAGAAGATAACTTCAAAATGCATTTGGCCATGTACAAGTCAAAGCACGATTGTAAATTATTTCCATGTCTTAGCTTTTGAATAAGTGGACATGCGAATCAAAGAGCTCCATGGCAAGGCCCATTTGGAAGACCCTCTAACATTCTCATCTTGGCAAAATGGCAATTGGCAGTCTTATTCTATGAAATTAATGCTCCATTTCATCTCGACGTGAAACGAACGTTTTGATGGATGAGACTGTTCTATCAATAAATATTACTGTATAGAGCAATTGGTGATACGATCCATCATAAAGAACCAAAGGGAAAAGAGAGGCTGTGATCTGATATGCACTGAGGAGAAGCCCCTGACAGATTTGGGTCATCTCTTTTTTCTTTGTCCTTCACTTTTGTGCCCACTTGAACGGGTTGGACTGCGACCGATCGAGCGGGTTCCGGGAATATATCTTATCTTGGCACGGTGGATGGCCTTATTGCTGTCCAGTGCGTGTCTGAGTAAAGCAAACAGCGCAATTTGGATACGGATCGTCTGCTGCACTACAGTATCCTTAACCGACCGTAGCTTGTGCTTTCGCAGGAAAGTGGAAGGACTTCGATGCCTGATGAGAACGTCATCCGCATCCTAACCTGGTACACGGTACTCGGGCTTTTCCTAGCTTAATTGTGTATTAGCTGATGATAACTTCAGTTTTCACAGCTTGACTAAGCAGAATGAATGATCTGTTCGAGTGACAGGGAATATGCTTCGGGGTATAAACCATCCTAGAGAGGCACAGCAATTGATGTAGAGAAACGGTATGCCGGGAGTCTTAGGTTCCTTATTCTAGTCCATATTCTGTGAAATTGTTGGACTGGTGATATGATCAATTCCTGGGATTCTCATTCCTGACGCTGAACCGTCTGCGAATCCGAAGGAAAACAAACAGTTAATTGTTCTAGTTAGGGTTGTCTCGTCCAATCAAAGCACTTGCTCGCTCGCTCCCTCACTCTCGGTATGTGGACCACATCATGTCTGGCATTCGCTATGTTAGAAAGTAGTGCACAGATACCTTGGCAACATAAGATCAGATCAATCTCAGAAAAGGGAAAATGTTAGTCCTTGAAGGCGCGAGTCTTGTGCTTCCGAAAGTATCGAAAGCGAGGACTACTTCGCAAGGCTGTCCTGTGGACAACTAGAGTGCGAACCATTCATGAGAAAGCATATATTGCAACCTTATGCTATAAGCAAAATCTTAAATCGTCGGTCTAGGATTGATTCCCCTCCCCTAATTCATTCATATCTGAACAGTCTTAGACACTAAAAAAATATCAAAAGCATAATCTCAGGAAGTGTTAAAAGATCCCGAATAGATCGTTGGACTCTTGTTCACTTAGCCATTAAAGAATATCAAAAGCATAGTCCCAGAAAGTGTTTGAAGAACTCGAATCAATCATTAGAGTTGTGTTCACTTCGAATTAAGATAACGGATTCAAGAGATGTAGTGCAGGGACCACACCTGCAACCTGCAGAATCTATCAAGTGTCTATCTGAAACCCCCGGTGATGAGAAAAGTATGCCCAAGCATCTACTATATATATCTACCTCTAATACCACAGCTTACACTCACCAGCTCAATCCACACCCTTTCTCATTTCAAGACCTAAACTGCATTTTACTTTTATCAGCATGGAATCGGGTCGTAGGTGCCAGGGGTTCATCAAGGCGAAACTGGGGCTGCCATTCTATAAAGCAGCCAAATTGCCATCCTCTGCAGCGCAGTACAGCAGTAAAGTTACGCCAAACCAGTCCTCTCCATCAGCTGCCACGACGAGGGTGGCTTTTGTTGTCCACCAGGATGTGATTTCCCAGCCGATGGTGCAGAAGGTTTCTTTCATCGTACCTGACAAGGGTCGAGACTCACCAGGCCAGTTTGATAAGGTGTTCAGCATGCCTGCCGACGAGAGTGTCGATCTGAGGGCCTCAAATTACATATCTTCTGTGCGGGAGCGCTTCAAGCTTGACCGGGTCAACTCTGAGTGGAAACAGAATGAGGTTGCCTCCTAGGGGTCACCATTACTAAACCTGAACAGCACTAGTACTAAGTTTATCTTTTACAGTTGCATGGATATTGTTACCTGCAACTCCAACTAGAGTCCCAAGTTACTATTGTTTGGTACTGTAGTCTGAAGGAATAGCCTCTCGAAAATTTGTGAAGTTATCCTTTGATTTGTGACCTTTAAGGATCTAATAGTTCTAATTATTGTTCATCGACTTGGCCACTGTAAGTTCGAAGAAACATATCAGAATCAGATGACTGTAGCGATTTCCTTCCAAGCGTTCAATGGCAATTAACATTAACCTGGCCACACCTGTTGTGCTAGTACGTCAAAATGGTTCATGATGCAAGGATCAAAATTGATGGAGGAGTGGATGGTGTTTTAAACCAAAACTTCCAGCTTTGGCGATCAAATAGCTTTAGGGATGTTCCCTTTCAAGCGTCAGATTGCATATCCAGTGAGATCAAGTTTAACTGGATTTTAACATGTTCGCTCATCAAAATTGAGGGCTGTAGATGGATCTAAAGTCAGTGTACCGGTTCTAATCAATAACTCTAACATTAGGTAGGTGATGGCATGTTAATTAATAAGCATTTAGAAGCCGCCGGAGTTACCGATTCCTAATCCCCCCACTTCCTTGCCCGAGAAGCTTTTCATGGAAAAGTCTTCGCTCAGTTGTTCAATTTTCTCATCTTTTTCTTCATTTCAATTCGGTCCAGAATATGAATTGATCAGGCTACGTATCTGTAATGGGATTGAATTCACTGCACTCCAAAACCCTTCTCGATTGGACTTATGCTTAATCTGAGTTTTCAAGGAAACACGTCTTCAAAGTGAAAACTCTTGCTCAGGCCCACTCGAGTGGGATCCAAGAATCAAAACAGCTTGCTGAAGGTCTCGTCCATCTTCATTTCAAGCTCAAGCTTGGAGGGCCTTGGCAAAGCCAATGGTCTGCCTCCGGCAAGTCGATAATCAGTTCTGCCTACAAACTGAACAGTTATGTCAGTCCTGTAACTGTTCCGTGTCTATACAACACCTTGAATTTAACAGTCATAGTTGCTCTCCGACAACTATACCAAACAATATATACCCTCTAGATTAAACACGGAAAACAAATTTATTTTTTTAGGAAATTAAGAATGATTCTTCCAATTCGCTTATTACAGCTTAAATTTTGTACATGCTATATACTTTTTTTAACCTTGTACATGCAATCTATTCTCTTTTACAGCAACATCCAAAGGCAGAATATTGAATGGTTTACAAATCATCCAACTGTATGAAGATTATCTTACTCCAGATAGAGAGAGTTTTCATGTGTTAAATTTGTCGGAACCAATGTGGATGGCAGACATAAAATCTTGAACGAAGAGACCATCAAATATTTTCTTATCCCAGGAGCTTCTAACAGCCTTATGCTATGGGCGAACCTTTCAAGAGAAAGCATATGTTGCAACCTTATGCTATAGGCGAAATCTCAATCGGTCTAGGATTGATTCCCCTCCCCTAATTCATTCATATCTGAACAGTCGTAGCCACTAAAAAATATCAAAAGCATAATCTCAGAAAGTGTTTAAAGATCCCGAATTGATTGTTCGACTCTTGTGAACTTGGCCATTAAAGAATATCAAAAGCATAATCCCGGAAAGCATTTGAAGAAACCGAATCAATCATTAGAGTCGTGTTAACTTCGATTCAAGATAACGGATTCAAGAGATATAGTGCAGGGACCACAACTGCATCCTGCAGAATTTATGAAGCGTCTATCTGAAACCCCCGGTAATGAGAAAAGTATGCCCAAGCATCCACTGTATATATCCACCTCTAACACCACAGCTTATACTCACTAGCTAAATCCACACCATCTCTCGTTTCAAGACCTAAACAGCATATGTATTTCTCAGCATGGAATCGGGCCGTAAGTGACAGGGATTCATCAAGGCGAAACTGGGGCTGCCATTCTGTCAAGCGGCCAAATTGCCAACCTCTGCGGCACAGTACAGCAATAAAGTCATGCCAAACCAGTCGTCTCCGTCAGCTGCCACGATGAGGGTGGCTTTCATGTTCCACCAGGACGTGATTTCCCAGCCAAAGGTGCAGAAGGTTTCTTTCATCGTACCCGACAAGGGCCAAGACTCACTAGGCCAGTTTGATAAGGTGTTCGGCATGCCTGGCAACGAGAGCGTCGATCTGAAGGCTGCAAATTACATATCTTCTGTGCGAGAGCGCTTCAAGCTCGAGCGGGTCAACTCCGAGCAGAAAAGAAATGATGTCGTCTCCTAGTGGTCACCACGGTCATTCAGTTATTACCAATCCTGAACAGTACGAGTACTAGGTTTAATTTTTACGGTTGCATGGATATTGTAATCAGCAACTCCAACGAGAGTCCCCAGTTACTATTGTACGGTACTGTAGTCTGAGGGAATAGCCTCTCGAAAATTTGTTAAGTTATCCTTTGATTTGTGACCTTTAAGGATCTAATAGTTCAAATTATTGTTCATTGATTTGGCCACTGTAAGTTTGAAGAAACATATCAGAATGAGACAACAGCGATTTGCTTCCAAGCGTTTATTGGCAATTAACATTAACCAGGCCATGCTCCCAAGGGGTTGGTGGAGTGGTGAGGGCTTAGGCTTGTTGGGTGATTGACCCCAAGTTTGAGTCCCTCTTCTGCCCTCCATCTTACAATATCCTTGACTTATATGGAGTCAAGTCTTTGGGGCCAAGCTAGTTCTCCTCCAGTTGGTGCCTAATCGATGGGACCTTGATAGTGCGGCCGACCCAAGAGTCTAGGTTATCTCAAAAAAAAATAAATAAATAACTTGGCTAGTACATCAAAATGGTTCTTGATACTAGGATCAAAACTTGATGGAGGAGTTCATGGGGTTTTAAACTAAACCTTCAAGTTCTGGTGATTAGATAGCTTTGAAAAGAATGAGACCTAAAAATTATCTAAACACGTGATGTTTTGAACCGGGTAATTTTGATAACTTGTCAAATCAAGTGCAGGACATATGAATGAATCGTGCCGATTAGATCGTGAGCTAAGTGTTTGAACCAAGGAAAGTCATTGCAACAATTAATATACACTTTCTATGGTCCGCACAATAGACAAATAGCTCTTCCTATTGGAACTGCTTCAAGGATGTTCCCTTTAAAGATTGCTTTAACATGTTTGCTCATCGAAATTGAGGGGTGTAGATGGATCTGAAGTCAATGTACCAAGTATAATTGATAATTCTAACATTAGGTAGGTGATGACATATTAATTATTTAGCATCGCCAGAGTTGCCTATTACTAATCACTCCCACTTCACTGCCGAGAATCTTTACAATGTCCTTGACTTACATGGAGGCTAGTTTATGGGACTGGGCTAGTTCTCCTTCGATTGGTGCCTAATCGATGGGACCTAATAGTGCGGCCAACCCAGGAGCTTGGGTTATCTCAAAATAAAAAATAAAAATAAAAACATTAACCCAGCTAGTATATCAAAATGGTTCCTGATACTAGGATCAAAATTTGATGGAGGAGTTCATGGGGTTTTAAAACAAATCCTCCAATTCTGGTGATCATATAGTTTTGAAAAGAATGAGATCTAAAAATTATCTAAACGCATGATGTTTTGAACCAAGCAATTTTGATAACTCGTCAAATCAAGTACAAGACATATAAATGAATCGTGCTGATTAGACTGTGAGCTAAGTGTTTGAACCAAGGAAAGTCATTGCAACGGTTGATATACACTTTCTATGGTCCACATAGTAGACAAATAGCTCTTCCTATCGAACTTGCTTCAGGGATGTTCCCTTTGAAGCATCATATTATATATCCAGTGGGATCCATATTAAATGGATTTTAACATGTTCGCTCATTGAAATTGAGGGGTGTAGATGGATTCAATATCAGTGTACCGAGTGTAATTGATAATTCTAACATTAGGTAGGTGACGGCATGTTAATTATTTAGCATCACCAGAGTTGCCTATTACTAATCACTCCCACTTCACTGTCCGAGAATCTTTTCATGGAAAAATCTTGACCCAGTTGTTCAATTTTCTCATTGTTTTCTTCATTTTAATTCAATCTAGAATATGACTGATCAAGCTGAGTATCTGTAATGGGATTGAATTCACTGCACTCCAAAACCCCTCAATTGGTCTTGTGCTTAATCTGAGTTTTCTGGGAAACATGTCTCCAAAGCGAAAACTCTTGCTCGAGGTCTCGTCCATCTTCATTTCAAGCTCAAGCATGGAGGGCCTTGGCAAAGCCATGATCTGCCTCCGGCAATCCGATAATCAATTCCGCCTACAAACTAAACAGTTATGTCGGTCCTGCAACTGTTCCGTGTTAATAAAACACCTTGAACTTAACAATCACAGTTGCTCTCCTACAACTATACCAAACAGTGAACACCCTCTAAATTAAACACGGAAAACAAATTTATTTTCTTGGAATTTAAGAATGATTCTTCCAATTCACTTGTTACAACTCAAATCTTGAACGTGCTATATATTTTTTTTAATCTTGTACATGCAATCTATTCTTTTTTACGGAAACATCGAAAGGCAGAATATTGAATGGTTTACAAATCATCCAACTGTATTAAAATGATCCGATTCTAGATGTAGAGAGATTTCATGTGTCAAATTCGTCGGAACCAATGTGGATAGTAGACATAAAATGTTGAACAAAGAGACCATCAAATATTTTCTTATTCCAGGAGCTTCTAACAAAAGTTTTTGTTGCTAAAGACGTGTCGAGGGAAGGAATACTTTACATTCATTACGTGGAAGAGACATTTGCATCTTCAGAAATATCACGAAAAAAGGAAAGTAGATGATACCTTCTAAAAGTACTCAACCGTGTACCAGATAAAGTACGACTGTAGCTTTTTCTTTTCCTATTTTTTGCTTTAACTAAGTGGCCATGCGAATCTTAGAAATTTTATAGCAAGGCCCATCTGGAAGACCCCCTAACATTCTCATCTCGGCAAATGGCAATTGGCAATCTTATTATATTAGATCAATGTTCAATTTCATCTGGATGTGAAACGAACTTTAGATGGATAAGACCGTTCTATCAATAAATTTACTGCATAGAGCAATTAGTGATACGATTCATGCTAAAGAACCAAAGGGAAAAGAGAGAGAGGCTGCGATCTGATATGCAATGAGAAGCCCCTGAGAGATTTGGGTATCTCTCTTTTCCTCCACTTTTGTGCCCATTTGGGTATCTTATCCTGGAACGTGGATGACTTTATCGCTGTCCAGTCCGTGTCCGAGTAAAGCAAGCAGCGCAACTTGGATAGGATCGGCTACTGCTTGTACACGAAGATATTTATACATCCTGACCTTGTACACGAGCCTCTTCATTAACATCAGCACTTAGGCTTTTCCTAGCTTGCTTGTGTATTACTTAAATATATATATTCAGTTTTCACTGCTCGACTAAGTGGAATGAATGATCGGTTCGAGAGATGGGAATATGCTTCGAAGTATAAACCACAGAAGCATGATCATAGACTTAGAGAAGCAATCTGCCGGGAGTCTAAGGTTCCTTATTCTAGTCCATATTCTGTGAAATTGCTGGACTGGTGATAAGATCAATTCCCAAGGTTCCCATTCCTGATGCTGAACCATCTGCAAAGCCGACGGAAAACAAACACTTAGTTGTTCTAGTTAGGTTTGTCTCATCTAATTAAAGCACTTGCTCGCTCACCCGTCCGCTCTTGGTATGTGGACCACGGCATGTTTGGCATTCACTATGTGTGAATGTAGTGCACAGATACTTCAACAACATGCGATAAGATCAATCTCAGAAAAGGGAAAATGTTAGTCGTCGAAGGTGCGACTCTCATGCTTTGGAAATAGTAAACATGAGGACAGCTTCGTGAGTTGGTCCTGTGGACAACTAGAGCACGAACCGTTCATGAGAAAGCATATCTTGCAACCTTATGCTATAAGCGAAATCTCAATCACCGGTCTAGGATTGATTCCCCTCCCCTAATTCATTCATATCGAAAGCATAATCTCAGATAGTGTTTGAAGAGCCCGAATCAATCATTAAACTTGTGTTAACTTTGATTTAAGATAAATCTGGTTCAAGATATTTAGTGGAGGGACCACAATTGCAACCTGCAATTTATTATTCTCAGTGGCTATATAAAATCCCTGTTAATTAATAAAGTTGGCTCAAGCATCTACTATAAGTATCCACCTCTGGTACCACAACTTACACTCACTAGCTAAATCCATACCATCTCTCATTTCAAGACCTAAACCACATAGATTTTGATGAGCATGGACTCAGGCCGCAAGTATCGGGGCTTCATCAAGGCGAAACTGGGGCTGCCATTCTATAAAACGGCCAAATTGCAGGCCTCTGGGGCACAGTACAGCAGTAAAGTTACACCGAGGCAGTCACCTTCGCCAGCTACCACAGCTGCCACGACAAGGGTGGCTTACATGGTCCACCAGGATGTGATTTCCCAGCCAAAGGTGCAGAAGGTTTCTTTCATTGTACCTGACAGGGGCCGCGACTCGCAAGGCCAGTTTGATAAGGTGTTCGGTATGCCTGGTGACGAGAGTGTTGATCTGAAGGCCACAAATTACATATCTTCTGTGCAGGAGCGCTTCAAGCTTGAGCGAGTCAACTCCGAGTGAAAGAAGAATGAGGTCGTCTCCTAGCGGTCACCGTTTTCTTTCATTGTTACTAGTCCTGAACAGTAGTAATTCTAAGTTTATTTTCTAGAGATGCATGGTCATTGGAATCTGCAACTCCAACTAGAGTCCCAAGTTACTATCGTGTGGTTACTATTGTCCGATGGAATAACTGTTCGTAAATTTGTTGAGTTTTGATTTGATCGGCAACCTTCAAGGATCTGCTAGTTCTAACTAATGTTCATTCATTCGACCATTGCTATTGCTGCAATTGAGAGTTTGAAGAATATATCAGAATCAGATCACGGTATGATTTGCTTCCTGGCATTCGATAGCACTTAACAAGAACCTGGCCACACCCGTTGTGCTAGCACATCGAAATGGGTCCTGACATTATTTGGTTTGCTGAATGCCGAGAGTCTAAACTGGGTTTAGAACTAGAGGGCGAAGTTGACCGGGAAAAAACCAAACGTTCTGGTTCTGGTGATTGGTTAGCTTCAAAACAAATGAGACCTAAAAATTACATGAACACCTGATGTTTGTGAGCCTTGCAATTTTGATGAACCATACGATCAAGCGCAGGACATATAAATAAACTGTACTGATTAGACAGTAAGCTAAGTGTTTGAACTAAGGGACATTATCGCAGCAATTGATGTACACTTCCTATGTATGTACTGCACGGTAGACAGATAGCCCTTCTAACTGGAATTGCTTAAGGGATGTTCCAACTTAAATGGATTTTAGCACGTTCGTTCATCGAAAGCGAGGGGTTCACATGGATCCAAAGCCAGTGGACCAGGTCTAATCGACTATCCGCCTCTTAGGTACCGCAATGGCTCAGTTGTTAGCATTTAGTAGTCACCAGAGTTGCCTATCGCTAGTCACTCCTACTTCCCTGCATGAGAAGCTACCACCAGGGAAAAGAAGGATCTCATCCTTCCTTTCCAAGATTCTTTGCCAACACTCTGCAGGGGTGGGGTAAGCAGGAATCCGGCAAAAAGTGACGATTCCATCTTACTGGTTTTGCAACAAAGTAATTTCATGGAAAAAAACTTTTCCCAGCTGTTCAAATTTCTCGTCTTTTCTTCGTTTCAATTCGGTCCAGAGTATGAGCTGATTAGGCTGAATATGTGTGATGGGTTTGAATTCGCAGCACTGCGAACCCCATCTCAGTTGGACTTATGCTAAATCTGAGTTTTTTCAGAAACATGGCTCCAAAGCCGAGAATCAGAACAGCTTGCTCGGGTCGGGTCTTGTCCATCTTCTTTTCTAGCTCAAGCATGGAAGGCCTTGGCGAAGCCAGTGGTCTGCCTCTGCCGAGCCTATACTCAGTTCTGCCTGCAAACAGAACAGCTACGCTGCAACTGTCGTGTTTATACAACGCCCTTTGTGAAAAAATTGGCAATGCTCCCTGAAGTTAACAGCCGTAGTTGCTCTATGACAATTACACTAAGCAACAAACACCCTCTAAATTTAACACGGAGAACAAATTTCTTTCTAGGGATCTTGGAATGATTCTTCAGCTCACTTATTACAGCTTAAAATGTTTTTCCTTTGTCTTTCGAAGCACAAATGTCCACAAGATAAACCAACGCACGTACATGCTACTTACTCTTTTAAATCTTGTACATGCAATCTATTCTCTTTCCCAGTGACACCCGGAGGCAAATTATAGAATGTTCTACAAACCTTCTGACTGTATTAACATTCTCCGACTCTAAATAGAGTGGGAATGTTCACGTGCAGATTTGTCCCGAGAAGACTTTCTGTTGCTAAAAGATGTGTCAGGGGGAAGAAACATATTACTTTCAGTACAGAGACGTTGTATCTTCAGGAATTTCATGGAAAAGTAGGAATCAAAGTGATTAATATGAAATCGAAACCGTGAATTAATCTGTTCTTCTTATGCATGCTGTGTAATAATCCAAGCCGACAGCACAAAGAACCTCTCTCTACAAAAAGAACAATTCCCTCAGAAATCGATCCAATTATGTACGGTCGAGGAAGACATAAGGCTCAAACCGATTGTTTTTTTCCCCTTGAACTCGGGTTGTGCTGTGTCAGGTCAGGTTGGAGAGGAAAGAGAAAAGGAAGGTGCAGGTGAAGCAGATCGAGGACAAGAACAACCGGCAGGTGACCTTCTCCAGAAGGAGCAAAGGGCTCATCAAGAAAGCCCAGAGCTTGCGGTCCTCTGCAACATTAAGGTCGCTCTCCTCTTCTTCTTGGGCAAAGGCAAGCTCTATGAGTACCGCAGCAGCAACGGGTAACCATACTACCGTAGCTCACACTGGTGCTGAGTTCAACATACAGATTCACTATTTATTTTTACTGTTTCGAGTGACTGAATTGGTATTTCACGTGTATGATACTGGTCCCGGTCCCGATAGGGAATGACCGCCATCGTTACTAATGAATGATCATGATCGTCCATTAAATAAGTAGAATCTGTCGATTTTGTATATCTACTCTTCCTGCAGTTTAAAGAGAATCCTCGAGCACTAACAGATTCGTGCGGATTAAAAAGGTCGAGGGCAGGATCATCAAAGAAGTTGAGGTAACAGTCAGCTCAAGTTAAACATCGAGCAGAAGTTATAAACAGCAAATTACATATGACTAACAAACACAAATTATGCGTAGATAAACCATTCCAATTGGCTCATTGCTGTGGACTGCTTCAATCTGGAGACAGGATGATTGAAGTTCCTTCAGCAAACTGCGAAATAAAATGCAGCACTAACTCGCCCAGTTGAATGAAGTTTGTATCAAGTCGAAGTCTTTATCGAGGCGTTTTCACTTTGTCAGGAGCAACAAAGAGCTTAGAAGGGTTCTGACGTGTTTCGTAGCATCGTTCGATGGTACCGGTAATTGAATTGATGAATTTCGGTGACCCCGCACAAGCCGTGCTCTGGCACGCTGATCGATCATTCATGCTTTGTGCCAGGCACCTTGAACACGGGAACGTCATATACTGTGAAATTTTTGTGTGTATAGGATTAAAAGAAATATCATAATGCACGTCATGGGAGAATCAATACTCTTCAAAACTCTTTATGTCTTGCCGAACACTCTAAGATGTATCTAATACTTTAGGAATTTCGACACGCAAGGGTCAATTTTTAAAAATTTCAATAAATAAAGGATCAAAATGTAAATATGTAAAAAAAATACAAAAAATAAATGGAAAAAGAAGAAAAATCTAATTTTCTCTTTTTTTTGCTGACTCTCATTTCCCGCAACACATAATTCACCCGCTAAATTTGTTTTTTTTTGTTCTTCTCTTCTGACATGCTCTGACACACGACTCCATAATATAGATTTTTTTTTTCCCTCCAAGTTTTATAGATCATTGGAATGGAGTCTGACACGCGACTCCATAATATATATATATTGCTTGTTTATTTTTTCTTCCAAATTTTATGGATTATTAAAATGGAGTTGAATTTATCAAATTAAAATAATAAATGATATTAACAATGGATTAATGTTGTTATTGTAAATTCATTCTAGGATTTATTATTATTTATTTATTTGTAAATTTAAATCCAATTAATCTAATTGAAATAATCATATAAATAATAATTTATCATATATATATATATATATATATATTTTATATACAACGTTCCTAATGTATCATGATTTTTTTATTTTTTGAAGAATAATGTATCAGGGTGTTGGATGTCGTGTTGCGTGTTGGTGCTACTTAGGTGCACATGCTCTACAAAGTTTTGATTAAGTAAAAATAAAAAGTGAATGGGAAGGAAACGAATTGCTTTTTTTTTTTTCAAGCCTGTCTGGCGGGTCCAACCATTTCGTGCCACGCTGGCCGGTCCGTCACGGGCGCGCCAGGCCCGGTATCTTTTCATGCCGGGCCAGGAATAGGCCATGAGCACTGTATGCCGGGTTGGCGGGCCAGGGCGCTCCAGGCCCGGCCTTTTCGTTCCGGGCCACCCATTTCCAGAATTCCACGTTGGCCCGTGTTACAGGCCCGGCCCCGTACGGCTCAAGATCATGCGGTGGGTCGGCACGAATCCCGAGCATCACCGACCGACCGACGCCGTCCTCTCCGGCGAGCTCTCTCTCTCTGTCAGAGTCGGCGTGATCTCCAAGATGAGCTCAGACCATCGTCTCGAATCTCTAACCTTCCGAAAAGGCCGTGACCCTCTCTCTTCACGAACGCTGCGAAATCGAGGCGCGAACGATGAGAAGCTCGAATGCGCAAGCCGCCGATCAGTCAAGGTCGTTGCACGAGCTCTGCTCGATGATCGCCCACATCATGGAGCTCCCTCCTCCCCCGACTGCATTCACGGTCGCCGCCTCCGCTTCGAGGCGGCCGCGTCTCGCCACTGCGTCGACGGCGCAGGTCTCTCCGGCCGCTCTCGCCCCGCTCTTCGTGGGGATTCCTCTGGCTCTAATGCTCGTCGGATCGGTCACGTTTGTGATCGGGCTCATTTTGATGCCCTGGGTCGTCCTTCTGGTTTCGTGCTTTTACGCGGCGGGAATGGTGTCCGCGCTGTCTGAGTTGGCTCGGGCGATACTGTGCTCCGTCGCTTCGCTGCAAGACGCGGCCTATGAGGTGGCTTCTCTATCGATCATTTTGAAGAAAAAGGATTACTTTGAAATTTTCAGATGATTGGCTTGTCCTGCAATTGAAAGTGTTCCTTTGTGATGAGCATACATGCCTTTTCTGGTTTAATGGTTTTGATGATATGGGAAATATGGAAAAGGTGTCTACTTTCTCTCGCCGACTTCTCCTTGATGAGTTCCTGTTGAAGGTCGGCGCGTAATCCATTGGATAACTTCTATCCATGGAGCGGGAGCCAGATTCTAGTGATAGGTTTCTCAGTCTGAGAAGTGAAAAGTATCTTTTTTTATTATTCTATTGTTCCCCTCATTATAGAAATGGTATTAGCATGGCGGGTGGTCCTGTTTTGCTTGGCTAGAAATTTATGAGACAGAGATATAAAGGACCTTTTGAACTCTTGGCAACTAGTTTTTGGTTCGGTTGTGTACAGTGCTGAAAGAAGAGGGCCACGTAATTAACTGTCTTCGTTGGCGACATTTCTGCAGATTGGGAAATTTCATCAAGCCGAGACGTGCAGCCAGCTGATGGATTGAGAGGTCGGACGTTGAACTCGTGTACGAGGTCAGCTCATCAGTTGGCTTGTTGCTCATGACAAGTTTTAGCGGATGATGCATGTTGTACGACTTGGCTTGCAAAGTTTCAAATGGAAGAAGGCCAACCTTGTGTGCTTTCTGCATTTTCGCATGACATTTTGATCAACCGATTCTCCCCCCATTTTGAGGAAAGGTGTTTAGGGTCCTTGTATGTTTCTCGTGTTGTTTATTACCTAAGCCGGGATAGGGGCAAATGTCCATGTTAAAGCCAAAAACAAAACAAAAAGCGAGATCATAGTTTTTTTTTTAATTGAATAACAGTTTGTTTCTGGAGATAGTACTAAATGCCAGCACATGCCAGTGCCACTCTGCACCTCCAGTTCTTTGTGAATTACTAAAATAAAAATGTCGACAACTTTAGCGAATCTCAAAAAAGAGTTTGGTCTGCGATGCACAACTTCTTTGGTAGGTTTGTTCATCTGATTAATGGCATGAATTGGAGTGAAGATTGTTCGATAGCGCTCTGGATGCAGGAAACTCAGTTGGAACTTGGATGCCTGTATTCTTGAATGAGTTCTTGGTCTTGGCTCTTGGGTAGGAAGTAGGAGGTTGTGGGTCGTTTGTTAGGAGACCTTGGAACTTCCTGCATTAGTTGCCAATCTACATGAGTACGCTTTTGAAGAGTGCCATGTGATGTAACCAGGCAGTGGCCTTTTTTTTCCTTTGCCGTAACATATGCTTTTAGAATGCCATTAATGTAGTTTGCTTTGTTGGATATACGGGCTAATATTTCTATAATCTATGGTACCTTTAATGCGATGCTTATGTAACTTGTTGTGGTGATGTGTTATCACGACAAACTCGGTTTTCTTGTTGTAATCTTTTAAGACACATTAGAAATTTGATGTGATGCGCGATGCAACATATCCACCCACGTGATACACCCATTACATGAAAGACTTTCTCCCTTGAGCTAGTGCGTGTCCCATGGAAAATGTGTAGACCCGGAACTGATGAGCCAAAGCAAAATTACAACGTAGTCGAAATCGGTCTAGTCTCGAGTCCCCCATTTTACCCTGGGACGTAAACCTTTCTGATTTGTCTGTGATTCCCTTTAAAAAAGTTTACACCTCCCCCAATCGGCAAGGGAAGCTAAAGCAGCTTTTTAGGTATCGAGTTGTGGAAATAAAAGATACTTCTTTGATCTCATAAAGCAATCCCCCACTACTGTCGTGACATACTTTGCTTCGCTATTAAACCGGTAGTGTCCTCTAGCACCAAGTTTCGCATCCTCCATCTGCTTCTCTGCTAAGAAATTTAATTCCTCCCTACTTATTGGGAAGCTACATCACAATCTCTTATAATCTCATATTGAAGAGCGACCAACTGAATACACAGTTGCTGATTTTGGAAGAGAGAGAGAGAGAGAGAGAGATAGAGAGATGTCTGCCGATTGGGGACCAGTTGTCGTAGCGGTGGTTTTGTTTATACTGTTGTCACCGGGATTGCTGTTCCAGGTGCCGGCGAAAATGAGGGTGGTGGAGTTTGGGAACACGACAACAAGCGGTATCTCAATCCTGGTTCACGCCATCTTGTACTTTTGCATATTCACCATCCTGATCGTAGCAATTGGAATTCATATCCATGTCAATTGATCAATCCCTCGCTATGTAGCGGCATCGCAACACCGAAAGCTGGTTTCTCCGGAGTGCTGCCCTTCAAACATGGATATCTTTTAGTGTTGTTTCACTGTCTCTTCTTACTTCTTCATACAAGTTTCCCTTTACTGTTTTCTTCTAGGCAATATTCAGCTAGGTAATCAAGGAAGCTCTAAAACAGAAGTAGAGTTCCCGTACCTAGGTCATACTTATAATCCATTGGATGAGGCTGTCTTTTTCTGCTCTCAATTGTCACGAAACCTTTGATTTCATATAGGTTCGTGCAAGATGAGCTTTATATTGCTAATCAATTTGACATGTTACCTGCAATTCCATTCTGCTGCGTGAGTTGTATCGTTTCATTTCGTGCTTCGACCGAAGAACAAGGACAGAAACAGAGGCAAGAACTAGGCACCAAAAACGTGTAGCGACTGTATCTCATACACGGTTGTCTAGTTTAATGGAAAATCTATGACCTTTCCCAAACTGAGACACATAAGTTCGTTTGTTAACTCCCCATGAGTCAAATTCTTTATGAAAAATTCTCGAATTTCAGAGAATGTTTCTTATGTTCGAGAGGGTTGATCTAACAAAAGAAAAAGAAAAACGACGGAGGGCCTTTGCCACGCAAAACTGTCTGATCGAGTACGATCGTGAAAATGAAAAGCAAAGTCGTTCATTTGTTCCAAGGTCGGGCAGGGCAGGACACGCAGTCCCCAGTAATCGCCAGAGGTGGTCACTTCAATAGTACACGTCTTGGTTCGTTGTGCCATGAAACCAAATCTAGTGTCTAAAGCGATAATCCAAGCACTGGGAGATAGCCACGAAAAGATGACTGTTTCCTTTTCTCAATCTGACACTACTGCGAATGATTTAGGAAAGAAAAACAGAAAAAACTGAGAGAACTTATAGCCAAAGGAGCCGTCGCTGAGCTAAGCAAAAACTACATTCGCAAATGTCCAGATGTAAAAGTTGCATATACCAAAAGCAAGAGGAACAAAAGAAGATATGACAGAATCTTAGGACCAAGACCAGACCTTTTTCCTGTTGCTGATCAGAAACCCAGATTAGGCCTCAGAGGAACGCAGATCTCGGAGACCAAAGGCGTGGCCTTTGGTGTTAACCAGTGTAGATGTGGATGTGGAGGGCCAAGAGGAGGATGGAGTAACAAGCGAAGAAGATGAGGGTGTGGAAGGCGATGGCCTTGCCGTTGGTCTTCAATTTCCCGAACTCCACCTGCTTGCCCTCCCCCGGCACTGCGAACAGGAGGCCCGGCTGGAGCAGCACGAACAGCACCACTCCTATCAGCACCGGTGCCCAATCCGCCATTCTTAAAAATCTGTTTTAGCCTCTGTTTTGCTTTTCACTGTGTCTCTAGGGCTGGCGCGTGTGAACGTGGAGAAAGGAAGGCAATGCTTGGCGATTTCTACTACAAGATGATTATGATGACGAGTGGAATAGAGTTTTGAGGTGATCTTTGATGGGGACACCTCTTATTACTCACAGGAGCTTTGGGAAGCTGGCAAATTTTGGGAAGAGGAAAGAAAGAAGAGGAAGAAGACGCTGAGTGCTGGTTGGGCTGGACTTGCTTGTGGGATCTTGGACGGCCTATGAAGATGACGACGACGACGACGTGTTTCTCTTTTCTTTTCTTTTTTTGATAATTTAGCTCGAGATGTGATCCGAAGGTACAAATTATCTACTTTTTTGTTGAGCAGAGCCGACAAGCTCACCCTTAAATAGTGGCACCATTTGCTGCTGCACTCTGTGCCACCGACTGCTGTTAATGCAGTAGCTCCAAAGTTTAGATTTTTAAAATGGCTCTCACGATTCCCGTTACCAATATTTTGAACCGTTGGTTAATGCGCTCATTCGGTCTTTGCCATGGGCCCGCCAGACCGAATCATACATCTCAGGCGTCTCTCTCTCGATGTCTGTCTGTACTTTTATAATGTTGTTTTGGCCGATCCTTCAATGGCTTCCCCTGCATGTGACGTGATCAGCCACTAAGTAACACCAAAGGTGGACTCACCAACCTCTAGCTGCTATATGGTCCAACTTCTGCCGTCGATTACTCTTTGCTTTTGGAGTATAATCATCTTCATCAGCCTATGAGTGGAAAATGATGCCCTTTGCGTTATCCAAGCCGGAAAATACGAAATTCACAAAAGGGGGTTTAAAAGAAGCCAAAAGAACTCATCTTTTTCGTCTTTATGAAATTCCAATTCCTTCTTTGATGGCCCATGCGGCATCCGATGCCCTTTCCATACGCCTTATCTTGATGCTTTTGTTGTTTATTTTCTACACTACCCTTTTTGTTTTGAGTTATTTAGGCCTGAAATTGAAGGGAAAAGAGGAAGCTTTCCGAAGCAAGAGGATGAATGATTGGGCTGCTCCTCTGATCGCTTCTGCTCTGTTCGCGTTTCTCTCACCGGGGATGGTGGTCCAGATGCCCGGGAAGAATCAGCCGGTGGACTTCTTGAACATGAAGACTAGCTTGCCCTCCATATTCGTGCATGCTGTTCTGTATGGTCTACTTCTGATATTGTTCTTTGTTGTTCTTAACATCCACTTGTATGTATAGGTAGAGACCGAGGACGCTGGTAAATAATCCCAATTATAGGTACTGTTTTGGATTCTCTCTATTGCTTGTAGCCTCTGATTCACTTCTTGTTGGTTTCGATCTTTTTGTAATTTGAAACCCGAGTAGAAATTGCTCTGGTTTCTCCTCGAGTTTAGGTTGTTAATTGATACTAGACCATAGGCGGTTTGCAACCAATCTTCCTTTTTTCTTTTTTCCCTTTGATCTCTAGCAACATCAGCCATATCATATGATGCGATGAAACCGACACTAACCCGAAAACTGTTTCTTTATTTGGTCGAAACTAACCCGAGAATTGAAGATATGCTTTTTCCCCCTTTCTAGTTTCAACAGTTCGAAATTCTGAGTATACCGGATTCATAGCTCAGCAAATGTGGACAGTCAGTATGTAAACATTCACAAATCTCGGTGTCACAGTTTAGTACACTGAAATAAGTAATTAAATGATAATATAAAACAGAGTCTGTGACTGTTAGGTGGATACAAAGAAGGGTAGATCAAGAAATATGATGGCAAAGAGAATCCAATTCCAATCCATGTAAACATACTTCGAGAATCCCAAAACTCCAAAAGAGAGAAACAAAAAAAACCGTAGCTTTAGCAATCGATCCACAGAGAAATCATCCGGGTCTTTCCAAGCAGCGGAAAGAAAAAGAAAAGACGGAAAAAGAGAAAGGCTAAGAACCGATGTACACGTGGACGCCGACGGCTAACAAGAAGATGCAGATGAGAGCGAAGTAGAGGATGGAGTGGACGAGTATGGAGGCCCCGCTGGTCTGGAAGTTGCCGAACTCGATGAATCTGTGCCGGCCCGGTACCTGGATCAGCAGCCCCGGGGTGAGCAGCACGAACAGCACCATCGCCACGAACACCGGCCCCCAGTCCGACATCTCTCTCCTTCCCTCTCCCTCTCTCTCTCTCTCTCTGTGCAACGCTGTGAAGACTAGTGCGACGATGGTGGGCGAGTTGAATGTGATGATGCTTACCTTCCACAGGGAGCAAAAGACAAGAAGAGCTGTAGATGGTGGGGGTGCTTTATTTGAGGAAGAGACAAGGTATTGCCAGGGCGGAATGGAAAAAAGGTGCGAGCTTTAGGGCGATGAAAGTTTCAGAATTCCTTTCTGAGCTGGGGGGAGCTTTCACATGCTGCGCGATCCGCGTGTGTGCTTCGCAAGGAAACTTCGAGTCAGCAAAAAAGCTAATTGCCCTAAACGACAAATCTTACCATCTTGAATGGAGAGTGGAGGACAGTTCGATTTGCCTTTTTCATTAAGCAAAAAAAAGAAGAAAAATCGTGATCTCAAATGGGGAAAATTTGACCCCCAACAGTACAAAAATTAAAAAGGTTGGAAAAACGTCGACAGCAGGGTTCGAACCTGCGCGGGCGAAGCCCAACAGATTTCAAGTCTGTCTCCTTAACCACTCGGACATATCGACGTTTCTGTTCGTTAACCTAAAAACATTTTATATATTTATTATTATGTCCAATGAGGCCCCGGCCTTCGGGCCCACGAAGGATCTCTCTTTTTCGCCTTGTCTGATTTGAAATGCTGATGAACGAAAAGATCAACAGTTCTCCGTTTTTCCAGACACGTTCTCCAGTCTCTCTTTTACCGTTGCAGCTTCATCGCGAGGTTAGTCGAGGGAGGCTGGAGGATGGCGACGATGGAGGAGGGCAAGGGTGCGGGATTTCCGTACTGGACGTCGGTTCGCCGGAGGTTCGATCCCGATTCCGCCTTCTTCTCTTCCGGCAACGTCGAGCGCGAGCTCCTCGCTAAGCAGGTCTTCTCTCTCCCCCCTTCTTCTTCCTTTCTTCCACCCTATCGGTGCTTGGTGGCAGCTCTAGGATTTGATGTCTAGAACGTCGGGAGATCTTTCGTTTCCATCGATTCGCAGTTTTTGTTTGAAAAAACCGGAACAGGAAAATGGGATGAGTTGAATGAGTAAAGCGCCTGATTGATCGGCGGAGAAGGCGCGGGGAGGTGGCGATGAATGTTTGCGCGATGGAGTTCCGCCCGCCTTTTGAAATCTAGGTCGTCAAGAATCTGGTGTCTCGAGTTTGAATTAAGATGCTTATGTTCGTCGGTTTCGCTTGCTGAGTGCCAGCTGCCAGCCAATTCAATTCGTTGTGGGGGTTGAAACTGACCCTGGAGACTGTGGGAGTGGTGAAGTTTTGTTCTTGTAAATGCGAGTTATGGTGAACTTTTATGTTGTGAGGGCGATTGAGAGACATCGGACATGATTAGGAGAATGTTGGATATCATTCATTGCATTTGTTCGTAGTTTTAATTATTTTGTTCAGACTGGAATCTACTGTGTGGAAATCAGATTTCTTGAGTTTCAATCATTCTCGCTCCCACTGAAGAATTACTGAAGTTGAATCAACCTGCTTATAGTTACCAATTTGCTAGCTAAATGCCAACGACTTTGTTCTGGGGGTTGAAACTATACAATTTGAGTTTATCTTCTATTTCATATGTCTTTTTCCGCTTGATATGCTTCTTCTAGTGTAGCGCTCATTTGTTGGTTGTTACCTTTCTTTTTACTGTATGAGTATTTTTTGCAATCATTTAAGTTTTGGAATTACAGTTTCTATGTCACATATTGCCTTTCATTTGCCACATATATTCAGGTTGCACTAGATTTAACTGAAGATGAGAAGGATCTACTTCAGAACTTGATGGATGAGGATAGCAGGTGCTAAGAATTTCATAAATGTTAATCTTTAGTTTCTTTAAATGATTGTCACATCTGTTCCTATGGGCGTGCTTGGGATAGGTATTAGCAAACATTGATATGTCCAATGATTGCCTCAACAGTTGCTATGGCGATGGTTTCCTTTTTGTAGACTAATTGTGAAAGTTATTCAGCAGTATAAAATTATTTTATGAAGCTATTCATGTGGTTCATTGAAGCATTTAAAGAAAAGGTAAAAAAAAGTGTCCAGATTTTCCAGGCTTCAAGTCCATTGATTAGGCTTCTGATTCCTGTGACTTCTGTAATATTCTAGGACAGTGGTCACTGGTTATTCTATTGAGAACGTGATATTTTGTTTAGCAATATTCTAGAACATGGTTACTGAGTTCCTAAACTCTCTGTCTGAACATCTCAATGTATACCTTTCAGGGGAGTTTTCTGTCCAATTGTTGGCTGTGGTGCTTGCTTAGCATCTCTAGAGAACTTTGAAGATCATTACAATGCACGGCATACAGCTTCTTGTTCAGTTTGCTCAAGAGTTTATCCAACATCTCGACTCCTCAGCATACATGTATCAGAAGCACATGATTCTTTCTTTCAAGCAAAAGTTGCTCGCGGTTTTGCTATGGTATGTTTTGCTCATTAGCTCATACATATTCTGACTCAGTGTTTCTTTGTTTGATTAATTAGGGTGTTTTAAACTTGCGTTGTGTACCGTTATTGGGCGTTATAGTTTTAGCCAAAGCTTTGCTCCAAGCAAGCTACTTATGTTTTTCTCAACTATTTGAGGGGTTGGGCACTATTGTTGCCAATGCATGAGCTAAGCCCTGAAATTGGCCAACCTTGACTTATCCCCCTGTTTGTTGGCCTTCTTCCCTTCTTAATGTCATTTGTAGCTTGGAGTTCACAACAACACCATATTGCAATTTGATTGTAGAACAGTGGTGAACTGTCATTTCTAGGTCACAGGACCTGGCTCATTGGCGAGAGCATAAAATAACCATTTTCCAACAATTGAAGCGTATTGCTATTACCGTCTAGGGATGCGTTTCTATAATAACATGTAAAGAATAATCGAAGTACAGAACCGAACATCATATATCTTTTCCTATCATGTGAGGTCGTGCAGATATTTTCTTGTCCATATTTGATGGATCTATTATTTGTGTGGGAACAGTATGAATGCTTGGTGGAAAGCTGTGGATTGAAGTTCAAAACCTACAAAGCTCGACAACGGCATCTAATCGACAAGCATAAGTTCCCCACTTCCTTTGAGTTTTACAAAAAGGCTCATCCATCTAAGAAGCAGAGGCAGAAGAACCAACGTAAGCAGGTCACTCATAAGAAAGAGGTGGCTCCAAGTGCAATGGACGTGGAAAATGAAGCCGTGGATGAACTTGTTTCAGCAGTCTCAAAATTAAGCACTTCAGACTCTCCTACCTCTATCAGCTTTGGTCGTCGCCACACACGAGGCTTACCATTTGTCCCTCGAGCTATTCAGCGTGAGAGAACATAAGAATCCCTGAACTCTTATGGAAAGCACTAAAGCAGTAGTCATTGCACTGCATTGAGTTTACTCCATAACTCGTTTGGGGGAGTTTTTTGTATTTTGGTTCTGTATAGCATGACCTATTCAACTGAAGAATGGCAATGCAAGTTTTGAAAGCTTATGGAAGAGCTTCCTGATTGTGTATTAGTTATGATCTACGATTCTACATGCAGATTAATAGATTGCACTTGTGGAAGCAATGCATCAAGCTTCTTGAGTTGTCATGTTTTGTTAACCATCAGTCGAAGTTCAAATTTCTTACGAGTTTGTGACATACCATGTTCAAAATGCTTCCTAATATGGGAGGTTCCTACGATATTGGTTATGTATGTTGATGGAGTCTTGATGGAGATCTCTCTCTCTCTCTCTCTCTCTCTCGTCTGGTTGCAAGAGGAAATCCCAGGTCGAGGAAATCCCAGGTCCAACGAACGACGCTCTACCATTGAAAATTCATGAGTTTGCTCTATTGCTTGCTGTGGAAGTGATATCCATACTAAAGACATGAGGCTGGGCTTTTACAGAGTGGTTTGAACGTTTACGCATTTGATTAAGAATTCCGATGTAGCAGATAAAGACGCTGAATCTCTTGTAAGGATAAATTTTTGTCTTGTATTGCCATTCAGATTTTATCATTAGATCTTGAATTTGTGATCATTAAGATCACGATATCCTTCGTAAATCTCTCTTCATGTTTCTTAAACTATAAAGAATAGGACAAGGTATAAATCTCTAGTCTTCTTGAAGTTGGAATGCCAAAGGTTTTCCTATACACTCAGCCGCAAAATATTTCTAAAAATCCCAATATACCTAATAGCCACCACGAAGAACAAGGTGAAAAATACAATATTCACACCATCCAAACCTTCGTAACTCCATATACGCGGATCCATTGCATATGCATAAAATAAATGAACCATTATCATGACTTGGAATATAATACCAACCCTAATAGTTAGAGCAGATATGAAGGTTCATCAGCTTGGAGAGAGATCATAAATAAAGGAATCAGATGTAAAACTTTTGATCATTGTACAGCTTGAAAGAAAGCATTGATTGCTGAGGAGGGGAAAAGTGTCAGTATCAACAAATTGGATTGCTTTCTGAAGTATCGTCGGCTGAAGCTAACACTAGCTGGGGTGAAGCTACAATGCCTTCCTTTCTTGCTTTTTTACGTTCACGCTGCATCCTGAAGTACTCTCTCTTCCGTGCTCTGTAGCTATTCGGGTTCTCGGGCTGAACTTCTCTAGGGTATACGCTTATCTGTGACTCAGACAAAAGCAAGAACATGTCAGTCATATAAAATTCACCATCTCTCAAGTGCATAATCTAAAGTTTGTCTCTGACTCAACCTTCTTCTTGTCAGGCCCAAACTTCTCAAATTTGACTAGTCCATCGATCAGAGAGAAGATGGTGTGGTCCTTGCCAAGTCCCACATTCTTTCCAGGATGGAACTGAGAGTTTCGGAGAGACATGTAGAGTGCATAATTATCAAATGGAAGTGATATTGACTCCTCAACATCAACCCAAAACAGGACGCTTGCATGAATAAAATGCCAAAAAGACAAATAATGATGTGAAAATCAAACTGAAGAAGTGGATCCATAATGGAGGAAAAAATTGGCTACCTCTCAACAATTCCCTTAACAGACATTTTTTTTATACACAGGCCATCTGCCACCTTCCCTCCAGGATGTTTTCTCACCTCTGCCGCAGGAACAACCCGAGGACACACCTCTGCAGGTCATCATCCCTCACTAGTAACTTTCTATCAAAAAGTAAAGGTCCTACTATGACATGAGTAGTATGCCAACTCCACTATGCTTTCTACACATTTTTCCTGTCTCTCCTCCATGAATTATCCATAGGGCAGAGAAGATAATTTGATTTTCACATAGTGCTTGACTAATCTATTACCACTAGCAGAGAAGTTGAGGACATTTGATCAAATTAATTCCACAAAGCTATCTCCCTCTAAATATTTGAAACAGCCAAAAAAATGTCTCATACATATACAAGCTAATCAAAAAGGAATAAGGATTTTTTCTTTCGCTTAACCTGGAACCTGTGCAACATGAAACTTCCATTGAAATGATAACTTCATCTGCTGGCTTTGATCGAGAGAAATAAGTGAGAAATCTGTCTGTAGCTCATACTTCTCACTCAAGTCATCGGTTGCTTTTCAATTCAATCTATCTCTTGTTGAGTCACTCATTTAATTAGTATTCTCCATATAATTCCTTTAAGATGATTTATATTACTTCAAAAGTAGCTGCATGAATGCTTTATCTGTCTAGTGTCAAACAGTAATTGTATGCACAACAATAGCTCTTTTGGAGTTGATATTCGTCCTCAAAGAGTAAACAAGCCAATATGCAGTGTCCAGAGTAAAATATATTGTTTTGTAGCCATACTAAGATAACTTTTTAGGCTTGGATGATGTTGACTCTCTAAGCGGTTGTGGTCTTTATCAAAAAAAAAAAAAAGGTTCTAGCTGAGCAGCAAAGTGGAAGATATGAGATCTTCTAAATAACAATATAGTCTATTGTGCAATTTTGGTAAAAATAAGGTGCAATTTGACGTTCCAATACCAATTCTCATCTCCACTTGCCTAGACAATCATGTTAAGGAAAACACAGGCAAGTATTTGCAGTTTTGACACTTTTAAGACCAATTTGGTGGGGTAACAATAATAGAACACAAGGTTTGACATTGAACTGCCCAGACATCCTCATCAAATGCACATCACAAAGAAACTGCCCAAAGTGTTGTCGCCAGAACATCAACTCCCAATGATCCTCTTGTGTAGTGAAGGAATTCTTACCAACAACATTGTTAGTTTCTATGATATGGATCAAACACATGAGCCAGAACTACCCATTGTCAAAGCAAAGGCAGGACCTATTCCCACTCGAGCTCTCACTGCCATCCAATACAAGATCACCTACTGTTCGCTTTCATAGAAATATGGGCAATCGCTCATGTCAATCCTGTAGTTTTTATCCAATGCCCCCAATCTTCATCATCCACCACAAGAGCATAAGATTATTATCTCATTCTGGAGACTTGAGAGCAACCCATCCTTCGAAGCCCACAAAATCTCAACTCCGACCACTAAGCACCATTCTGTTCAATCATACCCATAGCTTTAGCTACTCACTTACATTCACAGTAAAAGCATTTTTAACCCCGTAAAATTCACTACTCGACCACTCTCACTCATGAGAGAGAGAGAGAGAGAGAGAGAGAGAGAGAGAACCAACTAAACAGCTGAATACTACATATAACAACAATCAAGCGAAACCAATCAGCTACGAACTCTCCATCTCACTGCGCAAGCAATTCACACGAGCATCGTTAAACACAAACAAACAAACAACTCAATCTACCTTAGTACCACGTTGACGCACGATAATAGCCCCGGGCTTTGCGACTTGGTCGCCGTAGATCTTGACGCCGAGCCTCTGGCCTTTGGAGTCGCGGCCGTTCTTGGTGCTGCCGGCCCCTTTCTTGTGCGCGCACTCGATGGTGGCCGGCGGGAACTTCACCGGGTGGGAGATGGAGAGCCTCGAGGCGGCGGCGGTGGCGGTGGGCGCGTAGTCGCCCCTGGCGAAGGAGGAGGAAGAGCTGGAGCACAGGGAGAGGCCCCTGAACGATCCTATCAGGCTCAGAGCACTCGCGGTGGCCATGCTCCTTCTTCTCCGTCCGTTATCTGCAACGAAGTATCGAGAGAACGAACTTCCGTGAGCAGTCGATGCGGGGACGACGCATCGGAATGCGCTTGAGCGAGCGCGTTCGTGGTGGCATACCTTATCCTTCGCGTGCTGCTCGCTGCTCGCTCTTCAATGGAGAATGAGGACTCTGTTCTTCGGACAAGATGGTGGCTTTTGTTTAGATTGGACTGCACTGGACTGCAAGGGAGATGCGGCTCGGCCCAGGCCCTTCCCTTGTGGACCCGATGGAAAAATATGGGCTGGGATGTTGGCCCGTGAGGATGGGTGTTCTTTGACTTTGATGTATTGTTTCGCTAAGATCATACTACCGAGCTTAGAAATAATAATCCCGGTTCGGATTTTTAATGGAATTTATCTCCTATGTCCCGCATCGGAGAGGATTCTTTTTTATAAATTTGAAAGAAAATTTGTCTGGTATTATGTTTGCACATGTCATGCATTGTTAATTTTTTGAATTATTATATAGATGATTCATGATTTTTAATTTAATGTGTATTGTGATCACTGAATATTTCATTTGTTTAGTGTGACCCCTAGACTTATTTCACATGTTCTGCATCAAAGAGGATTCTTTTCTTATACATTTGAAAGAAAAGTTGTCTAATTTATATCATGTTCAAGCGTGTCACACATTGTTAAGTTTTGAATTATGATGCAAATAGTTTGAATTTTAATTCAATATGTAGTAAGGTCATTGAACATTTCATTTGTTTAGGGGGTCCTCCTAAACTTTTATACATGTTTAATTCGGTCTCTGACCTAAATGAAAATATACGATATTATCTTTAATCTTCAATTAATAAAATGATAATATCAAACGTTTCTATATAATTTAAAGACTATACTAGACATATACAAAAAGTTCAAGAAACATCGAACAAAATGATAGTTCAAGGACCATATTATATATTTGACCAAAGTTCAATGATCATTTATATCGCCATCTCTTAATTGATCAATTCATGTTGAATCCATTTTGAATAAGAGAGGCCTTCCAAACAATTAAAGCCATCCATGGAGCTCTCCATTGAGACGAAGTCGAAGTGTTTATATAATGATCATTTGCGACAACAAGCCAAATGATCATTTATATACTATATGTATACATCGAAGTCAAATCCCCTCCCCCTCCTCTCAGTTTTGCGCATGCGCACTTTTGCGTTTGACTTTTTTATGTGGCATTAGAATCAAGCTCACAAATGAGAAAATGGGTATTGACATAACGTCCAAAAAATCTCAAACCATTCATGATTAGATTAATAAACCGCCACACACATCAATAAATGTGGGCATTAAATGTCGATTAGCACCGAGCTTAATCGATCCTCAATCTAGGAGATTGTGGGGAGGATAACATTCAATTTCTGAGTAAATCAAAAGGATTACCTGCCTGAAGAGGTCGGGCCCAGAATCCCCAGCCAATCTTCCCCACCCAAAGCAAAAATCACGAGCCTCATAACTATAGTTAGTACATACCGTATTTAGAAACGTATCTATATACGTTGCTGGTGCATTGAGATTGCAATCGCATCCTCTCAGTTTCTTTCCTTCCAATCCTGGTCGGGAGACATAAAATGAAGGATCATCGCATGTAATCCCCTCGTCTCGTTTCCTCCGCACCCGAATCCATCCCCGTCGAAAATCTCGAAAGCTACTGCTCGTTCTCCTCCTTTTTTATAAAGATATCTCGATTTGATTGATGAATCCCCGCAACCTTGACAGCCCAGAAGAGAACAACCTCTCTACATAATAATAACCGGACCGCAGATCCTCGGAATCATGTTTGATGAGAATAAAGCCGACATGAAGAAACGCCACGGCCTCCCTCTCAATGGGCGTTGGGTCCTCGCCATCTCCGCTGCCTTCCTCATGGCCGCCACCCTCCTCCTCCTCCAAGCGGCTACACCCCTCGTCCCCCGGAGGAGCGCCGGGTCGTCCACGCTCCTTGGCAACTCGAGCCAGGTCACGACAACGACGCAGCTCCAGGCCATCATCCACTACGCCACGTCCCGGGTGGTCCCGCAGCAGTCCCTCAAGGAGATCAGCCTCTGCTTCAACGTCCTACGGGAGGCCGCCCCTTGCAACTTCCTCGTCTTCGGCCTCGGCCACGACTCCCTCATGTGGGCTGCTCTCAACCCGCGCGGCACCACCGTGTTCCTCGAGGAGGGCGAGTCGTGGATCCGGTCCGTGCTCGCCAAGGCCCCGTCCCTGCGCGCGTTCCACGTGCACTACCCGACCCGTCTCGCCGAGGCCGATGACCTCCTGGCCACGTACGGGAACGAGCAGGACTGCATGCCAGGGCACGCACAGATGGGGGAACAGAGCCGGTGCCGGCTGGCGCTGCCGGGGCTGCCGGAGGAGGTGCGGGACAAGCAGTGGGACGTGATCATGATCGACGCGCCTAGGGGATACTTCGCGGAGGCGCCGGGGAGGATGGGGGCGATCTTCACGGCGGCGGTGATGGCGAGGAGGCGAGTCGGGGAGGGGCCGACGCACGTGTTCCTGCACGACGTTAACCGGCGGGTGGAGAAGACGTACGCGAAGGAGTTCCTGTGCATGAAGAACAAGGTGGAGGGCGTGGGGAGGCTCTGGCATTTCGAGATCCCGCCGTCCAATGTCGCGAACGCTACTCGATTCTGTTAAGGAAGGACGACATCTTCGATTTATCCTTTTCTTTTTTTAGTTCCAGTTTGGGTATCGTCGTCTTGTTGTCGTTACACCATATCCAGTTGAGTTCGTGCAGAGAAATTTGAAAAAAAAAAAAAAAAAAAAAATTTGGAAGGTGTGTGGAGAGTGGGATTTGAACCCACGCCCTTTCGGACCAGAACCTTAATCTGGCGCCTTAGACCAACTCGGCCATCTCCACCTTTGCTGACAGCGACTTTTCATCTTCTAATATAATTCTGAATCTGTATGACCTTTTGCCCTCACCAAAAGACTATTCAAAGTTAGCGTCTTGTTTCGACCCAAAAAAAAAAAAATTGTAGCATCTTGTGTGCACTGGATAACCACGAGAGTCAGCGTGCCGCTCCTGGTCCTGTAGAACTGGACCCAGGCTGGTGCATTGGGCAAAGTATTGGGGTCAGTACTGCTGCTGCTGGTGGACTAATCGAATCGATTGGGTTGGAATATCTACACTCAAATCCTGAGCTTGCTATAATGATGTGCGATCTATAAAGGCAAACTTCCAATCCTAACCGAACAGACTTGAAACTTTACAAAGCCCAACCATGTGGTGCATTGTGGTTTTCTGACAGAAGACAAACTAACTTTCGGGGATGGCTACGTGGTTCCGGTTATGCTTCTCACCATGAATATATGTGCTTTGGATGTACTGGCACCCGAGATATCTCTTCATAGTATCCGCCTACTGACTTGACATTTCCCAGAAAACCGAGTAATAATTGCTTAAATATGATATCCATCTACAAGGTCTTTGTCAAATGTACATGGCGGTGCCATGGTTAACATTCAAGTCTAACAACTAACGCATTGAAACATCTGTCGCCTGGTTGCTTCAGGTGGTCATTTGAACCAAAAGAACAGCACTAGAACCAGACAAAGCAAAACCCAGCAGCACTGGGGCAGATTAACAAGTCATGTGCGGTCCACCTTAACTTGCTACCCTGTTGATCCAGCAGAAAAATCATTCAAAAGAGAGGGAAGGAAAGGAGAGAAACTCGCTAAACAACACACCATACACGCCGCATCAAATCAGATCCGAGATAAGAGTAAACCGATGACAAGATAAACCCACCAGCCAAAAATAAAATCATGTTAAGATATTGAAAGGTTAAACAAGGATATAGGCAATAACAGCTTGCATGAAAACGATTGCAATAGGATCTATCAGTCCAGATGTCAATCATTGATGAAGGATAAGTTAATCTGGGTTGTACCTTGGCGTAAACAGAGGCGATACCCTTCTTCGGACAGTCTCTTGAATTTGTTCTAGTGACAATACTGAAGCTTCACCGTCAAAATTGGCATTTTCTATTTGCTGCCGCAACTGTTAGATCAAATAAAATAGTGAGCTTTGAGAGGAAGAGCATATCAGGAATCTGCACAGATTGCTTAAGTGAGAAAACAAACACAATAAGAACCCTAGAGTATCTTCTGGTTTTGACGTGAGAACTCACAAAGCAATTATCGCTCATCAAAAGGCAAAATCATGCTCAAAGTAATAAGTAATGCGTTGGACCTTTGTTTTCAGGATTGATTTTGCTAGATCATATAAACAACACAACAATGAAAATGGAGAAAACCATGAGCACTTCGCTCAAGTTCTTTCACTGATTGGCCTTGAGAACATCCCTCCCAATTCTTTTCTTTTAGGTGATAAGATGAAGCAGGATCAAGGTACGTCTATAAAGTGGTTTGATCTGGTTATGCATCGCATATGTCAGGTTAATGTAGACGATCCACGACAAAGCATAAATGAACAGAAAGTAATATACAATCATCTACCTTATCAAGGATTGCTGACTGATCATCAAGGTTAAATCGGCGCATGTACTTTAGCATCTCCAATTGCTGCAAGGTAGATTCATACTTTTTTCATCAATGAATGACTTCAATGAGATTGAACCACAAGTTTTCGAATTACAACCTGCTCCTGCAGTTCCTGCTGATAAAGCATCCTTTCTGAAAATTCATCAGGCCCAAATTCAGCCTCGTCACAAGCCGCTTCTTCCCTGCCCCATAAAAAGAGTCTTACCAACCACTTTTTCCCTATCAGAGATGCAAGACAAACACCTTTTCGTCTCTAGAATCTTCTCTCTATCTATCATTAGCTTTATAATTGCTTCAGTTAGCAATCTTTTAGCAGTATAATGCATTAAGGAGAACTGTAATTTCTTCATTTCACTTTGAATTTGTACAGAGTAATAATGGAACAAGAGTTAATGGTGGCAATTTCTTTCCAACTTCATGCCTAACGTGTCCAGATTAATAAAACTGCACAACACTGCACATAAACACCAGGCACATGTAATTGGTGATTCAGCACCTTAGAAAATGCTGCAACATCATAAGGTCCCAATGTGTGTGCGCAGGTGTTAGCACACGGGAAGAGAGAGAGAGATTACTTTGCAACAAATTTATAGAAGCGAATCATCAAATCCTGGTCATTCTCATAAACCATGTTTACTCTTCCCAAGCATGCTATGCCAAATCTTGGATCTGCAAGAGAGAGGCAGCAAATGACTCACAAGTTGTGACAGTGAAGCAACTTCCGCACTTCAACAAGCTGCTCATGTCAAATCCTTGAAATATCTTGTGCATCAGTGCAAGAGAAATAAATCCAAACAATATTGGCCCTGAAACATATTCAGATATACTCCATGCCGACTTTTGCAGGATAAGAATCAGATATGTGATAAATATAAACGAGCTTACTGTGGCTGCTTATTTTACCATATCTGAGATAACTTCCTAGAAAATTTGGAAGAGAAGTGCACTGACTTAAGGACTAAAATATAATCATGTTGAGAGTACATCCAACAATAAACTCGAAGAGGGAAAACTAATCTGTTTGATCTAGACACAGGAACATACTTCCAATTTAGACCATAGATGTACTTCCAGAGCCAGCTGTTCTTAAGTCCAATCGAAGTCATGTTTCCAGTAAGAAAACTCACCAATAGCCATCTCCTGAAATATTTCTTCTTGGATTTCTGTAGTCATGGCAACAGCTTCCTGCCAATTGCAACTTACATTAGGTTATACACAAACTTAGTGCCATCCCTAATCAACAAATCACATCTAAAATAGAATCTGTAGACAACATCGCTTTGTCAGTGAATCAAAGTTCATAACATAGTGTAGATACCAACAAAAAGCTTCTCAAGCAATATGTCAAGTTCTACAATGAAGCCCACATGCAATATCAACTTGAGCTCATTAAAGCATCTACAATAGCACTGCAACCTCCTAGCCAAAAATTCATGATGATCTTTCTACGTTCATTTCGTAAAGATACGTCATGATGACACATTTGTGAGAGCAAAATCCCAGTGTTTAAGAATGACAAATTAGATGAAGAAAACAAGAACAGTTATATTTAGCAAGGAGAGCCAAAAGATTTAACAGCTGAATCTCTGGATGCTTTGGATGTGTACATTTTACAAAAGAAACCTATCAGCTGTCGGTCTGAAGCTTTCACAGTTAGCAACAGGAATAGGGCAGGTCAACATTGAAGGGACGTCCTTCAGACAACAAGATGTCAGACAATGGCAGATACCCACATCTCACTTTGAACAGAAACTAGAATATCCTCCGGAGGTTAGAATAACACCAGTCTACTGGTTGTCCAACCAGAAGATAACTTCTCCATTCGATGGACAAAATAAAACTTAAATCGCCAGCTGAAGACGGAACAAATTGGTCACATCGGCCTAAAGTACCGAGGCCCGAGCGTTCAATTTAGATAGCCCGAACACATCAAGCAGCAAAACGCGGAAAGAGCGGCATTCCTCTCGAGTCTCGCCGAGGAATTCAGATAATGTGGACCGGCGGATCAGCATCCAGACAGCAACTCACGACTAACAGCAACAAGCCATTCGAACAATCAGTCCATCCTAGTCAAATGCGAGGACAGACGACAGAAATACACAAATCGCCCGGCGCGCAGACAGACAGACAGGGAGAGTTTACCTGTTTATCCTGCACAGCATCCGAAATCCGTTTCTTAACATCTGCAAGCAGGAGAGAGAGAGCGAATGAAAACGGGAAAACCGAACGCCAGGAAACGCAAACGGAAAAGCGGAGAAAGAGAGAGAGAGGGAGAGGGGAGTAGCGGGAGCGAGTTACCGGGCAGAGAAGTGAGGAAAGAGAAGCGGTCGAAGAGGTGGAGAAGCTGGTCCTTGGAGAGCATCGTCCCTTGACCGCCGGAGGACGCCATTGCCGTTCTTCCCCCCTCGGCGACCTTCCTCTCGAGAGAACGTTTGAAAATTCGTGGCGTAAAGCACACGGTCCCCCCCTGCCCAGGCGCTGCTGGTAAATGGTGGTGGTGGTGATGATGACGGTGACCGCCGATTGGTTTTTGAGTGACGAGGCCGCGAAAACCTCTAAATTTCAATTCGAAAAAAAAAAAAAAAAAAAAAACAAAGAAGGAAACATCGAAGAAAAAGCGACTTTTGCCTCTTTTTTCTCGAATAGTTTTTATTTGTTTCGAAAAAGTGACAGATCTATTATATATAATTGTATTATTGATCCAGTTATCATTCGACCATTTCAGTATGGAGGCATCTTTTCCTTCTTTCTTTTATTTGGTCAAATTTACTTTTTACTTAATTATGTTCCTTTCTCAAAATATCTCATTAATTTTACTTGTACTTTTATCCACTTTTAATGATTTTAATTGGCATTTCTTTTATGATATTAATGCTTCGGCCAATTTATTTTCTTCAGTTGCTTAATTATTTTCATTTTTTTACAAAAATTGAGAGAAATAGAGAAATTTGTATAAAAAAATGAATTCAAATGCACACTTGCCCCCATTAAAATAGGATTTGACAAGTCCAATTTGCAACGCATAATTTAATGACCATAATAAAACGAAAGTGCATGGAGTGATTTAACATTTTTCAGTTTATATTGTATATAGCCGCAAAATTCAAAGGAGCTTTGATTCTGATTTTTTTTTATAAGGGAACAATATAATTCTCGAAAGACAGTTAATATTAAAACTTTATTAATAAAAAATGCCCCCAGAGAACTCGACCCTTTTTCTTTCGGTCTGAACAGAGAACTTCGACTTGAGAATGTCAAATCTGGTTTGAAATTTGTATCTCTATTTATGAAATGCCAAACAAAGAATATATATATACATATATTCATTATTCAACAGTCCTTACTATGCATTAAAAAATATCCATTTAATAGATAATTACAAAGCCCCCTATCCCTGCAGAATTTATATCATTCGCCCCATAATTAAAGGGCCAAGGAGAGGACAGCGTTGCTCTTCCACGAACGTCAGTTTCGCATTGATCACGCTTGTCCTTCACCAGTTTTTGGACCCCCACAGAGAAGAGAAAAGTTCGTCAGAAAAGTTAACTTTTTCGAAATTCAATTCAATTTTACCCCTGAAATACTTGATACAAACCTCGGCCCCAATTAGCTCAACACAATTAATTTTCTGACGAATTATTTGGTCGGACAGCTTTTCTAAAATGCAACTTTTTCTCTATTTTGTCCCGCTTTCCCTCCCAATTCTCATTCATTCCCACAATTTCCTTCGAGAAAAAATATATAATAATAAAAAATCAAACAGGGGACCATTCACAACGAACCAGCTTTATCACATTATCATTTCACAAACCGAAATAACCCAAAGAAAAAAAAAAAAAAAAAAAAAAAATTATGAGACCACTACATCGCGCCGCAGCGCAAAGCATCTAAAAGTCCTCATCCATCTTGAACACGTGGCTGCCGCCGTCGCCGTTGATGCTGGACATGACGGAGGCCTTTTGGTACTCCCCGACCCGCTTCTCGAAGAAGTTGGTCTTCCCCTGCAGCGAGATGAGCTCCATCCAGTCGAAGGGGTTCGTCACGTCGTACACCTTGCCGCACCCGAGAGCGCCGAGGAGGCGGTCGGCGACGAACTCGATGTACTGGCCCATCAGGTCCTGGTTCATCCCCACCAGGGCGCACGGCAGGGCGTCGCAGATGAACTCCCGCTCGATGTCCACGGCCTCCCGCACGATCCCCCGCACCCGCTCCTCGCTCGGCTTCTTCCGCAGCAGCGAGTAGAGGAGGCAGGCGAAGTCGCAGTGGAGGCCCTCGTCCCGGGAGATGAGCTCATTCGAGAAGGTGAGCCCCGGCATGAGCCCCCGCTTCTTAAGCCAGAAGATGGCGCAGAAGCTGCCGGAGAAGAAGATGCCCTCGACGCAGGCGAAGGCGATGAGGCGCTCCGCGAAGGACTCGGCGCCGTCGATCCAGCGGAGAGCCCACTCGGCCTTGCGGGCGACGGCGGGGACGGTGTCGACCGCGCGGAAGAGGCGTTCCTTCTCGGCGGAGTCCTTGATGTAGGTCTCGAGGAGGAGGCTGTACATCTCGGAGTGGATGTTCTCGATGGCGATCTGGAAGCCGTAGAAGGCACGGGCCTCGGAGACCTGGACCTCCTTCATGAATCGGACGGCGAGGTTCTCGAGGACGATGCCGTCGGAGGCGGCGAAGAAGGCGAGGACGTGGGTGACGAAGTGGCGCTCGTCGGCGGTGAGGGCGTCCCAGTGGCGGAGGTCCCCGGAGAGGTCCACCTCCTCGGCGGTCCAGAAGGAGGCCTCCGCCTGCTTGTACATCTCCCAGATCTGGGGGTACTGGATGGGGAACATGCAGAAGCGGTCCGGGTTCGGGGCCAGCAGGGGCTCCTCCTGTTGGACGATCGAGGCATCGCTGCGCCTCTCCGCGGTCGGCTGGTTCGGTCGATTGAGAAGGAGACGAGGAGGAGGATGATTTGGGGATTTTGTTTTTGGGGGGGGGGTGCCGATGGAGGGATTTGGGGTTTTGGGGGTGGGTATTTAAAGGGGGAGAGGAAGGGCGGGTGATTTTTGAAATTTGAGAAAAGCTTGCGCGAGAATTTTTGAGATGTTTTGAGCGTGTTTTTTTCATTTTAAATTGAATGAAAAGCTTGCGGGAGAATCCTTCTGGGGGGAGGGGTGTTTTGGGGATTTTGGAAAGAGTTCAATATGGATGGCGCGGCGGTTCCCTTGGGCTCCTTCTTAATACGTGGGATTATTGTTGCGTCTGATTGATCCCTTCAGATCATCATCCGTTTGCTATTTATTTTAGGTACATGGACTCGATTCCATCCGGATGATTCTTGCCTTTTTCAGAAAATTCGGGAGAAATAATGGAAATTGAAATGATTTTTTTATCGAGACTTTAAATTAATAACCGACATACTCCTCTTCTCTTGGCCTCAAATCATTCGTCAATGAGTAAATATAAAATTTCATATTTGAAATTACAATATCTTAAATTTAAACACTAAATCTCGACCCCCTGTCGAGAGAGGTCGCAAACTTATTCCTTCACCTATTTGATGAATTGAATTATTTTATGGAATAATTATATTCGGTGCCATGGTTTTTCAAACCGTACTTATCGATACAATGGGTAGATTTTTTTAATTTTATTTTCCCATCGAAATGAAGAATGATATTTTACGTGAATCCAAGAAAGGATCTTCGTGATGTTTGGCGGGGTGCGTTTGTGGGCGCGCGCAAGTGGAGGACTCGAAGTTGGGGATTGGGCACGCTCTTTTTGGTGGAAAAGTAATGACGGGTCGTTATCCATCGACGGCGAGCGTCGTCGTGGAGCGCGGCGGGGGCGTCGGCTAGGGTTCGCGTGCCGCGCGTGCTCATCGGGCTTGGCCGCGAGAAAAGTCGCGGTGCCCACGGGCCAGTCCCTAGCTGTCCCGTCTCGCGAGGCCCCCACTTCGAAGGAGGCTCGTATGGGCCGGGCCTTGAGATTTTAATGGGCCTTTTCAAGCCACTCGGTAAGAAATCCCATTTCTATCTTTGAATTGATTTGATCTACGGCCTCGATCGAAAATTAGAAAAAGTCTCGTCGGAAAATCGTATTAAAGAGAAACCTCAGTTCATCGTATGTAAGCGCTCCGTTGCAGTCTGGACCGACTGAACAATTCAAATAGATTAAGATTAATACAACGAAAAACCCTAAATCGATACACATATAATAAATTTACTCAAAATTAGTTTTTTGACCGCTAAAAACTCCAAATTAATACACTTTTGACAAAATTACCCAAAATAAGTACACATGTGATAAATTTACCCTCCATTACTATCTCTTAAATTTTACTATTAAATTAATGAATTGAATAATACACGATAGTTGATTAATATATTAGTTCGGAATTTTACTCTCTTCATCGTAATTATGCCAAATTTGTGATTTTTGTAGTATTAATTCAATTTAACAAATAGCAAATTTGTTACGAATATACTAGTTTAGGATTTTTTACCGTAAAATTTTTTCACTTTGAGTAAATTATCACAAATACACCAATTTTGTATTTTTTGATTATTTTATCTAAATTTCTCACGGGTGTATTAATCTATGATTTTTCTTCGTATTGACTCGATAAATTATCTCCATACGAATCTAATTTTCAACTCTCTTTCTCTCTCGCATACGTGCGTTTGGTTCAACATTTCCAATGGACTTTTAGGCCTGGATCATTTGGTTCAACTTTAAAGCCAGCTTTCAGCTTTCAACTAGCTTTCGAAATGCTGAAAGCTAGTAGAGACTAGCTTCGGGCTTTCAATATTTCGTCGAATACTGAAATTATTTTTTCCTTCTAAAACTATTCTCACTAATTCTTCATATTTCCGATTTTGCCCATGATTATTATCTTTAATTAAAAAATGAGGTAGCCATTCGCCAGTCCACGAAAATGTTTAGTTCAATTATTTAAAAAAAATAAATTTTATAAAAAGAGATATATATATATATATATATATTATACTCATCAAAACCCATTGCAAAAGTTTTTTTTTATCAAACGCATTCAACTTAAAGCCTATTTGCAAATAAATTTTATCAAATATAATTACATTTCCCCAAATAGCTTTGAGCTTTCAGTATTTGCATTTGACTCAAAGTCCCTTGCAAATGCTAAACCAAACGAAGCCATAATCATCCAAGAATGCTTCTAATTCAATTTCAAATTTCCAATAATGCCTCGACACAAAGATTTATTACTTAAGACTTTATTTTAGAACTTAAGGCCTTCATTGTTATTTCTATTTGTCCTACTCTAACTTTCAATTTACTTTTTTAGCTAGTCTTTTTGCAAAGTGTGAAAGTTAAAATTTACACTTGAAATTAAACATCCTCGCCCCGATTCTTCAAGAATTTGAACCCCCGCTTTCTCTTTTCTTATGTGAAAGTAGTGGTTATTGGACCTTCCCCAGTGGTTAAGGCCTTCCAGAATCAAAAGCATTATGAACAACTCTTCCTAAGATATAATCTTTGATTCATTTCATAAAGACGCCTTTGTATAGATTATGTCTATTTCGCAAAAAGTGAATTGTTTTAATAATATTCTTAAAAATAATAATTGACATTACTTACAAAAAATAAATGAAATGTATTTTTATTGTGGATAAAATAAACTTCAATGAAAATTGTTGTCGAGAATGATGGCTTTTCTCATTGACTACGATATAAGCCTTGATTTTTTTCAAAAAGGTTTTTAAAATTATTTGATTTTCGCGAAGTAAACGAAGTTTGATGCTTCGTTTGTTTCACATAAAATAAATGATTCAAAAATATTTTCATAAAAATGATATTATGTCGCTTAAAATAAATATTCAATAAAAAATATTTTTATTATTGAAAACAATTTAATGTAAACATTTTTTTGGCCAATAATTTTTTTCATTCATTCATTTTTTGAACAATACATATGATCATTTTCAAAAAATCATTTTTTAAATCAATTTTTTAAAATTATTTCAAAAGATTAAAATAATAATTTGTATCACCAAATTAAATAATTTTTTTTCATTATACACAAGATATCCAAACATAAATTGTTGATAATAATAAAAAAAAATTTCATTAATTTATGGAAAAATTTCAATTAAGAGCCTAAAATGCCCTCATTTTTTCAAAAAATGGTCCAGAATAGACGTTGTTTCAAATAAGGGTTAAAGTGCCCAATCTTGTTTCAAATAAGGGCCTAAGTTTGCCGGCCGGTGAAGATTGATATTTCCGGTGACCGGAACAAGGACATTTTTGTCCAAAATTTTTTTGAATTAAAAGAACCAAAAACTCTAAAATTAAAATTTTGAAAAGTCTCGTTCTTCTTCTTTTCTCCACGTTCTTTTCTTTTCTTCTGTTCCCAGCCCCGTTCGTCAACAAACCTTAAAAAATAGAAACGCTTCAACAGCGAAGTGTCATCGAAGCAAGCACCGTCAAGCATTAAAGGCGTGCAATTAGGTGGTGGCGTGAATCGAGCAGTGGCTGTGATGATGACGGTCAAGGGTGAAGGGTTTTGAAAGAAACTAAATGAAATAAACCCCCTTGTAGGGTTCGCACAAAGCTTTCGCCCTCCCAATTTAAAATCGTTTTGATTTAGTCATCTATTTTGCTTTCGTGATTCATGCAAGGTTAGTTTTGAGATTAGTTTTCTGAAGTGGAACTCTAAATTGAGACCCTAATTTTCCTAAATCTCTAATTTCATTTGCTTTTGTGAAGGTTAGTTTCCTAAATCTCACCTTTGCACTACATGACTTCTAACTTTAGATCGTGAGAAAATCGAAGCGCATTCCTTCTAGAGGTTACCAATGAGGATCAGAGGTTTACAAGCGAGATGAAGCAGCAATTAGAGATTAGAACATGGGTTGGAGAGCCAGGAGTTCTTCTTTGAGTTTCCTTCAAAATTCTTTACCTTTCGAGTAGCGTTGTCGCCACCGCCGCCCAGTCGCACGCCATCAATACCTATTGGTGCTTGCTCCTTAGTCAACACTTTTGCACTAACCTCGACTGAATCACAGAAGCAAAATAAAAGACAAAATAACCTTGATACAAAGTGAAGGCTTTGTGTGAACCTTACAAGGGGGTTTATTTCTTTAGTTTCTTTCAAAACCCTTCACCCTCCGACCGTCGTCATCACGGCCACCGCTTGATTCATGCTGCCGTTTGGTCGCACACCGTCAATGTCCGGTGGTGCTTGCTCTAGCGACACTTCATCGTTCAAGCATTTCTATTTTTTGAGATTTGTTGATGAACAGGGTTGGGAGCAGAAGAAAGAACGTGGAGAGAAGAAGAAGAAGTGACTTTTCAATTTTTTAATTTTAGTGTTATGGTTTTTTTAATTCAAAAATTTTTTGGACAAAAATGTCATTGTTTTGATTATCGGAAATATCAGTTTTCCCCGATAGGTGAGCTTAGACCCTTAATTGAAATAAGGTGAACACTTGGGCCCTTATTGAAACAAAGTCCATTCTAAGCTATTTTTTGAGAAAATAAGGGCATTTCGAACCCTTAATTGAAATTTTGCCTTAATTTATTATTTTAAAATACAAATGATTATTTAAAAAAATATTTCATAAATTATTCATTTTAGATGATTTCCAAAACATTTTTTAGGAATATCGCTTGTATAGCGTTAAAGAAAAAGAACCAAAAAAATTAATCATACACGAAACAATTTACCATAAATTACTATTGATATAAAAACATTTTCATCAACTTATTATTTGAAGTGATATAAATGATTATTTTTAAAAAATATAATTTTCAAATCATTCATTTTTTTCAGAAAACAAAAATATTTTTCATCAACTTATTTTTTTAAGTAATAAAACATATTTCATAAATTATTCATTTCAGATGATTTCCAAAACATTATTTCAGAAAGATCGCTTGCATGGCGTAAAAAACAAAAGAATGAAAAAATATTTCTCTATGCATATAACATTTAATTATAAATTGCTATTGATATAAAAACATTTTTGTTAACTTCTTATTTGAAGCGATATGAATGATTACTTAAAAGAATATATTTTTCAAATCATTGATATTTTACAAAATAAACAAATAACGCACATCATATTTATACGCAATATAAGCTATCAAAATAAACCGGGATGTTGAAGTCTATCCAACCGTTAGACAGCGTATGCCATAGAGCAGTTAAAACGTCATCAGAAAATAAAACAGATCGAACAGATGACATTGCCGGGCAATTGATAAAGGGAGTGCAAAATATGATCAAATACCCTATAAAACGATGCGGCCAAAACGAGTTCAAAAGAACAATCTCAATGGTAAGCACAGACCTACCTACCTCAATGTGCTCTCCCCTCTCATCAACCTTGAATCAACCGAAAAAGCCCAAAAAAATTAACTCAAATACTAATTAAAGTTGCGGAGACGAGATTAATTCTTTGAAAAAAGGAAGCGAGGCGCTAGATGTGGGAAGAATGCTGCGCCATTGCGCATACATCAGCACAGACTTTTGATGGATGCTTTACTCTTCTAAACAAGGCTGGATACATGTTTCACTCATCGCGGGGGAGGAGGTGGTGGGGGCATGTGAGTTTTCGCGAACCCGACCCAGGCGACAATGCCAACAGCAAGGATGATCCAGCCAAATATGTCATACTTGAGATCACTGGTCTTCTTTTTCTTTGAACTCTGAAAGAAGACAAAGCAAACCCATCATGCATCCCCAACGAAGATGTGTAGTCTATCAACAGAGACCCAGCAAGCAGAATCCATGAGAACACACAGTTTCCTGTGCGCAAACGTGCACCTGCATCAGTGTATGTGCCATCATGTGGTTGGACACCACAGGCCGCTAGTAGCTGCCACCGCAACACACACACAAAACAGACCCCCCCTCCCCCTTCCCAAAAAAAAACTGTATCTCTGATTGCACAATGGTGTATCACAAATTTTAAAATGGCAAAAGCTCAAGCACAGACAAGCATAGGACTAACAACAGGTAATATAAGAGATAGAAGAGAATGACCTTCATGCCACCGGAAGAAGATGAAGGCCCAGCAGCTGCAGCCTCTTGTGCTAATCCTCCAGACTTGTGGATCTCCTTGTGTATCTCCGGGGCCTAAGCATAACAACAGACGAGAATCTTTAAAGCTAGAAATCTCCAACGGAGAAGAATTGACTGCACGGACACCCTACTTTCAATCAAATGAACAAATCCTTCACAACAGGAAACTAAAAGATTGTTTCTCCTTCAACTGGGCTAAGGTTGCAGAAAAAGTAAGGCGATTTCATAATTCCCTAACAGGCTATAAGCTCCACTTCATGTAAAAAAGAAAAAAATAAAATAAAAATCGTGTGCAGGCACACCATGCATGCATATGCGCACGATTATATAAGCTTCCCATGAAGTAAAGTGGCTGCGAAAAAGATCTGTTCACAGTACCTTAGCAGCCACTTCCAGAGACTTAGCATACAGCTCATTGCCAGGATCCTGAAAAGCGTGATAACAGCATTGTCATATATCTACATCCAACTATCGAACAGAAGGCATAGAATTTGTTGAGGCTGCAATTCAAATCACCTCAGCGACAGCTTGCTCAAAATAGCCAGTTGCCTTCTCAAAGTAAACCTTAGCCTCATCTTGGTCCGGAGTCAAAAATGCATGGGAAGTGTGAGCATTCCCAAGACACCAAAGAGTATCATGCTTGGTAGAGTTCACCTGGAGTGCCTCCTCAAGTTTCGAAATAGCATCTGAATGATCAAACCATCAGCTAAGAAAGTAAAGCCAAATGATCATTTCCAATAACAAACACACCATGCAGCATTAACCGAAAGAAAAATAACTACAACAAACGGAATAAGTTCAACTTCTATGCAAATGCACTAAAGGATTGGTAATATGGTTGATGTGATCCAAACAATGAGGAAAGACCCAATTGTTGCAAATTTGTTCCTTATCATTGAGGATACAGGTTCAACTAATGCCTCGAAAATTTGCTTGAACATAAGCAAAACCAAAAACCTTCATTGGTCAAGGAATTGAAAATGATGGTGAAGGGTGTGAAGGAGACCTAGACGCTTTAATAATGAATAGACTTTACCAGTTCTGTGTTCACATTTCAAGCTCAAGCTATGAATTCGCGTCAAATTTATGTCAACTTAGAACTATATAATTTTTTTACTGACGAGCTCGCGAATCTATACCACTTCATCTCTTCTTCTCATTTTACATCCATAAATGTGCCGAACGAACCGACAGTCCTAGTTAGGGAAAGCTTGCTCGAACAGGAGAATGACAACTACAAGTACGAGATTTTCAAAGCAACATACTTTCCTCAATCGATGAAATGGGACTATGCTCATCAGCGGCAAAGCTAATTTCGCTTCAGAATTAACAGCAGACGGCGCAAAAGTGAGAAAAAAAAGAAAAAGGAGCAAAACCTTGAATCATTTTTTTGGAATCCGGCACGCTCTGAAACTGAGACAGCTCCAGCAAGGCTCCTCCCCACCTAGTCAGGTTCTGCACAGCGAGGAACAAAAAAATTAGCAAGAAAAAAAAGCGCATCCGAATTAACCCCACATAAACATCTATGCAACTCCAATCCCACAGTCGAAGAATCATCTTCCAGGAATTATAATTACCAAACCCCACACCAAAAGCATCGAACCTACTGAAAGCCGCAAGCAATCGAGCAAATCGAACGAAGAAGAACAACGACCCCGACAACAACAGCGAGTTATAAGACAGATGACAGGAAGGGGAAGCGAGTGACGAGTTACCGACATCGACATCGAGGGGGTTCTTGGCGTAGGTGATCTCGGCGGTCTTGCGGGCGTGCTCGAAGAAGAGGATGCGATCGAAGTCGCTCTGCATATCCATGGCCGAAGATCAGAAACTCCCTTCCCCACTCTCTCTCGCTCTCTCTCGCTCGGGTTCAGGCGGAGGGGAAGAGGAGGAGGACGACAGCAAAATGAACCTTCGCTCGGTTTTGCTAATGAGCCCTAACGATGAGGGGAAGGCCTCGGTTTACCGTGAGGCGGTTCTGTAGTACGATGTGCATTTTCGTAATTTCCGGTTTTTATTTTTTTTTAATTTTTTTTTCTTTGGGGAAGAGATGGATGTGGCCTGGGCTCTGCGTGGGCCGAGGCCGGCGCGGGTTTTGCGGGGGGATGATGGTGATCGACCGCGACGCCACGACTCGGTTCAGGGGTCGTGGACGCGGATCCGCCGGGCGGTTTGAGCGGTTTCGGTCGTGCCCACGTCTCCTCCGAAATTAGGAATTTCCAAAGAAAAATCGAAAATTCCTGATAAGCACTCTCGATAATGACCTAATAGGATCCGACCCACGATTTTTATTATCAGGATTCGATTCTAGCAATTTTGTTAGGTCCACTGAATAAATTGCTCCCGAAAAAACACCAATATTCTCTAATTGACATTAGGAAAACTTCTTAGGATTTGATAGCAGTTCGAGAATATGAACCTTAACTATTTTCTTTCCTAAAAGGAAAATGATTTAAAATTCTGCTAAAGTCAAAAGGATTATATTTGAATTCGGGAAATTATGGGAATCAAGAAATTACAGATGGTAAGTTTCCTGCTCGATCGGCAATGGCCACGAGTTTCAAGCTTTGAATTCAAGCAACAATGGTGGCGGTCAAGAGCTTGGAGCTCAAGCTCGAAGGGGATGTGAATTTTAAGCTCGAGTGGGCAGGCGTTAGCGACGAAAACACTTGTAACCGATCAGCATCACTCCTATCCCGAGTGCTGAAATATGGCTTCTTCATGAACCTCTCTCTCTCTCTCTCTATTGATCCTTTTTAAATTTTTACGTTAACTTACAGCGCCAAATCAACTCCACATAATAATTTTGAGCGAATCATAACATTACACGTATTCTCCCACACATCCATATCAGAATCCAGCAAAAATTGACCTAAGAAAGAGCGAAAAAAATCTAACGGAAGGACTACTGTGTAATATTTTAAAAAGTAGAGGGGGGATTTTGAATTTCGAAAAAAATAAATAAAAAAGGACCGCTAATGACGTTATCCTAAAAGTATGCTCAGAACCGAGCGAGCACCCGTCCGGTGCGTGCATAGAGAGCAAATGACAGAAGCCCGTGAAGCAACTAGAGTTCAATAGAATTCGCAATCGAAGTCACCAATTTCCATCAACCGGAACAACTCCCTACTCCTTGAAAAGCTTAGTCGAAACCGGCGGAGTCATCACACTCAATTCGATTCTTTGCCTTATTGTCCCGAGTTTTTCAACAAAGGTGAATAACAGAGTGAAGATTAGTTCACGCACTGCACGCGTAAAATTCCGTCGCTGGAAATCCCAACTCATTCACAAGGTCTCCATTTTCCCCCTCTGTATATAGTGACATCCAGGACACTAACATTATACAAAAAACACATTGCTTTCTCTATCCGTGAAACCTACAATAATACCAGGATATTCGGGACAGCAAGTTGTTCTGTCCATCGAAAGAAATGCTCCTGTCCTCACTGCCCCGTGTGCTTCTGATCTGCAGTTACTGCTGATCAGCAACTTGATGCTCTAGATTGAGTTGGAGTTCCACACTTGGACAATGTGACATGCTGGTGCATCATAGAGCAGCTGAATTGAGGAATGTACGGATTCTTTGCAGCAGTTCGGCCTTTACAGAATCGGGTACTGAGGCTGCATTATACATGCAAATGCCAAATATTACTCAGGTGAAATCCAAAAGAAGTTGACAGGAGAGAGCATGGTTCTTGGATGAACTGGTGGATCACATACAAATTTAGTAGACTAACATCTTTCAGCTGCTGTGACTAACCTCATGAAAAGAACCGAATTTAATCACAAATTTCAACCAGCAGAAAGTAGCTACCATTTTCCAATCAGGACCAACATTGAACGTTAGAGTGCAGGAATAAACTAAGCCAACCACATAGAAAGGCGCAGTGCTTCCAATGCTGTGGTCCTAATCTAGTATGGAGTGCACACTCAAGACCAGTATGCTAAGGCCAATGTCACTTTGCAAATTTATGTACAGTAGAAATGTTTTTGCACTGACCAGGCAAACCAAAAGTATAACAGAACCTCAGAGTTCAAAGGGTAGTAGAAATTCAAAGTCGTCTCATGTTTTCTCTGGGGCCACCATAAATAGAACCAAGAAAGAACACTAACCTCTTCCCTTAGGGGTGATGACATGTACGAGATCATCCACACTGACATTGTTTCTACCTTTCTTCTTTATAAAAGCCCTGTTAAAGAAAATAAGCTCCTCATGTTACATTACCCCAAACTAATTTGTATGACAATTAAACGAAAGATAAATATATATGGTGCACATTTATGTTTATGACGCACAGATAGATATTTAACCTATCCAATCAAAGAAGTTAGTAACAGAGACATAAGTCACTGAAAGAGAACATAAGACAACTGATAAGAGAAGCAGCAGTGCATCCATTGTATTGCTACTCTCAATCCTTAGGGTCCCTATCAAGATCTGTACTTGCTTGAACGACTTTTTAACAGCCAAGAAGTCATAAATCTGCCGCGGTGTCTATCCTTCAGACATTTCATTCAATGAAAACCTTCTCAATGTACCTAAATGTCACATTTTTCTTTCCCAATTTGCTAAGTCCTCAATGTTAAGTGCATTCCAAAAGGATAGGACAATAGTTTGTACGTAAAGCATTATCAACGAGTAAGCAACATAACTCATAAGAATCATTTAGGCACTCTCACTTCCGATGGGCCGGGATAACACAAGCATTACATGTGGCCATCTCGGTTTCTGGGACTCGAGGTACGATTTCAAGAAATTCAACAGTTAAATTAATTACACATGACGGGGGAACTGCAAGGGAATATAATCAGCGTAACCATGGTAACCTGCAAAGCGCTTTCATTTCATCTTTCCAACCGCACTCAGTAAGCCTTTCCCTCAACAGCTCCATCAGCCGTTCCTTCTCTCCACTCTCTATCAGCTGTCACAAGGCGTACACATTTCTCAGTCGAAACAAGGTAAAGGATTCGAAGCTGCATCAGACGTCATTAACCAGAGCCAACGACATACAAAACGAACCAAAAGAAAAGAGAACTGCAGCTAAATTTAACGAGCTAGTTCAATGTAGATAGTGAAATCAAAGCAACACCATCCTGGAGACGTGCGAACTGACCCAACTCAAAATTCATAATCCCGGGCCAGTCTAGCTACTAAAGAACCGCGAGAAAAGCAATCGACTTCACAAATTGAACGCATAAAGCCAAGCAGCAGCCCTACATAGTCACCATCTTTCCGCCTTGAGGATACCAAAAGGTCGTTAATTGAGCTCAAGAACAGACCTTGATGTTGATAATCTCTTGGAGGGTAGGTTCTTTTTCCTGATCCTCCGCTGCATCTGGTGTCGGGGGGCGATTCACCGAATGCCTCCTGTATTTTTCCAAACAGCACAGAGACCGAGAGAGAGAGAGATTAATCGGCAGAAAAGATCAGACACATTTCACGTTAAGAACGCTTTAAGCTGAATTTAAGCAGAATCTGCTCAGAACTAACATATTCGAAGTCGGCGCAGACAACGGAATTCGCCGGCACTGGAATTGAACAGCACGATAGCCTTCTTCGCTCGAGGAAGAAGAGGAGGAGAATGACGATGAAGGGGGGAGCTTGCGTCGGGTGCGCCCCAAACGACGTTGTTTAGTTTACCCTCGAAAACGAGCAATGGTGGGCGGGCCTTAAAAGACTTCTCCCCCCAAAAGCCCGCCCAGTCAAGAACGGGCCGGGCCGGGATGGGCCTGGCCTCCGGTGGGAAAAACGCCTCGTGCTTGAAAAGTCAACACGGTGAAAACGAAATGGCGCCAATCGGTCGCCATGAGTACGGCCTGTGGTCACAAGCGTGCAAACGCCTCGAAACGAAACGAGAAAATATCAGCGACAAAAGCCAAGCTTGCTCGCATCGCATCGATGAAGCCGTCGCAGACGCACGGACACCGTCTCCGCCACTAAGCTCCCGGCGCTCTCCGCCTCCCCTCCGCCGCCTCCCCCTTCTTCCGCCATGGCCTCGGCCTCGGCCACTCTCTCCTTCCTCACTCTGCCGCAGAGATCCCGCCCCCGGAGCTCCGGGTCCCGGAACCCGAGCGTCTTCGGGTTGAGCTCGGTCTCGATCGGGTCGGATCCCGCTGGGAGGAGGCGCGGGCTCAGGTTCTCCGTCTGCAGAGCCGCCGCGGTCGTGTTCCGCGACCTCGATGCCGACGATTTCAGGCATCCTCTCGATAAGCAGGTGCGGTTCAAAGTTCTCCTTTGCTCGGCCGCGAAAAGCTGTTGTGATCGTTTCTTGTTCGCTGAGTTGTTACGGAGTTCTGAGCTTTCCTTTTAGAGGACCGCCAACGCTGAGATGAGACGGAAATTGAGTTGAGAAAGTGAGGATTCTTTTTTGGTTGTGACAGGAAACCGAAGATTCTCGCTTGCGTCGTGAATGTTACTTTTTTTAAAGTGACTGCTGGTTCTCCTTCATTTCGTAGTTTATCTCCTTATGTTGTCGAAGCTAGGAAACATCATTAACCATCAAGGAAATGGAAAATGGACCGAATTGTGCTTCCCGAAAGACCGATGCGAAGTTAAACTTGTCGTAGAGTATCAATTTCAATAGTACTTGTGGCAACGCCTGAATCCTTCTTCCGTAACATTTTATGTGCAGAATACACTGATATTGAGGGCAGTTCCAGGACTGAACGATCTTGGGAGGGCTCTACTGGGTGAGTTGCATCTTCAGATACGTTAGCCAGGCCAAGTCTCAAATCAAATTAGTTGGCTCTTTATTGGCAGTTCATGTCATTTTCTTGGTCGTTCCTGTTTTTCATTCCAATTCTAAACTTTCCTTGACTCTGCAATTGCAGGAAGTGCAACAGAGCAAGTTATGCTTCTTGAGAATATTGGAACATCGGTTCTTGTCTCCAAGAATCAGGTCATATCATAACCATCTGTTATTTAATTGTTTGGCTAAGCTTAGCTCCATTTAAATCTGCCTATGAAATGAAATTATATTTGTCTACCCTTTGCAATTTTAGTCCTAATACATGATGGGTCCACTGAACGGAAGAATTTTAATGATTCACATTACCTAAATGATATCATATCTTTTCTGTCCAGGCTACTGTTGACCTTGGGCTTGTCTGATTTCAGTAATCATCTATTTTTTTTCCTTTAGACCACTCAGTGTTGTTCATGTAGTTTAATCTCGATGAAGGATCTTGAGCTCAATTAGGCACTTCAGTCACAGAGAAGGAGCGTATATTTGGGGATAATTACTAGCATTTCAAAGTCATAGTCACTTCTATGTGACAAAAATCACCCAATTGACAATAGCTTTCCCATGAATAAGAGTCTGCAATAGGTTGTAATGTCATGTACTCCCACGTTTAAGCCATTCCTTTTTTGGATGCTCCTAAGTGCCCTCATGACTCAACTTGCAATGAGTTAAGTAATTGAAATATACATGTATTTCACAGAATTCTTTATCATCCATCAGGTAGTTTAATACAAAGGAATGTTATATTTCTGATGAATATAGGGGTAAGACTTGATCCTACTATTCAAAAGTTTCTATGTTACAGCTTTCAGATCTCCATCAATTGATGGTTGAGGCTGCACAAATATTGAATATTGAAGCTCCAGATCTGTATGTACGTCAAAGTCCTGTACCGAATGCATATACTTTGGCAATCGGTGGCAAAAAGCCATTTGTTGTTGTTCATACCAGCCTTGTGGAGCTTCTAACACGAAAAGAGTTACAGGTATCTGCATGTCTCAATCAGGATTTGCATTCTTGCCAAATGTTTTTGTAACTAAGGTTCAATGCCTTCTGTTGGCAGACAGTGGATTATTCACAATAATGCCTTGTTTTCTTCAATTATTTTTCTAATTGTATGGTATCATTTCTGCTGACACTTAATGATGCAGTTGAAAAGATGTGGATCATAAATTTCAACAAGAGTTTCACTCCAATCTTTTGTCATTTAAACATGATTGGATCAGCTGATGGCATTTTATTAACTGGCACCGTTTATTGTAAGAATAGGCCGTTTTGGCTCATGAGTTGGGTCATCTGAAATGCGACCATGGTGTATGGCTCACATTTGCAAATATTCTCACCCTTGGAGCCTATTCTGTACCTGGTAGGTGTTTGCTACTTCAGTACTTGAGCATTTCTGTTACTCAATTGCCTTGATCCAAATAAACCTTAGACACAATATTGAAAGGATGTCAGGTTTTCCTTCAATGCTGATCGGTTGTCTAGAAGCCATCAAATGTTTGATGGCTAAGCAATGTATATTTTTGGTAACTGCAGGACCTGGCTAGAATTACTTAATAACTTGCAGCACCATCTAGAAGTAGTCTTAGGTTTGCATAATATGTCATGGTGATTATTCTATTCTACACACAGAGAAGAAAATTTAAAAAAAGAAAAAAGAAAAAGACTTCACCTTATAATGCTGTATAAATTCAGCTTGCAGCAATTCTCCTTTACATAGCCATCTTTTGGAAAGTTAGAGCTCTAATAATTCTAAGGGCACTGCAATCTGTGGTTGCAATCTATTTTCTGCTGTTACTTGACTTGATTCTCAGGGCAACAATTCAGGCATCCTCATAAATCATTTTTGGCAGGACTTGGCGGATTTATAGCTCAAAGTCTAGAAGAACAGTTATTTAGATGGCTTCGAGCAGCAGAGCTAACTTGTGACCGTGCAGCACTTCTTGTTGCCCAAGACCCCAAGGTACAGCTCTCAATTCCTCAGAGCTTACATACTATTAATAATCTCTATAAGGATAAATTTTAATGACACTAATTGATGTTTGTACAAGAGGTTGTCATTTCTGTTCTGATGAAACTAGCCGGTGGAATCCCATCTTTGGCTGATCAATTAAATGTGGATGCCTTTTTAGAGCAAGCTCGTTCTTATGAAAAAGCATCTTCAAGCCCTGTGGGGTGGTATATAAGGTGAGCAATGATGTAAGCTAATTTTCCTCAACTTTTGGACTAAGAACTTGCTTACAATATATACTCTGGTCATTCTGTCCAGAAATGCTCAAACAAGGCAACTTTCCCATCCTCTGCCGGTTCTACGAGCCCGCGAGATTGATGAATGGTCCAGAAGTCAGGATTACCAAACCCTTCTGAGACGTGCTGCGCAGATCAATTCATTGCAAAAAGTATAGAAAGTTTCCACTGCTACAGAAAAAGTATGTAAAGAAGCTTAAGCAGGTTAGCTCATGACTTGCTCCTCATCTTCTGAAACCTCCTGCATGCACAGATCCTTTAATCACATGAAAAATCAACTCCAATATCCAGTTTCGCAGTTTTATTAGGCTTTTAGGTTGGCTGCAATTCCATTTACTGTTCCAAATGGAACGGCAAGATGGTTTTGCTTGCTGCAGAAGCTCGAGTTGTGGCTTTTCTTTACTGCATGTGGCATCTGCAGCAATAGCATGTTGTGTTTTCTGCTTTTCCGCTCCAGTAGGAATTAGAAAAATGCTGCCGAAGAATTTTGTAAACTGGCCTTCCCAATTTGGAATTTACAAGACTATCTGTTTACCTGAAAATTGTCCCTACCGCGTTAACTCTCTCTCTCTAATCAAAGACTGTAAGATGCTTTCAGGATCTGTTTGTATTTATATTGTATTATCTGGAAAAGAAGTTTTATTAACTGAATGTGGCAGGTAGAAGATAGCAGAGGAGGTGTCTAGAGAAGCTCTCTGCTGCCTTGGAATTCAACATCTGCTATGGCTTCAGATCATCTGGGAAACCTTGTGTAGAATTCTCAGAAGCCTGGACGTAATCTTGTACAGACTGTAGAATTTGTAAAAGGATATAGAATATATAGTCAAAAAGAATGAACGTCTGTTATAGAAATCTTGAGGTACATTTGGTTGGACACGGGACATCTTTAGTAATGCACTGTGTATACAAAATATTGCAATGGGTGCTTTAGGTGTATATTAATTATTGATGTCGGCCATAATTTTTCCTTTCTCTTCGTCAAACACGGATTATCTCATCATAGTTAAATTGACTTATGGTCTATACTGAACGTTCCTCAGTTTATTTGCGGTAAATTGCTCGATGTCACTGAACTACTTTGATATCTCTCCAGTTTTATGTTTCTTTTAGCATGCAGGCACTTAGATTTCCTGGCCCAGCCGAGTAAATTTCATTTTACACAAGCAAATGGTGTTTAAACATAGGGCTTGTTTGGTTCGGTTTTGGGCAAATGTCCTTAGGAAAATGCAAGTATCTTTAAGTTAAAAGGGTTTTTCGAAATGCAACTACTGTTTGGTAAAATGAAATTTTTTATTGCAGTGTGAAGCAACTTTAACCTAAATGCTGTTTGATAAATACTACTTGTAAAGCACTTTGACTAAATTTCTTTTTGAATAAAAAAAATTTTAATTTTTTTTTAATCTATTCATCGGCAAATCAGTCATCGGCCACCCTTCGGCAGCTAAATTTGGCCGTCGGATAGCATCACCTGAGGTTGGCGACCTCAGGCGGTGGTTAACCATCGCTGTCGCTTGGGTTTGCAACCCAAGCGACGGTCGCCTTCGTCCCTTGGGTGCACGACCCAAGCGACAACGATGGTTGCCTGGGGTCACCTGGGCGCGCGACCTAGGCGACAACAACGATCGCTTGGGCGCGCGACCCAAGCGAACATCATTGGGCCGCGCGAACCCAGGCGACGGTGCCTAGGTCGCCGCCTAGGGTCATGCAGGCGATGGCGATGGTGCTAGGTTGCCGCTGGGGTTGCGCAAGCAACCACCGCATGGGTCGTGCAACCTTGGGTAGCGGCGGTCGTCAGTGTAGGGGACGCCTTGGCCGGCAGTCTTCGGCCTCATCAGCTCCTCTAAGAAGATGAATAGTAATTTTGTGAACAGTGCAATTTGCATTTGGAAGATGTAACTTCCCAAAGTGATTCCGGACCTTTCTTAGGCTAAAAACCTTTAGAGCCCTTTAGAGATGCAATTGTATTTGGCCAAAGTCTTCCAAAAAACGAACCAAACGGGTTCGCATTTGGCTAAGGGGTTTTCGGGGCCGAAAGTCCCTTGGCAAAGCTGAACCTAATAGGGCCATACTGGTCTGGCGGTAATTATCAATATCAACCATCAAAAAGTGAGGAAATTTCTCGCAGAATGTCTTTAATCGAAAAACAAAAAATTCCTGAAAACATCTCAAGGCAACAAAATTCCAATGCCCGCACAAGATAACGCCATTTACTGAAGAGCCCGTTGAAGCTCAAATCCATCGCTCATTATTTCATCACACAAGCGACAAGTAAAAGCAGAGATAGCAGAAACCTCCACTGGATTGCCAATCTGAGGCCGAGAGAAGCTCGCAAGACGACATCATCGACCACCGGTCCACAAGACACGCCATCTTTGGTCTGGCTACTTGTATAGCTCACGAAGCTGATTGGCGTCGTGCCGGTATCAGAATCAGCTTTGAACTTGAAAGAGAACTTCTGAGCTGAGCCCGTCCCCTTGCTCTGAATCGTATAGTTTTGAAGGACTGATCCTGCTTGCGCCCTGACTTCCAAATCGCCGACGCAGGAGTCGTTCCCGTCCCCGAGCGTAAATTCCAATGCGTATGAAGAACCCTTTGTCAGCTGAGTGGCCGTCTGTATGCCGGATGAATTTCCCGATATGATTTCCACCGCAGCATTTCCTTGAGGAACAGCGAAGTGCTTGGAGTCGATGTACTTAATGGTTCCAAGGATGGACCATTGTCTCAATGGCGATTGAAGAGGGCTCTGCGCCGGTTGTAGCAGAACTCCCTCGGTCGAGTCCGCCAAGAAATCCGGGCCGTACTCGAATCCCCCGTTTACCAATTCATTATCTGCGGAAACACCAGCGTGTTAGAAAACAAACAACTCAGTGAAACCTCCAAAAATGAAGATTAGTTCGGTTCTTCTGTACGTAACCATTGGCTTTGACAAGACTTGCAATGCTCTTCAGCACGATCGAGTCAACGACCGGCCAGCAGGTCGCATTGGCGTCGGACTCCGTCGTTTCGCTCCCGATCACCAGATCGATCGCCTCCCCATCTCCCCAGCTCCCCAGGAATTGGCCGTACACGGCCCGCTGCTGCTCCCCCACCACCGGAAACACCCCCTGACTGTCCGGCGCCGAAATCACGACGCTGCCGTTGCTCGAGCAGCTCGCGCCGCCGGGCGAGGCGATCGCGAAGGTGAGCAAGTAGTCCTCGAAGTCAGCGGAGGCCGCGAAGGTCTGGTTGATCCTGCCGTCCTGGGCCAGCTGGACGGCGTGGCCTCCGCCGCTCGCCTTCAGGTAGTAGACCTCGCCGTCGAACGACCAGCCGGGGAGCGTGTCGTTTTGCTTGAGGAGGAACGGCGCGGTGGAGTTCGCTGGCAAGCTGGGCGGCGGCGATTCGAAGTCGGGGTTCTGGAGAAGATCAGCTGGAGACAGTTTGTACAGAGACATGGAAAATCAGTCGAAGACCGCAAACAGCAAAACATAAAAATTTCTTCTTTTTGTCATTTCGAGTGATGAGAAGATGAAACGTGTCTGACCCGCATACGCAAATCCCAGCAGAAGAAACTGGAGGACGAGTGTCGATGCCTTCTTCTTCATTGCGATAATTCCTGCAGCAGCAGCAGCACGAGCCCATGAAATATCGTCAAGCTGTTAACTTCATATTGCCGGTTTTCTTACGTCTCTCAGCCAAAAAAAAAAAAAATTCAGAAAAAGAAGAAGAACCCGATTCGTGTATAACGTGGATTGTCGGTAGTTGAAATTATTTTATGGCGAATCAATTGGCGCATTAATGCTTCTTCCTGGGTCAGGCTAATGTAATGAATCTTCTTGGAAAGCGTTGACTCTGTCCCCCCTTTCACGTGGATGACAAGCTTTGACTTGAGTGACCGACGCGGCCCTCGACTCGGGCGGGCGTCCACGCTCAGCGGCCAGCGGAGGAGGAGGATGGTGCTGTCCAGTTCACGCGCGCGGTGGTTTCGGCTCCTCATCTGCCACCGCAATGGCATCTCCCTCCCCCATCCATGAAGGTTCCTGCGACTCCCCCTCCTTACATATTTTGATGCCGAATGAACAAGGCTTCGCATGTTGTCTTCGCAAACAATGCATTAGGCCGATAAAGTAGGTTACAAGATACCATGCAAAGTACAAAATAGACCAAATAAGAGGGATTACACCTTCCCTTTCGTTTTTTATGATGCGGTGGCTACTATATCAACCTACCAATTTTTCAAATAACCTTTAAAGAAATTGCGGCGAAATATACCTTTCTCACTTGAATAGAAGGGAATACATGGGTGAAATCGTGAGATCCCTACTCCAAGGTAGATCTCCCGCCTGTTTTTTCCCCCTTGTGCCTTTTAACGAATTATCACTACAATAATAATATTAGTAAAAAAGAGGTATTTTACCTTAGTGCCTTTTTAGGATTTTCTTATTCTCCCTACGTTAATAATAATAAATCTATTAGTATACACGTATGAATTGTATTAGAAAAATTTCATGTCGGAGAATTGTGATGTGGTGTGGGTTGTTAATATATCCAAGTTGATTCATAATCCATTAGTTTAAGTTTTTAAATGAATGTGAATCCAATTGAATATATTAACAAGCTTTGACTTGACTCAAATAATATTAGAGTCGATTGTTGATTGATGGGTCCCCTTCCAATCCCAAAGCCGATGGTGTCAAGGCATAATTAAAAAGAAAATTCCATTTGTTCATAGATTACGAACAAAATTTAATTTGTTCATACATTAGGAACATATATTGAGCAAACATGTGCGCCAGCTTGAAGTCTAGATTTGTTTAAAGGAAAAAAAAAAATTCTAAGTTAGATTTATGAACTTTTCCGTGGGGCTTGATAACATTATAAGTGAGGATCGAGTCAAATAATTGTGCTTAACTCAGGCACTTCTCCGGGATTTTACTCAAGCTATTTTCTATATTTTCTTGATTCAACCTTGAGCTCATCAATTCTCATCTTGACGGGCTTGGCCGAGAGCCTAATCAAGATTGATTCAAGTTTCAATTGCCATTTAAAAATAATAATAATAATATATCTATTGCTTATGGAACAAACACGAGAATACTCAAAATCCCCACAACATACCTGCATTATTTAAGATCAAGTTCAATCGTCTTTACAAATTTATTGAAATTGAGTCGAGCTCAACTACTTCGATCTTTCTATTCAACTCGAGCTCAAACATAAACTTTAAAACTCAATTAAACCCAAATCACCGAGAATGCAGATTGAGTCAAACTCAAACTTGTCATTACCTACTCCACTTAGCAACGTAATTTGAATTAATATATTTATAAGGTAAGAGTCCTTTAACTTAACAAAATCCATATAATCATATCCTCCAACTTAAATTAAAATTCTTTCGGCTTCGCCTTTGTCAAACGCCGCCAGATGACTCGATGTTACCTAAAATCGACAGGAGGTGCTGATGTGTCATTCCGTAGCTGCCACGTCAGCAGCACAAGGTGGGGGAAAAACAACACTGAGCGATAAAGGAGAGAAGCACAAGTAGATTTCCCTTGACAGAGAGCCACACAATCAATGGACCAGAACCCAGGTCGGCTAGCATCAACCAATCAGATGGGCCCTTGATCAAATTTGGTTAGCCCGGCCGAAAATTACTAGGTGATTGTTGTGACGACCCGCACCGTGAAGGTGGGCAGCCTGGTGAGATCATAGGAGAGGCTTCGCTGGCGGGTGATCGTGACCCAAAGACGGACGAAGTTAAGTGCATGTTTCTTGTTCTACACTGCCAAGGGGAGTTATTCGCTAGTTGATGAGGCTAGAGAATATGTAATGAGTTTTAAAGCCATAAAGGCTTAAGGCCCAAAGTGGATAATATTACGTAATGATAACCTATGGTTATTACAGATGGTATTAGAGCCGACTCCTAATAACGTGTGGGCCATAACGGCATGTGATTGTAGAGTTACTTAAGGATTCCTTTAATAATGAATGGTAAAGTCATTTTAAAAGCAATTGTTGGTGCAACTAGTGCTACAGTTAGCGGTTGGTGCATAATGAATGGCAAAGTCATTTTGAAAGCAATTGGTTCGTTTAGGTAGCTAGCACTATAGTTAGCAGTTGGCGCAACTAGCATTATAGTTAGTAAGTTAAGAAGCTAAGGAGTTAGTTTAATTACATTCTAATTACACTATTGCACGAACTAGGATTATTTTAATTACCTTATTTAATGATCCGTGGTTGATGTTCCAAGTGCCTGTCGGTTCACGACAATCACGAGATGGAATTCTTTTTGGCTTTTATTGTTTTTGGAGGGGTGGTCGATCACGAAATAGGATTCACAAAAATAAAAATAAAAATAAAAATATTCAAAAGGGAGGGACAAGTGCGGGACAAATAATCTTATCTTCGCAGGTGAATGGGATCGTGCCAAGTGTCCGTTTCGTTTCCATAATTCGGTCAGTCCCACCAGAGCATAGACCATCTTTTTTCCCTGGGGGTCCTTTAAAAAAAAAAAAAAAAAACGTGCACTGTTTTTGATGCACGAGAAATAATATTTTCAAGAAAAAAATTAGAAATTTTAGTTCTCCTTTCTTGAATTTGTGCATTTTTTTTTAATGAGTAGAAGGGTGAGGAGAAGTTTATGGACTACCCATCTAGGCATTCCCCTAAGGTCCAAAACTTGCTATTAAATAAATCGATTTGAATCATATGATTATTTCACACCACTCATAATTAGAAGATTCGAAATTTCTCAACATTGACGGGTTCATACTATAGCCTCCACAAGGATCATAGCAAATAGGAAGTTTCTCTACGCAAGGGACACCACAACCAAACATTATAAAATGATCTTTCAAAGGTTCACTAAAGGTTCACTAGACACGCAAATAGTAGATCGATCATAAACACTCCATATCAAATATCGTGTTAAAAAGTCACATTCAAAAGTATAACCTATCCAATCGAGAGATCAAATCTCAAAAATAAAGTAGCATGTCATTATATTTTAACAATACTTTACATCGCCTTCATAAGATATAATTAATTTACACGCACCGAATGCGAGCGCAACTGGCGGCGCCCTATCGTTCATCTAGGAGCGAGGTCGACATGCCCTTTTACAGAAGGGCCCACAGCAATCGGCGCGACTCGAGGCAAACAGGACCGCGAATCCAACGGTCGCAACAAGCGAACGGCCAGCGGGCTTCGCACGGGCTCCACGGCCAGCGATATTTGGTCCAATGGCGGGTCGAGCGGACCCTTTTTAAAGAACTCGACCGGTGCGTCGTACTTTTTTCGACGATCGTGGGGGAAGCAGTTAGAGCAGACCATCTGTCGTCACTGGAATCGACCGGAGCCGATCCGATTCTTTCGTCTTCTTTTTTCTCTCCGCGCACGTTTTCGTTCGGGCCGATCGGGGCTTTTTCCGTTCGCGCGTGCTTTTCAGCACCGGGGGATTCCCAAGGCTTGACGATCGTCAAGGTTTGACAACTGTGCGCAGCAGGCCATGTACAGTGTACGGGTCCCACTAAGCGACGATGCACTGGCAGAAAAAGAAAAGGATCACTTTCGGGGAAGTCCCCCTCACCTGGCGAATCTTTAGTCCACGGAATTCGTATCTTCTTTTTTCTAAGAATTCTCGGTGCGTCATTTTCCTAGAAAATTCCATACTTTACGTACTGTTGCGAATTATTTTTATTCCCTAAAAATCATAAACTTTAAATTTAGTCCTAAATTCATCTCGGATTTTATTTTATCTACAAAAATATATTAACTTTTAATTTATTCTCAAATCTACTCTGTGATTTATTTAGTCACAAATTAACGTGTATTTCCACGTCGATAATAAATAAAACCGTTCTAGGAAATAAAAATTAGGGACGACTGACCACAACTTTTGGACATATAATTAATGGAAGGAAATTTAGGATTAGAGTATAAATTGACAATTTCTTTTTGACAAAAAATATTGGGATAAGTTTTAGATTGGACCTAAAGTTTATATTTTTTTTTAGATAAAAGAAAATTTCAAGATAGATTTGAGGCTTAAACCTAAAGTTTGAGGTTTTTTATGAAATAAAATAAAATTTGGGCAAGATTTTGAACTAAACTTAAAGTATAAGGTTTTTTTCGAGACAAAAAAAAGTTATAGATAAAATTGGAACTAAATCTAAAATTTGGGGCTTTTTAAGGAATTGACAAATTCTCAGTAGCAAGGGAAACATCATTAGTCCATTTGCATTCCTATGACCTCACCAAACAAGAGAAGGTTTTTCACTTTTGAGTTAGAGCTACCCCACTTGATGGGTTGACAAAACTACATTTTTTTATTTTAACATACTAATACATGCATGCCTAGTCTTTCGATTCCACTTGGGTATTTGTCTTTCTAGGTGGAGAGACGTGCCATTGTGGAATCTCCCACCCCAGTGGCAAATCTCCCACTTATTTTTTATTTCTTGAGCCTTTTAAGGATCTATTAAGGTTTGTTCTGTAACATTAATGAAACATTTTTCGTTCATCCTATACATGTCTAAAGTGGGTTTCTTATCATAAAAAGAACCTAAAAAAGAAAGAAAGAAAGTATCGAAAAAGCCAAGATGGACAATGGCATGTCATGACAAAATGAGGATGGGCTCATATGTTATATAATTGTGCATTTTTCAAAGTGCAGATGCACTAATGGCCAATCAATTCGCTCCATCAAAAATGACTACCAAATGCATGCACTTATTCTCATACCTCTTTCTTTTATTACAGCGCACATTAAGAAAAGATTGTCTTTCTCATCTCATTTGATGAGTACCTATCATTCTAGTGTCATCGGTTCCTCTCAATCAAATATAATTCTTCGATAACTTTTCTCTCGATAAAGTAGGTGCAGATATATCTAAGGAAGATGATTTTTAAAAAGATATAAGAGACAATGAAATTTATACATCTGTTAATATACACATACAAATATATTATCGAATATGGTGAATAATTTCGTATACAGTCTTTTTATTTTTTATTTTTTTTGTGTAGTGAGAGTGAAGAATGGTTGGTGGGCGCGAGGGAGCAGTGGATGGGACCAGCCTGTCGCATTCAATGGCTGGATCCGCGGACTGTACTTGGTGGTGACTCTCTCGATCGCGACCTTTTCCCGCACGTGCCTCTTTTTCACACACCACGCAATCGACCTTTTCCCTTTTCATATATATTCACATATATTTATTTTTTTGGTAAGAATGTGTGAACCTTAATTTTGCCCAACTTTTATCCTCCCACCTAACTTTCATAATCACGTCACTCCCATTCGTCAGAGCTCAGAATTTCGACGTGAAAATTATCTTTTTTATCTATGTTTTTCCTGAATAAAAACATAGACTTTTAATCATACTTTCAAGTCATGAAATTTCAGAACACGATCAGGACACTTAAGATTACACATAAAAAGTTTGGGATCGGAAGGGTTCGGGAGGGGAAAAAAACAAAAAGGGTATGCAGATTCGAGAATTTCAATTGGACGCACCAAAAAGTTTTTTAGGTCAAGGACGGATCAAAAGTTGAGAAGGAAGAATTTGAGAAAATAGAAGAGAGGGAGACCGGAAGTGGGGTGTCGTCCTCGATTTACAAAAGCCAGCAGCCGCCCACAAATTTCCACAAGGGAAGGACAAACGGAGAAAGATTGGAAGGGGCGGGGGGGCGCCGGCCAATCAGGGGCGAGCGGCCCATCGAGTTGATGTCCTTATGCCCTTCTTTTTCTTTTTCTTTTGCCTCTTTTAGGACCGTGTGATCTGATCGAAGGGCCCGACCAAAAAAAAAAAAATCTGATCGAAGGGCAGCAGAACATGGTCAGGCCGACAGTGCCGTACTGTGTAGAAATTGTCGCCGGAGATGGAATTAGAATAAGCATTATTTCCCCCCATGGGAATCCGTCACGTGGTGGATGAAAAGATGGGATAATGATGCGTGCCACTTTACCTCGCCCTTTTAAAGTCAATTCAAGTCACTTCTAGATAATTTTCCTTTTCTTTTTTTTACTAATATCCTGTGCGAATTTTAATTTTCCTAAGGCTTTATTAGCATGATAAGTACTGCGAGTCGCTATAATTTTAATTTTCTATTATCCATAACAAAATGTCCAATTATTTCTCTTTCGATCATAACTAACAATATTCATTTGAATAACTATAAAAGAAATGATTGAGTGATAACTTTTAATCTAGTATGAAGATAATAGTATGTTTTAGACTAAAAAAATCAAATAACAAATAATTATAGAAAAATAATTATATGGTAATTTTTAATATATAATGAATATAATAGTTTATTTTATATTATAAAAATTATAAATTATTGCGGAGTCTATTTTTTCAAGTAGCTCACAACAAGTTATTATTTTCACAGTAATTCAAAGATTATTGTGTAAATAAAACCTATAATTATAAATTATTACGAAGTCTGTTTTTTAAAAAAACTATGATTCACAATAAGCTTTCATTTTTATCCTAGCAAAGCCCTAACTATAATTATACCCACCCATCGACTTTGTTTCCCAAATCCCTTATGATTACGTCTATCTAAAATCCACTTAATTTCTATTTTTTTCGAAGTCAAACAAAAAAATTTTAAAAATGGAAAAAGGTTTTTTTTTTTTTTTTTTAAAGAAAAAGAAAAGTCGCACAATGGCAACCCACTTCACTGATAAATCCTCGCAAGCAACACGTACCACAGCTATTTGTTTTCAAATTCAGGCACATGCTTTTGAAACATGGAACCAGAAGCACTTCCTCCCCCATTCCTGCCTCCGCTTTTCTTCCTCCTCCTCCTCCTCCTCCTCTTCCGATGGCTCGCCGGCGATCTCCAGCGAGCCGCCAAGGTCCCCCCCGTCCCCGGCGGTCCCCCGAGCTATCCCGTCATCGGGTGCCTGGTCTCCTTCTACCGGAACCGCCGCCGCCTCCTGGAATGGTACACGGAGCTCCTCGCCCGGTCGCCGACGCACACCATCGTCGTGCGGCGTCTCGGCGCCCGCCGCACCGTCGTGACGGCCAGCCCTGAGAACGTCGAGCACATCCTCCGGACGAACTTCCACAACTTCCCCAAGGGCAGGCCGTTCACGGAGATCCTCGGCGACTTCCTCGGCTGCGGCATCTTCAACGTCGACGGCGAGCTGTGGCGGAGCCAACGGAAGCTCGCGAGCCACGAGTTCAGCGTCAGGTCGCTGCGGGACTACACGGCGAAGACTCTGAAGGAGGTGGTCAACGACCGGCTAATGCCGGTCCTTGAGTCGCTGTCGGCGGAGGGGAGGACGGTCGACCTCCAGGAGCTGCTGAAACGGCTCGCGTTCAACATGATTTGCAGAGTCTCGCTCGGGACCGAGGTTTGCTCTCTCGAACCTTCCTTGCCCGACTCTCCGCTAGCCAGAGCGTTCGACATTTCGTCGGCGATCTGCGCGCGCCGCGGAGCCGCGCCTGTGTCTGCGATTTGGAGGATCAAGAGGCGGCTAGGAGTCGGATCGGAGCGCGTGCTGAAGCAGGCAGTCGACGAGATTCACACGAGCATTGCTCGTTTGATTCGAGATCGAGCGGAACGGATCGTCGAGACAGGGGATCGCAGCTCGAGCGGTCAATCGGATCTCTTGTGGCGCCTAGCGTCGGCGGGCTACGGCGAGGAAGTGATCCGGGACATGGTGATCAGCTTCATAATGGCCGGGCGAGACACGACCTCGGCGGCGATGACGTGGCTCTTCTGGATGCTCTCGCGGAGCCCGGAGGCGGAGCGGGAGCTGATCGGAGAAGTCGACGGTGCCGCGGGGGAGCTGGACTACGACTCGCTGAAGGAGCTCAAGTTCCTGAGCGCGTGCCTGTGCGAGGTGATGAGGCTGTACCCGCCGGTCGCGTGGGACTCGAAGCACGCCATCGGCGACGACGTCTTGCCGGACGGGACCCCGGTCCGAGCTGGGGACAGGGTGACGTACTTCCCCTACGGGATCGGGAGGATGGAGTCGATCTGGGGGAGCGATCGCCTCGACTTCAAGCCGGGCCGGTGGTTCGAGGGGCCGGAAGGGAAGCCCCGGGGGGAGCTGAAGAAGGTGTGTCCATACAGGTTCCCGGTCTTCCAGGCCGGCCCGAGGGACTGCATCGGGAAGGAGATGGCGTTTATGCAGATGAAGTACGTGGTGGCCTCGGTGCTGCGCCGGTTCGAGATCAGACCCGTCGATAGGGACGGCGCGGTATTCGTGCCTCTCTTGACGGCCCACATGGCCGGCGGGTTACCGGTTCAGATCCGCAAGCGAGAGCTTCCGCCCGCGAGCCAATGACCCCGAGAACGTGTGATCCTTCGGGGTCGATTCAAGTATGGTGTCAATTTTTTCTGTTGTATATACCGGGAGGAGGAAAGAACAGGACCGATCGCCGTGATCAAGATTGCTTTTGGCCAAAGTTCTTTAGGCACTTTTTCCTGGTGTTTTGGCCGAAAGTTTAGGTTTTTCCCATCACGGCTCAAACTGCTGGTGATGATTAATAAAGAAAGGGCGGTGCGATTCGGCGAATACGATCCAGATGACACGAAACGGATGCAGGAGACATTCCGAATCCTATGCAAATCTTTGAGCTTTTTGTCCGAATTAGTTCGATCGCTATGCATCACGTGGAGATTTTTGCAGTTCAAGCCGAGTTTGTTCATTTGAAGCAACGTCTTTCGTCGGTAGCCCAAAGGAGAAGCAACGTTTCGGATTGGCCCTTTCCGTGTATCATTCTATCGTTCACGTTTTGATCTTTTAACCGACCAAGCAAAAGCTATGTAAACAGAGTCGGGAGTACGCATCCGCGTAAAATGTCGGGGGACGCATATTCGAGGATTGTTGGTTCAGTCCTTTATCGTTGTATATTTCCATAAGTTTTGAAATTTCCTTTTTTTTTCAGTTGATGAATTTGGGAATATTAAAAGTTAATGTTATTGTAATGGTTTTTCTCGGCCATTAATTTCTAGCGATTTCATTCCTCAATTGAAAAGTGACATAAATCTTTACAGATCTTTCCTTTCTCTACTGGGTTTACATATAAGTTGTTTTGATTCATTTTATTATTCTGTGTGCGGAAATAAATAGTTTGTCGTATCTTAGGACGATAACTACTATAACCCATTGCATCAAGATTTATATTTCGAGGGGTAGAAATATCTTTAAGGATATGCACCCTTATGGACAGTGATTGTACACCTTAAATATTTTGATAATTTTTGCATCCTTATCAGCATATTTCCATCAATTTCTTATTTTTCATATTATCTAATATATTTCAAACAATCTTAAAGATAAGCGCTATGGATTCCCAGGCTTGAACTGTCACAGCTACCACTGCCATTGGAATTAAATGAGGACTCGAAGATGATGAAGGACAAGTATCGCAAATTCATGGGCGGTTGTTGTGGGATATTACTAGCTGTTAGCACAAAACAGCTTTTGGTCATTTCAGTGAGGTTGATGAATGTTGGGTAAAATCATCTTTTGGGCTTCGTTACCTATGTTTGTTTTAAGAGGAGGTTGGACGTTCGTGGGTGTTTGCTCTCTGAAGTTTGTGATTATTATTTATTATTATTTTTTTGTAAACACGGATCTAGTACTAGAAATTGAGGCACTTAATGACTTTCTATTTTTTCATGAATTCACAGGTCTGTGTTTGATTTTCGGCGATGATAGGAAATCGTGACCTGTTAATGTACATCGAGGTGTAGACCGATGTTGTGGCGGGTGTGAATTAATTAGGTTTGATCTTGGAGATTATTTTCCCTATTTAATAGCAAAAAAGTGTTGCCAATATGATAATAATTGTTAAGTGACAAAGTTTCGAGTGATTTTTGGAAATAAACAACGTCGTAATTATCTAATTATCTTTGCTACTATCAGCAAAATATTGTTTTTTAAATACTTTTCCATGAAATAAGTTGAACCTTGGGTATTGTCTTTTCAAGTTAGGTAATTCTCTTCATTGAGAATATGATAGCATAATGTTCAAATGGATAACAATGATTATATAGTGTGATAAAGTGGTAAAGTAGTTGCTTGAAGATGGAATTATGTCAATCGATTATGTGATAGCAAAAGTGAGTTTTGTCAATCCTCTCACTGTACACCAAGGAAAGTGGGACTTAATCCAGTTGAAGAAAATCAAAAGTGATGATAACCCACTCTATGTGATTGGCGATCTCATGAATCAAGTTCATATGAATATGAACAAGTCACTTGCTGAAAAGCATGCACCATTAGAAATGAATGACGATGATTAATGTAATGGTGGACACAACTAATGATGGAAAATGATTTTTTCTTTCTTTTAAACTACAAATTGTTACTTAGAACATAATTCAAAAGTGAAACAGATATATCAAAGCAAAAATATTTTGTTTTTTCTTCATATATATTTTCTTTCTTTATTAAGTTTACACATAACGTTATTCTCATTCCTTCTATTATTTAGTGTGAAATAAAGAAAAAGATCTATTGTGTCCTGATAGGGTAGCTGCTAGAAGCGTATTGCATCAAGTTTCATACTCTGAGGGGCAAAATTGCCCTTAAGGAAAGTGTTTGTACATCTCGAATATTTTTATCTTATTTTTTCATGTTTCTTTAATAGATCTCCATCGATTTTTTTTAGAAATTTTCACTGATACTTTTTAAATACTCATGTCTTACGTAATAGTTATATGGCGTGAAATACTAGGAATGATGTGTCCAACTTTCTTTTAAGGGGAAATAACTCGGTTTGATTGAAGAATCTTTCAGACCTCAAAAAATTTATTATAAATTATTAGATGAATATATGATTTAAAATTTAAATATTTCATCGCTCATCATAGATGAGATCTAAGTTGCAGTTCGGATAAGTAGCCCGAATTATTTATTAGTCAACAATGCAAGAATCGAACATGCGCATTCTTTTAATAAATTCAAGATTTCTTTTAACTAGTAAGTCAACTCTGCACAGTTGAGATTCTGCGTCCGCGTGTTCAATCCATTTCGTTGCGTGTACTTTTTGGGATCGGTCTAGTTTCTGGCAACCATACAGTGTAACCTAACGCCAGCTTATCCCAAAACAGCAAAGTCAAAGTCAACGATATCGACATGCATGCATATGCACGCGTGGAAAATGGAGGCATCGTCATTTTACGTCCCACCCCTTTCGTTAAAAGAGCTCGGACTTCGTGATAAGCCCGATTGCGGGCGTGATTTGGCGGATGCGCTAATTGCTGCCTTTCGTTAAAAGAGTGCGGACTTGATGATGAGCCCGATTGCGGGCGTGATTTGGCGGACGTGCTAATTGCCCGACAGGATGTGGAACAAGGCGCGTACAACGATAAATGCTGAGTCGATTGCTGACATTTGAATATTATCGGTGGCTATGAGGATTTATCAATCTTATCCATGTAAAATCGACATGACATTTGGATTTTATCGGTGGCTATGAGGATTTATCAGTCTTGTCCTTATGAAATCATTATGAATCTTGATTTATGCTCTGTCGGCAACTATCGAAGCTCATCGGAAATTTCAATGTGATGTTACTATTGATGTTTGACAAAATTGCTAACTTAATATCGCACTTTTGATTTAATCAGGAGGGAACTGGTTTCTTAGATAGATAGTGTTCCCTTGACAAGGTGATAGAAAAAATTCTGCAAACACTTCGATGGTATGACATGCATAGATCTCAATCAATAGATAGTAAACCTATGGAGTTAGAGAAAGTCTGTGTCAAAGGCTAACATGGCATTCATTTTTCTCTTTTGAAATCTAATCACAAATTGCCAATGAAGTAGATACAAATAAAGAAAATAAGAACTTACTTTCTTTTCTCTCTCTTTTCCTTCTCCATTCACACAGCCAGCTCTTTCATCTAGAGTTGTTGAGGCCACATCCAAGCTGATCATCCATAGTCGAGTCACCTCCTCCATAGACATTTAAAAACCGTTTGTGTGAAACCAACATGAATCTTGATTTTATGATACTTTATCAATCTACATTTATATTCTGTCGGCGACTATTGAAGCTCATTGGAAATTTCAACATGATGTTACAATCTATGTTTGACAAAATTGCTAATTGAATATCACACCTTTGATATGATTAGGAGGGAACTGGTTTCTTAGATATTTTGAGTTCCTTGAATAAGGTGATAGAAAAAATTCTACAAACACTTCCGATGGCACGACATGTGTAGATCTCAATCAATAGGTGGTAAACCTATAAAGTTAGAGAAAGTATATGCCATGGACTAACATGGCATGCATTTTTCTTTTTTGAAATTTAATTTTGCCAATGACATGGATAAAAATAAAGAAAATCAAAAGTCACTTTATTTTCTCTCTCTTTTCTCCTTGCTCCATTCACAGAGCTAGCTCTTTCATCTAGTCACTAGGGTCTCATCCAGGCCGATTGTCCATAGTCAAGCCACCCCCTCCATAAACATTTAAAATTGTTTGTGTGAAATTGACATGAATCTTGATTTAATAATACTTTATTCATCTACATTTATGTTCTGTCGGCGACTATCGATACTCATCTAGAATTTCAATGTAACGTTACTATTGATGTTTGACAAAATTGCTAACTATATATTGCACCTTTGATATGATCAGGAGGGAACCGGTTTCTTAGATATTTTAAGTTCTCCCGACAAGGAGACAGAAAAAATTCCACAAAGACTTCGATGGCACAACATGCATAGATATCAATCAATAGGTGGTAAACCTATGAAGCTATAGAAAGTATTTAATGATTACAATGTGTCATGAATTTTTTTTTTAAATCTATTCACAAATTACTATGTATCGATGACGTGGACATAAATAAAGAAAATTAAAACTCACTTTTTTTTCCTTTCTCTCTCCTCTCTTGCTCAATTCACACAGCCAGCTCTTTCATCTACAGTCTTCGGGGCCACATTTAGGCTGGCCATCCATGGTCGAGCCACCCCCTCCATGGCCATGGCGGTTCACATTTGCTGCTCGTCCATGGTCGAGCCAGCCGGCCACCCACTTTGTCGTGAATGAACGAACCCCGACAATAACTTTGTGGCTTTGCCCATGTGCTTCACCAAGCGGTCAAGTAAAGGTGGAGACTTTCAAGTCAATCTCACTCGATACGATCAATGGCGTAGCCATTGAAGCATGCAACACCGGAGTGAAGGTCTATTCCATTTTAAAAGAAAAGTAAAACGGAGAAACTAAGTTGAGATCTTTCAAAGCCATTATATGTCTCTATACAGATTTGGATTTGGGCACTGCTCCAAATCTGTGCAACGTCCATTCAACAAAAAAGAAATGCATGCAACCTTAAATTTTTAATGGAAGGAGAATTCGATAAGAATTTCATGAACAAAATATCATTTGATGAATGGAAACTGACATAAATGGTCATTGGAACTCAATATGCTTTGCAACACATGTATTTTAAACTTAATCAATATGATCTCCTAATTAATTTTAATTTAGTTCTCGAGTTATATGAAAATATTCAATATCATCATTGATCTTGAACTAATCGAAGAATTACTATGAATATTTTCACATAATTCATAAATCATTAAATAAATTAAAATTTTAAAAATTATATTGAATATCATTAAATAAATTAAAATTTTAAAATTTTAGAAACCGCAAAAGCCAAGATTGAGGCATCGTTGGTGTCGTTATTCCTAAATAAAACATTCAAATCCGCGGGCCACGTCGTGGACCTCAATCCGCTGGACCGGATCCCACTAGCGCCCGGAAAACCACGGTCCACGTCCGCACTCCCCAACTCATCCCTATCAACGAAGCGCATCACACTCCCTCACCTTCACTCCTCCATGGCTTCCTCCCTCCCCGGCTTCCTCTCCTTCCTCTTGCCCTCCAAACCGCCGCCGCCGCCGCCGCCGCCGGTCCTCCCCCTCTCCACTTCCCCGTCGCCGGCTCCTTCGCAGGCCATACGAAAATCGCGCCGCGAATCCGCCCCTCCCGCGCCCCAAGGCCAGGAGCCCCCGACCTCCGAACTGTCCTCCGTCATGTGCCCCTCCCTGGCGTACGCCAACACCCTCTTCTTCCAGTCGGCGTACAACGTCCGGGTGATCGTGGCCGACAACGAGCCCGAGGAGCGGCTCCTCAACAGGTTCCGCCGGGAGGTCATGAAGGCCGGCGTCATCCAGGAGTGCAAGCGGCGCAGGTTCTTCGAGAACGCGCAGGACGAGAAGAAGCGCAAGTCTCGCGAGGCCGCGAAGCGCAATCGCAAGAGGTTCCCAATAAGATCGCTCCTCTTTTTCTGTCAGCTTGATTGATTCGTTGATCTATTCGCAATCGTTCGAGCTAATTTAGTTCGTTGAGATGGCCCTGTAGTTTGGGGTCTGAGTTGTGGGAAGCTATAGATTGTGGCGCTACCTGCATTGTTGGGCTCTGAGTGTATAAGCATGGATAAAGAGACAATTTCTTAATTCTTGCATCAGGGATCTTCACTACACGAAAGTCCTAGTTTGCTGGTACAGTGTCTGGCTTCGGCGCAGTTTGTCGTATGAAAATAGGATGGTTTAATGTTCTTAGTCCGATGATACACTTTCTGGCCTCTTGAAGGAACTCAACTGCCATAGCTGTCTTTTGGGTTCCTCTGAATTTGAGGGGCTGAAGACGATTTATTGTGGAAAGTGTCACTAGGGATGACAGTATAGTCGCTCTGGCATACATGTCTTTCCCAATTGCCGCTGAAAATTTTGTGTATTGATTTGCTCGCAAATGCTGGCAGTTGTCACTTTGACCGAGTGGAAGGTTCTATATGATAGAATGGGGTATGTCTCCTGTCACAAGGAAGTAGATACTGTCAAGCTGGCTTTTTTTTTTCTGCCTAGTAATTTTCTCCTCATCCAGTTCCGCTTTCACTTAGTGTTTTTGTATTGATCAATTAATATGTTTTGCATCTTGCTCAATGGAAAAATCTGGCACATTCATTTTGCTCATGAATATGTTGTCTTTACTATCTCTAACCTATGTCTTCCATGTTGATGCATGTGCAGGCGCCCCTTTTCAAGAGCTGCTTCACAGAACAAGGATGAGACAGTTACAAGTAAGAAGAATGACGATGAAGGAGACAACTGGGATCTTCCAGAAGATGATATTCCCTATTGATTTACTCCCACTCTTTCTTGTTTGAGGACTTCTTGCCTTTGGTTTCAGGAGCTTTTTTGCTTTTTCTATGTTGCAGTAACACCGGTTCTCGAAGTGTTGAGTACATTATACCTTTTTGCAGTATATATGGTAAATGCATCTGGTATTGTCACAAAGCCTCTTCACTTAATTCATTTCTATTCTGCTTGTACATAGGCTATGAGATCTTTGCTTACTGGTAGAACTGATGAAAATTATTTGAAGGTACTCTTGAAAATTTGATGGAAGTTGTGAGGAATCGATCTTGATGGGTGATCATTAAACTCCACCATTCTAATTGGCAACATTCTTTTCACTTCAGGTTGCACTTGATGGAGCTAGTTTTGAACAATATTTGCAATATTTTATTAAAGTCACCACACACATGTTGAGCTGATGTTTGCATTGGCCATAGTGACTGCATGATTGATGGTCTGGTTTCTTCAATGCGTCCCTCTGTATAACATGCCCTGTCCTCCCTCATCAGTGTCCTTTGCATTTCTGATCATGATACAACTTGACTAAGCTATCAGATTCATATTCATACCATTCAACTCCGTCATGGCTGGCATGATGATTTTGCGAGGGGAACAACAAGGTTTGCCTACCGATAGAGTTTACTGTCATATGCTCCATAGTTTGGAACTATGTTATCAAGCTTTTCAAGGCTGCTTTATGAAGTTTCTCCCAGCAATACCATAATTGCAGAAAAGATGGAAAGTCATTCCACAAGTTTCTTTTGTCCCATTTTGGCTGGTGTCTAGAAAGGCAGTACACATTTTATGGAGCAGGATGGTGTGGCTTAATTCCTGGATGCTTCCTCAGTAATAGTGTTTCTTCCTTATTTTGGCTATGAAGAGCCAGTAGAGTCAACCCCCTAAAAGAAATGCTGCAGCAATAGTGGTTTGGATTCATTGTGTCCTAAATGCTTCCTCTGAAAATATATTGTTAGACCTTGTATTATGCTGTTTATCTTAACTTTATAGTCTATGTTTGAAGTGCTGACCAGGATTGCTTAGTATATATTTCGCCCATTTGATTGCTTATTATTGAGCAGAATCCATCAATATAGGCTGTGTCCAAGCATTGGGTACGCTACCCAAGAAGAGGCCAAATCGCCCTTCTTGCTGTGTAATCTCCAAGAGAGATGAATGCAAAACGGGATGTGTTCTTGCCATGTTCCAGTACTTGGAGAGCTAAATGGGGGTGGCATTTTTTGGGTGCTGGCACTGAAGGCAATTATCATTCCAGTGAGCACATCAAAGCTCGGGATGGATGCCAGAACCACACAGCATAGGCCTCCTGCATAAGAGAAGGTAAGCTTACATTGGCAAGATCAAATTGACTCAAGAGTCAACGGAAATTGGCGACGGGTTGAGCTGGAGTCATCATCGACAGCGTATGACCAAGGTGGTCGGTTGGCACTGGAGATGGGCTATTTAGATTTTTCCACGGCAATGGATACTTAACACAGAGAAAACAAAAGATGGCATTAACATATTGGGAATGGGGAAGTCGCTCTGGAAAGGAGCATCAATTAGCAAAGCCAACCGGTTCGGCATTCCGAACGACCTAGGCCTAACCAGATGGACAAAATATTAAATGTCGATGGCCGGCTGTTATTCGTGCCAGCCTCTCCGTTTGGACCATTATCAGGACTAAGGTACTTGCAGCGCAGAGAACACTGTAATCCGGCCCGAGCCCTTGTTGCACGAATCTGTTGCTTTCAAATCCAGCTGTGAACCGATCTGATGTCAAGAGGAGCTTCCTCTCTGGGCTTAGCGATGAAGGCGACAAGGGCGAATCGGCTCACACTACATATACGATTGGCCGTCCTTCAGCAGAATCTGAGCATTTTGTTCAACTTTGAGGCATGATTTAGCATTTAAGCGATTTAATGAGAGTTGACTCCGGCTCGAACAGGGATTGCTGCTTATGCAGCCAGCACGTCTCAGTCACATGCAAGTTAACCATGGTAAACCTGAGTAATGAAATAAAAACATCTTTTTAAGGACGGCTTACAAGAATTAAAATCAAAAGCAAATCAAGGCTAGGGGAACTTCTTGCCTTCGGCCACCACGATCACACCTACGAAACTCGGAATTCTTGTAGACGAAATAAATGTTCGTAGATTCACTGTCAAGTACGGGTGAGCATGATTTTAGTGGGCAGTTCCCATCTTGAAATCAAGAATTGCCCACTAAGTACTGTATCATTGAAATTGGGAACTACTCTTTTGCTCCATAATACTGGTCGTACCAAGCTTCCCTTGACAAATCAGAAAATGATAAGAGGAAGAAGCTTGTGAATTGATCTTTTCTTGCTCTTTGCAACGTTTCAAGCTTCTAGGCTCAAGAGGATCTCATTTAAGCTAACAAATTAAATGAGCCTAAGACTCTCACAATGATGCAACGCAAGTAACTTCTTCTTTTTCTTTCTTTTTTCTAGATAGCAAGCGGGCATCACAGTTAGGTTCGAATTTGTTTTGTTTCTTTAACTTTCACTTTGTAGAAAGTGAATTGAACTTTTTGTTTAAATATATATAAAATTCAGATGGATGGTATCTCGAATCAATCTCTATGAGAATTGTTGACTCTTGATTTATTCGATCTAGCATATATAGAATCCAAATCAAGTAATTTGATTTAGTCGTAAAATTATCTATTTTCATTTATCAGACTAGATTCATCATCTCTATCGTGACGTTTTATTTATTCTATCATTCCCGAACATAATTAGAACGACCAAGGGTCGAAGAGCTGAGAGAGAAGCCCGTACAATACCTGACACGTTCTCCTTCGGATTAACTCAAATTGAACACGTCGCAGGATAATTGGATAAGGGCGCAACAGGAGGGACCCCTCGCCCTACCAATCACTCTCATGCTCAGCTGGCTCTCAATGAAGAAAATGATACCAAATCCCCCGACCCAAAACGACGTCCCGAAAATGGCCGTCTCCCTCCGCGTCGCGTCGTCACATCACGCGATCAACGCTCATCATGTGCAAAATGCCAAGCGTATTTTCCCCATCAAGTTTGAGTTCTCCCCCAAACCTACTAACCTCCGGAACCAAATGCAGATTATTCCAAACCTACAAACTCAAGAAGCATCAAACAGCTGCCTTACAAACTCATAGGAAAAGGTTAAATGCTACTCCAGTACAGTGACTTTTGCAAAGTAACGGCTACGGCTACAGCTACTCATCGATGCGAATCACTGAAGCAAAATCAATCCGAGATCAGGCGCTCTGATTGTAACGCCTTGATTTCACGAGGGCGGGGAGTGATCATTGTGTCAAGATGATTCAGGCAAGGTACGGCTCCTTATAGTCTCCTACAATGGTAATTGGGGTTGGAATAAATCGACTTGTGTATCAAGCACGAAGAACCATGTCTTGAATTATATATGTAAAACTATAATTACTTCATAAGACATATCTTTTGGCATTAAAATTCCAATGCTAAGCATATTGAAATGAGAACATTGCTACGATAAGCGATCTGCTAGTACAAGAAAAGATAAAAGCACGAGGCTTGGCACGAGATGGACCGAAGTGGGTAAGACCTCAAGTGACTTTAATCCAAAGGTATCACACTAATACTCCATCTTCCACACAAATCAATGTCCCAACCACATTCATTCGATGGAATTTTCTTGTCTTGGTTTGTGACATCTCAAGTTCCATATCGAATAGGAGAGCCCCGTATAATGGTTCATTAGCCAACATCGGTTCTCAACCGATCACCATCTTGTGTGTTTACTCAAAGCATTCTTTTTGGGGCTTGGCAGTCAAGTCATTACAAATTGCATTAGAATAGGATTCTGTCTAGTAGCCATGTGGTCTGTGGATGGACGAAATAGACACTCGACCGAGCGAGGGTGAGGAGGCGAATTCTATAGCCCCTTGTATTTCATTATTCCTCGCACACGGCAGGTCTATTATGTAACGAAGCACTAGGATATTGATATTTTGCCTTTTCTCCCTCTGTACACCTGTCCTTTGGACTCGCTCATAGGAGATTACGGATCTGTAGACTCCTCCTTTGCTTTTGGCATCATGTGTGACCTTGGACCTTCCGACTCTCGTGCTGAACGAGCTTGTAATAAAGTAGTCCGCAGCGAGCGGCGAGCGGCGCTTTCATTCCATGCGGCTTGACGCCAATAATTTAAATTGAATTGTATTCCCAACCATCCGCTACACACATTCTCAAAGGTAGATTGATGCTTGATATTTACCTCCGGCACCAAATGCACAAGTTCAAATCGATGGATTCCGATGTTTCGAGGTCGAAAAAGCTCAAGTGCCCGGATCGAGTCCCGCAGCGTACCGCGTAATTCATGTCCGGGCGTTGAAAATCTTCTTTTGGGTGCAGAGCAGAGCAGAGCGTTCAACGAGAACTGCACTTTATCTGTGGAATCACATGCACCCGTATCTCACCATCTCCTGTCTATTATTATCGTCAATGTCGCTTTGGTTACTGGTCTTCTTGTCTGCGGCCGCGCCACCTGGTCTTGATGGAACGCGAGACCTTGTGGGGTCCGACGCCCATGTTGATGCCTTTTGAGTTTGGAATAATTCCTTAACAAAGGAAATCATTGCCGGTTTTTTAATTTCACACGAAGACGTGCAGATAAGGTGGCGTTTCGACGGCACGAAGGGTCGTTTTGCCGCTAGCCGTTCATCTAGCCTCGACCCCAGCCTCGATTTTCTCCACCTGTCCTCTGCGTCGGCTCCAGCGGTGGCCCATCAGTGACAGATAATGAAAAAAAATATTAACGGAGAGAAGAGAAGATCTTAAATCGAGTTGGTCGATAACTTGATATAAGAAAATGAGAGGAAAATTCCTACCAATGAATGCGCATCTTTGGCAGAAGCAGGGCGATCCCGATTACGATGTAGATTTAAAAACAAATGTTGGGAGCTCAATAATTTCTCTTGGAGCTGAAAATCCATTTTCGGAAAGTGATGGACAGTGAACGATCGATTTGCTGTTCTGATCATGACTTTAAACGTTAGTTATGATATTAATTAACATGCTAATGATTCGTGATTAGAAAGTTTCTTTGCGTGTGCTCTGTTTCTCAACCAGAACACAGGGAAGATTCAAACTTGAGGGCCCAGCATGTTTCTTTTCTTTCTCGCCCCAGGCAAAAATCACGTGGATAGCATATCTATCTCTACGTAACCAGAAATAACACTCGGGTCATTGGTCATCGTCATTTCTTTATTCATGTCAAGTCAAATTACTTGTTTTAAACGAGTTCTTAATGGAAAGCATTGGCCCTTAAACAGGCCCTGTAGAGTTCTGTAGAGGATGCAAAAGTCTTTGTTTCCATTTGAATGAGAAAACATTACCTTGACCCACAACGCATTATAAAAAAAAAGAAGTAGAAAGAAAAAGGAGAGGGCTGCATATCACTGGCTAGATCACTAGTAGTTACTGGACCCTCTAATGATTCACGATTATGATTAGAGAAACTATGATGATGACATTTAATGGCTAGCAAACAAGGCGTGATCTTTGTATTGCCAGACTCGCAAGTAACGTAAGAAATAAGCTGTTTTTATCAGATTACTTCAAAAGACCAAAGACCCAAAAATCTTCATGTGAATGTAATCTTGTTTCTACTCTTTTAATGCCCGCATGAAACTTTTGTTTTTCTAGTGCAATCATATGAAACAATTGTTGTCATACATGGTAACCCAGCGAAGCAGACAGTATATATACTTCAGGGAGACAAAATGAGCATGGACTTGAGTGCATGGTAACAACAGCTGAAGAGCATTTTCTCTTCGGTCTGGAGTTTTCATTATTTTGTTCTTCATGATGGAGGAAGACCCGAATCGAGTCATAGAAGAATCATCGCCAAACGGCATGGCCAGAGAAGAAGATGAAGAAGAGAGAGACCCTGAAAGCAATGCACTGAACCAGCCACTGCTCAAGAGACACAGAACACTCTCTTCAAATCCTCTTGCCATGGTTGGAGCTAAAGTTGCACACATTGAGAGCTTGGACTACGAGTAATTTTTTAAAGCAGATCTAATTATATCCGTTGTCTTGATTTTTTTTTTCTTGGAGTGACTTTCTCCTTTTTGTTGATGACTATCTTGTCTTGCGATGTAGATTTTCATCTGCGTATTGGTGCTTGGTGGGTTCTGTTTTGCAGGATCAATGAGAATGATCTGTTCAAGCATGATTGGAGAAGCAGATCCAAAGTGCAAGTGTTGCAGTACATCTTGTTGAAGTGGACATTGGCTTTTCTAGTTGGACTCCTCACTGGAATCATTGCTACGCTCATCAATCTTGCTGTGGAGAACATTGCTGGATACAAACTTCTCGCGGTGGTTCATTTCATAGACGAGGAAAGGTTTGATCAGTGATGACAACCTCCATTTCGTCATATCGTCCTTCATGAGAGTAATTGTTTCCTTAAGCAAGAAGACTAATGGAAATTTTCATACTTTTCGGGAATGGTTTTGATGCAGATACTTAACTGGGTTCCTTTTGTTCACCGGGACCAATTTCATATTGACTCTGTTCGCTGCTGTTCTGTGCGTGTGTTTTGCTCCGACAGCAGCAGGGCCAGGTATACCTGAAATTAAAGCTTATCTCAATGGCGTCGACACTCCCAACATGTTTGGTGCCTCAACACTGATTGTCAAGGTGGGTCGCGCTTCAATGAGGGTTCTGTTGTCAATGGAAAATGGCATCTGTATTGGAACTTGCAGGCAATTGAAATTCTCAGTACCATCATAGATTTTGTCGGAAAAACATTATCTCAGCTTTAGGGGATAGAGTAGAGGTCCTAGCTCGATAGTATGTTAAAAAACTCACGAGAGATCTAGTCACTTGCAGGTCAGTTGAAACTTTCAACTTGAAAGGTAGTCTCGAAACGCAAGCAGCTTCTAATGGTGAAAGTCTTAAAAACAAGGAATATTCAACGATCTCCACACTGAAATTCACTTTTACTCACGAGATTCAGGGTATACCAATTACTGAACTGATCCCCTTTCATTAACTACATCGACTATGACGAGACTTACAAGTTGCAATGATCTTAGATTAAAATCTTTCCATAAAAGAAGCAGGACTGGGTGATGATGGGCTATGATATTCTAATCTATGCAAGCTTGAAGCATTTGTGGTGAGAATTAATGAAAAATAATGCCACTTTCTTAGATTTTTGGAAGCATCGGAGCAGTATCTGCAGGCCTTGATCTAGGCAAAGAAGGACCTCTGGTGCACATTGGTAGCTGCATCGCATCCTTGCTCGGACAAGGAGGCCCGGATAATTACCGTCTCAGGTGGCGCTGGCTTCGCTACTTCAACAATGACCGGGACAGGAGGGATCTTATCACCTGTGGTGCATCCTCAGGCGTTTGTGCGGCGTTCAGGGCTCCAGTGGGTGGGGTGCTCTTCTCTCTCGAAGAGGTGGCCACATGGTGGAGGAGTGCCCTTCTGTGGAGGACATTCTTCAGCACTGCCATCGTGGCGGTGGTTCTTAGGGCTTTCATTGAGTACTGCAGCACTGGTAATTGTGGTCTGTTCGGACAGGGAGGACTCATCATGTTTGACGTGAGCAATGTTACTGTGAGATACCATGTGATGGACATCATCCCCGTGACTGTGATCGGCATCATCGGGGGAGTTCTAGGAAGCCTCTACAACTATGTCCTCCACAAAGTTCTCAGGCTCTACAGTATGATCAATCAGTGAGAACCTCTAACCTGTTCCACATCGAATCGAAAAGAAAGGCTAGATAAGGATCAAAATAGATTCTAAGACGACACTGGTATTGGACAAGTTCATGGATGGAAGAGTTTAAAAATGATGAATTCTCCAAAAATGTGAATAGGTTATGAACATACTTGCTAATATTTGTCTTTCCAGGTTTATTGAACCTGATAAAGCATCAAGCAATTACCATTTCATGTGCTGAGTATTGGGTCCTGAACATAGTAAGTCTGTAAGTCATGGGGGTAACTGAGGCTTTCTTTATTGCAGGAAGGGAAAAATACACAAACTTCTGCTGAGCCTGACGATCTCTTTGTTCACCTCGGTCTGTCTGTATGGCCTGCCTTTCCTAGCCAAATGCACGGAGTGCAACCCAGCCCTCACGGATTCTGTCTGTCCCAACACTGGACGGTCTGGCAACTTCAAGCAATTCAACTGCCCCAATGGGTACTACAACGACCTGGCCACTCTGCTCCTCACAACCAACGATGATGCTGTTCGGAACATCTTTTCCACAAACACTCCGAGCGAATACCACACTACCTCTCTCCTCATCTTCTTCGCGCTGTACTGCATTTTAGGCCTCTTTACCTTTGGAATTGCCGTCCCATCAGGTCTCTTCCTCCCCATCATTCTTATGGGCTCTGCCTATGGCCGTTTGCTTGGCATGGCCATGGGCTCCTATACAAACATCGATGAGGGTCTTTATGCTGTCCTTGGCGCAGCCTCTCTCATGTCCGGCTCCATGAGGATGACCGTCTCACTTTGCGTGATATTCCTCGAGCTGACCAACAATCTTGTCTTATTACCAATGACTATGATCGTCCTTCTCATATCCAAAACAGTTGGAGACAGTTTCAACCCAAGCATCTACGAGATCATACTTGAATTAAAAGGCTTACCTTTTCTGGACGCCAATCCCGAGCCGTGGATGAGGAATCTCACTGTTGGTGAGCTTGCGGATGCAAAGCCAGCATTAGTTAGCCTCTGTGGGGTGGAGAAGGTGTCACGCATAGTGGAAGTCTTGAAAAACACAACACACAATGGCTTTCCTGTCGTTGTCGAAGGAGTGGTGCCCCCAGCAGGACTCGTCACCAGGGCGACGGAACTTCATGGATTGATCCTCAGAGCACACTTGGTCCAAGTGATCGGGAAGAAGTGGTTCCTGCAAGAGAGGAGGAGAACCGAGGATTGGGAAGTGAGGGAGAGGTTTACCTGGATCGATTTGGCAGAGAGGGAAGGGAAGATCGAAGAGGTAGCTGTGACGAGGGACGAGATGGAGATGTATGTAGATTTGCATCCCTTCACGAACACGACTCCTTACACGGTGGTGGAGAGCATGTCAGTCGCAAAAGCCATGGTGCTCTTCAGACAAGTCGGGCTGCGACACATGCTGATCGTACCTAAGTATCAAGTAGCTGGGGTGAGTCATCTATCTTATCAATCCCATAATCTCAATATGCTGATACTTAAGTAAAATTCTCTTTCTTCCCCCGTCTTTTGCTGTATTCTCTCAACGCATTAGGCATAGTTATCAGGAAATCTTGATCTCAGTTGTGAAAATGAGACGTTAAAGTTGGTATGGTTCCACAATAAAGTTTTGAAATGACGATTTTGCTAAGCTGATTTGCAGGTGTCTCCGGTGGTCGGGATCTTGACAAGGCAGGATTTGAGGGCCTGCAACATTCTCGCCGCCTTCCCTCACCTGGCAAAACCCAAGGGCAGGGAAGGCGGGCATTGAGTCCGTATCCAGATCAATGAGCTGCATTCACTTCCCATTAGAAAGAGACTGAGCAACAATTTTCATAACACCGATTTTTTTAATTTTGTATTCTTTGGTCAGGCTTGAAAGAAGATGGAGAGAGACAGGTTTATGATGCAAATTTTCAATCGATGCATAATTATCCTTCCACCTACCTCTCTTTTTCCCTCAATATCATTCAACTGTTGCTCAATCCCTCTGATTCTGCTTTATGAATCTCTAATAAAGTGTCTTTCTTCCCGTATGCAATTAGAACAGGGATCTAAACGTACCTCATAGCTTCCATCAGAGTATCCACAAGACTGCAACTGAACCTTCTTCCCTAGTAATTAGTTCGTGCATGTTTCCTGGCCTGCAAGTGCTCGGGTCGAGTGGTCTTCCTTTTCAATGCTCAATTTTTCAAAGTGCGAGCAAAGAAGAAATCGCCAAGAACCACAGAACCCAACATGCCAAATCCAAAATGGACAGTGGCTAAATACTTAAACAGTAGAAGCAGATGCTTTTGTGTGTGCTTATCATCTCCACCGTCTAACTTTCTTCAGTTATTGATTCGACACCGGGAATCTGGTCTGACACTATTGTGGTGATAATCAAGAATCAAATTGCATAATGCAGGATTCAAATACAAAGTTTAGTTAAAACAAACAGCAAATCATGATTTCTCTCCATGAACATATACAGAAAAGGCCCAGAACGTCATACAAAGTAAGTTGTCAATCAAGTACCAACGAATGACAAATTGAATTTTCTTCACTAATTACAAGCACCTCTCACTCCCAACTTCTACAGCAACATATCCAATCAAAACAATGTATCCATCTACCACACAGTTCCTCTCCATTATACTCTGTATCATCACCAAAACCGCACTCAAACGGCTGAGAGCACACAGAGGATCGCCACAACCATTAGGGACACGAGAGAAGCCAAGCCTGGAGAACTGGGACTGGCAGCAGACGCCGAAGCCGGAGAGGATGAAGACGATGCCGGAGTGGACGGGGCGTTGCCGGCGACGGTGGTGACCTTGAGCTTCATGCCCTGGCCACAGTGGCCGGGTGTCCCACAGGCAAAGTAGCGGGTGCCGGGCTTGTCAAGCTTGACGACGTCATTGCCAGTGCTGAGGGAGTTGACGCTCGTGCTCACGTCGCAGCTCTTGTAGGCGGCTTCACTGGCTAGCTCGACCACGCTGTGCAGGCCTTGCGGGTACTTGAACACTGTTCAATGATGGACTCTCAGTACTTGGATGAAATTTCCATTTTTGGCAAGTGGGTTATTCTTACAATTCGAACCTAGACAGCTAAAATCACATATATGGACTCTCTGTAATTTGTCAAAACTTACATATGCCAAATTATGTCAATCTCACGTCATATTTGGTTTGCCGGACCCTATTAATTGCTACAATCTCGCAATGAGATAAAATTTCTGCCATCGTCCAATTGCATTGCCACCACAAAAAGAAAAAGGACCGAGCTTAAAGTTCAACGAGAAGAACCATTGTTCAGATAAAATTTGAATGCTTCCAGGCCATGGCATCATGACAATGCCAATTCCTTGGCCATGTATGGCTAGCCATGTCCTATTCAGTGAAAAATATAGCACAACCAAGCGTTGCCTAACACAATCTCTAAGTCAAATTCTCGAAATTTCTAACTCAATTTTGCATCATCTTATGATCCGTTGAAGCAAGTTGGTGCTTTTATGACAAACAGGCCACCCCTAGAAGAAGAAGAAAATGGGGACATTACCGAGCTGATCACCGACTTTGAATGTCTGAGCAGACGTCCAGGAGTTGAAGTTGGTGGATTCATCCCAGCCTTGGCTTCCTCCAACCACATGTTTTGCAGCCAAAGCTTGTCGAGTGATCACCGAGGATACCCAACAAGCCACAAGCAGTACCAGCACAGCTCTTTGAGCACCCTCCATTTTCATTCGCCGCCTTATCTTACACTCTCTTCTTTCTTCCTACTTCTTGGAGATCTCTGTCCACTTTTATATGTTCATCTTGCACCGCTTTTTCATTCACAAGCTTCCCTCCGGGTCACCATCATTGTATTTGCTATTACTTTTCTTGGAAGCAGTGTTGAAATTCGATTGCGACTGGGATGGGTCATGATGCTATGCATAGCAAGCCTTCCAAGAATGCTTCGCTCTCTAAGGTAGCCCTTTGCTACTTGATGTTAGGTGAAGAAATTGATGTTCAAGAACTTTAATCACATCCGTACGTGGTAATCACTGAAAGGAAAAAAAGGGTTCGGTGGCTAATGATGATGTATTAAGGCATGTTTAATTAACTCAGGTGGCAAGTGAGGGTTTTCAGTGTTTGCATTTCCCGCAAAGCAAAGAATTTGTTGGTTAAAAGGTCTAAAGCGTGTCTTTGAAACAAAGCTATCAACTGGGATTCATCAGTCCATCTCACTCCTACACTTCTGCATTACGTGCAAGCTTGCCTTTTCTTTTTCCTACATTTTTTTGGGCAATTCATGAAGGAGATTCACAATCTTTAAATAGGACTATGGCTTTTCTGCGACTGTCCGAGTGAATCTCACTTCCGAGGAGTTTTTGGTCTTCATCAAGGTCAGACACAAGTTACTTCCTGATTCAGTTTTCTCTGTTCCTGATAATCGATTATCAAAGAAGCACTTATTTGCTCATTACACGTAGAATGCCACAGTAAGTTTCAGAAACATAATCCAGAAGCAAATCAAGGTGGACATGAATAAGCGAAAAGAAAATTTGCTACAAGATGCTACTTCACCTTAGTGAAGTAGCAATATGCTCGAGTCAGTTGCCTCAGTTTGCAATATACATGCTTTCGCATAAGATAAACAGCATGCATACAAGATTCCAGACCTCTATTTACTATACAGTCTCAAGGATGTGAAGTCAAAATTGCTCTCTCAGAGCGAAAGATCCCGACTTCCTCCATGTAAAGGTCAAGCTGATAAACATTTCTAATCATGCACGGCTATTGCAGAGCTCATCTTCTTATTCCTCTCACTAAAAGCGTTGTATGAAGATAATCTAGGGAGGCAACAAGTTGTTGTTCTCACTGGTTTCTGCTTCTCCATCACATGGTCACCATCAGGAGTCCCTTCACTGCTACACATGGAAGTGGGCTTAGAGATGTGAGGTGTTCCTTGGTTAGAGCTCGGAAGAACATCGACTATAGTTGGCTTGGCTTCAGCCTTTTGTTCTTCCGTAGCTTTGTCAGCCAAAGCATCGTAACCGGCAAAATCTTCTTGCCTCCCGAGGCTGTCTCGGAAAAGTTCTGCGAGTTTCTTTTTCTTACTTGTTGGGGAAGGCTCGGGAACAGAGACGGATGCTTTGTCCTGAGGGGCATTCTTAACCAATTGTGTTCCCCTGAATAAGGATGGATGGGTAGGAGTGTTTCCACGGGAAGGAGTACTGCCACGAGAAGGAGTGAAATCTGCAGTAGAAACAAGAATGAGCACACAAATAACAAATAGAAATATTATGGAATGATATAAGCCTGAAAAGGATATGATGACACAATAAACAGCATATCTCATGAGTAAAGCTAACTCTTAGTCCTCTTGTTATTTTCCTTCCTTAGGTTTGAGCAAATATAAGAGTCAGGAAAATCTGCACAGCTAAAATAAGTGCCACAACCTCGATGACAGAATTTGTCATGTAGTTCTTCACTTTAAGGCATATGATGATTAAAAGCAAACTCTTAAAGATGATGAGAGATTTTGGGTAAGTTCATGATGCTATATCAGGTATGGAGTTGGACAACTGCACTTTGGTTGAAGAATTATCAATAGATTAGAGACCAGTGCAAGCTGGTGTCAGGTACATTTTTAAATTGACTTCAACTGATTTCCATCTCTTTGCTCACAAAATCCTCCCTCTTCACTTAGAAGACAGAATGCCCAATTCATCACCTCCTACTCAGAAAGCAAGAGAGAGGATTTTGTGAGTGGTGCATACTAATTAGGTGAGAGTGCTAAGATAGTTGTCTACTGCCAATTTTTACTGGGGAAATCAAGAAGCGGCGGTAGCTTAAAAGCATCCTTCTTAACCAAGAGCAACTTCAATTGATAAAGGAAGGAGGCAACTAGTGAAACATTAAACAAACAACAAAGCACCACACATATTTCTCACCACCATTGACGCTGAAAAAATCATCTTCACAGTCAGACTCTAACCAGGGCTTTGAATCGAAGAAAACATCCTCTTTACTGCCTGCATTTGACAAAGATATACAGTTCAATTTCAAGCATTGACAGAGTTGCTCAGCTCAAAGATCAAAGGCAGTAGTTACGTGATGGTTTATTCCTTTAGTCAGCTAATTATACAGACAATAAAGCAGAAAAAACTAGTTACGCAAACGTCATCATCTCTCCCTAATAGAAGAGAGGATGGTTGAGTGCCACCTGGCCTAGGAAATGGTAATTGCTGAACAGAAGTAAGGGCAAAGTATAGCAATGAATGAAAATAATCTCCTTGAAATGGAAAACGCTTGGAACAGATATGACAATTAAAAAAGATAGCTTGACGTTAAAAACATGTGCTTAATAGGAAAAGGCTAGGTTCAGCCTGTGCTGCCCAAAGTCCAAATGATCTTTTAACAACCAGCATCCTACTTTAATCAAATTTAAGGTCCATCATTGACCTTTCATCTGATGAAGCTGAAGGCAACATGAAACACTGCAATCCAAAATGTGAGAAAATTATCTGCTAAATTTTCATTAGATACAAAGTAAAGTTTTTATCAAGTTAATTGTATAACTACATTCTACTTTGCCTCTCAGTCTCACAGGACGAAGTGCAGATTTGAGTGAAGCCCTGATTGAAACATGCCCTGTAAACGTCCCTCTGCCACGACTAGTCTTTGCTGGGAGCAACAGAATAACTCTTCGATCTGCGTCCTTGCCCCTGAGCTCAGTATCATAAAGATTACTGCTCCATATGGGAATTCCCATTATCACTCACCGCTTATACGGCTTAAATATACGCATTGTTTACAGTTGAGCTTTCTCAACACAGAGAAAAACCAAGCAGCCAAGAGATATAAGAGAGGTCCTCTCTCTGCCGGGCGACTGTTCCCTCGCACAAGATTGGTGAGTATGATGTGAAATCATCAAAACCTCAGCCAGCAACAAACTTTGCAGATTCATTAGAAAATACTCCAATCATCACAAAAATTAACTAGTCTAGATCATCACGGACGAAAATAAATAAACAAATAAATCATCGAAGCGCCAGAAAAAAACTCCTTTTCGCGGGAAAGATTGCGAAATAAGAACTCAAAACATTCCCATTAAAAAGAGGGGAAAAAGCCAACGCATCTACGAACTAAAAAGCTTCACAGAGCAGATTGCTTAAGAAACTGAAACTAGACAATAAAATAAAGCACAAAAAGAACCATATCGTCATGAGCATACGAAAAGCGAAGCTCATGGGTTGTCCTCATTTGTGCTTCAGCAACAAGCAATCATTTCATAATCAACCCATAAAGGAGCACAAACACCGTTACTTCAAACACACACACCGGAAGATCATACAAAAGAACCATTAAAAGAAAACCAAAAAAAAGAAAAAAGGACCTTCCTTTACACAACGAAAGGAAAAGTCGGAAGCGAGAGCCCCCACTTCATATTTCCCTGTTTCCATTGATCACATCAACCCAACTCCTCCGCAAACGTACATCGAAGGAAGAAAAAGAGATGGACATCGAGATCGCACCGTAGTCTCTGAAACTCGTCGTTGACCGAGGACCGGGCGACCACTGGGACTTGAGGAAGCCGGCGCTGATCGGAGCGCCTCCGTCGACGGCCTTTTCCTTGACGGGCGAGGGCGGAATCGCCGCGGCGGAGGTGGAGCTCCGGTGAGCTGAAACGCACGAACCCATTACGTCTCCACTTCCTAAACTGACAGCACAGAAACCATTGCAGCGTTTTGGAGTATACCCAAACAAAAAAGAGACAACTTTTCACACGCTGAGAGAGAGAGAGAGAGAAATGAACCAATGACGTGGGTCTTTCTCTATTATTATTTTATTATTATTATTTTTTTTGCGTTATTTGTGGTGTGCTAAAGTAGAAATTAGGTGGAAATACAAATGGAAAAATCAGAGAATCTGATAGATTATTGATTATGGTCTGTACATGGTAAGTCAATCTTAGATGCGATTCACTATAAAATCAACCAATTAATCTCGTGTGGACTGTTCAAGAAATCCATTATGCAGCGTGAAAGAGTGAATATGAGTAAAGTTGCTCGAGCCACTTAAAGTATAGAATTTTAATTCATGAAAATCTTTTTAAAATGGTTCGAAAATTAGATATGATTAACTTTTGAAAAACTGTCTTGCTTTATTTAAGTTAATTTAAAAATGAATCCTTCAAGCGCTTCCCACATTCAAACCTACCCTAATCGATCGAACTTACATTAAGAACATGAGTTTGATAAATTAATTGAAATGCGTGAATTGGGTTTTGTTTCAATTGACATCTCGATTGGCAAAGAATGAATCTTATAGTCTAGAGAAATCAAGGCATGTCCAAATTTGTTTGTTTCATTGTCATTTTTCTAATTTTTGCTCTACGTTCTTTTCATTGCCGCGTTGGTCCTGGATCTCGATTGGGCAGTGGTTAAAAAACTAATAATTCCAACATCTTTGACTCGTCAATGAATACAAATATACTTATGGATGTTTACAACTCGAGGCCTCGGCCTTAGTGCTCAATTTCATCTCTTCCCTTTTGTTTTTTCCAATGTGACTTGCAATTGTGCACAATTTATGGTTTTTTAAGCATTTTGGTTAGCGCTGGAGATCTGGACATAGTCCTTATTGGTGGCCATTTTAGATGTTCCTAGGTACTCAATAATGCCGACACGCAAATGCCACGGCCCTTGATTATCTACCCAGTACCTACCCAAGCGCACGCCTAGACTTTCAAACTTTTCTTATGAATTTTAATGAAAATGGGAGTCTCAAAAGGTGGGCTCAAAATTAGGAGGTTTTACACTAGAATTAATGATTCTTCTCATGACATAAGCGATGATGGAGTGGAAAACAATTATTTTCAACGAATGTTGTTGAATTGATAATACAATTGACAATATAAATGTAGTTAAAGAAATTAGTGAGTTGTTAGCGCACGCGTTACGAATCAATTCGCTTTGGTCATGTGTAGAGAGAGAAGGAGACCTACCTTTAAGAGGTTTCAAGAAGTAGTACTTATTTCTATTCAGAATATCCTCATTTAATTAATGTATGGATATTCTATTTATAGATAAATGTGTAAATTAACAATTCTATTTTATTTTTCACACATATCAATCTTCAAATTCAAATGGCAAATTATCAATAATATAATCGAGTTTTCATTCGGATATCAAAAACATACTTTTACTTTCGAAACTTCAAAATTTGCTACCTCGATCCAATTAGAATGACCAACATACCTATATTATCTAAAAAGTCTCTAATGCGGTACTCTTTCGCCAAACTCTCAACCAAGTTTGCCATGCCACCTTTCCCTGTAGCCGGCCACCACCTTTTGCCACCTCGGACCTATCAACCGCCGTCGTCCATTGGTGTCGTAGCTCCATTGCTCTCTCTTCCTTCTCCCAACCAAGGTCAAATTTTGTTCCAATCTTTCTCTCTCAAAATTCGTCGTGTTCCCAAGGATTGCAACTGTGGTAACCTCGAATCAATGTCACCATTCGACATCGTGACCTTGGATCGAGGCCTCAAGGTGTGGCGGCACAATTCTAGCAAGAGAGAGAGAGAGAGCGGGGAGGATGACATGCCCCGTGACGATTTTTGGATCGGGTGGAGTCGCTGTAACATAGAGGAGGCCGGACGAGTGGTCGGAGGCCTTGATGGCGGGCTATGGCGGCTCAGCTAGGGTGTGTACATTTTGTGCTTTTCTTGGTTATAGGTTTTGAATGTGTGTGTGTTTTTTTTTGGTGGGGGTGGGGGGGCGTGAGAAAAACTGTCGGGACATACATGGAAAAAGCAATGTCAATCTCTTGAACGAGTCCACAATTTTGCCGAGTCGAGGTTTGTCACTTCTAGTTTTGAATATAGAGATACATCTTTCGTGGTGAAAACTTGGTATATTTTTCGATATTTTTTCATTATAAATCTAATTTATTCTTCAAACAATGTTAAAAAGAAGTTAAAAATTTTGGAAGATTTTTCCCTTTTCTCGCATATGTATACTCATCAATATTACCTTCACCAATAACTTAAATATATAATAATAAAGTGATCTTGTAAAATCTTCTAAATGTCGATATCTAAAATACACGAGTCGCGCGTGGACATCTTACCTAATCTCGAGAATCTAAAGCCACATCGTTTTTCATCCATAAGAATGATTTAAAAGGAGAATATGGACGATAATATGGAGCAATTTGGAAGAGTCGAGATGAAGAAAATGGGGTCGTTGGGCATGGATGGAGTCGGCCGTTCAATTTAGACCTCAAATTCTTCGTTGGAAAAGACAAAAATTGCCAAAAAAAAATATCCCTTTTAGCTATAAAGCTGAAAATGACAACAAGATAAGATCGCCCAAAAACATCAAATCTCGATCAACGAGTGGGGATGCACTCCCCGTGACTCGAATCAAGCAATTTGGAAGTCAAAATTCACGAGTTAAAAAATATATTTAAAATTTCATAAATTAAAGGAAAAACCAGTCCTCGCCATATTTTCGTAAGCTAATAAAAGATCATTTGTTTGGCATGAGACACTACGAGCAAAACCACTTTCGACGAATCAAACTTGTTCGGAGTAGATTTTATTTTTAACTTTTTGACATTATTTAATTATCAAAATATTGATGTTCAGAGCCATGCATAACTTTTTGTGATTTTCAAGATTCGAAATCGCTTTTTATCTTATCAACAGAAATAGATTAGTTTATACTTCCCAAGAAAGCGACAACTTCTCGTGGCAAACAATTTCGTAAATAAATAAAATATGTTGTTATTGTTATTGTTATTATTATTATATGAATAGCTATCATATCTCCATAAATTAGGATCATCGCATAAATAATATTTTCGAGGAAAGAGATATATATTTTTTTTTTTGGCAACTAAAGCTATTTATAGTCAGAACTCTCCCGTATGCCATGTTTTATCGAATTTATCGCAATCTGTCCGAGTGATCTGACAGGCGCACTTCTTTCTAAGTTAATTTAGTGGGCCCCACCAGGTGGGCCCTCTCCATGGTCAGTTTTGGTTGGTTTTTTTGGGGATTAATCTTAAGAATTGTTTGGTAATCGGTTTGGATTAGCGTGGGATTAAGGGAAGGCGATGGGGCCCAAAGTAAAACCTCAGATGGAGACAAAACAGTCTCGTCCAATTTGAACAGTTGCTGACATCTCCATTTACCTCCTCCTCATCATTGGAGAAAATGGTCGCTTTTCTGTCCGCTCGTTTTTATGTTCGTTTAATCAGCACCGTCCGTTCGTGGAAAATAGTGTTTTTACGACAGCGATCGGACCAACCACCACCACATTCAACAGTGTCAGTGAAATGTCGCATTTTCATCTAAACGTTTTCCCAGGAGGATAAGTAGAAAATCTCGTGACTCATCTAACTCCCGAGCGCTACCCTGAATCGACGCACACAGAAAATAAAAAAGTCATGATGGAAGCGGAAATATATATATATATATATATATGCTTGTTCGAATGAAATAATTTCTAAATTGATTCATGAATATTTCGTACATATTAAATTTAATTATTAAATTATGTGAAAATATTTAATATTGTCTCTAAATTTAAATTAATGAAATGACCATATTGAATATTTCATATTATTTAAGGATTAAATGGAACATGTATCAAAATTTTAGAGATTATATTGAACAAATTAAAAATTTATGAATTAAATTAAATATTTGATGATATAAAAATGTTCAATGTTATGTTTGAACTTAAATTAACGGAATGAAAACATTGCACATTTTTATATTATTTAAGGATTAAATGAAACAAGTATCAAAAGTTCAAAAGCACGTTAAACTAATTAAAAATTCAAGTCCACATTGAATATTAGGATAAAAGTTCATAAATTACAATGAACAAATCAAAAGCTTAAATACTATTTGTATCGTTATACTTGATAATATTAATCAGGGATCGAGATTTTTTTGGCAACCGATTCATTTTAGATTTACAAGACGATGATGTATTGACTCGATTTGCATATCACTATTTAAGACGCATTAGAAGACTGTATGCGATGGCACAAAAAATTATGGGGCAGGAAAAAGGGTGCCGACATATGAATTTGGAATAACTAAACGAGCGGAAGGAAGGAACTCAAACGTGTGAACATAATAATGGCTGTTGCAAGAACGTGGGAATAATCCTGGTCTAGGAACTGCCCGACCTTTATATTCGTCAAGAATAAAAATAATAAAAAAGAGAGAAAGAAATCAGTTTGAACGGAACATGTATGGAACGAATCTCGTGCCACTAGCCAGACGATGATGCCACGGTGCACGTGGTCGGTTGCCCCCATTGAAAAAGGTTGTACGTGGGCGGTGCGGTGGCGGCTTTCATTCGATTTCGATTTGGGTGGGGGGCGTCCGTGGAATTGTCGCGCGTGATGATGCAGTAGTGGTCGAGAATGAACCTTTTTTTTTCCCTGGGGGGAAGTCCATTAATTGAATGCGGTGGCGTCGGCCACGTGGCATAACGGCCAGATCGCGAGTTTGTCTCCCACCGGGGGAGTTTCGGCCACCGGGTGAGAGATTTGTTTCGATCGTGGTTGCTGTTCCATCTATTATATATATCGGGCAACATTCTCGGACAACAAATCGTCAATCAATCGGGCCAAGATATCTGACCAAAAAAAAAATAAAAAAAATGGACCAAGATAATTTAGAGAGAGAGAGTCCGATGAGAGGCCAGCCGACCACGTTCAGTGGGGCCCGCCGGCCACGTGGTCTCTTTTGGCCACCGCTGGTATCTTTCCCTAGACTGGCCCCCCTCCCCCTGCCTCCGACCACGACATTGCCGCATGTGTGGAAATTGTTTACTGTCTTTTTTATTATTATTTTTTGCGATGAAAGGCGTGAAATTAACCGATGACCGTCGTGGGGGATCTAACGACTGAATCTCTCTGTTAACTCCCAGGTAGTATATTCTCACGTCTTTGGACATGTATATATGTTCCTTTCTGACGTTTTCTTTCTTTCTTTCTCCATCAGTACTTCTCCTTCTTATTTTTTAACCATATTTTTTTATTATTACTCTAGACGTGACGACAACAACAACCATATCCCAATAAAATTTACAGGTTTTCAACCAAAGATAACATTACTTGGAATTTTTGAACAAAAGGAAATATCCAAAAACTCGCACTTGATGTGTGGACAATCGAGTTAAGAAACACCGCGGACTCATCAACAAAGTTAGATGATACTGTTTCTATAAAACATTGTTTCCAATTCCACTTAGTTAGGACTAATGTATATGATTCACGTCCTTTCAAGAGATCACAATGACTACATTTTTTATTAATCCATTTATCTAAAACATCACCATACCCTTGTAATGTGCCAAGTTAGATTGCTTCGATGAAAACTTTTAATGGTGGGTGCTTTGATCTTTAGATTTTTTTTTTTTTGTCAATTCTTTTTTATTCCTATTCTAATTCTCATTTTCAAAATTTTGCCTTATCTCTTTATAAAACATGAGAATCGAAACTCACATTTGAAATTAAATCATCCTACCATAATCCCTTTAAGAATGTGAAATCCCCACCTCCTAGAATGACCATTAAAGACTCAAGTGATTTTGTCTTTAGATATGGTAGGGAGATTTTTTTGGTCATTTGGAAAGTCGGTATATCTTTATTTAGGCGAGATTTCAGGTTGTGCGTGGGTATGTGTTTTTTTTTTCCTTCTTTTTGGAGATATGGCCCAATAGTAGCTTGATTAATTTTGTGCTTTCTGGCCATGCGATCTTGATTACGCTGCATCGTGAGAATAAAATACTACAGGCCCGTGAAGTAGAATGGACCTTGCTTTGGGCCAGGCCCAGTACGGCCCAGCCCATTGCCTCCCCACTTTCTTTCTCTGTACAGGAGCCGAAAAAAACGCAGCCGATTTTCTCTCTGTATCGTCGTCGTTCGCCAAACTCGGGGTCGCATCGTCCACGGTCTCCCTTTCAACGCCTGCCCCCATTTCTTTCCCCTTGCAAGGCGTCTGCTCTGTATTACGCAAAGCTTTCCAGCTACCTTCCTCTCCCAAAATCCATCGCTAGAGAGAGAGAGAGAGAGAGAGAGAGAGAGAGAGAGGATGGGAGTGTCTGCGAAGATAGCGCCGTCGATGCTGTCCTCGGACTTCGCCAATCTGGCCTCGGAAGCCCAGCGCATGCTCGATTGCGGCGCCGATTGGCTCCACATGGACATCATGGTACGCTCAAAACACGTTTGGCGATTCAAATCCTAGCTTCGTTTGCGGCGATTCGTGTTGGATTTCGCGTTTGCGGCGATTCGTGTTGGATTTCGCGTGCCGTTCGTTTTCCGGTCGGTCTCGGTATTATCCGATGTAAGCGGCTTTTCGCTTGAGATCATATGCAGTACTGATGGCTACCTAAAGGAGATTTTAGGTTTCGGATTTATAATTTAGCTACTTGGCTGGTGTAATGCTGATTAACTGAGGCGCGATCGATTCATCGCTCTGCGATTGTCACCAACGAGTAAGCGAACTTGCAAATGAATGAAGGAGATGGGGGACCAAACTTAGGTAGTTTGATTAGCTTTTTAGCAGGGCGTGTGATACAAGGACTTACCCTGTCCTGAGAATATCCAAATCTAAGCTCCAATGCCCAAGTTCCATGCAGTGAAAAGAAGATCTGATACCGTGCATCGGCTGTTTCTAATGATAAATAAGCACTTCAATGGAATGGAATGATTTTGCGGCACAATGAGGACATGAGAGTATAACATTAAAAAGTACCACGACAAGAAAGCAGAAAAGATAAAACGCGAACAGGAATTTTTATTTTTTTTAAATGTAAATTACAATCTAAAGAGAAACCTATCAAGATCATGGCCTAGAACTCTAGCCATAAGTTCCACGCTGTAAAGTTGTATTTTTGAATGCCACCTATTCTTCTCCAACTCTCCTTGATTGAAGTGCGCTATATGTTTGTTTTGGATGCAGAAGCACAATTCAATTTTCAGTAATTTTAAGTCTTTACGTTTTAAGAAGGTGTTGGGTTAATAAATAGTCATATGCTAGCAGTGTGACTTTGAATGAGCTCCAGTGGTTGAGATCGTCTTTCATCTGTAACTCTAGTATTAGAATGTCGTTTCTCTGATCCACCTTCAATTCAACTCGACTCCCAGCCCCTTTTTTTTCCTTGATGCTACCATTTACTTTTTCAACTATGTCAAATTGGTACGAGAGCTCCTTGTTAGGGTTTTCCCCACATCAGTTTCCTTTTCATAGGAATGTTCTCTATGAGGCTGTCAAATATCAATTTCTCATACATCAACCTAAAAGACTGAACTGATGCATGAGAAGATTGCAGCCTTCCCTTGTTTTGGATGCAAACCGTGAACTAGAAATGTGCCCAAAGTCTTCCTGTTTTTGAATTTTTAAGTTGATGACTTTGTTTGGTATTAACTGTGTCTTATGGTCCCTAATTGAGGACTATTTTGTCCATCTTTAATTTGGTATATTAATGCATTAGCATTATATCCTATTCTTTATACCTGTTACTCATCACAGCCATTCTTGTTTGAAGTTTTTACTGTATCTAAGTGACATGGTTTTCCTAATTATCTGCAGGATGGGTAGGTTTCCACAGTCAGTTCAATCCCGTTGCTGTTTAATAGCCTTATGAAGATATTTCATGTCTGGCGATGCGCTTCCATCTTCTCTTTCTTCTCTTCTTCTTCTTCTTCTTCTTCTTCTTCTTCTTCTTCTTCATTTTTTTCCATTTCTACCTAGATGAATTCTAGGTAAAAAATATATGCACAGAGTTAATTTCAAGGATTAGTTTTACTTACTGTGGAACTTATGCTTGGATATGCATTTATTCTCCTGTGTACTGGCATCATTTAGCGAAAGTTTGTTGATTGTAGGATCAACGAGGTCATTTGAACTTTTGTATGTCTAACAATCTCAAACCATTCTGAAAGTGGCCGAATTGTGACTTGCACGATTATTGTATCTAATTGGAGTAACCATGAATAAAGAAAAAGGACAGTTATAGAAATCTGAAGTAATACGATGAAATTTGGAATAACCAGTAGCATTCACTAAAAATCCTCAACAGAAAGGACTGGAGAAAAATTTGGCATGGCTGTGCTTTGCCGGTTATAGATTGAACCTTTCTTGAAGAGTTGACATGCGCAACAAATTAGCTTCTTCTCTTGCAAACGTGAAGACGTGAGGCTGAAAAGATTAGACCTGCTCTTTTCATTAGTGATTGAGAGTCTGAGGGCTTGATTGGTAGTATGTTGATGTGCATGACAGGCAAGCTTTCCTTAAAGGCACTGGCGTACTACACAGTCATTCTACTTCCCAAAAATAATATGTTTGATTGACATCTCAGTTAAATACTTTTGATTGCAGGCATTTTGTCCCTAATCTAACTTTAGGAGCTCCAGTCATCAAGAGTTTGAGAAAGCACACCAAGTAATGTTCTATCACAATCTTTTTCTCCATCCAGTGTGCCTTTTTTTGGCGCTATTAGCAATTTGCATGGGTAAAGTGGATTACTTTGGGTTTTATAGGGCTTATTTGGATTGCCATCTTATGGTCACCAATCCTCTTGATTATGTTGAACCTTTGGGGGACGCTGGTGCTTCAGGTTTTACATTTCATGTTGAGGTGACAAGAGGTAGTGCCCTCATGCTCTTTTTCATGCTGACCGCCTGGACCTTTTCTTTTAAATATCCCTTGTTTATTTGATAATATCTGCTGGTTACAGAAAACTGGCCAGAACTAGTGAAGAAGATCAAGTCAAAAGGCATGAGGCCCGGTGTGGCTTTAAGACCTGGAACCCCTATTGAAGAGGTTTACCCTTTGGTGTGTATTCCCAATATTCGTACTTCATTTGTGAACTATCATTCTTTTAAGGATTTTGGTTGATTAGTGGACTTCGATGAAATCCTTTCAAAATCGTTTTGTCATGTTGCCACATATTCTGAAGAGTAGCAACAGTACTCGTTATATTATTTTATTTTATTTTTTTGTCTTCATAGGTCGAAGATGAAAATCCTGTGGAGATGGTCCTTGTCATGACTGTGGAACCTGGGTTTGGTGGGCAAAAGTTCATGCCTGAAATGATGGAAAAGGTACCCAGTGACCCAGTCCTCTGTATCTTCAAACTATTTTGAGTGATTGTTCTAAACTCGCAAATGTTGGCATATTATTTGTCTAATTTTCTGCCGAGCGCATTCTTTGCAAACTTGAACCTAGTTAAGTGGCCTTGGACCCATCTGTTTATTTTCAGGTTCGCATGCTGAGAGCTAAATTCCCATCACTTGACATAGAGGTATGTGTTCATCCTAGTAGTTTGATCAATCCCTCTGCCAACTACTGATGAGCTAGTTAGTTTTGTTGGAAATAATTCTGTTCAGGTGACGTTTAGTATGATTGACAGTATGAATGCTCTCTAAAGAAAATGACTCCATTTACAAATCATTGCCACCTTTTAGTTGAATTCTGTTCACCATCAGCATCATGCCCTTGGCGGGAAATTTTGGTGAAGAACTGGAAAGGGAACTTCATAACACCTGATCTTCTACATTCGAAATTTCTGATCTATCAGGTTGATGGCGGCTTAGGACCTTCTACCATTGATACAGCAGCTTCTGCAGGGGCAAACTGCATTGTCGCTGGAAGTTCGGTGTTTGGATCCCCAGAGCCAGCACAGGTTATACTTCATATGAGGAAGAGCGTTGAGGACGTGCAGAATAGTAGTTGATACTGGTGCAGGCAAGATAAATCACTTAATTTTTTTAGTATTTCTACACGAAACATGTGCCGTGAATAATATGGCTCAATTATGGTGTAAGATATGTGCACTTACTGACACTGCAATGATGTAATCAACAAGGCCTGAAGATGATATTTTTGTGACAAAACACGAGAGGTTTTTGAGACGAATTATGTAAAGACATTCCTGGATTGCAATGCAGAACCGGCATTTGGTTGGATGTTTTTATCGCATTTCATTTCATGTCAGCTTGAGTGTTTATGAGATGGGTACTGGATATACATGTACATAAGCAATGAATGTCCAGCCAGTATCACTTGTTGGCGTTACATGAAGGGCTAGTTAAATTTTTTGTATGGTGATGAAACATTCAAAGGGATTTGCTCCAACATTAGTTGCAATTATGCACGCTCTCATGAGATCCTGTCAATTATGCAGTTCAGATTCTTCGAGTGAAATTCGAAACTGAATGCTTCAGCGAGCTCAAGCTTATGAGTGCGACCGTCCTGTACCCGATGAGTGTGAGATCTTTGCAATAATTGGCGTCAAAGATACATAGATTACGTTGTTCTAAACACGCTGACTTCAGAGGACTAGTCAATTATCAGCAGAGCGAGTTTCAGCATTTTATGCTGGTACTACGCTCGGTTCGAAAATGATGCAGGAGATCAGCCCTCTGCTTTGACCACCTAAAACATCGTCAAGGTCACGTGGGCTTTCCTGATGGCGTTTGATCTGAACTTTGCGTGAAGTATTTTTTTAGTGTTTTCCTTCTGTACTGCCGCTTGCTCTTCTTTTAGGGCAGGGATGTATGAGTGCCCCGCATGTGTTGTCACGTGCATGTGACCCCTACTTTATTTTTCCCCCCTTGGGAGTCGCAATTTTTCCTTTCTGTACTCGCATATTTTTGGAAAATTGTGGAGGAGAAAGCTATTTGGCAGTCCCTTCTACATCGTTCCAGCGTTAGAGATCGAGTTAAGTCGAGTCTAAGTCGAGTCCAAGCGGAAGTTGATCATACAGAGTTTATTTTGGTTGTCCTATACTCTCTATACTTTCTAGGTGAGCTCGTTCTAGCTCCATTCCTCTTACTCCTACTCAAACCGTTAAGATCTTCGATCGAACACGAGTTAGGCTCGTCGAATAACGAACCCAGCTGTCACTTTGGCTACAAGATTTCTAGTAGTTCAAGAATCTTAGGGAGGTAGAGTACATAACGATTGTCGAGATCTTATTTGTCCTCTACATTTCTACCTTATTATAAGAGAAGGCACACATATCCCACGCATTCCTAATTCCTAGGAGGACGCTTCGTGAGCAAGAGAGCATGAATCTCCCATCCGGGAACGCTTTCAACTCCCGTGAAAAGGAGGAGAAATCGTACCTCGCTGGCTACAAAAAAGATAAAAGTCGGACACGGTGTCGTGGTCTGCTTCCGAACATGCCGGCGCCTCGTCGCGGTGCGCCCTGTCACTGTCCCTTGGTAATTCTCAAGATAACGAGCATTTATAAAATCCACCGTCCATGGCCACTGTCCATGCACAGCGGAACAGCAGAATTCCTTCCATCAAATCTAGGACTCCTCCCATCCTTCATTCTTTGAACTTGTCATCATTATTATCATTATCTTTTTCAGTGGACTCGCTTCGAGTTGCTCTGAAGATTGAATAAACGTATGGCCACCGGCCCCTCCCCCTGCAGCTCCATGATGGCGAGGACACGTGTAGCGCTCGCACCGCGAGGAACATCAGGATGTATAGCTGATGAGTGCTTCCTTACACGGAATATATGTCCCCTGTCGACGTAGGAATTTTTATGGCAGGTTTGACCCATCAATCTTGAATCCGATCGCCCTTTCGGACTTTGCTCCTGCTTTTCCCTGCATGGCGTCTCTTCCATCTATCTCTGTATGCTTTATCGAGTTCCGTCTTGTCCGTCCTCCTAATTCTCTTGCGTGCATGCACTGGTAAAAAGGTTTTCTAGTCTGCAGAATTCGCAATAAATCAGAGAAAATGACCACGTCCCCTCTCTCGTGTAAATCATTCCGTTGTGTGACCTACCACTATGAAATGCAACAGACCCGTGATGGGACTTATGTGATCCAAATGCTAGAGCTCTCATTCACAACCCTTTCGGCACTAACGAAATCTCTCTAGTGCGTGTGAATCGGTACCTTAAAAATTGCACTCCACGGTCCGCCCCGTATACCGATGCCTTGAGAAGAAGCAAAAGAGACAAGGGCATAGTTATACACCCACTTTGAATCTTGGGATAGGTGGATCTTGCCTCAGCCATTAGAAATTATGCCCTAGGGCAAGAATTTCAACTTAACAATGAGTCGCTGAGTTACAGCAAGAAGAGTATGTAGAATTTTCCGCTTTCTTTATCATCCCCAAGAATCTTGTCAGCTCCTAAAAAAACAACTTTTCTTCAACACCACTTTGTGTAGAGATCCAAAAATATTCAACCTCTGAAACTGGGCAGGCTCCTTATTTAATTCGACCCCTCTCGTTCCCTGATTATAAAGTACTTGGTCATGGACAAGGAAGCTCTGCTGATCACTGAACACCGGTTGAGGCTTCTGGTCTTGTCCTTCTGTTTTCTGCCCTCCTTCCTTCTTGCAAAGGACTTGCCTAATCGTGAACCTGCGCTTTCAGAGGGTTCTTGGTTCCCCTGCACCGAAAACAAGTCTCCGAAACAGTGTCATACATTCGCGGTACTTCGCGCGAATCCGTACTACTCCTCCCTCTCCAATCTGAGCTTCTACCTGGGGATCGACAAGTCTGTGATTGCAGAGGCTAATGGCTTTTCTGCAGACACAGAGCTCCTTCCCCTGGATCAGCCCTTGGCAATCCCAGTAGAATGCAAATGCAGCGGCGGGTCGTTCCGGGCCGACTTGATAAAGAAAACAGTAGGCGGCGAGAGCTTTTGCGGCATTGCTGAATCGCTCGAAGGCTTAACGACCTGTCGAGCCATCCGAGAGGCGAACCCGGGTATTCCTCAATTCGACCTTCATGGAAATGTTCGGTTACGTGTGCCGCTGAAATGTGCCTGCCCTTCTGAAACTAGTCCTGGTCTCTTGCTCACTTATCCTGTAAGCAAAGGAGACACTGTCCCAGGCTTGGCCTCGAAGTTCAACACCACTCCTCAAGCTATCATATCTGTCAATAATGGATTGCTAGGAAAGTTCGATCCCGAGAGGCTGGTTCCATTTACGTCCATTTTGATTCCCATTGATGGTCGGCCTATGCTTGGTTCTCTCTCTAAACCTCACGAACCGATCTTGGATTTTGCGGGCACTAGCCATCCGATAGTCCATCGGCGCAAGAAGAAATCAAGAATGTGGGAGCTTTGGATTTACGTTACCGCAAGTAGTGTGGCAGTTGGGATCAGCGTCGCGATCGTGGCCGTCATAATGGTGATGCATCACAAGAGGAGGAACCGGAATTTATGCAAGCCGGGGAGTCTGGCAGATGATGTGGAGCTGCAGCAACTCAGCTTGAGCGTGCGAACCACGAGCGACAAGAAAGTCTCCTTCGACGGTTCGCAGTGTCCTCTGGACGGTCAGATTATCGACGCCACGCCGCGGAAGATGCAGGTCGAGACGTACACAGTCGAAGAGCTTAAAAGGGCCACCGAGGACTTCACTGTGAGTAACCAGATTGAGGGGTCCGTCTACCATGGCCGGCTCGGCGGAAAGAACTTGGCAGTGAAGATGGTGAAGATGGAAACTTTCGCAAAGATCGAGTTCGGGTTATTCCATGACGCCACCCACAAGCACCCCAACATAATTAGACTTCTGGGGACCTGTCCGACCGAAGGCCCAGATTCTTATCTTGTTTTTGAGTACGCAAAGAATGGATCGTTGAAAGATTGGCTTCATGGAGGCTTGGCGATCAAGAGCCAGTTCATAGCATCGTGCTATTGCTTCTTGACGTGGAGCCAGAGGCTAAGGATTTGCCTCGATGTGGCGATGGCCTTGCAGTACATGCACCACATAATGAACCCGAGCTATGTACATAGGAACGTGAAGAGCCGGAACATCTTCTTGGACGAAGAATTCACTGCGAAGATTGGGAATTTCGGCATGGCTTGCTGTATCCAGGAAGGAAGTGGAAGTTCACTGGCGGACGAGCCGGACCCTTGGAGCAAGGCATACTTAGCACCTGAATACATTAGTCAAGGCACCATATCGCCTGGCCTCGACATCTTTTCATATGGCGTTGTCTTGTTGGAGGTATCATGCGGTAAAATGCCAATGACCTGGTCAGAGAACAAGGGAGAGGAAACAGTTAGGCTGTCGGACCAAATTCGGTCGATTCTCCGATCAGACAATGCAGATGAGCTCAGGGAATGGATGGACGACGCTTTGGGTGAGGATTACTCATTCGATGGAGCAGTCACGTTGGCCAATCTAGCAAGAGCCTGCACGGAGGAAGACCCATCTTTACGGCCGAGTGCCGGAGAAATTGTCGAGAGGCTGCTGAGGTTAGTGGAAGAACTGCCGGGAGAGCACAGTGTGGTGAGTGAGAGCTCCTGTAAGCCTCTGGTGAAGGCTGCTGCTACCAACCCACCGTAAATAACAGTTTGGAGATTGAAAAGTTTCAGTTTTGAGTTATGATCAGGTCGCTACAAGTTTATTTTCTGGCCAATGTCCTAGTTCTTTTTATCATGTACATTCGCTGTCGAACCTGAATTCAAATTAGAAGTATGTTCAGACTCTGTGTCCCTCCTTTTTCATGCATCAATAAAACCGTCTTTTAGAGAGAACTGACCGAGGTGGTTGCATTTTCTGTTGCTTGTGTTCCGTTTTTTCTTGGTGGCCCAAACGAGAAATGTAGTTTTTGGAAACCATGTGGCGTGTTCCGACACTAGCAGGGCGAAAGATTTCAGATTTCCGGATGCAGACGCAGAGTCCTCTGTAACCAGAAAATGAATCTGCGTCCTGCAGCTTAGGATTTACGAGAAGGATAGGAAGGTCACTTCCACTTGAAATCATCAGCAATAACAAAAGATGTAGTGGGGGGACACACTGAAAGTTCTCTTTGTACTCCACGTTCACATGTCAAAAACATTGACTATTTTGTGAAATTTGCAGCTTGCCCATCCTTCTTTTACTGAGTTTATCAAATTGTAGATATATATTTTGCTGCTGGTTTAAGGGGGCGGGGGGGGTGGTGGAGGGGGAGAAAGTTCTCATTGACTCTTCATCTTCAATCGAAACTACAAAGGTCATTTTGATTTTGGAAGACCAAAAGTACACTACCCCCTTGTGAAAAGCAAGCTGAATATCCGGCTGCACGGGTGAGATTATTTGTACTTGGTGATGTGAGAGGTGTGGATTCTGCGCAAACAGATCCCTGGGTAAAAAGACTACTAAGAATGATGAGTTCCATTTTATTGAACAAAAGCAGATTATTCTTCAAGAAGTTCCATGCACCCATAACCGACTTTTTTGCAAGTTCTCCAGATGATCGGGGAACCACCTGGTTGTTTTTCGCGTATTTCACAACATGTGACCAAAATTGTGAAAGATATATACAGCATGAACAAAAACAGAGGCTGCAGTGATTTTGTTCAGGCTTCAATCACACAATGTACAAAGCTGCCAATGCCGCACTTATTCACAGTTAGTCCACACCTCCCGAAGGAGATCGTATCTGATGGTATTTTGATTGGCATTTTGCTTCGATGTCCAACTAGGCTTAGTGGAAACAGGAGAAGACCGAGGACCATCCATGGAGATTGAAGCTAGGGGCGAATTCAGTTCATCGAGTTCATCGTCGCTAGTGTATGATTTTCTCACCACAGATGACCCACATCGTCTAAGCTGAGAATCTGTAACAACCTCCCCGATAATTCCACCAACAGTAGATGCCGAAGGCGGTGTGTATATCGCAGGCGCTGCATGGTATGGATAGTCTGCAACGGATTCTTCAGCATCCATATTGTGATCCTGCATTGGAAGCAACAAGCTAGTCATTGACACTATGAAACTTGCAAAATCTACTTTAGTCCGTTGCAGAATATTTATTGGATAACGGCATTTGGGAGTAACTTATCCCAGACACTCTGTCCTCCTTATGGCAATTTGGTTATGTAACTTTAAATATATCTATATGTATAAAAGATGGTATAATGCATTTTGAATCTCCTAGTACTCCACTAACATGTGAAAATAAGCTACTGCTTCAGTAAGAGAAATTTTGCATACCCAAGCACAGAAATGCAGTTTAGGGTGTTGGTTGACAAAGAACTAACCTCAGATTCCAAGGCTTCAAGCACAACGTCTGGAATGGGGTCAGGGCAAAACTCATCTGGGACAAAATTGTTGAGAACCCTCTTGATAAGTGAAGCCGCGAACATAGGGCATACCTGAACAAAGGTGTAGAAAGTAAGTAATCTACAATATCACGTGCCAGGGAAAGCATATTGGAGGGTAATGTCATCAGAAGTAAACCTCTTTCCTGATAGATCTACTCAAAAGCATGTCCTTTGGCAGCATCATAAGATCGCTCAACGCACTCAAGTGATGGAAGGACTCAAAGGAACTGTCTTTTCTCTTGTCATCAACATATTCACTCTCATCTTCTGGTAAATCAGTATCATCTCTACCAAATAAATCAGTAAGACATCTTGACCAGTTCCCAATCTGTAAATCACACCAAGAAATAACTTTAGGAAAAAAAATGGATCGTTATTGCATCAGGCAACAGCTGTCACACACCACCAAAAGATAGAAAGATTGCTTGAGGAAATATGCTACATAAACCATAAAGTTCACAATGGTACATTAACAGCACGGTTACCCATTGCTCATATGCACTGCTATTTCTTGGGAAGGAAAGAGAATCTGCATCGAGTTAGCATGGCTAAGTCAACATCTGCTGTTAGTCTAGTTGGTATGGGATTCTCAGCTCTCACCCAAGAGACCCAGGTTCAAGTCCAGGGACAGGAATAATAAGGTATTGAATGAGTCAAGGCATATCTGCCTAAAGTGGGCTTCCTCATTATAGAAAAAGAAAGGGACAGTTGAGGGGTCTTGACTCCTGAAGTTATATCTTACGTCTATACTCCATGCATTACGAGAAACACATTTTTAAAAACATAGGAACTGCCTGATGATGAGAACAAAAAAGAAAAAAGCAGGGAATAACAGCACAACTTTGAAAGTTCTACCGTTTTCTTTAGTTGTGCTCCTATGCCAAAGCTTGATTTCCCAGCTGGGATAGGTAGAACCTTGGGATCACTGATGGGGTCATATATTGGATCACTTGGGATCTCATTTACAGAATCACGAAGAATAGCATTGAACATGGCCACATCTAATCTTGCCACACATTGCTCCATAATCTGCAGAAATTGGGAACAAAACCACAATTTTAATGCCGTAATTCTAAGGACAAGGAAATGAAGCACTGGTTGGATAAAGACAATCATGAATGGAGAGAGATGAACTAGTTAGAGTAACATTACAATTGTTTTTTACAACAGATACAACTTTCAGTTTACAAATCACATGATGCTCAAGTTCTCAGACTAGTGCATCCTCATTGTTTTTATGTCATGCTAACATAAATTACGAAACAGTATTTCTTTTAAAAAGCAAACTCATATAAGTTATGCATAATTTCGAGTCACGGCCGAAGCTAGGTCGCTATTATGTAACCAAGGCCACAGAAAAGTATTGATCATATCATCAGTTACATACAGAATACTAAATGTGCAGCACAAGTTCAAGGACCATTTACTGCTCGGTTGCGATATTGATTAAAGCATCATCATCTGAAAGAATGGAAAAAATGTTTGGAACTAGCATTTTGCTGCTTTAATTTGTATCGCCCCATCTTCTTATGGAAGTTGATGGTCAATCTGAATTGAAACTATGTGCAGAACAATTTCGCACCCATATTACAAGTATTGCATCAGATAAGGTATTATTAAAATCATCTTTAAGAATATTATGCTGCTGTAAATGATGTGTCATTAACAGTAGAAAAGAGCACATGCATGGTGCGAGTCATGCAGCAAGTATATATGTTCACAACTTCATACCAGCCTTGCAAGCATAGGCAAGCAGCCACATTCATGTCCCACAGCTCGAACAGGACAAAGTCTCTCACAGGCATCCCTAAATGCTTTCTTCCAGTGGTCCAGTGAAATGTCTTCTTGAACATCTTCGTAAATTACTCTTTCACCACTTTCATTCAAGCTAGAATCCATGATAACGGTGGCCTTTATAGTAGTAGACTGCATATATGGAGTCAAGGTCTGGAAAGGGATAAAGGAACTATGAATCAGCCCACAACAGAAAAGAGAAACATACAGGACAGAAAAGAACTAAGCTGCTTCTTGTGAAGATCGTAAAGCCTGTAATACAGTTCAGGAAAAGAATAGAGATGAGTAGGAGGGGATAGGGAGAAGTGGGAACAAGACAAATGTAAGACCTGCCACCATATGGACTCTATTGCACGGGAGAAGATCCAAGCTTCAACCCTTTCCAGTGCAGATACAAATGTATGGTGGTCCTCCCAGTCACACACTGTTCCACCATTCGCATTTCTGTTCCTACGAGAAGAGGACTTCCATTTTAACGACGTTGGAATCTCAACACTTTGCTTCCCAGCAAAATCTTTGCTGCTATGGGTCGATGAGGAAAGTGGTAGGTTCGTCTTTTGCATCATCTCACTGATTATTGTTCTTAATACAACAGAATTAGACAACCAGTACATTAACCTGCACTCAGCACATAGGAAGCAAAATCAACCAATATGGACCATCAGTCATTTGTAAACGCTCAGAAGTAATTGTCTAAGTGAGTGATATGGATAGGCTTGTTATGGGCTCAGTCAATGATTTATTAGTGTAGCCATGGTAGAACAATTTCTGCAAGGACACTTCATTCTTCTAGAACTTCCATATTTACCTTACAATTTAAACCTACAATCTGCTATTGCAGGTAACTTGACATCCTAAAACATCATGTGAGTAAATTCATATGATCTCCCAGAGCGACAAAAAAAATAAAACTCCTATGATCCCCATTCAGAGAAGCAAAAATATGCATCATTGTCAAAAATCTAAATAAGCTATAACAATTATTCTAGATGTTGAATTTGAGATTTTCAGACTTCTGGACACATAATGTTCACTATTGGAAATGTCTAATGAAAACAAAATCTTCAGAAAAGTCTCACTCTATATAGTGTGTACCTTGGCACATCATTGCCACATGCTTTTGCAACCAACACTAAACCCGAAACAGCACTTCTAGCTGCACTAGCTCTTCTTGAATGTGAAAGCTCTCTACAAGCATGAATATATAATCGAGAAAGCCGCCGAGCTGGAGCATGGACTTTAGCTATAGAAGAACCATGCTCTGCAACTATTGAAAACAGAGCAACCTCTACTGCAGCCGCTTCAATTAACTCTCCCTCTAGCATGTTGATTCGATTCTCCAATTGCAGAACTTTAGCTTCCAAAAGTGCACTTCTTGTGTCCTTGGTATAAACATTAGTATCCCTTCTTTCATTACTTCTGAAGCTTCTTACTCCAATTGGTGTGACAGCACCTTCCTTATTATGACCGGCTAAAAGGTTAGTGCTTGCTGCTCCAATGCTCTTGGCAATATCTGGAGGTGAACGGACAGATTTTGCACGTCTTAATCTGTCAATTACATGTCCTTTCATTCCATGGCTTTCTCCCCCAGAAGAAAATTCATCATTTGCGAGAAAGCTCTGCTCGCTAGCAGCATCAACTGAAAGTCCATTAACTGAATTTTGTCCAAAAGTATATTTTTCTTCTTCCAAGTAACATTCTGAGTGCCCATTTCCCCCGATTCCATCTGTTGCTGAATAATCACAAACATCATCTTGACCTACTTTCGAACATTTCTTATCATCTTCGCCAATGACCTGAGCATCAGTATCATCCATGATGTCCAAATTTTCACCAAAAGGAGTTAATTTAGCAGAAGTAATCAGAACGTCCTTAGCATTTAAAAGAGTTTCACCAACTGATTCAGATTCTCCATGAGCATCTTGGGTCAAACTTTCACTGCCGTAATTTAGAGCTATAATGGACTCTTCCTCTGCTTGGTCAATGGCAAAGGATGAGATCGAAGAATGAGCACTATGACCACCTGCTTTTGGGAAGGCCATTGAACTAGACCTTCCCAAGCTAGTAGAAGATGCATTGCCATTGTCCAAACTCTCTGGATCGGAAGAAAGGTCAACTGATGATGAGCGGGAAGAACTCGGAAGCAAATTCTCTGCAGGCTGCAAGTTCTCTGTAACATCAGATGTTCTGAGCTCCAACACTGGATCTGAAGCTAAAAGGTGATTCTCCTCAGTTTCTACAGTGGTCTTGTTAATGGCAACAGATCCGTTCTGCCATTCAAAGCCAATAGTCCTTTTAGTAAAGTAAAAGCTATTAAGTTAGAGGTTAAAGCCCATCAATCCAGTGCCACACAGATCTTATACCTCCAAACAAGAGCACATAAACCCAGAGGTGAATGTAATAGGCACTTTAAGCCCCAAGGCCACCAAGTTTCCAATCATGTGAAGAATCAGATGGTGTTTCAAACATTTAGGTGCATCCCATATCCTTCCAACATATACCTGGATTCTTTGAGGAAAATGGTCTAGACTCAAAACCACAAAACTAGGGCTTTTTCGCTATCTTGTTGTATATTCCTAAAATACATGCTACAGGAGGCTGGTACAGTTTCTAGGAAAATTATCTAATGCTATAATTAGGATTCTACAAGCATGAATGGACTATCATCATGAAAATTATTCAAGGTGTCCAAGGAAAAATACTGGTAGTTACAACCAGAGGGACTAGAACAAGTACCTGTTCATTTTGAGGAGGTAGAATGCCATTAGGTCTTAAAGGAGAAGAGGGAACCGTCACTGATGCGTGGGATGAAACATCATCATCAGTGGAAGATGCCATTTCCGCTTCTGCTGCATATTCTTCTCTCATCAAGGCGGCAACAGACTCGCTGCCGTTCTTGTCCAGTGATGATTGCAAAGAACCTTTATCAACAGGCTGAATCTTAACATACAGAATGGGTTGAGCCGTATTCCTAAAGTTCCTCTGGCAATTCATTTGAGCAGTAATGCTTATGGCATCCTTGACGACACCATAGTCTGCCAAATCCAATGAGGCGGTACCAAGCAATTGGCCTTTCAAAGTCCTATCTCTACGAGGCTCATACAAGTGAAACTCTAGGCAATTCTTTTGGAATGCGTTGCCGTCTCCCGATTTGACGGAGGTATCCCTCAGTAGAGTCACTGGTAACCTAAAGGACTCATTGAATTCAATCTTGCCATCATTGACACCAGAGCCCAGAGATGGAACGACAGAACTCGTCGACCCACTGTGCCTTTCCCCGTTTTCCCACTGGATAAGGACAGAGCGGACCGACTTGAGAGATTGCGATGGAGGCCAGGGTCTGATCTCCTGAATGTGGATTTGATAATGAAGCTTAACAGAGGCGCTTCCCCTGGCCTTTGCCCTCAGACCAAGAACCATCGTTGCCAAAACTCCACCTTTCCCACGACCTGGAGAATCTATGCATCCACCATACGAGGGCTCTGCTCAAATTTCACTGTCACGAAGCAAGAAAAACCAGAGTCCTGTCACGCATGATGATCGACCAAATAACTGTCTCTCATCTCCGCAGTTCAAGCTCCAGCACAAATTTTAAGCCGGTCTTTTCAGCTCACTGAGCGCAAATGCGATACAACAAGCTCGAAATCAGCAGATTTCTCTTTCTACACCTATAAACTCTACAGCATTCTGAACACAGCATCAAAACAAAAAGCATCCAAAATGCAGCTACAAGAACTAACTCAAATATCCCACACACACACACACACACATGAAGGAAACCTCCATTTCCCAACTACCAAGAGATCAGACAAAAAGCGAACGCTCCCCGAAACCATCAGCCATAGCAGCTTACGCTTCCTTACCGGTCAAAATGTCGGCAGCAGCAGCTTGAATTCGTCGAAGAAGTCGGGAAGACGCTAAGGCACGGACCCGTCGCTTCGTCAAGCTCGAGCGACGCCTTGGCCTACCGCAACGTCTGACATTCTGAGGAGCTTTCCACAGGGAATGAAAGTGAAGAAGAAGAAGAAGAAGAAGGAGAGGAAGAAGATGCTCAGAGAGAATCTCAGTGAAACGCGCACAAATACGAGAGCGAGAAAACTGCAGAGCAGAGCAGAAGGATCGCCATGACTGAGTAAAAAATAGTTTTTTTCTCTTTTTTTGATTTTTTATCTCTTTTTTTTTCTTTAATGATTAACTAGTGAGCTCGGTTGCGCCAGGTGGGCACTGATTTCGACGGCAAAAAAGCGATGTCGTTCCACGTGCTCCGTGGGTTGGAAATCCCGTCGTTTTGAGTTCGTTCGATAGCGATGCCTGCACGGAAACGACTTTTCCTCGAAATGTAGCGTCCGAGGCGAGAATCTCCACGCGCGTCGGGCCGAAGCCGATCGGAGGAGCCCTTCCCGTTCCGGCCAACCACAACTTGGTACCTCAAAAATGTCCAAGCAGCTCAAACGAAATCTAATTATCTCTAGACAAATACTCTTCACTCGATTGCTCAGACATCGGGAACGCACTTTGTAACTGGATTTTGTTTGGTAGCGCGGACCGAATCATGTCGATTTCTATACCCAACATGTGATGGCCATGCTAAATGACGAGGAATCAAGTAGATGCAGGGTAATGAGTAAGTTAAAAAATGATTAATTTTTGAATTTTAAGGACAAAAATAAACCGATAAGTATACTCACTCCAATCATTTGATGGGGCATAGCAGCCCATAAAATACATTTTCCACTACCTAACGGGTGGGGTGCGGAGTTCATTAAGCGGCGCGTGAGTCCAAACGCGCGTGGGGTACTGAGAAAATGGGGGGGAATACTGGGCATTGGGGCGTCGCTGTCAAAGCTGGGCTGGCGTCATTCGCCGACACAATTCTGAAAGACGTGGGTCCCAATCACCCGTGCATCCAGCACTACCCACGGACGGCCACGATCCTCTTCCGTTTTGATGGGTCGGACTAAGCCCATAACCCACATTGAAGCCCACGAGAGCAACCCCCAACGTCATTGCTATGTTATGAAAATGATGATTTGACATTGCTCGAGAATCCGTCAAAATGGGCCCCATTTGAGGTGAGTTATTACATGACTTCAAAGTATATGTATAATATGAATGTTTAATAGGTTTATAAATAGCTTAATTAAATATTACCCACATTAATAACTCTATCTTCGTTCGATCTTGCTCTCATTGGATTTCGTGCTTACCCATTCTGCATTTTAATCTTCAATTTTCCTAAATTGGATTCTAAATTGGATTAAATATGAAAGTATTTTATCAATACAAATCAAATCAAATGTTGATCGTTAGATTTGTATTACGTAGAAGTTGATCGAAATTGATTAAATGGGTCTATTTGGATAGGTTTATTTTCGATCTAATTCATCCCTTTAATAGATCTAATTTAATGTAACATTTTCAAAGTGATATGATGAAGATTAATTCTATTTTGGTTGGTCATGAATAAATGGGGGTATTAATTAATATGTATAATCATGGGGGTTGTGGTTGAAGAGTCCACGTCCAGATCGATCACAGCCTCAGACCCAGAAAAAAAAAAAAGGAAGAAGAAGAAGTTGACTAGTGTCAGCTTGGTCGAGGTGAGGAGGAATGCGAAGTTGCCGGCGCGAAGTTCACATGATATACTATTCGACCTTCTCCCCCAAAAGTAGCAACCCTGTAGGCAAATTGTCAACGTGCCGACAATTCTCGACCTGATTTGATACATTTATAATAAACAAAATGCCACCTATTTGCTTCTTGAAAAAGAATAACATTGTTTTCAATGACGACGTCTCAAATTCCATTATTGACCCATTCTTCATCAAATCATATGGATTGATTTAGCAATGATGGAATTTCTATTTTGTTTACTGAATCACATGAAATTTTACTCACCCCGTATATGGAATGTATGAAATGCATATGAACGGAGGAATAAAGACAATTTGATATTCAAATTGGAATTTGTAACAGATACAAAATCGAAAGGAATTAATAAATGCCTTTATAAATGCCACTCAGACTTATGGAGCTTCGGATGGAATATCAACAAAAAAAAAAAAAGAAGTGATTCCATTCCAATATTTTAGAATTCAAATTCGGATGGAATATCAACAAAGAAGAAGAAGTGATTCCATTCCAATATTTTAGAATTCAAATTCAAATATAACACGTGAACACAAATTGTAACAGCATAGAGGCAGAAACTTTGGAAGCCTGCACAGCAAGACAAGTTCTCACGAGAGCTAAAGGAGATGAGAGCAATGAGAAAGACAAATCAGTTCATGGGCGAAGTTGACTTCAGCTCGTACAAAACAGCTCATGGCCAACCATGGACGATGGAGAATCTATTCAAATGCTTTGGAATCGTTCTTATTGTTCAGGGGGGAGTGGGCAATGAATGGACCACCTAAGGCCGAAAAAGCCCAAAATTAAACAAATGTTGACCCTGTATGTGCGAGAGTTGATAAATGCTCCTGGACAAGACAGCCATATCCAAGTAAACACTTCATCCAACGTTGTACCATCCGGATGAGTAATCCAACTGAGCATCACGGGCTGGACTTAAAACGTACGCTGATGCTCACCGTCGTGATTTACCTCGAGCGAGACTGTGAGGCGGACGGATACCAGATTCAAATGCGCAATCATGTTGAAGTCTGCTATTGGCTCTCGCCTGTATTCAGAAATCGAAAGAAGAACCGGTTTATGCCTGCGTAGCGGCTATTTACAGGAGAGCTCAGTGCCTGAAAATGCGGGCCCTTCCTCAGGACTGAGAAGCAGAGTCGGATTTTTGGTCAGCATCGTAGGCTGCCTGGACTTGGGCTGCGTACTGTAAGTTCCAGAGGACGTCCTCAAAAGAGGGGCGAGCCGATGGGTCGGGAGATATGCATTTGTTTGTGATGGATACCATGATGGACAACGACTCTTGCGAGCATGTTGTTAAGACGATTGGGTCCACGATCCGTCTCCGTCCATCCTGACTACTGAAAGATGCCTGCACGATGAACCGGGTATTAAATTCACGTAGTGGCAGGACCGCAGGAGGAGGGACGAAAAGATATGTCGGCATGTAGCTGTTATCATCATCTAAAACTTTTGCATGCACTATTAGGTAGAAAACATTAACGCTAGACAATGGAATATCTGTATCTCGGATGAAGACAACCTTGAGACTGCCAGTTTTACGCACTGTCAAAAGCTTCCAAGCAAATAAACTCCCCAGCATTAGTTTAAAATGATTTTTTTTTTAAAAATAACATGATGGTGTAGATCTGAGTGACAGACAAGTTAAAAGAACGAAAAGCTGAAGCTCAAAAAAAGAATCATGTAAGTCTCATTTGCATCAAGAAACTGACTGGACAATTTGAATTTTGTCGGCTTACCATTTCATTAAGCAGAAATGCCTCTCCTTTACCGGTAACTATGGTCCCAACAAGAGACTCGAGTAATATGAATCCGAAATTGTACACATCATCCTCCATGTTCGTCTTCTGACTGCAAGAAGTATGAGTCGAGATCAGGCATCACTAGTACATCCATAAAATTCAAAGTACATAGACTTGAGCCGACAAGGAGAAATCTGAAAATAAAGGTAATGATTGGGTATCTCGGTGCCATAAGTCATCTGCAATGATTCGATCAATATACACTTCACACATTGCTAGCTCCAGTTTTATCTCCATATGAATTTAAGTTCAGTGCATGAGATCCATAATAGTAAGTATCTGAGGAAATGGGTGATTCAGACAGCAAAATACTGTTCATAGACCAAATACACATTGGAACATTCATGTAACAATGCAATTACACGATATAACGAGAATTTCAGAAATCAAATTCCATACCCTGTTTTATGTCCTTCTCCCTTTGCCTATAAAATGGCAAAAAAAAAAAACAATGCATCAGGAACAAACCCACACTGAAAAATAGCTGCGGCTTATATATGCGAGTACCAAGAACTCATACAGAAGAAACTTACCTCCAACTTTTCGAAATCATCAGTGAGAACGGCCATCCCATAGTCACTTAGCTTGGCAATCTGATGCTCGTCAAGCAATATATTATTTGTTTTCAACCTATTGTTGAAGCAACCGGGAATGACTCCTGTATGGAGAAAATGCACGGCCTTGGCAACGCCAATGAGTATGGCCAATCTATCTGACCAATTGAGAACCTTCTCCAAAGAATTCTCTGCATGCAATATGTACATGAAAATGTTGGACATGTAGAACGTGGGTTTTGAACAATTCGAGGATTCCTATAACTATCCTTATAAAGAAGGCGGTGTTCTCAAACACACTGATTGTATCGCACTTGTAAAATTTCTCCTATACGGTGACCGCAGGATTCTGACCTGTTAAGTGGGTACGGTAATTTCCATTGACCACATACTCGTATATGAGGAACACCTTAGTACTGGATTCATCTTGTCCTCGACCATCAACACAATGGCCCAAAAGTCCGACCAAATGTGGATGATGGAGCTTCGAAAGCAAGTCGAGCCGAACCCTGAGATTCTGCACTGAATGTTTCTTCAGCGAGGCTATGGATCGAATGGCAACATAGGCTCCATTCTCGAGCCTTCCTTTATAAAGCTGCAAGGAATAAGACGTCACAATGGCTCTGGGAGATTTCAAGTACTTTCATTAGGTCTTATGGCCTCTCTATATGATTTCTCTACTTGACAATTTTTAACATTTAGGTTGGGACTTAGCATGTCAATAGAGAGAAGCAAATTTAAAGAACATTACAAGCTTTAATAAAGTGATCACAGTTCGTGAAGGATGAATCCTATAAAAAGTAAGGCCAAGCCTGTATTTAGTGATCTTTTCAATTACATTCTTCAAGAAAACCTTATTTTGCAAGAGAGTAAGGGAAACCAGCAGTCAGGAGATCACAATCTCGAGCTTAGCTTTACTTCAGAGATTGTTATCTCAAGTAAATTACTACTGAGTTTCCTATGACTAGCAGCCATCACAGAATAGTTAAAGCAAACACTCTCAAGCATGGTTCTGAGATCTCCAAAAAAATCTTATTTGCGAGTTACCTTCCCAGTAGAGCCTTCACCCATCAAATTTGATGGAGCGAAGTCATTCGTTGCTTCCTTCAACTCTCCCAACGAGAACAGTCGATATGAAGGTGCATTTTGTGTCCCTATCTTTGCCGCCTCGGATATCAACCCTCCAAAGAACAGGAGATTCATAGATTAGTTGTGATTCTGAATTAATGCCTTAGCAGCATTTCACTGAACAAGAATAAACCAACTATGCTCAGTTGTAACAAACATTAGGGTGATGAAACCAGTTCAGCAATCACTTACTGGCGTTAGCCAGGAATTCAGCAGACAGCCCAGCGGGAGCATTTTCTTGTGCAACCTTTGGAAAATCATGCTGCTCAAATGTTCCTCTAGAACGAGCTTTTCTACAGAAAATAAGAAGTCCAAGAGCCAAAAGCACGATGACGAGAGTAGCGCCAACGATGATGGGTATCAAAACTCCTAATTCTCCTCTCAGAAAATGGTTCGTCCTCGCTACAGGTGTCTTACAGTAAGACTCGTCGTGCTGATGTTTAACATCAACGGACAAACAATTCCCGCTAAACTTAACCACTTTATTGGCCGAAGTAGTGCCCAGGCAAGAAGGAAGCTCGCCAATGAACTTATTGTTAGATATGTCGACGAAGCCTAGCTTACTTCCACAATGTAGACTCCCCGGGAGCGAACCGCTGAACATGTTTGAGGATAAATCCAGATAACTGATGTTCGGCAGAGAGAACAGGGCTTGCGGAGGCATTCTGGTCAGAAAATTGAAGGACAGATCAAGGTGTTGGAGCTGACCCAATTCACCATATTGCTCAGGAATATCACCAGAGAAAGAATTCCTACTCAGAAGCACAGTGACCGACCCTTTCGGCAAATTAGGCAGGTCGGAATCGAAATGATTGTCTATCAAGTCCAGCAGGTGAAGGCTGCTCAAGGCACCCAAATCAGGCAATTTACCGGACATCTCATTCTTAGACAGAGCCACGGTACTGAGTGTCTTTATCCTCGAAACGGAAGATGGAAACGGACCGCTGAGCCGGTTGTTATTGAGACTCAAGACGGTCAAATTGGACATGGAGTCCAAACCATCAGGAACACTGCCATTGAAGTAATTCCCCCCCAGAGTCAGTATTTGGAGGCTCCCCAGCCTCGATATCTGACTCGGGATTGTGCCGAACAAGTAATTTGAGCTCAAATCCAAAAGCTCGAGCGAAGACAGCCGGTGGATTTTATCGGGAAGTGGTCCCCAGATGCCCAGGGAGACGAGGCTGAGCACTCTCAAGCTGGTCAGCCTCGTCAGAGTTGTCACGAAGGAATCGACAGAGAAGGTCTCCGACAGAGTCTGATTGGGAATTGCGCGGCCATCGAAGCCCCGGACCTTGACGCGCTTGTCTCCCATGATCCTGAGCTCGGTGATGAAGGTGTCTTGGCACGTGACGCTCAAATGTCCAGAGGGAGGGACATTGCAGACATCTCCAGTGTAATTTACCCAAACGTCCAAAAATGGTGGGTACTCCAAGTGTTTCCTCACTTGACGCAGGACCTGTAATTGATACGTCTGTAGCTGGTGCGTGGTCGGAATTAGCATGATTCCTGAAAGAAAAAGCAACAGAAAGCAGGAAACATTGGCCATTTCGGAGAAATTTGGAGCTCTAGTCTCTTGAAAGTCTCACTTTCACCGCGAAGAAGAAGAAGAAGAAGAAGTTGCTGGAGATGAAGCAGGGCCGGTCCTATAACTAAAGAATAGCCTAATTAAATCGAACAGCGAAGGTTAAACACGCTGAAGAGAGGACAGCTAGAGATCGAAATCCCCCTCGTATCCTAGAATTCAGGGAAAAATCCGGTGCAACGTGCGGAAGAGAAAAATAGGCTCGATTCCGAGAAAATGCCCGCGAAATGCCGGAAAAATTTTCCCGGGGGGGGGACACAGGGCGGCCCGTTTCCCAGGAAAAAGAAAACAGGAGAGGCTAAAAGCTCGAAGCCTGACTAGACGAGTTCCGAAACGGAGCCCGACCAGACGGAACGTACGGAATGGAGGGGAATGAGAATATATAGTAGGAGGAGGGAACGGCGGAAATGCTGCTAGCTGTGAATGATTGCTCTCGGAGGGAATAATGTCTCGAGGACGGACTCCGAGTTGGAACTCCGAAACGAAGACAAGACGGGAAAGGGTGAAAACGGGGAGACGAGCGGCTACGGAATCGAGAAAAAAATGGGTTAATGACTGCTGGGGGCGAGCAGAGACAGGGCCCCGGGAAGAGAGGAATCAGATCGCTGTCAGAGCTAGCTCGTAATGGAACCGAATACTGTACGATCGACCTTCATTGAATGCGAGGCGAAACGTGACAGAGAGAGAGCAATGGAGGTGGTTGGAGTGTCAGGAGCGGTGGCAGACAGACAGAGAGAGAGGCGCAGGTAATGCAACGTTTAAAGGTTTTGGTCTGAGGAGGAGGGAGATAAAATCAATGGAGGTCGAGGTCGGTCTTGAAAGAGACAAGGAAAGCCGAGGTGGAGATGAGGACGACGAGAGAGACGGACAGAAGGACAGCGGGAGAGGAATAGAAGAAGAAGAAAGAAAGAAAGAGAGAGTCCCCACTCGGTCACTCGCTCGCTGCGACTCGGTGAGTGGGAGTGCGAGTTTTGACTCTGTACTGTGACTGCAGATTTTGCAGGCATTTTCTGGGTCTTATTTCTTCGCAAATTGGCCTCTCTTTTTTTTTGTTTTTTTTTTTTTTGGGGGGCTTTAGCTGTTGGTGGGCTGATGAAATGCCCACGGATTCTGCTGCTATTTGCGGGACTGCCATCACGTGGCCTCTTTCCCAAATTTTGAATTGACGGGGAGAGTTGGACTCGACTTGGACGTATGCTGCGTGTCCGGTAACTCGGTTAATGCTTAATCCTCATCCTCTTGGAAATTTCAAATTTTGATTGTTATGAGTTTTTGTTAAGAAAGTGATTCTGAATATATCTTCAAAACGTACTTAATTAACATCTGTTGCATATATGAGATGTTAATTACACTTATATTGAAAAAAGTTAATGAGATTTTATGAAATTTATCTGGACAATCTTCATTTATTCTCGACATAAATATCTTGAGAGCTTGAGAAAATAGGATGCCTAAAAGGGATTCGACAAAGCTAAAGTTTTAGTGTTCAATTCTTGCTATGCATGATTTGTATCAAGATCTAATCAAAAGCTAGCAATTATGACGAAATTAAGGTGAAATGATTGTGTGCAACCCTAGATTTTCGGAATGGGGATTGCTGGGCTCTCAACCTCCTTTTGCCCCCCTGGATTTTTTTTGGAACTGCTGTCGGGGGAGGTGGGTAGGGCCCGCTAGCCCATGAAGGCCAGCCTGTTTCGGACGGCGAGATCACGTGGCGTTATAGAACGGATGGGGAGGGGAGGGGGGCTCGGGAATCCCATGAAGCTGCGGGGACGTAACGAGTCACGACCACGCGCGCGCCTCCCGTCGGAAGCAACTCATCATCCCTTCACTTTGCGGTGGCGTGCGGTGCACGCGCCGGGGAGGACGAGTGGGAGGGTTTAGTCATGTGCGGGAGTGTGAGGACGGTGACGTGGATGGCGGACGCTGTCGACTGCCCAGACAAAGAGGCATGTTGGTTGGGCATGGATCCAGAAAGAACAAATTATCTATTAATGCCTATACATATGTCGATTGTCATCATTAATCAATCTTATATTAGTAATATATTCCAATGCCATGTACGAGCCTCGATATCTCTAATACTATTCATTTATAAATAATAAAAAGTTGACTGAATTTTTAATTTTTAATCTTTCCAAATAAATATCGCCAATTTCACAAGAAATATATAAATGAATTGTCTAAATATCGGAATAGAATAACACTAAATTTATCAGAAGAAATATAAACGAAAAGCTAAATATAAATGCCCAAGACGTTCGACAGGAACTCAACCTTATCAACCCCGAAAAGAGATTTATAATTCGCTTTAGCGATCTCACTTCTCCCTCGCATGGTATTCTTTTTCTCCCTGCCCTTTTCTTTTTCTTCTTCTTTTTTCTTCCTTTCGTTTAAGATATGGTTAAAGACAGATTCTGGCGTCTGGCCCAGTCAAATCGATGCCCAAGTTCCCAACACATCTTAGCATTTTGTCGTCTTTTGTGTAAAGACGAGCCGCTCAGTAATTTTTCTATGCGCGATTAGAACGGACCCCGCCCACGTACTTTAATGAGGGGAAAAAGCCTCAAAGCAACTGGCCATGCTCTCGCTATAATCACGCTTTTTACTTTACTTTATTTTCTTTTTCCCTTGTTATTTTGACTAGAGTGAATCGCGGGAGACTGGATTTCGCGTCTTTATCTTTTTCTCTATCTTTATTAGCTCTTGAATCCAAGGCACGTTCCATGGGGATGCTGGTAGGATGGATTAGTTAACTGAATATCGATAATGGTGACCGACTCTGTCTTAATTATAAGCAAAATGATTGAGAAGAATTCACGTAATCTACGGAGCATCGCTGGAAGTCATCTAATGTGTTGTGTTTGTTATACTACTTTCAACCTATTAATCAGTCTTAATCAAATTGACATCTCTTTCCATTGACTAATTCAATGTACAATATCTTACTATGATGACACTTAATGCCTGTGATAAAGACAACTAAGTTTATCCCTCAACAAGGTCTCCACCCCTATAACCTATTGATTCGATTTAGAGGGGATCTTGATAACAATATGCATACATATACCCTCCTTAAGTTCTAATTAGAGGGACATGAACATAATTCACCAATATCATTCTCTTTTAAAACTGCAAAACAAATCTATAACTCACCTCATAAATGGGTTTCACATCAGACAAAATAAAATGGGTTTCCCAAACCAAATCATATAAACCTTTCACAATTCCATTTATAAAAAAATGCATTTCATAAGACATTTCACAAACCAGTACATATAACTTTTGGTAATTCCTTTTCATGGATTCACAAATGATCATATTTCAAATGATTTCAAATAAGGCTCTCCCATGCCTTTTAAACTGACTAAGAATGCAGTAAATATTTGATCTAATTTATGTAAGAAACACGCTATTCATAACTTATACTTTATCGAATTTCTACCACTTCTAAAATATGAGTTTGTAAATTCATATAAGAGACCGTATAGCTCACTTGGGAATGTAAGAAACCAACCTACAATAATTACTTGAGCCAATGCACTCATATTCCTATTAATTAATTGAAAAATGATATTAAAAATAATAATAATATGTTACTTTAACGTATAACTTGATTAAACTACAATTAGTTGTTGATATAATGATTCTTACGAGTGAACGAAGAAACTCATTTACAGTAAAAGTTTCATATTTGCCCTTTTACGTGCATTATTTGTTATGCATAACTTGAACGTGCAATTTCAAAATATTTGTTCTAATCAAACTTTATTTTGAACCAATTTTCATCAAACCCTAGGGCTTCACAAAGCCTTACGCCATCATTTCCATATAAATTCACAGCTCAATAACTTCTCGATGAAACCCTACATTCCAAAATTGACATAACTTCGAATTTATGACCTAACTTCAAAGATTATTTCGATTAGTTTAATAACGGGCTTGAATATTTACCATGCATTGCAATTCAGAGTTGATCCGACTTTGTCGGGATGTCCGAAATGGTTACACGCAAAAATTTCTCTCCCCTCTCACTATCCCCCTTTTTCCCTTCTTCACCGACGAGCCCTTCTTCAATTTCCTTGTTTTGTCTGCTCATTCCTCTAATTTCTTTGTCATTCACGAAGCTTTGCGTGGTGGAAGAAAATGACTTTTCTTAATTTACATGGGCAAAGGCTAACAATCATGGGCTTGACTTTTCAATGGGCTGAGTTTATGGGCCCAAACATTACAGGTGATGACATGATCGATTCCCTTGCTAGCAATGCGTTGTTTCAAACTTCTGTTATGCAGCGGTAAAACATGCTAAGTTGAAACGCAATGATGAAATCGGAAAAATATGACGACCACGAGGCAGGGTGTTCATGGGTCCGGCAGCCTGCTCAGCCAACACCCGATACAGGCCGGACCATCAGCATTGGAAACCCGGCAACTGTTACGGGCCATTTCAGGGTTCCTTCCACGGGCTTAAGTGTAGCCCCACGGACATGTTTTCATGACATTTGGAAAATCCGAGGGTACTATGAATGAACAGAGTTCAAGGCCCAACAGAAAACATTGGCCCAAGGCAAGGCAAGGCAAGGCAAACAAACATTATCTTCTTTTACCGAACGAGTCAGACGACCATAGTATGTCCAACATTCTTAACGAATCTAGAAATCAGCATCGTTGAACGAATCATTTCAAATTTAGAATAGAATCGATAGCATAGCATCGATGTACATATCACAATGTGACGGGAAATCTCTCTTTTTGGTTTAACTAGAGAAATTCTACCAAATGCTAAGTTTAAAGCATCGTCACATGCATATTAAGGACTCGTGATAAGGTGACTTCAATCTAGATAAGAATCAATGCCCCTCTTTTCCTCTTATGTATTAGGGAACTTGTGAAGGAGTGCATAGAGTAAAAATGTTCCCATGAGAAAAAAAATTGGATCGAGAAATGGAAGAATTCTTAGGTAAATGGATTTGAATTGTGTACAGTCCATATTCTCACACCTCTCACCAAAAATTTTCCATCTTCCTTTAACAAAGTGAAAACTCATAATATAAAAAAAAAACCCAAGGATGGATTCGGCGCATTAAGTCACAACTACTATTCAAATTAAGTATGGGAGGCTATTCTCGCCATTACATAGGTGGAGCCTTACTCGATACACGTGGACGGGATGATTTGTGTGCATCCATAAGAATTTCATTTAAAAACTGGAGAATCTAGTATTTCTCATCATCCTTTGATTAAAGAAACACAAATTTCAAGCCACAAAAGAACAAATGCTAATGATGATCTTCAGCATCTAACGCAAGCCCACATCACAAACTTTAGAAACCCACATCCTCTCCTTTCCCAACATGCTTCCTCAAGCAAAGGAGCAACCGTGCGCTTCAAGCTCTCCCCTCTCTCTCTCTCTCTCTCTCCCCCATCATTGCCCGCGACACGGAGCCTCGAATTCGTGCCTAAGGTTCCCACGGAATGACCGAAAAGTTTTCATAAACAAGTCACGATTCCCTTCCCCCTCCCTCATCACCCACTCAATCAATCAAATCAAAATCCCTTCTTTTTCACTCCCCATTTTAACGCTCAAATCTTCGAAATTCCATCATCTGTCCCCCTTTGCCGAGGCCGGACCGGGGTCCCTTTGGGGCCTCCACCCTAATCATCCTTCCCCCCGGTCCGGGCAACTTGCCCCTTAATTTAAAATCGCGATCGCTTGCTTTCCCCTCTTCTTTTTTTTGCTTTTTTTGTCCCTTGGAAGGAGCGGTTAAAACCCCCGCTCATAGCTTCGAAGGAGCGCTACCATGGAATTCTCGTATTGTGCAAGGAAAGATTGTTAAAGCGGAGCGATGGGGATTGGTTTTAAGTGTGATCCGGCGGCGGCTCAAGGGAGCGTGATTGAACGAGGCGGAAGTTGGTCGAGGCCTTCGAGAAAAAAGAAGACGCATTGTATTCGCACGGAATCATGACACCCCGGGGAAATCTCTCTTTTCTTTCTTTTGGGCCTTTGTCCCAATCAATCCTTTAATTAAACAAGTGAAATTCTGTTAACCCCATCACTTTGAGAGGTTTTACTTTCTCTTTTTGGTGGGTAATATCTCTAGAATAATATCGCATTTTTTACACTGTATAAATATAATTACTAGAAGTCATAAATTTATTGTATTCATGCCAATATGTAGAAAATTGAGTTCTAAACATTTTTAATAATATAGCAATGTACTTCTCTTGGTTAATTTTGGTCGGAAAATGTAGTTCTTTCAAGCCTCCATTAATTTTGATCGGGAAAATACAAAGGAAGAAGGGGTTAAAAAAGAAGAAGAAGAAGAAAAATTTAAAAATTTAAAAATCCTCCACATCAACGTCAATTATATAAATTGGTCGACATCTATGTTAGTAATTTCCAATCAAAATTAATTTAAAGAACTACATTAACAAATCATCATGAAATTTATGACTTAGTCAAATTAAAATATTCATAATTGAATTGTAATTTTTTCACGCCACGTAGTATCTTAAAATGGAGGGTTTTCGTCCACCGCACTTTTGAATTGAATCGAGCATCGCTTTCCTAGTACATCAAGAATCCCATTGTTTCGCTAGTGGGGGTCGGTGAGGGCGCCAAAGCGATTGGAACTCACAAGTGCGATGATGGTTTTTGTGAATGTGGTGGGGCGATGAGCATAAATTACTAGACATATGTCTCTCTAAAACGCTCGCCATGGACCTCATTTGGTGGCTCACTTTTCAAATTAGGGTTTGAGCAATTTTAAATTTGAAACCGACTTTGTTTAACCAACGGAAAAAAAAAAGAAAAAAGATAAGAATTCAACAAGAGGAGGAAATTCAAATGCCCTTTAAGTGGCCTTTCCATGTCCTTAATATTCACGAAAACAGCTGGGCCAAGATTGCCTTGGACCCATGATTAATTTTCTCTATTCTTGCAAAAACAGCATTATCCTTTTAATTATTCCTTAAAAAAAAATTATTCAATCGGCTCTAAATCTATTAAACGGATGTTGTCCGTCATGCACGGACACATTATCACATCCGCGATTTCCGACGAAAATTAACCGAAAGGGCGATACTAGAAATTCGCGCATAGATTCGAGCCGTAAATTCGCAAAATGGGAAGACTTTAGAAATAATCTCCAACTTAATTCGTGTCTTCACAATCACGCAGGCTATGGGAATCGTGCGGTTGAACGGATTCGACCGATCACGCATGATGCTTTTAGGGTTTGGTAGGTGGACGGCCGTAACCGTTTCCGCACGACTTTTAGGCAACTTTGGAGTGTTGATTTCTCCGTGCGATTGTTGGTAGATGCAACTTCCGGCGCAAATCACACGTTCGTGACGGGCGCCGTGGTCAATGCCGGCTAGGAAAGTCGCGAGATTTTTGCCAAACTCGCTTCATCGTTCAGTATTCGGTCGAGGAACGTCTACTCCTGGGCGACCGAGTAACAATCCATCTAGCAATACAGGAGATGAATCAATGAGGTCCGCAATATAAATATGAACGGTTTAAGTTTTTTCGAATAGTTAATGGTGGTTTCATAAAATATCACATTAATAATTAATGAATGAGAAAATTCACATGGATCGGGCAATAGTGATGTAAGTTTAGCTCTTATATATTTTCAAGCGTGAATAACTCAAAATTTGATTTACTTATTGGGTTTCGACTTTCGAATCTTGATTCGTAAGCCACTTGATCCACAAAGCTATGTCGACGAAATTAATTGGGTCCCGATAATTAGAAAAATGATGAAATCCAAGATGAGGGATGCGACGTGACAGATGGACAACTCATAAAAAAAAAAAAAAAGTCTTGAGAGATATTTTTCGACTTGGATTTTGATGTGACGCGACCCTATTAAACTAATGGTCTTCCAGGGGTTTTGATTTGCGTAAGGTCAAGCCGCGAAAATCCAAAGAATTGACATCGGTTGTTGGGGGGAGGGGACACTCCGCTAACAAGTACGAGACAATAAGATTAGGGCCAGCAAATCTTAAAATTAAATCTAGACCTAAGTACACTTAGACAAGACCTCCTCCCCCGGATTCCGATGCATTTTTTGGCCTTTTGCCTTTTGTCAAGAATTTTAAATATACGTAGAGGAATCGAGAAATACCTGAATCGAATCAAGTAAATTCTCTATTTCAGTACTTCATCGGAGGACCTAATTGAAGTGAACCACATCATGATAATCTAGAGTGTGTTCGAAACTGGTTCCTAAGTACCGAGAGAGGTCCGACTGGATGACACCATCATACGTAGAGGAATCGGTAACCGACGCCAACTTTTGGGAGATTAAAAAAACCGGCAACTTCAACGTCAAGCCACGAGGGGGTATCCTCAGAATACATAGAAGACAAAAGGGCAAAACCCCAGAAAAAAAAAAAAAAAAAAAAGTCACGACGCGGTCAAAAAGATGCCTAGACTGGAGTCCCGGCAGAAAGACAAGTGGTAGCTTCTCAAGTACTGCTGTTGACCATCATGGGTACTGACCCATGCACAAAAAAAAAAAAAAAAAAAAAAACTTAAAGAAAAGCGGTATGGTCGACGAACGCTTGAATTGGATACGACGTAGTCGAAGCTCGTATTCGACATAAATTTCGTGTCCATACTGACGAATGTAGTCCCTCTGTGGCCCGAGGCTGACCGCGTCAACCGCTCGGATGGAGACTGGCTAACCGAGAGCGGGACGAGATACCCTAGCTGGCGAGAGAGATCGTTGGGCCCTCCTCGGACGATCGCGCTTCATGTCTGTTATCTTCTTCGAGCATCTATGCTCTCTCTAATTCCTAGCTGTGCATTAATGCCTTCCCCACCATAATTGAGGAACAAGTACATTGTATCCTCCCTCTCAGCACCCACCGCAGCCCAGTTGTTAGAGAGGGGGGAGGGGGGGTCCGGGGGCTCTCCGTGAATCATTTTCCGTGTCCCTCGTAAGATTTGCCCGTCGTATGATTGCTCGGAATGGGAAGTTCCGCTCGGCTGCACGTGAGACGTACGGGCTCTTACCTGACATGATATCGGAGCAACCAAACATATTTGCTATTAATACTTCCGCATTTCTGGCCTTTTGTCTAATCATAGTGCTCTTGCTTCTTCGATATCTGCCAGTCTTGGTGATACGGACGCAATCGCAAGGGGATAAAATCCTCCAGTCGATGTCTTCGTTACAGGGGTGTGTAGTCTACTCATAACAATGGCCCATGCAAATAAAGGTGCGTCGATTCTTTGAGATCACTCGAGATGTTGATCGTGCGTTTCATAGACTGACGAGTCTTGCTAATCACGGATCCGTGCGAACGGAAAGATGATTATTAAGTGGAAACAGACCGCGTGCATGTAGAAAGTAAGTAGGGATAAGTGCACTGAATGTCCTAATATTTGTCACGAAAATGTAATCGAATTTTCAAATTTTCAAAAAGTATAAATCAAGTCCTAAAACTTGTTACGATAATGCAATTAAAACAACATTTTTGAGATCATGCAAGTAAGGATGATTGCGTGGAATTTTTAATTAATGCATCGATTCTTTGAAATCAACCGAGATGTCAATCGTGCATTTCATTGACCCACGAGTCTTGCTAATCACGGATCCGCGCGAAAGGAAAGAGATCGTGTGCATATAGAAAGTAGGTAGGGATAAATGCACTAAAAGTCCTAATATTTTTCGTGAAAATGTAATCGAATCTTAAAATTTTCAAAAAGCACAAATCAAGTCCTAAAACTTATTACGAGAATGCAATTAAATCAACATTTTTTTCAAAAGTGCAATTGAATCTTAAAACTTTCAAAGAGTGTAAATAAAGAAAGGACAATGTTGAATCAATTTAATAGATTTTATGACCTAGTTGCACATTTTGAAAGTTTTAAAACTCGATTACATGGTGGTGACAAGTTTTAAAATTTCAAATACATTTATCCCTAAATCTCATTTGTCAAGTGATGTAAAACAACCACTATGATTTGCTTAAAGAGGGAGATGGGAGTTTCAAATCTTCACATTTTCAAGAGAGATTGAGATGGTAACGATTTAATTTCAATTATGCATTTCTACTTTCAAGATTAAAGTTTAAAAATAAAATTAAATTAAAAATAAAATAGAATCGACATAAAACAAGCGAGATGTGGGACGGTATTTCATAAAAATTGATGGGGGGTTATCCCGAAATTCTCATCGGATGCTGTCCCGTCTGACCATTAATTGCCGAAACTGAACACCAAATATCCACCAATTCAGGAAATTAGGATGTTTCGATTTTCTCATGGACATGGACAAGGACATGTACAATACCAAGATCAGGTTAGAAAAATGCAGGTGCCAGTGTACGGAACATGGCCATGTACATCCCCCGCAGCGCTATAGGCCACTTGCATCGTGGGATAGGTTCGTTCGTGGCTGCTCGGGATAGCCTTCGTCTCTCTGACACGAACACATGGTCGGACACGATTTCTAATGCTGTCTTTCCTCCTCAACAAATCGGTTTTTCTCTTTCTTCCTTCCTTCATTTTCGCAGAGCCAAATCGTCTTCATGTGGGATGTCATCTCAGTAAACGTAACCGCGAGCATGTTCAGTTTCAGACATCGTGAAATTATGTTCCCATATAAATATAATATATGCACGTTTCAGTTTGCTTCTTACATATCAGAATTCACTCCCCTAAAAAATAAAAGAGAGAAAGAGAGAAAGCAGATTCCGCAATGGAGATTCCCGATATTTGCTCCAGGTTGTGCGCTGAGCCAGAAGGAATCGCTAAAGCCTGACCTCACCTGATCTAGGCGCCCTTTTCATTGGATTTCTTTGCATTAACTTATATTGATCCCAAAATATAATGGCATCCACTACAAACGTGTTAGTAACCATTATATTTTCAAGAACGGTTTCTATTTAAAAATTTTTTTCTAATTTTTTTTCTGAACGAATTTATGAGTATCATAAAATTTCTATTCTTGAAATAAAAGTAAATTTTGTACTACCCTCAAATTCTTTCGTGACTTAGAATTTTTTTAATTTTTAATAATTTTATCACATTTTTCTCTTTTTCTCTTTTTGTCCTTTAGCCAACTAGACAAGGGCTGGTGGCCTTGTCGGCCTCCAATGAGGCTCATTGGCCAAGGATCGCCGGTGACTAGGCAAGGCTTGACTTTGCTCAAATCCAACGAGGCCGTCAACCGGCCAAAGGAAGAAGAAGAAAAAGGAAAGGAAAATAAAAAAAAAATGCTTGATTTTAGAGTTGTACCAAGAAACAAAGAAACAATTTTTTTAATACTTGATTTTGCTCCAAATTTATTCTCAAAAATAAAAAAGTTACCGAACATTTTTTTTTTTCCAAAGGAACAAAAGAATAGAAGGCTTGTTACCAATGGCCTATCTAGTAACCTCCATTATGTTCCCAAGAATGATTTTTACTTTGAAATAGAATTCTCTGATTTTGTTCCTCGAACAAGTTTCAAAGTATTCAAATGCGTTTGTTAATTGTATACAAATTTTATTCCGAGAATAAAAAAAGAATATGAATGAATTTGGTAGAATCCTCACACTTTTTTATAACATTGAATTTCTTTTAAATTTTTTAATAATTTTTCACGATTTTTATTATTTTTTCTTTCTCTTATTCTTCCTCCTCTATTCGGTCACAAGGCCTTGGCAATGCCCGGTAACCGGCCAAAGACAAGAGTCGATGAGGTCGACCTTGCCATGGCTAGGCAAAACCTTGCCGCCACAAGATTGAGCATCATCGAGGATCAACAAGGCCATCAAACTTTGTCCTTGGCCAGTTGTCAAATATTGTCTCTAGCCAGTGGTCGAGCTCGACGACTAGCTAGAGTAGAAAGAAGAAGAAAAGAAAAAAAAAAATGCTTGATTAGAATTATTCCCAAGAACAAAAAGGCAGTTGTATCTACTTCTTCATTTTATTCCAAATTTAATATGAGTAATAAAAAAATTAGCTAACATTACCAAATAAATTTTTATTCAAGAGAATCAAACTCTAAATATCAACCCTTTTTCATGAAAGAAAATTGTATTCATAGTTCAAAATGACATGCAAAAATCACATCAATTTAAGAGCAAAACAAAGCCTGAAGTATTACTAAACAAAACCAAATCCCAAAAAAATATGATCAAGAGTGCATCATCAAGATCAAGCAAGCGTTCAACGTATAGGAACATATATATCAAGCAAAATAATCATCGTCGATCATTGGATATTGTATTTTCATTAATGACAAGCGCAAGTCAAGAGTTCCATCGAGTTATTGGATTTTGTATATCCATTAGTGATAAACACATGCCTATAATTCCCTCTCCATTAACAAATGGCATTACTAGTTAGCGCTGTGTATCTAAATTCGACTTCCTTTGTACCATTGTCTTATGGAGATAACTAAAATAAAATATGGCAGATCTCCCACCCTCACCAAAGGCGGACGACTTGTAAGGTATCATATCCCGGAAGCATATCTACTGAACCCCAAAAGAATATCAACCGTTCATATGGAGAATTTTGCATGAAACCATGCTCATTAAACCATTCCGATTATATAATCTGTGATGGCTCAAAGCTTATACAGGAAATTCCGTTTTTGAGGTGAACCTTTTGCTCTTCTTCTTCAATTCGACGATAATGAAACACAATAAGCATAATAAGAAAGGGCTTTGCTAGCATTACTTTTAAGATAAACAATTTGCTTATTGTGAACTACAAATTCTTGAGCGGACTTTACAACAATTTATAATTATTTACAATTTGATTTTTTTGTAGTTTTTTGTAGTTTAAATATTGTTGTCCAATCATTTATCTACAATAAATGCTTGTACATTTTAAGGAGCCTAGCATGTTAATTTCAAATTCAAATGGCGTTTGGATTCATGGAGCGAGAGTGCAAAAAAGGTTTCTTATTAATTATACTAGATTTACATGAATTACGAATCGGGTGAGGCATAATTAAAATATTCGCATTCGATGTATAAATATTCTCAAAATTGTCAAAATTCAGGCGCGTGGTACGGTAGAGAAGAAAATTTTTCGAGAAAAATTACGGGACTCGTATATAAATAAATTATTTCAAACTTCCATCGAGTCTAGCGAATCCTATCACGACACGAGCGATGTCCGGATGAAAAAAGAATCCTTAAAAAATTCAAAAGGAGCTGAAATTCAGCTGCGACAGAAAAAAAAGAAATTAATTTAATCGAACGATATAAATGAATAATAAAAAATAATACTCACCCATCCCTTTCCAATAAATAAATAAATAAAAATTAAAAAACATCATATATACCGCACTCCCTCCTTTCCTTCTCCCTGCGTTTCTAGACTCTGGCGCTCACTTCTTTTGAAGTCTCTCCTCTCTCTCTCTCTCTCTCTCTCTCTCTAAAAGCTCCAGTTTCTAGAGATAGAGAGAGAAACCGGAAAGCAGAGAGGCGAGCTGCGCGTAGCATTACTGATGCTGCAGAGGAAGCGTGAGTTGCCGGTGCTCGGAGGAGCTCCTCTGGCGGCGGGGGCGGCGGCATCCCGGCCCGCGATGCCGGCGTTCACCGGGAGGCAGGTGGTCCCCGTCGACTACGCCGCGGAGGTCTCGCAGCGCCTCCTGGAGGCCACCCTCGGCGGCGACGCGGAGTCGGTGGCCGAGTGCCTCGCCGACCCGCTTGTCGACGTCAACTACGTCGGGGCGGTGAGCCTGAAGACCAGGAAGGCCGACGTCGTCCTGCGGGGCGAGTCCGCCGCCGAGGTCCGGGTGGAGTACGAGGAGTTCAGGACGGACGTCACGGCTCTGTTCCTCGCCGTCCACGTCGGCAATGTGGCCCTGGTGAAGAAGCTCCTGGTAACGCTTTACGCCCTTCCCTCCCGTTCTTTCTTTATTTTTCAAAATCTCGGCAGCGCACGAACCAGATTCGAGCATTTTCCATCAAAATCCGTGCCCCATTCTCCATTCTCGTGAGCTCGTACTCCTTGAAATAAGTGAGACTCTCGGTTCGAACTTCAAACTGCGACGCTGTTTTGATTTCCTTGGCTTACATCTTCACGCGACACGTTTCTCATCTTCCGACAAATTGCTTTCCTTTTCCGGTTGCATGGTGGATTTAGCTCCGCTAGGCTTGTCTCCTCCCTTGAATCCTCTCTTTTTGTTTTCGAGCGGATGTTGCTTCGGAGCTTGCGAGCCTGAGCTGAAGCCGTTGGCTTCGTGCAATTTTGAAATGTTCTGCAAAATTCGGTCCGATTTTTCCTTTTTTGGTTTTTTCCTTCTCTGGTATTGACTTTTGTTAATTTCCATGGGACTCGAACTGAAGATAGCACGGATTCAAACGCGCTCGATTTCAAATCCCCATTCGAATCCGTTACATTTCGATTTGCGAGTCAACGTACCGATTTTCTTAGACACGGGATGCGACATTTGTTGAGAAATTATCCTCTTAGAAATCGCACTAACTACCAATTTTATTTTATTTTATTTTTTTTGCTGGAAAAGCAAAGGCGGGCACCATGTTTGAAATCCAGGTTCTTAATTATTACGAGTAGCTGTTCTACGTCGCTTTGTGCTTTTTCCCTCTTTGGTCCCAAAGATAAAAGTCGGGTTTTTTTTTTTTTCTTTTTTGGGGTCATGGAACAGAAATTAGGAAATTCTTTTGGCGTTTCTAAAGTGCAGATTCGAATTTGATTCCTCATATTGGGATTTCTTTGTCGGCATAGATAGAGGAGAAGGCGTTCACCATTTCTCTGTATCTTTATGAAGACAGGTCGGATGTTTTACCGCATAAAACTTGCTTAGATACACGTGCTGTAAAATCTGGGAAGCAGATAGAATCTGCCAAGTTGCTATGTGTTCCAGTAATATGCAATTTGCTTCTGCCCAGCCGACGATCCTGAAGCACGCGACAAACTGCATAGGCACAATGACTCACCTTTCAATGATCTTTTTTATGCACTGTTGATGATACTTCCAAGGTTTCTTGTCCATCACATCAGTTTTTTTTTTTTTTTTTCTCCTGAGCTATCCTGGTGTCGCCATTATTTGTAAAAGGGGAAGAATCCAAAACTTCCGTACTGGGCCTCTGCTCTTTTCCTCGATCCATCAACATCTCAGGCGAATACAAGCTATAAAAGAAAAAACAAACAAGTAAACAACAGTAGAAGTCCACCTCCTTGGGTCTTTGCGCTATCTTTGTGAGTTAACATCTAGCTGTTACCATCTATCGCAGAGTGTAGGAGCTGATGTGAACCAGAATCTCTTCAAGGGTTGTGCAACCACCGCGGCAGTACGGGAGGGCCACGTTGAGATTCTGGAGATCTTATTGAAAGCTGGGGCCACCCAGTCAGCCTGCGAGGAGGCACTGTTGGAAGGGAGCTGTCATGGACGTGCCAGGCTTGTAGAGCTCTTGATGGGCTCTGATCTTATTCGGCCTCATGTCGCAGTGCATGCTCTTGTGACCGCTGCCTGCAGGGGGTTTACTGATGTAGTGGACACTCTCATTAAGGTAATGTTTTTATTAAATGATATCGTCTGGTTTATCTCCGAATAGAAAAATGACGACTTGTAGAATATTGACAATAGGTAAATTATATTAATTTGAGCAACAGTCTGGGTGTTCTGGAGAACATAATGTCTGTAAAGTCAAGGCACATCGAGTCCCCTACTAGTAGTTTTCATGTTCTGCCAGCTAAGGCAATGGTCTAGAAAGACTTATGTGACTGATCCTGCGTACTGGAAAAAGATACAATGGCGTTGTGTTAGCTAGCCTACGCTTGATTACCCTTTGCTAAGGGCTGGCCCTTCTTTGGAATAGAATGGCAGATAGACATATATCCAATGATGCTTTTACATTGGCGCCTTTTTTATTTTTGGGTCGAATTTTACAGTGGCTTCTGTTTAGAATTTTTCTATACTCTGCTATTAATTTGTTACTGTGACTGAGACGGTTGAACTTTTAATAGTGTGGAGTGGATCCAAGTGCATCTGATCGATTTCTTCTCAAGTCATCCAAGCCGTCTCTGCATATAAACATTGACTGCACTGCTCTTGTTGCTGCTGTTGTTAGTCGCCAGGTCACTGCTGTCCATCTGCTATTACAGGTAAGCCAAGTTTCAGTTCATGTAGGACATATATTGGCGTGACCCTCAAATGCATCCTTTTATTTCCAATTGCCTGAGAATTAGTTAGTATCCATATCTTGAGGTTTTATCAAAGAAAGTGTTCTTCATTGTCATCTACTGCGTGACATAATGTGGTCACATTAACAGGCTGGTGTAAGAACGGATGTCAATGTAAGACTGGGAGCGTGGTCATGGGACATAGCTTCTGAAGAAGAGTTTCGAGTTGGTGCTGGACTAGCTGAGCCTTATCCCATCACCTGGTGTGCAGTGGAGTATTTTGAAGCTAGTGGTGCTATCCTGCGCATGCTTCTCCAGCACATACCCCCTAATAAGAATCATCATGGAAGAACTCTCCTCCATCATGCCATCTTGTGCAGCAACTCAGGGGCTGTACATGTGCTCCTGAAATCGGGTGCTGACAAAGAAACTGCCATTGTTACAGCTGCTAAAACTGGCATCCGTCCAGTACACATGGCTGCCCGTCTTGGTCTTTCAACAATTCTCCAATGCTTAATTGACTTTGGCTGTGACTTGAACTCCAGGACTGCTTCTGGTGACACGGCTCTGATGATCTGTGCAAAATATAAGCACAGAGAGTGTCTCAAAATACTGGCTATGGCTGGTGCGGATTTTGGCCTTACCAATATATTTGGTCAGTCTGCAACTTCAATTGCCGGATCAAACCGGTGGTCCCTCGGGTTTCAACAAGCAGTAGTAGATGTGATCCAAGCTGGAAAGATTCCTTATTCCAGCAATCACACTATTTTCCACCCACTGCTATTAGCAGCCCAAGCTGGTGATACCGAGGCCTTAAAAACTCTCATTGGTTCTGAAGCCATCAACCTTGACTACCAAGATGAAAATGGCTTTTCAGCTGTCATGATTGCTGCTCTCAAAGGCCATGTGGAAGCATTCGGTCTACTGGTCTACGCTGGGGCAGATGTTAAGCTATTCAACAAAGCTGGTGAAACTGCAATTACCATATCTAAACTGAACCCAAACAGGGACTTGTTTGAGAAGGTCATGCTGGATTTTGCACTTGAAAAGGGCAGCTGCAGTGCGTGGGGATTTTACGCTTTACATTTTGCAGCTCGGCATGGAGATCTTGATGCAGTCAAACTACTGGTGAGCAGAGGCTACGACGTCAACGTCCCAGATGGGGATGGGTACACTCCTCTGATGTTGGCTGCAAGGGAAGGCCACATGTCCATGTGCCAGCTTTTGATATCAAGTGGGTCACGTTGTGATTTCAAGAACTCCAGAGGCGAAACCGCCCTCTCAGTCGCAAGGAAAAATGGTGGCATCGTAAATGCCACGGTCAATGTGATTCTAGATGAGCTTGCCCGTAATGTTGTTTTGGGCGGTGCTCGAGTATGGAAACACACCAAAGGAGGAAGAGGAATTCCACACCAGAAAGATGTGAGGGTGGTCAGAAACTCCGGAGTGCTAAGGTGGGGGAAATCAAGCCGCAGAAATGTAATGTGCCGAGAGGTTGAGGTCGGGCCGAGCCCAGCCTTTCAGAAAAATAGGCTGAGGAAGGGTGGTGCCAATGATCCTGGGATTTTCAGGGTGGTGACCACCGAGAACAAGGAGGTTCACTTCGTTTGTGAGGGTGGAACAGAGGAGGCTGAACTTTGGGTCCGAGGTATAAAGCTTGTTACCAGAGACAATGCTTTTGGCAAATAGAGAGCACCGTGACTCTCTGCATTACTTTGATGTACAGATTTTTAGGATATGAGCTTGATGCAATCCAGATTCAGATTGCAGTGGTTGTAAATGCTTGCCTATCTTGTGTAATGCATTAGAAACTTATGAATAATTTCCCATTAGAAGGGCTCCATTTTGGTAGTGCTTTCATCTACGGCCTCTCACCGCTAAATGCAATGTCAATGAATGCTTAAAGCTCCACTACTACAGTAGACAGTGAGAAATAAGTAGGCTTACTCTTAGAAGTGTCATCAAGCCAAAAACAGATCCGCCCAACAATATATCTCGACGGTCAGTTCTGTCCGTACGTTTGAATATGACAACAACAAAATTCCAAATCGATCAGAGGAACAATTTGTACGTAATTTTTGGTGACTGCTCTTCAAACGAGCTCTTGAATCCTATTACAAATTGCTAACAGCAACAATTTAGCCTGAAATTATCTCCTTTTCCTTCGCTTTACACATCTCCTCGGCTGATTTAATGAATTTCTTAGTCAACTCATCTACCTGCGGAGGAAAAGAAAAGGAGGAGATAAGATGATCACTTGACTCACTCAATAGATGATGAGCCTGTTACTCACCTCTTTCTCCAATTTCTTTGCATTGTCCTTGGGGAAGCTGGAACCGGCTTTCTTTATTGTATCCAATGCCTGCACAGTTTTGTGAAAGAGCATAAGCTAACTGCAACTGCAGGCTACAAAAACACCTGGACTCTCTCAAGCTACAGTGCCATTTACAGTGAGTGTGTTGCGTGGGCAAGTCATAAGCGCACCTTTTGCAAACACGCCCCATCAAATCATTGCTTTTATTTTTCTATAGATAGAAGGTTCAATATATAACACTCAGTTCCTTCTATCAAATGGTCTTGGAAGCCAATTTGTAACATGACCATATTGGGAACTACAACATGTAAAATTATCGCCCGACACCTTTGAAAATTTGCAAGCAACCATTCTTTCAAATTACCCTCAATGCTGTTGCACAAGAACTTAGTATGCCAAAACAAACAGCACCTCAACTTCCTAGATGTAAGCAACTTACCAAATTCCATTCTGAGAATAATGTTTCAACTTGAGTACTTCCACAACAATCCATGCACCTTGAATTACACTAAAAGAGTATGTTCCCAATGCTGAACTTTATATTGCCCCAGTCATCACCATGACTTTGTTTATGTGAACAGTAGTCATTTTAGAGCTCCCATTCCCTTGTGAAAATAATGATCTAACTCCTATGAAGTATCATCTTAAGATCGGGTGATAATGGCCTTTTTCAAAGCAAAAGCACAAGAATAAAGCAAATATGAATAGACTGTATTCCAAGCAGATCAGAGGCTTGCATTATCCAAAAACACAATGGAGTGGAGACTTCGTGTTATACATATATCGAGGATATCATTTTTGATGTATTGTGATTCACCATCACAATTTCTTGTCTTTGTAATCAATCACGACAATGACTATTCCTCCACAACATGCACTTCATAGTCTAATCCTTGATATAAGGATCCAAGAAAATACCTTCTGGCGAGCCCTTCTTATACTCTGTTTAACATCTTCACAAGACTTGGCAACCACCTTGTTCATTGCCTGTCCAGAGCAAAACATCATCACGGACAGGAAGGAGAAACAGAAATTAACCGGAACAAAGACTAGCAACATCCTACCTGCATATGCTCCTTTGTCAACCTAACCACACAACAGCGACAAGTCAATACATTAAACTTGGCATACCAAAAATACTGATGACTTACAGATAGAGAGAAACCTCATAATATGCATCGACATAAGTTTTCGATTCCAAATAAGCTAAACACAGAACAGGGCTTACGGAGGAATATTGGCAATCAGACGCTGACCGTCAACCTGAGGATTTAATCCTAAAGGAGAAGAAACAATGGCTTTCTCTAATTCCTTCACTGTCTGCAGGAGAGGCAGGGATAATCCATTAGCCGAACAAATGCATAAAGCACCAGTTGCAGTCGCACGGATATGAAAGAAACCCTAAACAAATGCAATGGCACAAAAAGTACAGATACGCAGACAAAGGAAACAGGCTAATTGCATTGAGGGAATAGAAGCTAATTACATTTGGATCATAAGGATTGATCGACAGCGTCTTCGGATCAACCACCGACACGACGGCTAACCTATTCAGAGGCATCTTTACACCACTAGTCTCCACTATAATGTGATCGAGCATCCCTGGGCAAAACCATCACACGGGGTTAATCAACCACTGGAAAAGGGCAGCATGAAATGAACGATCGCATCGAACCCAGCAAAACCAACCTGCAGAGGCCCTGCCAGTCCTAAGTTTCGCCAATTCGCGCGACAACGCCACCACGGCGGCATCCATTTGGGACTTGGCGGCTTCCTTGACGCTGGGCCCAATGTCCGTCACGACGTCGACCGAACCAGCAGCCGAATCATCCTCTGAAAAGCACGCGAACCAAACACAAACCATGAACACACTCGCGGTGACGACGCTAGTTGGCCAGCTCAGACGCCATTTGCTATTCGATGCGTCGAAGAGAGAGATGGAGTTTTACTTGATTTTTTGCCTTTGGCGAAGCCCCTGGCGTGCAATCCGAGGAATTCGGCGGGGGCGAGGGACGGAGGTCCGATCCGGGGAGCGGGATCGGACGGGACGCCGCCGGAGCGAGCGACGCGAGGGAAGTCGCGGCTGGGGAGGTCGATGCACCGGCGGAGGAGGATGCTCCGACATGAAACCGCGCGTCGCAGCAAGGACGCGGCCATCGTCGTTCTATCGGAAGGCGGGGTCGCAGGAAGCTGGGTTAGGGTTTTAGCGGAAATGGTCAAACCCCTGCTTCATCGTCTTCGTCTTCTCCGCGGAGGGGAGGTTCAAATCCCCCGCCGAGCAAAACTAAGAATGAAAATGGGAATTGAGTACGAAACGGTGCCGTTAATAATGGAAAATGGGATTTGGTGGATACTGTTCCACCGAATAAAATGTTTAAGTAGACTTGAGAGTTTTAAATTACGAGATTTAAAATAATGGATATTATTATCCGGCCAAAGAAATTTTTTTAAGAAAAATTGTTCCCAAATAAAATAAACTCGATAGCTTGAAAAGGAGATTTTACGTGGAATTGGATTGAACTTTCTTTAACTTTAGCTTTTGACTCGTGTGACCCCAAGATTGATCTTATAATGTCTTAGGTCATTGCATATGTATATTTTTTTTTTTGGTAAGGTAAGTATTACGGTCATTGCATATTTTCATCTATGAGATTCAAATTAATGGGGTAAGTTTGCAAATGATATTTGCTGCTCAGTTTCAAAATAAATCATATCAAAATCAGATATGCATGTACATAAATCAAATGAAGAAGGGTTAGCACAACAAAAAATCATAAATTACGCTTATTGGGACGCAAATAACCCGAATTTTTAAACTTGCCCACTATGACTTTTATATCCTAATCTTTTTTTCGTGTCATGAAAAACTTTATATGGCACATATGTATAAATTTGGGGTTGTTCCGCTTGACATAAAAAAAATTGAGTATATTTATGTTGCATTTGACAAGTTTTTGATTTTTTGTAAACAAAAAAGTCGTAGGTATTATTGTCAAAATGAATATAGTTTTGCGGAATTTTTTTATTCATGGTATTTGCACGATGAAAAATTACAACAAAGAAAGTACGAAATTGATATGACCAAAAGAAAATACAATCGGACTCGCGAGCATTTAGTGCTCACGATCTCTCTCTTTTATCTGGTTGAGAATCAAATGCTGTGATCTTGAGGTTCCTATGATTGAAGTATTGTGTTCAATCCAAGAAGAGTGTTTTCAAAACATTTTTAGAGATAGGTGATGTAGTAAATATATCAAGTTCTAAATTATTACTGACATAAATGTCGCTAGTTAGTAGATGGGGATACGTAATCTTCATTCTTAAATTAAAAAGGCAATCAACGATTATAATGAGAGGTACAATCTCAAAAGTCTAAATCATTACACGTTTGATCATAAACCGTTGGTCTTGATACTTGCATGCTCAAAACCTTATGTGCTTCAAAAGCTAGTTTATGTTGATATTATTATTCTTAAACGAGATGTCTCTTTTAGTTTCTCAACCTAAATTATCTTAAATGAGATGATGGTAATAGCTAAATTAATTGAGTTTATGGCTATTGCCATCATTTGCCATATGGGTGTTAAAAGGCTCTGGGCGACCCTACCCGACCCAACCTTAAACTTAAGGTATTTTCGGATCGAGTCAAAATATTATCAAAGTATGTAGTTGATATCATTTAAAGTCGGGTCGAAATGGGTTGGGTCGAGTAGGGTTGGCCTGGGTTTTTTTGATAAATGTAATGTATTCTTAGAGTTTTGTCAAAAAAATATATGAATACCCAATCCGACCCGACCTTTTTTTTCTTTTTCTTTTTTCAGGTCAAATGCGGTTTGGGTCGGGTCAAAGTGTAACCCTTTGCGATTGGGATCGGGTCTAGTAACATAAAAACCCGACCCAACCCATTGACACCTGTATATAATTACCACTTGTCATTCGTCACTATCTAAATGTAGTTAGCTAATAGTTAAAGAATTAGTTTGGCTGGGGGAAAAAACACGATCTACTTTTGAACGAGGAAATCGTTTATAGTTTGAGACTATAACTGGCGTCATTGGACCAATGGCCACGTATAACACGCGTTGAGTCTAGTTTTATTTTTTTATTTTTCAAAGCGAAAAACAGCATATACTTAAAATGATTTCGGGGTGAAATAAAAAAAATCGTCTTCACTTATTACAATCATATATTAGAAAGTAAGTAGCTTTCAAGAATTATATTTCGAACGAAGACCCGGTACTCCATGAAATTAGAAACACACATATTCAAATGCAACACAAATAAACTCATTTTCAAAAAAAATAAAAAATCCGTTGATTCGTTTTTCTCAAAATTATTTTTAATAGAAAATTTAATAAAAAAAAAATCGAAAACATTTTCGCAATCGTTTTAAAGCAAAATGCATACCAAGGATCAGGGCCAATCCAGATGAGATGGGCCAGAGATTCTGCAGCAAGCGCAAAGGCCTTCTCTCAGCTCACCGAGCCCGACGTTCGATCGACTCGGCCGATTCCAACCCGAGTCACGCCCGAGTCGATGCCCTCCCCCCACCTCCGCCCTCGAGTGCCTCCCTTCCGTTCCTCCGATTCTTCACCAGGGGAACAGAGGAGGGACTGAGGTCCGAACTTTAGACTAGAGGCGAAGCATGGGATCGCTGGAGAACCTAGTGACCCAAATCCAAGGGCTCTCCGGCAGCATCGAGGACATCGCTCACCTGCACAACATCCTGAGGCTCGCCGACGAGTCGCTCCACTCCGAGTCGAGCGCGCTCAGCGCCGTCCTCGACCAGGTCGATCCGGCCAAGCACTCCCTCGGCTACCTCTACATCCTGTGAGTCTCGCTTCGCTCTCTCTCTCTCTCTCTCTCCTCCTCCTCCGCCGTTTGTCCTCGACACGATTGCGATTTCGTCGAGCTTCGCTGCGTTAAAGCTGGCTAGGGTTTCGTCGCGCGCGTGCTTAGAATTTGGGACGATGTGTCGATTGGGATTTGCTTGCGCGACGTGTTTTGTTGTGCAGTTTATTAGTTAGCGATTAGGGATCGGATGGCGATGTATTTAGGAAATCAATATGAACTACGAGCGGTGTCTGCTATTGCGAAGATGGCACTTATGAATTTGAAAGTATTGTGTTTCTGTAGAGGTACTGAAGATGGGAGAAGAGCGGAGATTAACGTGGCATTTGTCGTAAACTGTGCTGATTTAAGCACACATATTGAGCATTGTGTTTCTTGTATTGCTACTCATATGATTGTCGTGTCATGTATTTTCTGAATATGCAACAGAGAGGCTTTCACGTCTGGTCCAGTTTCGAAAGAGCAAGCCCTTACCCTTGTTCCGATTCTCGCCAGATTTATCAATTGCTGCGATGCACAGCAGATTCGTTTGGCACATGATAAATGTACCCATCTATACCTCAAAGCAAACTGTGATTCGCCTTTTATTGTTAAACATCGCATGCTAACTCACAGCATTGGTTCTTCTTATTGAGCTCGCAGTTGTCTCTGTCTGCAAAAGGTTCAAGGATCATGTTTTGTTGATTGAATCCCCACTGCGTGGTGTTTCTCCGATGAGAACAGCTGTCCGAAAGCTCCAGACTACCTCTGAACATTTGACTACCATACACCCAGATTTTCTTCTTCTTTGTTTATTGTCCAAGAGCTATAAAATCGGTCTATCCGTTTTGGAGGATGATATATTTGATGTTGATCAGCCAAGGGACCTTTTCTTATACTGTTATTATGGGTGAGCTTTGCTTGTATGTTTATCTATTTTTCTCCAGTGTACCTTTGTACATTTGTAATCAGGTAATGTGCATTAAGTCCATGATCTAGCTCAAAGGGTGGATGCTTGAAGTATAAACTGGGGTGCCAGGTTTAATAATACTATTGCCAGTTTTTGTTGGTCTGTTAAATTTTCTTCTGAATTATTGGATAAAATTTTTAATTGTGCTAGAAAAAAAGGTGTCTGTAATATCTGGTATGGTAGAATGTAGCTGGGTTGTCTAAGCTTGTACTTTAGCCTCGATGGGTAAGAAATGGCACTTGAGGCGTGTTCAGGAAATATTTTTAACAGCAAAGACATAATTAAGCATCATCCCATGAAGTGGGGCTGGTCATATTGTCTGCCACACAAACCAAAAAAGAACTTTTGAACAGGATTAATTTCTTCGATTCTCAAATTTCCAATGTGAAGTGAGCCTCCAATGAGAATATTATCTGATTTTGTGCATATTGACTATTTGCAGAAAGTTTGAACAGGATCAGCTTTCTTTATCATAGAATGTTCAATTTGAAGCGATGAAATCTGATGTTTTAGCTGCGTCACAAAAACAAGTGGGTGGTTATTTTGCCCAGTCCCACGGGATGGTTTTATTGGCTTAAGAAGAATCAGGCTTGAATATTCGTCCATTGTTTGTTTACATGAAAAGTATTTTCTCTTGATTCATTGCTCTTTTTGTTTGTGAAAATGAGCTTTTAAATGTTTCGGCATTGATAATTGTATCCTTTCATATTTTGTCTGCAATTGGTTTTTAACTTGGTCTTGTGTTTTTAGTTATTTTAATTTGATTAATATTTACTTTGGTTGTAGGGGTATGATATGCATAGGTCAAAAGCGTTTTCGAAAAGCATTGGAGCTTCTGCACAATGTAACTTATACATCTACATGCATCTACTGAAATATTGTGAATTATTGTGCAGTTCTATGTTATGACCACTTTCTTCCATTGTCATCTCACATTCCAGGTGGTTACTGCTCCAATGAACGTAATCAATGCTATTGCGATTGAAGCCTATAAAAAGTACATACTGGTTTCACTAATACATTATGGGCAGGTACTTATTCTGTTAAATGTGCACTTAGATCCCACGCAAATTTGTTTTTACTGATAACTGAAACATTTTAATTTTCTACTTTTTTCTCTTGATGATACAAACTTTTTCTTTCCTTGATACTGTGCTGGTTTGGTTTGGAGACAACTTATATACTTGCTGAAATCTTCTTTTTCGAGAATGATGGATATCTTGCACTTTTCTTCACAGTTCTCAACTAGTCTTCCCAAGTATGCTTCTTCAGCAGCTCAAAGGAACTTAAAAAACTTCTGCCAGGTATGTCAGATTCTGTAAAGCATCTATTACTAGCATAGATTGGGTCCCACGGATGTTGGTGGTTTATGTTGCATGTGAGCAATAAAGTTGAGATTAAGCTACATCTATAGCTGTGTATATTCTTGTCCTATTTCCAAGGATAGTTATTATATGAATTAAATGTTTATTGTATGATGATTTCCATTCTTACCAGTTCAAGTCCAAACTAACTTTTGTGCATAGTGGTAATTGTGAAGGCTTAATTGAACACATCTGTGTGAGTATCACGTTGTAGAATTTCTAGTCTGTTTTGAAAGGATTAATGTTTATGTTTGGTTTGGTTATTGTTCACAGACATGACTTCTAATAGGATATCTGACCTGGTGGTTTCAACATTATTTGTAAAGTTTAATAGTTGTTGTATTTGGTATCTGTTGAACAGTTGAACTAGTGTTTTCAAACTGTATGACTGTGTTGCCTTGAAAGTTGCTTTACGCCTACACCTACTGCTTAGGAAAGAGATTTGAGTGGCATATTCATGCTGTCAAGAGTGATCTATATGTTTTCAATCGCATGACCGCAGAAGCACAATTAGAAATTGCTTGTTTCTAGTAACAATATCGGGCATTTAATTTTAATGAGCAGCTGAACAGAAATTTAAAGCAGAAGTCCCTGTAATTGGAAAAGCCAGAAGGTAAATTTCCCATCAAAACAGTTTGCTCTGCAGGCGTTTCCTTTCTATACTCACACGTGTGTTCTGTTTGTGCTGAAGGGCAACTGAACATTATCTTTCATTTGGTGATCCTGTACTTTTCCTTTTTCCTGTTCTCTTGAGGCATCTCTTTATTATTGTTCTGTTTGTTATTCTTTCCATGATGAACGTGGGATCTCTTGATTATTATTCTGTTTACCTTGTTTCTCCCTAATCAGCCCTATATAGAGTTAGCAACTACTTATAGCTCAGGGAAAATTGCGGAGTTGGAGGCATATGTTCTTACAAACAGGGAGAAATTTGATAATGTAAGTACTGAACATACCCCCCTTCTCTACTTGCCTCAACAGCTATTGCAATGCGTATGAAAAATGATTATGATTTCCTTTCAGGACAAAAACCTAGGTCTGGTTAAGCAAGTTGTATCTTCCATGTACAAGCATAACATCCAGAGGCTGACGCAAACATACTTGACTCTCTCACTTCAAGATATAGCCAACACAGTGCAATTGGGTAGCCCAAAGGAGGCAGAAATGCATGTTCTGCAAATGGTATTTAGAATAGTAGACCATTTATTTCCTTTTCTATTATTTAGGATATTGCTCTTAAAGCATCTCTAAATTAATAATAGCTTAATTTTTAGATTCAAGATGGTGAGATCTTTGCAACCATTAATCAGAAGGATGGAATGGTTAGGTTCTTGGAGGATCCTGAACAGTATAAAACCTGCCAGATGATTGAACACATCGACTCCTCAATCCAGAGGTACAGTTTTTTGGACAGTACATGCTGCCGTACTCTCTATTAGGGCTACATCATTTTTCCCGGATAGTCCAAAGTCAAATTTTGGTTTTTCCAATGGCCCTATGTTTCATTTGCTTGGGCTCTCATTTCCTGGTTATCATTTTGATCAACCATTGCCCAGGTCCATGTCTTAATGAGTAAAGTGTCAAAGCATGTTAAGTTGCACCTTCTATCCAGCAAAAATCTTGTTTTGCATTCTTAAGACCTTATTTATTGTTGGAGGTCCTCTTAAGTAACTGCAGGAGTTGTTGCCTTGGTAGCGGTCTAGGTTAACTCTCAGCCGTTGTTTTGTGTTGATTTTTATTTGATCTAGTTAGTTCTATTGCTGGACCACTAGTGTCATGGATATGATAAATTTTTTTTGTACTCTGCTCCTTTGGAGATGCTTGTGCAATTGTATGACCTATGGAAAGTCATAGGCTGCAAAGCAGAAGGTACTTATATCTGTAATTTGTCAGGATAATGACACTGTCCAGGAAACTGAATGCTATGGACGAGCAAATGTCATTTGATCCTCTATACCTAACCAAGGTAAGGACATGCTTTGAGATTTTGAGGCAAATTATTGTCGTTTCTGATAATTCTGTTTCCTCAGGTTGGGAGGGAGCGACAGAGATTTGACTTTGACGACTTCGATACAGTTCCCCAGAAATTTCCCATCTGAAGATTATGCATATGGGACAAAAATGTTTGATCCGTTGAAAAATCAGCCTCCCATTGTTCCACCGGCTCAATTTGCTTCTGATCGAGACAGAAGAAGCAAATATCTGTAATGAAAATTCTCTGAGTCATGACATTAGAAGCAAGTTGAGTTTTCTTCAGTGAAATTGTTCCCCAGTTTTGTTCTTTTTCAGTAATTATCAGGGTTATTACTTGGAACCACATGTGCTAATTAGGCCCCATTTGGTTGAAGAAAAGTTTTTTTGGAGTGTCTTCCGACTTTCCATGTGCAACATTGTGGTCGACAAAGGGCTTTTTCTCCTAGTTGACTAAAAATAAGCAAGAATGAGGAAAGGGTTGCTCTCGGCAGCTTGCTAAACGGGCTCAATCAAATGTGTTGGAGAGCGCTCGCTTAGGAATTCGTTTCCCTTCTGAAATCCCTCTTATCTCTATCCTTTTCGAATCTGCTCCTTATTCCTATAATTTTTCCCGTGCGTGCCATTGTTGCAAACCCCAGAAAATAGCTCGCTTTTACCCGATTCTTGAAGTTCGACGGAACAAGAGACCTGTTCGCAAACATTTGCCTAATGGTGAATGACTTGGAAACGGCATGCAGCGTGCACGTATAACTGCGACGGAGCCTTCGGTGTGTGAACCAATGGATGGACGGGAGCCTTTGGTGTGTGAACCAATGGATGGATCCGTGAGACGTTCTCGGAGCATGAAGCCGAGACTATTAGGAATTAGAAGTCAGACGGTGTTTGTTGATTTAAGGTATGGCTGCCAGAATAGTGGGCTCGATACTTCCTGCGTCTCGTGTGTCATCATCCGGTTCCATTCTCAGAATGGTCGGTCCATGGCCAAGGATTCTTGTGATCGAGGTCTATAAACTCCCATTATACCTCACAGAACAAAATGCCCGTGCCCACGTCATCCATCCACAAACTTACCCAGGCAGAACAGTAAGTCTTCAAATCTGATGACATGTGAAGTCGAACAATTGCGCCTGGCCATGGCAAATGGATATTCAAGATAAGGATATTGAACATCAAAATCGAAATCTTTGGCAAAAGAATTACCTTCCACATAAAGGCCAAAGTTTGGACGGTTTTCAAATACCCATCTCTACCAGCCAAAAAGGTCAAAAAAATAAAAAATACACAACTTCTCATATTACAGGGAGTCCCCATAGATGCTCTGGGACGTCTACAGGATGACAACCTCCAAAAGAATTGACAAGTTCATTGGTAATCATATGTATGAACAACAGACTAATGGTACCGCTACAAAGATGTACAACAAAATCATCCTCCTAGCAATCGTTGCCTCTTCTACAAACACCCAACTCGAGGAAAAAAAGTAAACAGTCTGTCTCTAATCATGTCATCATCCCAATGCAAAACCACTGAATTGTGGGATAATATTAATATGAAAAAAACAACATCAAAACCTTCTAGGATAAAGCAAATCAATTAACCTTGGTGCTCCTATCTTTACACAACATGTGCCATTCCTGTAGAACAGCTGCTTGAAGAGCCATGTGCTCGACTTCCTCTGCGGTCAACTTTGAGAGGGTTGCAGGTCCCTTAGGTTCTTCCTTCTCTGCATCTTTCTTCTTTTCCTTCTTTTCCTTCCTTTTCTCTTCATCCTCCTCTTCTTCCTCGTCTTCTTCCTCTTCATCGTCGGATTTTGGAGTCTTGGGAGGAGGCTGGGCTGCCTTTAACAAAGCTATCCTTTCCATCGAGATCCTAAGCTTCTCAGCAGCAGCCACTTTCACTTCATCTTCAGGCATATACTCAACACCCCCATCAGTAAGGTCATCCAACCAGCCTTGAAGATCCGATTCTATGACCTTTGTAATTGATGCATCAGAAGCTCGGACAACAAACTTGCACATCATAGTAGTTGTCTCATCGCCCAGGTCCACATTTCTGCTCACTTCACTGGCTCCAAAGATCATCAAGCCCAAAAAACCTCCATACCAAGTTTTTGCAGCGAAGCAAAGCTGTGCCAAATATCATAATAGTAACTTAACGTTAGAATACCTAGACAGTTGCAAGGGTTTCAGACAATACTGAGTGCAGAGGACATCACAACTTAATACCAACTTACCCAGAGGTCTAACAAAACTACAACAATCTCAATTGGCCACATATAGAGGCATTTTTCATCAATTTCCTATTACGATAATTCAAGATTTTCTACATGATTTTGGTCTCAAATTTACTACAGGATAATCAAGAATAAATATCAAAGGTGAATGGCATCTCTAAGGGCTAGAAGAGAACATAATTGCACACAATTTTAAACTACCAACCTGATGGCAATAGTTCCACACAGAGACAGAGACAGAGAGAGAGAGAGAGAGAGAGAGAGAGGCAAATAGTAAATACCAAGTCTAACATCCTACCTGAAAGCCTGCCACTGTGCGGATAATATGTGAGCAAACTCTGTGAAAAGGCTTGGAAGACAATGACTTTAGGCCACTCAAGAAAGGAGAAGCCCCATACTGCTGTGCAGCTGTAGCTTTAAATCCACTTCCCTCATAGGTATAAGTACCGGTCAACTCTACAATTGCTGGTAAACTAGGCCAGAGACGGAAGAATTCGACAGGTGAAATTTTATGAGGCAATAGAAGCTCTGTCAGTGGAATTTTGTAAGGCTGACACCTTAAAATTACAGGTTCACCTAGTTCTGGCCTTAGACTTCGCTTCTGCCTGACAATCTGTGGATCCTCTTCAGCATAATCACCATCATAATCACCAGCAGCACCACTTCCATAAAATGGGTAGTATAAAACTTGAACCCGTAGAGCACATCTCTCAAACTGAGAGACACCCACTGTGACACTACAGAGAACTGGATCCTGGGGATAGATCACCAATATTAGAGTAATAATCAATTTACGTTTACCGTCTGAGAGTGATTAATATCCCACTATGTACTTTATACAGCCACTTTTCTGGTTTTTGGATATGTTATATAGCCAATCATTTCACATGGGAACTCCTGAAATAGAAAATAGAACTGTTTTTGCAACTGAGGACATCTATACGACCAGGCTAAAAGACCAAGAAAGAGGACATTTTTTTTTTTTCAATATCTCTTCTACCATACCGGCAAGGCATAACTCTACCATAAAAATTCATGGAAGACTTAATCCAACAGAAACATTCTCCTGCTCATGGATTAACAATTATAGTTTCAAACACGTGCACTCTTTATATGGACCTAAAATAGGATAACAGGAACCACAACTGAACGGAACTAAAATATATGGATTATGAAAAGGGACCTGCGATACAAGATTGCGCAATTGCCGGACAGCCTGAGGAGACCCATCCATATAGTACAGCGCACCAGATAGTCCAACCCTAATGTCAACTCGGTTCAGTTCAAGTTCAGTTAAGTTCAACACCTGAAACAACTTCATAATATTAGCATGATATTCCTTCACAACCAGGATTATAGAACATTAAAAAATCAGGAACAGTGTGAAATTAATGAAAAGAATTGCATCAATTCTGAGGTCTTTCTATCTCCTAATAAAATTGAGGCTCATGTAACCCCATGTTACATATATACCAAGACAGCTGAACATAGGATTGCTCTCTATCTTCAGTAAGCGTGAGCAGAAACAAAATAAAGCATTGTAGTAACTTACCGGTCATCTAAATCAACAGAATTCAACAAAAAGAAAAAAAAATTCCACAGAATATAAAGTTGCAAAATTACACTGTCATGCAGTGACCCGGCAGAGAATGATAGTGGTTCCAAAAGCTACATTAATATGACTTGGAAGATGAGTTTGAGTTTCGGTTCTGCAGTAAGGGACCCTCACCCAATACCAGTGTGCTCACTATAGCCTCCATTTCAGGTGCTAGGAAGAGCACACTAGACTAATTAACAATGCTTCCTTGAGTAATTTATAACCACTGCTTCCATCTTTCATTCTTTTGCCTATGTAGGACAAATAACACGCTCTTATTGTGCTTAAAAAAGAATGCAATCGAACATTTACAGGAGTTATCATCTCACAGCACGTAGTGTGGCAAGCATATCTCAGGCACAAAATGCGCACCAATCAAAACCAAAATGCACCTTTAAATGTAAAGTGATCTTCCCATCACCCGAGTCTGCCAAATGATATGCTTCCACATAGCAAGGATCACTGCTTCCGGTCAAAGTAATTGCAGTTGGTGGAACCTTAAGTGAGGTAGAGTCAATTCCCTTGGTCAGCAGTAAGGTTAGTTCACTTGGTTGTGGCCTCCAAAGTTCCAAGATAGCCTTATGAACTAATCCTTCTAACTTTCGGTCCTGAGCAGCAGCAGCTTCGTAGAACTGAACAGTTAGCTTATGATGGCTAAATGGGTAATCACCTCTGGCTTCACTAACTCCAGCCCACCTGAAAGAGATACATATTTTATTCTAAATACGCACGATATAATTGATAAAAAAGAGAACAAAAGATCTGCGGCATTGAGCTAGTATTTTTTAAAAGGAATCAAAGATTGTCAACCAACCTATTGTCTGGATGGTTGGTGACATACTTAATTCTCTGTAATATCAAGCGGCATTGGTGCTTGTTCACAGAATCAGCCAAACTATTGTTTCTGAACTCTTCAAGCTCTTTAATTAGTAGCTGTCCAGCCCTGGCATTACGAGATCCCAACCTTTGAGCAGACAAAAGAACTGCCTGAACATCTTGAAGTCTATTTGATGCTTCCGCAGATGCATCCATGTTGAACATGAACAAGACCTTGTGGATGTTTGATATGATTATGTTAAGTGGATCCTCAGGATCATCAGCTAAAAGTGGATCCAAACCTTCCAAATCTATGTGTTCAGCAATGGCCCAAATAAGACGAGCACATATTCTGGAAGTATTCACCTGTAGTATAGATTGATATGTGAGATTTTCCTTTTGACAAATCTCTGGAAAGAGAGTAATAATAGATGAAATATTGCAAAGCAAAAACAAAACAGATCCACTTTACACAATGGTCAAGACTCTTTGCCAAGATAGGAGAATCACCACGTGAGTAATTTGTAAAATATGACCAGAATGCTGAAACTAAAATATGACTCTGTGTCAAGAATGTCAACCAATTTAAGACAATAGGCTCACTTTCTATCATGAGGCCAGTGAATGACCTGAAAGTAATAACAACACCGTCAAAATAAAGACTCTGAATAAACATGGTAAGCAGGGATGACACATGTGGTTGTGCCATGTCAAAGAGATTCCAGAACTTTGTGCCAAAAAAGAAAACTTGCTGGCCCTAGAAAGTTGACATCATGTAAGCCTCTCCATGTTACCGAACTTACAGACTCATTGTGGCAAACCTGGTTCACGTTACCATAGTTTCCCAATGTGTAGCATTTTGCCAGCCACTTTGGGTAGACAAATTTGCGTTTTTTGCCTTCATAATATATTCTAGCTTCATATAAGCCTCTAAGATAGCAGTAAAATGTGAAGCCTCTAAGATAGCAGTAAAATAACCTCTCTTTGGAAAGGTAAAAGCTAGGAAGACATATATGACTCCAATTTCTACTTTATGCCTCGTGAATAATTTTGACTTCTGAGCATTAAGTTCCACAACAGTCATATGAAAAAAGCACCCATTGCCTGCATTTAGCAATTTAGTTTTTTTATGCACTCAGGCAGTGCCAAACCATAAAGTAGAAGCCAAATGGAAAATTTAAAGTTAAAAACTCCCCCTGAGAAGCGAAAACTAAATCATCTGCAGGCAAGCTATTTTAAGAAATACACTATAAACAGAGTCATGATCTTCAGCCTGAAAAACATCCTGATAAGAAATTAATATTTAATTACCATGTTAGATTTTTAAGTCAAAGAAGTACATTTCCGAAACGGTGAACTTTACAATTCATATTTGAACTATCTATTGCAAGATCCTTCACACGTCTTTGGCCTCATGAGAGTTTAGTACATACCTCATGCAAGTCCTTCACTAGCTCACGCTGCAAATTCTGCAGTCTGGTCTCGTTTAAAATTTGGTCTTGAGAAGCACCATCTTTGACTCTTTTAACACCACCCCTTGTATCGTATATATAACAAAGTCTAACAAGCAATTTTAAATAGCAGTCAATTGCATAGGTCCGACCATCACAGTCCCACTTGACGCAAGGCCTACACACTTCCACCACCTCCAAAGCAGGTTCTGTCCAATTAAGTGCACCATAACCAGTTCCATATGCCAAGGCCCCAATGACCCTGCTCTCCATGCCAGAGTTCTTTTGTTCAGGCAAAGGTAACGACAACTGAAAGCAACTTTCAACCAGTGATGCTACTAGTTCCTCCCTAAATAAGCTTTTACTAGTGACACTATTGAGATCATCTTTTATCCTTGCATCTTCAAAAAGGGAAGCAATATCAGTTCCAGGTAGAGGTTTTTGACCCCTTCGAACGCTTTCCTTGGCAAAAAGGTCAACGCAAAGAGCAGTTCGACAGATACAGGCCATGGCATGCATACGATCTGATTCTGCCCTCAAATTTCTCACCATAAGAAGCAGCCTCTTGAAAAGAGAAACCTTCATGCATTGAATTCACAAATATTAGCCTGCGTTTGTATGCATTCGAGGAAATCTATCTCAAAATCCTATTACGCACTTCCAGATATTCATTGTTAGGCTACATGTAAATTCAATGACATGGAAAATCCTCTAGAGATCCTAGAAAAGCTATTAAGCAGACTCCAATTGAACTCTGCAAGTGATGGTAGATATGACCAAATTGGCTGGTGAATTTTTATTTGCAAAACAGTTTTGTATACCTACCTCAGTAAATCCAGCATTATCTCAGTTTCAAACTTGTCTTGATTTAGGAATACCAATAGCCAGCTCTTACATCACCTAGATGTATACTTGATGGTATTTTGAGCTAGGTACAGCAGAATGAAAAGTAATTGTATGACTTAATGAGTCTTTATTATATCACAAATGATCATCAGTGAAATAAATCAGCATGATAAACAAAAGGCAGATCAGTTCAGTCACAAATTTTCTACAAAAAGATGAGCGTACTTTAGAATAAAGGAAGCAAATCAGACACACACCTGCATATGAAGGTCAAGAAGGTGCAGATTCGTAACCACAGCCCTTACAATACTTTCTCTGGCAGAAGAAAACTCTTGTCTATCCCAGAGAGTCAAGATCGCAATAATTGATTGTGAAGCCCATTCTGGCTTCCCACCAGGCACATCAGCCAGATACAACATGTTAATACCAACCTCAAAAATCAATGCCGGATCCAACGAAGAAGCCAGAAAGGGTGCCAGGTGCGAAACAACATCCGAAACACCCACCAATCTCTCCGCATTATTCAAGTCAATCACACTTGCATTTGAATTACTCTTCGAAAGCTTCCTCACAATCTCGATTGAACCAGACGCCACCGCCTTGACAGCATACACTATAGGGAAGACTGTAGCCCTGAAGCTCTCTACAGGCAAAACCAACGATCTGGCCATCAAAGCATTGCGCTTCTTCCAAACGAAATCCACCATGGAAGAAACCCAATTTGACCGAATTGCCAGCGAGTTCTCACTATCAACTAACTTATCACCTGCCAATCGACTCATCCTTTTATTGTCAAACTCGTGAAACAGCCTCCCAACGGATTCAAACGCTACTTTAGAAACCGTATCGGCTCGATCAAGCATGTTCTGCCCGATCCGCGCCCACCAATTGGAAACCCTGTCGAGCAAGCTCACATTATTCTCGCATAGCGTGACCAAATCATCGCGCGCCAATATACAACCCAGAGTCTCGGTGATGGAGAAGCGGAGATTGTCGCTGGGAGAGTCGAAGCAGCCGTTGATCTCCTTGTGGGAGCTGGTGATGAGCCTGGAGAGGTGGTGGGAGGGGATGGCGGCGAGTATGGAGAGGGCGGCGGCGGTGACGTCGGGGTCGGGGAAGTCGAGGTCGGTGCGGATGCCGGTGCAGACGGTCTCCCAGAGGTCGGCGGCGAGGCGGGTGGACCGGATGAGGTCGAAGGCGAGCTTCTTGCACACGGCGGAGGCGGGGGAGGCGACGATCTCCTCGACGGCGGACTTGGCGATGACGGAGATGTCGCGGCCGGCGGCGGATTGCTGGAGCGCCTGGAGGAGGGCGCCGGACTGGCGGAGGGCGTCGTTGGAGCGGAGGTCGGCCTGGATCTGGGCGAAGAGGATGTCCATCGTCGCGGCGGGTCCGATTCAACTCCGCATTCACTGGGAACGAGCGCGGAGATCGGAGCTACGGCGCGAGATCGAGGACTGCGAGCATGAGCGGTGGTGCGATCGACGCTCGCGGAGGTCGATGCCGATCGGAGCCGGTGAAAATGGAAAGGGAGTTTCCCACTTCGGATCTTCAGCAGCGAGCCAAGACTTTTACATTCGTGGGCTTAGTTGTCGCTCCGGCGTCGGGCTCGGGCTTTGGAAATGGAGCAGAGCGGTGTACGGTTGGAGGCCCATATTTTGGGCCCAGATATTGGTGACCGAACCCGACCCGGTCTATCCAGCATCTACCGTTGTAAAATGCCATGACAATTTTCTTTTATCAAAGCGTTCTCACGACTTTTATTCCTCCTTTCCCAGTCAAAAGAGCTATTTTCATTTTCACATTTCCAACTTTAAGTCTACAAACCATCAAGAAATTGCAAATCCAATGATGAGCCCAACCTTTTAACTTATTTTGAAACAATGACTCGATAAATATTCATCATATTTTTTAAAAATCGATAAGATATTTCGAAATTCTAATATTATATAAGAAAATTTATTTTGATGAATAGAAAATAAGAAAATTTTGCGTGAATCAAATTCATTATCATGGCTAGATCATGAGAAGTATTTTTACAAATTTGGAAATTTCTAAATGCGGGCACATTTGGAGTTTGATTCAGTTCGGTTGAGTTGACTTGGATTCGATAATTTAACAAAAAATATTTAAATGATTCGATTCAAATTATAAGAGAGGACAAAAAAAAAGATTTTAGTTTCTTCCCTCCAATCAGAATGAATCTACCGTCCTTCGAAAGGCAATTTCCCTTTCAGCCCTTCCCCATCTCATCTCTCCAGCCCTCTTATCTTTCCCCAACAACACAAGCAACGCGATGTCTCGTCTCTGAACTTCCCCAGCACCACCAGCAAAACCCAGGAAAGCATAGATCTTTCTTCACCTCGAGCGACGACGGCCGGAACCCATTTCCCTCTCTGTCCCCAACGCCTTGCCCCGCCCCCCAAAACCCTAGCCTGCGTCCCTCTCCGGAAATGGACGCCACCCACCTGAACAACAGCCCCGTCTCGCTCCCGCTCCGCTCCCTCTCCCCCCATCTCCCCGCCGCCTTCCTCAAGAACCGCGCCGCCCTCCGGCCGTTCCTCCGGCCGCTCCGCCGCAGGAGCCTGTGCCTGGCGTCGAGCTCCGAGACCCTGGTGGGGGGATCGCTCAGGGAGGAGGAGGGGAGGCGCCGCGGCGAGGTCGTCGTCAGCATGAAGGAAGAGGAGGAGCTCGGCGACTTGAAGTCTTGGATGCACCGGAATGGGCTACCCCCCTGCAAGGTCGTGCTCAAGGAGAAGGCGTCGCACAATGAGAGGCATCAGCCCATACACTACGTCGCCGCCAGCGAAGATCTTCAGGTGCGCGATTTCCCGGGGACGATGACTCGCGAATCTTGATGTTTTGATTTCCGGTTGCTGAATTTGGTGAAGCTTTTGAAGCTTGAAACGGTTTCCGTTGACCAGGTGGGCGATGTCGCTTTCTCCGTTCCGAATTCGCTGGTTGTGACGCTGGAGAGAGTGCTGGGTAACGAGACTATTGGTAAGGTGCATTTTTCTTCGTAACCTTCTTTTGTTGGTTTTTCTGCGGGCAGTTTGTGTGGCATATCGTAGAATTTTATTTTAGTCTCAGGACTTGTTTCTACCTCATGGAATTGTCAGAATGGTGCATACAACCAATCGGGATTATACTAGGAATGACTGCACAAGGAGCTGCACAAGGAGTGATTCTAAAATTATAAAATAGTATACATTTGATAATTATTCAGTGAAGCTGTTGCATATCCCAAATTTGGTACAAGATGGTACATTCCACTCATGTGCTTGGTCCCCATCACACAAGTGGATATCCTTGAAATTTGACTACAGGATGGTGAAAATATTAGAAAGAGATTTTGCTTTTTGGGCCTTTTCTGTTCCTTTATCTTGCACCCTTTTTCTCCTCAATAAAGTCGTGATGCCTGCAACTAATTCAAATTCGCTAGTGTTCTCTGGAGCCTTAAGTATAACATGCTTTAGCCTGAACATCATTTTCTTGAATTTCGTGGGCCTTTGTGCAGCGGAACTACTAGCCACGAACAAATTGTCAGAGTTGGCATGCTTGGCCTTGTATCTAATGTATGAGAAGAAGCAAGGGAAGAAGTCTTTCTGGTATCCTTACATAAGGGAGCTTGATCGTCAGCGAGGAAGGGGCCAGTTGGCAGTGGAATCTCCGCTTTTGTGGGCAGAATCTGAACTTGATTACTTAACAGGCAGTCCAACAAAGGTACTATAATGCTATGTTTTTGTGGTTTCTCTGTAATAAATGCTTTGGCAACTACATCAAAATGTATTTATATGTCTTATGTTTCAAAAGTCTGAAACTCTACATCCTTTGTTGGAGCATTAGGCCGAAGTTCTTGAGAGGGCTGAAGGGATCAGAAGAGAATACAATGAGCTCGACACTGTTTGGTTTATGGCTGGTTCTTTGTTTCAGGTAATAATTTTTGCTTTTATACTTTTTCTCTGTCCATTTCCTATAACCAGTAATTTTCTTTTCTGTATTCTTGCCAGTGATTATGCTATCTTAGTGAGACTACTTGCTTTGATTTTGCAGCAATACCCTTTTGATATTCCGACTGAGGCCTTTACATTTGAAATTTTCAAGCAAGCCTTTGTGGCAATTCAATCTTGCGTGGTGCATTTGCAGGTGCTGCTCTTCATACCTTTTGCATGGGGAAAAAAGCACTGTTGCTCTCACTAGAGAACTTACATTTTCTAGTTGTTTAATCAGATGACTCCCGTTTGATTTCAGAAAGTCAGTCTTGCACGAAGATTTGCTTTAGTTCCTCTTGGTCCCCCATTGCTAACATATAGAAGCAACTGCAAGGCAATGTTGACAGCCGTTGATGGTGCTGTTGAACTGGTGGTTGATCGTGCATATAAGGCTGGAGAACCAATAGTTGTTTGGTATGAATTCCTCTCTTGCTGGCATTGGCTTTTCACTGTAGAATTGAGCTCTTCTTTCTTTTCTTGGCAATCCTGAAGGCATCCTTCTTCTGCACTTCAATGCGACCTGAATAGTTGTTATATTTGGTCTTAGGTGTGGACCGCAGCCTAACTCAAGATTGCTCTTGAATTACGGTTTTGTTGATGAAGATAACTCTTATGATCGGCTTGGGGTTGAGGTAAAAGTGGCTGCTCTTTTCTGTCATTTTATCTTGTGCTTGTCAAACATTCTAATATGCTTTCCTCCTTCATGTCTCTTTAGGCTTCTTTGAATACTGAGGATCCTCAATATCAGGATAAAAGAATGGTTGCTCAACGAAACGGAAAGCTTTCGAAACAAGTTTTTTATGTATGAAACTTTTAGTGGCAAATTAGTAGCTTGGATTTACCTGTCATGAGTATTGTAATGCTTTGTTGTGCAGGTGTACTCCGGAAAGGAAAGGGAAGCTGTGTTGGATATGCTTCCTTATTTGCGATTGGGCTATGTTTCAGATCCTTCGGATATGCAGTCAGTCATCTCATCCCAAGGTCCAATCTGTCCGGTAATTTTCATCCTTTGAAATCAATTATAGTTTTGAAGGGCTCTCATGTTGTGCTTAATTCATATATCATTTATCTAGCATTTAGCTTAGGTAGTCTGAATAATAGATCAAACTCTGCTGGATGACATGTTAGTTTTCGGCTACTTTTTTTGGTTTTTCTGATTCTTGATGTGTCTTGCAGAGTGACCTCATGTGCAGTTCACTGATACTATATGTAATACTGTTTGTATATCCAGAGAGAAGAGAGTTTACTGATAGTGTTTTGCTTTAGAAGCTTCGTAACTTTTCTCATGCGTTTCGGTAAGAATTAACTTGTGAAATGTCAAATGTTTTCTTCAGGTGAGTCCTTGCACAGAGAGGGCTGTCTTGGATCAACTAGTTGAATATTTCGAGTCACGGATTGCTGGCTATCCTACGACCTTGAGTGAAGATGAGTCTTTGGTAATTTGACTCCACTGTACACCATTCTAAGATGCCAATTTCAAGCTCTTAGCTAATGTTTCTTTTCTTATCCTCTTTCATCATTAGTTGGCAGATCCCACTTTAAACCCAAAGAAGCGAGTCGCCACACAGCTTGTGCAGTTGGAAAAGAAAATTCTAAATTCATGCTTGCAGATGGCAGTTGATCTGATAAATCAGTTACCTGATCACACTGTATCTCCCTGTCCTGCTCCTTATGCTCCTTACTTGAAATGAAAGGCAACTCTCTCTTCCCTTGCTCTTTGTTCTTGTAATTTAACTGGTTTCTCTAATTATTCTGCTTAATTATTTGGTTCATTTTTCTGCAGAAATCAGAAATGTCTGTACGATGTATAAATTTGTAATAGTTTCACATCAGATGCTTGGGGAGTTCAAGTGTGAGATTACAGTCAGGTCAGTTACAATCTACAGTTGTTTCATTTAACCCTCATCTTTAGAATCTGATTGCAAACGGTAATTGCTTAAAGCATTGGCTGCAGAGAAACAAGTAATTTGCAGTGGACTCTCTCTCTCTCTCTCACGCACGTGCACGTATGCTCTTTGCTTAGTAGTGAGCATACATGATTGCGCTGTACTTTTCGTATTAAACAGCATGTGGTGTTCGGTATCCCATGCTTGGACAAGGTTAACACTATTTTCCTAATAGATGATCTGTTTTTAGTTGGAGTTTCACCAATTTAATATTTGGGAACCAATTCGAATCATCATTCTGAGTTTGAAATTGAGATGCTGATGCCGGATTACTCGCTTCCACCTGATGATCCCAAGTTTTTTGTCTTCAACTGCGCCACATTTTGTGCAGGTACAGTGGGAAAGATGGGTATGGCTTTATCAGAAAATGAGTTGATGTAGAACCCACCTCAGCAGGTTTGATCCAGGCCTTAAGACAAGAGTGTGCACTGTGTTTTAGGTTCAAGGAAGACGTGAACTTTGAAGATACTCTCGGTAGGCCTCCTTATTCCTTACTATTGTTAAGATGCTAACTAGCCCCCTGTCCCGCCCCTTTCCTCATAGCAGGTCTTCCATGTGACTTTCATGTGAGGTGTTCATCTTTTTATAAGGCAAGATGTTTTTTTGCAGGCACCAATTGCTTTGTAAGTATTAGTGTTGGATATTTCCTTGCTGCCTTTTGTAAATGTAAATGTAAACAGAGATGAGTGATGGCAATTGAAACTTGTTCCTGTGCTCGGCCCTTTAGATTCCACAATTTTCAAGTATTTCACTTGCTATTTTCAATTCATGGTGTTACGAATATGAGGTCATTACATCATTTCTTCCCCAGAAGAATTCCACGGGGCTATAAGGAAATATTAATTTGGATGCAATTGAACATCACTTGATTCTTTTGAGAATGAGGAGGTTTTTTATGGAGTGTGGTCGGATATTTTGGGGACTGCCTTTGGAAGATCCAGCATGAAATATGTAGATGGAAATGCATATGGCAATCGAAAGAAAATGGTCCCGGGACGTGGACATCCCCGAGCCTATTAATTATCTGAGGACAAGGTGAATAAAGTCACATCAGCAACTCATACACTTAAGGCTAATTTTTAATCGCCCGCACGATGAGGATAGGATTTCGTTTATCCAGTATTCTATAATTGATCAAATGCAGCACTAGCACTGGCTATCATTATGCCAACCGACGACTTGAATTTAAAAGGTAGTAGAAGTTAAAAAAGATCTGTCCCAAATGTGACTGGTCGAATCAACAACCATTACACTCCCATAGCCACTCGCTTTTGGCTCCGGACGGTGACCACCGTGAGCTGGTGGCTGTTGCATTTGGGTCTAGATCTCAGTGGGAGAGACGGAGCCTGTGCCACTTAACCACCATGAGATGGCTGAGAGAGAGAGAGAGAGAGAGAGAGAGAGAGAGAGACCCTCGCCGCTGTGGTCATTTGAGACCACAGTGATGGCTGTTAGCGTTTGCCATCACGCGTCCATCCCCTACGACCTTGAGCTTTAACTTCCTTTATTTTTTCATTTTCCATATACATTCCAGATAGGATTAGATTATTCCACTTCTCACGGACTAGTCCGGATATGATCAGATCCATAACAGGACACTCAACATTTGGATAGGATAATATAGTCCTCTCCGACCATTGTATAGTATAGCCTTTGGGCATCCAAGTCTTTCCCTCCTTGAGCAATTCAAAGCGTCAAGAGATGAGGGGAACTTAATATAATAAAGCACAACAGAAGAGTCTCGATCTAGCAACTAGTCACGTTTGCTTTGTAAATGCTCTCCTCTGTTCAATTCAAGACAATTTCGCTTTTGTACAAGGATGCAAGAACCGCAGTTAAGTAATTGTATGCCTCGCTCAAGTAGAAAAATATGAGGAAAGAATACTCGGACTATTTACCCGGCCTAGAGAAAATGAGTTTGGGAAAGAAAAAATATCTAAGCTAAGACAATGCTTCAAAGGGTCGACTTCATGCAACTTGCATCACGATCTCAACTTGGTCCTCCACATGTCTCCAATGACCTTCTTAGGCTGCGGATTATCTGGCCCTCGATCACGCTGCCCTGATGTAAAGTACAACCAGCCGTCCCAAAAGCCCGCGATTGTGGTTTTGACACGGTAAGGAAGTTTCCCGATCACTGTCCATTTCTGCCACAAAACATCACAGTCCACAAATGTATCACCATACAAGTGCAGAAGTAATAGGACGTTAAAGAAACAGGCAGAGCAAAGTTGCCATGCCAGGTCCATTTTTTCCTAGAGCAACTACTTAAGAGAAATTGCTCGATCACCCGATAAATTTCCTAAAGAGTACTCCATTAGAATAGACGTCAAATGGTGAATGCTTTTCTGCTCTTTGCTGAACTTTGGATATGAAAAGGTTTTTGATCTGCCTACATCATCAGTCTTTCGTATTTCAATGAGAGAGAAGAAATCGTACCAGTGTGTCCAAATCGAACCGGAACACCTCCCCAACTAGCATCATCCTCTTGTTTATCGGATGCTTCTCAGTGGTACCTCCTGTGATGATAATGGAATTGTTCACAACCACCCAAGAACTTTCTATGTGGGAGTTAGGTTTTGGCATAGGAGGCAGTACTTTCCACTTCATTCCAGCATCGAGCATATAGACATCGCCGTAGACCACCTGAAATAGGAAAGATCCCAGTTTGAGGAATCAAATCGAATGGAACATCATATGACACAAGCATGCAATTTTTGTTAAGCAAATAGAAGCAAATGACCAGATGATGAGTAGCAGGACCTGCAAAGATTGTATCTAAGCATGTTTCTATTTAGTTATGGTAACAAATCTACATACCTCATGCCTGCGTGAGCATTTGAAAATGGGTGACCCAGGTTTGGCCATAAAATCACCCTCTTGACCACCAATAACATATAGTTTATCATCCACCACGATGCAAGCCCTGCAAAAACCAAATTACTGACCAATTAATCACCGTAAATAGAGAAGATAAAGCCCCTTTTGTTAAGTATAGCTCACATTATTCAACCTAAATGAGTAATCTCAGGACATAAATAGCAATTATGAGATAGATTGCTCCCAAACCTGTGAGGTCCTCCGCGAGGAATGGGCACTTCAGTTCGCCACTCCTTCTCCAAGACTTTGCCATCCTTTACTGCTATGCTCCAGTGCTCCAGCGCGGGCGTATGGCGATTCTCTTTGCTTCCACCCATCACATGAAGTCTACCTCTCCATAATTGCGTAGCAGGAGCATACCTGAAGGACATGAAAATTACCTATCATCACTTAAGACCGAGTCAACATATGGTGGCTAAACAGATTGGCAGTCGCGTTTCATGCCTAATCAGTGAACTTAATACCTTGGGGCCGGCAATGGGGGCATTTTATCCCATTTCTTCGTCTTTGTGTCGAGGATAAAAGTATGAGCCACTGGCCCTCTGCATTGTGGACCGTATTGGCCTGAGACAATATAGACGTATCTTCCATCAGTTGCCATTCCTAAATGTGAATTCGCCATATCTTTTGGCGTGTCGAACCTCCCTCCCCATGTATTGCTAGTAAAGTTGAACACATCCACATGAGAATGCACCTGGAAATGCAAAAGTGAAGGTAGGGGAATCCGGTCAGCCAGTTGCACTCATGTTACAAACTCTAAAATGGTAGCTGCCTTTACGAGCTAGAGATCTAATAGCAGCATATGTCTGTGGCCCAAAAAAAAGAAAACATAGGTCTCAACAATCACTGAACTTGTATCAAAACTCAGAGAATGAAATAATTTGCAGAGAAAAAAGTCGAGGACGTTGGTTATTACATGGTCAAGATTACGGTATCCTGAAAAGACGTACAACAGATTATCGATCTGGACTGCAGCGCCATCCAGACGAGGCACCGGTGCCGGTGGCATCTCTTCCCATTTCATGTCTGGAGCAGGTAAATCGGCAAAAGTAGCCGATAAAAATCTATCCGGTCCCCGATCACGCTTTTCTTTACCATCCAGTTCCTGATCATGCTTTTCTTTAGCGTCTGATGCCGAACCACCATCTTCTTTAGCACGTACCTCCTGCAACTTGAAGGTTGCCCAGACACAATCACAATCCACAAACACGACAATTCGACCAAGGCAATGAATGACCAGGAAAGGGGAAATGTCGTAGCTGGGTCCCATCTAGATTCCCATTTTCTGATCATCCCCGGGGGGGGGGGCGAGGCATAAATGTTTGTTCTTGATTATGCAAACCACCAAGAAAGGGAGACCCTCAAAGTTAATGGCAATGAAACTACTCTGTTTGGCATCTTTATCTCCTTACACTCGTTCTCTAAACAGCTGCGAATGACCCATTCTACTCGGAACAATGAATTCATATCTCAGCTCATTATTTTTTTTTTTGGTAATTTATCTCAGCTCATTATTCATATATCGAAAGATCAAAGGAAAAAAAAAAAAGAGAGCAAAATGCTGCACCACAGAGCGGAAGCGCTATCAACCTGGTCAACGGTTACTCTACAGACAAACTGAAAAACAAGAGGGAAAACCGAATGCACTTCTCCGCTAAAAAGACAAGCGGAGGACAAAAGAGAAGCCGAGGCGCAGAAAACACGTTCGAACGAATGCAGCATACCTGATCATGAGATTCCTTGCGAGGTCTGAGGTCGGGGAAGACGATGATTCCGGATTTCTCGAGAGCCCAGTTGGAAGCGAGCGACAGGTAGGCGGAGGTAACCGAAGGAGGGGAGGAAGAAGGAGAAGAAGACGCCCACCTGAAATCCACGAACAGGGCGGCTCCGAGGAGGCTCATGCATATCGCCAGCACGATCCAGTGCGTCGAGGAAGCGGCGTGCTTGTGGGCGTGGAGGATCCTCGCCATTGCTCGTCTGAACCAGTGAATCGCAAACGATGGAGACACCCCATTTTTATAGGGAATGGCTTGAAATTTAGAGAAAAGCGGGAGGGGGAGAGAGAGAGAGAGAGACGCGTTGGAAGGAGTGGGGGGGAGAACATGGTTCGAGAGGAGCCTTTCTTTTCCTGAGGCAGGAAAGAGTTGGGCGCCAATGGTTTCTCCTTTCGTCTCCTTTTCCATCCATTTTTCGGCTACATTCTATTTTCTCTCTTTTTTCTATTTTTGATTACGCGTGCGGCGAAAGAAATTCAAAATTTTCACCTACTAATATATTCAATTGGTTCCCATCACCCAATAGTTGAAAAAATTACACTTCCCGAATTTGGACTCAAAAATCAATGTGCAATGATTATGGAACTACAATTCAACAAGCAATATAATTCATGAATTTAAAATTTGTTTGGTATAATCCCTAGATTGTACATATTTAATTTAATCTCTGAATTATATAAAAACACTTAATATTATCTCATAAGTCTAGGGATCATATTAAACAAATTAAAAATTTAAAAATCAAATTACACAAAATTTAATAATCATATGTATCATTATTCCTTCAAAAGTTTAAATATTTTCACAGCTTACTAATTTTTCAATGTGAAAATTTTCTAGTATAACTTTTGATAGGTGTATTTGAAAAATATGTTCACCCTTTTCGAAATTTTTTAGATTAATAAAGAAAGTTGCAGTTGAAAACTTGCCTAGCTGCTGAGTTTTCTTTGTTTTGTTTTCTATTTAACGATGGGCGATGGGGACATAAGCACGTGGTGGCGGTGGAAATGGCAGGGCGTGTTTTCTTTTTTGTTTAAGAAGTTGGGATTTTACGAGGGAAAGTTCCATTCTCGAGCTCTAATGGAGTCTCTGGGACAGGCTCTTGAAGAATCACCTACATAGCCCACAAAACGAGAAACCCACGGCCCATACTGAAGCCCAAGACCATACAAAGAGAGGCCCGGGACCGGCCTCGACCAATCGGGACGGAAAGGGTTCGGTCCGTTCCGTTTCCCTTCCCATTTTTCTCTCTCTCGCGTCACCTGATTTCGCTATTCTTCTATTCGCCTTGCTGGTTCTCTTCAGTCCTCATCTCTCTCCCCTGTTCTGGATCTCCCCGAGGAGGCCGAGGCCGCGCCGCCCTTCCTTTGACCTTCCGCCTCTCGCCGCCGTCCGGGTGAGTCCTCTGCAATTTGCTCCGCGCCTCTTCGATCCGAATCGTTTCGCGCTGTTGATTTCGTGGCCAATCTCGTGTTTGCGTTCTCTAGACTTTACCCTTGCTGCATCTTCTGAGCTGCTTGAGGTAGCTTGATGGAATGGAGTTACTGGGTTTGGTTTTTATTTTGGAAAAATCAGATTTTTTTCTTCTGGGTCGATCGACTTCGGGCCGTCTCTGATACATGTCCAGATTTAGCTGTTAACTCGAGACCCTGAGCGTTTGGATAAATTTGTGGTGTTATTAGATGAATGCGTTCGCTTTTATACGTGTTCATTTGAGTGTATGAATTTAAATCAATGCCGAAGTCGGATTTCATGGGCGCCCGGCTCGATTCTCGAATTTGGTCACGAAGAAATGTTATGTGTCTCTGGACAGGTCGAGGGTTTTTTGAGAAGTAGATTCCTACAACTAACGATGAAATGGTTTTTATCAACCTTCCCAGGGATTGTTCCTCTACACGATCAGGGAGCCATTTTGTAAAGTTCCCATTCTGTGTTTATATGTTTTCTGCAGCAAGGAAGAAAGTTTGTTCCAATAAGCTCGATGCATGATTGTTTAGCTAATAATTGAAAGAGACTTGAGTAAAAGTGTTGTCTGCTCTTGGATTAGCCCATATTCTCCAAAACTTCAGGAGATCCTGTTCTTGATAATAGCGTTCCTGTGGGATGATGCAGCGTCATATTGACTCTGTCTATGCAGTTCGAAGGCAATCGAGACATAAAATGCTGCTTGCAAAGCTGATACAATGATGCAAACCTGTTATTGCCTATAGAAATTTAAGAATGAGCCGGATACTGCCCCTGAAATTCAATAGATGACTTGGTCTCTCTGTTTTTGAAGAATGAGCTGCTTTTTGGCTTTTCTGAAGTGTTGTCCAACCTAATGTGCCTGACACACTGCTTGTAGAATGTGGATAAACTCTATCTGCGTCTCCTAGCATTTGATACAATTTTATGAGGATGTCAATGTTTAATCTTGTTCTGTAGATTCTAAATCAATCAGTATAGCTATCTTAATATGACACGTACAATTTTTATTAGTTTGGAATTATGGAAATGATATTACTGCTGAGCAATGGAGTTCATAAATTTTCCCCTTTTCTCTGATTGCAATCTTTTATCTTATGGTGGCCTTTTGCTTTCTCTATTTGATTTTAGGTCACTAGCAGAAGGTTCGCTAACGTGAAATGGCTGGAGGAGGGGCAATCCACCAGCTTCTACGGAGGAAACTTCAACCTCAGTCTCAGGTGGTGGGGTTATTGTATTTATTAGGGATCATGGCAATTTAGTTTGGATCTTGTAGAGATGCAATTTTATTAATCTTTATGCACCCACATGAGAATTTGGTGTGCTCACAGCGTTGAATTTATCTGTGCCACTGATGACTTGTAAGTTGAAAAGAACAATAAGCCTATCAAAGAGACATTCAGAATTGGTGATGTAGTTCGCTCGAGTTTGAAAGTATGAAATATCATCATTCTGTATTCTCTCATGTTACGTCTGCTTTTGTCTTAACATGAATCTTTGATTCCTCCAAAGATAATCCATGAGTTATCTTTCTTATGTCATATAATCTCTTGTTTGTAAGATATTTGCTGTAATGTGATTCTTTGGTTAACTTTACTGGATCGTGGACGGTGTTAATCTAATGTTGCAAATAGCGCTTCACCTTTTTCCTTGTCTTTCATGTGGTTGGCTTATGAAAATTGTTTGTCTGTTAGCAGGCCTCTGCCTTGTTGTCATCTATCTTCTCAAAGAGAGGTCATGATGGCTCTAGCTCTGCATATACAAACTATTTCAGGAGTTTCGCACTCATTGGAGCTGGAGTTTCCGGATTTCTGAGCTTTGGAACAGTTGCATCTGCTGATGAGGCTGAACATGGATTGGAGTGCCCTAGTTATCCATGGCCTCACAAGGGCATTCTTAGTTCATATGACCATGCTTCGTGAGTTCTTCATAGTCTCCATTTAACTTCTTTATCATTCTTAATGTTGTCACTTGGCTCATGAAGTCTGCTTTTGTAATTTTGAGCATGATTGTGAATTTTTTTCAATCATATGTACATCGACATGTAAATCCTAAGCATGAACTTTCCTTCTACCTTTCTGATTCTTTTTTATTTTTTACCTTGTTTTCAGGGATTTTGATCCTTGTCAAATTCAGTCGTACCTTTTATTTTAAAGTAATTTTCTGTCTGATTCTAATGGCAATTACTCATCTTAAATACTGTGTGTGGGCAGGATTCGTCGTGGTCACCAGGTGTACCAGCAAGTGTGTGCATCCTGCCACTCTATGTCTCTAATATCATACCGTGATCTGGTAGGGGTTGCTTACACAGAAGAGGAGGTAAAGGCCATGGCTGCTGAAATTGAGGTGGAAGATGGACCTAATGATGAGGGTGAAATGTTCACTCGTCCTGGTAAACTAAGTGACCGTTTCCCTCAACCATATGCGAATGAATCTGCAGCTAGATTTGCCAATGGGGGGGCTTATCCTCCTGACTTAAGTCTAATAACTAAAGTAAGTTCTGTTTTCTGTTACTAACTTTATGAGAATCACATAAAGATGATAGAATCTCTAATAATGTCAACATCTTTCCGTTTCCAGGCTCGGCACAACGGTCAGAACTATGTGTTTGCTCTCCTAACTGGTTACCGTGATCCCCCAGCTGGTGTTGCGGTAGGTATTATTGTAATTGTTTGTCATGATGACATATGTTCATCATGAATTATTTTGAATGACTGTTCATTTGGTGGGGTAAAGCAATGGTAGCCACAGCATTAACATACACTCAAATAGTCATTTTTTGTCTGTGCTTTGAAGTCATGGTAAGAGTTGCTGAGGTTTTCCTATTTTCATCATTCCTTTGGAAAGCAATAGCTAAAACCAAATAAGGGTGTACCCTTCATTTAATACTAGTTTTCAGAGGTGAATACTGATTGGAATGGCTTTATAATATTTTATGTGGACTTTAAATGATTATATCCTGTATTTCCACATTTTGAGTGGCTAGGTCTTTCTTTTTCGGCAAATTATACCAATGCACTAAATTTTTGCTTATGTTTTCCTCTGCTTTGGTGGAGAATTAGTAATGAGTTCTCTACTTCAAGTTCCTTATATTGCCACCTTAAATTAGTTCAGAGTTCCTTCTTTGTGATGGGTATTTAGTGCGGAGATCATCCCTTTTGGAAGTTTCTTGGTCTTATGGTGTTCACATGTTATTGGCATTGGGTAATAAGTTTTAACCTGATGCGTTCTTTTAATGACTGAAGATAAGAGAGGGGTTACACTACAACCCCTACTTCCCTGGTGGAGCAATTGCTATGCCTAAAATGCTTAACGATGGAGCTTTGGAGTATGAAGATGGAACACCTGCAACTGAAGCACAGGTTGACACATATTATAATTAAATGCCTCTTAAGTTTCCAAACAAGCTAGTCCTAGTTTATTCCAATTGGTTGTCTTCTGCTGCTAATTTGTCTCCATGTCGTGATGTTAGATGGGCAAAGATGTCGTCACATTTTTGTCTTGGGCTGCTGAACCAGAAATGGAAGAGAGGAAGCTGGTACCTTCCTACTTGGCCATTATCCGTTAAAAGGAACAAAGTGGAAATAATTGCATTGCTGACTTTTTTTTTTTTTCCTCGAATGCAGATGGGATTTAAGTGGATCTTCGTACTTTCCTTGGCTTTGCTGCAAGCTGCTTACTATCGGCGGTTAAAATGGTCAGTGCTGAAGTCGCGGAAGCTGGTTCTCGACGTTGTCAACTAAAGCTTCCTTTAAGATATGTTGCCATGTCACTTGCTTTTGGAGCACTGGAAATAATCTCTCATCAAATGATTTTTTTGTTATCGCCTTTGAAAATTGATTCAATCAACTACCTGGCGACGTAGTTACTTTGAGGAGTCTCTCTTCCCTATTTGAGATGGAAATAAGGCCTTCGATATGCATGGTGCAAGATGCTATTATATTTTTGTTTGGCAGATTTGAGTTTTGAACGTTAGACCTTCTTAATGCTATGTTCTTGAGTTGGAAATATCACCTCAAGAATCCTTTTCTTTTTCTGGATGCAAGTATGGACAGTAGGTTTCTGTAACATGATGCATGTCGTTTGGGCTCCGGTTACGACAGCGACCTGCCCCATCGCTAATGGATTACAGAGATTTCGCATCACGGGACATTGTAATTTCCACAAAAACTCTCATGTCCCGACAGTTGCGGATGTGCCTGATTGGCATCAACGGAGTTCGTCTCTCTCGGTCCTGAATCCGTGACCCGGATGGGACATCACCAGGGGAGGCCATGCTCAGTTTCGGCCTATCTTCGGCCTTCACATCGAGCAATCTGTCACGACATGGACACGATTTCCGTGCAATAAAAAGCGAGGTTTGTTGGGTGAATGCGAGTCGTTATGACTTTTTGGGTGGAGCAGCAAATGAAACTGGGGGAAGCAAAAGAGAATCAGGAGAGCTGAACCCTTACAAGATAATGGAGAATCTGATGGACTCCCCTCACGTCCCTACTCCAACCTGAACGCATCATCTCCCTCGGCTGACATAACAGGTCACCAACTCCGAATCTGAAGTCGCCCATACATTCACTATGGCATATAAACCGTAGGGTCGTGATTTCACTCCCCCAAGTTCTTATATAAGAAAAGGGGGACATTACCATCAACGAAGCCCGTCTTCTAGATGAGTAAAACCCAGTCCCCCAACAAACACAAGACTGATTAGTACCCGTGGAGCACCAAAATGTAACCAGATAAGCAAGAGGCCAAGTAAAACACATCCAAGGAAACCCATCATGGTCAATTCAATCGGACTAACAATTGGAGTTTATCCTTGTAAGATTTGAATATCTATCTTATCATGGGGTTGAAAGTGAAGATGATTTAATTTTAAATGTAAATTTTAACTCTTGTGTGTTACAAGAAGTATGATGGGATTAAAGCTTGAAAGCGATTTTTAAAATAAAAATCGAGTAGACCGATGGAATAAAATTCATTTGGACTTTGCCAAATCTCCCTATAGGGGAAAGAGCCGGATTTGGTCGGACATTTTAAAATACACCACTTATGCAAAATATTCTCACGTACCCCTTTATTTTCTTTTATTTTCTTTTTCCTTTTTCTTTTTCCTTTTCTTCTTTCTCTGGTTCTGGGCTGTCCGCATTTGGAGCAAGATGATTCGAAGGCGCACGGCTCTTATCTTTTAATCGTACGTCGGACATGATGTTGATGTTGCCAAAACGAGGCACCCCATTGGCCTGCCTCCCCTGCGCTGCACTCATTGCGTTTCGTCGGGATGGAGGAGGAATCATTTTCTTCCTTTTTTTTTATTATCTGGAAAATAAAAAGAAACAGGACACGCGTCGTCTCGTCTGTTCCCGTCAACTTTTTCCACGTTCGAGGACACTGACCGCTCTCCCATCGACGACAATGATATTTTTTTTCAGGTTTTGGTGATGTCCTAGCCAGTTGAAATTCCTCGGGCACTCACCTCATCATTATTCTTTAACCATTATGTTTATCATCCATATAATTATGTCAATGAATTAGTGCCGGATGCTTGAATCGAAAGATAGATTCCTGTACTACCAATATGTGAGGACACTCTCTCAAACAATGATTTGAGTTATCGCACTAAATCATAAGGTAATTCAATTCCAAATCAAACTTACACGAGTGCGTCGTAGCTCCGTCAATTGTAAAAAGGAATTGATTCTAGTGCTTTTGAGACGTGTCCATTCGACTCGATTATATGGCAAGATAAAGCTCGTGTTTACATTTGATGTGTAGATAATGAAGTCCGCATAATAGGAGTGGTTGATGTCTCCATGTTCATTTGGGTTTGGAATTTAAGAATTGTGAGTACCTGTCCTTTTCTTGATTGAGTAGGGGATGAGTCTCGGTATGGTTTGATTGGTGTGCGTGGAGCAAGAAAAGAGTACTGATTGGATTTGAAAACTTTGATCCAGTGGTTCTGTGCTTTTCAATGAGTTTGTTGCTGTCATTCTTTTACGGCTCTAGTTCAAACTTTAAGGGGCCAAAAATTATATGTGTCAAATAATAAAAGCAAATCGTGAACTTTTCAATGTTTTTAATCTTATAAAAAAAAATTAAAGGGGCAATAAATCCCAAGTTATAACTAATATGACACAAATACTTCAAAATATTTTTTGTGATACTGAAAATTCTAAATTATCCATTGTGGTACAAAAATTTTCAGCTTTTTTTGTGTCGTGATAAAACCCAAAATCATACATGTGTGGCATATATACATTGTATTTTGGTTCCAGCAACCGTATATTTATCACATCGGTATAATTTCGAGTTTTTTTACAAATATAATTTTTTGGGCTATTTGTATTACGATGGGAAAAATTATGATTAATGACACAAAAAAAGTCTGAGATATTTGTATTACGGTGGGTATATTTTAGGATTTATGAAAACAATAACTTATATTTGCTCACTCCATTGATGGTGAATTTATTATATCATTTCTTTTTGGCAAAAAGCCACAAAAAATCTCAAACTATGTTTATCGTAACATATTTATCCTAATCTTTTTATGACATCATAAACTTTAAACTTATACTCATGTCACACCTCTAAATTTTTTTCGGTAACATGAAAAATGCACAACATATTCACTAGTGCCGTGTATTACATTTACCCTTTATTAAAATTATGTTAATGAACGATACTAAAAGTCTCATATGGCTGCTTACACAGTTGACAGAAAGCAAATGCTACTGATGTGGTGCTAACATGTCAAAAATACGTCAACTCATTGTGTTTTTTGGTTTTTCATTTTTTAACTTCCTAGCTTGTTTTCTTCATTGGACGGTGGGCGATGGCAATGATAACGGAGGCAACAGTGAAGACGAAGGAGGAAGGAAAAAAAGAAAAGAAAAATAAATCCCGATCTAACATATTAAAAAAATTTAAAATAAATATGTCATATGATAAAGATATGTGATATATCACTTTACAAAAAAAGTTTTGGTCAAAGGAGTACATGTTCAACATTTTTGGTATCACTAAGCGAAATTAAAAATAAATATATCATAATGAACATAAATTGAGATACACGTGGCACGGAACAGGGAACTCGCGTGAATAAGAGTTTTAATTTTCGAAAAGGATGCCTTTTGCATCTCCCTCGACGCTCGTCAAGAGAAACGACTGTCCACCAACTGAATCCCAATCGCGATGTCGAGCCCCATTTAATTTATTCCCGCACCGAACCAACCAGAGGCACGGGATGTTGGCCGATCCCGCCGGTGAGATCCCGCCACGTGTCCCCGAACGAGAAGCCGCTACTCCGCGGTAGAAGAAGAAAGGAGGCGGGGGCGGGGGCCGGGGGGGGCATTCTTGCTTTTTTCTCCCCCAACGAAGCAAGCGAAAGGGCAAACACAAAAAAAAAAAAAAAAAAGGAGAAAAGAGCCACTTTCAGCCACACGTCCACGTGTCCAATTCCTCGGGGAGTGCATGACACAAAGCCGCCTCCCATTGGCTGGCCGCGTGGGCCCCGCCCCCACAGACCAAGCAATTACTCCAAATATGGCACTTTTCGGTGGGCCCCCCTCAACCAAAAACTCCTCTCCAATCACGTCCCATCCACTGCTCTTGAGTTGGGACATTATCTAACCGGTAATAACAGTTGTCTCACGCGCCCCCCCTTCCATCTAATGTCTTCAATTTAATCTATAAATAAAAATTCTCCAACTTAAGAGTAAGAATTTTTTATAAGTGAGAATTTTTTATACCAGATTCTTAAAAATCCCAAACTAGCCTGAAATTAAAAAAAGTAAAATTCCCAAATTTACTGTAGCCTGTAGCTGTAGCATAATCACCCATCCAATAAATCATGGGTCCTTTTACATAAAATACTACCGGCTCCCGAGTTTCGCTCAGACACGTGGTGCTTGTATACCAGACCACCGTGTGTCCGCCGATCCCCATTCATTATCGGCTGGAGAGAGAGAGAGAGAGAGAGAGAGAGAGAGAGAGAGAGAGAGCTGCCGTTCTGTTCTCTGGAAGCTCCGACCCCGAGCAACAGCCCAAGATTTTTTCTTCTCTCTCCCGTAGAGACTCCTGAGGAAAGCTGAGCTGGTGGTGGCCGCTGCTGGAGCTCCTCCATGGACGGCGGAGACGCGTTCTGGTTTGGTAGATCTGTCGGTGGCGCCGACAAGCGCGTCCCGATTATCGACCCCATAATGCTCAGATTCCGGCCGATAGCGCCGAAGCCGCCCACAGGAGGACCGGCCTCCGGCGCCGGTGAGCTCCCGGAGAGCAAGAGCTGGCTCGCCGTGAAGAGGAGGGCGAAGAGGAGGTACGTTAGGGTTCGGAAGAATAATAGCCAGTGCAAGAGGAGGGGCAGATCGCAGGCCGGAGGTCACCGTCGCGGGAAGCCGGTGTTGACCCTCCAGCTCCTGCCGGAGCAAGCTGAGCCGCGGGAGTCGATGGCCTCCGGCGTTCCCCTCGATCTCGTTCCGATGATAATAGCCCCGAGGGAGGTTTACCAGCCGGATCGGGACAGGCCCTTAAAATTCAACGTCGATGTGGCGAACTGGGGGGATCCGACGGTGCTGAACCCGCTTAAGCGAGCCGTCGCCGTGTCTTGGCTGACGGTGGAGAGGGTCGGAGTTGATCCGTGCATGGGAGTGGTAGGGGAATTCTTCGCAGGGAGCACGGACGACGAGAAGATAAAGAATCTCCGGTCCGACACGTGTCCCGGCCTGGTGTCGGACTTCCAGAACCGGGTTCATTGGGTGAACGACGCGTACGTCTGGTTCGCGAGCGGCGAAAGTAGAGGAGAAGTCGAGCCCGGCCCTCATCGCCCGCCGGCGCCGGAGGTCGAGGTGAGGCTGGTTGCGAAGGAAAGGCTGCCGACGTGCCAGCGGGCGTTCACGTGCCAGGTGACATGGCGGGACGAAAGGTGGACAACGGCGAGGACCGTGCCCTGCGACGTGTGGAGGCTGGACGGCTTTGGAGGGTTTGCATGGAGGCTCGACGTGAAGGCCGCTCTCGGTTTAGGGTTTTGAAACAAATAATACAAAGAACCCAAAACCCTGAGGGAAGAGGGTCACTGCAAGCTCAGGTATAACTATATATATGTGTGTGTATATTCGAATGACCCTGAAAAGCTTTGCCTAACTCAGAAATGACTCTGTATGCTAGCAAGATAAAAAAAGCAACGTGCGTGGTGACCTTTTTAAGCAAATAGTGATGATACATAGACGCCGGACGGGGCTAAATGTCCTATATATATACACACTAAGAGAAGAGCGATGAACTGTGGAAAAAAGAAAAGAAAAGATCGGATGATAGCTAGGCTTCGAAATGCTTCAGAAAGAATCCAATTTGTTTCGCATTGATTGAAGTGTGCTGTGACTCTCTCTTGTGGACACGTAAGGACCTTGGGAGGAAGCTTCTCAAAGTCCGAAATGGACACGTCTCTAATTTTCTTGGTAGGTATGTCTAGTGTGTGTGTCTTGATAACTATCACAAAAAACTTATAAAAATTGAACAAATTTGCAAAGGGATTGAACCTCTTTCATCATCATGAACATGTGCCCATTGGTCAACATGGAGGGACTTATAAAGGGTAGGTTAGCTCGCATTATCAAAGTGGTTCTTTAGTTGGGGAGATAGCCATGAAAACCCTTTATAGTTCAATAACCACCTAGTGTCTTAGATTAAAGCTTAAATAAACCTTCAAGTACACTCTCTGGTGAAGGCCTTGGGAGTGTGATCTGGACAATCTGCCGTACGGTGGTCGAAGGAAGTTTTGGGTTTGGACGGTCTTTGGGTTTTTATACCACAACATGCGCAAGAGATTGACCATAATCCACGCATTTTGTTTGGAAACTAGCCAAGATTAGCCGCACTTGCTGTCCATTGCTGGATGAGCACATGCTTCGTCGTGTATGTTACGACACATGTGTCCTCGGAATGTGGTGTCATAAAGTTGGTAGAACAGCACATTCCGGCGGGGTGAAGTGCAAGCTCTTGGGGCTGATGCTTTTCTTCTTGGCTGACACGTAGTTTGGGTACAAGTGCCGCATCATTGGACGTCCCCTGTAGGGAAGTTGATGCGTTGGCATCCTCTTATTGGTTCGGTCGATGGCTTGCCAATGATGAGGGATAATTAGTCATCATGTCCATCGGCGGCTTTCATGTGAACCGCCCGACTTCCACATGGAAGTGAATGTGTGTGAATATGTGTATATGATCCCATATCTTTGACTTTGGCTCCTGTTGCTCGAAGAGATCCATGTGCAATTTCGACCCGGTTTCGCTTTGGATTGAGAGTATGATGATATGGAGTGAGGTCAAGGAGATCTTTACTCTAGTAAATGTTTATCTTTTCACCATAGGTCTAACATTAGATTGTAAGAGAGTCTACCACAGAGGGTGACAATAGTATGATGATGATGCACGTTGGACAATCTAAGTTTTGGAATTTACTCATCTCGTGTTATAAAATGAAGGAAATAATTAGTTTTCAATTTTATGGTTTTTATGTGATGTACTCCAATCGGGTTTAGCCATACTTTGAATTCGGGGGAAGCGGTTGACTAGCTATGTGCTTCAGCAAAATGGTTTTATCCATTGCATGAGCACTATTCTGTGTCTACTTTGACTTCTAGCCATCTAAATGTTTGCACTAAGAAAAGCATAGTAAAAAATCTACCTCAATTTACGATTGTCATATTTATAAAGTCGTGTGATAAGACTAAAATAAATGTTAGGATGAATACTCAAATTCAAAACTTAATGAAAATCCGCTCGGTGTAGTTTATATTAGTGGTATGTTCATATTCTTTGAATGTTGGTTGTCAAAGTTAAGGGTGTGTCTCGATTGAGTTTTACGTTTTGTTTAATATGAATTTTTTTTTTATTTGAATGCATTTTAATAAAAAAAAATCTGAAAGGCTAACGACACATAGTTGAATACATGCGGATGTACATATAATATACTCGCGATTTTTTTTTTGAAATCTAGATAAGATTTTAAATTTGTTGAGAAAGTTCCAAGGAGAGGTAAATTTTAAGATGGTTGGAAAACGAGGCATGTCCCGGGGGGGCTGGTGGACCAGTAGCAAGGCAGCGAAACTTCGCTATCAGAGGAGGACCAGCTGCGCTGGAGTCCCGGAGCCAATCCAATCCGAAATCCAATCCGATCCGAGAGTCCAACTCAAACAACAATCAGAGACGGGTCGATCGTGTTCCTCGGATGACGTGGGCGGATCTTGTCGCCGATCCGCAACCGCCATCGGACCATCCACGCGTCCTCTTCGTACTTCCCCACTCCCCCTCGAAGCCCAACACCGCATCGTCCCCCCACTACTCTCTCCTCCCGCGCGTGCACCCCACGGTCCCCTCGACCTCGCCACTCGAGTGCCCGCCACGCGCCTCGCCACGCGTGAGGGGTTGTCGACAGCTCCCGCCCCGCTCGACTGCCGGTTCAAATATGCGCCTTCGGGCCAACGAGGGAGCGCCACGCGCGCATTCTCTCGAACGATGCGAACCCTGCTTTTCGATTGAATATAAAGGCGATTGGGGGGGGACGGGGAAAAAAGCTGAGGGACAACCGGACGCTAAGTCCGCGAGAGCACCACGTGTCCCCTTGCTTTATCGGCAGTGCTCGACACGGTCGCGCCTCCCATTGGCTGCTTCCCCGGGAGCCAATCAGGAGGCTCGATTTCCCTTCACCCTCCCCGATGTGCCCGGTGGGCCCCCTGCTACCCCCGGCAGCGATTGGGCCAATCGCGTCGTCCATATGTTTGGGGAATGCCCTAGACACGTGGTTCTCTCCCTCTCCTACCAACTCCTCTCTCTCTCTCTCTCTCTCTCTCCGTATTCTTAGGCCGAAAGCGGTTTTCAAAAAAAAAAAGAAAACCAGTGGGAAAAAAAAAATGTTTACTCACTCAGACTTCAAACTTTTCTGAGAGAGAGAGAGAGAGAGAGAGAGAGAGAGAGAGAGAGGGGGGTGGAGAGAGAGAGAGAGAGAGGGTCTTTGGTGGCGGCGAGCGGCGGCGGCGGCGGCGGCTTAGGGGGGTTGAGATGGGTAGGGCAGATGGGGTTAACAAAGGGCCGGCGGGGGCTCGGCGCGTGGGAGCGCGGGGATCGACCAGGCGATGCTCCGGTTCCGGCCTATAGCCCCAAAGCCCGCCGCGGAGGACCCGGGTCAAGGCGGGTCGCACGTGGGGAGCAAGGGGTGGCTACTTTCGGGTGCGAGGACCAAGAGGAAGTACGTTAGGGTTCGCAGGACCAAGGGCAATAGTAATTGCAGCGGCAATAATAACAACAACAGCAACAGCAACAGCACCACCAAAAGGAAAAGAGCAGTGCAAGGAGGGCCAAAAGGAAAAGGAGGGCCTGATGATTCGTTGGGTTTGGAGAAGCGAATAGTGACCCTCCAATTGTTGCCCGAGAAAGCTGATGGTGGAGAATCTAAAGCGCTTAAAGAAAAGCCTGCGAACCCTGAGCAGGAGGAGCCTCAATGGCGCATCGTCAGTCGTTGCAGCAGCACCACCCACTTTGGTCCTGAATTCAGCACCGTGAATCTCGCCCTACCTAATGTGGTCCCGCCCCTGTGGTCGAGGCCGGACCCCATTGATTTCATCGACACGAGCTTCCCCTCGCCGCACCGGATGCGTTACCCTAGAGTGCTGGAGTGCTGGGTGATCGTGGAGTCCGTCGCCGGGGTGCACATTGACGCGCAGGACCATCATCAGCTGGTAGGGCTCACCGATGCCGAGCGGGTGAGGAACCTCAAGGCCGACCAGTGTCCCGGGTTCCTAGCGGATCCGAGCAACCGGGTGAAGTGGGTGAACGGAGCATTCGAGAGGATGGTGTTGAGAGAGCACCTGACGGACGACGGCACCGACGGCTGTGGCGGCGGCCCGCTGCCGACTGAGATCGCGGTGCGGGTGGTGGCCAAAGAGGAGCTACCCAAGACACGCGCGGCCTTCGCGTGTCGGGCGACAGTGAGGCGGCAGCACCACGCGTGGTGGGGCGAGGAGAAGTGGGCGGCGAGGATAGTGCCGTGCGATGTGTGGAGGATGGACGGGATGGGAGGGTTTGCATGGAGGCTGGACGTCAAAGCTGCACTCAGCTTGGGTCTCAGTTGAAACGACCCGATAATCTCGGGGGGGCGACCGACCGGGCGAAGAGGGTTCGGTATGATCAGGTACGACTAGAGTTGAACCAAGCTAGGGCATCATATGTCGACCCGTGCAGTGCAATGATAATTAAAACTAATGATTAAATAACCCAAGATCACATATAAGTAATTCTAAAAAAATAAGGAAAGGTTAGGAATGATGCTGTTGATGTTACGGCTTTTTAGGATTCTCTTGTCGAGGGAGTGAGTATATAATAAAAAGGATATCAACGAATAATTGAACCATGAAAAAATAAAAAAATACAGTTTTCATAAAGAGATTTATATTGAAAAACACATGAGATTATATGTAGATAATCTTTAACTTCTAGAATATTATTAATTGAGATCTTTAGGATTCTCTTTTGTAGGATAACATTTATGGTCCTAAGGACTCACAAACTATATGTTCCATAAATCTTATTAAGCCTGAGAAAATGGGTTTTTTCCTCTCTTTTCTATTCAATTTGTCCTTCGTTTTCCACATGTGAAATCACTTTTTGCATTACTTAGCTAACTAAAGGAGTCGTATTGTAAGACAGGGTTTAGAAAAAAAAGCAAATAAAATGTCGAGTTTGTTTGTGGAAAGCATCTAGACCCTTTTTGGAGATTGGTCCGGAACCATGAACTAAACCTTAAGGTCTTGAGCTTGATTAATGCTCAGCAAGACTTTTTTGTGGCGGTACTCGATTAAATAAGAATAATGACTTCAGTACAAGTGCATGATGAGTCAAGATACCTTATGCCCCTTATTTAGCTATGCCATAGTATCCCTTATATAGTAAAATTAAATCCGATCAAGATCTTAATGCTTAAATAAAAAACTCTTTATCATTTTTTTGGGTCAAAAAATAAAAAAATTCTTATTGTTTAAGGGGAGTAAATTATCTGTGAATATCCCTCTCTAAACTTATAATTTGTTGCCAAACGCTATACACTCGCATTACACATATGATATTCACCATGGCTTTTTATATTTGCAGTTTTTTAATCTTGCAGTCATTTTCTTACTTTGTCCATCCGTCCAATTAAGTCTATTAATAAATCCAATTATTAAAAAATTTTCCTTTTCTTCTGACCATCCCACCACATCACACACCAAAAATTTCAAACTCATTATTTTTTTCGTGGGGGAGGATCTACCGTTTAGCTTCATTAATATTTCTTGTTTGCCCTTTTTAATTTACAATGCATTTTTCTGAACTTTGCTTAATTTAAATGCCGCTACTCTTTCTTACCATTATTATTCGCATGTAGCTAAAAAGTAAATATGCTGTCATGGACATCTATACGACTAGGCTAAACTTTATCGATACATTTCCTTGTAACTAGAGTTTCGTGCATATTATTTACTTGAATTATATTGGAACTTAATGCTAACATAAATCGTTAACTTAATATGTTGTTGTTAGCTATACTCTTCTAATGATTATTTTAGCATGTGAATATGGTATCAATCTTAATAATATACGGACATCTTTTGCATGGTCTAGATTAAAAATGTGAAAGTAAATAGTTCATTTCCTTTTTCTATTTTCTCAAATCCGTTCTTAATAAATCTTATCAACACGTGGAAGCCTCTAGTTCTCATGTGCCCAGCCTCGACTCTCAACGTAGGACCAGCCACTGGGCACACTTGGTACAGACTAGGGCCTATAAGCTCAACCAACTGATCCTATTATGTCATGACGAAACTTCAACTTCTTTGAATAACCTCTAAGTTCATGGAAGTATTTCACTGCCTTATGGATCAAATAAATAATGACTTAAAAATCACATGAGAGTTCGAAATAAGGTTATTTAGGCAAAATTACCTAATCAATCTTAAATTTATTATGCATAAGTTAATTTAGTTTTAATTTTTTAATTTTACCAATTTAGTCATAAACTTTTGTGTGAATTTTAAATATAGTCTTATGGTTAATTTTCTTTGTGTAAACCATTGAGTTTGGTTTAGTCATTGCCGGTCGTCTTATGTTGCATGCTGTGACATTAGTAATTTCCATTGAAAAGTGGTTGGGAGGATTACATTGGAAATTCGCGTAACAGTTTAGGACAATATAAAATTGGAAAGTTTATGACTGAATTGACATTTGTACAATAGGTTTAAAATTGATTGGACAATTTCCCTAGGTTATTTGTAGTTGATGGTATAGAAAAACAATCTCGCCTGACACGTAGCTTAGGTTTTTAAATACTTGCGCTTCATGCTATTTTGGCTTTTGTTTTTTATTTATTTGTTTCATTCTCTTGGGATTTTGATAATCAAAACGAAGGGCAAATTATAGAATGGGTCAGTGTAGCGGCTCAACTCGTTCCATATAGATCAAGATTTCAAAAAGAAAATATAATATTCAATTGCATTGATCATTTAAGACGGTGACTATTTATGGTCGTGTCTTTTTTATGAGTCGCCTAAAAAGGGCATCTTCCATTTAATGTGGAAGTTAGGAATATCACGTGTCGACTTCTCCACTTAAAAGAAATGACTTTCTCATTGGTGTCGAGTGACACCATTGAGCAATACTCTCCTAATCAAATGCATGATTCTACTCATTCATGCACTCTTTGTCATCTGGAAGCTTATTGAGAGATGCACCAAATCTGAGCACTCTCACCTCAACATTATCTCCTCGTTCTCCTTTGATTGCATGACATCCTAAAGTCAGCATTGATTGGGAGCTTAGCCCAATATGAAACGGGCTACATCGTTAATGTGGTATTGGAGTAAGATTCCTTCCAACAAATGTATGGTTTGTGGATGGAATAGCCTCATACCCAATTCAAAGAGCGAGGTGAGTAATCAGAGAGGTGAGATGGATCGGATAAGGTACAAATGGTAACAAGCTTCTAAGTTGGCAAAGGAATTAATATGGATTAGGCCACATGTTGAATAGAGAGGGTATCCCTAGGCGAGGATACTCCATAGAGCCTCATTGGTTGGGAAAGGGCTCATTGGGTGATTCATAGATAAATACCCACCTCCCATTGGTTACCAACTTGTGCGGTTACTTTGGGCACTCTCTTTAGGGGCTTGGCCAATGTAAAATTGGCTGGATTGTCACATGTTAGCTTGAGCTAAAGGTCCATTTATTTGAAGGAAAATTATTTTTAGGAAATTATTTTTGGTCTTCTAGTGTTTGGATGTCGAAAAAGGTTTTCCTTGAACTGAAAATAACAAGTTTAGATTGAGAGAAAACAAGATTCTCATTTGGTATTGAGGTAATTATTTTCCCTAAATCACAAAAAAATGAAAACTATATATATATATTTTTATATTGAAACTGATTTCCATAGAATTTTTTTTTATATAATGAAAATTTGCATGAAACAAATGCACCCTTAATCCATCTTCGAGCCACACATCCATGAAGGAAGCCTTGCTTTGTCACCATCTTGGACAATTTAGTATGTTCTATGTAGACTATAACTTTAAAATAAGTGCTCAAATATTACCACACAAAGTGGTAACCATTGCAAAAGTTTGAAAGTGAATTGAGAATTAAAGTGGGACAGAAAAAAAAAAAAGCGATGACCATTTTTTGCGGATTTAACTTTTTTTTATCAGTTTTACTCTATTTTTACTTTAACTTTTACTCTCAAACTCTTGCATTGCCTCCTTGTAGAACAGGCGTGGGAGTCGAAACTTGTGGGTCTAACTTATTAATTGCATAAAAATTCTTTTTCATCATGATGTTTGACCATTATGATAAAGTTAATAATATTGGTGAACTATTGAAAGGTGGTAAAAAGAGCAGTTATGCAAGTGAAAAGCCACTACGTTAGTTAGAGAGTTTGAAAGGAAAATCTCCAAATCCGATTGCCTTTCAATATTTTCGAGATTTGATGTTTTGGAGATTTGATTGATGTAATGGCTCTTCACTTGCTGATAATGCTCTTCTTCTGCACCTTTCGATGGTTCACCAATATTATTAACTTTATCACATTATATCCTTCTCCCCTTTTAGCAAAAAGAAAAAGGAATTTTATTGGTCTTGTCGCAACTCCAGCTTCTCAATATAAACGGCAGGATATTTGCATGGCCATTCTCTTTCGTTTGTCATTAGAAATTTTTTATATTTAATTTTCTTGTATTAGTTTTTGGACAAGATAGAAGTAGCTCTATATTATCCATATTTAAAATGAGGAGAGTATTACTTTCTCTAATAAATTTAAATTTGTGTGTTAATGCATAATAAAATATTATTTTGGTTATAAGTATATTTAAAAGCACGAACTTCACAAAATAAAACCGAAAAATTTATGGCAAGTGAAGCTAAACTTTTAACGACAATCTTATTATGATGGTTTCATTTTATTGTTAAAACTGATTCGAATTCTTCATAAATGCAAATAAAGTAATGAGTAATGTTATGATAATTATGTTTTCATTATTCCTCCCCCATTGGTCTTAGTTAATTTATTTTACCACATTTTCGATCGCATATATCATTGTGGTATGTATCTTCTTTTTTCAATTATTGAATTATTAGTAAGTTGATGACTTGATATTGCTTCTCGAACTATTCCTAATATAACATATTTATCCGTAACTTTTTTTTGAGACGGCAAAACTCCTGAACTTGTACCTTATGATATGTTTACCTTGTCAAAATTCCGTTGATGAGCATCATGAAAAATCTACTTGCATGGATGACGGAGGGCAAATGGTGTCGACATACATGTGCATGGCTTAATTGAAATAAAAACGACATTGTTTTGGCTTTTAATATCATTTGACGGAGGGTAAATATAGTTTGGGGTGTTCCATAAGTACAAGTTTTGGGTTTTTGATTTTACAAGTAAAATTTTATGGCAAATATGTCACAGTCTGCACAGTTTGGATTCTTTTTTGTCACTAAAAGAAATTCAGAATAAATGTGTTATAATTTTTTGTTTTTGTTGACTTTTCCCCTATATGATAATTAGAACAATAGCTAGTTACATTAAGAATCCCCGTCTTCAACCCCTTCCCCATCCTCCCTTGCTCCATCATGGAGTCGTGATAGAGGGTAAATATAGTTTGGGTGTTCCACAAGTACAAGTTTTGGGTTTTTGATTTTAGAAGTAAAAGTTTAGGGTAAATATGTCACAATCTACACAATTTAGATTTTTTTTTTTGTCACTAAAAGAAGTTTAGAATAAATGTGTTATAATTTTGGGTTTTTGGTGACTTTTCTCCTATATGATAATTAGAACAATAACCAGTTACATTAAGAATCCCCGTCTTCAACCCCTTCCCTGTCCTCCATCACGGAGTCATGACAGAGGGTAAATATAGTTTGGGGTGTTCCACGGGTACAAGTTTTGGGTTTTTGATTTTACAAGTAAAAGTTTAGGGTAAATATGTTACAGTCTGCATAATTTGGATTTTTCTTTGTCACTAAAGAAGTTCAGAATAAATATGTTAAAATTTGGGATTTTTGGTGACTTTTCCCTTATATGATAATTACAACAATAGCCAGTTACATTAAGAATCCTCCTCTTCAACCCCTTCCCTTCCTCCCTAGCTCCATCACTGAAGCCAAGTCCTCACACTCCACACTAAAAGAGCAAAGCAAGAAGCCTATGCCAAATTGATCAGTTTGGTTCTTGTTTTTCATGGCTTCAGTTGAGACTTATTCAGACCCAAATGTTCAAACCGAGTAAAAACATGAAAGTTCAGAAATTTCAGGCTAAAATCAATTCACAAGGAAGCAGTTAGCTGTTGTACTTAACCAAACGGCGAACAGCTGGTTTGGTATCTGCTTAAATTATAGTCCAAATCTTAATTCCTTACCTAACTAGATGAGGAAAGGCTGAAGATAACAAGAACTGTAAGTTCTGGGTTTTTCCCACTGTTGCCAGTATGTTGGGATGACACGGATTGATTAGGCATTCAATATGCACGCATTGAACTTATAAGAGAAGATGATGTGATACAAAACCAACAACTTACTTGAGGGAAAAAAATGAAGACTAACCTGCCTGAAGACGGATTTCATTATTATCGCTCTTTTTTCAAGATTGGAATTGAGGCAATAAAACGAGGCGTGAGCCGAGGTTTGGTTGATTTGGTTTCAGTATTTCTATTTTCGGTTTCTTTTAAACAAATTCCTTTAACCGTTTCTCCTCGTATCGTACTTTGTCTTCTGTTTGTATAGTTCACTATTAACTTCTTCACGTGTTCATGTTGCATAAATTTGGGCCAATGATGTATTTTCGTCAAACCATGTCTTTTCACTAAATCTTGTTTGTATGTTCATGTTATTTAGACCTAGACCTCGCGCTTGACTAAATTTAATTCTCACCATTGGTATTCCCAGGGAGTAGAGTGGCCTCATAGATTCCTGGGCCTGAAAGATAGAAGTTTTAATTCCAAAGTTTGGTGAAAACTGGTTCTTGTCATCACCGTGGACAAATAAATTTATCATAAACAGTGTTTATAGGTAGCTAATTCTAAACATATTAATAAAATAAGTCACTAGCTAGATTCAAGAATCGGACATGCCTTTTGTATGGCACTGGTCCAGGAGTTTTCTTTTCACTGCTTTGTATGCAGTGAACATAGTGCAGACCAGAACCAACAGACAAGCAGATTGCAAGTTCTTGTTGTAGCGTGTGGACCGAACTATGATCGTCCATTTAAAATCTGCCACTTGTCTGTACCTCAATAAAAGTGTGGAAAAAATTTAATCTTGCGTGCATAGATTGAATGTGACTAGAATATTAGAGCTTATATATGTTCAAATCCGATAACAAAAATCAATTATTATATGGTAACCTTCGAGTGCTTATTAAATAGTGATCAGTCTGCTTGGTCATGCTAATAGTCCACACCATATGCGAGATAAGTTTCTGTACTGAATCGGTTGGTCTAATAAGGCACTTTTATTGTGATTCTGTCTCTCTGTGGTTCTATCTTATTCAGCTTATTCATTTAATATCTATACCTGCATATGCATGGCCTGACTTTCTCGGTGATCTGCAATGAAGTGAGGTATGTGTTTGACAGAGATTGAAGCTGAAAAAGATCGGTTGAACACGGAACAATGTAGAGTCTGAAGCTTGGAGACTAGAGGGAATTCAGTCTAAAGCTTATAGCCTCAAAAACTATTCTGCAGTTTTATGTACCCATGGAAAGATGAAAATGGTGGCAAAATAAATCTATTTGGTTAAGTCTTGTATGTGGTGATATACATTCGGGAAATCTGGAAGATCAGATGTTTCTGATGAAATAGAGGTTAGATTCTAGCCATGGCAACGGACTAATCTTGCCAATGTATATTAATTGTAATGTGTGCTTTGTGGGAATAGGAAAGGCAGGATTTGTTTGTGCCAACTAAAATTTGTGTTTGGCAATTGCGCTGTTACTGTGTAATAGTAGGTGGTTTCGTGGAAGTTTGCGTCTCAATAAAGGGTGCATTATGCAAGCTCTGAATCACAGCAGGTGCTATTGAAGGACTTCCTCTACAGTTAGTTGCTTCAATGGTGGTTTTGATGTCTTGGGAGAATGAAAGGATGATGGGGCTAAAGTAGCAGTTCTCACATGAGCTCTAATTCTACAAAGTTTGACCGATTTCGGTTGCTATCTTTTATATTCTGATAAACCAAAAGAACACTCTAGGCAGACTTCCTATGCAGCTGCAGATGGTATCATCATCTGTCATGGGGTGGTTAACAAATTACAGACAAATCACCTTCAGGGAGGCTTAGTTTTTGGGTTCTTGGTGGTGAGATTTTGCGATTGCTGTTTTTGTCAGCATTTTGCGGGTTTCTCTGCTTTGTACAGAGAGTGGCTAGCTTAAAAATAAGTTCAAGCGATGCTTTGCAGTTGCCCACAATACCGTCCCGAAATCATCATCGGTCGTGTGATTTCACTTTGCAGTGATGAATTTGTGGAAAGCTTATTAGGGTAGTCTCTGCTGTCGAAGTTGGCCCTTACTTAAATCAAGAATGAACCTTTTGTTTCAGGGTAAATAACACACTCCAAAATTGAAGAATCACGCCACATACATCTTTTTCCCTCTATGCTAGCACTGAAACAAACAAGCATGAGACAAGGACAGGTTCACATTTACACTCGAAAACTAAGAATAGTACTGTTCCCTTTAAGTTGATTTCATGTCCATCAACTTCACATTTTCTTCACTGACATATACTGCACACTTACGCTACAAAGATCCTGTCGGGAGCCCCGTGGAAACAAGGTGAAGGCTCTGGCTGGGCAATGACAAGTTGCACCGATTCGCCGCTGTGTTCATCTACGTCCATAATTTTGCAAGAATCTGGATTGTTGGACCGACCCCCGTTCCCCCTTGTAAGCTGGCATGAAAGGGTAGAATCTACGAGTAGAATTGGTAGGTCTTAGCCTTGATTATGATCATCCTCAACCCTCCAATAGGCGCTAAGATCATCAAGAGAACTCCGATCACAATACATATCTGACATGACAAATGAACCCGAGTTAGACCGGCTCACTGATAAATCTTAAAGGAACAACACTGAACGAAAATCAGATAACAGAAAGCATACCCAGTTTGTCCACCAAGACAAGCTGAACCTCCTCGGCTTGTAAATCGCGAGCCACATTATGCAGGGAAGCTGAAAAAAGAAACAGAAGAAGCCAGAGGACTCGGTGGTTATACACATTGGCAATTTGGGAAGAGATTCTGAGTGCAAAATCTTGCTTATATGGGTGCACTTACAAAGTAGGTGGTAGGAGCGAAAGCGAATCCTCCAAAGAACGAAAGAAGACCGCTGAAGAAGGGGAAAGTCATGCCGAGGAACATCGTGAGTGCTGCAGAGTAAATCAATTTGAGAGTTCAATTAAATCTCAATACAAGTGATAAGCCCATCTAATCTGACAGAACGAGACATCCCGTAGAATGGAGTCTGAATCCACTTACCAACATAGATGTTGCGTGATACGAACCGAAGTGTTCTAGTCGGCTTGAAGTGCAATTTCTTCACCAGCGCAGTTTCCATCATGTCGAACACTGGTATTGCATAAATCTGCCATGAGAAATGGTACATGAGATCCGGTAAAACCAGTCCGACCTCATAAAATATTGCAGGAGGATAAGGGGAAGGATACGAGAAGACGCAATCTTTACCTGATAGCTTCCGATCACATGAATAACCACAAACATATTGGCCATAGCAATGAGCCAAGCGGGTTTTTTCAACGAGATGAGGATGTTGTCCTCAACCGCGTTCCCAAACATATAGTACCCAATAAAGGCAACAGGGAAATAGCAGAGAGCCACAATTATGTACGCGACGACGACTCCTCTCCACATCGGGCCCTTGGATGGCTTCTCTGGCGTGGATGGGATCGTTGCTTGGATCTCCAACACGACATTGTGCCCGGCATAGGCAAAAGCAACGTCACCCAATGCAGCAAAGAAGTCGAGTACCGTCCCCGCTGTCGTCTTTGCTTTGTACCCGTATTGTACATCAGGCTGAACACCCTTCTCGATGGAAGCTGCCCAAGCAATAGTGGAGTAGCTGTTTGCAAACATGAAGAACACATGCTCAAGTCCCCAAATAAACAATTTATTGCTTCACTCTCTGTATGATTCGATAGCATAACAGTCGTTTTCATTTATTTTGATCGCCTCTTTATGTATATTCAAATGACATCTTGTCATTAGCCATGACAAGCGATCTGATTTAGATGACATTACCGATTGTTCATCCATTTGGACCGATATTGAAGTTGGAGTTCAAAGAGAATAGACCGGGACATACCTCAAAGACATGACGGCAGCGGCCAAGGAGACGCCGGCAATGGAGTTGAAGTTGGGGAGGTGGGAGAGAACAAAGTGAACGGAAGCGAATATCATGATGAAGTAAGTTGTCTTTATCTGCTTACAGCTCGGGCAAACCGTATCATGGAACTTTTTCAGGGATGTGCCTCCGGTGACCATGTAGACAATGTTCACTCCGACTTCGACGATGAGCTGTTGAGGAACCACAATGTAGAGGCCGAGTTTTTCGCCGAATGCGTATTGGCCCAGCTCGTGATACCTATCAAACCGCCTTCCCGGAACCATCTCGTGCATCTCAACCATTTGCCATAATGTGTAGAGGGTGATTATCCAGGACAAGACCATCACCGCCACACCAGGACCCCTGAAATCGAAATTAAGACACAGTTGATCAGGAAAGCATGATTCAGTCGGGAAAAATAGAGGTAAATTTGGAAGCAAGATGGCAATTTGGTCAAGTCTTTTAGAGAAAATAACTCACCATCCAAGCTCGGACATGGCATATGGGAGGCCGAGCACGCCAGCTCCAACCATGGCGGTGACATTGTGAAAAGTCGAGTACCACCATTTTGCATTCCTTGCAGATGTAATCGGCAGCCACTCGTCAATTGCCTTCTGCTTCTCCAATTTCTCTTCGACCTATGGACACCGTAACACATCCAACTCAGGCCACATATTGCAGATCGAAGTCCATTATTCTGGCTAAGTTCGAGCATCGATTTTACTAGAACCAAAAAGGCGAACATGCCATGCTGCTAGTTTTTGTCCCCGGTGGCAACACGAGGATGGACAGAGCAATCCTACGCTTTCGTGATGCCGACACGAAGATCACGCTCGACAAGCTCGGCATCATAAGCGAACTAGTACACAAATTAAGTGATGCCAGTCATGCCGTATCCTCTCTTCATTCGTTAATCATATTGATGAGACATGGTTTGGTTTACAGACAGTCGTGCACGTTTAACCAAAAAGGTGAAAAGAGATAAAGCGGGTGCCGAATAGTCCTGGAAGATGACAGAAGAAGGGAAAAAAAAGAAAAGATATCGATCCGACTCAAAAGTCAACGCACGAACAATGCAAGAGGAGCAGGAGAAGAAGAAGAATCAAGAACGGCCACACAGGTCCCGGGTCCTTCTGCGAGGTTTTGGTCAACAATGGCAATTGATCTTTTGACCTTTGAACACGTTGTGACGCGACACTTGCATGATTGCCGTAGGGTTTGGGATTTTGCCTAATTCTACACCACATGGGGTCGGTTTGATTGACTGCTTGCGTACTTTTGTACATTATTATCCACATGTAGGTTCGAGTGGGTTTCAAAACAAGACCGCCGATTGCTAAAACCAATCAAAGATGTGGAGCGAATACATTTATATGTAAAGACCATATAAACTCAATAGTCGTGTAAGTGGGTACGAGTTTAATCATCTTGGGGATCATTCGAAAATTAGACATCTAAGTTCCCGACCTAACTCAACCTAATAAAATTCCTAACTCTGAATCACCAATCGTCGCAACTTTTCCTCCAATCTCCACGGTTGCAAAGATCAAGCTATGCCGGACGATCTATCACGATCTTGCCCCCATCAAGAGCCGAATGCTTGGTGATGGAGCAAGAGTACCAAACCATGGCCCAAGAGCTACCAAACCATGGCCCGAGCACAAGATCTGTCCGATAATTTCATCATCTTCGCTAATTAATTCGTTTAAGATACTCCCTTTTTCATTATCTGGGCCGAAGTTACTTGAGAAGAACAAGAGAGCTACCCTCCTGTGTACTTATTTTTATCTACTGAGTCTGACACTAGGAATAATCGATAAAAAAACTCTTCCTTGATCTGCCATGAAGTGGTCAAGGAAGTATATATTATAGCAATCGCACTCGGAGTAAAACTCGGCCAAAATAGGACACTCGAAGGGCCTGGCTCACTAGGGAGAAAGAAGAAGCAAGCAGAATCCATTTCTCCATTCTAACAAGAATCTTTAGCTATGTATTCGCAGGTGCTAACTGAGATAGTAATGAAATACTAGAATACCAAACGGATGAGATTGCACTAGCAAGAACCCTGCAAACGGAAGACAGACGGGTATTCTTGCAGCTCATTTATCAGATATTACAGTTCACATGCGTCACGTACTTTTGAGAGAGAGAGAGAGAGAGAGAGATAGAGACTGACGCTGCGCTGGCGGTCGTAGGAATGATCGGCCGGAGCTTGAGTCCCCATAACTGCGTCCTCTTCTTGGCTTTGCAGACGAACCAGACGCCACGCGCAGAGAGAGAGAGAGAGAAGAAGGAGAGGAAGGAGACAAGTTTATGCGAAGTGCATGGGCGGAGGTAAATGTCCAAGAATCCTCGTATTTAAAGAGAGTGGGAGTTCCGACCGGGAAAGCTGCAGCTTCCCACTTCACGCGAACTGTGCAGAGAGAGAGAGAGAGAGAGAGAGAGAGAGAAAAGACAAATGCGAGTCGGTGACGTAATTGAATTGACCATGGAAAGTCTTCTAATCAGACGCCGCAAATAATTAAAAAAGAAAAGAAAAGAAAGAAGAGTGGGGCGCCAGCTAAGTCGTGCGATACGAAGAAAATTCGACTGAAGTCGCGCTCGACAAGATGCCGGGAATCTCTTCCTTTATTTTTTATTATTTTCAGCGACCTTCGTCCATGCTATTATATATAATAAAAGAGGATATCGTGCACATATAAAACCGCGTCATTTTATCCCCTTTTAAAAAAAATCCCCAGTTCAATTTTTTCTGTAGAATATTCTATCAATAAATAAATGCGTAAATTGACAATCCCATGTTTATTCCCCACAGTTTAAAATTTTGAATCTCCTTCATCTCCATAAATAATCTTAGATAAAAAATAATTAAATTTGAGCGATCACAATATTTTTCTCGTCCTACGCATATGTATACAAAATGTTACGTGAACACTTCCCTTTTGTTGATGAATGATTCAAAAGTTTTCTAATTAGGTGATTTCGAGGAACGTGATAATGCCACGTGTCTCCAGAGCTATGCGTGGTCATGGATGACGGCTGCTCACGAAATTGAGGGAGAAATTCTCCACCAAATTTTTAATTTTCTTAGCAAGTTGAAGGAAAACACCTAAACCCCCTCCCGTCCATATGATTGTCGAATTGACCCGAGTGTGAAAGTAGCAGGTTCCATTCGGATCAAGCTTTGATCTCGGCGAGTTCAATCGCAATTGACTATATGTATAATATTCATACAATATTTATTTGGTTAAAGATATGAAGTGTTGAATTGAGTGAATTGCCCTATTTCCACTTTCCCTTCACGTTAGGAGAACTCCAGGAATTGCTTACGTAAAAGAGTCTGATGTTGCAATTTCGGGTTTTATAACTAATTAGTCATCGTTATGCCATCACCTAAAGAAACATCTCACGTGGAAGTAGGTATAATTTGCAATGTTTTTTTAAATGAAAATTATTTTTGGGAAATAAAAAGAGGCGAGAAAAGAAGGATTTGAGGCGGATATCTGACCGGTCTTTGGAATGGGCAAGAGAGTTCATTCTGCCAACATACCAAAGGTAATGGAGCAAAGATAATGCGTACGGGGAAAAAGCCAAAAAAAAAGGCCTAAAATTCACCAATAATTCCGTACGTGAATCGGCCAACTGATTTCTCTTCTTCAGTGAAGGGCACGATATCTCATTTTTGTCTTCACTTGGAAAAGTAAGAAATGGATAGCTTGCACGTTATATGTGCTGAAGTTGTCCGGACGACCGAGTGGGTCGACGTTAGGAATCGAAAACTTCGCATGATCAAAAGGAGCGAGGAAGATTATACAAAAATGTTGATACCCTAATTCGATTATGAGCTTTTTAATTGCAATCCTAAATTTTTAAACAATTTATTAATTTTATGGCAAAAATTATAAATACAAATGCTAGTTGTCCTAAATGAAACGGTTAATGCTAACGCGAATAAATTTTGTATTATTTAAAAAAAAATTAATCAATTCACTTTTTTTCTTTTTCCTCTTTCATCTACTGGCGGGTTGACCTCGCCAAATCACGATGGGCTTGATTTTGTGAGATTTATCGAGGTCGAGACTCGTCCTCACGAGGTGAGGCTTGAGTTCGTCGATCGAGCATCCCTTGAAGTTGGCGAGGTTGAGTGGTGAGGGCCAACAAGCCGACCTCACTTGCCCTCACTTTTAGCTAATCACTGGCCATGTCAATTGATGAATGATGAAGGAAAAAGAAAAAGAATGAAAAGAAAATATAAATTTATGTAAAAAAATTGAATTTAAAAAATTATAAAAATCATTTATGTCAATATCGACTATATTATATAAGACGGTTGCCATTCATATTAATAATTTCTAATCAATATTAGTTGGAATGATTAGATTGATAAATTATCTAAAAGTTTATAACTCAATTTACACAATTGAAAATTTGAATTGCACAAATGCTGATTTTTTAAAATTTTTTTTACAATGGAGCACATGGGCCCTTTTTTTTTTTTATGAAATCAAGTACAACTTCGAAACATAGTTCCCCCCACCCAGTGGGCCATGCCAGATGCGTCGTGCAATGAGCATCTTTTAAGCCTAATAGAAAATGACGAGTGCACTTTCTCTTTCTTGGACCGATTCGAGGGGTTGAACCTTATGCCTCCTTCCGGTTGCTCTGTCGCTGTAGAATCCAAAGAATGCCTCCCCTCTAGCTAGTCATTGGTCATGGCAACCAGCAGAGAAAAAAAGAAAAGGACAAATAAAGAAAAGAAAAGAAAATAATATTAATAAAATGGGAAAAAAATTTAAAAAAATTATACATATCAGCGTCGATCATGCTGCATAAGATAAGTCGGCATCTACATCAGCAATGTTTCGCCAAAATTGATAAATTCTTTAAAGATTTAGGATTTCATTAACATAATTGAAATACTTTATGTTTGGAGGGCATGCAAGGGGCGCCGTGTGATGAGCATCTTCTAAAGGGTAAGAGAAGGAGAAGAAAAAATCAAAGGAGTGTCCCCCCCATTCGACAACGATAAGTGCACTTTCGTATTTTCTTGGACGGATTCGAGGGGTCGAACCCTCAATCCTCGTCTCGATCGATCCGTCCTTGTAAAAAATCCAAAGCGTACGCTTTTTTGGTTCCGTGTTTCCACACGCCAACCCAGTCTCCGATTCGTCCCTCCACTCCTTTTATCTCTTTGCAGGTTTCCGGCTGTCTTAATTTGATTCCACGCCCAAACGGAAAGAAAGGCCAATCGATTCCGCGTCTGCGGTTGACTTCCCAATTTCCTGCACTGACGAGGGCTTTCGGGTCAAACGGGACGCCGGCGTTTAACGTATTGATATCCGCTGCACACCTTGCATACCTAATTTCTTCCATGTCTCTATCTTTCTCAAAAGGAGGGAATACTCTTTTGTGTTTAACATCTTGTTTCGGCTTTTAACCCGATTTCTCACTTTTGGTGAGGCGAAATCTCACCACATCACACCTCACTATGCGAGTTAGTTAGTGGCTTACTTTCAGAGAAGGTGAATCTAAATGATTGTATAATGAATAAATTTATTGCCAATTTTGTTTTGACCATAGATTCGGCTCTATCTCTAGCTATTCTTGTAGGCATTAGGGTAGACAAAATGACGGAATAATTAAATCTTCTGAACATGGGCCGAAAGACCACCGAGTTAGTAATAAATGTTGTTAAAGGATGATTCCGAAGTCCGGATGGGAACTGAAATGAAGTCTTTTAAATGATCTACTTCGATCCGATCGACACCCTCATCTCCTGCGCCTTCCGAGAACACATGGGGTTCCGTGAATTTGACTTCATCGCAAAGGTCTTCACACGTGCCAATTATTGAACTCTTGTGTGGGCGGGTCAAATGGCGGCATTTTCTCAAAAGGCCCGGTTCGCGTTTACACCAGGCGACTTGAATATTCTCCGGAGATTAATTTCGTGGGCCTCGCCCTCCTTGTGTTTTTTAAAAGCATCATTACATTTCGTTAGTGCTGGTTTCTTGCGAAAGTGGAGGTCGGCCAAGATATTTGTAATAGCATTCTTTGTTAATCGTGCTCAGCTTTGAAGAACATGATGAAGAGATAAGAAAGTAAGGGCGGTGGCCCTATTCTAGTATAGTAATGCTCCAGCGATTCCACACTTCCACGCTTGAGGGAATTAATAAGCGCTTCAAAAGATTTTGGAACTTAAAAAAGGCGCACTGATGACAACTGATGATAGGCATATCGGGTGCAATCGGGCTCTTGGGTAGATAGATTCCAGACTTGAACTCTAAAGCTTGAAGTCCCATTGTTTGGCATTGAGAACCAATTCTATCGACCCTGGAAACTATTTAGAATTGAGCCGATGGATCTTAGGGTCAACTTAGGAACCTACTGGGGCCTTTTGTTTCCCTTTTTTTTTGGGGACTCATTTTGTTATATATGCAATATGTAAGTGTCAAATATAAATATGATTTATTTTTACTTGAAAGCAATATGCAAAATATATTCAATAATACCAAATGTTTTCTATTTAAAAATAAAAAGAGGGAAAGAACTTCCTCATAGTTAGAAATAAAATGGTTTGAAAAATTGGTTTGGTTCCAAGTTTTGGGTTAGTGAGTAGAATTAATCGGTTTAGGGTGTAGAATGAGGAATCAAACCAGTTAAGGCTAGCTCCCTAGCCTTTTGGATCAGGAATTGAATCGGTTCCCTCATTAATCGGCCTAGTTGCTCACCCTAAGGTATATATATTGTCAATCGAGTAGTGTAAACAAGCTAGATTGAATAGTTTCCATGAAAAGGGGTGGGGAAAAATATAAAGTTGGCAACACACATTTTAAGATTGTAGCAATAAACCGGATAACGTTTTTTCTTTTTTCCAAAACATTCATGCAGTACATTACGATCAAAGTGTTTGTAGGTGTAGCATGAATGTTCGAATCAATTTTTCACTTAATAGCTCATCGTGTGACCTGAACCAGTGTCCCGTCGGGCATTGTTGTAAATCTACGCTATGCTGCTAATGTCTGTTGTCCTACATACAGTTCATGCATTTCGATTAGAATATTATCAAATTGCAGCGCTAAGCTCGATACGATGAGAAACAAAATCTAGACGAGACAGTTTCCTAGAACCGACTGTGAGGTACTGCTCGTGCCTTCCATGTTATCAAATCAAAGCGAAAGAGGAATCAAAACGACAGGTCCCGGGGAAAGGGCGAGGGTCGTCTCTTGGAATGTACGACGCAGTTACCCTCGACGACTTGGACTTCCAAAATGGAGGCAGGTCAACGGTTGGGATTAATAATGGTGCACGGAAGGTGTGCGCCCACCATGGTTTTCGACTCTACCGATGATCTTAGCCGACATCAGTTGATACTTTGGCGTTCCTAGCCGACATCAGTTGATACTTTGGCGTTCCTTGGTGTCGAATCGAATGATTAGCTTGCGATTATTTAAGATTCTTGAAGCCGCCCAAGGAAGAAAAAGAAGAAGAAATTATCGAATAATTTGGACTCCGTTTGTTAGGTGCGAGCTCCCTCGTCGCGTCCATTCACATTTGGGGATTCCTCTTTCGTAACCACGAAATTGCTCGAAAGCTTTAGTTATACAGCAAAGTTTGTCTAGCCGATTATTAGATTTGCCCAATTGAATATACAACGTTAGGAAAATCGAAACCGTTAAGAGGGTCGGTCGGTCAAAAACAGTGAAAACGGAAACCGTGCAAGGGACGCTATTTTCAACTCTTATCCACAAATTATGTGTCCGGCAGAGGACAACCGATGGAGAATTTCTCAATTGATTTTGCTCCGTGCCAAAAATTTCAAATTGTCCTGCAATTATTTCAAACGAAAGCAGCTGGCAATTGTAGACCGCAAGATCCTGTGTTTGTCCATTTCCCATGTGCTTGACAAATTGGATTGGGAAGGTTGGAGCTTTGCTGGTGGATTCGTCCTGGCGATGTTAACAAAAGGGAATTTTATTGACTTTTGGGGATCAAATAAATGCAATTGCATTTAATTTTTTTTAAAAATAAATTTGGTATTGATTTGTATAAATTCACATCAGAGTGACCCGACGCTCATGTAAGCATTTCATGCTTTTCATTTTGATGATAACCATTCTAAATCCTCTCTTCATTTTTTTTTTTTTTTTTTTGTTTTTTTTAAAAGTGGTTTGAGGGTTAAATGGAGGCCCTTTTCTTCTTTTTCTCACATTAAATTTCACATCAAGTTTCCTCAACGATAATTCTTAATGCCGTGTGGGAAGCTATGATCATGCTACAAGGCGGCACGACTCGTATATACCCGCCTTCCTCTATGTTGAAAGAGAAAGAAACACGTTAATTCAAATGCAACAGGTTAAATATTCGGATTATAATAATTCCTACTCGTAGTAGCTATGAGGTCCATGCTTGCCATCCTCTTCTTATTCTCAAATCAAACTTCACATCAAGTTTTTTGGATGATTCTTGGTGCCGTGTCGAGAAGCTATAATCACGCTACAAGACAGCACGCTTTATGTGTACTCTCCTTCTTCCAAGTTGAGAACAATAGAAACACGTTTATTCGGATGCAACAAGTTAAAAGTGCTTGAATTGTAACGCTTCCTTGTTCATAGTGGTTGTGGGAATCGATGCTATTATCGGATGCGTGTGGATGGAATGGCTCGCATGCATTCATGAGAATTAGTCGAGTTAAAAAGTTCGAGTGTCTCGTGATATTAAAAAGAAGAAGAAGAACTATTCAAGTTGTGACACATCATACTTGCTGTGGTTTATGACGTGTCTAGCTTTAATCCACTGGTAGGCAATGCGCCTGCCTTGAGGAGGAAATATCTCCATCCTTTTCGAGAGAGGTTTACTCCTCCGATTTTACTCGTGTGCTTGATCTGAACAGGAACTTGCACAAAAATGGGCAAAACGCCAACATGACAGCGACAGATCCCAGATTGCACGAAGAGGAATCTCAATTTGCTTTTCAGCAGTAGAGTGATGACAATGACACAAGGACTGGCTTCCCTAACTGCATGATAGAGTGATTAAATAAGCATAATTTGGAACCTATTACATGATTTTGTAAACGAGTCTTTATACCATTTACATTAATGTTATTATTGGGAAAACAAAAGTAACTTGACAATGACAATGACATGAGCATTCTCTATCTATAGTTATTAGGATTAAACCTGATCTCGAATCTAGTGATGCTCGGCTTGCTTGAGCTTGCCTTGATTATACAGGCCAAAAGACTAATTTGAATAGGCCTAGAGAGACCCTTTTTGTACGGCCCGACTTGACATGATTGAGCATGAGAGAGGTCCATCTAGCTCGGGGAAGTACTGTGTTCTTTTCTTTGTGGATGGACAGGCTGACACAACAAGTTAAGAGTCGCATATGAGGTTTTGCCAGGATTTGCCTAATGATCCCCTCTAGTTCGGAGTTAAGATCCTTTGGGTGGTATTTTTAAGCTCATTGGAGCTCCACAATTGACTCGATGATACCCCATGCATGCACACGCGCAGATGTGGAGCTCAAAATCCGTCAGTGTTCTAATGGGAAATGTCCTTTTGCTAGCATTACGACAAATCAAATCAAGAATGACAATGAATCTCTCTAACTGTATCGGAGTTTTTATAACTGTGATTGAAAGACTGAAGAAGTAAAACCTCTCTCCTCCGATTCTTGATGTTATGCATTCTAATATGAATTTCAAGCCTGTATGTTTCTACATCTATTTGCTGCAGATTCCCAGTCCATGCTTGTTCACTCGTTAGAGAATAGCAAGACAGATAAAAATATTAGTAAACAACTCAAATGAGAGTTAATAACTCGAAACTTGTTAGTAATGTATTAAAAATATAGTTGGTCAACTATTCGAATAAAATTTGGTAATTTCATGTAATAATCGATAATTTTAAGTCCTTAATTAGAAAAAAAGTAAATAAGAGAAGATACTTTTTGTAATCTAGCTCAATATGCAAACGGGTATTGTCATTCTCAATAGTTCGGCAGCAATAGGACTAGCTTATTGGCTAAATAGGGTACAAGTTTTATTATTTGTTACAAGCACATCACTCGATAGGTACGTATAAGTATGCGATAAGCACAGCATAAAGAATTAGGCATCGGACCACGTAATGTCGAGCCAGCCCCAGTTGTCCTTGGGCATGCCCAGGGCCTTCCACACGGCTCTGGACGCATTGACGATGTCGTTATCGCATGGAGGTTGGTAATCGTGTTTTTCATCGCATCCCATGGTCGAGTCGCACTCATCCACCACCGTAGCCTCGATACTCCTCCCATTGCCGTAGATCGTTATGTTTTTGAGACACCTGCTCATGTTATCGAACCATCCTGTGGATAGCACCACGATAGGCGTGTCGTCAGAATGGTAGTGGTTGTCACACTCGGACGGGCCGCCTCCGTCTCCACCCTCCTCGAAGCTGTTCAGGGTGAGGTGGGCCCTGGTTTGGCCTGACACCGGCGGCGAGCACCTGTAAACTGGATACGTTTGGCCGTCTTTGCAGCAATCCGAGTCGTCCCCGGTGTTGCATTGTCCAGGAGGGGGATTCTTCCCTCTGATTCTGCCGCTCGGCCTGCAGGACTGAGCTTGCACTTCTGCACAAGTCACAGCCAGAAGAACAAGCAGCAATGAGCTCCAGAACATCAAGCTAAAGCTGTTCATTTTCTGTCTTTTCGAAGATGTTCTTGCTTCTAGCTTTTGATGCTAGGACAAGGTATCGAGTAGAGGTATATATAACAAATCGAAGAAGTACTCGTACGACATTGCGATCCGGCACTGACAGTTCTTCCAAGGTAACCGGAAGCTGCATAACGCAGAAGGAACTAACGATGGTTACTTGCCGTCAACATCAGCGAGATATTTCCATTGTCTAAACGATGAGAAGAATTCGGATTCGTCGCTGAGCCCATCCGAATAGTGGAGACATGATTAAGCGTTCGTTTAGCAGACGTCCAGATTGGAATTGTCTTCTGATCGTTAGCGAATAAGGATCCATTCCCATTACGGAACTCGTTTGCCGCCTCAAGATCCTAAAATACACCCGTTAAAGGTCATAAACTTGAACCCAACAAACCACGTAGCCAAACGTCTTCGTGACACTGACATCTTTTCCTCTGTTTTTTAGCAGAATCTCAAAATGCAAAACAAACTATCAGCCTGCTTTGCTTGCTATAACCCATCTGGCAAATGCCCAAATTACTCTCAAGACTCCTTCGATCTATAACCCAAAGATTTAAGCTTTACTTGCCTCCTTTGACCGAATGAGAACTTGCCGAGACATTAGCAAAGTGCAACATCATCGTGACATGTCCCAAATTGCACTAGTTTAAGAGTCAAAGCTTTTAACTAGGCCAGTTGCTAGAATCAAGAATGAAATGAACCTCTCTTATTGTACCTAAGTTTTTATAACTTGATTTTTTTTTCGGTTGATTTATAACTTTGATTGAACAGCTGAAGAAGTAAAACTTTCTCCTTCAGTTCTTAATGTTATACATTCCCAATATGAGTTTCAAGCCCCTATGTCTCTGCATCTGCTTGTTGCAGATTACTGGGCCACGCTTGTTTGCCCGTATTGTTGGCCACATGAACTTCTTAAATCACCTTGTTATGTTATTCACGGAAACGGGTCTCTCATAGATGCATGAACTACTATTTTCATCAATCGAGTCAAACGAGCAAGAGTTGGTTACTGCGCTATTCCATTGAGAAACTGCTTTTTATTTAAACTTTTTCAGCAATACAGATGATGGTGTGAGTCCCCTTTCTTTGTTAATTCCCTAGAAGACCCAAGTTCTCTGTTTGGAACGCCCCACACGTGCACTACAATCTTATTATTTTTCACAAGTTAGAAAGTATTTAACAAGAAAAAGAAAGGACATGGTAGAGGAAGCCAGTTATCCAGACATGAAACAAGGGGGAATAAACAAGGGAAGGGAAGGACAGATATGATTGTGTGCAACTGCTTAATCGTTTGAATTTTCAGGGAAAGTGAGCAGTATTTTAAAAGCTTTCTTTGTATCATTTGGCATCGTTGTTATTACTGGGAAAGTAAGAGTAACTCAGCTTTTTTTTTCATTGCAGGAGCATTCTGTCTTTGACGGTAGGATTAGACCTGGCTATGAATTTAATGGCACTGGACATGCTTGAGCTTGCCCAGATTAAATGGGCCAGAAGACCAACATGAAAGGCTTGAGGAAAGATCTTTCTGAAGAGCCTAATCCGACCTAATTGAGCCTGCGAGAGGTCCTTCTAGCTTGGAGAATTATATGTTCTGTTCTCTTTGGACGGGTCAGAGCAACAAGTTGAGTTGAATTCGAGGGTTCAGTCTGGTCTGGACTTGTCCAATGATCATCCTCGAATTGAGGAGTTAGGACCCGTCGTTCCGAATGTTAGCTCCTGAGTTGACCCAACGATACCCAGGGTCTCCTGTAAGGCTTCTTTTGCCCATCCAAATTAAGCCTTTTGACCGTAAAACCAGTCATAGGAACCCGTGAAATTACATGGAGATTAGATTGCAATTGAAATATAAAGGCTCCCCCAACTTGCAGAAGTACAGCTCTAGAAGCAAAAATGCCCTAGACAAATCCCAGATTGCAAGAAGGGGAATCTCAATTGCTTTTCAGCAATAGACTAATGACAATGACACAAGGATTGACTTCCCCAACTGCATAATAGAGTGATTAGATAAGCATTTTTTCTATTTAAGTAATTGAGACACATTTAATTGTTTATTTAGAATTTGTTACGTAATTTTGTAATTTAGTCTTCATATCATTATATTGATATTATTATTGAGAAAACAAGAGTAACTTGGCAATTCATTTTTTGTTCTATTGCATGAGCATTCTCTATCTATAGCTGTTAGGATTAGACTTGATTGTGGATCTAATGATGCTTGGCCTGCTTGACCTTGCTCAAATTAAATGGGCCAAAAGACTAATTTGAATAGGCTTGCGAGACATTTTTGCATAACCCGACTCGACCCGACCTGATCCGATTGAGCATGAGAGAGGTCTATTTAGTTGGAGAAGTATCATGTTCTTTTCTTTGCGGGAGGGATGGGTTGAAGCAACAAGTTAAGAGTCGTATTTGAGGTTTCACTCGGATTTGCCCATTGATCACCCTTTAGTTCCGAGTTGAGACCATTTGGGTGGTAATATTTAAGCTTCCCGGAGCTCCTAAACTGACTTGGGGATACCTTGCGCACACGCAAAGCTCTAAGTTCAATGCTTTATGACCATGTACAGAGCTTGAAAATTCAGAGTGTTCTAATGAGAAACGGTCTTTTGCCAGCATTCCAATAAATCAAATCAAGAATGACAATGAATATCTCTAATTGTACCCAGGATTTCATAACTCTCCTCCAGTTTTGATGTTAAGTATTCCAATATGAATTTCAAGCCTGTAGGCTTCTTCATCTACTCATTGCAAATTCCCAATTCACGCTTGTTTTCTTGTCAAAGAATAGTTAGACAAATATAATTATTGATGAACAACTCAAATGAGAGCTGGTAACTTGAAACTAATTAATAACATAAACAAAGAATTGTTGGTCATTATTCAAATAAAAATTGGTAATTTCATGTAATAATTGATAAATTTAAGTCCTTGATTAAAAAAAAAGGCAAATAAAAATCCACGCAAGATAAGAGAAGATTCTTTTGATATTCTAGCTCAATATGCAAACGGTTATTGTCATTCTCAATAGTTCAGCAGCAAAAGCCCTAGCTTACTTGCTGAAAGAGGAGGGTATAAGTTTCGGTATTTGTCACAAGCACATCCATCGTTAGGTACGTATTAAGTACGTGACAGGCATAGCGTAAAGAACTAAGCGTCGGACCATGTAATGTCAAGCCAGCCTCAGTTGTCCTTTGGCACGCCCAAGGCCTCCCACACGGCTCTGGACGCATCGACGATGTTGGTAATCGTGTTCTTCATCGCACCCTATGGTCGAGTCGCACTCATCCACCACCATAGCCTGGACGCTCCTCCCATTGCCATAGATCGTGATGTTCCTGAGGTACCTGCTCATGTTATCGAACCATCCCGTGGATAGCGCCACGACAGGCGTGTCGTCAGAATGGTACCGGTTGTCACACTCGGACGGGCCGCCTCCGTCTCCGCCTTCCTCGAAGCTGTTCAGGGTGAGATGGGCCCCGGTGTGGCCCGACACCGGCGGTGAGCACCTGTAGACCGGATACGTTTGGCCGTCTTTGCAGCAGTCCGAGTCGTCCCCGGTGTTGCATTGTCCGGGAGGGGGATTCTTCCCTCTGATTCTGCCGCTGGGCCTGCAGACTGAGCTTGCACTTCCACGCAACTCACAGCCAGAAGAACGAGAAGCAATGAGCTCAAGAACGTCAAGCTAAAGCTGTTCATTTTTTCTGTCTTTTCAAGATGTTCTTGCTTTTAGCTGTCGATGGTGAGCAAGGAATCGCGCAGAGCTATATATAAGAAATCAAAGGTTGTACTCGGAAGACATTGCGATCCGGCACTGACAGTTCTTCAAAGGTAGCTGGAAGCCGCATAACGCAGAAGGAACTAACGATGGGTACTTCATATCAACAATGAGTGATACGTCCATCCTCTAAACGATGAGAAGAACTCGGATTCGTCGCTGACCATGACTTTGTCCGGTTCTCATCCGAATCGCGGACACATGATTAAGCGTTCGATTAGCAGACGTCTAGATTGGAATTGTCTTCTGATCGCTAGCGAATGAGGCTCGTTCCCATTACGGAACTTGTCTGCCGCCTCAAGATCATAAAATACCCCATTAAAGTTCTAAACTTGGAACCCAGCAAAAGACGTAACCAAACGTGTGGGTGACGCCTACATCTTTTCCCTCTGCTTTTTAGCAGGATCTCAAAACTGCAAAACAAATTGTCTATCAGACTTGATCATGGATCTTATGGCACTGGGCCTGCTTGAGCCTGCCCATATTAAATGGGCCCGAAGACCAAATTTGAATAGGCTCGAGGAGAGATCCTTCTTGTATGGCCCGACCCGCCTTCTTGAATGGGCCCGAACACCTTTTGGGCCTTTATTATATTCTGATCAAGTAGGGTAAAACGCTCTACAAACAAGATTTTGTGATTGCTGTGTTTGTGAGCAATTTGTGGGGTCTCTGCTGTGCACAGAGAGCGGTTAGCTGGTTAGCTTAAAAATGAGTCCCGGCGCTGCTTTGCACTTGCCGGACACCGTCGCAAAATCATCTTCGGTTACGTGGCTCTGAAATCGTGGGTGAGGCAAAGACGAAAGATAAAAAGCGAGAGAGATTCGAGAAGGAAAGCAAAATGCAAAGAAACATCGCTCCGGAAAGAATTTTCACCTCTTTTTTTTTTTTGTTTTTTTAGATTTGAAATTTCGCTTTCTTAATTTTATTTGTGAACATTTTCATTAATTGAAAAATGTTTTAATTTGATTAGTCATTTTTGACAAATAAAAAAATCTGAAGAATTAATTGTCGAGAAACACTTTCCCTAAAACAAACACACCTTATGTTATAGCTGAAATAGAAAGGCTCCCCAAACTCACTGAAGTACATCTATATAAGCTTATGACCTAGACAAGAACCTTTCGATAGAAAAATATTACAGCAAGCACAGACCTTTAACTCTCGTGACTCCCAGGACATGAGAGATAAAACACAAAGCCAGCATTAGAAGACGAGATGAAACACGGGCAAGCCAAGACTCGCTACGAAGAACGTTGTAGAAACGATAAATCTCCTCTTCATCGATTACTTGTGCCCTCTGTTTCCCCTCGTAAGCTGATGAGTGTGTAGTGCAGAATCTAAGGGTAGAATTGGTAGGTCTTGGCCTGGATTATGATCTGCCTTAATGCCCCCATAGGCACTAAGACTATCAAGAGTACTCCAATCACAATGCATATCTGACGTGACGAACGAACCCGAGTTAGACCAGCTCACTTATAAATCTTTAAAGGAGAGAACATTAAACAAAAAATTAGATAGAAGAAAGGATACCCAATTTGTCCACCAAGAAAAGCTGAAACTCCTTGGCTTGTAAATCGCGAGCCACATCATGCAGGGAAACTCAAAAAAGAAATAGCAGAAGCCAGAAGACTCAGTGGTTATGCACATTAGCAATTGGCTAGAGATATTAAATGTAGGTCATGCTTGTACGGGTACACTTACAATATATGTGGTGAGGGCAAAAGCAAATCCTCCGAAGAACGAAAGAAGACCACCGAAGAAGGGAAAACTAATCGCAACGAGCATCGTGAATGCTGCAATGCAAATGCATTCTCAAGAGTTCGATTAAATCTCAATAGAAAGAAGAAGCCCATCTAATTTGAAAGGAGGAAATATCATAGAATGGAGTCTGAATTCACTTACCGACATAAATATTGCGCACCATAAACTTGTGTGGTCGAGTGGGCTCAAAGTGCAATTTCCTCTTTAGTACTTTTTCTATCATGTCAAACACCAGCATTGAAGAAATCTGCCATGAGAAATCGTATGAGATCTAGTAAATAGAGTGTGATCGCCCAACTTCTGAAAAAATCGCTGGAGGATGAGGAAAAAAATATGAGAAGACGAAATCTCCACCTGATAGCTTCCAATCGCATGGCCAACCACAAACATATAGGCCAGAGCAATGAGCCAAGCGGGCTTTTCCAACGAGACGAGGATGTTGTCCTCAACTGAATTCCCAAATATCCAGTACCCGATTAAGGCGACCGGGAAATAGCACAGAGCCACAATAATGTACGCAACAACAACTCCTCTCCACATCGGACCCTTGGATGGCTTCTCTGGCTTAGACGGGATTGTCGCCTGGATCTCCAATACAACATGGTGCCCGGCATAGGCAAAAGCAATGTCGCCCAGTGCACTGAAGAAATTGAATACCTTTCCAGCTGTTGACTTCGCTACATGCCCGTATTGTACGTCGGGCTGAACACCCTTGTGGAGTGAAGCTGACCAAGCAATAGTGTAGTAGCTGTTCGGAAACATGAAGAACACGTGCTTAAATCCCTGAATAGACAATCCATTGATTCGCTCTTTGTATGATTCAACAGCATAACACTTCTTTTTGTTTATTTCGATTGTGTCTTCATGTATATATTCAATTATTTATTTTTCTAGTAATGCTTGTGTCCTCATATTTTGATGAGTTTTGACAAGTGATCTGATTTAGAAGAGGTTACTGATTGTCCGTCCATATGGGATTGATATTGTAGTCGGAGGTGAAGTTCAAAGAGAACAGACCAGGACATACCTCAAAGACATGACGGCAGCAGCCAAGGAGACGCAGGCAGAGGCGGTGGAGTTGAAGTTGGGAAGATGGGAGAGAACAAAGGGAACAGAAGCGAATATCATGATGAAGTAAGTCGTCTTGATCTTCTTACAGCTTGAGCAAACCGTATGGTGGAACATTTGCAAGGATTTTCCTCCGGTCACCATGTAGACAATGTTCACTCCAACTACGACGATGAGCTGCTGAGGAACCACAATGTAAATGCCAAGTTTTTCACCAAATGCCTGTTGGGCCAACTCGTGGTACCTATCAAAACGCTTTCCAGGGACCATCTCATGCATCTCGACCATTTGCCACAATGTGTAGAGGGTCATGATCCAGGACAAGACCAGCACTGCCAAACCGGGACCCCTGAAACCGAAATCAAGTCACAGTTGATCAGGAAAACATGATATAGTCAGAAAAGAGAGGTAAAATTGGATGTAACAGTGCAGCTCAGTCAAGTGTTTGATAGAAAATTACTCACCATCCAAGCTCTGCCATGGCGAACGGCAGACCAAGCATGCCAGCTCCAACCATGGCAGTGACATTATGAGAAGTCGAGTACCACCACTTTCCATCTCTTGACCGATCGCCATTCGCCTTCTGATTCTCCCATGTCTGTTCATCCTGTCGGCACCATACACATGCAACTCAGTCAAGGTGTGTTAACGCACTATGATAAAATATCGCTGTATAGCCTCTACTAGTGTGAGCAGAGAAGAACTATCGTGCGTACAGCTATTCTTGGTGATTAATGGAAATATTTTGAGTGGCACCATCGGTTTTTTAGCATCGGGTCTTTCACATAAATTACACGTTTTTATTTGAGGCTGGATTGCTGAAATATCTTGGCCGATTGTTGCTGGGGCAGAGTCGATAAATTGGTCGGTTTAGTTTTGGGGCAGAAATTGTTTATGGACAGATTAAGTTCTTGATGAATGGATGCTGGTTTCTATCCCAACAAGCAAAAAGGAAACATGCTTTGCCCAAATTTCATGTCCTTCCTCGGTGACAGAAGTATGAACAGAGCAATCCTATGTTTTCGCGACGTTATTTTTTAGCTTTTCCGAACGCTCACTTCATGGGCTGTCCATTTAACGATGTTTATTAATATTTCGAACCGGTTTATGGACGGAGGGAGAGAGAGGGTTAAAACATTTTAAATGGTCAATTCTGTGAATGATACACATACTATGTGAGCTATGCACCTAATCCTACATCTTTAGATATAAACCGGTAGATCCATGCCAAAACTGCTAAATTCTTTGGAACAAATTCATGAAGATCTATCCCAACTGATTTTTCAAATCCCACTACACCGAGAATAAGATCCAACAGTTCGCCTAACAAAGCTGCGATTGGTATTCGTTAGTAGACGGACTCTTCTCTGATTCGAAAGTTCGATATATAGAATAAGCTTAAAAAAAAAAAAAAAATGCCAACTCAGAGATGGAGAGATCTGGAAATGAACCTGGTGAAACAAATCCAGTTTTCAGGCGACTATAATTCACGCCGTATTCTCTCTTTACTCAATAAATAATCACATGGGTGAGCCGTAGTTTAGGTTAAATACACGTATAGACAAAATATAAAAGAAAAAAGGAAGTGGGCACTAATGTAGGAAAATAGTCCCGCATGATGACGGAAGAAGAGAAAAAGGAAAATGGTTATAAATGAGATCGATCCGATTCAAAAGTCAACACCACATCGACCCTGCAGGGGAAGGGGTCCTCCTCATGGAGGAAAAAGAAATTGGGACAACGAGAGTAGTTGATTTGGACCTTTGTGCACATGAAAATTGCAAACTCCTATGTTTTTGCCGTTTCGGTGCCGGAACATTAGAAAAACGTATTTGCGCATATAAAGTACAAATATTTAATTTTTTCAAAATGTTTTTCATGCACGTGCACATGCACTTGAGAGAGAGAGAGAGACGCTAACGCTGCCCTGATGATTGTAGGTCTGATCAACCGCCCGAGCTTCAGCCACCATAACTGCCTACTCTTGTTGGTTTGCAGACCAAACGGAAGCGAGACGGAGGGAGAAGAGCTCCGATCGGGGAAATTTGCAGGGTTGCCAAGACGGAGGTGAGTCGAGTTCTTTTATATAGGCTGGTGTCTCCTCCGATACTTTTGCTCGATCGGAACTTGCATGGAAAACGGGCGGGCTCTTTTTGTATTTATACCCCGATGCCTTGCCATCCTCCTTCACGGAGGGTCAGAACGCGGCTTAGAGTGGTGGAGTTTGACCGAGAATCAGACTTTCGTTTGGCCCGAAAGCAACCCTGACGAAGAAGTTGCGCGACGTTCGGCTCTGGTAAATCACGTGATCTGTTCGAAAATTTCGATATTTGGAAGAATGTAGCCGTCGAATGAATGCATAATTTTATATTTAAATATTTTAAAACACTTTCAAATGCACATGTAATTTAGAGAGAGACTAACGCCATGCTTGTTGATCATCGGTATGATCAATCGGAGCTTCAGCCCCATCACCGCCTCCTCTTCTTGGGCTGCAAAACGCTGTGAGGGGGTCCAGGAATACTCGTGTTCATAGAGAGTAGACGAAAAGCCAAAAGGGCGAGGCCAAGGTAATTCGATTGCTTGTAGTTCAAAATATTACTGATTATTTCTCGCGTAGTTCAATTTTTAAAATTTGAATGTTTTTTTATCTCAATAGAATTGTATTATACAAAAATAAATTGAAATCTTGAAATAAATGTCTCTTTCTACACAAGCATGAATAGACGATTTCATTTTATAATGCAAGTCGTTTCTTTTTATTTATTATCTAATGTTGCCGCGTGAATCTTTCTAATGGTACGCGTCGATGCCTTGTGTGTGGCTGAATACTTCACTCGCTTTCGGTTTGTAATTTAGGGGGGCTCTGGATGGTTAGCTATGGAATAAATAAATATAATAAAAAGAGACAGAGAAACAAACGGGAAAGGAGGGACGGGGAGAATAAAGGAACTAAGGACAGCAAGTGAGCTTTAACATGCGACGGCAGTCGCTACGGACTGCACGGTTTGAGACTTACCCATCCGACTTCCCCACGCCCCGCGTGCACTCTGCAGGACTGGACGTTACGATATGAAACACGAAAAGTTTCCAATTTGTACTTGTCAATGTACTTCATGATTATATGTTTTGATACGTGATAGAATTTTGATCAAACATAGTAAAAATTAAGGCTAATATTAAGAAAAACTATATACTAATATATATGTGATAAATTTATTCCAAACTATTTTATATATTACAAAAAAATTCAAATTGGTCCATGCTTGACAAAGTTATCTCAAATAATCACAAAAAATCCAAATTAATACACTTGTGATAAATTTATTAAAAATTAATCTTTTACCATCAAAAACCCCAACGTAGTACGTTTATGATAAATATAATTTCCATTAAATTAGATTAATATCACAAAAAGTCATAAAATTACGTATTTTCCAATTCGGTAATTTAATAAGACAATTTTGTTATAAACATATAAATTTAAAGTAAATTTATCATATGTATATTAGTTTAAAATTTTTTATAATTAAAAATTTAATTTGGTATACATTTTTTAAAATTTTAAAATTTTTCATCATATTAATCTTAAAAATTAAATGGGTAAGAAAACATGCGCGATCACCCAGAGTGTGGGATCACCGAAAGTACTTTCGAACGAGAGATGCCGCCAGCTGGATACCCTCATAGGACCCCCGAGGGCCCCACTGACCAGTGACCACCCCTTTCTTTCCATTTGCCTTCCATTCCTTGCCCATCAAGCGTTGTATGAAGCCCAAATTCTCCCGTTGAGGTTGTCTTTTCTTTTTATCTTTTTTTGATTCTGAAGAAATATTCCATTCACATGTCATGATAATACTCGAGAGATATATAAAGCGCCTTTGATTCATCTTTCTTTAAGGGATTTCAAGAAAATGCAAAGCAGTTTGATTAAGGAATATCCTCCCATGATCGTTTTCTTCAATGCTCTATTCGATCGAAACGAGCGTGGGAAAGGAATCGTTGCATTTCCATTCTACGCTAACTGTTGAGATTGGGGCTTGTAGTTGTGGAGTTTGACCACCAATAACTTCTCTACAAATGCACACTATTGAATTTGTTAGATTTTGTAAAATCGTTATCAACTATTCTTTCCAAATTCGAACTCATAATCTTTTGCTCTAATACTATGTTAGATTTTGTAAAATCATTGTCAACTCTTTTAAAAACTTAATTTGATAAATAAATGTGTGATTTAATATTTATATTTTATTTTATAAATTCTCGTTGGGGAAGGTAGGGGCATTTGGGTGAAGAGCAACAGTGAAGAATTTTAGCAAAAGGTATCCGAACATTAGGAAAAGGTATTTGCACTAACTAACAATGTACCAATGTCGAAATTTGCGTGACGTTTGGCTTTGGTAAATCAAACGTCCCAACTAAAAGATTTCGCATTGTTGTTGATTATAGGTAGGATATGTTGGGCCAAATTGTAAGGTGCGAAGGAAATTCAATTGTTTGTACGTCCAAAGAATGATTTCGATTATTCCTCATGTAGTTCAAACACAAAATTTGAATGTTTTATATCTCAATAGAATAATATTATTAAAAAAATTGAAAATCTTGATAAAAATTCTCTCTTTCCACATACAGTTCGATGAATCAATCTGAATCGAAATTTTTAATAAAAATTGAATAATCATCTTAAAATCCCTCTTCTTCCGCATATCTTCTTCACTTCAATTTCAATAATCAAGGCAAAAATAGAAAAATCAAGCCGAATCGGATTTTCGGTTCAAGTCGGAATCATACCTAATTGATTAGGTTTTCTTGAAAATCCAAATCGAATTGAACCGTTTACACATGGGATCACCGGACACGCTGATGGATATAATATGCAATCGCTTGTTAAACAAATAACTGGAAATGATTAATCGGACAAAGTATCATGCGGAGCATCCTCCAATCCTCCATTTACCTTCCTTCCATGACCCACCATGTTCTGCGCAAAGCTTCAATTTTCCCCTTAAAGTTGTCAAAATAAAATAAAAAATCAATTCTAAAGAAAGATGTCATTCATACTGAATAGGTATACAAACCACTTTCAAACCTAACAAAAGCCAGAGAGGAAATATCAAAGCACAGTTTGCAACTAGAAGCATGCTCTCATTCCTCAAAAATAGATCAGTCATCGAAAACATTCGGCAACTAATCACCAAATTTAGTAATGAGCACATGTCAAGATCTCTCGTTTCATTTGTAATGGCTTGTGACGCGTGTCTAGATTCGGCATCCCTATCATCATCATCGTGCAGAGACATCAACATCAAAAATATTAAAAGAGTACATGTCAAATGCCAGTAAAGAACTCTCGAATTTATATTTACACTTAGTTCAAGAGAGAAAAATCCCCTTAAGCTTGACTTAACTTTAAATCAGGAGAAGAGAGCAGCCCAATCTCAGAGAGGTTGTAGAGTCATGTCATGAACATCCTTCTTGGTGACTGTCAACTAGACAAGTGATCAAAATGATTTCCACGTTCATCCAAGATTAATTATAGAAATTTATTCGCACAAACAAATTTTCAGAACAGATAATTGTGGGGGGATAAAAGGAGAGATTCAAAAAGTGGAAAGAGGGAGACAAAGGGGGAGTTCCCAATCTCTCTCTCAAGGGCCGCAGTGCAAACGGGCGGCAGCTTTAAGGTAAAAGAGACGGAAAGCCTGGGGAAAGAAAGTTGAGAGAGAAATTGATTGGACCCTAAATTAGGTTTCTATTTTAGTTTCCATGTATGAGCAAAATATCGATTTCATTCGACTTCAAAGAAAAGAAGATGGGAAAATATGTGGGTATAGGAGTAAGTGACTAAATTGAAGAAGCTCGTGAAAAGTCACAAAGGCAGAATTGGCAAACATCAAGAAAGAGGTGATCGAGACTTTGATGAAAAACAAAAATGCCGTACTAAGATTATCAAACTTTTAGACTCCATTTGTTTTATGAAAATTTAATGATTTATTATAAGAATATTAAGAAGAAGGCAATTTAAATGGCTTTCAAAAGAAAAAAGGGAACTTTGTCTTGCTCGATGCATCCAAATGCCTCTTAGGTATCGACTTGGATGACCTTGGGGAAGTTGTTCAAAGCAGAGTCAATGCTTTCCGCAAGCGACATGGAAAATATGTATTGGGCTTTCCGCACGCAAAGCTGTAGAGATGCCTGCATCAACCCATATTCCAAATTCTCTCTTCAGTTCCAATTAGATTTTAGCTTTTACTTGTCTCCTTTGACCGAATGGCAACTTGCCGAGAAGTTAGCAAAGTGCGGCACGAACATGTTCCAAATTGCGATAAGTTAAGAATCAAATTGCTTTCGAGCAAAAAGTGTAATGACAATAAACACAAGCACTGATAACAAGGAGATTATGCACTCCAGGGGATTGTTCTCTTCCAATATTCGATTTTCCGTAAAAAGCACTGATATGAAAAATATGTTCAAAGAGTAGAATAATTACCAATTGTATCATTAATGGGCGATGACAATTGTGTTGGACTACATGGTTTGACTTGTCCCATCCCACAACTTGTCGAGAGCAAACCCACTTCTGGATGAGTGTACACTCCAGGAGATTGTTCTCTTCCAATATTCGATTTGGAAGAGGAAAACTTTTGCATTTTATGCTCTTTGGAACTAAAGACGCGTGCTTTACGCCCTATGGAAGAAGAAAACTTTCGTGCTGAAAATGATTGAATGGACAAGTATCATGCGGAGGAGCTTACCTATAATCCTTCTTTGTCCTATAATTTCCATCTACTTTTCTCCCTCGGCCACGAATCGAAGCTTCAGTTTCCCCATGGATGTTGTCTTAACGCTTTTCTTTTTTTCTTTTTTCTTTTTTCTTTTTTCTTTTTTCTTTTTTCTTTTTGGTTCTAAAGAAAGATACCGTTCATGTATTTTGAAGATCAGATTTTGTCCGCACGCAAAGCTGTAGAGATGCCAGCATCAACCGATATTCCAAATCCTCTCTTCAGTTTCAATTATATTATAGCTTCTACTTGTCTCCTTTGACCGAATGGGAACTTGCCGAGACATTAGCAAAGAGCAACTCCATAGGGACATGTCCCAAATCGGGCTAAGTTAAGAATCCATTGCTTTCGAGCAAAAAGAGTGATGACAATAACACAAGCGCTGATTTTTAGCATTGCATAATAGAGAGATTAGTTAAGCCTAATTTTCATTTCGAGTAAGTGATGCATACTCAAACATTCATCGGAAATCTATTGTTGTCGATAATTCTTTTTTCCTTTCTTTCTTTCTTTTAATTATTAGGATTAGACTCGATCGTGGATCTTATAGCATCAGGTCTGCTTGAGCCTGCGCAAATTAAATGGGCCTGAAGCTCAATTTGAATAGGCTTGAGGAGAGACCCTTCTTGTACGGCCCAACCCGCCTCCTTGAGTGGTCCGGATCTATCCAGTGATCATCCTTTGGGCTCTTAGTAAGGAGTTAAGGACCTACATTGACCCCCCATACCCCACGCTTAATGACCATGCGCAGAGCTCGAAAACTAGGCCAGGTGCTAGAATCAAGAATGAAATGAACCTCTCTTAATTGTACTGGGGTTTTTTGTAACTTTGATTGAACAACTGAAGAAGTAAAACTCTCTCCTTCAGTTCTTAACATTATACATTCCCAAATATGAATTTCAAGCCCCTACATTTCAGCATCTTACTTGTTGCAGATTCCCAGGTCATGCTTGTTCGCCCGTACTGATGGCCACAAAACTTCTTCAGTCACCTTGACATGTTACTCATGGAACCGGGTCTCTCACTAATGCACGAACTACTGTTTCCATCGGTAGAGTTGATTCCCACACTATTCCGGTAGCCATCTGCGTCCAATGTGTCCCGAGCCCCGACGAGAAAGAAAATTTCATTATCGACTATTCAAAAATATGTGCCGGGGCTATTAGTTCCGTTACTGTGCGTCATTATCTCCAAAGGCGAGGCTTCTCCGGCAGGAAATTCCCGAATCCCAAGCATTCGGCCTCCGGCCAAAACTAACTTCCTGATTAATATGTCGGATGATGCAGAGCGAGGTCACCGTTTGAGCCAATCGAGTGGGGACATCCCGTCTTCATCAGGAATGTTCACGTCGATTCCTCGTGCCGGCATTACGATCAAGATTAGTTTTTATGCCCATTACCAATGATCGTCAAGTGAAGAGCTGTCCAGCCATTTTTAATCAGTGCCTTCCACATCTAAGACTTCCCCGCTCAATAATTTCTTCATCGTCTCGATCTGGACATCCAATCTCCGGAAATCCGGAGCTTGGAGACCCGAAATAGCCATGTGGAGGAGAGTCTCCATTTTGTGTTCATCGCCGAGATAGAAGATGGAGAAGCAGAAATCAGTGCCTGAATGGTGGGTAACTGACCCTTGTAAGCAGCTAGTGCAACGCCAAGTTGCGCCGATGGTCAGTCAAGTTGATCGTGTCGAAGGCTCGAATAAGATACTCAACCACCTGCAATGTTTTCAACACGGGAATGAGACTGAGATCATTTAATCTTCTTGTTGAGTTTGCTATAGGCATGGGAAATTACAACAACTAGGTCTGCACTAGCATCATCCGTCAACTCAGCCTACGTGATTTGTAATCGAATGAATACAAAACGACTCGAGGATGCAGGAATCAGTCTCCTTCCTTGAAAAGTTTACGGTGTGTTTAACTGGCTTGACGAATTAATCAATTGGCCAAGACCTTATCGTCGGATTGGGCATGCTTCGATTGTGCTGGACACCATGGAACCGAAATTCGGTCACGATGCAGAGCTACATTCACTCCAGTGGTGATACTGTGCGGCAGCCAAAACGATCATCCTCAAACGATGCAGAGCTCCTTCAGGATCTCCAAATTGCCTCCTCTAGCAGCAGCATGCACTGCTCTGTTCAGCACCTCCCATTTGTACGGGTAAGCAACCTATCCCTGCCCTGCATTCTCCGTCATCGAAGACAACGCCCCTGGAGACGCCGTGAAATCAAGAACCATCCGGAAGACTTAGAGAATGTCGGTGACGTCCCTTTCCCAGAACAAGAGATGGGTCTCTCTCCAGCAGTTCTTGGACGAACCCAAGTCCCCCGCTGCGCCTCCTCCCAGAGAGCCTCGAGGCGGCGGATTCTGCGGAGCCAGGTGAGCTCAATGAGCTGGTTGGGGTCGATGTGGAGGAGCTCACGGACGAGCTCATGGTGGCCGCTGGCAGCTGCACATTATATATTGGAGCGGCGCACCACCGGATCCGGATCCACATTGATACCGGATTTATTGTGGCCGTTGATCATTTGGGCCCCACGTGTAGGTGTCGTCAAAGGGCACACAGACGTGAGTCCATAGGCCTAGGACAAAGCAGGGCTTACTCGGTGAGCGGGGGTGCAGAGAGAGGGAGAGAGATTGGCTGGAGTGATGGAGCAGGCGAACGTTGAGGAACAAGGAAGATGCCACTTTTCTTCTTTTGGGTGAGAGGGGCAAGGAAGGAAGAAAGGTAGTGCTCTGACTGGGAACTACTATTGGACTGGTGGGTGTAGTTTTGGATGCAAGGAGTGAAGCTGTTGGTAGTTGAGAATTGAAACTGAAGCAGAAATTAGCATTGAATCCCAGTGAATAATCCCTTTGGTGCTTTGCTTGGTTTGTTCAATACCTTCCTAATTGCTGCATAAAATTTGCTCTTGAAAAGCTTCCATTTTGCTAAAGTACGGAGGACAGGGCTCTGGCCGTCCTAACACCAGAGCACATGATGGCACGTGACAAGCAGCTTTTTTCCTTTTTCAGCAATGTATATGGTGGGGGTGAGCCCAATTCTTCTTTTGTGTTTTAACAAGAACATCCAGTAATTTGTCTGGACCACCCACACATGCACTAAGATCTTTTTATTTTTCACATGTTCCTGCCAAAATTAATCAAGAAAAAGAAAGGAATTGGCAGAGGCATCCAGTTATACAGACCTACAAAAGGGGAAATAAACAACGGAAAGGAAGAAAAGATATGATCGCGTGCAACTGCCTAATCTTTTGCACTTTTGGGAAAAGTGAGCAGTAACTTTAAAAGCTTTCTTTATATCATTTTCCATCGTTGTTATTATTGGGAAAGTAGGAGTAACTCGGCTTTTTTTTATTGCAGGAGCAATCTCCGTCTTTAGTTGTTTGGCTTAGACGTGACTCTGGATTTAAAGGAACTGGACATGCTCGAGCTTGCCCAGATCAAATGGGCCATGATACCAATTTGAAAGGCTTGAGGAAAGACCTTTCTACAGGGGCCTAACCCGACCCGATTGAGCTTGCGAGAAGTCCATCTAGCTTGGAGAATTCAACGTTGTTTTTTTTATTGTCAACGGATGGGCTGAAGCAAGTTGAGTTGAATTCAAGGGTTCGGTCTAATCCGGCCTTGTCCAGTGATCATCCTCCAATTAGGAATTAGGACCCCGTCGATCCTAATGTTAGCTCATAAGTTAATTCGACAGAACCCATCAGTCTTTTGTAAGGTTCTCTTGCACAACCAAATTAAGCCTTTGACCTTATAATCAATCACAGGAACTCATGAATTTATATAGATTAGATTGCAATTGAAATATAAAGGCTCCCCCAATCTTACAGAAAGCACAGCTTTAGAAGCATATGCCCTAGACAGAAAAACCTTGACACTACAACAAGCTCAAAGACCTTTAACTCTCATAACTCCCAGGACATAAGATTAAGCACGCAAAGCCAGCATCAAGACTTGCTACGATCAGACCCGAAAACGAAACGAAAGACTCCCTAGGAAGAACGTTGTAGAAACGATAAATCTCCTCTTACGTGAAGTGTAGAATCTAATAGTGGAATTGGTAGGTCTTGGCCTGGATTATGATCTGCCTCAATCCTCCAATAGGCGCTAAGACCATCAAGAGTACTCCAACCACAATGCACATCTAACATGGTGACTGAGCCCGGGTTAGACCAGCTCACTTATAAATCTTTAAAGGAGAGCAATGAACGAAAAATCAGATAACAGAAAGCATACCCAGTTTGTCCACCAAGACAAGCTGAACCTCCTCGGCTTCTTAATCGCGAGCCACATCATGCAGGGAAGCTGAAAAAAGAAACAGAAGAAGCCAGAGGACTCGGTGGTTATACACATCGGCATTTTGGGAAGAGATTCTGAGTGCATATCTTGCTTATATGGGTGCACTTACAAAGTAGGTGGTAGGAGCAAAAGCGAATCCTCCAAAGAACGAAAGAAGACCACTGAAGAATGGGAAAGTAATCGCGACGATCATTGTGAACACTGCAAAGTAGACCAATTCAAGAGCTCAATTAAACCTCAATAAAAGCGACAAGCCATCTAATTTTAATGGAGGAGATATCATAGAATTGAGTCTGAATCAACTTACCAACATAGATATTGCGCGCTATAAACCTAAGTATTTTAGAGGGCTTAAAGTGCAATTTCTTCAGTAATACAGTTTCTATCATGTCGAACACCAGCATTGAAGAAATCTGCCAGGAGAATCATAAATGAGATCGGGTATGTCGCAGGTAAAATCGGTCCAACTACTTGAAAAATCACAGGAAGATAAGGAAAAAACATGAGAAGACACAATCTTCACCTGATAGCTTCCAATCACATGGACAACCACAAACATATTGGCGAGAGCAACGAGCCAGGCGGGTTTTCCCAACGAGATGAGGATGTTGTCCTGAACCGAGTTCCCAAATATCCAGTACCCAATTATGGCGAATGGGAAGTAGCAGAGAGCCACAATAATGTACGCAATGACGACTCCTCTCCACATCGGGCCCTTGGATGGCTTCTCTGGCGTGGATGGGATTGTCGCTTGGATCTCTAACACAGCATGATGCCCGCCATAGGCAAAAGCAATGTCGCCCAATGCACTGAAGAAGTTGAATACCATTCCTGCTGTCGACTTTGCTTTGTACCCGTACTGTACATCATGCTGAACACCCTTGTGGAGTGAAGCTGTCCAAGCAATGGTGTAGTAGCTGTTTGGAAACATGAAGGACACTTGCTTAAGTCCCCGAATACACAATCCATTGCTTTGCTCTTTGAACGATTTAATAACATAACACTAGTTTTTTTTTTTAATTTGGATCGCTTCTTCATGTATATGTTCAATTAATGTTTTGCCTAGCAAGGCTTTTGTCCTCGGCTTGTCATGAGTTATGACAAGCAATCTGATTTAGATGAGGCCACTGATTAGTCGTTCATCCATATGAACTGATATCGAATTGGAGTTGAAGTTCAAAGAGCATAGACCAGGACATACCTCAAGGACACGACGGCAGCAGCCAAGGAGACACCGATGATGGAGTTGAAGTTGGGAAGGTGGGAGAGAACAAAGTGAACAGAAGCATATATCATGATGAAGTAACTCGTCTTGATCTTCTTACAGCTCAACAAACCGTTTCATGGAACATTTGCAGGGATTTGCCTCCAATCACCATGTAGACGATGCTAACTCCAACTTCGACAATGAGCTGCTGAGGAACCACAATGTAGAGACCGAGTTTTTCGCCAAACGCATATTGGGCCAGCTCATTGTACCTATCAAAACGCCTTCCAGGAACCATCTCGTGCATCTCGACCATTAGCCACAACGTGTAGAGGGTGATGATCCAGGACAACACGAGCACTGCCACACCGGGACCCCTGAAATGGAAGGCAAGACCCAATTGATCAGGAAAACATGATTCAGTTCAAAAAAAGGAGGTAAAATTGGAATAAATAATGCAATTCAGTCAAGTGTTTGATAGAAAACAACTCACCATCCAAGCTCGGCCATTGCGTATGGGAGACCAAGCATGCCAGCTCCAACCATGGTGGTGACATTGTGAAAAGTCGAGTACCACCATTTCGCATTTCTTGAAGATGTAATTGGTAGCCAATCGTCGATCGCTCTCTGCTCCTCCATTATCTCTTCGACCTATTGACACCATAATACATCCAACTCAGGCTACATATTGCAGATTGAAGTCCATTGCTCTTGCTAGTTAGATCATCGGTTTTACTAGAACCAAAAAAGTGAACATGGCATATTGTAAATTTATGTACTTGGTGAAATGAGTATGAACAGAGTAATCCTATGTTTTCATGATGCTGATGCAAAGAGCAACTCAACACCGCATCATAAGCAAACTAGTACACAAAGTGAGGTTATTTTTGACCTTTTTAGAACCCTCACTTCATGGCCGTCCATTTAACAAAGGTCGTTATTAGTACGAACCGGTTATAGAGGGAGGGAGAGAAGGTTAAAACATTTTAGAAGATGCACCTAATCCTAAATCTTTAGATGTAACCCAGCAGATCCACACCAAACTGCTATATTCTTTGGAACATATCTAAGAAGATCGATCCCCTTTCGTTAGTCTTCCAGGACAATACAGTGCCCACTTTTCTTTTCTTTTCTTTTTCCCTTCTTTTTTGTTAAACGGGCTCACGCGCTGGGACCTGGGAACGGCCTCTGTAGATTAGGGCCCAATTGTTGGGGACTGGGCATGGGTATTGGGGTCCCACGTTCAGCCTTTGTGGACCCAATTCCGGGTACTGGAGCCTCGGGCAAGACCTTTGTGGACTAGGGCCCGAGTGCTGATGATCTAAGCACGAGTATTGGGCATGGGAACCTGGGCGGCCTCCATGGACTTGGACTCAGGTGCCGGGGACTCGGTCTTGGATACGGAGGACCCGAGAATAAGCATTAAGGTTCCTATGCCAAAGTGAGAGTTCCTACTCTAAGCGTTCATATTTAATTATATTTTGAAAAATATTTTCTGATTTTTTAGCTCATTTGTTCATGGAAAATATATGATTTGTAAAATATTTTTCTAAAAATGATAATTTGTTTTATTTACAAAACACCAAAATGTTTAGATGTAAATTGTTGTCAATAACAAAAAAAAATTCATTAATTCATTATTTCAAGTAATCATTTTCTTAAATTTAAATATAGGCTTTTCATTGACTTAAAAAGTATTTTCCGTTAATTCATTTTCCTAAATGATCCAAACATTGAAAAATAAAAATAAAAATTCTCATAAAATATTTTTCGAAAAATAAACGAAGTCTTAGTAGAAAGGGCATTCAAATCAGGGAAGAGGCTGTCTACTAATGAAAACTAACCATGGCTTCGTCAGGCAAATGGTCAGACCTTACTCTCGGCGTTGTAGGATTTCAAAATCAATTGGGATTGCTCTTCTTATATATCTTCCACAATTTTTAGCAGTTTGGTTTGGTTCTGCTGGGTCATATCTAAAGATTTAGTTTAGCTCTTGTGATTGGACCCGATCTTAACGAAAGGAAAACATATTTTCTGACCAAAAGAAAAGAGAAATAGCCCTAAAGAAGGAAAAAAGAAATGGGTAAATGAGATCGATGTCAACTTTAAGTCAACAGCCTCTACACTTGGGAGAATCGGAAGAAGAATCGGGATAGCCAGTAACCACACGGGTCCCGGGTCCTTAGGGAAGGTTCTTGGTCAACGAAGGCTACTGATTTTGACCTCAATAATGCCAACCAGAAGAGGGTATCTATCACCGGGGACGATTCACTTGATTACATGCGTATGTCGTATATCATCTACTTATAGGCTGAGGTTTTAGTTTTGAGACATGGCACCTGACTCTCGAAAGACACTACTTGGACAATAATTGGGCATCGCGAAATCAAAAGAGCACGACCAAGCTACCATTTCCGTGCAAGAGCATTAGGAAATGGTACTTGCACCAACAAAGTCCAAACGTGGGAACAAGGGTGACATTCGATTTTAGTGAATTATACAATCTATCGATAAATATATCATTTCTCTTTTAGAAAAACCAACGAAATTTTGATGAATTTGTGTCCCAATGTGAAAACTTTAGCTGAAAGGAAAAGAGTTAAAATTGATCTTGGGGGCCATTCAAATTAATGTAAGGTGCTTCACTCAAAAGCTCAATCAACCCAAGAAAAATCCTAATTCCAAATCGAGATTAGTCTACAATTGTAAAGTTTTGGCTATGTCAAACGATCGAGCACGATCTTGCCCTCATCAAAGATCCAAATGCTTGTTGAGAGAGGAAGAGCCACCAAACTATGTCCGGACACGAGATATGTTGGATTATTGCATTTTCTTTATTAATTAATTTGTTTGGGTTACTTTCTTTTCCTTTTCTTTTTCTTTTTTGAAAAGGGGACCGAAGTTATTTGAGAATAACAAGAGCTACCTATCTATCTATGTTTTCACATTACATGTTTGGCCAGCTCATAGAAATTGCCTGAGTTAACATCATGTACAAAAACGTTGTCTTTTGGCCAAAAAAAAAAAAAGACATTTTTAAGCGCATGTGCTAAGTCGTTTGAAACCACCCTGTGAATTTACCCATTAAATTCCACTCAAAATTTGGTACATGTCTAGAATTAGAATAACAAAAAATTTGGTGTGGAATTCAAAGATATTCTGTGTGTTTAGGACTAAGGGACGGTAATACATGTCTAGAATTAAATTAAAAAATTGATGTGCGATTCATAGCTTGTCTTCGTGTTTAGGGTTTATGGACAGCGGTGGTGGGACATGGACGGTGGCTGGAGATTCCCAGAGCCATGGACAGGTCAAAAGCAACAAAAACAAAAAGACACAGAGGAGTAGAGGCCAGATCTATAGGAATGACTCCAGATCCAAATCTAGAGGCACGGGAGAGCTCAGTGTTGGCCGGCAACGCCATTCCTGCACAGATTTGGCGACGATGACGGCCGCAAGCGAGCTCAGAAAGCCACACAAAAAAAAAAAAAGAAAAAAAGAAGAGGGAATAGGCTTGGCTTGAACGCGTCAGCCTGGACAACGGCGTACGACGCCGCCGATGGTGCAGATCTGGAGTTCTGCGAACTTTCAGATTTGGAGATCTCTGTCCATGGCCGATGGTAGTCGGCCTGGACTCGGCGCCGGCAACTCGCCCGGTGGGCACGGGTTCGACAACTCCGACAAAGGGAAGAGGCTTCCGTTGTTTTTTTTTTTTGGGTCGAAGAGGCTTCCTTAATTTTTAATCAGAAGCAGTTCAATAACAGAGAGAGAGAGAGAGAGCCTCTTAATTTTTAATCAGAAGCAGTTCAATAATTTAGACAGAGAGAGAGAGAGAGGAGGGAGGGGGAGGGAAGGAGCGTAACGGTGCGATGGCGAACTCTTCTCCTTTCGGACGAACTCTCGACGAGGACGAACTTCCACTCGACTTCGTCGATAGTTCGATCTTCTGCTCTTGAAATCCTCAACTGCTTTCGAACGAAGAGTTCGATTCAAGAGCTCGATACTCTTGACGAAGAGAATCGAGAGAGATTCTCTTGGCGATGATGCTCTTGAAAGAGCTCGATACTCTTGACGAAGAGTTCGATTCTCTTGGCGATGATGCTCTTGAAAGAGCTCGATACTCCCGCTTGATGAGGAGTTCGATTCTCTTGGCGATGATCCTCTTGAAAGAGCTCGATACTCTTGACGAAGAGTTCGATTCTCTTGGCGATGATGCTCTTGATTCTCTTGGCGATGATGCTCTTGAAAGAGCTCGATACTCACTCTTGATGAGTAGTAGTTCGATTCTCTTGGCGATGATCCTCTTGAAAGAGCTCGATACTCTTGACGAGGCAACGATGCTCTTGAAAGAGTTCGATGCTCTGAAAAACAAGCTCCAACCCGTCATATTTAAGAGAACGCGAGGAAAGCGGTATATTCTAAAAGGAGGCAGGAATATGCGATGAGTTAAAAGCTGACAGCAAAAAATATTAGACAAATATTACTTTATCCTTTCCCATAATTTCCACTTATTTTTCTTCCTTAGCTCATAAGTATTGTTTAAACTTCACTTGTTCGCACTGTTCAAGAGATGAGAAAAAGATAAAATTTTCCAATCAATCCTGCACCTATTATACAGATGATAATTCAATTTTAAATATTTTAATTTACCAATTTATTCTCGAACCTTTGCGTGAAAGTAATCCTTACGACTGAATTTTTTTATGCTCATGTGAGCTTAATCCTGAAATCTAATATAACTTAGCCCATCTTGGTTAAACCCATTCAACATCTTTATAACCAGACTAATTAAAATGCAAATTATTTACCTATTACTATCAAATATTCATAATATACAAATGCAAATTATATTAATGACATATTTGTTTAGGGGTTGGAATCAACTCCTAATTTTCTCATGCAATATACGATGAAATGAGGCAACAAAAATGTATGTGTCAACAAAATAAAGAGAAATAAGACTGATTATGAGTTAAATTAATCCTATGATGCAATGACTGCTTAAATTCGGTCCATATGTTTTTCTTCTTCTCTTTCTTTTTATCTCCTTTTTCTATTCTAGAATAAGAATTGATTAAGACCTGTGAAGTAGATGACAAAACCAAATGTTGAAAATCCAGTGATATAAATTTGAATTTCAAAAATAGATTTTGGTAAAAAAAAAAGATACATGTGTATTTGGATTTTTCACTTCAAATACCAACTAAACCAAGGAAAATTGTTCAAAAAGTCATACATTTATTGCATTTTTATTAGTTAAATTATAAACATTTCGATTTTGTTAATCCACTCCTAAACATTTTCACATTTTTTCAATTAAGTTCATTCGGTCAATTGTGACTAGAAATCACTGACATAAACACCGGCGAGTGTTTTACATAACATGGGAACCGTTGACAATTTTTAATAACAACCTCGCCGTTGCCCGCCCAAGCCTAAGCATCCCTTGCCTAAGGCTGACAACCTCCACCATCCATTGATGAGGCTCAGCAATGGCTGGCAAAGGGAACAAGAAAAAAAAAAAAGAAAATAAGGAAAATAGAAGAAAAGAAAAAGAAAGAAAAAATATTAAATAAAGAATTATTACTAATTATTTGCGTGAGTATCGACTACGCCACATTGGACAGTTAGTATCCATGTCATCGATTTTTGGCTAAAATTTCCCAAATGTACTCAATTTACAAAACGTGAAAAAATTTAGAACTCAATTAGCAAAGTTGAAAGGTTTATGATTGAATTAGCAAAAGTGCAATAGGTTTATGATTTTTTAGACAATTTTCCCAACAAAACATGGGATTTTGTTGGAACTGCTAAAAATTTTCAAATGTACTCAATTCATAAAATGTAGAAAAAAAAATTAGAACTTTTCGAGAAAATTAGCAAAATTGAAAGGTTTACAATTAAATTGGTAAAAGATTTGTCATTTTAATATATTTATAATTTTTCTAAGACAATTTTCCCTTAAAAACTTTAAAAAACATAGGCTAAGTTTAATGCATGTTGGAACTTAGAAAAAGATCGAATAAAACATTGCTGGGAGCCTGGGACTATGCAAAACGACGAACAAACTTAAAGACAAGCAAGGATGGCATTTTACCGCACGATCTGGTTACAACTATAGTCAAAGGTTTGAAACCCAACTACTTAATACAATATTTTTACGTTGGTTCATGATATTTCCACCACTTTATTGGCTCTGACGCACCTCTTACCATATTAAATTGACTATATTATCATTTGCGAGTTTCACCCTAGATTTAAGATTATTTCTTATATTTTTTCTTCTTTTTCTTTTCTTTCAATTTTATTAAAAACAAAACTAACCCCATCCCTTTCAAACAACTTTTTTTCACCCTAACCGCTTCTTCCACAACTATTATATTTTAACTTCCTTTGTGTTTACCAACCAAACAAAAAACTTCCTTTGTGTTTGTCTGCTTCTAAACTTATTACGCCAATTATTAAATTTATGGCCCTAAATAATTGTTATAATCGTGAATTTTTCAACTTCAATTTGCGGTACAAATACACGAGAATTTACTCAAAGTTGGAATATTATGGTCAATGAATGCATTACACAGTTACTCATAATCCATTATATTGTTTTTGTAGTGTATTCACTATAGAAGACACTATTAAAGGTGACCCAAATTGCTTCAATGTATCTTTTTTATGATGAAACGGAAAATGAATAACAACAATCAATCATGTCAACAAGTTTATTTGAAGCTTCTTGCATGATAACAATGAAAACTATTCCTTGATATATATTGTTTTAAATAAATAATGATTCTCTCATTGATATAATTAAAATCTTATGTCTTCTAATCATGAAAAAATATATTTTTGAGAGTAACTTTTAGGGAGCCAAAGTAGTTAAGGGTGCGTATGGTAACGGTTCTGTTCTCGAGAACAGTTTCTGCTCAGAAATTATTCTTTTTGATTCTGCTCCCAGGAATAATTTCTAAGCATTTGAAAGTGTTTGGTAATTGTCCAAAAATTTTATTCTCGAGATAGAAATGCGTTTGGTAAAACTTGAAAATTTCTAGTCCAAAATAATTTTTTAAATTTTTTAATGATTTAAATACAATTTTCTTTTTTTTTTCCTTTCCATTTTCACCTTTTTTTTTTTTTTGTTTAATAGATCGCGGCAGTCGGCGGCGATCGGCCGACGAGGGCCGACGCCCGGCAACGCCCGGCCTCACCGTGAGCTAGGCGAGGCGACCTCGGCTAGATCCGGCAAGGCCGAGCTCACCCAAAGCAACCGGCGAGGCTCGACCTTGCCGACCCACCGCCAGGGCGGCGTCGGCTTGGCTAGGCGACGCCGCCCTAGCTGTGGGCCGGCGAGGGTCACCAAATTTGGCCGAGGCCAAGCTTGCCCAGATCTAGCCACCGGCGAGGTTGCCTCGCCCAGCCAAGGCGAGGCTCGGCCTCGCCCATCCACGGCGAGGCTCGCGCCGCCTGGGTGAGGTTCGCCGATGGTCCGGTGAGGCCAGCCAAGTAGATCTGTGCTCGACTGAGCTTGTCGGTGGCCAGGCGAGCTCGCCGGACCTCGCCCAACCACTCGCCAGTGGTGGCCGGCACCGACAACGGTGGTGGTGGCCGGCAGTGGGCTAAGGGAGGAAGAAGAAAAGGAAAGAGAAAGAGAAAAAAAAAGAAAGGGAAAAAAAACTTATTCTTAAAATTGTTCCCGAGAACAAGAAGCTACTTTTTTTTTTTTTTGATTCTGTTCCAAATCTGTTCCCGGGAACAAAAATTTTAACAAACAGATTTCTGTTCCAAATCTACTCCCGGGAACAAAAGAACATAAATTATCACTATTTGGTAAGTTACCATGCAGGCCCTAAACGGACAATATCTTTTGTCAAGTTGCAATGCGACTTTTTATTATTGCAATACATTTGTATTTTGAGGAATATTTTCTTTTCATTGGTGAGTTCTATAAAAATTTTGACGTATTTAGAATTGACCAAGAAAAAAAGTGTTTGCAAATGGTTTGAATGGGTTATCTTTTCATGCCATTACATTTGTCATAATTTCTTGTCAACTGCTAATTATACCACGTGATCAAAGAAGCAAAGATAGTATTATAGGTAATAATGTCTTAGGGGGCCTTTCTTCTTCTTCTTTTTTTCTTGCATTTGCATGATACTAATGAATATTTAGTATTTTTTAAGTACTTAACTTTGTCACATTTTTAATTTTTCCTGAAATTATCTTTTTAAAAATCATGCAATGATGCATGAAAAATAATTAAAAATTGGATTAGTACAGTCACTTAAAAAAAATGAAAGTGGAGCAATTAAAATACATAAACTACAATGTAATGTCACATGGTAAAGCTATAATTAAACAAAATGTATACTAAAATTGGTAGATGTTTTTTTTTTGCACTTATTTATGCTTTTGTTATTTTTTAAATAATAGTTTCCTAGTGCAATAAATTGAGAATATACAAATCTTTAACATGATAATTAGTTAGCTATCTACTAAATAAACTATTTTCAAAAAAGAGGGACACCGATTTTGTTCCAAATGTAGAAAGAAAAGTAAAAAAGAAGGCTAGAAATAGACCCCACATTTAATCTTAATAGATGTTATTTGAGAGGGTCATGGGTAGTTTCCTCTCTAGTAAAAATGAACAAAAGAAAAGTAAGAAGAAAAAAAGAAAGAAATCATCTTCAATTAATAGTGGGACCAATAATGAATAATATAGTCAATTCAATGTAATAAGGAATGTTATGCAACAAGTTGAGTCCAATCCAAGGGTTTGGTCGAGATCCATCCGATGATCACCTTCTATTTAGGAGTTAGGATCCTATGGTCGTAATATTTTAGCTCACTGGAGCTCCGAAACTGATCCAACGACACCCCACGCAGGCGCACATGCTATTACCTATGCTCAACGCTTTGTAACCATGAGGCAGAGTTCAAAAATTCAGTGTTCTAATGGGAAATGGCCATGGCACTACGATGAATCAAATATTGAATGGCAATGAACATATCTTGTGGTACCATGGTTCTTTTAACTTGATTGAACAACTATACAAGTAAAACCCTCCTTCAATTGTTAATATCATATACTTCAATATGAATTTCAAGCCTCTACGTTTGTGCATCTACTTGTTGTAGATTCTTGGATCCTGCTTGTTTGCTCGAATTGTTGGCCACATGAACTTCTTAAACTGCCTCACATTGTTATTTGTGGAACTTGGTCTCTCACTGACGCATGGACTACTGCTTTCATCAATCCAATTGAGCGAAAAAGAGTCCATTCCCCGCACTATTCCGATACTCGTCCACATTTACTGTGTTTTGAAACCCCGCATGCAAAAAAATTTCATTATCAGCCATTCGAAGAGATGTTCTAGACTAGTAGTTTCGTTACAATGCATCTTTATCCTCGAAGGCAATGCGCATAGTTTCTAAGTTTGATGATTCGGGTCCCAACGTACAAACTTTAGCTAGGGAAGGAGTCAAATGATCTTAAGGAACCATTCAATAAATTGTAAGGCATTGGAACGTGCAGTAGAAGTCATCTTTCATTTGAAAATTTGCTAAGAGAAAGCCCAAGTTTAAACACGTTAACAAATTCAGTTGAACCCACATTAAAAAATTTAAGCCAATGAGTTCACACCACACCAATCCTCTAATGTAGGATTTTTTAACATAATTTGCACATGCATCTTAATAATCTCCCCATCACGTATGAATTTAGTGTTAAGTCCACTTAACCTTAATTTAAGTATCCTTCTACATCAATATATCCCATCAACGCCCAACTTCATCCTTAGGAGAACTTGAACCATGAAATTTGTTAGTAAGACCGAGTTGTTACACGACAACACCCACTGCCTTGAACTAGATTTATTCCTTAAAATACATTACCAAACACCACAATAGATTGGGTATCCAACAATTTTCTATTGGCTCTAATATTATTTGTTGGGAGCGGACAACAAAAGTCCAATACCTATATCTAGAGATGTTAAGAGGGAGCTTAAGTTCAAACCGTCAACATATCTAGTTGGATTCATATTCATTCAAAAGTTTAAGTTAATGAATCATGAGTCAATTATAATATATTAACTACTTGATATTAACACTCTACCACATCAATTCTATGACATGGGACTTTCTAATATAAATCACATGTGTATCTCAACATAAGGTGTTTCTTTAAAAACTCAAAATGTGCTCTCAATAAAAGATCCTAAATTCCAAATAAAGAATTATTTTAACTTTTGCCCATCTCAACAACTGCAAAGTTCTAGCTTGCCACATCAAGAACCAAATATTGGTTGAGACAGTAAGACCTACCAGATATTTTAGCACGAGATATGTGGATAATAATAGCATTTTTTCTTACTAATTTGTTTGAGAGTAGTTTTATTTTGAGTTAATACCACAAAAAATTATAAACTAATATATTTGTGACAAATTTTCCCTAAATTTATTTGTTAACCACTAAAAACTTTAAACTAGTACACATGTGACAAATTTACCCAAAATTAATTTTTTGACCACCAAGACATACGGAGGGTAAAATAATTCAATCACAATTTGATGGTAAAATTTAATTGAGATTGATGGGATAATAAACTTGTCATAAATGTATTAATTTAAGATTTTTTGTGATATTAATTATTTTATATTTATGGAACTAATAGAAATTACATGTGGTAAGTGCAATGAATGAGATTGTACTTACTAATTACTAGTACCCGACAAGTGGAGGATAGATTGGCATTGTTTAGGGATATGCATCGGGAATCGTCCAGACTGAGACCCGACCGGTCAATTTTGGGCAATTCTAAGGGGTCTTGGTCCCTATCCCCGGTTCCTATTTTTGGATCTAATGGCTAATTGGTCCGATTCCCTGTTTTAATGTGGGAACCAAACCAACCATTATGTTTATTTTTAAAAAAAAAAATTTGAACAACCCTAAGCAAGGATATTTGTTTTCAACTTTATGCATATGTTTTAGGGAGTACTGCATTCTTGGTAAACTTTGATTAAATAAAGCTCTTGATTTGGAAGAGTGAAATGGTCTAACCTTTGCTAGGATTAAGTTCAAAAAGGCAATTTTGGAGAAAAATATGTTGAGACATGAGTCTAAACTAAGGGACGTATATTTTTGGAGGCCCTCATAAGATGTATATTTTTTTTGATGTAATGACAACAAATAATTTGGTCCAATAGAATTGGACCGGAACAGATCCCGATTTCAAAACTAGTTGGTCCGATCTACAGTCCCAAAAACTGAGAACTGGCCATCTCGATCCGATTCCTAATTTTTGGGTGGGAAAATGGGCGAGAACTAGTCCTCTCGATCAACAATTTATCAAATAAAATTTTGGGTGTGCCCCATAATAACAATTCGATGGGGAGAGAGTAATGCTGCGCAAGCCATCATAGGCATGATCGATGGGAACTTTGAGTCTCCATAACTGCACGCTCTTTTTTGTTCGCAGACCAGCTGGACGCGAGAGAAGAGAAGATAAGTTTATGCAAAATGCCTAGGTCAAAGAAATGTGCCACTCATATTTAAAGAGGAGAAAATTCCAAAAAGGATCCGAAAAAGTCCTTATTTTCTCAAATAAGGGCTCAATGTGGACCTTATTGTTATATCAATATGTGATCCCACATTTTTTGGGTATAGTTTTAAATAAAACTTACCATTAATATTGACCCACATTTTTACTTTTGACGAACGGTTATTCCACGTGCAGTTTCTCCACGCTTCATACATTTTCGTGACAACCACTCATTCGGTAACCGTCTCGATGGAAGACGGTTCATAATGACAAACGTTCAATTTTGGGGTGAACACAAGGTCTAAAACAAACCCTCTCATTCGGAATACACCATCAGTACGTGAGGGGATTGTGTTAGTAGAGTGCGCTCTAATCGTGGTCGGATCGCTGTGAAGTTCCCGTGGATTTCCGACAAACACAAACTCAAACAATGGCTGGAAATTAGATTTATTTTTCGATTATGTTTCAGCATAAAACTTTATTGTGCTTGAATTTTGTTTATCAAGTATGAGAATAACATTCAGTTTGATTTTCTTACACTTATTTCGAATAAAGGACTAAAGTGGCCATAGTTGTTTCAAATAAATACCTAAAATGATTATGGTTGTTTCAAATAAGAACTCGACCTTACTAGTCGTCCTTCAGCTAAATTTTCCGACTAGTCAATGGCATTTACTTCTAAATATTCTTTTCTTTTTCTCTTTTCTTTTTTTTTTCTTTATCAGCAGCCACTGAGAACTTAGTGACCCTTGCTGGCCACTAGTAAAGATTGGCAAGGGCCTATAAGCACTCACGGGCCTGCAAGCCCTCGTCGGCTCAAGGGTGAGACCACCCTCACTAGTCCTCATCGGATTGGGCCAAGGCAACCCTCGCCTAGCCCTTTGTGGCATTGCTGATGGCCAGTCAACCATCAACAAAGAAGAAGAATAATAAGAACCAAAAAAGGAAGAAAAAATGATAAATGATGAAAATGCCTTTAATCGCCGAAAAGTCAATTATTTATTTAAAACAAACATAGTCACTTCAGACTTTTGAAACAAAAATGACCATTTAATGCTCTTATTTGAAACAATATTTACTTTAATCAATTTATTTAAAAAATGATGGCACTTCATATTTTTAGTTAAAATAAAGTCCATTTCAAGTTCTTATTTGGATTTTCCCCTTTAGAGAAAGGGTGGGAGAGAGCTCCGTCCGGGAATTTGCAGGTTCATTCTTCCCCCAAACTGTGCGTCGAGAGAGAGACATATGACAACGGTGAGTCAAAGATGTAACTTGGCTTGACCGTGCAAGTCTTAAAGACCCGGCTATCATATCGTCATCGCTCACGCGGTTTTAGAGGAGAGAAGTGACATAAGACGACGGTGGGTCCAAGACGTGTAACCAGAAAAGAAAAACAAAAGACGCAGGGGCTGCCATCGTACATAATCCTCATCGCTCACATGGGCGTTGGCAACGCGGGTTTTGAAATTGCGGTGGTAAGCCAGACGAGGTTTTTTTTCCTTTCTTTTTTTAAACAATTATGCCGCAACTCCGACTCGAGTGTTTGTATAGATAAGAGTTTGATTTATTTATTTTTTTTGGCTCAGTACCCATAAGTATTGTCTAAGCTCAACCAGTGTCTGTCGGGTGTTGTTGTGGCTCTATACAGCAAAATGCTATACAAAACTCATGCGTTTATATACTAATTTCAGCTGGACGAGGCAAGAAATAAAAGCCTAGATGAGACAGTTTCCTAGTAACAATTATTAAGGTATCACAACTATGAAAATGTATCCAATATGTGTTACGAAACATTGTCGTGCGCCTCTCCAGGAATGAAATCAAGGCGGAAGAGAAAGCAAAAACGACCAGCGGGGCCTTCACCCTTGGAATATCCAACGCAATTACCCCCGGCGACTTGGAATTCTAATTAACAGGCAGGTCAACGGCGGGAGTATCAATAGTGCCCAAGCACCCACCATCGTTTGGAGTCTATTAATGATCTTACCCGACGTCCAGCAATGCTCAGCTGCTACTTTATATGGTTGATTTTTTTGTGTTCTTGGTGTTGAATCGAATGATTCGCCTGTGTTTTTTTTTTTTTGAGATTCTTGAAGCCGCACAAAGAAAAAATCGAGTAGCAGCGAGTTCTCTTTTCCCCTCCATTTACATTGGAAATTTCTCTTTTTCTTTATATATATATGTATATATATATTGGAAACTTCAATTATTTGGCAAAGTCCAACCGATTTTCGGATTTTATTTGATTCTACAACTGTTAAAAAACCAAAACGTTAGAGGGTCGGCCAGTCAAAAGCAAGAAAAATTGGGTAGACTGTGAAGAAAATTAGAGAGAATAAGAAAATAATGATTCGATGATAAATTTCCAAGGAGAAAAATGTTGTTCACTAAAAGCCTTAATACACCTTAAACTTCTATAGTACATACTATTATTTATATTAGAAGATAATCAGATGAATCGTATGAAAAAATATTGAGAGACGATCAAATCTCCAAAATATTAAGAGGCAATCAAATCTCCAAAATATCATATCTGACGCCAATCAGATTTGGAGATTTATTGGAGATTTTCCTTTCAAACTCTCTAATTAACTTAGTGGCTCTTCACTCGATGATAACTACTTTTTTATGCACCTTTCAATGGTTCATCGCTATTATTAACTTTATCGGACTGCATAATATTATGCAAAACAGCTGGCCTTTGTAGACCGCAAAATCCTATATTTGTCCTTATCAACCCGTTTGACAAATTGGGTAGCGATGCTTGGAAAAAATGGGCTGTCAGGCAATGGAAACTTCCCGGTGGCTTCGTCCTGGTCATGTTACCGACAACGAATCGAATTGATTTTCCGAGAAAAAAAAAAGGGAATTTGAATTGGAAAAAAAAATTGGTATTGACTGATATAAATTCAAGTGACGCAAGCACTCACGTAAGCATTTCAGGCTTTCCTCGGCTGCTAGGGTAGGCGTTTTATCTGGACATAATGCATTCAAGCGTCTCCCGTTAATAGCAATTATAAGGGTCGCACCTATCCTCAGGTGAATGATGTCTTACTTAATACGTGTGTGTAGAGCAGCTTGCATGTATCACTATAAATTAGTCGAATCAAAATATTCAAATACCTCATGTTATAAATAAATAAATTAATAAATAAGTTATCTGATAAAGTAAATTTGCATTATTTAATTAGTTGCCTTTCACGATATTTAAACCATCACGTCTTCCTCAACTCAATCCTTTTCGAGAGAATGTTCATGAAGTCATCCTCCAAATTTAGCTTTACTTGTGTACTTTGATCGAATACGAACTTACTCAGAAATGATGAAACCATGATAGCGACAAATCCCAAAATTGCACGAAGAACAATCTATTATTTTGAAGCGAATGAGTAATGGCAATAACATAAGGATTGATTTTCAAAATTGCACGATGGAGAGATTAGCTTAGCATAATTTCATTTTAAGCAAGGGACGCATTTGAAATCTCTTGCATTAGTCTTTTAATGTAATTTACATCACGGTTATTATTGGGAAGATCAGAATAATTTGACATTTTAAAAAAAATTTTTTTGTTACACGAACGATCTCCGTATTTAGTTGAAAGGATTAGACCTGATGATGGATTTAATGCACTAGGTCTACTTGAGCCTCCCCGGATTAAATAATCTACGTCTTTGTTGATGGACCGGTTGTGTCCAATCTGACGATTTGGTCGGGATCTGTCCAATCATCACCTTCTATATCGGAGTTAGGGGCCTTCAAGTCATAATGTTTTAGCTCACCGGAGCTCCTAAATTGACCCAACGATTCCCCACGCAGCCGCAATGCTATTTCCTAGGCTAAACGCTTTTTGACCATGAGGCAAAGCTCGAAAATTCAGAGCGTTCCCATGAGAAATGGACATAGCACTTCGATGAATCTAAGTCAAGAGTGATAATGAACATCTCTAGTAGTACCAAAGTTCTTCTAAATTGATTGAACAACTGAAGGAGTAATATTCTCTCCTTCAATTGTTAATATCATAAATTCCATCATGAATTTCAAGACCCTACGTTTGTTGTAGATTCTGGGGTCATGCTTGTTTGCTCAAATTGTTGGCCGCATGAACTTCTTAAGCCGCCACGCAATATTAATTGTGGAATGGTTCTCACGAACAAGAGTTGGATCCAACATCTATCCGCATTTGATGAGAAAATTTCATTATCAGCTATTCAAAAAGATGCTTCTGGGCTCATAATTCTATTGCTATGCATCTTTATTTACGAATGCAGTTCGTATAGTTTCTTTCTAAGAAAAGAAACTTTAGCCAAGTCAAATGATTTTGGAAGATCATTCATTAAAAAAGTCAAGTATAGAAAGCACGTAATAGAAGTGCGATACCTTCACTCGAAGAGATCATCAAGAGGGAGTCCGAGTCCGAGCTCGTTAACATATTAAATTCGACTCACCTTCACCCAAAATTTTTAAGTCAATAAGTTATGAACCAATTAGAATATATTAATCACTTCACACTATACCAATTTTCCAACATGAGACTTTCTAACATAACTTATGAGTGTATCTTAATAGAAGTTGCTCCATTAAAAAATCCAATACATACTCTCCCAACAAATGATCCTAAGTCCAAATCAATAATTGTCTAACTTTTGCCCATCTCTACAATTGCAAAGTATTGGGTTGCCCCAACAAGAGCCAAATACTTGTTGAGGAGAGAGCTAGAGCTATCAGATGTCCGGACACGAGATATGTAGATAATTTACAATTTCATCACTAACTAATTTGTTTGAGAGTAATTATGTAGTTAGGCAGCTAATAGAAATCACATGCGATAACTGCAATGAATGAGATTGTACTTACCATTACCCTGCAAGTGGAGGATAGCCGGGCCTGGTTACAGCTAATTTAATTTGCGCCCCAAAGAAACATTTTCAATGCGTTTGTACTTGAAGCGGGGAGAGAGGAAGAGAGATAGCGGGAGGGAGGGAGGGAGGGAGGTAAAGAGAGGGGGAGAGTAACACGCGCTGGCGATCATGGCTGTGATTGGTCCGAGCTTTTAGTCCCCATAACTGCGTCCTCTCCTTGGCTCGGGGACAAACTTCTTGCGAGATGGAAGCGTCCAGAAAAGGTGCAAACCCTTATACAAGAGAGAGAGAGAGAGTTCCGACCTGGAGTTTGCAGGTTTGCCCTTCGCCCAAACCGTGTGTGGAGAGAGACACGACGGTAGGTCGAAAGATGCAACTTGGGTTGAGCGCGCAAGTCTTAAAGGTTGGGCTATCGAAACGTCATCGCTCACCTAGTGTTTTGAAATTGCGGTGGTAAGGTACGTGACTTTTTCTTCCTCCTCTTTTTTTATCCCTTCTTTTTCTTTTTTTCTTTTTTTGAAACAATTATGCTGCACCCTACAACTCGAGTGTTTGAATACAGACCATGAGAGTTCAGTTTAATTTTTTGCTGGATTGCCCGTAAGTACTGTCTAAGCTTGACTAGTGTCCTCCGGGTGGCGATGTGGCCCTATGAAGCTAATGTCTGTTGTGCTCCATACAACTCGTGCGTTTTATATACTAATATTATCAAATTGCAGCGCTAAGCTAGATGAGACGGGAAATTAAAATCCTAGATGAGGCAATTTCCTAGTAACGATTAATATTAAGGTATTGCGACCATGAAAATGTGTCCAATATATACGTTAGGAAATATATTGGAAAACATTGCCGTGTGCATTTGGTGGAGAAATCGAAACGACAAGTGGGCCCTTCATCCTTGGAAAATACAATGCAATTACCCGCCGACGACTTGACTTTCTAATTAGGACTTAGGAGGCAAGTCAATAGTAATGGGCATATTAGACGAATCGAGCGAGAAACTCTTCAAATCGGATTAGATCGGCCTGTTCTAAGTAGTTCATAAGAGAGTCGGTTCGGCTCCCAATTTCATAAAAATGGAACCAATAATTTTTGATTTGGTTCCTAAGACCAACTAATTTTTTTAAAATTTCTTAAAAGTGGCAACAATCCCTAAAATAGCATTTTTTTTTAATAAAATTGCCGAGTAACTAGTTCCATCTAGTTCAGTCCTCAATCCCAGAAACTAGGAACCAATCCTCCCAATCCGATTCTCAATTTTTGGGTGGGATCGGACCGGACCGGAACCGGACAAGCAACCGACCATCCTAAACAATAGTGGGAATAGAATTAGTCAACAAGCACCCACCATGTTTTCGAGTCTATTTATGATCTTACCCAACATCAGTTGATTTTTTCTCGTTCTTGGTATCAAATCGAATGATTCGCTTGCAATTTTTTAAGATTCATGAAGCCACACAAACAAGAAAAAAAGAATTTATTGAATAAGGATAATTTGAGCTCCATTTGTTGGTCGTGAGTTTCCTCGTCCATTCATTCACATTGGAAATTTCTCTTTTTTCCATTATTTATTTAATTTTTTGATTTCACCAATAAATTTTTCAAAAACTTTAATTATTTGGCTCAGTCCAACCGATTTTCAGATTTGCCTAATTGATTTATTTAACGTTAGAGGGTCGGTCAGTCAAAAACAGGGAAAATTGAAACTACTGGAGGGGCATTATTGTCAACTCACACCCACAAATTAGTGTATCCGCCCGAGGATAACTAATGGAGATTTTTTTTCATTTAATTTGTGCCAAATATTTCAATTTTCGTGCAATTATTTCTAACGAAAACAGCTCCCTTTGGAGAACGCAAAATCCTATATTTGTCCATATCCAAGTGTTTGACAAATTGGGTGAGGATGCTTAGAAAATTTGGACGATGAGGCACGGAAGTTTCCTGATAGATTCGTCCTGGCGATGTTAACAAGAAGGAATTTAATTGATTTTCGAAAAAAGGGAATTTGATTTGAAATTATTCAAATAAATTCGGTATTTACTGGTATAAATTCACGTCACGGCGACACAAACATTCACGTAAACATTTTTAGGCTTCCATCCATTTCTGTTCACACAAAAATCTGCTAGGTAAGCATTTCGTTTGGATATAATGGATTAAGTTTCTCGTTTAGAGTAATTATGAGGACTGCACCTACCGTTATGTGGATGATGTCTTACCTAATGTGCATAACTGGAGCGGCTTGCATATATCAATAAATATCAATAGAATCGAAAGTTTCAGATGTCTCATGTTAATAATAATAATAATAATAATAAGCCATGTAATAGAGTGGATTTGGGTTTTAATTGGTTGCATATGGCAATATTTAATCCCAAAAAATTCAACACATCTTACCTTGACGAAATATCTCCATCCTCTTCGAGAGAATGGGTCATAAGGTTACACTCCAAATTTAGATTTACTTGGGTACTTCAATTGAATGCGAACTCGCTCAAAAATGACCCAACGGCCAATATGATAGCGACAAATCCAAGATTGCACGAAGAAGAATCAATTGTTCTTTAAGCAAACCAGTAATGGCAATAACACAAGGGCTGATTTTCAAAATTGCACAATGGGGAGATTAGATTAGCATAATTTCATTTTAAGTAAAGTGAGGCATATTTAAGCATTTATTGGAAATCCCTTACGTTAATTCTGTAAATTAGTCTTTGTATATCATTTACATCATGGTTGTTTTTGGGAAGATAAGAGTAACTCGGTATTTATATTTTTTTATTTTTACACGAGGGTTTTCTATCTTTAGTTGTTAGGATTAGACCTAATTGTGAATCTAACCGCACTAGGCCTGCTTGAATCTTGAATTTGCCCAGGTTAAATGGACCAAAAGACCAATTTGAATAAGCTTGAGGAGAAACCCCATTTGCAAGGCCAGACCCAACTTTATTGAGCAAGAGAGAGGCCCATCCAACTCGGACTTATACCATGTTCTTTTCTTTGTCGATGGATGGTTGAAAGCAACGAGTTGAGTCGCACTGAGGTTTGGTTAGGATCTGTCCAATGATCACCCTCTACTTAAAAGCAATGACCTTTTGGATCGTAATATTTCAACTCGCTAGAGCTATTAAATTGACCCGACGATACCCACAAACACGCAATTCACGAAGCTCAATGCTTTCTGACCATACGTAGAGCTCGAAAATTGTATGTTCCAGTGGAAATGGCCCATGGCTAGCATTACGATCAAATCAAGAATGACAATGAACATCTCTAATTGTACTAAGGTTTTTATAACTTGGTTGAACAGTTGAAGAATTAAAACTCTCTCCTTGAGTTCTTGATATTGTAAATTCCAATATGAATTTCAAGCCCCTACGTTTGTGCATTTACTTATTATAGATTCCTGGATCATGCTTGTTTGCTCAAATTGTTGGCCACATGAACTTCTTAATTTGCCTCGCAATGTTGTTCGCGGTAACTTGCCGATGCAAGAACTACTATTTTCATTGATTGAGTCGAACAAACAAGAGTTGATTCCCACGTTATTTCGATATATGTTCACATGGTTGATACAAATGTAAATAACTTTTAATAATTTTTTCATTTTTTCTTACTTTTTCTTTACTTTTTTTTTTTTTTGGAGTCTAGTTGGTGACCCTTGTTGGTGCTGGGCAAGGGCCGCAATGCCCTTGCCAGCCTAACTCCAAAAAACTAAAGAAAAGGAAAGAAGAAAAAACCAAAAAAATGTAAAAAAAGAAAAAAAATTATATTCACGTTAGCGTTAATGGTGCCACATAAGATGGCCGACATTCACATTAGCGATTTATGATCAAATTGGCTGAATAGACTCAATTGAAAAAATATGAAAATATAAGTTGAGGAATTTTTTTTTGATAGTTTCCCCATTTAACTTTACTTTGTCTCCTTCGACTAAACAGGACCTTGCCGAGACATTAGCAGAGTGCGACATGATAGCGACATGTCCTAAATTGCGTTAAGAATCAATTGCTTCTGAGCAAATTATGACAAAAGAAGAATTGCTTTTGTGTAAAATGACAATAACGCAAGCATTGATTACTAGCATTGCATAACAAGGATATTATATAAGCATGAATTTCATTTCAAGTAAGCGAGATAAACATTTACACCATTGGGACAATAAGAGTAACTTGATAACCTTTTATTTTTTTTGGGTTTTTTTTTCCCCAAGTGTTCTGTCTTTAATCGTTGGGATTAGACTCGATCGTACATCTTATGGACTAGGCCTCTTTTCGAGTTTGCCCAGATTAAATGGGCCCGAAGACCAATTTGAACAGGCTTGAGGAGCCCTTTTTGTACGGCCCGACCCGCCTTCTTAAGGCTGACACAGGTCCATCTAACTCTGAGACGTACCCTGTTCTTGTCTTTGTGAATGGACGGGCCTAAGCGACAAGGTGAGTCGAATCTGTGGGCTCGGCCCGGATCCATCCAACGAACACCCTTTGGGCCTTTTAGTTAGGTTAGGAGTTAAATTCACCCGACGATACCACACGCTTTATGGCCATGCGCACAGCTCGAAAACTAGGCCAGATGCTAGAACCAAAAGTGAAATGAACCTCTCTTAATCGTACCAGGGTTTTTATAACTCTAATTTTTTTTCTTTTTTTACCAATTTTTATAACTCTGATTGAACAGCTGATGAAGTAAACCTCTCTCCTTCAATTCATCATGTATTACATTCCCAAATATGAATTTCAAGCCCTTACGTTTCTGCATCTTACTTGTTGCAGATCCTCAGGTCGTGCTTGTTTGCCCGTATCGATGGCCATACAAACTTCTTAAGTCGCCTCGACATGTTACTCGCAGCACTGGGTCTCTCACTGATGCACGAACTACTGTTTCCATCGGTCGAGTCGAACGAGCAAGAGTTGATTCCCACGCTAGTCCGATAGCCGTCTGCCTCCGACGTGTCCCGAACCCCGGCATGCAAGAAAATTTCGTTATCGGCTATTGGAAAAGATGTTCCGGGGCTAGTAATTCCGTTACCATGCGGCTTTATCTCCAAAGGCAAAGCTGCTCCAGCAACAAATTCCTGAATCCCAAGCATTCGGCCTCCAGCCGAAACTAACTTCCTGATTAATATGTCGGATGATGCGGAGTGAGGTCGCCGTTTGAGCCAATCAAGTGGCGACATCCCATCTTTGTCAGGAACGTTCACATCGATTCCTTGTGCCACCATCAAGATCTCCACTAGTTTAGGATGCAAATTACCAATGATCGCCAAGTGAAGAGCTGTCCGGCCATCGTTATTCTTCGCATTGATCATGTCTTCCACATCAAAGACTTCCCCGCTCAAGAATTTCTTCATCGTCTCAATCTGGACATCCAATCTCCGGAAATCTGGAGCTTGAAGACCGGAAATAGCCATGTGGAGGAGAGTCTCTCCATTTTTGTTCTTTGAAGAGACAGAAGATAGAGAAGCAGAAATTAGTGCCTGAATGGTGGGTAACTGACCCTTGTAAGCAGCTATGTGCAACGCCAAGTTGCCTCGATGGTCGGTCGAATTGATCATGTCGTAGGCTTGAATAAGATACTCAACCACCTGCATTGTTTTCAACACAGGAACGAGACTGAGATCAGTTAATCTTCTTGGTGAGTTGCTCTAGGCATGGGAGATTACAACGACTAGGTCTGCACTAGCATCATCTGTCACTTCAGCCTACGTGATTTGTAATCGAATGAATACAAAACGACTAGCGGATGCAGGAATCAGTCTCCTTCCTTGTAATGTTTTCAGTGTGTTTATTTGGCTTGATGAATTAATCAGGTTGGCCGAGACCTTATTGTCAAAATTGAGCTATGTTTCGATTGAACTGAGACGCCACGAAGCTGAAATTCGATCACAATGCAGAGTTACATTCACTCCACTGGCGACACTACATGGCAGTCAAAACGTGATCATCCTCAATAGTCAGTAAAACAGCGAAGACATGATCTCGCCATTAAGCAAATTCTCCATTCGATTAAAGACCGTGCTTCCTAAGCCTTGCTCTAGCAAGACAATCCAATTGAAAGACACAATTGCCAGAAAGGCCACAAGCATCCAACTCACCTGGACATGTCCTTTGCCGGCAGCAGAGTGCAAGACGGTGGAGCCATGAGCATCTCTATAAGCCAGGAGATCGGAGCGGTTGTCACCCGCGACGAGCTCCTTCAGGATCTCCAGATTGCCACCTCTAGCAGCAGCATGCACTGCTCTGTTCATCACCTCCCATTTGTACAGGGAAGCCACCTCTCTCTGCCCTGCATCCTTCGCCGTCGACGACAACGCCCTCGGAGACACCGTGAAATCAAGAACCATCCTGAAGACTTCACGGCTTCCACTCCTGGACGCAGCGTAGAGAACGTCGGTCACGCCGTATTCGCCCTCTCCCAGAACAAGAGACGGGTCTCTCTCCAGCAGTTCTCGGACGAAACCCAAGTCCCCTGCCGACGCGGCAGTGTACATGAGCCACCCCCCAATACCATACCGACCCTTGACGAGGGAATCCTTGTTCTTCGAATCGCACTCCTGCAGGAGCTGCCGGGCCACCCGGGAGCGGTGCTCGGCGATGCCGCGGAAGCGCCCGGCGTTCCCCGCCTCCTCCCAGAGAGCCTCGAGGCGGCGGATTCGGCGGAGCGAGGTGAGCTCGATGAGGTGGTTGGGGTCGATGTGGAGGAGCTCGCGGACGAGCTCATAGTGGCCACTGGCGGCTGCGCATTCTATAGGAGAGGCGCACCACCACTGGTCTCGGGTGTTCGCCCACCGGAGGGGCAGGAACGTGGGAGGCATCGAGAAGATCAAGAAATGCCAGAGAAAAAGAAAAGAAGGTGAAACGGAGACAGAGAGGACACTCACTTGGAAATGCGTGAGCGTGAGGGAAGTGTCATTTTGCGGTGTCTCATTACTCTGTTTCAAGAGTGAGGACAAAAGCTGTGTCTGTTGGAGATGGAGATGGGGTAATGGGGAGGGATACGGTACGAGGGACGGTGCCGAAAGATTTAATGATGAGATTGAGGAAATGGACAGAAGAATTTGTGGGTCTCATTCTTGCTGAAGTTGAGGTTTGGGACTTTTGATGAGGTGTTTGCTCTGCTTTGGGTCATCATGGGCCAATCTACTTCGGAAAAGCAAGTGTGCTTAGAAAGAAATGCCACGCCATTTAGCGAGAATTTATTCGGCGGGCGAGGTGGGGGAGATTGTTGCCGACAACCATGAGCACGGTTCCGGGAAACAATCACAATCGTCGATACCGTGGGATCCACAGTGGGGCTCACGCGACATGTCTACTGATCAAACCGTGATGATCCATTTGGTCCAGTAAACCTGGATTCGAGGAAGCAAGAATATTTTGACGCGTGATCTATGAGCGTGGACAAATACTAACCCGGACAGTTTGGGCCCCGCGTTTAGGTCCCATATGGACCTAGGACAATGCAAGGATTATTCAATGAGTGCGTGCAGAGAGAGGGAGGGAGATTGGCTGGAGTGATGGAGCAAGCAAGTTAGGAACAAGGAAGGTGCCACTTTTCTTGTTTTGGGCGAGGGGTGCAAGAAAGGAAGGTGGTGCTTTGAGTAGGAATTACTATTGGACTGGTGGGTGGGTGTAGTTTTGGATTCAAGTTTCAGTGAAGCTGTTGGCAGTTGAGAATTGAAGCTTGAAGCAGAAATCAGCATTGAATTCCACAGAATAATCCCCTTTGGTTCTTAGCCCAGTCGATCCATTATCGTCCTAATTGGTGTAGACTGTGCGGCTCGGTTGCTGCACAGGATTTGGCTCTTGAAAAGCTTCCATTTTGCTAAGCACGGAGGACGAGACAGGGCTCTGGCTGTCCTAACGCCAGAGCACATGGCAGGCATCTGACAAGCAGCTTTCTTTTCGGCAATACATAATTTCTTTTTCAGCAATACATATGGTGGGGTGGGAGTACCGTTCTTTTTGTTTTTTTAACTATAACAACCAGTTCTCTGTCTGGACCACCCCCAAATCTCACGCTGTTCTTCGCATGTTACCGGGCGAAAACTAAAAAGAAAACAAAAAGAAAGGGAATGGCAGGGCAAGCCAAGTTATACAGATTAGATACCTGAAAAAGAGGGGATATAAACCAGGGAAAAGAAGGAATGATATGATTGTGCGCGACTGCTTTAATCCCTTGCATTTTCAGGAAAAGCGAACCGTACTACTTCTTTGTTTTGTTTTTTGGTCAGAAAGGTGAGCCATACTTTGAAAGCTTTTCTTTGTTGCCATGAGGAGAACCCAAAGGGATGTCATTTCTTTATCTTCTCTACGATAGATAAGTTGTATGAAAACATGTATTGGAAACATGGAAATGAGTCGAATGGGTTTGATTTCAAATGATAAAGTGATATTTCACATCCGGCGAAAACTATATTGCTCTGCCATGGCACAAATGCATAACTCAAATTCCTCGTTTGAAACAAATTACCAAGTATAAGTAGACTTGAAAGACCTCATTAAGTGGATGAGTAGCTTTGTCCACGCATATCAAATGAGATCTAAAAGAATTGTAAGAAATTGAACTCACTCGTTTAATTTGGAAGAATTTACCTATGCTAATGATCAAACTGTTAATAACACTTTTCAATCTACCTGATAAACTATATAAAGAATAGACAAGGCTAATTTCCTGAGTAAATCGGAAAAATCCTTTCAATTCCTCTAATCCCCTAATTAGGCCTCGTACATGAAACAAATTGCAACTAGATCAGCCTAGGATTCTTCCAAAACTAGCAATGCAAGCCCAATGAGAAGCCCAAGTCCTCTATGTCCGAAGCCCAGCCCCATGTCCTTCGCGCCGCTTCTGCATCGTCACTCTCCTCCTGATCCCTGAAAAACTCTCAAAACTCCATTTTCGTAGGGTTTATTAAGGGGATTGTGCAGCTTCCAGGATTCCGCAGCTGGAATCGAGCGGAAACGATGAGCGCTCGATTCAGTCGCTTGCGTGTACCTCTGCTCGCGCTCCGTTCTCCAACCATCTCGAGATGCATTTGCTCGGTATCGGAAAACCCGAGCTCCATTGCTTCGGAAGCCCACTTTCCCGAGAGAATGCGCCCGGAGTCGATTGATCCCGAGCAGATCAGCTCAGGACCGGATTTTTCCGATTGCCCATCTGATGCCGGTCGAAATGATCCCGAACCCACCACGCGCGGTCCAGGCGGTTCGGTTTCTCGACGAGCCGATTTGGTGGGCACGCTATTGAGCCTTAAGAACGACCCACCTCTGGCGCTTAAGTTCTTCTTGGGAGCCGAGCGGAGGCGCGGCTTCGTTCGGACTGTCGATGCGTATTGCGTCTTGCTTCATATCTTGACGGGATCTCCGGAGTCTTGGTCCTCGGCTCGGAGGTTGCTCCGTTGGAATGCCGCTGCCGACTCCGGACACCCCCCGACTGTGCTCGTGGATGGTCTGATCGAGAGCGCCGAGCAGTTCGATTTCGAGTTGGGTTCGCGGGTCTTTGATTACTTGCTGAGCAGTCTCGTCCGAGCCGACCGGGTTGGCGACGCCGTGGATTGTTGTAATAGAATGATTCAGAGCAATGTGATGCCTTCCCTTCCGTACTTGAATGGTCTTTTGGATGCGTTGGTTAGGAGGCTTAGTATTGGGGCAGTGCGGGAATTGTATGATGCCGTGGTCGCAAAAGGCGAAAGAGGCGATCTCTTTACGTTGCACTTGGTGATGCGAGCGTGTATGAAGGAAGGGAAGCCTGAGGAGGCTGGAGAGTACTTTAGACAGGCCAAGGATCGAGGAGTGGAACTTGATGAGGCAGCTTATAATGTTGCGGTCCAGGCTAGGTGTCGAGAGATGAATTCAGAGTTGGCGTGTGAGTTGTTGGATGAGATGAAAGAAAAGGGATTGGTCCCTTCAAAGTTTACATTTACTCGTGTGATCACTGCTTGTGTGAGGCAGGGGAATGTGCAAGAGGCTCTGAGGGTTAAGGATGAGATGCTAAGGAGAGGGTATGAGATGAATTTGGTGGCAGCAACAAGTTTAATCAAGGGATACTGTATTTCAGGTGATTTAAATTCTGCCCTGAATTTGTTCGAAAGTATCTGCAAGGATGGTCTCGTCCCAAACAAGCTGACCTACACCGCTTTGATTAGCGGATGCTGTAGGAATGGGAATGTCAAAAAGGCATCTGAGGTGTACTCCCAAATGAAACTTGCCGGTGTACAACCTAGTGAGTCTAATTTTAATCATTTGATTAGGGGATATTTAAAAGCTCAGTCATGGGAAGAGGCGCTTATAATATTTGAGGAGGCTATTGAGTGTGGGGCTGCTAGCACCATTACCTATAATCATCTTCTATCCTGGCTCTGCAATCAGGGTGATTTGACTGAAGCTTGCAAATTATGGGATAAAATGGTGGTCAACGGCATAATGCCAAATGTAGTTTCATACAACATTATGATTCATGGACACTGCAAAAGTAGCAATATGGATATGGCATGTACCATGTTCTCAGAGATGCAAGGTAGGGGGCTAAAACCTAATGTACTTTCATTTACCGTCTTAATACATGGATATTTTAAACAAGGCAATCCAGTTCGTGCTCTTGATGTGTTTCAACAGATGGAGCATGCAGGAGTTGCTCCCTCTGATTTCACATTCCACATAGTCATCAATGGCTTGTGTAAAGCTGGCCAGACTGTTGAGGCGAGGGACACGTTGAATAAGTTCATGGATGAAGGTTTTGTCCCAAGCTGCAGGGCTTTCAATAGTGTTATAGATGGATTTGTTGCAGAGGGTGGCTTAAATTCTGCTTTATGTGCTTTTAAAGATATGCATGATTTTGGAGTTACCCCGAATGTAGCTACTTACACCAGCCTGATCAGAGGCTCTTGCAAAAGCAATAATATTGATCTGGCACTTAAGATGTGGAATGAGATGAAGAAGAAGGGTCTTGAACTGGATATCACCGCATATGGTGCTCTAATTGATGGATTCTGCAAAATGCAAGACATGGAAAGGGCACTGGACTTGTATGCTGAACTTCAAGAAGTTGGTCTATCTCCTAATACAGTCATATATAATTGCCTCATTAGCGGGTTTAGAGATCTAAATAACATGGAGGCAGCACTTGGTTTTCATAAGAAAATGGTAGATGAGGGTATCCCTTGTGATTTGCGAACCTATACCACTTTAATTGATGGACTGTTGAAAGAGGGTAAATTACTCATGGTATCGGATCTTTACTCTGAGTTGCTCAAAAAGGGCCTTGTACCTGATTTGGTGTTGTACCATGTCCTGATGAAGGGTCTCTGCAAAAAGGGACAGCTAGAGAATGCTGGCAAGATTTTGGAAGAGATGGATAGGAAAGGTGTCAGGCCTGATGTTCTCTTATACAACACATTGATTGCTGGAAACTTCAAGGAAGGCAATCTTCAAGAAGCTTTTAGGTTGCATGATGAAATGCTTGACAGAGGACTTGTGCCTGATGATACTACATATGATATCCTTGTAAATGGACAATTTGAAAGGAACAATTATCTGCCTGAAGCTTCAATGTCAAGTGGTTGATTTCCTACTGTATCATTGGACCCTGGTCAGTCATTTGAAGATGGAGTTCATTGCGTCTTGCATTGTCCTGCATATCTGATACTAAGGTACTCCCTGCAATTTAATTTCCTTTTATTCAAGTATCATTTTCCACTTCAATAGCTTCATTCTTTTTTCTTGAATACTCAACTCTGCCTTTCGTATCTGCCAGGTGGATCAGACTTGAATCCCAAGTCTATTCCTATGCAACTAGAGGCCAGAAGATCAAGGTCTAAAGATGATCTTGAGCATCATAAAGTAGATATTTCTTGTCTGTTTCATGCCACAACACCGAGTGCTGTTTCTGCTTCAAAGAAGTTGAAACCGCTCAGTGAACATGTAGTCTGCAGGTACTCTGAAAAATGTCTTTTAACCAGCTAACCTGATTCTGCTATTCTCCAGGACTAAAATATACCTGACATACTCAAATCTCTAGGTGCCTTGTCTCAGCAATCCAGACTGCATTACACAAGCTATTGCTTTTTGAATATGGAGAAACTACTGCAATTTCCATTTGCTCAGCACATGGAAATGAAATGGATCGCCAGTTTAGATAAATGTGACAAGAGAGCACCTGTTATCTTGTAAAATATTAGTTTCCTCCCTTGCTTGAGAACCTTATAGTGCTCCAAATCCACTAATCCCATGGTTAATGATATCATTGACCTCTCTAATAATGGTTGTAGGAACTAGCAAGATTCAACTTGTTATCTTTGTTCCTTTGTTATCACTTGTATTTTATGTTACCATCGTTCTTCTTTTCCAGTTTGTCCTTATCTTTTTCATGATAATTTGGTAAGGTGAGAAGTCCTTCATCAGTTGTCTCATGGAGGGTTTAAAAAGTGGCTGCCAATTCAGTGCTGCCGGCTTTCACTGAGGAGCCACATCTCTGTATGGTCCAAAAAGTGTAGAAATTTGCGTCATTCTCGACAATGCGTGATGCAGAATGAGAATTACTCCAAGTATGTTCCCTAGCTTTAATAGATTCCTACGTTTTACAGATCAACACAATCAGCTCTACATGTTTTATATATTTTTAGGTTATGAGAATGATATTTTGGCTGGCAAGTATAAGTCCTCAAATCTTGGTGAGTCACTTTTTAACAAGCTGGGAGAACAAGATCGATCAGCATCGGGTTCTCAGACTTCCTTCCATGGCGAAATTGAACACCAGTTTCTTTCAATGCTACTGAAGTTTTGATCATGAGTCTGTTGGACCTCCCAGAACAAATTATCAACAAAGCATGATGAAGGTTGTTGACTGTATTCTCCTTTTGGTCTTTAGGCTTGTTTCTTTGTTTTTCTTTTTCACAAATTCTGTTAAATCTTGAGCTTTCTTCCCATGTTGTCCTTATGGATGTTTGCAGATGTTAGTGAAGTCACATACATAAGCAGACTCTTCTTTGGCTATTGCTTTCTCTACAGAATGTCAGTTTCTGGATGCCTGCGAAGTTGAGAAGCTTTAGGTTATTAGTCTTGACAATCAATGCTTCAGGACACACTGTTTTGTTTATCGCATTTTCTCGGATGCAATTGTTATTACTTGGGGATATTGATGTAAGAATTCACCTATATTCTTCTTGTACGTTCATTGAAGAACACTCATGATACTTAAGTGCTCTCACTTCGTTTTGGCATTGGATGGTGTTGTATGATTTACACCCAATAAAATATTGAATTAGTTCTGAATACATCAAAATCAGCTTTGTCGGTTAAAACAGCAATTCACGCTTTTACTCATCGCTCCACTGTCCTCGATGGATAACAATAGTAGACGTCTGTCACAAATGCAGGTCATTGCCTGCATAAAGTAGTTGATGATTTTCAGAGAGCTTCAGGAATGGGCCCTGAAGACCTGAGACTGCCTTTTATGCTGTACCAACTGGCCAGCAAACGGCTCGACAAGACCATCTCTACTTATCAGCAGCGTGCTGAGGAGGCGACTACTGTAATGGGCAAGACGTTGTCGCTAACTAACATGGGGACTGTTATTATTGCAAATGAGGATGGTTTTGCCCATCGCCAGTTGTTACTTTTCTAATGATGCTGCCAACTCACTGGTTATATCCTGAGAGGAACGCCTGCTCTTGCATGCCTTGCTCAATTATTCAGGAAAACGCTGTGACCTCTGCGGAAAAAGACTAATGGTTTGGAACTTTAATCCCTGGGGCATCATGAGTCCTCCGTGAAAGATACGGTTGCTTGGTTTCTGTGTATCATATATGTAAGGCATCTTCACCTAAAGGGAACAACCATTTCATACTCGCGACTTGTGACCACTTCAATCGGCGGTGCTTTTCTCTGACACCCAGAAAGAACCGGGTCCGCATGGCCGGTAAATGACAAGTAATCATCTCGATTAGCCGATCAAATCCCTTAATCCCACAGAGTTGCGAGATCCTCCTTGCTATGAGCTTGATTCGAGCATCTTATTAGATTATTATAAGAAAATGAAACAACTACATGGATATTTTGAGGGCTAGATGCGCATGTGAAATCCCTTACCCTCGGCCAGTGGACATGCATTCACCTTTTCTAAGATTGGGCGACAGTTTCATGCCAAATCGACCCGGTCTAACTCACCTGAAGATTCACACTATAATTCACTCTCAACGTCTAGTTCAACGCTCCAGGACATGCTCAGGGAAGTGAAATAATCACTAGAACCGGCTAGGGTCAAAGCATTTGCTCCTAGGTCTACATAGACACTTTTTTCTTATTAATCAGGAAAGGAGTTTGGGCAGTTGCTTCAATATTAGCTCTAGTAAAATTCTATCGAGTTTAATTTCCAGAAATGCAATATCACTGGGACTTCTAAGATAGTCAGTGATAACCAAGCTGGTCATCCTGTTTAATCGATTCAGAGAAATCAGAGAGCTGTAATCAAGTACATAACTACCAGGAGAAAATTAGGACACCACTCATTATTTATTTAAAGGCTCAATGGCTTTTATTGTTTCGAGTCTACACACAACACCTCCTTACTCTCTAGAGCTGGCACCGTGTAATCTTTCTTTGAAGCACAAGGCCGCCTGCAGCAGATTCAGCACTTTGCCACTGTTTAAAGATAGGTATATAGTACTAGCTGTAGTTTAGTATCAAAAGACGAGGCCTCATAACCTGCCAGCTTATAGGGTGCTGGACCGGAATTTATTTGTGGACAGTGTCTTCATTTCTACAAGGTTGGAGGGATCCAAATGTAACCATGCGTTTGAACATAACCAGATTTTCCCAGCAGCTCGTCCGCTTCAACAGGACCTCGGCTCCCTGGTTGATATGGAATTGGCTTGAATTCGCCATCGTCGATTCTGTGAAGAATCGGTGTGAAAATCTCCCAAGCCGCCTGCAATTGAACAATGCAACTTCAATGAGCAATCCCCTTTTTGCAAGACCAAAAAAATGTGCCTTCTTGTAGATGGAAGTTTCACAACTGTATGGCAATGCTTGTACCTTAAGTTCATCTCTCCGAACAAAGTGCTGTTGGTCGCCCCTGATTCTGCAATACCAAATTTCAACATTATTTATAACAATCCGCTATGGTAAAGCAAGACATCTCTCAATTTCATATTATTCAAATTGCAGTAATTTCAACCAACAAAAACTTGCAGTAATTGAAGAAGCATAGTATATGATTTTTCATATTGGATACCAGAGAAAACTATCCTCATTAGAATTGCCCACCCAAATGCAAGTCTACTCCTCACTTAGCCAAGCTCCAAACAAAGAGCTACAAGATTTTTTAATGTAGGAAGTACTCTAAATAAAGAGGAAAGAATTGTACGTGTCAAGTATTAGACGCTCATAAGCCTCAGGAATTACGACTCCTTGATAACGTTGCCGATATGACAAATCAAGTTCACTCTGCACAGTTGACATCTCCAACCCAGGCTGCTTGACCTGCATGAAGAAAAAGGAGCAGATTATAGATCGCTCTCAGACGTCATAATTTTCTCCTCGTAATAATGTCACAACATCAATGAAGTGTGCTGCCTCTACATGCCAATATTTGGTGGGAAATAAAAAATCTAAACAACCTGAGAGTGGGCTATACTGACACAATACCAAGTCCTGCATATGATACCATAGACCTCATTGTCAGCCTATTACTTGCGTATAGATGCTAGCGTGTGTGTGCATGCACACGCAGGCATGCATGTGAATTTGTGCATGTAACATTAAGCAGGCATCAGTAACAACATTCTTTTTTTTTTTTTTTGGTCGGTATTAGCAACAACATTCTGGCCATACTAACTCTGCAGCAAATCCAGTCACATACCGTGAGTTTCATGTACATGGCTTCAGAAGGTTGTAGGCGAATTACGAACTCATTTCTGCCTTGCTTCTTACCTGAAGAAAGGATGCCATTCAAGGAGTAAATCAACCCATTGCCAAAATGAAATAGCCATAAGAGAATGAATATATGCAGCAAAACTGGAGGACATGTAATATTTGACTGTTTAGTATATCACCAAAGTATTTCACATGGCCAAAGTTCATAATCGACAAGTTTTTAAAAAAAAAACAGTTTAAAATATGAAAAATTCTTGTTCTCTGGTCAGTACATATAGGCCTGTCTGGTAGTGAAATCATTTTCTAGTAAATACTGTAACCTAAAGCGCAACTACACAGCAGACAGGACAGTCCCTAAAGGTCATTCTCAGGCTTATGCTTTAAAAGTCAGTTCCACTTAATGGAAAAAAAAATGAACAGTTCTTGAGTTAACCAATGGATTGACCAAGCATGAACTTCAGAAAATCAGTGGAAAGTGAAAATGCATGCTACCATACATTTGAATATATCCCCAGGAACATCCTTAAATTGGACACGTATCTCTGCTTTTCTTGAGTTTAGAGCTTTCCCTGCCTTCAGTATGAAAGGAACACCTGAAAAAGGAATGGCATGAGCAGTTAGAGCAGTGCAAACAATGGTTCAGTTGTTCATTAGCATATATCCATGAGGACGTAGCTTATATACGAAACTATGTCCATAGGGAAGTTCAGAAAGTAATTCCTTTCCACTTCCATGTATCGTACCTTCCCATCTTTCATTATGTATACGTAGAACCATAGTTGCAAAAGTGGGAGTATTTGAATTGTCAGGGACAGTTGAATCATCCCTGTAACCTTCATATTGTCCAAGAACAACCTCTTCATCTTTAATCGGAAGTACTGATTGAAGGACCTGCATATGTCACATGATAGTCAGCAACCAACCAGTATTACATGCCACTGATTTCTGACATGCTACCAGTCGCAAGTATTCCATTGTCATGCCATGGAATTAGAGAATACCTTCACTTTCTCATCACGAATGTGCTCTGGTTTGAGAGAAATGGGTTTTTCCATGGCAACCAGACAGAAAACCTGCAACCATGCAAATATTATTAATCAAATGAAGATCTTTTTCCCTCTTAGACAATACGCATGCTGTTGAGCTTAGTTTATAATTTCTTCCCTGCGGGTTTGGGTCAGAGAGGATGAGTGATGGGTGTGTAGCAGAGAAGCAAGAGGATATGGGGAGAAAAACTATTGGCACCCAAGGTGCCAGAGAGTGCCAAGACAATTCAAGTTACAATCCAGTACAAATGAGGCTTGGCATATCTCCCTAATCTAATTTAGGGTACAAGTAAATAACAAAATCAAAATGGCAGTACCTGCAAAAGATGGTTTTGAATAATGTCACGGATGATCCTGTAAAATTCAGATGGCACACTTAATATATCTTAGTATCAAGTAAAGTATAGAAAAAAAAAAACCCGTGATGATTAGGCATCATTAAAGATATCTCATAAAGTAAATCATCGTAAAAGGCGTAAGACATTTAAATATCATAAGTGGATAAGATAATTCTAGAGAGTCAATCTCTGTCCAGACATCTAGTTTGATGGGCAGCAAGAAAATATCAATAGAATGCATACCCGTATTCATCAAAATATCCACCACGACCATCAGTTCCAAAATCTTCTCTGAATACTATCTGCCAAAGGTAGAAGCAAACAATATACAAATAAATAAGTACCCCACAAAATATACAATAATGAAGCAACAATGTCAGTGATCAACAAAGCTGTGTTTGTAGTGCTCTTGTTTCAAGGACAATGAGCACACAGGCACACAATAACGAAAGTAATAACTTGAGATGACACTTACCTGCACGTTATCAATATTATCGCGATTCCAGAGGGGCAAAAAGAATCGATTCGCAAAACGCAATACCAACTGTATGAAGGAATAGAAGTGAGAAGAGGCAGAATATTTAGAGAATGTAAAAAGAGAGCGTGACAGATATATCTCTACCAAATTCTGCACGAGTTCTTTTCCAAGATAGTGATCAATACGGTAAATTTGTGGTTCATCAAATAATTCTCCAATTTGAGCACTAAGTTTTTCTGCAGATTCCAGGTCCCTGCCAAAAGGTTTTTCCACGACAATTCGAGTCCATCCTCCAAGATCAGCTGAAAAGGCAAGATGCAGTTGCCATTTATGTTATATAGAGACATTTTGTCCAAACATAAAAATAAGACCCAGCTCTTATTGCCCTGTGTCCCCAACTGTAAATTATTCATAAGATTCACAATAACTCCAACGATTCAGCCATGCAATCACTTCACAAACTTTTCATTATCATCCCCAAAACAATTAGAGAGATGCCTAAAAGTTTCCTTTTATGTACAAAAACAGACAGAAAACCCGTTGCCTAGTTGTTATAAAAAAGTGATCCCAAGAACTTAAGCAGATCTTATGACACTTAGCATAGCCGGACAAAGATATTAGCATATTACAGTGGGACCATGCTCTCCCTAAGAAGATGCATCCGAGGCTATCTTGCTAAACAACCACAGATTTATAAAGGGCCAGTGAACAAAATTAGATTGGCCTTCAATCACTAGTTAGCCCTCCCATAATAACTTCAAATGAAACACAGATGGAGAGTATTCAAACAATACAGCTAGATAGAAATTCAAATAACCTCTTACATTTATTCATGCAGCATTTTCTGATCATCTTGCAGACAGATGGATATACAGATGGGGGAAGTGCCAGATAAAACAATCTCCTCGATGACCCTTCGTGACTATGTTTTGAAATTTCATGCTCTGAAATTTCTTTATCTAACTTCTGAAATCCGTCTTCAGTATCATAGGAACCACTTACATATTTGATCTGAAAGCGATCATCAAGAATGTTAGCATGAGAATGAATAGTAAAACTCTAGTTACTGGACCAGCAACTAACCAGCTCGAGAAACTTCAAAACATCATCAGAGTGCTTGGAAGAAGCAGCCTTGTTATCAACAAGAAACCTGATACATTGATCACCAATGAGTTTCATCCATTGTCAATAATTATGAAATTCCTGAAGCTAAAATACTATAAGATTATGCATATCATGGCTACTATAAAGAACCACTGAGTTGGTTACCAGGAAATAGATAACCATGAAATAGATTATCTTCTCAAAAGTAGTCCCAAGTAAGTAGTAAGGATAAGATAATGATTTTCTTCTCCATTCATATTAGGCAAAGCAGAGTTCAAAAGGATAAACAAAATATGTTCCTTCTTAACCATACCATAGAAGGAAGAAAGTGCAATGAAACATTAAAGTAAGAAAACAAAGGCCAAATAAATCGTGCAAAAGTGAATGTCAACGAATATCTCACCCACGGATGCGATTTCTCAATTCCTCATCTGATATTTTAGTCCTTGCATAGCCAAAAATGTGAACTTCCTCTGCTGGTAAAAATCCCTGCGCCAATTCATCCAGTTTAAGAGTTAAGATAACTCCTATTACCACAGAGCCCAAAAAAAATAGGAACTACTGGCCAATGATATTAATGCAATAATAGGATTTCCTCAAGTAATTATTGAATCAAGACAATGGTCAAGTCCAGATAAGGACACAATGACATAAGCATCGACACAGCAGTCAAAGGTCCATTGTTTAGCAGACACCCCTGCAGCCTACGGTTAGGAAAATGCCATTCCAGAAACAACCGAGTGCTATAAACCTTGAAAAGAATGAAATCCTCTTAGCATGTGAATTGAGACAAGTATATTGACTACAGGAGACTACAACAGACCTGGCGGTAGAGATTGAAGAGTGCGGGAAAAGTCTTCTTCTTGGCAAGATCTCCAGAAGCACCAAGCACTATAATCGAGAGGCACCCAGTTTCGGGCACATTATCAATCTCCCTCGAAAAGGAATCGCTTCTGAAACTGGATCTTTTCTCGATGGACCACTCACCCGATCCCATCATGTAAAGAGTTTGAAGACAAAGATGCTACTTCACAATTGGGGCACCTGTTTGATCTGCACTTAGAAGCAAGAGATGGATCGATTCAAGCGAAATGAATGAACTCAATCATCATTCAGCCACGACAGAGCTGTAAAGCTAGAAGTAAAGATGCTCAGCACAATCATTTTGAACGAAAAAACAAACAAAAGAACTAGGATCGAAAATTTGCTATGCACGCTGCCTGGCAACTGAGTTACCGCAACAAGCAAAAACACAGAATTTCTCAGAATCCTAAACCAACAAACGCAGCACGACAAGCACGTCACTGCATACCCACGCTCTCTTTCATTTCCCTCGCTCTCACAGCCAAACAACAGCAAGAATTGCTCCATAAAGAACGGACCCATCACCTCCGATGACCGAACGAGTCGAGTCGAGACGAGACCGCCGGAGAAGACCAACAACCAAAGGGCACGCGCAAGACCCAAAAGCAAAAGTCAGCAGATTGGATCCGGAAGAGAGAGGGAATACAATGTCCGGACGCTAATGCGGTAACAAGAGAAGGAGAGACGACAGAATTGCGAATTTTGAAAGAGTGGGGGCTCGACTTATATGAATTAACAAGAACCCAAAAGGGATCGGAATCAAAAACGTCACGGATGCGACAGCAATTACGCAAACAATGAGCAAAAAGGAAGAAGATCAAGGAGGGCCTTTTACCGACGGTGTCTTCCCTGGTGCGAGCCTCTGCAGCTGAAAAGCACAGCCAGCGAGAGAGAGAGAGAGAGAGAGAGAGAGAGAGAGATGGCGATGATGGGTAAAATTATAAAAGAAATGGTGAGGAAAGTCGTTCACCAACTCAGAATGGTCGTGATCGTGTCCATGGATGGATGGATGGATGGATGCCTACCAAATGGTTTCCGTTTTTGCTGCTCTGCCTCCCGCTTTCAACGTGGAAAAGCCAATCTGTCTTGAGTTTTCTCCCCCTCCTCTCTTGCCCCCATTTCCCGCTTCTCCCCCCGACTTTTTTTCGTATTTGCGATTCTCCCCCGCACGCCTCCCTTTTATTGCAAAAGATTCCACCTTTTGGAAGAGTGCTTGGTTTTTGCCTTCTGGCCTACAGCGGTTATAATAAAAAATAAAAGGGAGGCTGTTTATTAATAAATAAATAAAAGTGTTTGCTTTTGCTGAAAAATAGATGATGCCCTTGTTACATGCGTCGAGATACAATTATATAAATCTATTGATAATTGTTAAGAATTATTTCGAGTCCCATTTTTTCAATAGAAGAATGAAAATGTGTAGATATTAAAACAGAAAAAGTTCAAAAATACGGAGTCTCTAAAAAACTTTAGTTGTTGTCTTTTTGGGATATAATATTTCCTTTTAAATTGTAGCGTAGATAACTACCGGTATTGTAAACTAGATTTCGCACATCATACTAAACTCATCTTTCCAATCTCATTAGAGACTTAAAAACAAGCTATTAATGACAATGCTCTAAAATTGGAAAGAACTATCTTTAGAAGTTGATTTCATGTAAGGTCTCTTGATTTTTTGCAAACAATATTATAACTATTGTATGGCCCAATCAATCCCTTGGAGTTAACTACTCGATGTGCTTGGGCCAGACAAGCAATTTATTATCATTAATTGGGCATAAAGGTATATTCCTTCAAAAAGAAGGGGCAAAAAGACAATCGAGATAAGTATTGAGGACAAGACAAATTGAAAAATCATAGGGACTGTGAAGATAATCTAGATTGGACACGAAACACAAACATTATAATTGAATTGAATGAGGGATGCAGTGTCACACCCCTTGGCAATGGGAAAGGTGAGAACATCTCCAAGAAAATCTCATTTGTGACTTTTCAAAATCTATTTGCATCCAATTGAAAATGACAACCAATACATATGTTGTTAATGTATGTCATATAAGGAACAATTTATGGTGTACAAGTCAAATTTGTCTACTAGTGATGTTGCCAATGGTTATTTAAGTAAACTACCCATTGAACATATTGAATCATATTTATTCCATACCTAACTAAAGTATATCACATCACTTCATGGATTTGCTATATAGCAACATTCTGCTCAACATTTTACTGTTGCTTGGCTCCTCAAGGAAAGACAATTCAACACATAGTCCAAATTCATTTGCATGAATTATACCATTAGTATCAATACCGAATCATTTGCACAAAAAGAGAAGAAAAAAAATAACTCGCGAAGATAACGGTATTTTCATATAAATAAAATCTCGTGTGTGAATCTCGATTTGATGAACCAATTGAAAAAAAGAGATTGCAATCAATGCTCTGCTCGAATATCCATGAACATTAAATATAAAAAACACATATGATGCGGAGCATTTCTATATGGGGCAGCAGCATCAATCCCCCCAAAGAAGCATTTAAATGCTTGATTTCAAAGTCATCGGGCCCTTACGGCCACGAGTGCATGAGAGGGACCGCAAACCGAAATTAAGAAAAGATGAGTGCGTCCATTTGATAATACCGAGGGGGTCGCTGAGGAGCTAACATCAACTTTTTCCTGTTTCTGACCCCGATATTTTGTTCTTATTCTATTCTGGGCCCACTAAAATCGATTATTGCAATTTAGTACCAACCCCCAAGGCATCCTGACGTACACGAAGACGCACGCAGCAGTACGCCCCCTTCCAACGTGCGAAATTCGGAAACCTCGAAAAGCGCCCAGATCACCTGCCTCGCGGACTACTTGAATCCGGGCCGCCGCCGCCGCCGCCCGAAATCCTGAAGGCCGGAATAGCGCGGCTCCGCTGATTCGACTGGCCGAGACCGCGCGCGTCCCGTGGTCGCGGGAGCAGGCGATCCCCGCGCCGCACGGGCCCAGCCCACGTCATCACATCGCCATCGCCATCGCCCTCTCCCCGCCCGGCGGAGGCTGATGAGATATTTTGTTTGGGTTTGTTGGGTGGGGCCCACCTGTCAAGGACAGGGTTTGGGTTTTCATGGGTTTTGAGGTTCGAGATCCGAGTCGGGTCGCCAACAAGATTTGACCAGAAACTCTCCCTTTCGCACATTTTATTTGACGCTTCTCCAAAAGAGGGCAGCTTTCTCTCTCCGTGGACGCCCGTTTCATCGGCCGCCATCGCTGACTTTTCAGTAGATTTCATAATAAGTTTATGACGTCACATAAAATAAAAAAATTTGATCCCTCATATTACACCCGGATTTTTATGTCTCGAGTTTATTGTTTCATGGACCTGGAGATCAATCCTATCATTAAGTAGATTTATAAGCGGCACATGATTGGATCAAGTCGAAATGATTTTATAAAAAGGAAAAATAAAATAAAATAAAATAATTAATCCTCACCCACTTGAATTAACTAGTCCAATTCAGTCTATCTTTCAGAAAATAAAAATCAATTAAAAAATTCATGATATTTAAATGAATGCAGTAGGCCATGCAAAAAAATAATAATAATCTCGCCTATGGCACTCGTACATACAAAACCAGAAACGTGTTACAAAGATAAATTGGTTTCCTTTTTTTTTTTTTTTTATTTAAGAAAAAAAAAAAAGAATGAATCGAATTATGGAGTCAGCCGTTGCGCCATCCTGGGATGGTGGGAGATGCGCGTCGTTCGGGATAGCTATCGCCCCCTTTTGGGGGAGTGACCAACCATGCATTGACACACACCAAAAAACAAAACACGAATTGATGAGTAAATAGCGAATAGCCAGTTATTATGAATGGATCACTACATAAAAATGGGAGTTTCTAGCTGGATTAACGAATCTGAACATACCCCAAGTTAACCCCTTTGATGAGATTTTAAAGGTCCGAGGGCGCCGCATATTTTTGTTCTAGGGAAGGAGGCAAAAGATGTGCGCCGACATTTTGGGGGCGAGGTCACTCCCAAGCGATTCGGGGTCTCCTTGCACAATTTTAGAATTCCCTCCAATCTCAAGAAGCCTTCGTTCATCTTCAGCGTAGGTTTGATCATGCCATAATATATGATAATTCCGAATTTATTCTCACTAGAGTCATGATGGGGTAATGGTGATGGGCTCGCACAAAACGAGCAGTGACCATGTCTCGAGTCAAAACATTTTATGGTCGGTGTGCAAATTTTACAGTAATATCAGGGGATCGTCGATGCAAGTCGCCTTTCCAACCCTTTTTATTAATAAACAAGAAGAAATAAGCGGACCGAAATACTTGATTCCTCCGGTCTTTACTTTTTGAATCCTCCAAACCCCATAGATCTCATCCACACCGCACGGTCAAAGGCTACTAGATGTAAAGTACCTTTCCTTGTCCCCCTTCTACTTTAGCCGAGGCCGCCCTTCTGCTGTGTCATTTGAAATGAGGACAGAACATGTTCTATTTCAATCTTCAACGCCAATGCACGATTGATGAGCAATTATTCCGGGAGCACCCTAACGCTCGTCCCCGTACAGTCGATGTCATGATTGAAGGTTGGTTGAACTCAATTCTCTTGAATAATGGGTGGGCAGGTGGGCCTCCAACGCGTGTGATCAAAGTCTAAAACCAACCGATCCGTCTCTTTTTGCCGTCACATCTCCCATGCAAATGGGCGTGCGTGACTGGTTAAAGCCAAGCAACCACCCACTAACACTCACTCACTCGCACCTACCCCCATTCTAATTTCCAAGTTCGTCTCCGAATCTCTCTCTCGCTCCTAGCACCTCTGTCCAGTCAGGAACTTCTGACTTCGGTTTTCCATTAGATCTCTCGGAACCATGTTTGACATGGGGGTACGCGCTCTTCGATTCCCCCATTTTTTCACATGACGAACTGGATATGAGTGCACACGGGCACGTGGAGAGATGGGAAAACGGGTGTGGAAAGAGGGAAGATTCAGGGACAAGGCGAATATCCTGCCTATTTTGGAATTGCTAGACTCGAGAAAGATCTTGCCGAATGCATTCGGCAGTTCAATCTATGATTTCTCAATCATGGTCGATGATAATTCAGCTCACATCAGTCAGGATTCAGCTCACATCAGTCAGACCCTGGCAATGGAGCATTATCAAAGGCCAGAGAGACGTGCCACGTCTATTTTCCTGCCTCCAGGACCATGATCCAAAGATGAACTCAATACTGCTCACGTTTGATAAATGTTCGTACTTCGGGGTATCCGAACTGATGACAGGCCTTCGAATGGTCGGAGTAAACAAAACCCATCGCCCACTGTCTACGACGCTGGGGACATTGGATCATCATGGTCCCTGGTGGAAAGGAAAAAGGATCGGAATAGCACCACATACAAGCCCATGCCTAGACCCAACTTGAGAATCTAACCTGAAACTTAAATGCAGCGTGCGAAGAGAGGTTGCAAGACCACAATCTGGGGAACCATATGGATATACACAGCCAGAAAGGACACTGTTGATTTACAATAAATATGATAGAAATACAAGGTTCTCTCCATTAGGAGAAAGTCACTTGGTCAGTCCTTTATGACATCCTTCTTTAATTCTGAAGGATTCTTCTCAACCATCTTCGACTCTGTCGCTTTATGAACTAGAGTGCTCCGTTGCCCACAATAACTTGTCCAACATGTCACCATCGGTGCAAATTACCCTAAGTTAACTGCAAGTGCATCGAGATCAGCATAATCTGAGAAAGAAAGGAATAAAACTAGAAATCTTGAAGTGAAAGATATTGTGTAGGGAAAGATAAAAAGAGAGCTTCAGGGACATACTCGCGACTTAAGTCACATTTTAAGCCACTTTGGCTTAACAGACTTTTTCTCAGCAGGCTTGCGCTCTTGGACAACAGGCTGAGGAGCTTGCCCTACAGGCTCTGGCACAGATTGAACCGGCTCTACCTTCTCAATGTCGTGCTCCAAGCCTTTCAAAGCCATGACATAATCCTGAAGGAAAGGACCCATCTCAGCAGCTGCTATATCCTCATTTGAAACTGAAAAGATAAGATGCAAAGACCATATTAGCATTCGATCATCAGAGCACTTGCATGTGATCTAACAATGATGTCACAAGATTAAATAAGCAACGGATTAACAACATCCAATCTTGGTGAAATAAGCTTTTAAAAAATTATCCAATTGACACGGCCACATACATGCAGCATTTTGGTAGTTCATGTGAGTGGGTCATATTTCAGTCCATGTTAGTATAGCCAAGACAAATTACCAAGAAGGACCTGCAAAGGTGCTTCAAATTTGAGGTGATTAGAAAAAAGTGAACTGCACTAGGACCAGTTTTGGATCACTTAGGAATGCAATAAAACTCGAAACTGTTCCGTTAAAACAGCTTAACAAGGGAGCATCCAATACAGATAAGCCAGTCTAAATAAAACATGGAGCAACCCCTGGGAGCAAAAAGAAGAAGGAAGATACTACATTTGAGGTCAATAATACAAATACAAACCTTTCTGGGTGTCATATGAAAAATAAACTATTGCACCAGGAATGAAGCTGGCAGAGTAAAAGTCCTGAGACAAGTCTTTTATTTGCTTCTTGGGTGGAGCAGTATCTGAAACATGATCAGATAAATGCATTACGCTTTAGCTTCAAAAAAAAAAATTCTTGAGACTTGAATATCAAAAACATTGAAATATTGCAAATTAGTTACATCATGTGAGAAAACGTACATATATAAAAAGGCAGTTCAGGTTTAGCGACCACTTTCTCAAGAAGATCAACCAAACTCTCTATTTTCTCAGACGGATGAAATGTAGCCTCTAGCGTATGATTATCAGGAAACCGTACCCTTATAACAGTCTGCATTACAAAGCAGATGAATTATAAGGTTATGTTGCACAAGTATTTAAGATAATACAAACTCCATATCGAGACTACAAGCTACATGTTAAAGTGAGCAACAACAAGAAAATCATATCAGGCACTGGTGAAGTAGATATCAAATTACCTTTGTCATTCTTGAGCGTCGTGCTGCCTCTTCTGCTTCTCGGAGTTTTTGGTCTTTAAATATTTTTCTGCCAGTCATTCAACCGAAAAAAAAATAAAAATCAGCAACCACATAATCAAGGATCCTTATTAATGTGAATATTCTTGGAAACAGAATTAGAAAGGAACTCTTTTATCAAACTAAAATTTCAAATCATCAATAGTAATAACATAAGAAAACAGCACCTCTAAGAGCACACACAGAATCGCAGAGAACATATTTTCCACTCCATCCTAATCTTTATTGCAGGCCAGGGATTCAAGGTTCGAAAAGGACACATATCTGTAACTCTATACCCCAGTTGATTAGAAATCAGATGTCTTTTTCCCAAAACATCCAAAAAGCATGCTATCAAACCAGTAAAACTTAGAGCCTCTTCCTCTATTTGCACAATTAACATGACATATTGTCGGATGGTACCTTCTTTTTTGGCAGTCAAAAGTCGGTGATAATCCTCCGCAGTGAACTCATAGAAGTCATCTGATTCATCTGCAGTAGAATACAATCAGACAAAATGCCCGGACATGTAAAAGATAGGTAGCTTAGCTTAGATCTCAAAATGAGTTAGTAGAACTTGTTCTTACCAGTATCTGGAGCTGCATTTTGTGTTGGAGAACTTACTGAAGTTTCAAACACACGTATTTCACGTCCAAATTTTTCCTTTATTTCAGCAAGCTTTACCTGACATGAGCTAGAACAATCAACGAAATTGCACACAGCAAATCCAAACTATGTCAAATATCCTCTGCACACAATAAAAAAGATTTTAAAACCTTCCTTCCATGGATGATGTGACATGTGTTTAGTTCTGCTATTGACAGTCAAGTCAAATTATTTACAATGATCTTAGGCAATACGAAGTATCTAGTGATAGCAGGCGCGTGATAAAAAAGACACAATGAAGTCAGTTGAACAAGTTGTCATGAATGGCCCTTGTCTAATTTAAATCAGAACAAGAACACACATTAAATGAGGGCCAAAAGTGGAATAGACAATTGCCAAGAAACATGTTTAGAATGTCGCATTCTGCTAATATAAATGAGAAAAGGCAAGGGTTTTTAACCATTTGATGAGACAAATGCCAAAAGCAGCAGAACATTCAACGGTCTACAAAAGAAATAAGGCCTAGAATAACATTTCTTATATCAATTTTGCAGAATGAGTCCAGTACAGAGGAGTTGATTGAGTCAACCAATGAATATCCGAGCATCACTACCAAGTCATCTTAGAGAACTTTGAATAAATAAAAGGTGCATTTGAGATTTGTCTCTAAAGCAAGAAAGACTGCACTACTCCATCACTCTAGGCAAGACACGAGTCAAAGACGAAGCATGAACCAGATAGCTAGCTACAAGCTCGTGAATTTTAAAAGAACTTGTAGGATACATTTTCCCCCGCAACCTAATTGCCCAACTCTTCTGCAATGAGTCAATCCTTTGTCTCATATGCCAACACTCTATGCAACTGGTCTGCCAGGATCTCTTCATCTCTTATCATGCTTGACATTAACTTGTTTTCTTTCCCTTCCATGGATAGTTCTAGTTATCAGGACGTGCTAGAGTTACCCTTCTAACCAATGTGGGAGAATGTTCTGAAATTTTTCACAAATCACCACATCGGACACAGACCAGTGATTTGATACAGACACGAACCGCATCGACAATGCATCATTTAATGCTACAACCAGAAAGACGATGTATTGCCCATCCAGCCTTCTCTTTAATTCATCCCTGCATACACAAATTAGACAAACCACCACCCCCCCCGCGGGCGCCTTCTAACCCGATCAAAACAACCCCCACAAACTAAACCGGGCAACATCCTCAAAGTCTCTCTCCCCCTTTGAAGGCAATGCACCTTTAAAAAACCATCTTTGCGTCTCGCTATAAGCTATCGACAATTCGAGAAACAGATTACGACCGATCAGCAAAAACCCAAGAAGCACCACAATCGCAGCTACGATCCATCATCGACTAGGAAACTAAACGAAGAACCATCACAAACCCAGCATCGAAATCGACAAATTAAGCTTCACCGATAGTTAAAGGGAAAAACCTTGGCGGATTCAGCGTCCATGGGGTCGGGGATGGTGAGTCTCCTTCTCTTCAAAAGCAGCTGAGAAGAAGAACCATCAACTATCATCACCACATAACCGAGCTGAATCGAAACGGGGAATCAGGAATCAACAAGGTTCCAAGAATAGAACTGGGGAATCGTGCTTTACTTGCCCGTGAGCTGGGAATATGCCTTGCTTGCCTTTTGATCTCTTCGCCTTTTGATCTCTTTGCCTTGCCTGGGTATCGAGTCGGACACAGCACGTGCCAATGGCGCGGTGCCATCAGGAGGAGCACGTATGTTGCGGCGAGGGATTAGGTCGGCGCCAGTTGGCTTCTTGGGCTACCAACGCTCGTTCAGGCCCAAAAGCCCATTGATTCAATGGGCTTTGGCACCGACGCGTTGGGCTTGGGATCATAAGGGTTTCTAGCAAGTCGAGTGGCCCTCTCTCCAGTCCAACTTGACCTCTGTTCCTCCCTCCCTCTCCTCTCTCATATATGTGACATATGCCATAAAATCAAATCAAATAGTAAATGCCAAGTGTGGTAGTCCAATAATAGTAAAAGTCGCATTATCTAACATCAACTCATAATTTTGAAACATGTGAATTCCTAGCTAACTTGTCTCTTAGGAATTCGTTGTCTCCTTGTAAAGAGGGATCCCTACTTTCTAGCATGTTAGTGGGACTATAACAATGAATTCGTTAGCTTCAGATCCTCAAGCTTCAAGTGAATGTAGTGATTAATAGTTCCAATAGACTTAATTGATAGTGTATCCTGCAGCCACACTAGTTAGGGGTGTATAACTAAACTAGTTATACTCAAAATCGAATCGAACAGTCTTGAAAACATGTTCAATTCTCAATTCCAAGTAAATACCTATCTAGGAACAAACTGGTTTTGAAACCAGTTTCAAAACCCCGATTTCTCTATTTCTCACCTCTAGGATTTATTGCAAAATTTACCATGTTGACGTTTTGCATTCGAACAACAAACGCCGAATCATCAAATTGTCGAAACGCACTTCGGACAGAGACCCGCGTTGTCGGATATGCACCGCGCTGTCCTCCGTTCGGATGGGAATTGCAAAAAAGCCTTTGTCTTGACTCGTGCATTTTGCCTTCTCTCGTGTCGTGTACGAACGACCGGGGGACCATCCGTTGTAGCCTACAATTCAAGCAATTCATGACGTGCCGTGCCTCATCTGCCAACTTCATCCTCCAGCCATTCCAGAGTGATCGGCAAACTTGTTAACAAGCACCCTCTTAGCTTTTAAGCATCGACATGATGTCTTTCTCTTGATATGCATCCGAGTTTCTCTAAGCATTCTAATCGATCCATCGTCTCGTGACGATTTTCTCATCCTAATGTTTATTATAGGAACATTATTATGATGATGTTATTAAAAAGCGTCCCGTGAGCATTTGTTGACATAAGTTGGTCAAGGAAACTTTGCGATTTTCAAGCCACGGATTCATCTCATGTCATGTGCGATATATAGTTTTGAGAACTAAATTACTTCACATTGGATATACTAGACAAGCTACTTGTGGATATGACCCTCGTCGTAATTGTCCAAAAGTATTATCGATTCACCATATAGTAATCCAAAAATCAAAGTAGAATAGGAAAAAAGATCATGAGCATGTTGTGCATCTCAACAGACATTCTTATTGAACACAGGCAATTTCGATGGGTTTACTTTTCCACACGTTATCGCCACGTGTAACAGTAACATGTAGTACCTTTTCTAGTACAGGGCGATCATCATCGACGGTCCTCGCTTGCCCGGGCAAATTCGGGACTTTATTGATTCCATGGTTCTCTCGGTTTCCCTCTTTCCATGTTTCTTCCTTTATAAGGTTTCCCTAAAATCTAAGAGTTCAAAATAGTGGAGAGATAGAAATGGAAGCGAAAAAAAGAAAGAAAGAAAGAAAAAAGTCACAATGATCTGGTGAAGTTCGGGTGAGGAGTCATTGTTGGAAGAGGAGGCGCTTTTTCCCGGATCCAGGAATAACTACCGGACCGGGGTCATGAGTAAAAACCAAAAGCAACAGCACAGCGGAAGAAGAAGAAGAAGAAGAATGACCCCTTCCGTTGCAGCGGTTTTCCACTTCATTCCGCGGATGGTGGAAAGAGACAAGCTGAGGAGTAAAGAAAAGGCAAAAAAAGCAATAGACAAATTGGAAGAAGCAAAAGCGATGGCCAAATCATCAGGCCGGCAGCAGTTGAGACCGGCTCGAGTTTTGTTTCTCCGTCACTGCCGAACGTGGCAGCCTGACCAACGAGGTGAGCCGGGTCAACGCCCTGGTAAAAGGGGTTTTTGTTTAATCCAGTCGAACCGGGTCGGGTTCTGGATGGAGTTCCCTATTTTTTCTTTTTTTTATATTCGAGAGTGTTTCGAGGTGAGAATGAGTTTGAGGGAGAAGAGCCTTCGATCGAGATAGAGCAGACAATTGAAACGATTTGCGTCGTGTGTTGAACGTATCTTTGAAAGTGAACAAAGGTGGATAGGACAAAGGGGAGACTGAAAGTTGCGAAGACATAAAGAATTTGCATAATGGTCCTTCCTTACAAATTGCTGGACTTTAGATCTAATTATGGACACGACATCAAGCTTAGGGCCATAAGCCAGATCAAAATTGCTCACCGGAGCTAAGCGCATCCAGATTCGATCATTTTGTAAAGAAGATCCAATATCTCATGGACGATAACCTAGTTCGGGCAAAGAATTCAAGTCCAAGTTTCTCAAATTACTCCTAAACGAATTGAATAGCAAGACAAAACTCTAGATATAATAAGAGTTCAATCCGATCAAAATTAGATCATATGATATGTCCGTCCTTTTGGAGGGGGTTAAAAGTCAAAAGGAGCATCCAAAAAATCGTTTGCCGAAGAACAAAAAAACACCAAAGCATCAGCACGTCTCTTTATGTGCTTTTACTTTTAAATTGCGGTTAGGATGAATTAAAAATCTTAAGTACAAAGTTGGGAGAATTTCAACTCCTAAAGATTTTTCCGAAAAAGTAGCAAAAAGAAAAAAAGAAGCTAAATCATTTAGGACACGTCTAGAAAGAGGTCGTTGGCGGAGTTTCTTTTATAGAACTTTAGATCGCATAACTGAAGTGGGCTGATGTGATTGTCGGTTTCTTTTTTTTTTTTTCACTTTTCTTACTTCTTTTTTTCACTTCTCTTTGTTCATGACTTAACTTTTGTAAGAAGTCAGATGTTCGTAATATTTCGGGATGAAAGATACCGGCTGCGTAATCTGTTCTTTTTCCTTTTTGCATAGTTTTGGAATTAGAAGAAGTACGATTTTGATTTTTAAATTGGGAAGGAAAATTAATAACATTTTTTATGAGTATCACTTTGAAACTCGATTTACCTAATCCATGTGCTTTATATTTGTCTTGAAAGCATTTTTTTTAACTAAAGAGCACTCGATAACATGATTAGTTTTGGGCAAAACAAAAGAGAGATAAACATATTGAGGGTGTTAATAATAAAATTTCAGGTCAGAAATTAATTTCTAAACAGAAATAGATTTTTCTATTTATATTATTTGATGGGTTTCTAAATAAAAATACACGTTTGATAATTACATAAATTTTTTATTCTCAAAATAAAATTCATTTCATAATAACATAAATTTCTCCCTCTCAAGTAGTGGCAGTGAGGGGAGGGAGTGGCAACAGTGATGGATTGGTGATTGGCAATCGGGGGCAATAGCCAACAACGGGCGGCAATGGCGATGGCAACAACTAGCAACCAGTGATGGCAACGAGGGGCGACAATGACACAAAGTGGGGGCGAATAACTAGGGCCAAGGAGAGACTCTTTCAATTGAAAAGTAGAAAAGATAAATAATTTATGATTTGTATTTTAAAAATATAAAAGTAAAAAAAATTCATTTATAATTTATATTTCAAACTTATTTCGGAATATAAATTTGTTTCGGTAATAAAAAAGGAAGTTATTTCACCAAATTAATTTTTATTCTAAATACGAGTTTGATATAGAAAAATGATTAGTAATAGAAATAGAATGGTTATTATGTGTGCCTTGAAAGTCTTAAAATTTGTCAAAAAAATGCAATTAAGTTTGAAAACTTTCAAAAAATATAATGAAGTTTTAAATTTTGCCAAATTAATCTAATTGAGTCATTCTACTAACTCCATCCAATTTTTTTTTTTATCAAAAGAGAATTGTATTTATTACTCAAAAGCTGGACAAACCAAAGTGAAACAAGGCAAAGCCAAATCTAGAAAAATAACAAGGATTAATAAAACACTAGCAATGGTGCCTACTCAATAGATCTCGTGTCTTTGTTTATAACAAGTACATGTCAAAAATTCTTTCTTCAATAATTATGATAGTGTCAATTAGTGGTGTGCATCTAAGTTTGACTTTCTCTACACCATTATTATACATAGACCAACTGAATATGTTAAACAAACACAACTATAACACGTGGATGAGCAAACATTTGTATTTGATGAGATGCCAAAACTCCTCTAATTATCATTGAGCCTGGAGGTAAATAATATATTCATGAATAGAGTATAGGGACATTGAATTTCTAAAAGCATATCTATTAAACTCTCATATTTAGATTGGGAGATGATGACGCCCAATTCATAACTAAACTAGGAGCAAAAGGCTCCAAAATCCAAATAAGAAGATAAGAAAAAGCCAAGAAATGAACAATAAAACTCAAATAAAGAGAGGAGAGGGTGAGACTAGCTCAACCCCTCCCTCTAATTAAGGTTGAAAAAGACAACGAGAAAAGAGTAAAGAGAGAGAGGTACTCTACCCGACTCAATTAATAAAAAATGCTAATGTGACTTTTTTATTATTTTCTCTCTCCTACATAACGATAATGTGGCTAAAAGTTAAACAGACCTAAACAACGTTCGTTGTAGTCTAAATATAATTTTTCATATAAATATTTAGATTAAAACGTTGTCATTTTAACTATATAGCGCTATGTAAGATAAAAGAAGGCGTGTTAGTTTTTTTCATTAATCAAGTTGGATGGAGTCAACAGAAAGACTTAATTACATAAATTTGATGAATTTTAAAATTTAATTATATTTTCATGATAAATCTTAAGATTTTCAATGTAATTATTAAAAAAAAAAAGCCACTCGTACATTGGTTGCGACTCGCAAGAGAAAGGGCGTGACACATTTCACAAAATTTCAAATTTGCCCCAGCTCGACCCACCGTTCCGGGGGCAGCCGGCAATTAACCGGTTCAGTAGGGCCTCAGATTTGAAATAAAAAGTTCCAACAAAATCAAAATCGCATTTTTTTTAAATCAATTTTTTTTTTTTTTGAATAGAATAACCGACCGGAGTAGGAGAAAAGCAAGAGAGAAAGAAGAAGGAGAAGAAAGAGAAAGAGGAAAAAAAAAAAAAAAAAGGGAGAGAGAGCGGGGGCGAAGGATAAGCAGGCGAGCAAAAAGGCACCCATCGGAGAAGAAAACGAAGATCACCACCAACGTCGCTCTCGGTCTCGGTCTCGGTCGGAGAGAGACAGACGAAGGAGAAGACGAAGGAAGGAAGAACGAGGAGGAGGAGGACGGCGACGGCCACTGGTTTTTCCGGTGCGGGTGATGACGATGGACCGGGAGAAGGAGAGAGAGATAGAGCTGGAGAGCGCAATGTACACTAATTGCCTGCTCCTGGGTCTCGATCCGTCCGTCATCGGCGTCGGGGCCTCCAACGGCACCCCCCGCGTCGGCCTCTTCCGCCACTCCAACCCTAAGCTCGGCGAGCAGCTCCTCTACTTCATCCTCTCCTCCCTCCGCGGCCCCGCTCAATCCGCCAAAGTAAATCTCTTTCTCTCTCCGTCGGACGTGCATTCGCGATTAGTCCGATGTCCCGTGCTCGCGCGATCGGAGTCGTTTCTAGTTTTCGTTTTGATCTCGCTGTTCCCAGTTCACTAACGGTCGGGATCTTCCCAGGATTTCGACAGGGTCTGGCCAATTTTCGATTCGGCCCAATCGCGGGACTTCCGGAAGGTGCGGCTGTGTAATGAATTTGAGTTCTCGTTCGCCTGTCGGCATTTTCGAATTTTTGGTCGATGGCTTGTGGCTTGCGCTGATTTCACATTCTCGAACTGTTGCTGTGGTTAAGGTGGTTCAAGGTATAATCAGCGAGCTCGAATCACAAGGGGCGCTTCCGAGGAGCAATTCCAGGGTTTCTTCGCTGGCTACGTGTTGCGGGCCAAGGTAATTGCCTGGGTGTTTCGGATCTTCGTTTTGCATTTTTACTTGGTACTCAGAGTACTAAGGTTGTAGTTTGCATGGACTCTATGGAAATCGTCTAAAATTGCTTAGTTAAGCTTGTTTAGGTTGAGAATTTTAGTTTTTCCTCAATTCTTAGGAATTAAATTGACCAACACGGTCATTTGGCTTACTTGAAATGAGTAAGTTAACCTTAAGGATGAAGGATAGATCTCACTCAAAAATATCTGGGGCATGTGTTCTATTTGATGTAGGTTTTTTTTTGGTTGGTTATTCAATATAAATTAACCGATTACGATTTATCAACAAAAGAAAGCTTAAAATCTAATCCAAATACTACTCCATCATTTTGTAAAATGCACGCGACTTTCTACCGGACGTAGTTTATTTTGTATATATATGTCGTACATCATTTTCATGACAGTGAGTATGATAAATGCTGATTATTCCATACCCTAGCGTTATAGATTGGAGCAAAAGCTAATATTTAGTTTGAGAAAACAAATTAATGAGTGTGCTAGCTCTTGCAGTCATGCCATGTGGAATGATGAAATGACACGATTTCTACTTCTTTATTTTCTTATACTGAGCAAGTGTTGATGATTAAAATTAAAGGACACGAATCGGAGTTTATGCACAGAATTCATCTGCAAAAGGAAATGAGAGCAGTGGGGGCTGGCTGGAGATTGGAAATTTGAAATTTTGTGATAGAATTGAAAATTTCCATGTGAGTAGGTAGTTAAATCCCTTTTGATAGCTTGACGTGACTGGGACGTGGTTTCTGGTGCCATTGTTGAGATTAGATAAGAGAACTATGATATTTTGTGAATTAGCAAGCGGGGTTTTTGTGGTCACGGGAGATGTGCATAGATGAGAGTTTGAACATTTGCTTCCCAAATGTAAATTTTGCCGTACTTTTGGATCCCCAAAATTTTTTCTTATATTTAAGCCGATGTTGGGCCTTAAACCATTTTTATTTGGTGTTGCAGATTTGTTGAACTCTTATGGCAACTTTCTCTGCATGCTTTAAGAGAGGTTCATAGGCGGACATTTCCAGCCGATCTAGCTACTAATCCTTTACCAGCTTCATTGACAGATGTAGCTTTCTCCCATGCTGCCACTCTACTTCCGGTGACAAAGGTATAAACAGTTGTTATTTATCAGTTGTTGTAGATACCTAGTGTTGTTGCTATCATTGTTGACTAAGTTTGTTTTGATGATAATAAGGCAGTCAAATTTAGCATTGGCCTTTTTGTAACCTTGTCTGTATGTCACCATCTGTATGCACTGGGCTATCTTTTGAAATATAGACACCACTTTACTCCAATTGACACTCAAAGAGCAAAATAACAGTTAGGAAATGCATTCACTAGCATTGCCCTCCCCTGTTATTGTGAGTTGGTAAGGTTCCTTCCGGCTGTCTTTTCTTGGTTGTTCTTATATATATAGACACCACTTTATATATGTAGATCTGAAGACCAGAGCGAAGACACGTACATTTCAAAATGATACTCCTTCAAGAGGAAAAATTATTTTTTGATATCATGAGCCTAGGGTCTTATTCAAATGGTTCTATGATTTCCTATCAAACAGTGACCTCTGGCTTTTGTATTCGTCATGTAAAGAGTTGACAATAACTATAGGAAGCAGCACATTGACAAATTTTGTGCTTGGTTTTGGTGAGATATGAATATTAATTTCAGTATGCAAGTGTTGAAATATATACAATGGTCTCTGTAGGCTTTCATTTCTCTTTGCTATACGGTTGAGATTCTCCATTTTTACTGTCTTGAACATATTTCTAATTAAAAAAAAAAAAGCTTTTACTTTGAGACTGATGAAATTGGACTTTGGGAGCTTGAATAATTAACTTTCCATAGGCTAGAATTGCATTGGAAAGAAGAAAGTTCCTGAAAAATGCAGAAACAGCTGTACAGAGGCAGGCAATGTGGTCCAATTTGGCTCATGAAATGACTGCAGAGTTCCGAGGCTTGTGTGCTGAGGAGGTAAAACTCTAGCTCATTGATTGACAACTCTCATGAATAAGCCATCATTAGTAGGTCTTTATTAATGTGCTTAAGAACCTGGATCTCAGGCTTACTTGCAGCAAGAATTGGAAAAACTTCATGATTGGAGAAACAAAGTCAAGTTGGAAGGGGAGCTGTGGGATGATCTTGTATCTAGTTCCAGTCAGAATTCTCATTTAGTTTCAAAGGCCACACGCCTATGGGAGTCCATATTAGCAAGAAAGAGTATGTGCAACCACCAGACTTTCTATATAAAAGTTGTGATAATTTAGAATATTTGACTCTCGGGTGAATTTCACGATCAAGATAATAAGCTACAGAGATATTGCTTTGCATCATTTAATCTGAAAATGCCATTCCCAATTTTTTTTCTTTTTTGTTTTTGCCTAAGAATCCCATCCTTCATTTTCTTTTTAGTGTCGATTGGCACTTCTAATGTTAAGCCCATTCTTGTGTAATTGATGTCACAAGAAATCCTTGTTTTTGTGTAGAAAGTACTTAGCATCTTCAAATCCTATTAGACGCCTGCCATGGATATATGGACTGATCTATTGATTGCATAGGGCTCAGTTCTGTTGTCTTAGTTTTCCTTGCATGTTTGGCTTTTATTAAGAAGTTTATATTCAGAGCTGTAAATGTTTTGTCACCTTTTGAAGGTGCTCTTTGGTGTTGAAAATGGTGTGTTTGGAATCGCTTTACTTGTTACTTTTTTTTTTTTTTTTTTTTTAAATTGTGCGATAAACATACTTTGACTTTGATCCAAATACGTCGGTCCTTTGGGAATTCTTCGAGCTTTAGTTGATGGGACAAAACTTATTTTCAAAGAGAATCTCACCCAAAACACGTGAAACCTTTCAAACTTTCAAATGTTGACATGTAGATTTGTATCTAATTTTTCTTTAGTTTCTGAAATTTCAATTATATTTTAGATTTTGGCATGAAAAGAAAAGAGTTGAGTTTTGCTTTCTTTATTCCAGGCAAATGCTCCTGTTGATATTCCTGAGCACCTCGTAGCTTTCACAGTTCCCATATTAATGGTGTTTTTGCTATAACGTTCTTCTTGTCTGTCTACCATTGATATTCATAAACTGTCCACAACCTAAGAATTACAAGTTACAACCTTCAAGTGCAGGTCAACATGAAGTGCTCGCGTCAGGTCCCATTGAGGACTTGATAGCTCATCGGGAGCATAGGTATTGTTATCCCCTGTACTACTTCTGGCTTCCATTTATTCTCCATGAACTGACTGATTTGAGATACAATTCTGCTCAGGTACCGGATCTCTGGGTCATCGTTGCTTGCAGCAATGGATCAAAGTTCTCAGGTTCCTCATGCAGAGATCCTTTCTGTCCAGCCTAGTGATGTTGCTTCAGAACATTCTGATGACAAAGAACAAAATAATGGGTCGTATGATAATATGGATAAAGAAAAGTGGAACAACAGCCTAGATGCATCTAATCCTGCCAATGATGAAACACATTTTCGGGTTGATGATAGAAGTGGAAGAATCCACCCAACTGTTGATGTAGCCGAAGTTATAAGACGCTGGACGCATGCTTTACAGCGGATTCATAAGCAGTCACTGCTTCTGGTATGTGATTCTTCATTTATGTTAAGAAATCTTGCACCTTTCATTACTTTGTTTGAGATTGAGATCCTTTTAACATAAAGACTGAGTTTGAGCCTTCAATGACCATCACCACCATAAGGTAAACCACGTTGCTTATCTTACCTAACAAAGGGTAGGATTTTGCAATTTTCAGTGCTGTATCATTTATAAAATAGACTACACTTGATGAATTTCGTTGTGTGAAAATTGAGGTTTGGGGTGGGGTGGGGGTGGTTACCTTGGTGAGTTGCTTGATGAGGATGCGAAGGGCTTTCTTTAGGATTGTAGGTTTCTGATCTAAGGGGAATGAAGCACAGTAATTGTTGCTGGATGCATTTTCTTTAGCAACCATGTGAAATTTTAAAACTGGGCCATACATCCCAGGCTTCTAAGAACATTGTGGGGAATCTTTTATTTAATCTTGTTTGCCAATTGAAGTTTGTATGGAAAACATTACAGTCAGGGAAAAAGACAGTTTCTTATGCTCATAAAGGGGTTTTCAAAGTGTAATTTTTCCGCCTATTCAACTTTTTGAATTGGTACTTTTGGCTAAAGTCTACTTTTGTAACACAAATTGTTTATTTCACTTGAACCTGTATTCGTGGGTGCTGAAGTATGGTATGAATTACCTTTTTAAGTTCATTTTCTGTTTCTTCCCCCTACATAAAAAGTTGTTAAATCTGAACTACTAAGTCAATGTTAATGAAGATAGTTGCATTTCCAGATTGAAAGTTCAGGGTAAGAACTTGTTCTTTTATGCTAGATAGTTGACTGCCTCGAATATTTTTCTTGATTATCATGAGAGAAAGTGTTTTTTTGCTCATGCTCATTAGAAAGGATCTATTCTCGTTAAAAAGAGAAAAGAAAATTAAGGCATTGACCTTATAGAATGATATGAGCAGGCATTTATTTTGGGCGTGGTTGATTAAGAATATCTCAGTTAACTGATGTAAATTTGTCTTTTGGTTTTAAAACTAATGCATTTGGCAACTTACAGCATATTATTTCCCCAAGCCCAACTATTTTATAAAGTACAAGCTAGTAAGCTGAGTATATACAATATGCCAATGATTAATGTTGCATACGTTGGTAAACTTGCTTCGTTGACATTGAACTTGCAAATATTTCTTCATTTTAATACTTGAGGATTGAACTTTTGAGGTTTTGCTTTTCCTTTCCATCTACATCACCCAAAATGTGGAATTGTCTCTTGCGTAGGCAAAAGCTAATGATGGGGAGGGTCCAGAAATATTACGAAGTGCAGATGATGGCAGTACGACTGGTCATGTGGAATCATTAGCAGCAACTCTCGCTGAACATCAACAGCACTTAGCTAGCTTTCAGGTGATTTTATTATTATTAGTATTATTATTTTGGATCGGGCCTTTGAGGTCCCTTTTGCCTGCATACTATCTATGATGAGGCTGAAGATCATCTATTGTCATATTCACACATGTAGGTGCTCATTAACCAATTAAAAGAAGTAGCTCCTGCTATACAAAAATCAATCTCGGAATGCATGGATAATGTAAATAGTATATCTTCCAGTCTTCCTCCTACGATGAAACAACGCGCTCCATTGAACTCACCGAGCCAAACACAGAGCAGTGGAAGAGTAATAGTAAGTGTTCATGTAACTCCCTGTCTTATGTGAGAACTGTAGGTGTAGCAACTGCTACATGTCTATCTTCATGATGTTGCATTTCATGGGCTAATTTATTTTCCATTTGGATTGTATAGGAAAGTAGTGCTGATGATATCAATGAGATGACTTCAAAAATGTCCAGTGTTCAGCTAGACAAAGCTTCAGCTGCTCCTGCTTTGAAACTCCCACAGTTATTTACTTTGACACCAAACTCTTCTGGAAAAGCTGGAAACTTACAAAAGAGACAAACTTTGGCTGCTCAGAATAATCAAGTGGAAAATGCATCTGAAAAAAAGTTATCAAACCAGATTTTTCCAAAAAATCATCCTGACCATCAAGCACAAGGTTTGTCTTTTTCATTTTTTTGCCTGTAATTGGTGTGTGAAGTTCTTTGTTAAATATTTTGACCAAAAAAAAAAATTTCTTTGTTAGATATAGAAAGGAATTTGATTTAAATCATTGGAGTTTTTCAAGTTTATATCAATTTATGCAGATAGCGATGATTCATACATCCAGAATTTGAAGAGATCTGTTAGAGAAGCTGCCCTGTCATCTCAATGCTGTAATTCAGAAGGGTCACGAGATAGCCATTCTGATGAAGGATCTGAGCATTTCTTTTTGCCTTTTCCCGTGCCTGGTTTTTCTCATGTTGGCCCAGAAAAGAAGGATGCTTCGAGGAGCAATAGGTTGTTTAGATCTCACATAGACACTTCCTCAAATGGCATTTCTGTGACTGATGAAAACATTGGTAGCAAGTTCCATGGATTACCGGATGTTATGAGTGATCTGGAATCCCTTAATGACTTTGATCAAGTAAACAGTTTTCTCTCGGCTTCTGTTTCTAAGCACACTCCTACGGCTACACAAAGGTTGTTCTATGACATCGATGGGTCTCAGGATCAGGTCTTTTCACCGCCTTTGCTGATGGAAACGTCTCTGTTAGCCGATTCTTATGAGGACTTGCTTGGTAAGTTGACATGCTATTGTACTGTCAAAATTTAACTGTGATTTGTCTTAGATGCAACTGTTAGGGACTTTTGTTGTTCTGCTAGTTCTCTAGCAATGACGATTGCTGTATAGGATAATGTCAGCCTTCATAATTTTTCACCGGAGATACTAAAAACAGGATCATATCTTCATTGAGAACATGAATTATGACTCCTTAAATTATATTTCTTATGATGCAGCTCCGTTATCCGAAACTGAAGCTGCTCTGATGGACCATTGAAGTTGCAGCCTTACATTGGCCACCTTGCGACACGCCTTAAGAAATGGGTTGGTACCTGTGATTAGATTTCCTTTATATGCCAATTGGAATTCTCCCATGTTGTGCTATTCTTCCACTGCCACGGTACTGTGGAATGCCTGTGTCCTTGTTGTTGTATGCTCGGCCTATCTCACAAAGTCAACATCTCTGCTTGGAGGGCAATAACCATTAGGCAGAGTTTAACCCCTACTCAGGAGATGCATGGGACTTGGGGAATATCAATTTGAAGAAGCTTCGATTGTATTTGGATGGCCGGTTGGCATTAGATGTGCTGTTTTGGCCTTTGGCAAGGTACTGAAAATTCTACTGACAAAGCATTCAGGACTTTGCTGTGAAATCTTTGGGCTTTTGTGGTTGTGCTTGGGGAAAAAAATATTTGTTCTCTACCTCCAGATGTGTATTCTCATTATTGACCATGTCGTGATAGGCTAGGAACAACGAGTTCTTTGAACTTTGTGCTATTTGTATCCATTATCTGTCCACACAGTTGTTATCTTTCTTTTGCATTTAACTTAATGTATGGAAGCAAGTCCCGGCGGCTACATTCACTGGCATCCTTCGTGACTCCTTTTTCTTTGACTAGTTAACCTATCCAATCCCAAGGGCTTCTTTGTAGACTTTCGGTTGTCTTTTCTGGGAAACAATCTGTTCTCATGTTATTGTGGAGATGTATCAATTGTTGCTATTACTTGTTCTTTTCGATTCTTAAATTGGCTGATGGAGACTGGTCAATATAGTTGAGAAGAGTTGACATTGGAACGAAATTGGACCATTTCTTGGGTTGTTTTGTTTGGAGTCAGCTGACGGGGAAGTCATGAAGTCGGATGATTTGGCAGGCCTAATAATTCAATCCAGCCAAAATTGCTCGAGTCCTTCCCCTCCAAACTTGACTGTTTCTCCACGATTTGAAATCTTGCCTTATAATATACTCCTTCCCATACAGCTTGCTTTGTTTGACTCTCAAAATTGTGTGTGCGCTAAGAAAATAAATGTCCTAATCTTTAGGGTCAAATCACAAGGAGGCATTTCCTCTAAAATCCCTCAATCTCGGGTGTTAAACGACTCTTTTTGATTGGAATGGAGAGACGGATTTAGTCCGATGCATCAGCAAAATTCACCCACAAGCAAAGAAAAGGAAAGAAAAGACTATCAAAAGCTCCGATTGGTTATTCTTTTGTCATGTTAAAGATGATTATTTGAGAGGGTGGGACAACGGGGCAAGACCAGGATTTGATTGAGTCTTATCTTGACCTTACATCGGTTCTTGTTTTCAATTCTTATTGATTGGATGGAGCTTCTTTTCATCGGGACTGTGATGCTTGTCACGCATTTCTGACTATGCCTTGTTTTTCTTTTCCTTTTTCTATTTTGGAACATTTTCTTATCTAGCTACCTTGGACTACAGGTGCCCATGATGGGATTCCTTCACCTACTTCGAATTCCATTTGATTAAACCCGAACTGAGCTTTTTATTCATACTTGGTTGACTAGCAGTCCAAAAATTTAATGAAAGTCATGCCTCCAATTATCGATTCTTTAAAAGCATCACGGGTTCTTTTCCTTTATAAGAGCCAAGTAATTTTGTTGGTGGTGAAGAGATAATTAGAAATTGGCCAAGTCAGAACTTGTGGGGAGTGAGCTGTGAAATTGATGGGCAGGTAAAAAAAGCAGTTTTTTTCACTATTTTTTTTGGGAAGCTTGAGGGGTTTTCATTTTCGAGCTTTTTTTTTTTGGTCGAAATTAAGCTCTTCATTCATTCTCGAGCTTGAAAAGCTCAAAAGCTTCATATGGCCACACACAAGGAGCCAGTGGGGATCATCTTTTTTTTTGTCTTTTCATGGTTTGAACGTCAGCATTTCCTAGGACGCCGTCTATTACGGGGGGGCTCGTTTGCTGATCGGACCGATTCATCAAACCTCGACAAAAAGGCCGTGCGCAAAACGGCGTGAAGACGCTGGTTTGAAAATCGCAAGTACGTCTCGGCTTTGAAAAGAATATACGTTAAACTCGGAGTTTGCCCCCACCACACGAAGGATGGAGGTGGATTACAAAATTGATCTGTGGAAAAGCGATATTTTGAACTCTTATTTGAATACACTTGAGTATCATTATCTTAATGGTTAATGGCGGTTGTTGATCCCAGTATGCGATAAATTGACTTCCATAAGACAATCTTAACTTACTTGCGTGACACTAGGAAGGGAAAAACAATAGTCAATGAGAAAATGTAAAAACTGGTGGAAATAGTTTTGAGCTCGTAATCTTGATTGAAATATTTAGTACAACATTCTTGTCCACGTGCATCCATCGTCTGGTGGCAAGTTTACTGTGTCTCAAGACCATATATATATATATAGGTTTAAAGTGGTTGTGTGAAAAAGAGGTCTAAATAATTGGGATAATTTGAGACAGTTGGTTATAAGACTTTGTCTGAGAGGCAACCTATCAAGTAGTGGACTTTTCATTTACCCTTTTTCATCTTAGGTGTAAGAAGCTATTATATTTTTCCTATTTGATGGTAGTCGTGACTAAAGTCCTGACATAATGTTGCTAATTCTTAATCAATTTTTTTTCTCCTGATTGATTGGAGATATTGGGTGATATTAGGGATTTCCCACTCTCGGGCTCATTTGTTTCTATGTATTGAGCCTTTTAAAGATTTTTTCAGATTTAGAATATTTAAGTTACGAGGACGGTGAATTTTAATTTATTTTCGTTGAAGGATTGTCGAACCGTACGTGGGGTCGTATTTGCAATTTACCCGGAAACGAGGGCCGCAAATTGGAGCCCACGGGCTGCGGGTGCACCGCCGTATGAGGAGGGGAGGGCCACGCGCGGCGCGTGAGATGCAAAAAGAGAGAGAGAGAACTTCCCCGAAATTCAGACAGGCTCGATTTACCATTTTTAACCTCTTTTCCTCGTCTCGAAGTTGACGGAGGTGGTTCCTCGAAACAGCTCGAGGGGCAGTCTCGCCAAATCGGGGGTAGAAAATCGAAATTCTCCATTCGGGATCGAGCGGAGGAGGTAGGAAAGCGGAAGAAGAAGGCGAGCGAAAGTTTTTCACGGAAGGGGGAGATAAAAACGAAAAATAATATTCGTGAAATTCCAGTTAAACGTTAACAGCAGCCAGAGACTGCTGTTGCCGAATACCCTCCTCTCTTTCTCTCTCTCTTCTTTCTCTCTCCTCTCTCTCTCTCAAGGGAAGGGCATAACGAGCTCGAGTTTCTCTGTAAGCATGCACAGGGGTAGAAAAAAATCCCGTCTTTTTCTTTCTTATTGTGAATGAATTTCGACCCATCTCTGAATTTTGAGCCTTTAATTCTGGAGGGGAGACCTGCGATGCTTGTGTGATTCTGGGTAGTTCGCCTTTTTTCCGTTGTGGGTTTCGTTAGATCTGCTGTCGTCTTGATTTTGGCTGGGTCGTCTGAGCTGCTCATCGTCAATTCTTGGGTCGCCTGGGGGAGAGAAGGGAGAGGAACGGAGAGAGATAAAGGTGTGGATTTTGTCTTCGCACCTTTCCCTTTTCGAGCGGTGGTTGTACGGGGGAGCCGAAAGGCGAGGGAGCTGGAAAAATTTGTTGTTTCTCTCGTTCCTTTTCTCGATTGAGCGTTGCTGAATTGTGATGTTATCTCATTTGGAGTGCTTTTTGCTATATGGGTCGGTCTTGATAAGTCGAGAGGGCATGTTCTCGCCGTCCTGGAGTAGAAAGAATACTCTGCTGGATTTTCCTGGTGTGGGAAAAGTGAATTAGTGGCTTTGGTTGCTGATTTGATCGAGGTTGGGTTGGTTGTGTGAAATATTTGTAGCTAGGATGGCTTGGTGATCCTATTCCACACAAGGTAAAGCTGGCTTAAAGTCGTTGTCTAGATAAAGAAGGTACTTTTACTATCTGGATTGGAGTAGCTTTTTTCTCTGTATGTGGAGCTGGATTTGTAAAACTTGAAGCTTCAAGGGTGGACCGTCTGTGGTGAAGAGAATTAGTCTCCTTTTTCAGATCATCATCGGAGGAGTTGTGAGGATCCTATTGGCAGCAGTACACCGGAAAGAGCTTCTTTCATCATCTCAACTATGATCAATAAGATATTGAACAGGCTGCCAAAGAAGCCATCTAAGTCTGCGGATAATCGTGAAGGCGGGGGAACCTCTACGTCTTCGTATGGTGCTTCTACAGTTTCAAGAAGCAATGATGTAGCGGGTAGCCAATACGGGAGTTCGAGCGGATCTCATCCAGGTGTTAATTCCAATTCAGGATTGGGGTTGAACTATGGGAGTAAGCTCCCTCAGGTTTCGAACTCTAGGCTGAATGGCACATTTTCATCATCTCCATATGAGGCTCTGCCTAGTTTTAAAGATGTCCCCAACTCGGAGAAGCAAAATTTGTTTATCAGAAAGTTAAATTTGTGTTGTATGAATTTTGATTTTACTGATCCTACAAAGAATATCAAGGAAAAAGAAATTAAGCGTCAGACCTTGGTGGAGCTGGTGGATTATGTTACTTCTGCAAATGGAAAATTTCCTGAAGTCATGATGCAAGAAACTATAAAGATGGTGTCAGCAAATCTGTTCAGGACATTAACTTCTCCTCCACGTGAGAACAAAGTCCTAGAAGCCTTCGATTTGGAAGAAGAGGAACCCTCAATGGATCCTGCTTGGCCTCACTTGCAAATTGTGTATGAATTCCTTCTCAGATTTGTGGCATCGCCAGAAACTGATGCCAAGCTGGCCAAGAGGTATGTTGACCACTCTTTTGTTCTCAGGCTATTGGATCTTTTTGATTCCGAGGACCCAAGAGAAAGAGAGTACTTGAAAACTATTCTTCATCGCATTTATGGGAAGTTCATGGTGCACAGACCATTTATCCGGAAAGCTATCAACAACATCTTCTTTCGCTTTATATTTGAAACTGAGAAGCATAATGGAATTGCTGAACTATTGGAAATTTTGGGAAGCATTATCAACGGCTTTGCTCTGCCACTCAAAGAAGAGCACAAGCTCTTTCTTGTTAGAGCACTCATTCCACTTCACAAACCAAAATGTATTCCGATGTATCACCAGCAGCTATCCTACTGCATTACACAATTTGTGGAGAAAGATTGCAAGCTTGCCGATACTGTTATAAGGGGTTTGCTAAAGTATTGGCCAATTACAAATAGTTCAAAGGAAGTCATGTTTCTCGGAGAGCTGGAGGAAGTTTTAGAAGCAACTCAAGCCCCAGAATTTCAGCGCTGTATGGTTCCTTTGTTTCGTCGGATAGCACATTGCTTAAGCAGCTCACATTTTCAGGTTTGCCCTCCCACTCTCTGTAATGAACTTCATCTTATTGCAAAGAATCTGGTTTTCATGGTATATATGCATTTGCCCTTTTGTTTATGATCATCTTTGCGCATGCATGCGTCCAACTGTGTAAAATGTTTTTTCCACCTCAAAGGAAAAAGTATGATAATCTATTGAATTGAGGAAGTATACCATGTTCTCAGACTATGCTACTGACTTGACCTATTTGCTAAAGGAACTATGAATTGTACTTGTGTTGTGTTATGCATATCTTACAACTTCTACTTGACTGCCCTTAGAGTGTATTGAGCTTTTTGTTGGACAACATTGCCAAAAAGAGACTTTTACTGTGGATTTGGTTCTAGCAGTTGTCCCTAATTAAATTTTTAGACCGATGCTTGGGGATTTGCTTTATTGGTTTATGCACATGTGATTGGTTTGGAGCTCTGGTGATTTAAACTTGTGGGCACTGATTCTACACTGATCGAGAAAGTGGTAGGAAAATGCGTGAGGTTTGTCTCTGGTATTTATGGGCATTGATGGTACGAATATTATTCCTATTCAACTGGTTGATCTTATAGGATGAGGAAGTCAATAGACATTTTTGCCTGATAGGTCATCTAAAAGAATGCCGGAAGAATATTTCATCCGGTGGTCATGGCTCTCAAAAGTGCTTAATAAAATGCTTTGCCAGGCTCTGGAACCTATCAGATGCATCTGGAAAGTGTGTGTTTGGAGCAGACAAGGGTTGCTGAAGTATTTGTTTTTTTTGGGCGAAGCTTATATACTTGGTTGATTGTAGTTTGTGATGGAATCAAAGTATCCTCCCCTTTTAAGTTTCCTTCGCAACTAGAATTTTGCATTTGGATGGAACTCTAACGGTCAAATTTGTTTGAGCTTGCTTATGTGCAAATATAGATCCCTTTTCTGGGTCATGCTGATTGTCTAAATGCTGGTTGATTAGATCTGTTTTATGGGGAAAGAAGGATCTTTCCATCATAATCCCATTAGGCATAGGGATGGATATCGCTTAATTTGGAAAATAATATGGACTATTTGTGCATGTGGTATTTTCCAGACCAAATTGTACTATGTTCCATGTGATATCAAATATAATCCAAGCAAGATGTAAGGCTGGTCTGGTTCCCTATTTGGTTGCTCATTGTTGCTTAATCTGTGGGATAAATATCTCTCTGCAGGGGAGTTGATGGTATGAGTACCATTGGCTTTGTCTTCTAACATGCAGTTTCTCTAACTGCCCAAAGATTCAAAAACTAAACAAGTGGATTTGGGTGACTAAATTAAACAGAATGATAATTTTTTATCATCTTGGCGGTATGATGATATATGTGCCTTCAATGGTGGTCATTCCTGAAAATTTTAATCTGCAATGACGTTTGTCTAGTATGCTCTTTATGTCTTCATGATATAAAATACTGGTTTCTAGTTTGTGTGAAAATAGGGAGCAGCTCCCTGTAAACGTCTCATTAAGAAGTAGTATTCAGGTTGCTGTTATAAAAATTTATCATTTATCATATAGCTAAAAAAAGAAATAAAAAGGTTGGGTTTTTTGGTTTGCTGTAGATAGCTATAGGTAGTTTTCTCAATTTAATATTCATATGTACAATAGTTAGGTTTGGTTGTGATAAATGCTACTTGGATTGCGAATGAAATTCACATTTGCGGGTTGAATAATGGGCATAGTGGGTATTAAAGACTGGTTGGAAGTAACAGCTATGGACGTCGATTTTTGCATTCCAAACTGAAATTCTCTCTGTTCTTTGATCCTCTTATGTACTTTTTCATTTTTTCATAGAACAATGAAGAGCACCCCTGCCTTACCCAAAAAAATAAAAATAAAAATGAAGAGCACCCCTTTGTTGACTACCTAAATGATCAATTAATGGCATTCTTTCATCTTTTTTGGAATTGCATTGAGTTGGTCATCAAAACCTGTAGTTCATCAGAATAGGAACAGTAATCATCCCACTCATATTTGTCATATTATAATTAAAGATTTGACTATTTGCAATGGTTCTTAGAATTCATCGATTATGAAAAATTTTTTATGCTTGAAATTAGAAATCTTGTGTTTACATTGGATCTATTAAATTCACATGTCATGGATTGTATGTGGAATGACTGTAGATTCCCCAGTTTGGCAGCCAGTATGACTGACTGCTCCATAACATCTACAAAGCAACCGGTGCTGCATAGATTGGCTCTTAATATGCTTCTGTTCAATGAATCCTCTAACTGATAGCCCTTGAGAGATTACTTCTGGTACTACAATCTCTGAAGTGTGCATGTGGGGCATGCCTTGTAAGCGTGCCACACAGAGAGAGAGGAGGGAGGTCATATCTTCTGTATAGTACATACCTAAATCATCATAGGGTGGAAAGGTTCATTGGCTTCTCTACCCTTGATAGTGTCAACCAATCTTTCATGTTCAGTCTTGGTAATTTGAACCTATATGGAATGCTGACAATACTTGCACTTAATCAATTGTTCATTCTCCTTATTTCATTATTTTCTGTGTGGGAAAGGCTTCTTTTTTTGGTTAGGGTGCATGGGGGAAGAGTGAATGGGTCCTTGGGCTCAGTGGCAGCATAGTGTATATGCAGTTAGTGAAAATAATTCTTTTAAAAAACTTGATTGTGGGATGATTCACCTTAATCATTGCACGCTTAAGTTTTCTGGTTCTTTATTAACGGCTTCACATAAATGCACAATAGTGGGTATTCATGACATGTGGTAACAACAAATGAATGAGTTTAAATTTTGAAACAAAAGCATATTTCACGCTGAATGGCTAGCATATGTGCATTCCTGCAAGAAAATATTCAGAACACATAGTAGACGAATTGAACATTTTTTTTGTTTTCTATTGACTGTCATCGCCTGAATATCCAAAATCTCCCTTGGAAAAAGATTTCTGTCTTCCCTTGTAGCACTGGTGATTATTTCTGATCAATTGGCGTCATAAGGAATGCTGGAAACGCAAACATTGCTAATGTTTAAGCCTCATGAGGATGGTATCTAGGCATGTAACTGAACTTGAATGAATGTGTGGCTTAGTATCTTGAAATATTGGTCCAGTTGATTGGTCTGATGAAATACCGAAATTGCTTCCTTTTAGTATTCGATGAGGTTTCGCTGGGTACTTGGGCAGATGATGACTTTTTGTCTCATGTTCTGAAAGCATGAGATGGGCAAACTATCATGCCGGTAGAAGTGCTGTTGTAACATTGTGATTATTTAGAGCAGTTCTAGTACTCTTGTCACAGCTATTCATCTTCACCATTGAGAGAACAATAATCTTGTGGGGGTATCTAAGGTTATTTTGTTCTACTCCCTTTAGTTTGATATCTCTTCAAACTTCAAAGTAGAAGAGGAATAACCGTGATAGGAATTTGATAAAAATGCTGAATTTGGCTCAATGATCCTGAAAAACACAATGTTTTTCTGAGCATTGAAAGGGATCAAAGTTCCCTAGATACATCTGAATGTCACATCTGTTCTGATTATATCTGCAGATGTTCAGCTCAATCTTATTTTTAAAAAATGTTATATTTCTGGATGATGTCTCGAATTGGTTATGCTAGGTAGTGAAACTTTGGTGTTTCAGGTTCATCTTGGTAATGTCAACATTGTTGGGGTTCGACAATGTCAGCATCTTTGGTTCTGTACCTGACCTTTTTTCTCCTTTTGCAGGTTGCAGAGAGGGCTCTTTTCTTATGGAACAACGATCACATCGAGAATCTAATCAAGCAAAATCGCAAAGTGATACTGCCGATTATCTTCCCTGCCCTGGAAAGGAATGCTAGAAGCCACTGGAATCAAGCAGTTCAGAGCTTGACTCTGAATGTGCGCAAGATCTACTCTGATGTTGACCCTGAGCTCTTTGAGGAGTGTCTGGCTAAATTCCAGGAAGATGAGGCGCAAGAAAAGGACGTCAAGTTGCAACGCGAAGCCACATGGAAGCGACTGGAAGAAATCGCTGCAATGAAAGCTGCCAGTAATGAACCCGTGCTTGTGCCCCGCAGATTAGCACATGCACCTTCTGGCTAGGATGGTCCATGTTCTTTTCGAAGTTTCCGATGCAAGCTATATCTGATCCTTGTGCGAGCCCCCTCCGTTTGGTCCCTGAAGCTTAATGCATGGAATATTCCGGTGCTGTTGCTTAATGTGCGGATTCTGCAGCTCAAAGTCCTCCTCTACATGCAATTTTGGCAGTCACTTATGGCCGTCAAATGAGGTGCACAAAATGCCTTGTTTTGAGCTTTGTATGCAGTTGCTGTACATACCAGATTTGGGTGGCCAGGACAAACGGCTCACACTTTTGTGTGGTGCTCCCGTTAATAGTACTGTAAGCTTGCTTCTTTCCTCTCTTAAGGCTGTTATTAAAGATGACGATAGATAGCGCGTCGGAGATGATTGTTTGTATGTTGTTAAATTTGGTTCATTGGAGATTGGTTGTTCTCCGCTCAATTTTATGCCACCCTAAAGTTGTTGAGTTCAAGATGGAATTGTTGGTTGCTTCCATGTTTATGTATGAAGAAGCTTGGTTATTATTTTTGGTGACATTACACTCTTCTACACTGAGAAATATCTGATCAATTTCACTCTTGGCAATTGAGCTTTGGGCTAAGCCCTTCTTAGGCGTGCGTCGCCGTATGGACATGGTAAGACAAAGAGGTTCACTTGCTTATCAGGTGAGCCATACCTATATCTCTGCTTGTTGATGCTTTGCTGAATGTTTAGCGCCCAATAAGACTTGTGACATGCGGCTGATGAAACCGAGTTCCTTTTTTGGCAAATAAATCTGTGTATCAAGTGATGAATCGTTTAAGTCCTGTCAGATATCAATCAAGAAAACATCTGTACAGTAATATCGACAAGAGGTATCGATCTTACTTAACTTCACATTAAGCTCCAAACCACAAGGGACGCGATCACCCTGAGAGTTACTCATCTTATTGCTGCCTTTTCTGGTTCTGTAATCTATGGATGGAACGTCTGCCTATTCATGCTGTTGATCAACCCTCGTTGGATATGACAATCTTTCTTGTGCGATGCGCACTCGACATCTGTCACGGTATTAATGTTCATACCACCAGGATAAACCCGAAAAAGATTTAAGAAGACGAGCTATTTTGAGCACTTTGCCATCTTGATGTTCATGTTATTGTTGCTCTTCAGCCATAGATTTGTGGGGTAGGTGAAAGAGTTAACCGCTCCACATGTTTCGTAATCGCACACTTGGTCTTGTCTTTTCTTTAGCCCATATTGCTTGACAAAATCTAACCTACTCATTTCCATTTATATATATATAGACGTGATGTCAATAGAAAGTGGAAAAAACCAATATTAAACCCAAAGCTATAAATAGAAAACTATAGGGTGGTTCAATTCTAGATGACCACCATAATTAATTTAGCTTAAATTAGTAATTCATCAGTCGGCGGCATCCCTATTGGCGAGTGTGTCTTGTCACGTCCCGGTCATATGTGTCCTGTGTAGCGTATGCAGGTCATTTATTTTGATTTTGATAAGTCCGAAGTACCATGCACCATAGTCAATGGAACTATCAAATGAGCCAAATTACATGAGAATTAAAATCTTGTTTATATTATGCTCGATGCAACTCGTGATTGGGTTGTATAATAAGATGTGCCATCCGATGCAAGTCATGCCCCGTGTGAAATCCTAGGACGTGAAATTTTTTAATAAAGTTTCATTGGTGCTCCAGACACTAAATGGGACACATGATAGGTTGATTTCCCAGAATGCTCAATTGCCAAAATCTAGATCTACGTGCGCAGCCTTTATTATATTACATATTCCAACTCAGCAAGCCTTTGTCTTAATGAGAATTTATCACCAAATATACTCACCACCCTTACCAAAATAATAATTTCTACACTTTTTAAATATTTGTGTGGTCAGTACACTTGCTCCTCGGGTAAAAGTTTCTATATTTAATGCTGAGTTATAATTAAGATCCAATTCATCCTCAAAAGTGTTGTGATCTAAATAAAACTTTGCCCCTCAACGTTATTTTTATGATTTTGGATCAAAAAATATTTCCATTAATGGAGTGAACCATCAAATTGCGTCATTGCGGGTATTATAATAGATCTCCCTCAATTTTTTATCTTTCTAATTGAAGATAACTTGAACACTGAGTCACTAATTTTAAATTTAAAATTTTAAATTACCTTAGCTAAAAAAGATTGGGAATTACTAAAGACCTATTTTCTCACCAGATCTTGCCTTCTCATCATCATCCGTAACCTGGCACAGATTGGAATCTCACAATAGCACCAATAATTAAATTAATTCCAAAAATAAAAATCAATATAAAAACCGGAAAAAGCGTGAATTTGAAAAAGAGAAACAGCCACCTAAAAAAAAAAAAACCCATCTTCAAGTTTCGTTCACCTTCATGTCATGTCATCATGCGATGCTACGCATCATCACCGCCATCCATCTCGTCATCTAAATCTCTCTCCATCTCTCTCCTTGCACACTCTCGTGCCGTTGCAGCATTCCTCAGATTCGATCGATCCTGCAGGTATCGCCGAGGAACCCTAATCTGGGCACCGTTCTTCTTCCCTCCGCAGCTTCGAATCCGCATCAAAATGTGATTTTTGATCGGTCGCGAGCAAGAACTCCACGACCCACGAATCGATCACGTCTCTGCATCCCTCTTTCCCTGCGAATTCATTCCGGTTGGAGAGAGATTTGAGGGGGGGAAGGGGGCAGAGAGATAGAGAGAACGAGAGAGAGAGAGAGAGAGATTGGAAGGAGCTGGGAGATGCCGAGTGTGACTGTGAAGCTCTACAGCGTCTTCTTCAAGCTGCTCCTGAAGCACCGGTTGCAGAACCGGATTCAGTCCCAATCCGACGATTCCGACCCGTTCGGCATCACCTCCCGCCCCGAGGAGTCCGTCGCCGCCGTGAACCCCTCCTTCGCCGACGGGGTCGCCACCAAGGACATCCACATCGACCCCTTCACCTCCCTTTCCGTCCGCATCTTCCTCCCCGAATCCGCCCTCTCCCCGCCCGAGCCCGACTCCAAGTCCCAACCCAAGCCTAGGGCTCGGATCCCGTCCAGGAGCCCCGATCTCAATGGCAATTCGCAGGGTAGTCAGCCTTCTCGCCGACACAGCTACGGCACTCCGACCGCCGCAGCGAGAGATGATCCTGGGAAGCCCTCCAATTTCGAGGAGAGCTCGCAATTGAGCCTCGGGCGGCGCAATAGCTTCGGATCCTCTGCGACGCACCCGCACAATGCCAAGCAGAACGGTAGTCATTTCACGGGGTTTCGTAACGATGCAGAGAGCTTGACTTTGAGATCGTCTGATGGTAGTGGTTTGCCATACAGAGGGTATTCGCCCTCGATTGACAATGCGAGGAAATTGCCAGTGATGTTGCAGTTTCATGGTGGAGGTTGGGTGAGCGGTTCAAATGATTCGGTGGTGAATGATGTCTTTTGTCGGAGGATGGCGAAGTTGTGTGACGTGATTGTTGTGGCGGTTGGGTATCGGCTTGCGCCAGAAAATAAGTACCCAGCTGCATTCGACGATGGAATGAACGTATTGAGTTGGTTGGCAAAGCAGGCAAATTTGGCAGAATGTAGCAAATCTATGGGTAGTGCAAGAGGAGTTACCACTGAGTCTAAGAAATCTGACCTTCACAGGCATATTGTTGATACTTTTGGGGCACAGATGGTTGAGCCCTGGTTGGCAGCTCATGCAGATCCCTCCAGGTCACGTTTTTGATCCTCTTCCTTCGAATGGTTTTTCAGTTTGTGAATTGGAGTCCGTGCATCAATTATCTAGACAGCACGATTTACTGTTTATCAATGTCGATGTTATTAAGGTAATGCTTCTTTTGCATATATGGGGATCTGATTCGATGCATTCCATGGGCTTTATTTTCAAGTAACTGGTGAATGCAGAGAAAAAGAGAATGTGAAAGTTTGGTGATGTAGTGAGGAAGTAGGATGCAGATGATATTGAAGAAATAAAGCCAGTTCCATAATTCCGTCAGTATGCCGAAAGCATGTATGCCATGTTCTTTTGAGGAAAGGTGATATTGGTGCATTCTTCTCTGAATCTCCAAGATTAGCCTTTAGTGTCCGTTGCACTGCTAGGAGGTTTAGTTAACCTTTTTGCCCATATTTTCACTTGAAGTTTGCAAGCTTGGAGCAGCTATAATAAGTTCTCTTATCTAATTTATGGGCTAAAATCCCATGTTCTGATATCCTTGGGCAGATATCTGAAGTCCTGTGTGTCTTTGTGAATCTTTGGTTGATTAATATCTCGAGATCTGCTTTACTGGTGTTAAGGCCAAACTTGAACGGGAGTTTAACTTCCGTTACTGTGGTTGGGCACTGTAGCAAAACCTCTCTTTCTCCTTCTCTGCAACACTACTTTCTAGGTTAATGCTGTCTGTCTTTGATGTATCTCTTAGAATTTGGATCTGTTGGAGAATGCCAGTTAGCATATGGTTCATTGAGTATGATCCTAGAAATGTTGGATATAGACGAGGACTTCTTTGATTTTAATTCACTGGATCTTGATAAACAATCTTATTCTGTTCATAGGGTCATGAGATGCATTTGACGATATATAGAGGTTTGAAGTAGTTTTTCTCCTTTTGGTGCTTTTCATATTGTCGCTAATAGAATCTTGCACTGTTAGTTACTTGGTCTTATTACACCAAGCTGAAGCATCCACTTTTAGGCATACAAATAGTGCAGCATGTTTTTGCTGCTTCACTTTGTATTCAAGAGAAGAAGATTCCTGTTGCAGTTGTGCTGATTTTTATTTCTTAAATTCCCCAATTCTATTTGCAATGGCAATATTTGCAGTGGAATGCTTCAGAATGTATATAGCTCACAGAATGGATTGGCAGTTGGCACCCTTCAATACCATTAATGGAATCTCTTGCTCATCCTATCAAGTACATATACCTTAGCTTTTGCTAACTTGACAAAACCTTCTAGAACAGATTCAGCCACGCTGTATTGCGTGCATTAATGTCTATATTTGAAGTTAAGCAGCATAAGACATGATTGGGTCTTGCAAGGTTTGCAATATGGGGCGCGCGCGCGCACACACACACGCACACGTACGTAGATGACCAATTGTAACACTTATAGGCTGTTGCATTGCCTATTCTATAGTTGTAGTGAAATTTCAGAGCTGGTGGCTTTTACGTAGTTATGATTTGAACATTTTTATGAGGTGTACATATTTTATAATTTTTGTTATAGTTTGTCCGTCCTTGCAAGCATGGCAAACCCTCCTTTGGAGCATGTTTTGGCTTGTGCATCAAGAAATCTAAATCTTTTTTTCCATGTCTTTGAAACAGATGTATTCTCCTGGGTGTGAGTTGTGGTGCGAACATTGCAGACTATGTGGCACGGAAAGCTGTAGAGGCAGGCAGACTATTGGATCCTGTGAAGGTTGTTGCTCGGGTTCTCATGTATCCATTTTTCATGGGGAGTGTCCCCACGCATTCTGAGATAAGGCTAGCAAATTCGTATTTCTATGACAAAGAAACATGCCTACTTGCCTGGAAACTCTTCTTACCCGAAGATGAGTTTAGCCTGGACCATTCAGCTGCAAACCCACTCATCCCTGACAGAGGGCCACCCTTAAAGCTTATGCCTCCAACACTCACAGTGGTGGCAGAACACGACTGGATGAGAGATAGAGCCATAGCTTACTCGGAGGAACTCAGAAAGGTGAATGTCGATGCTCCTGTTTATGACTATAAGGATGCGGTTCATGAATTTGCAACGCTTGATATGCTTATCAAGGCCCCCCAGGCTCAGGCTTGTGCAGAAGACATTGCTATCTGGGTCAAGAAGTATATCTCATTGAGGGGACACGAGTTTTCATACTAGGCAGGAGATACCGACTGGAATGACTTGTAACTGGAGGTTCCACTCTTGGCAGTTTTGCGTGAGATGGCTGAAATAGCAAGTTCTTGCTGCCACCACCTCTGAATTTTGACACAGCAGTCAGGATGACGGCTCATTGATATTATTACTTAACCCATCTCGGGTTTATTTGTGAGAAATATGTAATGAGAGATTAGGATAGATTTGGGCGTGAGATGCATTTGCTCCTGATAAAGCTTATATACCTGATCAGAACATTGTCTTCGGCATTTTTTTTTTCTTCCTGTGAATTAAGATGTACAATGCTTCAATGAATTCAGTCGGTACAATTAAGTACCCTCTACAATTTCTTTCCATCAACTTTCTTATCTGCTGGTATTTCAACATGGGAGATTCGTCTCAACTAGTCGGGGACTGGCGAAATCTGAGTTCGATCCCCTGTCAAGTTTGAGATGCTCAATATGTTGGTTATAGTTTGTTGCTGGCACCACGTCTGTTAGGCATACAGATCCTGTCCATACAACAGTGTTTTCCTGTCCACCTGGTGTTAGGCCGCACTTATCCAGGCAAAAGGCACTTGGTTAAGACTCGTTTTGTGCAGGTCATGAAACATCATTTAACCTAGGTACCATGAAGGTGGTTGGCGGTGGCACTTCGTAGCTACACTTCCTTTATCTTACAACTACATAAACTTTCCTATTTCCTGCCAAATTCAGGGATGGTCCTTCCTGCTAAAATTGTCCTACAAGCTACCACTCTTCTCTCACATTTGGTTTTTCCTGGTGGTCCTCTTGCTGGTTAAGTTGTCATTTAAATAATATGATGCTAGAGGTTGGTGAATACAAAAAACTTTTTTCACTCTCGAATGAGAAAGAATCACAACAACTTTCTATATAGTCAGTGAAGAATTAATGTCTTATGACCAAAAGATCCTTGCCATGAACCTCATGACAAAAAATAGAAGAAATATACCAAACCTACGACGAAATCTTTTCACCACAGGAAAGCCAGCACTAGATACGTTGGCTTCTAATCCTAATGTTAATGGCTCTGGAAGCCATGGCTCTCAAGTTTGCTCTGGCCGAGGATAGTGAAGTCCCAGAATTCTCATTAATTCCCTGGAAAGCCTCCATGAACTCTTCTCTCTGCAACCTCAGAGCAAATGCAGCATCCTCATCCTGGCTTGGCAATCCTCTTCTCCTCCTTGGATACGTGTCTCTGCTCGATGCAACTGATGGTCTAAGACTCCTGCGCGGATGATTGTCACTATCTCTTCTTTCTGGTTTGTGAGATTTGGGTTCTTGAGTTTCTGCTCCACTGCATTTGGTGGCGGCCTTCCTTGTTTCAATCTCCTTTGGGAACAGAAGCTGTATCGTGTTCCACAGGACTGTGTTCACAGTGCAGGATCTTCCGTTGCTGCAAATTCAGAAACAACATGTAAGAGTGACAAATCGTCTGAATCAATAGGTGAGCACCACCAGCCACTCTGAGGTTTAACTTGGGTGGTTTTAGTTTCGATTCAGTCCCGATGAGCAAAATGAAAAGCAGGTCACAGCATTAATGTTATCACATCGATTAAATCTAGCCAAATAGTCTCTCTGGAGATGTGGTATCATTACCTGATTATCTGCCTGCACTTCGGGCATCGCTTCCCGCATTTGTCCGCAGCCGATCGTAGACATTTCTTGCAAAAACTACAGTAAAATATGAAGCATTCACTTAGCAGTTGTCTATCCACCAATAGAAAAAATTGAGCTGAAGATTCAAGCATCGTGAGCAAGCATTCTAAGTGAGTGGTTGAAGGCTGCTGCTTTGTTTACCTGTGACCACAAGATGTGGTACTGGGTTCAAAACAAACTTCCAGACATATCTGCAAAATTAAGAACCGCTCAATTAACACAAACAATTTCAGAATTCCCGACTCGCAGAATTAAGCAAAGAAAAAATTGATTTCCACAAAACATGAGAACAAAAGAATCAGGCTACTTACTGCACATGAAAGTTCTTCCCTGAGTCGATCCAAGCATGGAATGGCCTGACTTGGTTCACACGATCCCGGCTCGGCTATTTCGCCTTTCTCTTCATTTTTTGCAGCTTCTTTCACTAGGGTTTCATTCTCCTTCCTCTCTGTCAATGAGGTTGATTCAAAAAATAATTTTCCATGAGATTCAAAAAGCAAAATGGAAAATTTTAGACTTCCCAATCAATCAATAAGATAAATATGACAGGATATGATACCAGTAGCTTTAGTTTCTTCATCGTCTAGATTAAGAATGGTCGCGGGCAACAGAGCAGGGCTCTTCCTCTGATCCCTTCGTTTCCTGAAACATACATACATATCATCATCTAAGCATCTGTCTCTTCGGATCGATTGGGAAAAAAAAAGAAGAATAAAAAAGCCAAAGGAAGGAAAATCAAATGGTCGTTCAGTACCTTCTTGAATTCGAAGGGGGAGTCTTGAAATTCAGATCCGACCGCTTCTTCTGCTTGAATTCGCGAACCGGCGTGTCGTCGACGATGAGGCTCGCGATCACGAGCGTCTCCTCATCCCAACCTGCCATGGCGGCCGCCGACTTGAGCCTCGGGCTGAACAAAGTTTCCTCCTTCGAGCCATTTTGCGCTGGATTCGGATGAGCCCGCAAGTCCTTCGGGTCCTTGGGGCTTTGCTTGGCTTCCTCCATCACCCTTTCTCGCGAGGGTTTTTCCTGCTTCGTAGAAATAATCCGCTTCGAGATCGAGCAAGGGGACGAAATGGAAATGGGGAGGCGATCTTGCTGTTTTGATTATTAGGTCGCGAAGTGATCTGATTGCCAAGACCCCAACGGTCGGATGTCACATTTAAAAATTGGTTTCCTCTAACGGCTATTTTTGCGGGGATAATGTCCGCCTATAAGTTATAGTTTTATCTCAGTTAAAGAAAATCTTTAAAATAAAAAATTCAAGCTACCCGAAATGCTAATATGTAGTTATTTCCAAAAATCTAAAGTATACCCTATTGCAATTTGTGAATGCTAATTGCGCTAATAAAAAATTGAGCGAGCGATTTGATATGAATTTTTTAAATATATTGTAGGTCCGAATATGGAATTCTTAATAAATATGGATATTAGATGTAAAAAAGTGGAGTTGGCTTATGAAAAATGGTTAATCAGGATTGTTGGATGATGAATTACAAGAAACCTTACCTTAAAAGAAGAAGTCGCATAAATAACTGAGGTTAAAACTAGAGCACGCCTACCAAAATGTGATGAACTCTTGTCACTGAATTTTATTGTTCATTTATCTACAAAATCTAATCGCAAACCATCTCTAAGAAAGAGTTACTTTACAACGTCGAAATGAACCCATCCACCAAAATTTGAGAAAGAGAGAAGAAACACCCCCCCAACGAAAAAAAAAAAGACAAAAAATTCAGCGTCTCAACCGCGCCCGCTCGTCCGCCGCCTCCTGCCACGGCAAGAGCCGCGTCCGCGGGTCCGCGAAGACCTGCAGCACCCGGTCCCTGAGGCCAGTGTCCTGGACCTCGCAGAACCGGCTCGACCAGTCCGGGGGCTCCACCGCTTTGGTCCCGAGGCCCGGGGCCCGGTCCTTGGAGCCGACGTTCTGCTCCTCCTTCCAATCCGCGACGTACGTGGCCACCCTCCGGTAAAACTTCTCCTTGAACACTTCCCAGACCTGGTACTTGTAGTGGTTGATCACCATCACCGCCCGGTCCACGTTCACGAAGTCAAACCCGCTCCTCAGGTGGAAATGGTGCACCACGTTGATGAGCGTCGAGTTCAGCGCCTCCGGCCTGACTATGCTCTTGTGCCGCTCCGGGGCGGCTATCCGGCAGGTGTACCCCGCCATGACCCCTTGCCTCGGGGCTCGCTTGAGCCCTGAGGGACCGAAGCTGTGGCACGAGACCCTCAGCTCGGCCACGTTGCTGGGCCTCGACTCGTTCCTCAGGATGTCGTCCAGGAACAGACCCGTCGGCAGGTGAAAGAACTCGTCCACGTCGATGAACCCCACCCACTCGCAAGTGTCCCGTGCCCGCATCGCGCAATGGGCGAACCCGGCTTCCTGCGTCTTGATCCACGGCCACACGTGCCTCGAGATGTTGTAGTCGGAGCTGGCGAGGGACTCGATCACGTCGTCCGTGTCGTCCTCGCTGTTGTTGTCGTAGATGAACCAGCGCTGCACGCCGATCCGGGCGTGGTACATCACCCATTCCCTGATGAACCGGGCCTGGTTCCTCACCATCGTGCAGATGCACATATTGTGAAGCTTCCTGGCCAGCGGCTCGAGCGCGGCCCGATGGCCCGGCCGGGCTATGGAGCGCAGCGTCGGCCCGCCCTTCACCCGGATCGAGACCTTCACGGAGGCGCCATGCCTCCGGGGACTACTCAAGACGCTCAGGGGAGTTTTACACCGCACGATCTCCTGCGCGATCGACTCGACGTTGGATCGCAGCATGAACCTCGGCTTCCCGAAGTCCCAGCCATAGACGCACTCGAACCTCGACGCGTTGGAGACCCTCTCCGGCCGGAGATTGAGGCCCTTCACGAAGACGATTGTGGTGTTGTCGCGATCGATCATGGCATCGTACACCAGCGAGTCCCACCTATGACTCGGCCCCGGCGGGACGTGCACGTCGGACTCGAACGCGAGCGAGACCAAGGACCCTCTCTCGGCGAGCGGGCACCGCACCATCTGCTCGCTAGAATCCTCGCCGTCCACTCCTGCCGGCGGCCGCTTCAGCCGCAGCTTGGTCGAGTCGGAGGCCTCGACGTAGACGCAGTGGATGTCCTCCTTCGTAAATAAGCGAGACGACGCAGGGTACCCGAGGAAAATCACTGCCTGGTCGGGGAAGATGACCGTTTCCCTTATCGAGACCGACGGAGTGGGCTCGGAGTGGCCGGAGACGGCTCTCATCACCGGATTCCGCCATGAGGGAGGGACCACCACCGGTTGAAAAGTTTCTGCACAGACATCGATGACGAAATCAACAAACAAAAACTTTCTATCGTGAAAAAAAAAAAAAAAAAAAAGAATTTTGAAAGCGCCGTGAGAATCGGCAACAGAAAATCGCGCAAAACCCTCGATTTGCAGAAGAGTTTTCTGGTTACGCAAAATCCGCGCCCCAAGAACTGATTAACGGAATCAGCAAAGTTCGATAATTTTGAGCTCGTTATCTCGGTCGACGATCACAAGAATGGAAGAACAAGAAGCTCTCTCTCTCTCCTTTTTTGACGTTCTGGAGGTGAGCGAACTATCTATTTTCAAGAGATGGAACGAAGATGAAACCCGATAACTGGAATCGACCCACGAATTCACACTCGAAAACAGAGCATCTCGTGGAATTCATTCGAGTTCGAGCACAAGGAATCCCACACCAAGTAAAGTTACAATTCGTGAAATTGATCACCCATCGGAGCTCGTACTACAAGTCGTCCAATTTTGTTTCCCCTTCATCGATGATGCTTGTCGATTCTGGAGAGGAGCGATGAATAGAATTGGTAACAAACCTCCGAAGGAGAGGCGAAGGGTGGAGAAGGTGAAGGCGGTGAAGAGAACGCAAGAGAGGACGGCGAAGATGGTGCACCAGAAGAACCTGCTCCACGAGCCCCCGCGCAGGCCGAGGCCGCCGCCGCCGCCACCGCCGCTGCCCCCTCTCCGACGGTCCCTCGCCGCCATGGAAACCGCTTTCGCTTCCGGTTCCGGTCACGAGCGCACCGAAAAGACCCCACCGTCTCCGTTCTCATTCATGAAAGCCCACCTCGAAAAATGCCACCTTTCCTCCTTCCTTCCTCAGTCTCTGCCCCCCCTCTCCCCTTTTTTCTCTAACTTCCCACTCAAGAACTCGCACGAAATTCTTGGCTTTAGAGGGAGAGAGAAAAGCGGGGTCGAGGGGCAGGAGGAGAGAGAGAAAGAGAGAAAGATAGAGAGGAGGGGAAGGATCTGGTGTTTCGACCGTTCATGTCGGTTTACATGCGGTCGTTAGCTCGTCATCATGGTGGGGGAGGAGAGGAGAGGAGAGGAGTGGTTGCCTCTTTGTACGTATTGGCTTTTCTGTAGAGCGACGGAGGTCGGCTCGGCTCGGCTCGGCTCGGCTCGGCTCGGCTCGGCTCTATCTCCCTCCCAAACCCAAATGGCGTTGCGCCGCTGGAGGGTTGGGTTGATGATGGGGACCACCACTCAGTCGCCATTTTTATATCCAGTTGTTTTCAACGAATTTAGCATCCCTATATCTATCGACATCTATTTTCCGAACCCTACCCTACCAAACCCAAAAATAAAAAAATAAAAAAATAAAAAATTCCAACGTCGATTTGATCGATATTCGATATTCATGACGGCATCGTGTTACTAAGTTCGTGCGATGCGTTTCTCTCGTGTTTCGCCAGGTCTAACGTCTCCCTTCTTCTACGGTCGCGTCGAAATACTGTTTCGGGGGTCGTTATACTCATTATGAAAAGTGTTCGGGTGCACAAAAGCATTAAAAGGTTTTGATAGGGCGGCCGAAAGCATTATGTAGACTTTACTTATGATTCGTGTTTTTTCCTTCTTTAATTAATATTGTGAAAACCTCTAAACTGATTTATTTATAATAAACTTATTCAAAATTAATTTTTTAATTAAAAAAAAATCTTAAACGATACACTTTTAATAAATTTATCTTAGATGATCGCAAAAAACACCTAAACTAATGCACGTTTGACAAATATATGAATTAAGACCACAAAAAATCATAGAATTTTTATAATTGTGACAAACAGAAAGTAAAACCTTAAACTGATACACTAATTAACTTAAATCAGTAATTTGCTAGTAAAATTCAATTGAAAAATAACTCGGGGTAAATTTATCATAAATATATTAGTTTGCGATAAATTTGTCAAGAGTATACCGGTTTGAAGTTTTTGGTGGTTAAAAAAATAGTTTGGAATAAATTTGTCATATGTGTATCGGTTTAAGATTTTTCATAATATTAATCTTTTTTTTTAAATTAGAGAATTGCCCTATTCTTTATCTATTGCTGTATAAAATAAGGAGGATCTTCTAATTTTAAAATAATGTTGGACTGCATGCACGTTAGCATATATTGGAACGAAACCTTAGATTAGCAATTAGTTGATTTAAAAAATAATGAAGTGGGGTGCATCGAATTTAACTGAGATTTGTAATATGCTTTAGCCAAGAATGGCCACAAAATTTGATATAGAGTTTTTTCATCAATCAAGAAACAATTGGTTATGAGATATTATTTTCAAGAAAATTGACAAAATTTATCATAATCTCAACATGCGAAGTGTTGTGAAGTGTAAAATCGAAATTTCTTTTGTATTTCTTTTGTCGAATGATTAAAAAGTAATTGCCCCACTGGGCCGTTAATTAACAAAAAATAAAAGAGGGTATATTTATAGAGTATGCATGCGGTACAAAAATTGTTACTAGGCAAATCGATTTTTTTTTATTCTCTCATCAATAAGATGTAAGATCATGATAATATGTCGAGCATATATGGGTGTTTCATTTAAATATGAATGCTTTCGTGTCTTCGCAGAGGAAATATTAGATAGAGGGTGGAAAAATTCGATTTGGAAACTAATCGATCATCTCATTGATGACGTCATATCTCCATGGGTGGGACCCACCACTGAAGCTTACTTTTCTCCAATTTACAAATATAATAATAATAAAAATTAGATAGAGAATTTAAATTTCAATTATCAATAATGAAGGGGTCGATTTCTATAGAAAACAGCTGGCATTTTTTGGCCGTGGGACGTCACTCATTTTCAGTCGCATTCGTGCATCGCTCGAGTCGTTTTCGATTTTGCTACATCTCTCTCGAGATGTTATGAGACAAGACTTCCTTATCTAATTCCTACCTAAATCACAAGTCCACATGTGCCTAATCGTGGCAAATAAACGAGTATGATTTCATAGTATTTTTGGATTATTTTAGGAAAGGAGTATAAATTGTTTAAGACCAAGAAAATATTATTTAAGTTCGGAATCTTAACATAACATCATTGGTTTGCTGATCCCTTTAAATTAACGTCTTTTAATTGTAACGCATTATTATTATCACTTCTTTTTTTGGATGAAATATTTACTTTGATTTCGACTCATGAGTAGAATTCATCACCTTCAAAATGGGATTTTTATATTAATTTAACCATTCTATTTACAGGAAGAAATTCAATTCCAATTAACCGTTTCGAATCTTTAAACATCATCTCTCCCACAATTGAAAGGTGCTTTTAGTTCCTTTTTCTTGATAGGCACCTAAGTGTGTCTATCTGCTAGCGATTGGCAAGATTTTATCAAGAGAGCTACTTATCTTCGTTAAGATGGATATATGTCAACTTATATATCTACGCAAAATTTATCATCAATAGTCTTTTTTGTTTTCTAAATTAAAGAATGTATTGTTTCCTGTAGTTTTATTGACGTCGATATGGTGTGGTTGGCCATGCTTGCTTTTCCAAATCGATGAACAATGAAATCATCGATAAGTCCATTACTTCTATCGCAAATCATTATCCAAGTTTTTCGTGACAGCACATGCAGAGTAAACTTAAAATCTATACGATTACATAAAGTAAAGAGAGCCTCTTACCATTAAGGGATTAAAAGACATCATCAATTAATTATTTAATATAAATAGTTTGTCAATGGATAAATGCGTGAATTGATAATCCCATTGGACCAATAATATGTTTCAATATTAAAATTTAAATCTTTTCTATCTTATAAACAACATTTGCAAACAAAATAATTCAAATCATGAAATATTTCTTCCTTTCAACATATATATGTGTGCAACTTCCTCACGTTGCGTTGGTAACTCTTTTGCATATATTAAGAATTCAAATATTTCATAATAAAATGATTTTGCAAAATCTTTCACAAAATCTCAAATTTCAAGAGCAGTATTGAAATTTCGTGAAAAAAATCTGATTGACAAGGAAGGTGATCGACACTTGATGAGAAATGATATTGATGTTGGGCTTAAGCAACTTCTCTGGCCTTGCCATTTCAGCCCATAGCTGGCCTGTTTCCTTATTGAAAAGAAACAGCGGGCCCAATCACATTTCTTTGGTGTTCTTATGGATAATTCCAAATCAGGATTTGAAGTGCCCTCAATAAGGGCTTCAAGTCGCCGTGTTTGTCTCAAATAAGGGTTTGACTTTGCAGGTTGTCGGCTAGCTAGATATTTCGATTGACCAAGGGTATTTTCGTCAAAAGAAAATTTTAATTTTAATTTATTATTTATTGATTCTCTTTTTTCTTCCTTCTTTTTGGCAACTCTCATTGGTCGGGAGCAAGGCGACCTTGCCCAAATCTAGCTAAGGCCGGCCTTGCCCAGGGTAGGGGTTGCCTTGCATCCCTCCCTAGCCTCTGGCGAGGTGACCCTCGCCTAGATCTAGGTAAGGGCTGGCCTCCCCTATGGCCAACGAGGGTGGCCTCACCAAGGCAAGAGCCTCTTCGGGCATTGCCGATGGTTGGTTTTGGCCATTGGCGAAGAAGAAAGAGAAAACTTGAAAAAGAAAGAAAAATTTGAAAAAGTTAGATGATGAAGATGATATTGATCAATTGGAAAGTGATGCATTTATTTGAAACTGATATAACCATTTTAGGCCATTATTTGAGAGAAAATCCATTTTATACTCTTATTTTAGAAAATGAGGGTACTTGACTTGTTTGGAAGAGGGTCCATATGAGGCATTTATTTGAGAAATTAAGATAATTTCGAGTCCTTATTTGAAGCTTTTTTTTATATCTATGAATGGTTATGTTTTGTTCCATCCCGTTTAACAAGAATTCCTGCTTTTAATTGGTAGGTTACAAATATGATATTACCCATATTTAATTTTAATTTCAGTTCAGCGTGTATGTGAGCGATATCCTTAACTTATAATCTACTAATCAAAGATGAGTCTGAAAGCATTTCCCTCAATTATTATTTGTTATTCATTATGAATACGATGTTCGTATTAGTTGAAAAAGACTATCATAACGATGCATGAATCATGAGGCATTCTCCGATAATTATATGGAAGCAACAACAAGAACAGCGACGTGGGAAGCACGGGGATTCAAGATTCTTCTTCCGTAGGATTTGTCGATATCGATCCTTAATTTAAGCTGTTGTTGGGTTCTTCTGTTCAAACTTGTCGGGTCAAGAAAGAACACGGGACATTGATGCTGCCAGTTCCTCGATTCTGGAAGGCGGAAGAGGTGCCAACTGAGGCAGCATTCATCTCCCTGCTCGTTTCACACTCGTATAAGAGAAATTTGATGGCGTTTTGATTGAGTTTGTCATTTAGTTCCAAAGAAGCGTCTTTGCACTGCCGTGGTCATGAATGACAAGGGTCATCGTGATTCTCCTAATATAATCTGCTTCATCTACTCAATCGAGATCACCATGCATCACTATCGTTGTTGTCGTCATTTGTTAAATTTACGGTCTATTTATATGACAGAGTTTCCGGCCTTAGTTGGTTGTTTGTTTAAACTAAATTGATGATACGAGGAAGCACACGAGATCATATCAGGTCCCGTATATTTCTATTTTACGACGACTTCGCATCGAGGAACAGATACATGGGGCTCACTCTTGTCATGTCCTTGCATTGAACATGAAGTGGGGTTCGATTCTCTTTCCTTTCATTGCTCAAGCACTGTCAATTCTCTTTCACCCCTCTCTAATCAGTAGTCATTATCGTTTTCATTTTTTTTTTCCGTCAAGTACTCATCAAACTTTGTCACTAATTGGTCCCTCCATTTTCTGCCCTTGAGTAAGCTTATTCTAAATGCAAGAAATAGCCCACTGAATCATAGAAAATGCCCATAATGACGCAGGCGATTGATGCTTTTGGACGAGCCCCGTTTTTCTTAAAGTTCATTGAACGAGCGGCTGTTTTTTTGGCCTAAGGTCAAGATTGATTTATTTTCATACGACTCATGTCAAAGTCGTCCATCTTTTAAGTCTTTTCCAAAGGCGAAGTCATCTGCTCCTTTCCTCTGTCTTTCTGTGGAGTTGTTCTTTTGTCATGTTCCGAGTTCCGTGTCTTCTCAATAATGTTGCTGCATCTTCCACGTAAATTCATGGATGGAATATTTACACAAGCACGAGAACTTGGCTAAAGCATCTTTTATTTTCCTGGTCATCACATGAGCAGTGACAAACCTCCTCAAACAGCAACCCAAAAAAAAAAAAAAAAGAAGCAGAAAGAAACCGTAAATGCCAAGGAATCTCCTGCAATAGAGAATGCATGTCTTTCTGGTCTTCAATAATTAAACCCAGTAAGAGAGGGCTTTGGTCTGCAAACATGATGGAGACACTCACAAAGTGAAGATTGTCAATGGGAACACACCCACGTCTGGCTCGTCTTTACCGTCAAAGATTAGGTCACTCGTTGAACCAAAAGGCGATACCCAAATTGTTATCACTAATTTTTGAGTGATTGCACATTTTTTTAGTATGCTTTGCCAGTCAATCATCCTTCACCCCACTCGAGGAACATTCTAGTTTTTTAAAGCCGTGGTGAACTGTCAGAATCTTCGGTAGACTATAAATGATTTGGCAAGCTCTGGCTTGATCTTTTCAAACTCGAGCTCGCTTGCAAACTTTTTTTTTTCTAGTTTATGCAGTGCTTCAAGCATCGGAAAACTGAATAATGGGAAGGCAACCCTGTTGTGACAAGGTCGGGCTGAAGCGCGGTCCATGGACTATCGAGGAAGACCAAAAGCTCATGAGCTTCATCATGAATAATGGTATCCATTGCTGGAGGACAGTTCCCAAACTCGCAGGTTAGTTTAGTCTCTCCCTAGTTTTTTTGAGAGAATAAGATGATCAAATAGACGCTGATTGGATGGTGTGATGAATTTTATAGGTTTGCTGAGATGTGGCAAAAGTTGCAGATTGAGGTGGATCAATTACTTGAGGCCTGATGTTAAGAGAGGCGGTTTCACCGAGGCGGAGGAAGAACAAATCATTCAACTTCATTCACGTCTCGGCAACAGGTCACTTATATACATCCAGTAATGCTGGAGTTACAAAGAAAAATTCATGATTTGAAATGGGTCGCTTTTTCTTTTCTTTTTTATAATCACTGCAAGTTACTGTAGCATTGTCCAGCAAGCGAGCTCTTGTATCGTTATCAAGTCCTGACAAGCATTGGAACTTCCTTTTTGCGGTTTCAGATGGTCCAAGATTGCTTCGCATTTTCCAGGTCGCACCGACAACGAGATCAAGAACCATTGGAACACCAGAATCAAGAAGAAGCTGAAGCTTCTCGGGCTAGACCCAGTGTCCCACCAGCCAATTCATAAAGATGAAAACAATGCACAAGAGATTGTAAACGAGACGGACTTGGACCTGAATTCAACTACAGAAGAAAGCTTGCACAGTGATGATAAACCCACAGTACCAGAGGCTGATCAAGACAAGGTGGAGGCCTTTTCAATGGAGGATGAGATTGGACTAATGACGTTCGAAGAAACTGCCAACCTGCTGGAGGATTTTGAGTTGTTGTGCGGAAGCTTCATTGAAGATCAAGAAGGGTCACGGAAGAATCAGCAGGAAATGAACACACCTGTTTCGCAGAGTTCATCATCTTCTGCAGAAGATTCTCATCCAGCTTCAGCAGCATCAGCAGCAACAATGGGTTGATAGCGTGGAGTCTGTAATGTCATGGGATGGGCTTGATTACTTAGAACAAGAGCTTTTCTTCTTGGAAAATGGAAGCTACTATGAACATACACAACGCTTCTCTGTTTTGTGAACTTTGTAATTACCCAAGTAATTCTATCACGTCGGATCACGTATCGATTGTGACAACTGCTGAGTCTCTTTTTTACTTCATCACGCTTCTTCGTGTCATGGATCCTCTCTTTGTACTTGATTAATATGCAGAATCTTTAGTTATGTTTTCCAGCATTTTCATTATCGAATTTTATTAAATAGTATCCTCAAAGCACTCGTTAAATCTTACTAAATATAATTTGAAAATGTACAAATTTCTCATGTTGATTTACGAGAGTACCAGTACTTTTAACTCAAATCAAATTCGCTGAATTCCACTTGTCCAAGTCTCATATATAAAATTATGCAAGTAAACATATACAAAAAAGAAAATCCTAATACAATTTGGAAAGACTAGACATTTTGTAATCAATCGATCTAATTGAATCCACCTCCACGTTGAAGAAATGAGTCATCTAAACCCTAACTAGAAGGGCAAGCAATTCACGGATCTAAAACAGTCTCTCCTTGTGAACCATCTTCGGTCGACTTCTTTGCAAGATTTGCGCAATATCGTGAAGAAATAACCATCCTCCAGATGGGTCAAAGTAAAAAGGTGTGCCGAATCGTGGAAAAAATTTTGTGTGTCCAAGTCTTCACAATCGAAGGACGATTTGGATTTTGGATTTGTCAACCATTAATCTATAGTTTTCTCAGGTACATCTCTCCGGCATCATGGTAAATGCAGCCGACTACATAGATTCCCTCGAAGATATACGCTTGGTTGGTTGGAGATTTGGAGCGAAACAGCAAGGGGGGATTAGGTCGTGCCTACCACATAGAAAATCGGAAGCCGCCTCCCCCTTCCAAGCGCGAAATGTCAATTCGTTTTTAATCACCTCCGTGCATGCACCTAACCCTAGACAAGCAACGTAGCGTCGTCTCCAATGATTTGGCACGATGCATCACCCCTCGAAACCCCCTCGCAATCAGTCGGTCAGATTAAATGTACGTTAGAATGCATGACACCAAACAGCTCGCGTTGATAAACGCCATTGTTCTGCAACCGGATCGACTCAGATTGTCTAAGGACGAGTGTGGTGCGCATGGAGAAAAATGTTTTTCGCCACGATTTCCATCCCTAACAAGACGTACCAACCGATGCAGGATTGTAATAGGACACAAGAAGAAAATAGAGGAAGAAATCACTTAGTTATTTCGGAATATTCTCAATATCTCCAATTTTCCAATTGGCGTTCTTAGTCCCTCCTTGATGCGACTGCTCAAGCAAATCTTCCGGTAGGTGCTCCGGCTAATCATACATGCGCAGCTTCCAGCTAATTTCGCATACACATGTATTTGACTTTTTGGCTTATATTGTATGCATTTTTTTTTCAACTGAGCTATCTTTATTTTTCTTTCTATTTGGTTCCATATGGTGGCGACAACTTTAGGTTTTGTAGGATCATGTGTAATGGGTCCCCTTTAAAAGAACAACTGACTGATTGACTAACATGAACGTTTGAAGTAATGCTTTCTTTTTAACTTGTCATGGAGCTTTGTTTTGTGTCGGTGTCGGCTGCCAAGGTGGTCATCAACCGGGGCTTTGGTAGCATGAAGACTTGACAGCATCAAGTCAACCACGCAATTAATCTAAAACACCCATGTGATAATAACTTACTACTGCCTGAAATTAATCTAAAATACCCATGTAGGGTTCAGGACAGTTGCATGTTAACTAACGTACAAACCGACCCTAATGATAATTATTTCGATGTGGTTCTGGCTCTTTCCTAGAAGCCAGCAAGAGCCAACCCTAAACCAATGACAAAGCTCTCCTGTGAATGCCGAGTTGCCAACTATGAAGTTAAGAAGTGGTCCAAGTATAAGAAAGACTAGTGGACAGGTCTCGATTAACTTCCTCCCTCGAACTTGCGCATGTGGGGACTACATAGTTCATTGCTGATGCAAATAACTTGACGTCACGGTGTGCAATTAGCTTTCAGTACGGTCGACATGATCATGACATATGAGGTAATGACATCCTATTTGAGTACCGGGTCATAGGTGAAGATTGTAATGGAATCCATTTTCATTTGCATTGATTACTCGTCCCAGAAATAGATCATTTCCATTGATACGTCTTACGATAACAAAATCTAAGAGGCGGATTGATGTTCCCCTCAGTTCTAAACTTATAATGTATCTATTTTCCTAACAAATGCATTGTGATATGATAGGAGCATGACCGGCTCTTCAAACTGAACATAATTCCATTCGTTTGACAACATAAGACTATGTACTGAAATACAACAAGGTCGACAAAAATATGGTTGATTCGATCCATCTGTGGATTAAATTTGATTATTTTACTTGTCGAAGATGACATAAAAAAATCTAGGGTAAATGCCCATTGTGACACATATGTCACACATTTTTTTTTCTACATATTTTAAATTATACTTTTTTCTATGACACAAAAATTCCAAATTGTACTTGTGAAATAATATAGCCTTCGTTAAATTTTTTTGATGAGAAAACTGTTAAAAATTTACCTAGATAGATGCCAGAAAGCAAATAATGTTGACATAGCACCCTAGTTAATTATGTGAAATAAAAACGACATATTTTGGGTTGAAAAATGATCTAGTAGAATATTGATGGAGAGTAAACATGTCATATACGTATCGGTTTATAGTTTTTTTATGTTACAAGAAAAATATTGGATAAATGTTTCATATGGGCATTATTTAGGATTTTTTACGTTAAAAACAAAAGTTTGGGTAAATTTGTCGTAGTAAGTATAGTTTGAAATTTTTTATGATTTTTTCCTAGAAAAACAATGGCGTTTGCACGTACAATTTTTATTTTAGTAAATATGTGTACTGTTATTCATTAACACGGTGGCCTTTTACTGCTATGAAACATGCCCACATAAATAACTTGTTCTGCCAGTGGACCTGCTCTGTTCATGGGCCTGGGCCTTTTGTTAGGCCTGCCCAGGCCAAAGATTTTAATATATAAGGAAAAATTATAAAAATAATCTTAAATTTATTGTAATTGTATCGATTCAATCCTAAACTTTTTAACCAATTGAGTCCTAAATCTTTTGTAATTGTGTCAATTCAATTTATTTAATCAAATTTGGCCAGCTAGCGTTAATATGGCCATTGGTCCGCGTTGGCAACAATTTTTTGATAATATTTGATTTTTTTGAATATGTGAAATTGATTCAATCCCAAAAATGTCCATCTCTCTCTTCCTAGAAGCTTAGCGTGATTGGTGGAAATGCCTTCACAAGTCTCAATCTCGCTCTACAACTCCCTCTTTCGATGGAGCTTGTGAAGATTGTCTCTAAAACCCTGATTTTCCTCTTCATCGTCTCTCTTGCCGTTTCTAAATTCACTCAATTGTTGTCGTCAATACTTACGGAACCTTATCCCTGGCGAGGGGGTGAGGGCGAGCCTGTCCAGTCACTGATGAGGTGAGCCCTCGCTAGATCAGGTGGGGGCTTGCCCAGCTAACCCCTTTGTTTGGTTGCCTAAGCCAAAGGGAGGAGGAAGGAGAGGCGGAAAAAAAAAAAAAAAAGAAAAAAAATTGAAATATTATTAAAATAATTAGAAAAAAAATCATATAAAAATTGTCGTCAATGCCGGCGGTTGGCCATGGTAGCGCTAGCTAGTTATATTTGACGGTATAGACTGAATTGGCGTAATTATAAAATATTTAAGACTTAATTAAAAATATAAAAATAATAAATATAAGATTTTTTGATAATTTTTCCTCACGGTAAAAGAACTCTCCATGCGAGAATCCGGCCCGTCCACTGCTTCGTCTGCTCCAACCCGATCGGCCCCGTTCGTTTCGGCGCAGGCCACCAGGATGCGTTTGCCTCACCGAAGCGGTGGTGGCCGTTCAGCTTCGGCGTTCCTTGGTCCCTCCCACCGAATTCCGTCGTCAGTTAGTCTGCAATTTTGAAGCTGTTTCACTTTTAAGCTCACCAATGTCGGAATCTTTTCATGCACCGCCACGGACAGCGTAGAGACCGAACGAACGGGGAACCTGGTCTTCGAAGCGTGGAACTCTTGAGAGAGTCGCGATCGAGGAAAAGCAGGATGATGGCCCTGCAGCGAGCGGCTAAATCCATCCACACAGCCGTCGTTGCCCCGCGCCTCTCTAGATTCTCTCTCCACGCTCCTAAATTTGTAAGCTTTCTGCTCACCTCGCGCTCTAGGAATCTCGTTATTCACGATCTCGCGTTCTGGGTTTTGAGCGTGTCGTCTGATTGTTCGAGTTCCATAGCTCTTGGGTCGAATTCCATTGTGGTGGGGATGGGTTTGAGTTCATCCTTTGTATTCCACAGACGTAAATGCGCCAGGTTGTGAATGTTGGTCGAGTGCAGAGTTCATGTAGGGCCTTGATTTTCAAGGTGGAATCTTGTGAAATGAGCAGTTGGTGGATTGGTGAACGCTTCAAGACCTTATTAAGGTCAGTGGATTGCTCGAGTCATTGTCCTTCTTGGAGAGCACAAGTTAGATAATCTCGGGTCCCCCTTACTTGTATTATAAGGGAGGATGTCAAATTTATAATAGTTTGGTGCTGCATCAAGAGAAGAGTGATAAGTAGTAAGCTGTCTAGTTTTGTTTCCCAGGAAGTTGTGAATTAGGTTGTCTCTGCTGAATGATGGATAATTAGCATTTGAAGCATGGGTTAAGCATTCATAAACTTCTCTAGGTGTTTCTGTGGAAACAAACAGATAGTCATTTGCTAAGCTTTTATTGCTAGACAAATGTCATAGAAAACTGGACCGCAAGCTATCATTAATCTGCCACTTATGGTTCAGTAGTTTGTGTTCTTTTTCCTGTTATCGCTGTATTGTATCCTTAGCCATGTTGTAAGGTATGGCACAACAATGCATAAGCAAGTTTCAGTTCATATGTTAACTGATAGTGTAGGATTGGCAGAAATGCATCCTATCAAGCTACTTATTGCGTCAAGTGACTTGCTTATACAAATTTTATGTAGTGTGTTTTCACTTCAAATACACCTGTCCTATTTCAGGTGGAGGTGGAATTCACCAATGGTAGCACATTTAGGTTGTCTGCTGAGTTTCTCAGAATTTGCAGTCCAGCCGCAGATGGCAAGATGAGGTCTATAGGTGGTGAAAAGGTCAATATTCAAAATATATGCATTAATCTCTCGTGTATTCAGCAATGCAACGACCTACTTTCCTTTACAAAAAGAGAAGAATTTTACACGCATTCTCTTAACATGTGAAGCTTTTTTTTTTTTGGCTCAGCATGTGAAGGGGTACTGCAAAATTAAAGTAAACAACTTAGCCATACCTACCTCTATGATGGTTGTTTGTCTTGTAGCCTTAGTTTGTGTTCACATTCGTGGGGTCAAATTAGGTTCATCATGAAGACTAGAATGATTGATTCAAATATTCTTTCTTGTGGATCTGTTCTCTGTTCAGCTCTGTGCTTGAGAAATTGAACTTGATGGAAAAAGGCTATCCCATGTTGCTTGCATTTTTCTTATAATAAAAAAAGGGCAGTGCTACTCTGGAGTCAACAGGAACTTGTTCCGATATACAAGTCTCTATCACTGAGTTGACTGAACCAAATCTGTTCTTCTCCTAAGATCGTTCTCACAATTTGGAAATCCCTGACCCTTTGGATAACTGGTTTCTTTGTTTTCAGATTATAGGTGTTTCCTAAGTCACCAATTCCTAGGATGGCGCTCATGTTAAAGGGAAAAGTATGAAAGGCTTTGATTGTGGACATAGTTTAGCTGATATACCAGTATCCTGGGTTATAACCCACACTGAAAGATTGATGTAGTGGGAAGAAAGGTTTTTAACACTGTGCTAAGTGATGCACACACCTTTGGACTTCAGCAACGTAGAGAGTCTTTGCAACCTAAGGCATATTGAGTTGCTAATTTCAGTTAACTTCGATTAATTTTTCTGTACATAGGTTGTGTTATACCATATGGAAATTGGCTATCCTATTTTCCCATTAATCAAAAAAGAAACATCAAGAGTTAGCTTACTAAGATTGTGGTAGGAAACCAACCGAAAAAAGATCACAGTAGGAAATCTTCTTAGTATTGGCCTCCTAAAGAGCGTCATTGAATCTGTCCATAGCTAAACTGATTTTATTTTCTTTGATACCATCATTTCATTTGATGTTCTCACCTCTCAAATCTCATAATTGATATGATTCTTATGTGGCCAAAATACATGCCTGTCGATGTTCATGCTCCAATATCATTTGGCTCAAACGCTTCATGTTCCTCATCAGGTAATATTTGGACGTCGTCATGTTGGAATTATGAAAGTTGAACCTATCGGAAACTACGGGGTGAGGTAAATTTCAAGATGGTTCCTCAAAACAAAAAATTGTTACAGCTTGTGCGTCTTGTGATTTTCCTACTAAACTTAGATTCTGTAATCTTATTGATGCAGGATAATATTTGATGACTTGCACAAAACTGGGATCTATACATGGGACTATTTTTATCATCTTGGAAGCAATAAATTTACCCTCACAAGAGAGTACATTAATACACTGAAGAAGCATGGACTTAGCCGGGATCCTTCCAGAAGAAAATGATAGCGACTTATCTTCTGTGGTTATAACTGGTGGTTTTCATGGAATAATGTTTAGCTGGAGGAAAGAGTAATTTCAGCAAGGGATAAGGTCAACCTTTGATCCAATTACTTGCATGCGATGCTCAAGAGTCAGGCTGATTGCTTGAGAATGGAATTGGGAATTTGTTATTTAGATAGTGGAAGATTGTAATTTCAGGTTTCTGTTGGGCTTTAGTCATCACAAATGGGGTATCCGAAGTGGGAAGTGGGTTCTTTTAATTTGTGACTTCTCTGGCTTCTTGGTTGGTTGGTATGGTGTTGAAGATTGGAAGTCTTCTCTTCAGATTCGAGGGAAAATCTCCCAGATTTTGAAAAGGAGGCTTGATAATTGTTCTGATTCAGTACGATTGGAATTTAAAATGGTTGTAGATGAAAATGGATCCCCTAGAAGCCATGGAAGATGTAAGGGGATGGTATTGGTGGAAAAGTTTGAGAGATTGAATCAGATGTAATAAAAATGGTGTCTTGTCTATGACCCCTTGTGGTATCATTGAAATATGTGTAATCGGTGCAATTTGTGTACTGATATTCTCAAATGCTAATACAGTTTTCGCAAGAGAATGTCGTTTTCTAGTTTGTTGGAGCATTTGCTATGACTTTTCTTCTCTCAAAGAATGTAGTGATGAACTAGCAGTTTGCATAGTTATATCATGTTTGAATTCATGTCCTTTGTCGTAGTGGAGGTAACGTAGTTCAATATAGCATTCAACAGATTGATGCACTCCTTATGTTTTTTGGTGGAAGTTTACGCTTCAAGGAAAAGAAAATCTATGTGCTTCGGTCCAACTCACAGATTAAATCAGAAGAAAAAATGGATTGAGTTTCTTTCTTTATTCATTGACCATTCAATAATTTAAAGATGTTTGGTATGCTATGTGCAAAAATCAGTCCCAGATCTATGGTAGTTGGTATAATCGCCCAAGGGCTCACGGATTAACTTGTGTAAATACTCACAACCAGAATTAGCTCCGAAGCATAACAGTGTAGGATTGATGGTCCTCGTTCTGTTATGCAGAGGTCGACATCTCAACTGCTGGTGGTTCAGCCATTAACATCTTTGTCCCCTGAATCAACAGTGCTGGCCATGGCCATTGAGCGCCCACATTACTTTATTCCTCAAATGAGTGAGAAAAGCATCACTTTAGACTAATCCTATAGATGATGCGGCCAGTGAATCGAGTTTAGCCACTGTGCAAGATTTGCAGCTTGCATGGAAAATGTGTTCCCTCTACTCCCTAATTTATGCCTGTGTTTTTAAGCATTGTGAATGAGATGACAATTTCGTCAACTTGGGCAATGTTCGAACTGTGGATATGTCAAGTATTTGCTTCACTGATCCGTTACTTTCTCCAACAGCATGACTAATGCATTCGGTGGGGGCTCAAGAAACATGAACACCAGTCAAGCCAACGGTTCTTTTTTTTTGCCTTAAAGGAAAATGCTCGAAAGATGCTTTATGATATTAATTAAAGTTTCTAACGTTAACGTCAAACATGCGGGGCCCAATTAATCCGAAAAAGAGGGAAGCACTTGAAAACGAACCGAAAATTGTTGCAGATGAGACCCCACTTTTGTGGTGATATTAAAAAAGAGCACGCTTCACTTTCATCTCCATTGACAGTATACACATGATGATGAGGTCTACATTGAGAACGTGGGCTGTGCACCTTTTCCTTTACTTTTGAATTTCAAATTCAATTCAAACAAAAAAGGAAAGGAGAAAAAAAAAATCGAATAGGGGAAACGTTAATCTTGGTGTTCCCAGTTCCAAGTTTGTGTCTTGTTTGAGGTTTTGAAGCATTGCTTAAGCCCCGACCATGGGAGATTCAAGCTGTCTCATGATGCAACCCCTATCTCAATCTTCAGTCTTCACCAATGATGCCACTGAGGTAACTCCAAGAAACTGCACTGTGAATTTATATTCCTCCTTCGTTTTCTTTCTTTTCTCTTTTGTATTCAGATTGTTGTGTCGAGATACTGGAAGAGCTCAATGTAGTGTCCTCTTCTGCTCATGTCTATGATCAACTTCATCTGATCATTGCATGACTATGATAAATTTAGCTGGAGGGTTGGTGTAAAATGATGTTTCTTCTACTCATCACACTTTATATAGATGATTCCTCATGACTCGTGCTCGATTGGGTAGTCTGCTAAAGTTGTCTGCTTGAAATGAATCAGCTGGTACATGATATAGGAGAAATTTATATATCTGTGTTTATTGGGGACATTCGGATCTGAACTTTGCATTAAATGTAGGAAATCTTCCTTATTGCAGGGGAATCCAATTCATGCCCTCGGGCAGTCAGTCTCGTTCGGCAGGTATGTGTCAGAAGAGTCCTTGTCATGGGAGAAGTGGTCAAGCTTCTCTCGGAAGCACTACGTCGAAGAAGCCGAGAAGTACTCCCGGCCGGGATCAGTTGCAGAAAAGAAAGCCTTTTTTGAGGCTCACTACAAGAAATTGGCTGAGAAGAAAGCAGCGGCCTTGCTTGAGCAAGCGAATACAGACTCAAGCAATGTTGCTGACTTGGAACATGAAGGTGATGTCTCAGATTCTCAAGAAACTGTGAATCCTAACCAAGATGTCAAGAATTTAAGGCAAGTGCATAATCTGGGTGGTGAGACAGAGAAAAATGAAAGCTGGGAGGATGGAGGATCACAATTAACTGATAAATCTGTTGTGATTGTGGAAAATGCCAAGGATGAATCCTTGAAAGAGCTTAGAACGGACTCATCCCCCACCAAATCCTCCGAGGTGAGTGTTGCTACTTCTAGCAGTGACAAATATGGACTGAGTGATTTAAATGAGAAGGGCCTTGATTCACAAATAAATTTTGTAAGCGAGTGTCGGAATGGCTGGTAGTAGGTGAACTCGAGGTTCATATGAAACTCTAAATGTTAGCAGAGGCAGAAATTCTTGCAGGCACTTGCTCTAATTCTTATGATAAGCCTTGTCGATTTTTCTTATTGCCCTATATCACAACAATGAAAACGTTTTATGTGGACTGCAGGCTCTTAAAAGCACAACATCGGCATACCCTTCAGCCACTCCTTTGTCTGGGAAGAGGTGCCTTGTTTATTTTTATTTACAGAGGGCAAATTCTGTTGTTTTGGTTTGAATGAATGCGATCATTGAAGCATGGCAATCTCCAACATCCATTCAACATTTCCGAGTTTTATTGCAGAATACTGGGTGATCACCTAGCCACTGAAAAGAAAACCAAAAGAGGCGCTCTCTTGCTACCAAGTAAGTGGTCGACTCTAATTCCAAAGTTCCATGATCACGTCGCATTTCATTTTACATCGGGTTCTGCAGAATAGTATTACTGAGGATTTCACTGTGTTGACCGTACTTGGGGGGAGTTGGATATTGGAATGTCATCTCAATTCTCAGCCTGTCTTGCTGAGTTCTGTACATAAAACAATATGACGACAAAAGTAAAATTTTCTGCTATTTGCATTGTCACGGACGTTCTGGGACCAAATTTTCCTTTTCGTCTGTGAAGTTGGAGGACAAAAACATGTTCAAATTGGTCCTCATCTTCCCATAGGGGCTTAAATATTGTGAGACAGGATCAATGCTGCCGTTGTGCACGTTGATGTTATTAATCATTAGCAAAAACAAAAGCCTATTAAGATCATCTTATCACATCTTCTGCTTAAAGAAGCATCAACTGCTTGTGGTACATCCCTATCCTAATCCTGTTAAAGTAGAGCACAGTTATATTGACTCATCTCACTCTTTTTACCAGGTTTTCTAAGTTTCTGTCCGCATGCAAAAGCAATTCACAGTCACGCAAGTCATCTCCACCCGGATTGAGCACCAAAGGAAAAATCGCAAAAGGCAAGGAGGTAAGGCATCATCTTTCTGCTTCTCTGTCTCTCTGTCTCTCATGCCATTTCCAGAAGGTAGAGAGCAGGGCAAAATCATGTAGGTTAGGAAAATAATGTACAGATGTAGCAAGATTAGAGGTCATCTTCTCTCAAATGAGATTTTGTTAATCTTGAACATTTAGTATGAAAATCATGCATAGTAACTTGACAGCATCGAAAAGTCAAGCAAAAAATATCCCATTCTCAAGTAGTAGAACTTGCCCTTGGCCTTTCCTTTCATATTTTTTCTCATCTAATGCAACTCGGTTTGGTTGGTGACACTTATATTCACTTACACAGGACAAAGCAATTAAAGAACCAAGTAAATGGAGTCCTAGCTTTTGTTTTTGCGCGGGGAACTCTTCAAGTATTCACAGAGGAAACGAAAGAGCAGAGCATCAGACGAAAAATGTACGTTCTTGGTTCATGTAGAACGATTTTCCTTACTCCTAGTCTAGACAGTACACAGATCTATTAGGAGATTTTTTTTTTTCTACCTTTTCCTTTTCATATCTAATTTTGCAGGTCCAACACTACTTCCCAATTCACCAGGAGAGGAAGAAAGCTGACGACAGCAACAATGAAGCAAAGCACGATCCCTCCATCTCCTTGAAGATCTTTGATGAATGATGATCGCCCAAAACATGTTAAGGGAAGGAAGGGTCAAGTGCCAACCAAGTCTAATGCTTTGGAGGCTTGTTAATATACTATCTCCTAAAAAATATTCAAAGTGTAAAGATGTGTAGCTACAACTACTACTACAGGAATTGCACCAAACGTTGTTCAGGAGGCTAAATTCCTGTCGAACGGATAGAAGAACAATCTCTTATTGTCGCGAAACAATTATCAACCTGAGGAAAATGCATGGGCATGGACTGGATTGATTTGAAGAGCTCAGACTGTTTGCATAGATTCGTCTTGTTAGTAGTCAGTAAGCTGTAAAAATTTGGATTTTTCTGTTCCCTGAAACTTTGTGATTCGTTTGAGAACTGTTGTCCCTAGTGATTCAATCGGAAATAAAGAGAGAATGTAAGAGTATAAAGCAAGAATGCACACTTACTCTTTGCCATGTTTGAATCGGTCGAGCGAGGGAAGTTGACAGAAGCAATTACTAAGATTCAGTACCTTGGAGGAGCAAAACAGACGAATGCAGAATGTAAAATATACATCTCAAGACTAAATCGAAGTGAACTGGTCGATATTATCATGGGCACCGGGCACTAACTTATATATTCACTTATTGTCTGCCACATCTTTTTGTGAATTAATTCCCGTGCTCAAAGAGCTGACTCAGTAGATTAGGAAAGACTTGTGCAGAAATCAAGGAGAGATGATCATGTGTGCTGAGATGGCAACGGACGGACACAATTCTTATCGGCAAGGCTGTTTGTTTCTTCTCTTTCCCATGGCCAATGGGCTTCAGCCAAACCAAACTAGAAAGGTTCTTGCAGATCCAGGCCCAAGCTCACGCCTTCCTGGTCCTCCTCTCCTGTCATCTTGCTCTCTGTCCCTGCTCAGCGCTGGATGTGTGCGACTGTTGAAGGTCGAAAACCCCCCACTAAAACCTTTCACCGCTTCACATAGCAATCTTGCGGTTGTTCTTGGTGCGTTCCAGTAATCCACCCATGGCTAATCCGTCGCTGCTGATGCGCAAGACCCTGAAATCGTTTCGAAATCCCGCCATCTTGTCATCTCTGACCTCCCATTCCCGGCGGCTCAGCTCCGCCGTCACCGCCCCCGCCCCCGCCCCCGCCCCCGCCCAGACCCAATCCGACGGCCCATCTTCCTCCTTCGTGTTCTCCGCCGGCGGCGACAAGGCCGACGATGCGATATACATCAAGGGTCCGAGCCAGAAGCCGGCGTCCGCCTCCGATCCTTCTTCGGTGACAATGCCGATGGCTTTCATGACGGGGTCCATCGTGGGGAAGCGGTTCTACAAGCAGGTGACGACGAGGGAGGCCGACGACGGGAACGGCTGGACCGTGATGCTCGATTACCGGACCCTGAAGACGCCTTCCAAGAGGCCTCTCAAGCTCCCGACCCTCGCTCTCGCTAAGGCCATTGCTGCTGAGTGGGAGTATCAGGTGCTTAAAAACCATCATTTGTCTCGGCTCAATTTCATTCCTTTCCTTGGCCTTCCTTGAATTTGAAATGGTTAGAGGATGTTTAGCTGGGTAAGTTTGTGCAAAGTTGATCTGGTGTTGAAACATTGTATTGAAGTTCTAGTTCTGAGAGTATGCTCATATGGTTGGAGCTGTGATACGAAATGTTAATCATTGTAGCAAACAGATGGAATAAGGCCTTTCACGATGCCTCTGATGAAACTCGCTTGTACGGCACTGGAGAGAGTTCCGCTCACTCGGCCGAAGATCATTGCACACCTGATGAAGAAATTCAATCAAGACCTAGTCTTCTGCCGCGCGCCAGAGGACAATGTCTTGACGAGCGATGTTCACGGTATGTTATTAGGGAATGTGGCCTGTGATTTCCGATTACCTCGAGTAAGTTTTTCGGATCTTTGATTTTGAGTTTAACAATTACATATGGAACTTCATGAGTTAATGTTCCCTTTTAACCAAAACTAATATCCAGTTGGATGAAATCTCTGCTGATGCATTTCAACCAAAATGAATCTATAGGCCTGGACCAATGTTTCAGGGATAATATGCAGAATGAATCTCTCTGAACTCTTGAGTGACAATGTTCTGCACTGTTTGTTTACTTAATGTATCTATCATGTTGACTTAGCACCACCCGTTTAGCTTTGGCCTTCCATAGCTATGATAACCAACTAATCCGTTGCATAAATTTCGTAGATAGGCAGGTGGAGAAAATTGATCCTTTGCTCGATTGGTTGAAGTCAGAATTTGGATTTAAGCCTGTTCTGTACTCGAGCTTTTTCGGCGGCAAACAGGATGAGGGATTGATAAAGGCCATAGAGAACCTTTTGAAGAACACTGATGACTGTGAACTGGCAGCGATTGATGCGATGGCTGCAGCAGCGCACTCTTTGGTTGTTGCTCTTGGAATTTTTCGTGGAAGGTTGCAAATAGAGGGAGCTATTGAGTTAATCAGACTTGAAGAAGATTTCCAGGTACTTCTATTTAAATTTTTTCTTTGTCATTGCCCTGTAACTCTCTCTCTCTCTCTCTCTCTCTCTCTCTCTACCCATATACCAATTTTCCTCACCCATATTCATATACTACTCACACGGAGGCATCACATATGATGACTGACATTTGCCTCAGATTGAAGCCTGTGCGGCGAGCCAGAGTCTAACAGTGGCACTTCAGTTCATGGTGATATATAGTTTTGGAGAGCTAAGTCATCTTATATGTCCTTGCAGGTGGACAGGTGGGGTCTAGTGGAAGGTGGTCATGATGTCGATATTGCGGATCTCAAGGTGCAGATATCATCTGCAGCTGTTTTTCTTGCACTCTCAAGGAGGATTTAATTCTCATGCTCCTGATCCTTCCCCTCTCGGATTTTGTTAAACTTTGTAGTGTGAGGGCAGCAGTTGTTGCTTTAGTCTTTTATACTTGTTCTGTTTATACGTCTATGGGCAGCCAAACGATTCATAACAATAATTTTTTTGCCTGGTTTGCGAAATGAGATATCGCACTTAAATGATTAGATCTCCCTGATCACATCTGCGCATGCTTAGACTCCTATCGGTGTAAAGCACTTGTGCATGAGACTTCTTTTTGTATCTAACGATTGTTCTCTCTGCTGATGGAATTTAATCCTGAAAATCCAAAATGAGGAAGAATTTGAAGGAAAAGAAACGGCATTCCCCCGGTATACAATTGATTTAACTTTACTCGCCTGCTTGTTCTGAGATATCCATTAGAATCGTGCAACCTTATTTCTTGAATGAATCTCCCATTCCGTGTTTGGTGAGTCTATAAGCTAGGAATCCTGTATCCATATCGAGGATTCCCTGCCTTTGGCGTGGGAAGATGAGCTCTTGATTTACTTCTTAACTTTTATGGTGTAAGGACCTTCCGCCACATGACTCGGCTGATCAGAAGTGTCGACTGTCTTGAGTTGAGGCTCAAAATAGAATCGTCCAAAAGAAAATTTAAGGGAGGAGAGAGTCACAATTCAAGGCCTCTCTTTACAGCACTTGACGCATACGGGTGGCTGCTTAGCAATGTCACAGTCACAGCATGCTGTATCACAGTTATTGTTGCATCCTGTTAAAAAAGCAGAAATTGAGGATCTGAGATTGCAGTCAACCAATTAAAGCGGAAGCACACAATTGCCTGTGCTTGTACACAAGAACAGATTGCATGTGTTGATTTTTCATCTGCCTACAAGTTCTATCGAGTTGGTTCAGTCCACAGGAACTCCCCATAGAAGCGAAAGAAAGCACAGATGTCATGGACATGAACTGGTGCATTACCTGTTACAGTGACATATCGAGTTGTCTCATAGTCTTGGTAATTCGCAAAAAATTGGAGCCTAGGACTCGACTGGACAAGGTTCGTGCTGAAATAGACACAGATCAAGAGAACCACAAAACATGATCTTGCGATATTCATGATTTTGAAGATTGTAATCTATTGCCTGATGCAAGTTAGCATTTTAATGGGTGAAGTTGCCATCATTCACAGAGTTTATATAGCACAAAGGAGGTGTAGGCATATTATATTCAAATGTTGTATCTTTTATATCCATCTGCAGTATCATCCTAAATCCGTGACCAGAAATAATTCGAAGATGCCTTTTCATATTATTTTAACCCTGCCTGCATCATTACAAGGATGTGAACAGTCTTGCTTAATAAGTTTTGGATAGACAATGCCCCTTTCATGTGCTTCATATGAGAATCTGCTTAATAAAATGTATGTGCTTTTGATTGCATTCCTCCATTTCATCATATACTAGAGATGGTTCAACAACTTCTCTTCTAACCAAGTCTTCCAGAATGATCCCAACAACTTTCTTGAAAAGGTTTACATTCCATAATGCAGAAGAAATAAGATATTAAATTGATACTTAAAACTTCCATGAAAAGGTAACGAGGAGATAAAAGTAACCAAGAAAACAGTCTCATTCTTCACATCATATTTTGTGGCTCAATGATTGTCATCCATTACCAAGATCTGAAATTCAAGAAGTCATGACCTATCTTCCTATCAGGTAAAAACAAGAATTATGATGGGGCCATTCATATGCCCATACAATACCAAAACTGCTTTAGTTTTTATAGAGAACATTGGAATCTAAAGAATGATCTGTCCAACTGCTTCCACTTCTGAATCACCAGAGAAAAGCCGATTACCATGTAAGTACTGCTCCCCAGAACTTGGTGAAAATAATCCCAAACAAAGTCTATAACAAGTACATGAAGGAAAAGCGCAAGGGACTGGAGTAGGTTGCAGGGTCCCAGGAAAATGCAAAGATAAAGCACCAATATCACTGCCATATCCAGGCCAGTTAGAACCATGCAGGTGGATCTCCAAGAGAAGCTATTCTAAAAGAAGAGGAGCCAGAATCTTCTGGAACTGGATGATCAAACGAGCACGCACTTCCATATTTACAAAGCCCAAACTGTGCATAATTCCTGCAAGTTCTCCTATCCTGCAAAAATAATCGCATAGTCCTAGGCAATCAATTTTTTAGAGTGTTACACAAGAATGATACTTAAGTTTAATGGCAATAATTAGATCAGAATAAAAATAAAAATGTCAATGTTCTGGTAAAGTCATTTGATCATGGTCCATTGGAGATGAAGAACCATCAAACATTTTACCCAAAATAAATAAAATCAATGCATGGAAACTGAAAACCTTTTAACTTTAAATAACAAGTCACACGGATCTTATGGGCAATGTAGTGACTTACAGATCTCGAAGGGAGCGCCTTAACAGTTTGAAAATTGGAGGTTACTGTCGAAACTTGATGCTTTGGATGGTGAAATTTACAAGTATGTCTGTATTTGCAATAACCTGTCTTCATGAAATAAGCACACTCAGGTTGACCAGGTCGTTGAGGGTATTCTTCAGATGGTTGCAGCCCTTTACTGTGCCCTGCCCTTTCTTGAGGATAAGCCAAAGCCTATAAAACAACAATTGGCACAAAATTACGCATTTTGAAGATAATTCAAACCTGCTTTCTCGAGCAATAGCACTTCAAAACGTTCTTAAGGTAGTAATAGCAAATATCATATACTCAGAAAAATGGAGAGCAGGAATATACACAATGCAGCAATTACAGGACTGACAAGAAAGAAGATGCAGAAATGAAAAAATGAAGGAAAAAGATAAACACTTAATAAAAAAAAATACAAAAAACGAAAAGCATAAACTAATCACATAGATTTGTGAACACTTCCACGTGTAGAAAAATGCACCTTTTGAGAACTTTGAGAAATCCCAGGGACATGGGACAGTCCATTCTCCCAGTAAGGCTGGGTCCCAAAAGTAGCATTCAAAGACCGGGATGCTAAATATTCCTGTAAAATTCCATTATATCTCAGATTATCAGAGTCTCCCATAGTCTTCGGTTCCCTTGCAACTGGTGCAAGATTGGCTGAGGTCTTATCAGGACTGAAGTCCCCATCCATTGTAGGATCAGGATGGTGAAACCTGCAATCAGGCCCATATCGACATGTGCCATGCTGCATGTAGAAGAGGCACTCTGCTCTTCCCTGAAGTGAGCAATGAAAATCATGTAAGTTGCACAAATTGCTTTTTATGTGTGCTAAAAATGGAGCTTATGGATCAATTGATCAATGGAGGGAGAAAAAGGCCTAACAAATTAACTATAATTGAACTTGCGAATTTGTAGCATGAAAGAGTGTACTCTTTACCAATCTTATTGGCAGGCCAACGAAATTAAGTTGTGGTTGGTCTGTGAAATCATTTCTTTCTTTGGAATGACTATATCTGCAAGCTTCTCCATACTTGCACCCTCCAGCAGTCAAGTAATACTACAAAATTAAGCACATAACCCAATTTTCAGGACAACACGCATGCGTACACATGTGTGTGCACAAAAGAAAGAAAGAAAAAGGCAATCAGATGTCATTTTGAGATAAATGTAGGAGGCTGCTAAATTGCACAAAGTCAAAAAGCAAGCTATTGCTGTCACTATCAGATACATGAAGCACATTTCTAATCTAGCTCTCATATGCCTAGACATATAAACTGAAAAGGATCTTATATTAAAGCTATTTGTACGACAAGTACATCTCCAGTCGTGGGTGAATGTCACAACATAATTAGGACATAAACCGCACGACTACATATCTAGGGAACATGCAAACGTTGACTAGTGAAAATCAAGAAAGTCCAGCCCAAAAAGGAGTACTCATTAAGCGGTCATTCAGATGTTGCTAACGCCTGCACAATGCTGTGAGTTTTGCAAGTAAAACCGGTACATTCCTATTTAAATTTCCTTTAACTCCTTAACCTACCATATCTTCAATTTATCATACCTCCGTTTGACTGAACTAAAGACAGAGCAACAAAGAACCGTTAAAAGAGTGGCGCAAATCCTAACCTTGCATTCAATCTGCTTAGTAGACTCCAAGTACTCCCCTTTTTCCTGCTTCTCCTCGAAGCCCTTCAAGAATCACGCCCGCAAGTCAACCGGTTCATTCATCAACCCACCATAAAGCCCCAAGAAAGCAAAACACACACGCACACTAACGAAACTAATGAAAAGCCTAAGAACGCATACCGAACGCTGAAAGACCTGAGACTCGCCCATGCCCGTCCTCTTCAAAGGGTGACTGAACTTGCAATTCCCGCCGAACTTGCACCAACCATTCCGGACATAAAAATGGCAATCCCGCGCGTAAATCCCAAAAGGGTAGTGCAATTTCTGTCCCCAATCGTCAAAATTCCCATCTTTCTCTTCGCCCGCCCCATCTCCCGCCTCCTCCAAGGCCACATTCCGGATCCCCTCCACGAGCGCACGTTCCGCGACCGGGCCGACGGCGGGCGGAGGAGATGAAGAGAAGGGCGGCGGCTCATCTGGGTCGGGCTGCGGCGGCTGGTGCCGGGGGAGGAGCTCGAGGGAGGAGGGAAAGATTTCGGTTTCGCCCTCGAAACTTGCCATTTTTCGTCCTCTGTTACAGAAGAATGCAAAGCAGAGTGAGCGAGCGAATGTGCTTCTTCCACTTTCGCTCGTGCTTGATAATACGGTCTCGTCTCGTCAAACAATCTTTCGTATACAATTCGCTCATCGATGCGAATGCGGAAAGTAATCCTCTTTTTCTTTTTCTAATATTACTCGATTCCTACTTTAACTTTAACTTTTAAGACTTATATTACATCTTTTATAGAACTTGAGACTTGAAACTTACATTACAACTAAATCATCTTATCTCCGATAATATGAGGATTCAAACTTTCAATTTTCACCTTTTTATATAATCACTAAGGCATATACAAAATAATTGTGAAGAATCAACGTGCTAAATTTCAAGCTGCAAATGCGCACAGCAAGAGCACCTTACAATAAAATCACTAGAGTCCACCCTTTTTACATGGGAATAGGAAATAAAAGTTCTCAATTCCCACATTCTCAAGGTATTGGAGTGAGAATAATGTAATTTCAAATATGGATTTCAACTTTCATACCCTATAGAATAAAAGTTTAAGAGTGAAAATTTAACACAGGAGTAAAGTAAGATTAATAAAAAAAGAAAAAAAAAAAGAAGCACTTGATGTAAAAAAAAATGACTATAACTTTTGTGACCATTAAATTCAAAGAGACATGGTTTGAAATTTTACGTGACTTGATACGTTTCCATACAAAACATATGATATGACATAAAACAATTTGTTAGCTTTACCTCAATTTCACGAATTTTCGACGAGCCTTGAAATACATGAGTTGATGTTTTCAAGATAGCTCCAAAATAACATATGAGAATGGCGATTTGAATATGAGCTTCAGATAGAGAAGTATCGCAGAGGGCACATTTGCGATTTGATTAGTATAAATATTAGTCTTTTGCGTCTCGAGAAAGGAAAGATATCATTATCAAATCTCTTATCTTGACAACTTGAATGACTTCCTTCAAATTCTATATCGAGGTTTAGATTTTTTTCGATATTTAGAATCGACTTTTTGTCGCATGGTACTAAAAATGAAATGGCAAAACTTTTAATACAGTGATGGGGTGGCATTTGTGAATGAAAATTACTAATTTACATTGGCTATGTTTAAATTCTATATTGCGATTTAGATTTTTTTCGATATTTAGAATCGACCCTTTTATCGCATTGTACTAAAAACGGAAATGGAAAAACTCTTAATATGGTGATGGGGTGGCATTCATGTTGAAATCACTGATTTATAATGACCGTGTTTAAACTAAACTGAAGGTAATTCAATTTAGTTCAATTGATGTTCAGCCATACGTTTTAAATTGTAATAGAGGTCAATCTAGTGGGATCATTGACCAAGTTGATATTGCATAAGCTACCGACCGCAAGAACAGACCAGAAATAAGCACAATAGACACATAACCCTCTCAGCTAAGCCACAGGTGAGAGCTTGAAAAGCGAGGTCGTGTCTTATGACAATGAATGGAGTGTGGAGTTTTAAATGCCTTCTCATAAGTGCAAACGATTGAAGAAATTGTTATATCTTCATAAAGATAAGTTGGGCGCAATGGGGAAACTGATACTTCGGGCTTAATAGGACTCGATTGGCAGCTTGGCAGGTCGATTGGGCGATCGGAACCCTTATCAGCTCTGCAGATAACAAAGTCGATGTTGGCTTGGTTCAATCGTTTAATGCAGTCACAGCTCTAGGCACAATTACAAGTTACAAATATGTATCGCTTTCATGTTACCTCTTCATTGGCATCTTGCTGCATAATTATTCATAAGGTTACAAAAACTAGCTCCTATCTGTCATCAGAATTCGTCTATTCCTGATCTCTTTGTGAAACAAATAATAAACTCACTCTACGGAAAACTAGATTATTACACTTGATCCTAATTGAAATGGGCCGGGGAAGGTAGGAAAATATTACACTCATGAAGGATAAACAACGGCCGGTCGCATGCTCATCATACAATATCAATGTCTATGGAAGCCTGTTGCGACTCTTAAACAGATCCATCGTTGAAAGATTTTTCGACCTTGAAAGATTTTTGGCTGAATATTCGTGCAATGGCGCTCTTTGATCTTGAAATGCTTCGACTCCCGTAGTTGGATATGCTTCCGATATTCTTCTTGGCAAGATCCTCTGACAATATCTTTACAAGAGCATCAAATCGACGCCTGAATGTTGGATACCTCGATATGGACTTGGTGATCCCCCGAAGCCTTTGTTATAACATTGAATTTATGGAACATGCAAACAGACTTAAGTGGCAGAGTATTGAAATCCAAATTTAAAAATTGCAGAAAAGTGTTCTTATTCTGCTTACCTTCGAGCTAGAGCTTCGAGCTCAGCTCTTTTACGCTCAGGTTCAGGAGGTGGGCCTAGATATGAATTCTTGAACCTTTCAGGGTAAGCACTCAGCAAAACAAGTTTACATAGATAGTCCTCCTCAGCCACATTAAGGTTCTCTGCTTTAATCTGCTCCTTGATAATTAAAAGGGGATTAACGAACCAATCAAAGATTGCATCTTTAGGTTTATTGGTGCTTGTTACTTCCGTATTATCACCTGCATTTTCAAAACATTATTCCAGCAAATGTTCAAATACCTCAGACTATAGCATGCAAAGGAAAAAACTTTACAAAGAAAATTGGTAAAAATCATAAAAAATCTTTGCTTTTAGGAAAGAAAGTCACTTACGCAATAAGATACCCATAGAATTGGCTTTTACTGAACGCAAGAGCACTTGTAGCAGGCAATAAGTCGGCAAGCCTATGCTTATAACTCCACTGACTCTGCTCGCTTTGGTGTCTTCAATGTCTTGAGGAGTTATCAATCCCTCAGATACCATGCTTTCTCCATAGCGTTGACACTCGTCAAACAAGCCACCAAGTAACTACATGAGCACAATTTTCTATTTGCTTAGTGAAAAAAATTAAAAGAAAGTGAGAGAAAACAGAGTAGAGAGTTTATTCAACATGGAGTTAGGGAGGGGGCAAATGTAGATGCCCAACTCTTGATTCACACATGAAAGTTGCAGACATTCATTCCCTAAAGATGAGGTTCTTGAAGCAAAGAGGGATATGACAAGATACCTCAAGTGGTTTCAACTCGATAATGCTGTCTTTTAGTGAATGTGCACGAGCTGGAGGACCTTTAAAAGAAGCAGGCTCGGAAACAGAAGTGGCAAGAGAAGAAGTCTTTGACGGCCCTGCCTTTCTTCTCCTGTAGTTTGGTCTGATGGATGGAGAATTCTGTGAGCCGTCAGAATCCACATTTCCATCAAATTGGATCTCAAAAAAAAAAAAAAAACAATAGTAAGTACCTAGGAAAGCAGGACCCTTCTCGCATGTCAAGAATGTCGTTACTGTATTCGTCATAGATCGCCAAGGATGCCACAACATAACAAAGCCCCAACCAATAGGAGGACTCCTGTAATTCAATCACCAGATTACTTTAAACACACGGTCTGCACAAAATAGTTGTTACCGATCTCCAGATTTGCTGTTCTTAAGGTGTTCCTTGAGAACCTCCAAATGACTCTTTATTCTAGTGAGGATGTCCTAATGACTGGCACACTATGAAGAATTTAGGGAAAGACATGCTACATCTAAGTTGAACCACTGAGCTGCAATATCAATACCACGACATATCCACTTTCCTCATGTTATTAGTTTCACTATCAACTGCACAGAACAACCTTGTAATCAAGGTTCTGCCAACTGATGAGGCACATAAACAGGACATACTCCATATTTATAGGCAAAACAATAAGGTAATACTTGAAATGAGAAAGGATAGGATTTTCTTAGTAGTAGAAAGATGCATTTAACCTGATAAACAACAACTCCTGCAAAGGCACCAAGGAAGATGCTGGATAACATGGAGGCCAAGACGGCTCCAACCACTGCCAAAGGCCAGAGTACAATGGCAAGACCAGCGAATGGAACACAAATCGTCTCCAGGAATGGGCCTTCACGACCAATGAGATCGTGAAACAAACGGTGCCATCCCTTGAAGAGCATGTAAGGGCTTTTGTATAGGGCAATGAGTGAGATCATAAGCATGTCAACCATAAATCCAAGCACTCCAACTATAACAGTACCTGGAAGGTATAGCAACCTGCAAAGAAATTTCACATTAATAAATAAAAAGAAGTAGAAATAGTTTTAGGAAAAAACTGTCTAATTATGTAAACTGGAAAACTCCAACTTCACAAGTTGCGTCCCTTCTATTTAGGTGGATGGGTGACCACATGCTTTTTTCAGCTGCCCTGGGCTTATATCAAAGGGACTCGTTCTAGGCAATAATCTCTCAATAGTGGGTTCATAGTTCAACAGGATTCACACAAGCACAAAACTGCTGAAAAACACTATGTATCTTCATCCTAGGAGATATTTGTACTTCAGAGAACTTATGGCTTTGCATTCTGGTCTTTGATCTGCACAGTGTTTGTTTACACTCTTAAAGCTTGGAATACCCAAGTGTAACTGCTGAATACATTGGTTGATGTCTTACTTAATAAAGCTAAATATTCAGTGCAAACAAGCTCAATGTGTCTACCTGCAAGAGTTGTAACAGAGACTGAGACATTGGCTCTAGGCAAGCACAATTAACGTGCACTCAGGATATTTTTTGCTTTTTTGGCCTTCATTGCTCAAGAAATTTGACTCAGGTCGAAATTGAAATACAGGAGCAGGCACAAAGATCAGACCTAATCTCATGATATTTCCCTTCCGCAGGCCCTTGATGCCGCAGGTCATACATATAAGATAGGTAAGAGTGGAAGCAAAAATCCTCAAAATCCCGAACAATAGTGAAGCTCCCTTTGATTGTGCTCCAAGTTCCATCCTGGGGAACATTGGAAAATTGTCAATATTCTTGATCCAGGCACGGGAACAACAAAACAAAGACTTCATACATAGAAACAGTGGGAAAACTTGTTGGTCTTCCCCTCTCCAACAGCATCAAAAGTGGCAAATATTGGTGAAAGAAACCCATATGCTATCCCACCGACAACACTGCCAGCAATGCCAACCACTGGCCACAACACCAAGGGAATAGGCATGCACAGTACAAGGACAAGCTTCAATCCAGGCCCTAATTGCTTTGATCTGCCAAACAGACAACAGTTAAAATAAAGGACCTCCAATTATGAATGAGGCAACTTTCAGTGAGAGGTTCAAGGAATCACCTCAGGATACAATAACAGGTCCAGAAACAGTGAAAGGGCCAAAGGCCCAATATAATAGCAGAGTTGCCAATTGTTATAATAAGGCACACCAAGGGACAAAATATGACACCTGAAATACAAGATGCATACATTAAACTTCAGCATTAAATACCACATTTTTATGCATTGACAATAGAACTTAGAAACCCAGATTGGGGTTCAAAATGGTCATAACGTAGATACTACGGTAGCTAAGATCTTAATAATAGTCTTCTCCACAATTTAATCAGCTCAGGGAAACCAGGAAAAACAAAATAATGAGTTGATGCAGGATGAATATTCAAGTGGTCTAGTCAGGGAAACACATTGCAAGGGGCTCCTGCCTCCCATCTTGTATTCGGCAAGTGATGGAGATGTCCTGTCGATTCACAAGAAAATGCCACTCAACGTCCAGCCAAAGAAGAGTCACGTACTTGCCAATTTAGCATGTGGAACTAAATCGAGACAAAATTATTGCCAACATTCTATGATAATCAGAGTTGAGGCGAAACATCAGCGAATTAATTGTTCTTTCCCCGAACTAGTGTTTCTGACATACGGATCAGAAACAAACCCAGTACTCACATTCTTCAATAGCACAGGAGAAAAATGGAAGCAAACAACATGCAAAGGAGGCATGGATTTCTGACCTTTGGTGTTGCCCAAGAGCAGCAGCCCAATGAAGTAAGGCAAGAAGCGAATGAAGTTCCATATCTTAGCCAGAGCCCCTCTCGGAGGCTCCATGATCTCTCCTCAATCCCCCAAGATCTCCCTCAATCACTGCACACCCACTTCCTTGTTCAGACCCAAAAAGACAACAAATTTCCAGCCGTGTAAAGCAACCAATTCCCGTCGCAGAGGAGACGGAAGGAAAACAGCAAACGAGACCCACAAAAGAAAGATGAGCGAAACTCACGCTATTTTCTTCGATCCAGTCATCCTCTGACTTCTGGCGTTAGAATAAAGCAAAGGATCGAGTAACGCCCGATCCTTTGTAGCTTTTGGGACTGGGAAATCGAAGCTCCGGATGAACAGAGAATGCGCAAACTTGTAGTTGCAGTCCGGGGGATAGAACAGATGAAAGAGAACAAGGCACGTTAGTAAGACTTCAAACCTGGAACGATGAATTGCGGATAGAGCAGTTACTGTCGGATTTGCGCAAAGAAAACAAATCTACCCCACCCTTCTCAAGCTACTCTCTCCCTCCCTCTCTTCCCTCCCTCTCTCTATCTCTTCTTTTGGCCGGACTCCGCGAATTCTTTATCTTCAAAAATCGCATCTTTATCTGTGGAACCATTTCAGCTTACGTAAATTAAACGCTTACCTCGAAGCGAAGCGACGCGCCGCGTTCAACCCTCCCATTTCACCGTCGCGTTGAACATTGCGTAGGAATGAGGGGTAAAAAAGAAAAACCCACTTTGAGGACTCATCAACCGATGTCGACATCTTTAATTACTCTCGCGTGGTGTTTTTCTTTTTTGGGTTTCTTGAGAAGATTTAAGGTGAATACATTAGTTTAATGAATTACGAATGTAACGAGCGAAACATATTCAAATAATAAGCACTCTGCAGTAGCGCAATTTAAACCAATTCCAAGTTTCTCTTTTTATGTTTTGGAAATGATGTCAGAGTTTTGTTTGGTAACATTCAGTGTGCGAATGTTTGAGTTTTGTCGCCATCGACGACGATGAATGGTGGTTGGCGTCGGCCCGCCCGGAAATGGGAATAGCAACAAAGTCCATTCACGTCATGCTTTAGTTTGGATTGCCCACTATGGTCATTAATTGTCTGTAGGGTCGGATCGGTGAGTCCTTTGTCTTGTTTGGGGATAGGAGGCGATGAAAATTAGGGTAGACAGCAAATACCTTGCCAAACCATAGCATAGACTAAAACGGTTTCGCCAAATGCGACATTCCACCACATCAATATGAAAGGAAAGACCTAATCCATTAACAGAAGTGAAGCGTTCGATCCGACGTATTCAATTGTAAGCTCGGAACATTTGACCATACTGAATTTTGAAGTTGGTCTTTCCAATCAAGATGAAAAGACAAAAGTTAGTAGATCAAATAGATCCTACATATGGTGATAGATAAATCAACACTAACTAACATGAACTATTATATGTATTTTATTGAATGAGTCATCAAATGAATGAAAAAAGACTATTCAAGACACATGATCACGTCATCGTCATATTGTTGACTAAGATTTTTAGCACTGTTCAACTCTGGGCAATGAATAAGGTGGGCAAAATGTTACGCGGTAGCAGCCTGTCAAGTAATATTCTAGTAATCAAATTTGCTTTGTGAAGAGGTCTCAATCTAAGACATGGGTTGTGGGGAGGGCGGATAACTAGCAAGTGGATCGAGATGCGAGAACATTGAAAAAATCTTGCTCGAAAGAATCAACGATATAAGTGATCATTTTTAGGAAAAATACTTTTTAAATCATTTACACTTTGCAAAATAAATAGAGCCTAAATTTCAATTTTCCTTCTCTTCCTTTCTTTAGAAAATTTAAAGATTTGCCTATTATTACTACAAAATTTAAACTAACACATCTATGATAAATTTAACTCAAAATAATTTTTTAATCACATAAAACTCTAAATTAATACACTTGTGACAATTTTATCTTCCGTTAGTTTTCATTAAATTTTGCAGTCAAATTCCTAAATCAAATGACATGTGACAGTTAATAGTATATATTAATTTGGAGTTTTGACCTCTATTTTTCACAAATATACCAATTTATAATTTTCCGTAGTATTAATATAATTTAACGAAAACTAAGGAAGAGGAAAATTGTCATAAATATATGAATTTGAGGTTTTTGGTTTTCGGTGGTCAACAATTAGTTTGGGATAAGTTTGTCATAAATGCACTAGTGTATGATTTTTAATAGTTAAAAAATTAATTTGGGATAAATTTAAGATTTTTTGTCACATTTACCCTTTCCCTTGTTTTTCACATGTAGTCCAAGACAAGTGTAGATGGCTCATAAAAGACAATTAGTTTGGGATAAGTTTGTCATAAATGCACTAGTGTATGATTTTTAATAGTTAAAAAATTAATTTGGGATTGAATTTTGTACTCTAACCTGGAATTCAAAGTAGTTCATTTATTTTTCTATTCTTTCAAAATGGTTCATCTGCGAGATATTCATAAAAAATTTATAAATCTATTTCACGAAAAATAATTTAATTATTCCAAATTGAATGTTAAATATTTTGATAATTTATCAATTTAATATTAAAATTTTTAATTATGTCAATTTAGTTTTAAATTTTTTTAAAATTTTCAATTTAATATTAAATATTTTAATGATTTGTAAATATAGTGTTTTTTAATAATAAATTTATTACTAAATTAATATAATTCTGAAAAATTTACTATTAAATTGATAAATTAACAAAATATTTATAACTAAATTGACATAATTAAAAAATTAAAATTAAATTAACTTCCGTATAATTAATTTAAAATTTTTTAAATAATTTTCCCTTCATATTCACCATAAAAGAGTGAGACTACGCCACGCTTCGTACAAATGCTAAATCAATTCTTAGTAATTGAGTTCGTAGAATCATTTCTTATAATTCGTAGCTTTTCATGTAAACAAAATTGGGTTCTTTTAGAAGATAAAAAGCCCTTTTTACCGGAGGTGTCACACCACAATTAGTTGTCTTTGGCAACCCAAATCACTAATCCAAATCACTAGAGAAAATTTTCCCCATTGATTTTCCTTCGTGGACTTACGTCCTCCCTATTTAAGTCACTGATTTAGTCAACTTTAAAAAAGATAAATAGAAAATTGATGATCCCTTGATGTATCTAACTAAGATGTGCTTTTATTCGATGGAGAAAGATTAGAGTGCATTCCCCTCGGCTAGTCAAAGACCAATTATACACTTATAAATAGAATCGACGCATACGATGAAAGCATTTTTTACGTAGCATTGGATCTTCTCTATGCTCTCGTGAGTAGATTCATTAGGGCATCCCCAAATAAAGGGCTTATTATTCATGATTGAGATATGTCAAGACAATATTAAATATACCAAACAAATATTCCGATTGAAAATTAGAGAAATTATAAGAAATTTGGATGGTTCAATGACTTCGGAAGCCACTCGCTCATGTCAATGATGTGGCCAACAACGCCCTGTTGAGCCATACATCGTTGAGGAAAAACAAATTTCTTGCGTTTGGATAGTCCGATTTCAACCATGATTCCATGAGATTATCATTTATAAAATATCTCATGTTTTTGCAATTTCTCCATACAATGCGCTATGAATTTAAGTCTTACGAAAAGTAACGAAAGATTCATAAAGCCAAACGACACACCACTTCACAAATTCACGCAGAAAGAAGAGATAAACGAACTTATTGATTGCTTACATGATCAGGTCATGCGAGCAAGACATTACCAAAACACGACAGGAACAGAACACAGATTCAAGAACTATTTCACACGCACAAGGCACGAGAGCAAAATCCAGCCGATCGATCTCTCTCATCAGTGGATCTCAATCCTCTTGACCTCGGGCTTCTTCTCCGCCTTGGGCACGACGACGGTGAGCACCCCGTCCTCCATGGACGCCTTGATCCCCTCCCTCTTGGCGTTCCTCGGCAGCCTGAACCGCCTCGAGAACTTGCCCCGGAAACGCTCCACCCTGTGCCACTTCTCGTCGCCCTCGCCCTTCTTGCCGTCCTCGCCCTTTGCTTCTTTGTCCTCCGGCACCTTCCTCTCTCCGCTGATGATCAGGTACCCCTCGCCGTCCACCTCCACCTTCACCTCCTCCTTCTTCAGCCCCGGGAGGTCGGCGATGAACACGTGGGCCTCCGGGGTCTCCTTCCAGTCGGTCGGCGCGTTGAGCACGGGGCACTTGTTGACCATCGACAGGAAGGGGTCCAGGACCTCGTTCCCCATGAGCTGAGAAATCACAGACATCGTTGGTCGCTGAAACTGGCGATGATTCAGATGATGATGATCGGGCGCTTATGTGTGTGTGCTGGAGTAGTGTGAGCAGGGAGGCTCGAGGGTTTTTAAGGGCGAGTTTGGAGGCGTTCTTGAAGTTTCTTGTCTGTTCAATTTGGTAGAAACTTCTCGTTTGTAGGTGACGTGATTATTGAAAAAGATAAGACCCCATCGAGGGTGGTTCTACGACCTTCCCGCACCCCGTGCTGCTTGAACCTTCTCCTGCTTTCCAAACACTATTTTAGCATAATTTTTTTTTTAATTTAAATTTACGAATTAACCTCTCGCCTGTGTAATGAGCCACCAACCTCATTAGGTGAAATGTGAACGAGCGAAATCCCCTATAGGTGGCTCAAACATCAAGATGCTCGCGCTTGACATATAATGTAAATAACTATGCTCTAAATAAAATCCGTTTCCTAATAAAATCGAAGCTCATCCTTCGATCCGCTATTTATTTCCTCATGGGGAAAATTGAAGCTGTCCAACAGTCTTTAACTCCCCTTTAAACCTCTTCAGGAGCTTTCTCAGGCCTCAACCTTCAGAACTCCCCGAAAAAGCAATATTTTAGCCATTCGAGATATATCTCAGAGCCCTAATTCTTTCTTACTTGCACCAGCAAAAGGAGTCATCCATCGCGAAACGGGGCAACAGCTCTAGGGTTCGGGGTTTATTATGAAACTCTTGTTAAATGAATTAAATACATTTCGCAAATTAGCCACTTCAACGTGAGTCATTGTAAACTTATCCAAATTGAATCATGAAAGTACTTTTAGTAAAGAGCGGCACTATTTTCACCCACAATATGACAAAATCTACTCAATTTCTACCCAAAAGATAAAATTGCGCTCCATCATTTCATTGTGATTTAAAACAGTGGTACCGAATTTATTCACTTTCCTTTTTCTATATAGTTTTTCTATATCTATGTATAATCTACTTTTCATAATTAATAATTTCTTATGTTTAATTTTTATTTATTGCAGATTTTCCATGTATATTGATTGCACTATTTATTATTATTATTATTATTATTAGATGTTACTTCCATAAGAATTTGTTTTTTTTGAAAAGAGAAATTTCCAAAAAAAAGTAGTGTTATTGATTAAATTTATGTATAAATTGTTAAGTAGATGAAATTTAATTAAACCAAAACATTGCATAAACTAAGAGTTTTTTTTAATTTTTATTTTGGATTGACAAAAAATAATATCATCCACCAATTTTTATGAAAAAAAATCAAGATACCTCATTGTGCACAATATTATTAGTGTATTCCTATATATTTCTCTAACGCCTCACATGCTTTATATAAAAGTATCTTGCTAGTTTAATAAATGAAAAAAAGGTGAGTTCTTTGATTTTAATGAAATTAATAAAATGTTCACCAAGAAAGTGAGCTTTTGAGATGAGAGGGACAAAAATTAGATAAGTTGTTATAAGATTAAGAGAAAATGCTACAAAAAATCCCAAACTATCCCACTTAGGACAATTTTATCATGAACTTTTTTTTTTGTGCCATCAAAAACCTCAAACTATACTACTTGGGATAATTTTAGTTTAAACTTTTTTTGTGACACAAAAAATCCCAAATTATACTACTTGGAATAATTTTACCCAAAACGTTTTTTTGTATCATAAAAAACCCTAAACTATATCACTTAGAACACATCTCGCTGCAGATCAGACTGGCTAGGGTTGCAACCCTTGCCCCAAACTAAATGAGGGCCCGCAAGTCAGCCGAGGTCGCTGGCCACTAGCTAGGACGTGGTGACCCCGGCCAACCCTCGCCCCACCATCCCCGACCCTTCCTAGCGATGGTGGGGTGGCAAGGGTGGTGGCGGTGAGGGCTGTGCCCTCCTTTCCTTTTATTTATTTATAATAAAATTGATTTTTTAAATTATTTTTAATGTATGACTTGGACAAATTTTTTTTTTTCAAAATTATCACGTGGATATTTTATTTTGAAAAAAATTATTTTGTCAACAAATAAAATCGCCAAGAAAATGACACGTGGCAATTTGATTAGATTTTTCATCGTTAGCACTTAGCTAATCATTTTCCCTTCGATTTTGATACTTAAGTGGACATTTCCGACACTTAAATGTCCTCCGTATCAAGTTTTAGTACTTCAGAGATCCGCACGTCCGGAGAAAACCGTACCTTTAGAATCAATATGCGACAAAACTGTCGATAATCTTTCGCTGCGTATCCATGTAAAAGAGTAGAACTCATTGTTAAATAGATTGATTACTCTAGACATGTTAATAATAGTATCTACATCTATTGAGGAGAGGATCCGGCCCTGCACAATGACGCTGACACCTGCTGTCCTCAGAATCACAAAAAGGATAAGGGGGTTCTGATGCTGGGCCCCATCACCATTCTCAATACTTTTCTTTTCCTAATTTTGTGCTTCCATGGAGGAACTCAGGGAATGGAACTGGGGGAGCTGGCCACGAAAGATTTGCACAAACGCTTTGAGGACCAACTTAGAAAGACTTTTGGACTATATTCAAAGTAAAAAATATTGGATGATGATTATTGATCTTTTGTTATTTCAATTTGAAGAGTTTTATATACTTTAAAATCTCATTTATCTTAAATTCATTTTCTTTACAATCAAGATTATTCACAAAGGATAATGGTTTCATAAAATTCATTATTGTTCTTCAAATGTGGGTTAATATGTTTCCTCCACGCAAGGTAATTTGTGTCCTCAAATCCAGGGATATTTTCTTTTTGTTTATCATCTCCGAAAGAAAGGTCCAATGAGACTTTGTAATTCATTATCAAGTTACAGAGGAGTTGACTAGACATATGAGTAATGTGGAAGTGTCGGAAGAAAAGCTAGGGTTATGATGAGAGCCATGAAGAAGGAGAGGCAAGGAAGAGAAATTGGACATTTTGAGAGAGAAGAGAGATTCTCTATCTGTAACATGCTCTTCCTAAAAGGATATGGGTGGAGAGATATTTCACTTTCCAACTCCTAATTATGATTCCAAATATATACAGTCAAATGGACAACTCATTGTTTACCAACTTATCCGTATAGTCTCACGCACCTAGGTTGTTTATTCACCAAATTGTCCATCACAAAATATGCATGATTGGGCAAGTTCAGACCGTCTCATGGGAAATCATTTCCTGAGTCTATCCATTTGACCTCGGATCTAGTGATAGAGCTTGGGAGAACAGTGTAAGTATTCGTGCCTATACTCAAATCTAGTGAGCACGAACCCATTGACCTGGTGGGTCTGTCCGATGTTTGTGTAAGTTAAGATACTACACGCATAGGCTCGAGTTATATCTCGGAGAAGTATCCGCATCGTCAACATCGTCAACGTGAAAACTTCGAGACTCATTAGATTATTGTGCCAAGCATCTAAACTCCAGACAATGATAGAGATCTGCTGTAGAACGAAAAACATATTTGCCCTTTTTGTCGGACTTGAGCTCGTTTGATCAAAGGGCCCCGAGGTGGACAAGAATACATCGGGCCTTTTTCCCCGCCCAAGGCCCAAGCCTGAGCACAAGATTGGCCCTTGGGGTCTACTCCTCGGTATTTTGCGATAAATTCGCGGAACTAAGATCAACAAAATTTGCTTTGTTGAAGATATTCTGGCACTAGGACTTTTCTGTAAGCTTGATGACGCTAGCATCGATAAATTTCTAATTGGTGCTAATCAGGAAATGCAAAGGCTGCATGGAGAAGCATTGTTGCAGCAAAAAGTTGGAAGAGGTTCGACTTGCTGTCGAAAGGAAACATACAGAAATGTGGTCAGATGGTAAAACTCTGTTCTGCTCAGTTTATCACAAAAAGTTGGAGCTGATCAAATAATTTCAAGTTCAAATGAATCTTAGATTGAGATGAGAATTTATCATTAACCGGAGATAGAAGGAACTCACTACTTATGTTCCACATTCCATGGTTGCTATTTCCATTTTATGCCATTTGAAAAAGGCTTTTATAAACGACGGTTCAAAAATGTAATCATATTCCTTATGGACATTGTTCACTAGCCTTTGCGTGCATGAACGCGTTGAAGAGCAACTTCTGAGCGACATTTTTTTGGAGTTTGGAATGGACAGCACTGATTTGAATACACTTTTAATTGCTTGTAAATATAGATGAAAGATTCATCAACGTTGTCGACATGAGCAATGATGCCACTTTTTTTTCTTTAAATAATTTGACAAATATAAAGAGTGATGCGTAGATAATCATACAGCATACTTTAGAAAGAGTAGCAATCTCATATATATACACACACACATATAGACATACTTTAAAAGAGTGTTAACGTTATATTGTAATTTTCTAATATGCACTTACTCCTCTCATAAACTAGATATTTATTATGCAAAAAGGTCCTTATTAGCTTAAATACAAAGACAACGTCTCTCATGACTTTAATTAGTCTCAACAAATTTTTTTTCCTAGAAATTAGTCATTGCCTTTTCAAATAGTCAGAATAAATATACAGATTTGGGAGTAATTTGACATTCTAGTCTAGCAATAGTTTTTCTTTCTTCACTTAAAGGGATAAGTATGAAAAGCTTTCTAGTAACAAATTTTGAAATTAGAAAGATAATACTTGAAAAGTCCAACTGATTTTCAATTAATGGTCGATATTAATTAGATATGAAGGTCTATGTTAGCCCAAATCTAATACATCAGTAAATCGAACATTATCAAAAATTGCTATTTAATATATAAATTAATAACACGACTATCTTTCATTTTGGAGCTATTTCAATTTGTATACCATTTTGAAAATTACACTTCAATATTTTTTCTAGTTCAATTCACTAATTATAATGCACTAAGTAATAGTTTGAGATAACATTAGTTTCTTCATTAGGAAAACATTAGTTTGTTCTACATTTGTTTAGGTTAAGTTGAATGTTTTCTTTATTTTTAGTCTATAATTTTATGTTATTCTAAAATTTAAAGTCAATGTAGATAGAAATTGCTTGTGGCGTTAAAAAAACAATATCAAACAATGTCTAATTTATGACATAAATCGAAGTCTCGATATGGTAAATAGGAAAATTTACCAGCTAGATAGTTGAATCAAAAGGTAGGGAATTATTAGTTAATGCTTTTTGCTTATGAAACTCAAAATGAAAAGGAGAAAAAGAGAAAGGTAAAGAGCCCTCACAAAAAAAAAAAAAAATCACAATCAACTATTTGCATTTGGTTATATTTGTAGCTTTATGTAAGGAATGATTCCAGATTTGTAAGTTACTTTTCTTTCTAGTTCTGCCATTTAAACGTATGGAATGATTCGGCATTTTAATACTAAATTGTTGGATCGCTGGTATTAAATCTCAGCCGTTGGTTGTCAACTATTTCAAGAAAAAGTTGCCCATTTCTTTCTTCATCGATTGCTCTTTATAGCTTACTCTCTTCATTCACAAGAAAGGTCTCTCTTGCTAGCCAAATTTTTGTATTCTCACACTTGAGTAGGGCATCTATATCTTTACATGCTATAGACGTTTTGTTGATTAAATTCATGTCATTTTTGAATTTGCTATTTGATCCTGTATAAACATGTTGACTTGTGTTAATTATTTGTCCTAGATAGCTTGGATGTCAACTTTGTTGTGCTTACCATTACTCTTAACACTTGAGGATAACCTATGCCTATAAAAATGTATGGAATTTTCTAAAAATAAAAGGAAAAGATTCGAGGAGCCAATTACACAAATTGCATGAGCTAGGGGAGTTAAAAGTGGACTTGACTCTGGAATCAGATTTCATCTCTACACAACTTCAATCAATATAGAGAGAATTTAGAAAACGTATGAATGATTCAAATATTTGAAAATTCGGAAAGGCCTCCTGCCAAACATGGTACAATATTTTTTATTTTTTTTAAACACGGTACAAAGTTAACAAGAGATAGCATTTCATAAAGGCATGACCTAAGTTAAGGAAATCCACTTACTCTAATATAAAAATAAAACTGATGCTGTGGAGAAACTGGTTTTCATTCACATATTTAGTTTAGAATGTTATGATATGATGAAATTTAAAGTCATTGAAGATAGAAGTTTCCCATTGATTATAGCTTTAGAAAAAGAACATCAAACAATGTCTAATTTATGATATAAATCGAAGTCACAACATGGTCAGTTGGAAAATTTAGCAGCTAAGCGGTCGAATCAAAAGCAACGAAACTCAAAGCCAAAAGGCGAGAAAGAAAAAGGTGAAAAGCTCTCACAAATAAAAGAATACAATCAAAGATTTGGATTTGATAATACTTGTTCCTCAGGTAGGGAATGATTCCAAGTTTCCTAGTTACTTAACTCGTTAGTTTTGCCATACGAGCATTACGTAGGGAATGGTTCCGCATTTTAATACTAAATTATTGGATGGCCGGTACTAAATCTCAGCCATTGGATGCCAACTTGTCCAACAAAAAGTTGATGCGTTTCTTTCTCCATTGATTGCTCTTTACAGCTTGCTCTCTCCATCCGCAAGGAAGGTCTCTCTCGCTAGCCAAAAAGTCTTATTCTCACACTTGAGGAGGGCATCCAATGACATCTTTATTTTAATGGCTTCTGCTTAAAAATAATCTTCAGATACTTGATAAGAGGATTAATTATGTATTGAAACATTTCACTTTATTTATGGCATGCTAAAAAATGTTTCAATCTTCAATATTCTTTAAGGTGCATGGAAAGTTCTTTCTATTTTCACATTGCCAGGAGATACTTATTAACAAAAACCCTTTTGTTACTAGTTAGATTCTTTTCCGTTGCATGAATTTCTTTCTATACATAAGCTACTTATGCTTCAATGAGACCTCGCATGCCCTCGCAAGTGGCGGGGGGCTATGGTCGCCAGTGAAGTAAGTGCAACATTGCTGCTGCTCGACACTATTAGTGGCCATCTCTCTCAAGTTCCATTTTGTTTTTCCTTTTGCTGTTGTTCTTTTTGTTTATGTTTGGATTTGCGCTTTCTCTTTTAAATTTTAGCATATTTGCTGCTGTGAGGTCCACCTGGCGCCACATGTTATTGAATTATTGCATTGGTATTTCCTGTAGACATCATTGACAAAATTACTCGATTCCACTAATTAGATAATTTAATGACTCCATTATAATTTTTGATGGTTTTAGAATTTTATTATTACTTTTACAATAAATTTTAAAATTTTTGGTGTGCTTATGCTCCTATAGAATAGATTGCATCATTTTGAGACAGTTAGACTGCTTGCTAAAAAAAAATGTCAAATCTGAAGAGTTTCTTGGTCTGAAAATTGCCACGATTGATGTGGATTGGCAAGTGATATTTATGTAGTTTGCATACTTCATTACATCCTTGACCGATGGTTATAATTATAATTGATATGTTAATCATAATTATCAAATTTGAGTTATCTTTTGTTCTCTTTTAATTTTAAATGCTGAGGATTGAGTTGTAGATTGTTTTATATTTGTTTTTCAAAGTTGTTGCCTAAACGTTGTTGGATATGATTTTATATTCTTCTTTTGAATTTAAATTGCGGAGAATTGGATTTCAAGCAAAAGTACCTTCATGACCATTGTTAAGACTACCCCAAAATATGTCGTTATTCTAAATTAATGTATTCTATTCATCTTGTTTTTGGCTTTTCTTTTGGTTAATCATTATTTGGTTCGATTGATTGATTTTAATTGATATTATAACGGTGAAAAGGAAATATTACTAAAAATAACACGTCTTTATATTAGAGTGTTTTTACTACATATGAATTATATTACCATATATGAAAATCTTTTTCTCTGTAATAAATACAAGAAATTTTTTTAAATAAGGATCTGAAATAGAGCTCTTTTCTAAAAAAAAATGACCCAAAGTAGATATTGTCTCAAATAAAGACCCAAAGTGGCTTATTTAGTCTCAAATAAGGACCCGATATTTCAGTCATATTCACAGCCACGGGTATTTTTGCCCAGGAACATCTTTTCTTTATATTTTTTTTCTTTCTTAATTGCTCTAAATCACCTTCATCTTCAACGCCATCATTAGCCTCCCTATCTCTCTGCGTCATCTCGTTGTATGACCAAGATTGGCTTTTCTTCAGTGCAAGCCATTACGACAGAGTCTTAACTCATTGAAGATTTTAAATTTTGCCCCTTGAAATGGTTTATAGACAATTCCATGAAGCTGAAACGAGTTTACATAAATAGGTTCTCTTTATTCCAACATTCATCGCAAATTCCGATCTCAAATCCATAACATGAATATGCTTTTGCTGAGACTTAAATTCTTGTCCAACTCTCAAACAAACGTATGTTCTCACCTTGAGAGTGCGTCAACTGCCATTTTTTGGGCTACTTTCAATCCTGCTTGCCAACAACAGAATCAGCAGCATCCAAGCATCAGCAAATAATCTTGTCTGACTAATTTATACCTCTACTCGATTAACTCTTGGTGATCAACAATTTCACACCAAAAAACAATGTCATTACTGCAGGCACTATTTCAACCTCGGCAACAGATTTGCCTCGTCAATTTCAGATTCGGGTTTGCCTCTCTTGCGTGAATTCGATCTTTCGAAGACCCCCCTTCCCATTTGCAATGCCAGTGGGTCCTTTCGATAATCCCAAGTCTAGAGACACCCACTAACACTCTTGTCATTCTCATCGACACGACTCTTCTCCTCAACGATACCCCATCCTTAGATTGATCGTCAATCCATCTCACATCATTAACTGCAGAGACTGCTGTATTCAGTTGCCCCATTTCCGCCACTAACAAGTCCTATTCAAGCTCTCGACCTCATCGACCACCACCCTCAACAGAAATTCCAGCATCTTCCTCGTCAGATGGAGGTTGATTTAAGCCTTAGATTGAGTACGAGCGAGCTGAGATATGATGCATCTTGAGGAACTGAGCATTTTATCATTTGAGAAGGCGGCTAGCGGCCAATAACTCCAATCCGACTGCTTGTCACCTAGACCAACGGAAGCCTACGTGACCACGTGAAGCTCACGAGCTTACTGGTGGGGAGCGTGATGTAGAGCGAAGGAGGAGGCGCGAGGAAGATGAAGAAAGGAAAAAAAAAAAAAGAGAAAAAAGAAAAAATGTTCTTGGACAGAAATATCCCTAGTTGTGAATAAGATTGGAACTTAGGGTCCTTATTTGAGACTAAGTTTAGCCACTTGGGATTCTTATTTGAGACAATGTCCACTTTAGGTCATTTATGAGAAAATGGCTCCACCTTGAGCATTTATTTGAAATTTTCCCCAAATACAATAACTAACAAAGAGGCATTTATTAAGAGCACTATGCAGTCTTATCAATAGGTTGCAAAAATGAACGGTATTAATAGTTTGTAATAGAGACCTAATCTCATGATTAGAAGCCCCTCTTAAAAAATATAAAAAAAAATAACGGTGGAGTTATTTCCACACCTTATATAAGAAATCTATCCAATTTTTACCAAAAAGACAAAATTACCCTCTATCATTTAATTGCAATTTAAACGGGTGGTTCCAAATTTATTTACTTTCCTTTTTTTTTCTAATTTTTTCTATATCTATGTTGGATCTACCTACTATTATAAAAAAATTTCGTATATTTATTTTTTATTGTAGATTTTCCATATAAATTAAAGGGGCTGCTTTTTTATCATTATTGTTACATATGACTTCCATATAAAAATTGTTGAAATTAATGGATAAATTGTTAATTAGATGAAATTTAATTAAATCAAAATATTGCATAGTAAGTAAGAACCGTTTTTTTAAATGCTAGGAAATATCATCATTTTGGATTGACAAACATTGATATCATTGATGAACTATTTACCAAAAAAAATATCAAGATATCTTATTGTGGATAATGTTTTTAGCTTATCCTTAGATATTCCTGTAATGCCATACATGCTCTATATAAAAGTATTTCATCAAGTAAGGGAAAATATAAATTCTTTGATATAGTAAATAAGGAGACGATATATAATGAAATTAAGAAAAATTTAAACAAGAAAGTGAGCTTTTGAGATAAGAGTGAGAAAAAATAAATAAGTTGTTATAAGATCAATGATGAAGAATAAATTTTTAGTTTTATACTATATCAAAAAATGTCTTTTTTCCTTACTATTAGCAACATAATTTCACACGGAGCATATAAAACGTTATAAGAATATCTAGGAATATACTTTTCTATAACATATCAAAAGAAAAAAAAATGTAATGCTTAATTATGGTAATTATCCTAAATAGGCAAAGAAAAAATAGAAAAAAAAAAGAGTGGGGCCATCACTTTAAACAATAATCCAAAGATTGAGGGTAATTTTCTTTTTCAGTGTAAATGGGGGTGGATTTAGTTATTTAGGAGTGGAAATGTCGCCACCCAAAAATAATTGAGAATATACTAACTAATTACAAGAGAATTCCAAATTTGTCCTTATGTAAGATATCCTTACGAGACCCATTAATTAGATTTAAGGGTCTAAGTTTTTTTTTTTGGGGGTCGAGATATAAGGGTCTAAGTTAGCCCAAGTCTAATATGTCAATAAATAGAACATTAGCAGAAATTGCTATTCAATAAAATCACATGGCTATCTTAAAACTATTTCGATCTATATAACAATTCGAAAAGTAAATTCAATTTTTTTCCCATTCAATTAGCTTAATTATAATGCACTGAATCAAGATATATGAATAGAATCTGTTATAGTTTGAGTTAACAATAGTTTCTTCATTAAGAGGATATGTCTTTAGCTTGTTCTACTTTTGTTTAGTTTATACTGTGCATTTTGTTTATTTTTCATTTAGGATTTTCTGTTATTTTGAAATTTAAAGTAACAAAGATAGAAGTTTCTATTTGATCAATGCATCAGGAAAAAAAAAATCAGACAATGTCTAATTTATCATATGACTCGAAATCTCAAAATCATACATAGAAAAACTTAATGGCTAAGCAATTGAATCAAGAGGCAAGAGCTGCAAAAAAGCACACAAGTACATACTAAGATTTGGATTCGATAATACTTGTTCCTTCCGCAGCTCAAAGCATAAAGGAGAATATAAAAAAAAATAAAAATAAAGAGACTTAACAAACAATAAAAGCACAATCAAGAATTTGGATTTGATAATACTTGTTGCTAAGTAGGGAATGATTCCGAGTTTCCTGGTCAACTTTCCTTTCTGCTTTTGTCATCGACCCATTATGTAGTGAACGTTTCGGCATTGAATGGCTATCATCAATTGTTGATTGCTCTTTACATTCGTTCTCTCCATCCACAATAAAGGTATCTTTCTAGCCAAACTGTATTAATACCAGTTTTTTATGCTCTCCTCCCTTCATCCTTTTTAGCACTCAAATCTTTCGCCTTCTTCGCGCCTCATCGTTCTTACTCTGTTTCGCTCTTGGCATAGCCATTCTTCCTCCTCTTCTTCTTCGGTATTGACTGCTCTTTTTCATCATTCTCTCTCCCTATTTCTCTGTTGTCTCTCTTTGTTTCTCAGGGAAAAAAAAAATCAAAGAAAAATGCCGATCGAGGACATCTCCAGCGATCCTACTTTGGGGAGTGTCCCTGCTTCGACTTTGGCAAGGAGAGAAGGCAAAGATGTCCCCCCATCGATTAAGCCTGGGGATGGTGGTGTCTTGGAATCCACAGCTTCGATCACAGGGAATGTCCCTGCTTTGACTTCGGCAAGGAGAGAAGGCAAAGATGTCCCCCCATCGATTAAGCCTGGGGATGGTGACGTCTTGGAATCCACAGCTTCGATCACAGGGAATGTCCCTGCTTCGACTTCAGCAAGGAGAGAAGGCAAAGATGTCCTCCCATCGATTAAGCCTGGGGATGGTAGCGTCTTTGAATCCACAGCTTCGATCACAGGGAATGTCCCTGCTTCGACTTCGGCAAGGAGAGAAAGCAAAGATGTCCCCCCATCGATTAAGCCTGGGGATGGTGGCGTCTTCGAATCCACAGATTCGATCACACAGGACACCATGGACGCTCTTGTCAAGGACATTCAGCAACTCCCTCCACTATGCAATGAATTCAATGACTTCTCCTTCAGTAATCTTGCTCTGTGGAATGTCACTGATTTGACTCGGGCCTGGAGAGAAGCGAAAGATGTCGCCCCATCGATTAAGCGTCAATTCAAATATGTGTTTTCCTCCAAGAGCTACGCCCAGAATCTTCAGAAGGAAGTCAGGAAGCTGGAGGATGAGACTAAGAGGGTCCACAATCCCGCTGAAGAGGCCAGAAACAGTCTTTGGAACGTCGACAGTCGTGTCACAGAGTGGCAAGCAAATGCTGAGAAGAACTTGAAGGAGGTGGGAGACCTGCTGGGCAACTTTGAAAAGGCGACCAAGACTTGCTGCTACGGGACTCTTCCAGACCCCTATCGTCACCATCAGTTCAGAAGGAAGGCCAAGGACAAGATCAAGGACATTCAGCAACTCGTTCGAGAATGCAGTGAATTCAATAGTCCTGCTCTGGTTAGTACTGTTCCGTCGATTAAGCTTAGGGACGATGGCATCTTTGAATCCAGATCTTTGATCATACAGGACATCATACATGCTTTTGCTGATAACAGCAATAGTGTGGTCGGGGTTTACGGGATGGGCGGGGTGGGCAAGTCCACCCTTTTGGTAGATGCCGAAAAGAGAATAAGGAAAGAGAAGTTGTTCAATCTGGTTGCTAAAGCCCATGTGTCAGAAAATCCAAACATCAAGAGGATTCAAGGAGAGATTGCGCACGCGTTGGGCCTTGGTGACATAAAGAACAAAGAGTCCGTCAGCGAGCGAGCGGAACTTCTGTGCAAGAGGTTGGAATGTGAGGAGAGGGAGAAAAGGAAGGTCCTCATAATACTGGACAACCTGTGGAAGGGGCTCGACTTGAAATCAGTCGGCATTCCTTGCGGACATGACAACAAAGCCATAGGATGCAAGTTATTATTGACATCAAGAAATCAAGATGTTCTGCGAAGGGAAATGTGCTGCGACAAGGTTTTCCACCTTGGTGGGCTGCAGGACGAAGAGGCAAAAAAATTGTTTGAGAGAATCGTGGGAGGCAAAGTTCACGATGACGCGTTCAAACCCTTGGTGGATGAAGCACTCCACAATTGTGCAGGTGTGCCTTTCCTAATTCTTGCAATTGCAAAACGCTTTAAAGACTCTAGTTTATCTCAATGGAAGGATGCGTTGAAACAAGTCAAGATGGACAAAGAAATTAGTGAGGTGATAAATAAGGTTCTGCAATTGTGTTATGATGATTTAAAGGACAAGGAGGCGAAGTTGTTGTTACAACTTTGTGTTGTTTATGGTGTCTATGACCCCTCTCTTGAAAACTTGGTGAGGTATGGCAAGGGTTTGGGGTTATTTGGAGAGGAAAGCAGCATGGAAGAAGCAAGAAAAAGGTTGAGCTCACTGATTTGTACTCTTCAAGCCTCCTCCCTTTTGTTAGACAGTGGAGATGCTAATGGTTTCAAGATACATGATTTGGTCCGTGAGTTTGTTGCCTCTGTTGTTTCAAGAGATCACCCTCTTCTTGTGTTGAAAGACAAAGATAAGTCGATAACAACATTGCTTAAGGACAAGCTCAAAGATTGTTGGGCAATATGCTTTCCCTACAATGACATGAAGGAGTTTCCCAAAGAATTAGATTGTCCCGAATTGCGGATCTTTTTGTTGTTCACAAATGAGGAATCTCTTCACATCTCAGATTCATTATTTAACTCTATGAGAAAACTCATGGTCTTAAATCTTACAGGGATACATCTCACTTGTTCGTCTTTGTCGGTTCATTTATTGGAGAACTTATGCACTCTATGTCTTGATAGTTGTTTGTTAGATGATGTAGCTATTCTTGGCAAGCTAAAAGGGCTGCAAATTCTTAGCTTTGTGAACTCCAATATTCAGTGCTTGCCAAAAGAAATTGGGCACTAGCAGAGCTGAGGTTGTTAGACTTGAATCATTGTTCACAACTTAAGATAATTGAACCGGGTGTTTTGGGAAGCTTGTTTAAATTGGAGGAGTTGTATATGGAGAATAGCTTTGATCAGTGGAATGCTGGGGAGCAAACTCCACCAATAATGCCAGTCTAATTGAGTTGAATAACATGAAGAATCTCTACACTTTGTATGTATCCATTTCTGATCCAGCTACTCTCCCGGAGGATCTAAACATCAAAAATTTAACCAAGTACGGAATCTCTATAGGTGGTAGGTGCTGGTCAAGCCACAAAGGATCAAGGACATTGGAGCTCAAGTTGAACCAAGTAAGGGATATACTTCAGAAAGGATGCATAAAAATTGCCTTAGACAGAACTGATGAACTGTATTTGGACATGGAGAACGAAATTGAGCAAAGTATTTGCAAGTTATTCCCAGAAGGTTCTCCAAACTTAAAACATCTACATGTTGAGAATAGTCCCTCCATACATTCTATCTTCCGGCAGGTAACTTTCTATTAAAAGAGTATAAAATTTATTAATCTTTCTTTCCATTGCTAATTAGATGTAACATGGATTATTGTGCTTATTCATTTTGTTATTTTCTATTAATTTTCTTCCTAATTACCCTATCCATTCGTGCCTTCTCCGTAATTAGATAAAGCAATATTTTATGTCTCTTCATTGTGTGGAAATCCAACTAATTGCATGAAATCCATGTAAATTCAGTTTGTGATAGGTTGTAAGTCGTTTTCAACTTACCTGCTGCAACTATACCAACATTAATAGGGTTTCATGAAGCAAAATCAAAGGGAATTTTGGCAATAAATTAATTCCTTAATGAAGTAATTTCATAATCCCATGAAATTATTCCACTGAATTTAGTTATCTAATTATGTATTATCTATAAACAATATAATACAGGCGACTCTAGTAAAAACCAATACGAACAAGAGGTAAGACGACTGGGTTTCTAAATAAAAGTAGCTATGCTAATCTCATTTATGCTCGTCTTTCGTGTATGGTGTTTTTAGATAAGCACTTGGTCATTGAATAGGACTTATAAGTATGATAGTACATAACATCTGCAACCTATGTTTAATATCTCGTTGTTGTAGGCTTAGTGAGCGACTTTGAGGAAAAAATTACACGAAACTTCCCATAAAAATTTGGAGCGATACATATTTACTCCCAAAATTTCAACCATAATGCAAAACCTCTTCTTCTTCTTTTGTGAGTGCCCAAAATGTAAATTTTTTCAATGGAAAGATTGTAAATCTTCTCTATTTTTATTCAAATGACTCTTTTGCCCCTACTGATTCTTCTCTATCAAGGCGTCTCTCGTTTTTTTTTTTTGTATTTATTTTGAAACAGTGTAATTTATTTTAACTCAACCGGGGGCCGAAGGATGATTTGACTACAACAAATACAGAAGAATAGCAACGTTACGGCTAAAAGATCACATGTAAAGCACATGCAAATGGTAAAATGCACAAAGAGTAGACATCCACAATTAACTCAAAATTGATGTAAATAAACATCACTAAAGAATGAGGAAAAATATAAGAGGGTTACAATCAAATAGCGAGACAATGAAGAAAAGAAAGATAGGAGGGGATGGACAAATAAATAACCAGCAGCTTGTTGAGAGAGGAGTTCTAATATTGCCAAACTGGCAAAACGGCCAAAAGTAGCATTAAAGCTCTAAGATTACTCCATGGCAATGCCTTTTAAGTGTAAGTAACAATATGGTCCATATAAAAGATAGATATAGATATGTTTGGGGGAAAAGTGTTGTAAAAGTCTTATGTTTTGTTGTGAGTTAATTCAGTCCTAATTATTTTATTTTGGTGAGTTCTAAAGATTTTGAAATACTTGCAAATCAAGTTATAATGTTACTGTTGATGACAAATTCCATCACTGCCAAGAATCATTCCATTCTATTTTTCATGAAATTAACTGTGACTATGATGGATAAAGTCCGTTAAATTGGTCCATAATTAAGTGCAAACTTTGTTATCACAATTTGCTGAAAAATAACTCACAAAGTTTATGTTAAGCGGTGAAAAATCATTGTTGTTTTCCTGCTTTGTTTTCATAAAATTTGGATTTCATTGTATTAATTGAATCCCATATTCAAGTTTTTCACTCATTTCTAAACAACTTAATGTGCTCGATTCCTTTATTATGGTCAAATCATGCTTTTATTTTGGTGAAAGATTAAATTGAAACGGTGTTCAAGCAAATGCTGGGAGCCCACAGCAAAATCTTGACCCACCGTTTGAAGCATTATGCCAAGATGCAGTCGAAACTTGAGCGTATCCAAAATTTTTTTTTTTAATTATTGATAAGTACATTTACCTGATGATATGGCAATCGGATATAGTAGAACGGAAAATTCATAAAATGAATCATTAATGATTTTGTACAATAAAATTTTATCAACTAGAAATCCGACTTAGAGAATGTCTCGGCCACTATTTGATTGAAAACTTATGAATATGGAGTTGATAGTTTGGATCATCACAACAACAATTAATGGCATTTAATTGGAATTGAGGGCGATTATTTGTAGTAAAGGTAAGCAATTCAATGAAAATTGAAAGGAAAAGGAGCACCCAAAAAAAAATTAACAAAGGCCGGAGACGAAGGGCCTTTGAGACGCTCACTTGACCGATTTATGAAACTCTTGTTAAAGAAATAAAATACATTTGGCAGATCAACCACCTCAATCGAGTCATCTCACTTCTTGAATGAATAGCAAAAGGGCGTTTCAATGGGAAGTGAGAGCAATTTGGGCCGTTCACCAAAATTGTTGTGTGCAGCCAAATGGGCTGCGTTGGTCCCTTCCATAGGATTTATACATCGACTTTCTTAGACATTTTTAATCTTCTTTAATGAGATATTTAGGACTGTCTTCGATAATTTGACTCATGTATATGTATGATCTACCATTAGTATCTAAGTATTGTATCCTCCAGCACCAGAAAAAAATTAATGAATCTTTAAAGGAAAATTCAATACATAAAGTATATTTGGTTCTTTCAAGTATGGCATGATCTGGGGAAGTTTTGTTAAAGCAATTCATTTCTTAATTTCTTTCTTTTAGCCTAATTTTTAATTGCTTAGAGTGATGTAATATTGAACAATAACTAATATTGACTTTAAATAGAAGTAACAATGTCTTTGACGTATTTTGACGCGTGCTTTAGAAACCTGACGGGCTCACAAAGACAGTATTAATATTAGTGCATTAATTTTGAAGTTAAACTTGTCCAAAATGAAGCACGAAACTACTTTTAGTAAAATCAAAAAGGAAAATTGCTAAATCAACCGCTATTACTTCATTGAAGTAGCATAGTTATTAATATCATAGAGAAGCAACAAAGCAACAGTAATTGATTGTACTCAATATGCCAAAAGTATCACCATGTATAGCACACTGAGAAAAGGAAAAAAGAAGAAGCAAAGAATATGCGGAGTTTATTTTATGTCAACATATAAGAATGAAAAAACTTAGATACTGGTAAAGGAAAACCTTGAAAAAGAGTCGGAGATTTGAGGAAGAGACGACCACAATCGATAGACTAGGATTGTTAGGACCACTGCTTCTTCGATGTGTTTCCTCATATCTACTATACTATACTATTGGATGGATGATAAGTTGCCTTTTTAATCTCTGTCTATCCATCATTTTATTTCTACTGATACTCTTCCTCAACCAATCCTCAGGTGCATTTTGATTCCGGGTCAATTGTCTCTACAACTTTTCTTTTATTAGCATGCACCACGATTTTACAACTTGTTTATCTATGGTGACCTAATGGAAAAATCAATGTAATCATGCTATAATTGATATCATCTTCAATTCTTTGTGATTATTTTGTGTATCGACTTTCTTTTTTTTAGCCTTTGAGGTGTGATTTTATCCCATACTTTTGATAATTCCATGAGCAAATTTTGCAGGTTGTGTTTCCTAACTTGGAGACATTAATTATCATTGGCATGCATAATGTCGAGATAATATGGGACAATCAAATATATTTCCAACACCTAAAGACTCTAGATGTGTCACATTGTCATCGTTTAATATATATGTTCACATCAACAATGGCTGGAAATTTGGTAGCACTCACAAAGTTGAGGATAAGTAATTGTAAAATGTTGACAGAAGTTATTAGCAATGAGGGATGTAAGGAGGGGCATGCTGTGGCTTTCAACCAATTGAAGTATATGGAGTTTGATGGGTTGGCATGGTTGAGATGCTTCAGCTTGGGTGAATACACTTTGATGTTCCCTCTCTTGGAAGATGTCATCGTGACTAGATGTCTTAACATGAAGTTCTTCTCTAAGGGACCAATAGAGGCGCCAAAGCTAGAGAAAGTACATGTATCAATAGCAGCGTGGTTTTGGAAGGAAAACCTCAACCTCACCATCCAAAATATGTATGAAGAAATGGTATGACTCAATTACCAAATTCTGTGCAATTGTATGGTTTTCAACCACCAAAAGAGTAATTGCTTTTTTACTAACTAGAAGTTTATGTTTAATGATGCATTTTTTGACAGGTTTCGATTGCTGGAGTAAAGTCTCCGAGGTTGTCCGAGTTTCTTGATCTAATTGAAAAATGGCACAACAAGCTTATTCCCGAATCATTTTCAAAATTGGAAACACTGGTCGTGGATAAATGTCCATTTGTTAACGTTATTCCATCGACATTGATGCTTGCTTTACCCAATGTGAGAAGCTTGCAAGTGCGTGATTGCGAGTCGCTAGTAGAAATATTTGATCTTGTAGGACTAGAGGGTGTAGAAAGCACTCAGGTACTGCCTCAGCTATCACAATTGGGCTTGGTCAATCTACCAAAGTTGACACGACTAGGGAACAAAAATCTTCGACGAAGGCTGCCCTTCAATTCTCTAAGTCATCTAATCCTTTATAAATGCAATAACCTAAGACATGCTTTTACTCCGTCGATGATTCAGTGCCTTGCCACTCTTGAATATACGGAAATAAAGGAGTGTGATCAAATGGAAAGAGTGATCATAGATGAAGAGCATGAAAGTTTAACAGGGAAGATTACATTCCCGAATCTTTGGTTGATGGAGCTAGAATCCTTGCCCAATATGACTAGTTTATTTTTGGGGAGGAATCATATGCTGGAATGTCCCAACTTAAAATGGTTGACCATTGCCCACTGTGCCAAAATGAGGAGTTTCTTTGGGCAATCCTACACCGATCTACGTCGCTATGCGCAGGTTAGTCTTCTTTTAAGATTGAATCTTGTCAAATTGAAGTACACATATCCAATTCATGATACGGGAATTCAACATCGAAGTAAATGATCATAAGATTCGATAAAGTAAATAAAAATTAGTTTTCTTGATAAAGATACTTATTAAGGAGAAAAACTACAAATTAATTAGTTTTCACTTAGGTCTGATACCAAAAATGTGACAATCGCTACGTGCACTAGCTATTTCATCTTTGTACCCAGAAAACATATTGCAATTTCCTTGAAGATTTTCATCCATATTGTAACTTAAACACCGTCTCTAAGTGATTCATAAATACTAGCTATTTCATTTTTGGGCTTGCAAAAAAGGCGTGCAAGCACACGTTCCCCCCTCCAACACTCACATATATATAGGATACAAAGTGTTAAGTGTGATTTGATTATTTTAGGAAATGCTACTTATACTAACTATGAGAAACTAACGTGATTATATGATTATTATATGAGCATATGCAAATGACCATTTTGCCCATTGTCAAAAAGAATAAGTGCAATATAAGTCCTAAAATTTATCATATTTGTGCAATCGAATCTTTATGTCAACTCTATTCAACTTGGCTAATGGAAAATGTTATCGTGACTTTTTTATAATTTTCTGTTTCCTACATGGTGCCGACATGACTAAACATAAAGCATAGGCTAAAGCATTGTTGTTTTTGTCCAAATCTGATTTTTTAACCTAAATTTTATTTAAATTAACTTGAAAAATAAGTTAAATTATAAAAGGGGCGGGGGTGAAGGAGTCAAACAAGGGCCTCGCTGCTGCCGCCCCCACCATCATCGAAAAAGGGCCAGAGATGGTGGATCGATGGCCAGCGGGGATCGCTTGGAGATACATTGATGAGTTTCTGAACATTAGCCAAAGATTATGCCCTTTTTACTTGCTTGAAGACGAAGAAGTTATTGTGGTGCCAACTTCTTTCGTTTCAGATCGCTTCAAAGGAAAAAGCAGTCCTAACCAATGGAGGTGACAGGCTAAACTCCTTTCCCAAGCGAAAGCAGTGGGTTGTGTTTCCGAGCTTGGAGGCATTACATTTCACTGGCATGGATAGCATCAAGATGATACCGGACATTCGAGTTGCTGCAGATTCTATTCATAGTCTAAAATCGCTTTTTGTGCGAGAATGCAATGAGCTAAAGTGCATATTGCATGAGGCGCTCCAATCTCAAGTTAAATTCCAATATCTACGTTCTGTCAGCGTCTCCAAATGCAAGAGCCTCGCCTTTTTGTTTCCAGCCTCAGTAGCCAGAGATCTAATGCAACTTGAGGAGCTGGAGATCGAAGAATGTGGCATTGTGGAGCTCATCAAGGTGGATAGACAAGTTCTTGAATTCGTGTTCCCAAAGTTAAGCTCCCTTAGGCTTAATCATCTACCAGAGTTGAAGTGCATATCCATCAAAACATGTTCTCCACATTGGCCAGCATTGAAGACCTTGGAGGTGAATGATTGCAACAAAGTGGAGATACTTGCTTCTCAACTTGGGAATGAGACGCTGCTTCGTAAATCTCTCTTCTCGATAGAAAAGGTATGAACCAAGATTAATGTTCGGCTTCGATGGTGAATATTTGAGGTGATGATTACATCTCATAGAAATTGCTCTTTATACAAAGGCGTAAACTATACTACTTTCCTTGGATCCATATAAATATTACAACATTGAAACATTACGTGTTCTTCAAGTATTGACTGAACGTTCTGTCAATGTCTAATGTATCAAATGCCTACTTGTTGATCCCCCTTAAAAAAAGGTATAGGTTAATTCCAATGGTTTAGCACTCTCCTAAGTACCACAAAGATTGAAACCATGTGGCACGTGAGGTGATATTATCAAGGCGCAGTTGTGTCTTCTAATTTCAACTCTATAAAGCAGACTATTGTTGTGCCAAAAAAAGGGAAAGATGAGACATTTTGACAGTTAATATGGAATATAAAGTGCGATTTGATTATTTTAGGAAATGAACTAGATTGAAAAGAGGGAAAGATTTAATGTTACTTTAGAATCTGTGAGAGACCAATGTGATTGTATGATTGCTATAGGAGCATATCCAAATCACCATTTTGCCCATTGTCAAATACATGTATGGCTAGTTCTCATTAGACACTGTCCATGCAAATTTGAGCCAAAATTTGAGGTTGAAAATATTGTTGAGTTTGCTTTATTATGTAGAGAGAAATAAGTAATGCTCCACTTGCTAACCCATTTCTTACCGCAATATGTCTACTAACCAGATATTTTTTTTTCAATGAAAAAATTTGCAATACAAAGCTATTTTCTCAAGGAAAGACTAGAGCACGAAACGATTTTAGAAAACCTTTAGTAATTCTATCAAATACTCATGGAAATTATAAACTACATTAGTATGGAGATTCTTTCACTCCTTTTGATTTTATTCTCGTTTCTCCTCTGGTGCAACTTAATAATTTGTTAGCAAAGGAACGCACGACTTTGTTGCTCAGTAGAGGGCTGTGCTTGCACTGCGGTTGAGTTACCACTGCTGAAAATTAGCATGCACCCCGATTTTATGACTTACTAATCTTGAACAGCCATATGGAGAAATGAATGGAATCATGTTATAATTAATATTATCATCTCTAGTTCTAAGTGATTATTTAGGGCAAAAAATGGACTTTTCTTTTTACCTTGAATGTGCTTTTATCTAAAAGTGAATGCCTTAAATTCTTGAAACGAAAGGTCATTTGACTCATTGAAAAGGTTTACGTTGTTCTTTTAAAATAAAACAATTTAATAAGTTTTTGAACATGAACCAAGCCAATTTTTCATTTTTTACTTGCTTGAAGACTCTGGGATTATTATGGCCCCATCTTCTTTTTTAAGTAGAGGAAGCGACAGGCTCCATCCTAAAAACCCTGCATCTTGGAGGGTCATGTCGTAATTTAACAGTACAAAATCACCAAATTCTTGAGCAAATTTTGCAGGTTGCATTTCCTAGTCTGGAGATATTACATATCACTCACATGGATAATATCAAGATGATATGTGACAATCAAGTATATTTTCAAAATCTGAAGACTCTAGAAGTGTCACATTGCGATCAATTATCATATATGTTCCCACCAACAATAGCTGACAATCTTTTGGAACTGGTAGAATTGAGGATAAGCAATTGTAAAATGTTGACGAAAGTCATTAGTGATGAGGTAGGTAAGGAGGGGCATGAAGTGGCTTTCAATCAATGGAAGAATACGGAGCTTGATCAGTTGACAAGGTTGAGATGTTTTACACAAAAAGAAGGGCAAGGAAGTGCTATGGAGACAATTAGATTCCCGAATCTTCATCTGGTAAAGTTAGAATGCTTGCCCCATTTGATTAGTTTTCTTTCGGGAAAAAATCATACACTAGAATGGCCCATATTAAAAGAGCTTACCATTGCCAATTGCCCCCGGTTAACGAGGACTGGAATGCTTTTGCCGAGACCTCCATCTTTTATCTCCCGTCTTTGGACGGATATATATAATACCTTATCAATGCCCTCTACCTCAAGATGAGAAGTTTGACTTGGCAATCTTTAATGGAGCTTGACCACAACACCCCTTCATTTTTCATTTCACAGGTCAGTCTTCTTCCATGTTAATCATCTTGTCAAATCGAATTGCAATTATCATGAATGTAACATCAAAGTAAATGAAATTGTAAGATTCGGCAAAGTAAACTATAGTTAATTTTTCTAGATAAAGATACGTATCAAGTAGAAAAACTACAAACTAAAAAGCTTTCACTTACTTCTGAATTAAAAATGTATCCCTCAATAACCCTTTTAGGTTCCGCTCACACTCTTATTCCGAGACCTTGATCTTCTATCTCCCCAGTCTACGTAATCCTGCAACCATTATTGGTGAATCGGCCTCAATGCTAAGTTAGCATATCACCGACTGAACAAGTAATCCACTATCTCTTTTAAGGATCATAATTTCTAATAACTAGTTACCTTCCCGTACCTTGTAGGGATTAGCCATTTGGTATTTAGTACAAGGATTTAAAATTTTCTAATCCTCATTAAATATAACTATTATTCATACATCTCCATGTCTTCTTAGAAGTGTTACTTTTTAGTCGGCTCATACAAATATATCAGGTGCCGTTCTTTAAAATTGATTAGCAAGGTTCTTAATAAAAGTCATCACAATAATCATATAAAAGCATTTACTTTCTACAACATAACCGTAAAAGCACTATCCATAGAATAGCATCTAACAATGCAAAACCATGTACTTATTGCCACTTCATATTTTCTTGCGTAGAAGGAAACGTGCCTGATTCTATTGAACATGGAAAATCTTCCTAGGAAATCAAAAAGAACACCTCAAAGACCGTAAATGGGGAGAAAAATAGACAGAATAATTCTGCAAATGCACTTCAGAATATCTTTTTTCTGACTGTAAGATATTGTAATTAAGTGTCAAAAAAAAGAAGAAGAAAAGCGTGTCAGCGCCAACTCAAACTTCACATTGTAAACTTAATCCTCAAATATCTTCATTTATTCAACACAATTTAGGAGAGGTTGGCCCCGAAGTAGAATAAAAAAGAATATACCCGTACGCACCATCGTCTAATTTTTTATGAATAAAAATCAATTATCAACTTTTTTTTAAATTAATTTAGTGTGCACAAGCTGAGCCGGTGGACTTGAAGAATTTGCAAGTTATTCACAATGGCAAACTGTACAAGTGAACTCAAAAAGACGATTATCAGGACCTTTTAAGACCAAGAAGCACACTCTTATAACCGCTCTTTCTCAATTTCTACTTTGTTCTTTAACGTTCTCGCTAGTCTCATATCCACCGCATAGTCGCATCACCATTTTGATATTATAGAAAGTATGATATCTCTTGCCTAATAGTTTTTCGACAAACATAAGATATTTGTAATATGTTAATGGTGCTCTCTCTGGATGCCCAAAAGACAGTCCATTGCGGTGACACTCGTGAAGTCAATGAAGACTTCACATGTGGTCCTCTCCATTGTTGACACATGTCTCACCATTGAACTTCTTGTCTCTTTTTGATTTTCTACAAACTCTATAAAAAATAAATTCCAACAATTTTCCCTTTTTAGGAACTTAAATTAGAACCTTAATTTACTTTATTCTACTTTGTTCCTTAATTCACCCATTGTATTCATCTTCACCGCATAGTCCACGTCACATTATGATACGATGGAAAATCTGAAACCCCTTACAAATATGTTTGTAGACAACATAAAATATTTCTAATTTCTTAAGTACACTTTTAAGTTTCTGGATCCTTTAATTTAGTGACATTATGAGTGCATCCCGTTATATAAATTCCAAAGAATGACAGACTTTTGTTGACAACATACAAAAAGGTGAATTTTGTGAGCTGGGTGGTTCTTGAATTTAGATTCACTATCAACCTCTACTTTAAAAGAAAATTTCAGTTTTGGATATGGATGGTTATAATGGAGCATTCGGTTACAGTTTTATTTTGTCGCATGACTTCAAAACTTGGAATTGTATGCAGGGCTCTCGAGATTTATTAGACCATAAGAAGATGGCCGCCTTCCATGGAGATCGTCTGACTTGGGTTTACCTTCTACGGTGCATGATCTATCACTGGAAGTTTTGTTGTATTTACTTCTCCTGTTGTATTGGCAATTTAACAGGACTTTCCCAACTTAGAGAGCCTCTTATTAGTCATACAATTATTCAGATGACATAGGATGGCAAAATTCCTGATGACATCTTCGGCAAGTCAAAAGCACTAACATTGGCATGATTTCATGATGAAAATGCTGCCTTTCCTCCCAGATTCTTTCTTGAAAGATTTCAAAATCTACAAAGCCTTGAGATCTTTAGTAGTTCCTTTGAAGATATATCCCGCAATGAAGAGCTTGTTGACCTGGAAAAAGATTCGGTTCTTGAAAATTTGAGAGAACTTAGTTAAGAAAGCTGCACAACCTAAAGCATGATGTGTAGAGAGAAGACTATTTAATGTCAAAAAGTTTTCAGCGTATCAAAATTTTTAGGTTACATTTGATAGACTGGCTATAACTCCAAACAGGATATAAAATTTTCCTATCTAGCATTTGAGTGACTTGAATTCCGAATTTCTCTATATATAGCATGGATATTTAGATAAAAGAATCCCACATAGGGGTGGATATATTTAGATAGGATAAGGACTTTAAACAAACGAAAAGAAAGCAAAGAGATGATGGATGAGGAAAAGGTAGTTTTTGTTGAAATCACGAGAGATTTGTCCATGGAGGACAAAAAGAGTGAGAGCGCATCAAGCGACGATCCCATCCATGGCAATCTTATCATATCGTCAAGCTCCACATTCGAAGGCCAGTCCGTGAGCTCCACCATCGTTCGATGAAGGAGTGCTAGCCATTGTCCCCATCTGTCTCGCCTTCTCTCTATCTAGATCCATCGAACTGACGTGGTCCGTCGCTCTAGACCTTGGATCTAAGATTTCTTGGCCTCAGAGACCTTAGAGCTAGGGTCACCTAGGCATGGGCTTCCACTCAGTGTCGACCATGGCCAGAGGTAGAGGTTGCAACTGCCAGCTCGCGTTCGTCAAAACTTGAGCTCGTGGCCACGGCTTAGAGGTTGCTTGAGGTTGGACTTCATCCTTGGGTCAGTGATGGCCTTTATGTGACGGTCCGTCGCCTTAACGGGGACCGCCTGGGTAAGAAACACTTAGAAACGTTGCCCCAGTTAGCACATAGCGGAAGTTAAGCAAAGCTTCAAAGTATGAGAAAGTGATAAAGAAACAGAATCCTTTTTTTTTTTTTTGAGGAATTGCGAGAAGGGAGATGATTATATTTCAGACTTGAAATAGAGGAAGGAAGAGACAAAGATTGAGATTTGATACGGGCATATTTATATCCATGTAATATATGGTATCTATTACACCAGCGCCATATGGAGATAACTAAAACGGATTGAACAAACACTAATCTAACATTTGGAAAAGCAATATTTCATAGTTTCGGTAGACGCTAAAGTTTTTGCGATCACCAATGAAATTGGAGGCAAAGGTCATCTACACAGATAGAGCAAAGGGGTATCAAATTTCGAAATTCATATTTAAATCGGGAGATGATAACTCCTAAATCTAGAACTAGATCAGAAAAAGAGAGCTTCTAGATCAAAATCGGGAGAGAAGAAAAAATAAAGAGAGCAAAAAACCTCAAACAAAATCAACAAGAGATGAATGGAAAGGTGAAAACAAGCTTGAACTAGGCTTGAACTCTCCTACCATAGCTAAAGATTGAGAGTGAAGTACACTATCAGTGTTTTAACTTATGTATGACACTCACTTTAATATCACAACTTTTCGCTAGTTCACTTAAGTATCAAAATCGAAAAAAATTAATCATTTAAGTGCCTCTAATGAGATATTCCGATCAAAATCAACACGTGGTTTCTTAATTAAATTTTTTAGCTAACATGGCACTTAATGTTGTTTAACCAACTTTTCACATATTACTTAAGTGCCAAATTTTTTGAAAAACAAAATTTTCAATGTCAAATTTTAACTTTTTTAGTGCCAAAATTTTTGGAAAACAATTTTTTCAATGCCGAATTTTGGCCAACATTGAAAAAATCGGCACTAGAAAAAGAATTTTCAAAAATTTTGGCGCTGAAAAAATTGTTTTCAAAAAACTTGATAGTTAAATTATCGCGACCTAACCTCGGGTGCAAGTTGGACCACCTAGGTGTTTGGTTAATAGATTATGAAACCTAAACTTAGCTCGGGTTCTCCTAAACCCACACCAATTCACAACTTAGGAATTAAGATTTAAGTTCTTAATATGCAAATGATCTTTTAACTAGGAGTCACTACTAATCTATCATACTAATCTATTTTTGATGGGTCGATTTGAAAGCCAAGTAAAGTAGCAAGAGTATTACTTTACTCCTACGAGCCAGACACTGTAGGAACGGAGACTTAATTACGCTAGATTTTTCTAACGCTATTTCAACACATTTTCTCTTTATTTTCAAAAATATTTGGCAAGCAGCTTAAATCCATTTCATTACCCATTAACATGTAAGGTGACCATGTCAGTGCACAAATCACCAATTTAGCACCTAATAAAGTAATAAATAAATTGCAACACTTATCTTGTGGCAACGAAAGCATCAATGTTAGCTCAAAATTCTCATCCATAACCTTAAATATGATTTCTAATTAACATGCATTCACTTAAATTTTTTTAAAGGATTTTCACTTATTTAATTAAATCTAAACTATATGTCATGCAAATGGCCTAATTCTAATGACAGATAATTTCTAATTAAATGGACCTAGCAACGAGTGCTAAATGACATGCATTTTATGAACCTCATACTATATGAGGTGCGTATGTTATTTTTGTATTTTTTTTAATTAATATTAGTAATTAAAAATTACTAAATATAAAATTCTACCTAAAATAAGATATTATCTATTATAAGTTAGAAAATAGACCGATCTAAGTCCTATCTTATCTTAGAAAATTTCAATGCATTCTAATTAAAAAAAATATCTAATTATTCTATCATGCAATCCTATCTAAGAAATCAATTATAATCTACATGATATGCAATGCAATCTTTTTATTTTATTTTCAAAGCAATCAAATTAGGCAATAAAACATTCAAATCATAGTCAAATGAGATTTTACCTAATTTCACAAATTGTATTGCCAAATTTGAACTTAGTGGAATCAGCTCCATGGGTGAAGGTGGGAGAAATGTGGATATGATTGTTGATATCCATTATATAAAAGTTATTTTCTCAAATATCAAACTTCTTAAATTAATAAAATCAAAATAAGATGTGCTTATAAATATTTTTGAATTCTAATATAAGAATTCAAAATAAAATAATAATAAAATCTCGTTTTTATTTATTCCTATTTTTATTTATATATTTGAATTTGTTTCTATCTATAATATAAATTCAATATATAAAATATATATAGTATTTATATTTATTTCATAGTAAAATTTAATTAGATTATGATGGAAGGGTAAAAAAAAAAAAAAAAAAAAAATTAAACAGAGAGAAAAAAAAAGAATGAAAGAACAAGCAAATAAAAATGAAGTAGTCAAGACTATTGTAAGAGATTCTTACCATCTTCATTTGTGCAATTTTTAGATTCATTTACATTTATATATCATATATACCAAATAATGGACAATATAAAATTTAAAAATATATAATCTTATTGTTGCAATTCGCCAAATAAGAGATAGAACATAACAAAATTTCGAAATTTTACGTCTTATCTTATCAAGTCTTGTCATGATTAGAAACCAAATGATCAAACGTGGCCTGAGTTGTCTGATGCAGTTACATCAATGGCCATGGCACATAATTTCTATCGCATTAAATGCCCTGGAATGATGCGGATTGAATTGTTGCAACTGGACTGACTCCAGCTTTCCAAATTAGTAGCTGCGTGTCATCGTCAATCATCATGGCATGTGGGTCGCTCTTGAGCTAAGGTCTCTGACCCCAGCTCCACTGAAGTTCCAGAGAGAATGATTGAAGCCCAGCAAATTTGATGCCGCCTTAACGTTACTTTACTTCAATGTTTGTCCGCAATATCAATGGCATAATATCCACATTCTAGTTCATAGTGTATATGTTCAGCAAGCTTAGACACGGCGAGTTAATTAATGTGATCTCGCCAGTTTGATCATAAAGCAAGGTCACTTATTTCCGGTCGAAAAGATTCCCAAGAAATCAAACCGTCGTCAGATTATCAATACGAGGTTCTCATGTCGGGATGAGAATCAATTAAATAGTGGTTTTCAGTGGACTGAAGCTGGAGCCAGTGACATTAGTAGATTGTACACTACGTACATGTATGCAAGTTTAGGGTTTAGCTCGCAATCTCTTCACCTTCGAGCTCTGTAAAAGAGAGGGAAACTTTTGATTAAAAAAAACAGAGCAAGAAACACACCACGCACATAACATTATTCTGCCCTTTTTATGCCTGTCGTCTATTTGCTATACATCATCATATGCTCGAGCTTGATTAATCTTCGCAATCTCTTCTCACAAATCGGCCCTACAACACAAGAAGAAAAAACGTCACGTTCCATCTGCAACAGGAAAAGCATGCTCAAGAAGAAGGCAAGAAAAGAAAGAAGAGAGGAACCATGCGAACCTTTATACGGGGTCGTTTCTGGGCATTGAGCTTCCTGACTTCGTACCGGATGCGCTTGGAGAAGAGCCTGCTGTGCCTCTTCTCCTTGTACCGCATCACGCTCGCCTCTCTCTGCCTAATCTTGTTGCTGAACTCGCCACCGTCCTCCATGATTGCGTCCCTGTTGATGGTGGCTTCGCTTTCTGCTGCTTTCTCCGGGACTCTCCACACATTCTCCCATCCATCCATCGCACCCTGCTCGATTTGCACGACCAACAAATAAGACCCGATGAGCTATTCTCGCCTTTCGAATACCATGTACATGCTTCTAGCGCAGAAACAAGCAATGCAAAGGGAAGGAAACATGGGTCGATGGAAGTGCATCTGTGGGTATTGGGATTGGCGTGGATCTTTTTCGAACCCCAAGATCAACACATGTTCTTAATGAGTCTACAACATGAACCTCTCATGTGGGCAAACGTACTTGGTAGAGACAAAGTAGCTAGACTCGTGCTATCAATGGAGTTGCAATGGACAGAGTTAATCACAATGTATTGAATGTGTGAAAGGTCGCATATTTTCCATGAAAGGGCAACATTTTCCTGCGTGCCTGGCCAAAGGAAAGCTTCTTCCAGCCATACGTCTTATTGACGGGTCACAGGTATCAGCATATGTAGAATTAACCAAAGTTTATATAGAGGTAATGTACATTCTTGTATCTCACCAATCGAAAGTATAGTTGGAATATGGTTGGAAGGAATTTCCTTCAATCACAATTATAGAAATACATGGACATTGCATATGGATTGTTCAAGTGGCGGACATATTCTGTAAGAGTCTCTGCTAATGCAATAGACTTCTCAAGTGTGACAATCTCAATAAGTGCATAAGTAAGAAGAATGGACAGGGAAGACTAGCATTGGCAACTCTTTGGTCATTATTATAGGAATTCCACACCTGTGACAGAATATTTGGTTTGAGTCATGACTATTACCTATTTTGAGTAAGTTGATCACTAATGTCCTATAGTGCTAATGGGAGCAGAGTCGAGGCTATCCTAAGCACAGTCGAACCTGCACTGCTACAGACGAACCAAGTTTTCTTATAGGTCGAGGGACCATGGAGGCGTTTCGCATCAATGACCAAAAGGCCCCAACCTATATAGAAAAAATCTCTACATCTTTTGATCACAGATCGCGATGTTGCGCTAATCCTCAACCTTTTCAAAACTATAATAATATCACCGATCGATGCCGTGCGGACACGGGCCCACGACAACGCTCGCTCCAGAGCAAATGGGTCCCCATTAAATGAAAGCATTGAAGAAAAAGGCTATGGAGCTTTTAGATTCCTGTGAAGCCAACCATCGAACCGACAAAAGAAGATCATAAACCCTTCCTCCATAATCTAACCCCCCAAAGCTCCCTACTTTGCATTTAACACGTGACGATCTCAAAAAAGATCCTTTAGAAAAGAGATATTGATAAATTTCCTGTGGCAATCACCGCAGTTCATGAAATAGATCACGTAGCCAGAGATAAAGGGTGAACGTATACAACCCTAATCCTTTCAACGATGGAAAGAAATCAATTATAAGTGCACAAATGCGTGCTTTTCAGGTTACCAATGGGGCCAAAATTGACTAGTAGATTCGTGTCAGTCCCGATTTTCGACTAGACTAATTTCCATAAATATACGAACATTGTATCGATCAAATGCATCCCTGCGAGAGCGAGGGTGTGTCGGCGCAAATGTCGGAATCGCGCTTGACTCGAAACGACCAAGTGTAATTAGCGATGATGAATGATGATCGACTAAATGGAGTGATGGATGAAGAGGGTCTTACATTATCAACGCGCATCAAATCGGGCACGGTCTGAGGCGTCTCGTGATTCGCGTCCCCGACGCCGCACACGAAGAGCGAGCCCTTGTTGGACCAGGCGTCTAAGATCTCCTGATAATCGAGCTTCAGCGACAGCATCGTCCCCTGGTGCGCCCTCCGCCCTCCCCGCCACGCGTCGGCGGCGCAGCTGGTCACCTCCTCCATATCCGCCTTCTTCTCCGCCTCGACGATGACCTCGCTGTAGCACACCCACTTCTCCTCGCTGGCTCCCCTCTCCCTGCTGCTGCTCTTCATGGCGCACCGTATCAACGACGACACCGCCGACTCCTCCTCCTCCTCCTTTATCCCGGAGGAGGCGGCGGTGGTGGCCGAGGCGGGGGCTGCGGGGTCGAGGAGGCCGGTGAGGGTGGCGGCAGCGGCGGCGGAGGCGGAGTCGAACAGCAGGGCGACGTCGTTCTCGTCCTGGAGGTGGTCTTGATCCCCGCCCGCGTCGCCGTTGGCCGAGTGGGGTCCCGGGTGGAGGGGGAACAGGTTCAGCTGGTGCTTCTGGCGGCGATGGCGGATGTTCTTGCGGTGGTAAGTGCGGTTCATCCGGGCGGCGGTGGTGCGGGAGGTTTGGGGAGAGATTTGAAGACCGAGGCTCAAGAACTTGGGCTTGCGAGTCTTGCTCCTTGATCTGCGAGATGGGGCGGTGAGAGAAGACAGGGTTCGCTTCTTCGGTTTGCCGGGCACGGAGGACGGGAACGGGGACGAGGACGAGGACTTGGACCTGGACCTGGACCTGGTCTTCATGTTTGCAGGAGGATCCCCTCGGTTGATCCTCTCTCTCTAGGTTGCTCAGTCTCGTCAGTCACCGGTTGTCTCTCTCTTTCTCTCTCTAGATTTGGAGGAAAAAGTGCATGGGCTTTTCGCAGTGCGGGACCCACTCTGGAGAGAGAGATGCTGACTCATACCAGGGGCGGAGCGGAGTGGGGGGAGAGAGAGAGAGAGGCAGAGAGATGAGATGGGATGGTGATGGTGAAGGGTCTCTTTATCGACACGTGGCGCTTCGCTACTGGAGGAGGAAGCGGATTGTGCTGTGTTATCTAGATTTCGTTTGGGTTCGGGTTGGATATTGCAAAGATTCTTGGGTCGCACCGGATGCGCCGCGAGCCTAATTACATCTTTAACCTTTGAAATCGTACACATGTCTCGTATCGTAATCATCCATACGAAGGAGATTTATTGAGCTCACGTGTATCCGAATCACCTGAAATTTTATCCTAAATTTTGAATTCAAAGACATTTTTTATTTAGGACGACAAAATTGGACTAAACTGGAAGCAGGACGATGGCTCCAATAAATACCTGTTTGGTGAATTTCGGGAATGGAAGAGAATGGTAGTTTGGAAAAAAAATGTTGAATTGAATGAGAATGTTCTAAGAAAACTTAATTTGCACAGCACCTACGTAAAAATTAATTTAACTATACTAAAATAAGTATGATAAATTAATATTGTTTTAAGTATGATCAAATAACTCTACTCGCCAGGGCATTTCATCTTTCTCTCCCCACCTTCTTCTCTTTCTCCCTCTTTGAGTTTCAACATTTTTTCGTCTTTTTAACTTCTAAAAGGGAGGGATTTGATATAGATCTCTACCTCCCTCTCCCTATTTTTCTTTCATCTCATATTATTTTATTTCCTTGCTCTTCCGATCTAGTTTTAGATTTGGGAATTTTATTCTCTTGATTTTATATCTTGAAGCTTTTTTCTCCGATCTAATTACAAATTTAGGAGTTTTGATGAATAAGTACTCCACCTCCAAATTCAATGATGTTTATAGTAGTTTTGGTGGGCTTATTCAACATATTTTTGTTAAAAACTTTGGTAATTTGCACTTGTTAAAAGATTCACTCTCACAAGTGACAAATTTGAGCTTATTCAACATATTTATATTTGCATTGTCTCTATATAATGATGGTGTTTGGGACGCTGAAAGGCAAAGTTGTAACTACAATTAAATACGTATTTTCATTACTAATAATGATGTGTGATTTAGTGATCGGTTGGTAATCTTTTCACTTGGTTATAATTACATATCTATCCATGAAAAACAAACATATGATAATTTCTGCCAACCATGCTTAGATAATATAGCTTGATTTTTAGTTTGTTTTGGAATTTTACAAATTTGTCTTGTTATGATGACTTTTGAGATTTTCTATGGATCCTATCATGTATAATTTTTGTAACTAAAGAAAATTTCTTTTGACAAAAAAGAGAGAGTAAGACCGAATGATTTTTTTTTATAGTGTGATAACATACCAATTGGTTTTTCATAATTTAGAATCATTAGTTGTCGTGTATATCAATATGGTTATTCATTGATTGTCACATGCTAACTACCATTAAAAGTTATCATTTGTGGTGTATCGTAGATTCCTAGCTATAATATAAAAATATATATTTATTTAGTATCAAACATTTTATGATTTGATAACTATAGCTTAGAGTCATTAATTAAAAACATTTTAGAATGGTTAATAACAATTAATCATTAATTATAGTTAAAAATGATCAATAAATGAATTGGGAATTTATTAATTATATATTAAGCATAATTTGAAATTTGAATTACTTTTAAATAAATCATATCTCTTAATTAGTTAAATGCCTATTTTTAAAATAAAGAAAGTAAGCAATCATGATTCCTCCACAGTGGATTAATCATGATCCCATCAATAAGTACATGGGAGATGGGTAACTAATAGCAGGGCGTCAACATGAGTGCATGGATCTATCACGTGAATTTTATCAAATCTCACAGTTAAAATTAAGTTTAATATGTTCACTAAATTCATGGAATACTAGCTCCCTCAAATTTCCTATTGCATTCCATTCCATGTAATTGTTTGTATTTTTAAAATGTCGTATTATATAAAAAGAAATGAAAAGTTTTCAATCAACTTTGGAGTTATATTATCTTGGTAATTTGACGTTACCAAATCCTAAATAATAGATCTTGAGAGTGACATATAGCTTTTTTGATTTAGACCGCTTAAACATACTAAACTACTGTTGTCACCACACAGTCTTTTAAAGGAGAAATTGCCAACGACACTAAAGCACAGCAACCTAAATTGACAACCCTACAAAACACAACGTAGTGACATTTAATAGTATCTTGTTTTTTTCAAGGTCGTAATTTCATCTAACTAGGATGAAGGAAAACTTTTGGTTGGTGGGCATCCATGCTTATTTTCGATTAAGTCCGCATGTGATCGACGCTTATATTTAAACCGCCAAGTAAAGGGTTTTTCTAGTTAAGGACAAAGAAAGAAAGGTTCTCATTTCCAATATACCGTCTTGCTTGCGTTATTTATAATCAGCACATTAGAAATAAAGATATTTTTTCATCAATTATGATTAACAAGTACTCCCAAAATATTCATTTAGAGAATGATTTATATCAATATGTTATAACTTAGAAATGATGAGCGCACCATGGAAACAGTCAATCATGTAGGAAGAGGCAAGGAGCCCAGTTTAAATATGCTTCTGTTTCTTTAAATGAATATTGATGATAATGAATAAATTAGGATATCATTCATCGAATAATTAAATTCATACATATTTTTTTAAATGTGACAGAATTAAAAAAGAAAAAGAAAAAAAAGGGGCATTTCATTTTACCATGTTTAAATTAACCTGCCATGCAGTCAGTGGACCCCACCGACGCTCCATTTCACCAGTACTTTAATTAGCCCAAAAGAAAAGTCAAAAAGAAAAAAAATCGGAAGAAGGGGGCATTCCGAGAATTGAACTCGGGACCTCTCGCACCCTAAGCGAGAATCATACCACTAGACCAAATGCCCATCTTCGCTAACTTTTTATTATTATAATTTATATCTAAGATTTTCAGGCCCTTTTCAGGCCGTCTCTATCATTGCAGAAACCGGGATGCATCTCTTTTCTTTCGATCCTTGTCGCGCTCTACATCGTGTAATCGATTTGGTCTCGAAGCAGTACGGATTAATTTGGCGTAGGCATGCCTTTGGGCTGAGCATAACTAAATCGCATAGTTATGTTTATATATTGCACAAGGTAAATACAAGCCAATGAATGCTAAACTGATGAAATGTTTATGCATCGGAATTGATTGGTTTCGCTTTTATCTTGCAAATCGCTTATTAAGTCAATTTTATTTTGTCAATGATTGATTTGAGTGGCTTATGATATTCTCAAGTGATTTACCAAATAATCAATTGTCGTGAAATTCCAAGAAAATTACAAATGTTGGAGGGGTGAAAGTACCGTAATTCTAATCTTTTGAAAAAATAGAATGCAGCTTATCATTGTTTTGTAGGGTTGTTTTCGCTGTATTAAACGACGAAGTGAAGACTAGTATTTTACAGGAGAAATTGTTAAACGAGCGGGAAAATTAGAAAGGAAACTTGGATGAGAACGCATCATGGCACATCTCGATCCAAGGAAAACAAGTTTTTTTTTTTTTTTTGAATATATGTATGTCAAACTAGAGCAAGATATACAATGAGACGAGCTCACTAAACAAAACAAAAAGACAAGAAAAGGTCCCAGAAAGAATTTCTCTCGAAACGGGCCCTTTTAACTCAACTCCTACAACTTAAAAGAAAAAGAACGCGGTGGCAGCGAGAGCAACCAGGGCCGAGATCTTGACGGTGGCGGTGGCGGTGGCACCACGGCTGGCATCTGGAGCATCGGCCGGCGAGAGCGAGTCGGCGGCATCCGATGGTGCGATGGAGGCCTCGCTAGAGGGTGCGGGCGGGGACGACAGATCTGTGCCGGGAGACGATGCCGGTGTCTCGTCGGAGGCATCGTCGGATGGGGCGGCAGCAGGAGAGGTGGCGGAGGAGGCCTGAGGAGCCTCGGAGACAGGTGGGGGCGTGGTAGAAGCCTCAGGGGCGGTCGACACGGCAGGGGCCGATGCCTTGGGGGACGAGGCAGATGGGGAGCTGGCGGAGGACGAGGACGAGGAGGAGCCCAGGGGGGCGGCAGCAGGCGTGGCCACGGGCGCCTGGGCCGAGACTGACCCGACAACCGCCACGACGGCTAGGGCAAGCACCACGAATCGACTAGCCATTATTTTCCGCAGTATATTTTCCTTTGGTCGAGAACGACAACTCCAGAACGAAACGAAAAGAACTTCTTCTCTTTTCTCTTTCCTTGTTGAATTCAGAGAATGCAGCTTTCTCTAAGGATGTAGAGAAACACTGCAAGAGCTTGAAGATATGAGAGGGGAGGACGAGAAGGAGAGGATTTAAATAGGGATCGAAAGGGTTAGATTAAAATAGATAAAAGCCATTTTGGTTAAATGCAAGTCAAGGTGAGTGGTGGGGAGACAACTCGTTTATTTTTGGCAGGGTTTAATTAGAGAGAGCGAGAGATTTTCTGGGATTTTGAGGTTCTGATTGAAGATTTTTATTAAGTAATGATCCCTTCATTCCTGGACATGAAAAAAAGGCTTGGTCTCACGTTAATTTGGTATGCCTTTGACAGGAATAGGGTAAACAAAGAGACAATGCTCGATAAAAAATCTCTTTAGTCTCTCTTTCCTACACTTTAGTAAATTGCTAACCAGAGAATTTGGGGATTGTCTTCTCGTTTTTGGGGGACAAATTCAATTACAATACGACAATTGTGTGGAAATAAATACTTTCGTCTAATCACGATCGATTGAAATCGAAACTAAGTGTCTAGTACGTTTACATTATAATGTATGGTATCCTAGCATGCTTATCTTGTGAGCTAGCTATTTCTTGGATGTGGAATAGTCTTTATGGTGCCAAGTGAATGGATATTACCAGATTAGCTTTCTTTCAATAGTTGTTCTAGAGAACAATAAGATGAATAGTTTCCTCGTATTGGAATGTAATTTATCTCAAACTTCTAGTCCATTGAGTGAGATAACACTAGCAAAGTAGCATTATGGGAGGCCAATCCCGCCTTTAAAGTTTTGTAGAGATATATTCGTTTTATCCTTAAACTCCTAATACCAATTGTATTGACATCATTCCTCGGACCAATCGTATTCATCCCCTTTATATTAGTCACTTTTAACCCGATAACCCCAAACTCCACTCATAAGAATACGTGAGCATGAGAGAATCATGGACCATGACATTTTTCCCCACTCAATTCTACAATGCCCTCATTGCAAGATGTTCTATCACTTCCTTTCCTAACCATTGATGTCACTTTGGATCATATAATAAATAGTAACACTCGCCTAACAAAACAAGCTATTCCACCACTAGTTTCTTTTGAACGTAGGTGTTCGGGCACCTTTGGTCACTTGTGCTTTTCTTGACAAGTGTGCCATTTTTCACTAACTGCACATTTTGACAACATCCTATTTCACCTACTAAGCTTTTCTTGATCTTAGGAGAACAAGGTTTCTTCCTTTATTGAAATGCAACAACATACCTCTTTTCAAGATTTCCCGATTGATCCAAAAACAATTTTCCCTATTTAGTGAGGAATCGATTCTTTTTTATGTCCTCATTGTCATCCTAGAAGTTGGTTGAGAGCTGTACTTTGTTTGAGCATCTTTGCCTCAGCGATTCACTCCTCATGCTTGTAGGACCGGATAGACTATAGGGTTTCTCCAACTTAACTCACTTACTGGAGGATCTTGCTTTGATATTATTTGTCACAAGTCATTTGTTCCTTGGTTGTAGAATAGCTAGTGCAACACTTGGTAAATTGATAACATCACGCCAACCTTCTTTTTATAGTTATTTCAAAAACAATACGACAACTAGTTTTTTTTGTATTGGATTGTACCATGCCCCATTTAGCTCAAATTTAGTCAATAGAGCGAGACAACATAACACATGCCCATAAAGAGAGCAATATCAGCTCCCATTTAGTTTGTGCATGAGAAGTCAACTTTGCCTTCAAAATTCCATAAAGATATATTTATTCTATTCTAGAACTCTTAGCACCAACAATCCTAACACAATTCCCATAAACTAGTTGTATTCATCTCTTCTACATCAGTCGCTCTTTGCCCAATAACTCCAAGTTCCACTCACAAGAGTAAATGCATATAAGAGAATCACAAATCATGACACATGCTCAATTTATTGCTCTTCAAAATCAATCTATTTGTATTGCTATAAATTTATATGATAATATGTGGATAAATATTTTTAAATTTTCCTTCTGCATAGTGTTTAATGAGATTTCAATTGAAATAATAAATCAGTGATAATTGTGTAGATATATCTATTTAACTTTTCCTTTCAAAATTTTTCTTGTCCACAAATTATATAACATAAATCATGCTCTTTTTTAACCACAAGAAAAGTTCGATCAGTAATGATGCTTGAGAAAATGTGTGTGTAAATGTGATTGATCAAATCAAAATTTTTGAAAACTTTCGCATTATAAATTGAAACTAGAATATCTTTGCCTGAAATTGTTATAGTAATCATCTCATGGATTTGGGGATTATTAGCATGAATCAGTGGATAAGCAGAGGCTAGAGCAAGGTATTATGGGTCGTGATTGCATATAAATTAGTAAATAAGTGGCAACCATTTCTCTAAGTGCTTTAATCTTTTCAGCAAGTTAGGGTGCGCATGGTAATAATTCTATGCCTGGGAACAATTTTTGCTCAGAAATTATTTTTTTTTATTCTGCTCCCAAGAACAATTTCTAAGCATTTGAAAGCGTTTTCCAAATTAATCCCGCGGATACATATAATTCAGAAGAATATGTGAGTGATTCATATACAGCATCTCTTTCTTTTATCAAAGGTTCTACCAATTGATATGTTTCCACAAATAATTGAAATTCAATTTCTTGATCTGTATCTTCAATTTTTGGAAACTTATAAAGTTCTTCTGTTAAGCCTTGATCAATGAATCTGCAAAATCCTTCAAATTGTATCTGATTAAACCTAGGTAATTGTTTAAAATTTTTATTCCCGAGATAAAAATGCATTTGGTAAAACCTGAAAATTTCTAGTCCAAAATAATTTCTTTTAATTTTTTAATGATTTAAATACAATTTTCTTTTTTTTCCTTTCCATTTTCATCTTCTTTTTCCTTAATAGATCGCCAGCGGCCGCGCGGCCGATGGCTAGCCAGACAAGGGCTGATGCCCTCGCCGGGGGTCGAGGACGCTAAGTCACGGCGAGGTTGGGCCGCGAGCAAGGCAACCTCGTTGTGGCTAGGTGAGTCGGCCTCGGCCAGATTTGGCGAGGCTCGGCTAAGGTCGAGCTCGCCCAGCCACCGATGAGGCTCGGCTTTGCCAACCCACCACTAGGCCGGTGTTGCCCAACCAAGCCGATGCCGCCCTAGTGGTGGGTCGGCGAGGTTGATCTTTGCTAGTGGCTGGGTGAGCTTGACCTCGATAGATATGTGCTAGGTCGCCTCGTCTAGCCAAGGTAAGGCCGAGCCTTGCCCATCCATGGCAAGGTTCGCGCCACGTCGTGCTTGGCGTTGCCAGGGGCTGGCGACGGCGTCGGCCCCAGTCTGGCCGGTTGCCAGCCATGGCTGAGGCGAGCAACTGGTCAAAAGGAAGAAGAAGAACCAAAAGGCAGAAGAAGAAAAAGAAAAGAAAGAAGGGAGAAATTAAAAAATTTGGCTAATTCTAGAATTGTTCAGGGAACAAAATGGTAACTTTTTATTTATTCTTGATTCCATTTCAAATCTATTTCTGAGAACAAAAATTTTAACAAACTAATTTTTGTTCCAAATCTACTTTCGAGAATAAAAGAACAAAAATTTTCACAATAATAGATTTCAAACAGGCCCTTAATGAGTTTGATTACAATAATAGATTTCAACAAAGTAAGAGAGGATGGAATATCATGGATATTTCATTAATATGAGGTGGATGCCAAATTCAAAAGTTTGCTTTACAATAAGTATATAAAATTTAGCCTAATTTTCATTTTGTGCATTTTTAATCTCACTTAGTTTAAAAGTTCCTTCATTTAAGGGAATGTTTGATAATCTAATTAAGCCTTGAGATTTATGAAATTTGATACTTTGTTTGACAATCAAAATTAACATTGACTAAAATATTCAATTAAGTCAAAAAATCATAAGCAAAGAAAGGTTACTTAGTTCATTTAGTAGAAAGTGTGATTGATGCCACTTAGAATCATTCTTGTTAAAACGTATTGATAATTTTCAAATTCCATTTTTATAGTAAGAAATTAATGATATTCAGTGTTCGATTTCAAATTACTATAATTTTATTTTTTTTTTCAGGTATGTATGATTGTCAACATCATATGTGAAATTACACTTATTTTTCAACTTTATAAAACAAGCCATAACTCTAAAGATCTAATTGTTTATTTAATATTAGTGTTTAATTGCATAGTCGTTAGATAACAAGTTCTTCACGGAAAAAAAGAAAAAGCAAAGACTTTCTTTAACTTCCCGCTTTGATGAGAGCTAAGAGTGGTTGTCAGGGTTCGATGGCCTAGACAAGGAGTGGCTTCTAGTAGGCTTCTACAATGGCAAATGGGGAAATAATAAAGTGAACGATACATTGAATAAGAGGAGATAGATTTTGAGATATATATGTGAAATTAACTCATGAATGTATCTTTGGACATAATGATAAACTTTGTTTTAAAATTTAAAAGTTAAGTGAGCTAAGCTAGAGCATTACTAGGATGTGTAAACTTTTGGGAAAGTGCCTACATGTATGCTAAAAGATAAAGCCATGAGGTTCGATATGAGACAAGTCAAAATGGATAATATCTCTCGTGAGTTAATTCAGTGATGCCATAATATGATATCAAAATGTAACCCCCTCAAGGAGGTTGAATAGCGAAAGGGGTAGGAATGAAGCAAATTATGCATTAAATTAAATAAGGAGAAAACAATTTTGAGATATATATATATAAAATAAAATTAACTCACCAAAGCTTTTTGACCTAAGGGCAAGCAAAGCTTAGAAACTCTAAAGTTAAGCAAGCTTAGACTAAAGCACTATCAAGATGGGTGACCTTTTGGAAATAGTGTCTACCTATACACTAAAGTACAAAATTGCGAGACTTAGTATGAGACAGGCTAAATTGAACAATAATTTGAATGAGTTAATATGGTGATGTCACATTTTCACTCGAAAGATCAACCCTAATTTTAGTAAAAAATGACTAACATTCAATGTTGGACCTAATTTTCAAGTGTTGCATGAAAATGCATAAACTTATATTCAAGTGATAATTTTGGTTATGGTTATCAATCTGGAGAGCTCTTTCCGTGACATTTCAAACCCCATTATTTAGCTTAAGCATTGACATTGTTGCATTTGTTTAGTGGTAATTATGTGTTTTCATCTAATTTTAGGACATCTCAATTCAATCGAAAACGACATCATTTTCATTATATATGGAAGAAGACATTGTTTTGATTGATTATTAAAGTCCCATCCGTTGACATGGCATTCACCGTTTGCCTGTCAGAGTCCCACCAACGTATTAATTTGACAAAAATTAGGCAGTGGGCTAAAATAGTTTCCAGATTGGTGCCTTTATGCGACGCTGGGAACTTTAGGTCAAAATTATCGACCGTTTGTATCGTGTTATGCCACAGTTCCAAAATTAGGGTCAATGCTCTTTCGGACAAAATTTGATTTCTCGTTTTTCTCCTTTTTAATCTGAGTAAAACCCGTCAGATACCATTTAGCAAATTTCGGACCCGCAAGTTGACCCGAACACGAGGCGAAAGAGAGAGAGACAGAGAGAGAGGATGGCCGAGGAGGCTCTGCCGGCGGGTTCCTCCTCCTCTCCCACCGCCGCCGACGGGGGCAGAGCGGTGAAGGAGTGCGAGAAGATGATCCAGAGGAGCCTTCGAAGTAACAATCCATCCCCATGCATATTTGCCCACTTCCTCGCCTCGTTTGCTACTCTTCCTTTTGCGCGTCGGGATAAAAATTTCACCTTTAGGCTCCATGTAGGGTTTAGGGTTTTAGGGATTTCGTCCGTCTCGTTTCTTCGCTTCGATTGCTCGAGATTTCACATTGTGAAATGGGAAAGACGACACCATGATTTCTGTTCCATTTCCCTTTTAGCGATCCTTGTCTGTGTCGAAGTAAAGAGCTTGAAGTCTATGGAATTGCCCTCATCGGATTTGGATCTCTGCTGAATCTCTCTGCGTGTCGGTTGTGCAGCTCCAATGGTGAGATTCCTGAAGGAGCAGTTAGAGAAGGCGGGGTGTGCGTTGGGGGACAACTTCATCAAGGCTGTTAACTGCGACGGGAAAGTCAGTGGCGGCTACATGCCGGGCCTAGGGGTATGAGTTTGAATTACCTGCACACATCATTTGGAAATGAATTCTCTCCGTGTGTATATACGCTTGTTCTCTGTTCTGGCTACTTACTGTTGATGGGTCGAATGCTAAACTCTCGAATGTTTTGTTCGCATATGAATTGGTGGATCTGTTAGATTATCACCTTGGTGATAAGAGCAGAGGAGTAAAGAGGCTGTTGGTGTTTGAGTTGGCCAGGCTTAGATTGTATTGTATTTCAAGCTTTTGAAGTCTGATGAACTTGTTGAGTGAAATTTGTTTTTCAGTTTATATCCTCTCGTATTTCCTTAACCCTGTTCGTCAGAATCTCTTTTTTCTTTTTCAATGTTTTATATTCCTTTGTTTGATGTGAAGAGCTGTCATTCATGAGTGCCACATTGCATTCTAGATAGTCGTGTGTAGTAACCACATGGAACTCCAAGATGATGTAAATCAAGTAGTCATACATGAACTCATTCATGCATATGATGAGTGCCGAGCTGCAAATTTGGAGTGGAGTAATTGTGCTCATCATGCCTGTAGCGAGGTACGATAGTCAATTCTTGTAATTGCCATTTGCTTTTGGGAGATGCAGTCTTTAAACAGGACTGTTTATAGTTTGGTGAATATGTCTGATAATTAGATACGTGCCGGTCATTTAAGTGGTGATTGTCACTACAAGCGGGAACTATTGCGGGGTTACATGAAGATACGCGGTCATGAGCAGGTAAATTTAAATTTACTTGTTTTTCCTGAGCAATCCATTTCCTGATATAGAAAAGGCCTGAAATAGGGAGTCAATGTGGTCTTTGTCAGTTTTGAAGCATTTTGAATGTGTATGTGTACCTGGATGCAAATTGCTGTATGGGGCCTAATTGCCTTTCATTCTAGTGAAGGCCCTTGGATTCTTCTAGTTGCAAGCATATCTCATGCATCTGGGCAACTTACTGAGGTCTATATATCTCCACATTCTATCATAGAAGGACTAGTGTTCATCAGGTATTACAATATCTAAGTATGCTATATGCAATTACAGCATACTTGTGTATAGTTTTACCTGATGGTTACTTAACAGAAGATCGTTTCTTGTTTAATTTTTCTGACTGGGGACCTTCTTATGGAGCTTTACTTCAGAACATTTGCAATTAGGGAACATTCTGGTCCAGGCCATAACAATGATGATGCTATCCAATATCTAAGCAGAGGCAGCAAGTAGGAATTGAGTTGATGAAAGAGAATTGCATCTTTTTAATTCAATTTGGGACTGGTAGTGAGGAAATCTTTAGAGAATCGATCCCATGGAAAAATATAACCAGTGATGACCTTTCAGATTAGTTTCTTACAGACCAACAAAATCTTGTTAACAATTTGAACCCACCTCTCACGTTAAAACCCAAAAGGGAAAAGCAAAGCAAATCCTCGGTGAAACTTGTGCGGTAAAATTTCATAGTCTATTTACTTCATTGCAATCTTCAGGTCCTTTTACATATACTACTCCTTTTGCTCATGTCAGCTTGTGATCATTATTTTTTGTTGATCAATGTCTAACTTTTAGACAGCCACTGAATGCTCAGCAAACAATGCAATGCAATTAAAGTTTTCAGTACTTTGCTCAGAGCTCTTTCAGATCTGATCTTCCTTTTGCATATTAATTACAAGAGCAATAATTTGTACTTTTTTGAGCTTTTAATTGATCATGCTCATCTTGTCTTTGATATTTTTAAGGAATGTGTGAGGAGAAGAGTAATGAAGTCAGTTACTGCGAACCCTTACTGCTCAGAAGCTGCTGCAAAGGATGCGATGGAAGCTGTGTGGGATGTCTGTTACAATGATACAAAGCCATTTGATAGAGCTCCATAATTTTGTGGTTTCTGGCGCTTGTTGATGCCAATCGAGTGGAATTTCCATTCCTAGAATCTTTCAATGAACACTGGTGGTGCATATTGGAATGCAGATCAAATCTCTAGTCACAGAAGAATAGAACAACCAAAATAACGTCAATGGCTTCTATTGTCTTTCTTCTTTCTTCTTTTCCCAATCAAACTGTCGCAAGATGAGCATCCCACAATTGTCTTTTGTTTACTGCTTTCACCCAGCAGAATTGATGCCAATTTTTTAGGTCAAAGGATGACTTGTCTTTGTCCATGAGGTTTGCTGGAGTAGAACATTTTTTTTTGTTTACTGTGCTGAGAAAAGTTTTCACTCTTTGAAGAAATTGATGCTCTTGCTCATTCTGAGCTTAAATTATCTATATGGCCTTAATTATATTCTGAAAACTGGATCTGTGCTGGTTGAGGGGTTCATAGAAGCAAACCAACTTCACAAATTCTGTGCTCGCTTGCCTCAGTTTTGTTGCATTATCAGGGATTATGAAGTTTAAATCCATGTTCTGGTTTAAGAACAAAGACAATACTCAAAAGACTTCACGAGGTTCATGTCATTTACCGAACTCAATGGTAGAGTTCTTGGTAAGGAATTTATTTGAGCTTGACGCCATCCAGATGAGGACCTTGCTGAGTCCACGATGACTTTGAGAAAAAAGAAGGAAAGCCAGCATTGGAGTCACCGGGTGTTCCAATTAACGCCAAAACCTCTTTCTTTTTGCCATAGTGATATAGAGATTCCACAGCCAGAGCCAACTACACAACCAGAGAAAACATAATCCAAGAGATAAACCAATAATCCCCACACAACCAAGGTCATGCATAAAATTATACAATGGTATTATATGGCAAGATGGGATGATCGTGTCATCGTGTTTCGCTTCTGATATCTCAGTTATAAAATCTTATCCATTCCGTATCCGATCCAACCGGTCGACGCTCTTCCGTGCCTTCTCCAACTGGTGATCGATGCTCTTTCTGGATTTCTCATGGCAATCCACACTTCTCCGGGACCTCTGCATGTGGTCAAAAGAGATTCGTAATTTCTCTAGCTTATCAGCACTGAGACCCTGATTTTTCAGCTTCTCGGGCCTGTCTGTGCTCTTCCTCGGCTTCTCTCTCCTGTCCGTGCTCTTTCTAGACACTTCGAACACATCAGTGCTCTTGCGGGGCTGCTCAAACTGATCTGTACTTTGCCTGGAGCTGTATCTTTGGGAAGGAGACTTCTCGACAGTAGTTATGAACTTCTTAAGATGCCTTATATATTCAGGATAGAGCTCTAGGTCACAGTGATTTCCGCCTTTAATCCATAAGGGTTCATACTTCTCCTTACACAGTTCCCATAGTTGCTTGCCATGGGAGCAATCAACAACTTCATCTGCAGTTCCCTGAAAATGGTATAAAAATTGCTTTAGGCATTCTTCTGTATAAACATGAAAATAAACGAGGTCTTCAACTACAAAAGAGCAGAAAAAAGGAACCATGCAAGTCAAGAGCAGGATAAGCATATTAATGGAATCTCCAATTATATATAGAGGTCCCATCACTAGCTTTGCTACGATATGCCTAATCATATTAGTATTGTTTTTATTGTCCTATTACTGGAACAGTGACTTTCTGGGAATTTCTTCATAAAAATAGAAGGGTTTGGAGTATGCTTTCTGTTTCAAGCAAATTCTATAAGAGGAAACACCCAACCGAATGCAACTTTCAGTTGGTGTTGTACAATTTTCCAAGGCCAGAAGACCAGACTAGACCTGCTAAGTCGCATGGGCAGTGCTCACAGTATGATTTCAGAAGGCACAACCATTTCTCTTAAATAAATGAAAACTGCACAGACGTCATATCTAGGTCATCTGCAGGAATTAGATGGACCACAATGCCCATTCTCACAATGCATCTACCCTTCAATTCTCTGGTTTGTTCTCACTGCATTATTAGCTAAATTTTTGATTATGTCAGTTCAGAGATGACACAAAAAATGTCCCCTTATCCCCTCCACTACAAACAGACCGTAGGTTCTACATAACGCATGCAGAATATTATATCCTCAAGAAGGAAATTTCATTGACATTACTATACCAATGAAACTGCTCCAAACAAAGCATTTACATTTTTGTGAACCTCCAAAAGATAATGGTGTGGTGTTCAGCATGCAGCAGTTTTTTGTTACAGGACATAACATTATCATCTGACTATCCACACTAAAGCAATAACAGCCAATACAAGAGCCATTATTCCACTTGAATATGGCTCCCCCACATGTGATGACATGGAGAAAGCACTGGGTCAGCATGTTATGGGTATATACATCCATATCGTGGGATCCAGTGGAACCCACCATACTTAATGGTCCATATGCATATTAGTGCCTATACCAAACTCCCTTAACAATTTCTGAGCAACATGTCACGTAAGAAAATATTGCTATTACTTGCTTATGATGTCAGCACTGAAGGTCAGATGACAGGACAGTATCCAAACATGATGTCTCCAGAGGCATGCTGTGGATCTTACATTTCTGGAATGCTATAGAAAGGGTAGCAAATGCCCGATGAAGAAGAAACATAATTACATGTCTGAGAACTCAAGCTTCAAAGAACAAAGAGAAGCAGCGAAAGGGTGGTATCAGAATGTGGGAAAAGATCAAACAAATTATAGCATGTGGTTAGTTGTCTTCACACAAGGAATTTTTGCATAATCTAGAAAAACCAAATCGTTGGCATCCTGATTCCAAGGAACATAAAGAGAGAATTTGCATTAGATCAATTCACACATATGGCAGTTTGCCAGTCAAGCACAATATAGCCATTTGAAGAAATGTATACTCACATGAATGATGAGGACTGGACAATTAACCAGTGGAATTTTGTCAATATTCTGCCAAGCAACAAAATTCTCATATCAAATGAGAGAGAATTAATCCTTGAGAGGAGAAGCAGAAATATTAAACCAAGAGTATTGCTACCTTGTATATATCAAACCAGTATGTACGCTTTACAGGATACATGACTCTCACACCAGAAAGTATTGGGCTATGCAAAACGACAGCTCTTAGCTGAGGCAGTCTTGCAGCAAGATCCACAGTGGGGCCACTACCAACGGATTGTCCATAAAGGATGATATCTTCCTGCTTAGCGCCATAACTCTCTTCAAGACATTTGTACGCAGCTTCTATATCTGCATAAGTATTCTGCTCGCTTGGCTGCGACAATGCAAGGGGATTGGCTTCAGAAAAGGTTTTTCTTCAAAATAAAGCTTTTAGCTTCCGCAGAAAGCATATTAAATGTACATCAAACTTATTTACTTGATAAAATTTTTCTTCAGATTCTAACACACCTTTCCAGACGATTGTCCATACCCTGAATAATCATACCTGCAGAAGTAATGTTATTCATGAGAACTAACATCATTTATCAGAAATTCAATTATGTATTCTGTGATACATAGTTTTGAACATGGACCTGGAGATTCAATATTTTCGCATCCTAGAGAGGTTCATTAACAAATTTGAAATCTCTTATGGATTCAAGTCTTGATGTTCAGTGCAAAGAAAAATACATTAGCCATGACTTCAACTCGAAATAGGAAAGACTACTTCAAAGCTACAACAATGCAAGCTGGCAAAATCTCACACGACTTTTGCTTTTCATATGCATTCTTCATACAAAGTATGATTTTGCATAAAAACCAGTTGAATAGAGCTTATCAAAGTCAGATAGAGCCAGGTGTATTCTAAATTTACTGGAATTCTTTTAGCTACTTCTAACTTCAAATTATCTCCAAAACATAAATTTTCGCAATTCTGAATCCCGTTAAATTTTGAAAAAGTATATCAGACCTCTATATTACTTCGACTGCGCAATTGATGACTTAAACTAAATCCTCTTGCTTATATACATATCTGACAAATTAAACAAAATCACTGACTTGAATGACCCTTCCATGGACCACTTGCACTCGCAGACACAGCAGGCTACAGAGAAAAGACATTGACCGACTTTCTGTGATATAAAAACTAAACTAATCTCTAGAATATTTTTACAAAATTTTTTACCTAACCTTTAAGAGAGTCAATTGTTAATGAAAGGCACAGAAAAGGTGTTTTCCACCGAACACAAGAAAAACTGAGCTTTCAGTGAGCCATTCTGATTACAGTGAAGACTAGTCCATTGCCTAAACACCAAAATGGTCTCACCATTCATTGTAAGCTGATGATGAAGTAAAAGATCACAGGTAGCTATACTTCTAAATCAGGTAAGCAGATCAAGAAAACAATGGATAGGAACCCAATTAACCAAGCAACATCATCTTCGAATTTTGAATCCACCAGTGGACAACAACTCTAGCTTATCATTTCTCCGAAGAATTCATTCAGCTCAACTCCTCAACCCTCCAGGCTTCAAAAGGGCTCTAACGAGAGCTAGATACCAGATCAACTCAATCTCCACCTCCAAAAAAAGAATTTCCCATAATACCAACTCGAAGCTCAACGTAATTTCCCACAAATTCTCCCAGCTTACAAAGAAAACCACAAGCTACACAATTCCGCACAACAACAAAAACCAGCAAAAGGGAAGCCCCCTAAAAAATGGAAAATAATGAAAAAGAAGAAGCAACACCCAGATTCAGGAATAGCTTAAAAAGTTCAAAAGCAGCAACATCTCAGCACAAAAATCACACAGCAAGAACGAGAACCGGTAAAAAAGGCCAGCGAGCTCCAGAATATAATACCCCATGAGATTGACGCGCAAGTGGATGCTCAATTCGATGAAGAGCTCGTACATCTGGCCCAGATCGGCGGCGTTGCCGTGGGAGTAGAGGAGGGTAGAGGTGGCCATGGGGTGCCGCACGTAGACCGCCACAATTTCCGTCCCCCGCCGCGTCGGCAGCCTCAGCACCTCCACGTTCTCCCGGTGCGGGAACGGGCTCAGCAGCAGCAGCCCCGTCAGCTCGTCCGTCACCAGCTTGTACGACGGCGGGCTCGGCGGGAAGAAGGCGAACTTGGCCGCCATGGAAGACGTCACGCCCCCCATGATGGATGATCACCGATCACTCAACTCCCTCCTTCACTCCCTCAACTCACCCACTATGCTCTGCTCCTTCAACACACACTAAAAAAAAAAAAAGGAACAAACTTTCCGCCTTTTCCGGCTGCGCAACGAGTCATAAAAGAACGGGCTTTTTCTTTTCTGGTGAATTCAGATCGACAATCCTCCCTACCCTTTTGCCTTTTCCATGCTTTGCTTTTAACCCGAAGTTGCGAGACAGAGAGAGAGAGAGAGAGAGAGAGAGAGAGAGAGGATGTGGTTCGTTTGTTCTTACTTAGTAGCAGTAGGAGTGAGCGCCTGGTGTCGTTGTTGGGTTGTTAATCAAAAGGAAGAAATATTTTATTTTTATATTCTTATTTTTTCTAAGCGGCCTTTCATTTTATTCGTTTATTTCATTTTATTTTAATTAAAAATGTTGGTCGGGAAAAAGAAAAGGAAACGGGATGGACCCATATTCTACGCGGGGCATTTTGTTTTTATTTATCTTTTTCTCTTTCGGTGGGGTCCAATTTTACGCAATGTTTAGATTATCAACACTCCTTCCTCATGCCTTGAGGCTTGTAAAAGGGGAATAAATTAGTCTCTCCAAATCGTTATGCGCCGAAATACCGCACAATGCCCGATCCAGGAAACCTTTCGAATTCAGGCGATGGACCACGACACGGTACGGTAAGCCTTGAAAGATGGAAAAAAATAAAAATAAGTGAATCGCTGAATTGTAATTTCAGTAAGAATTTAGACTATAAAATCGAATGAGTAGAGTATATTCACTCGAAACCGTCGCCAACCCAATTTCAAATGTCTGGATTTTGACTTGAGCCAGATTGGGATTTCATAGTGAAAAACAAAATTCGGACCAAACCCTTTTGAGGATCGGGCCAAAGACAAAGGAGAAAAACAAGGATTCCTAAGCTCTATCTTAAGACAGAACAGATTAGATGGCAATTGGACTGTACTTAGTTTGTGATGTTTGTATCCTTAGTTGTAACACAACAGGCGAGTGACTTTTTGGGCTGAGTTATCAATGGGGAGGAGTCGGGTGGTGTGCAAGAGAAATTAACAGTCGACAGCAAAAGCAAAATTCAAATCGAAGTGGGCACCTGTGCATAGAAAAATGATTGATTTTGTACTATGATTACGATGGACCCTCCCCTTGTTAATTACGTGGATTAGATTTATCAACCGAAAGGAATCGTTGAGTCTTTACGGGTCCAGCCGAAGCAACATTGGACTTCGTATTCCACTCCGAATCCGACCCACGCGTCTCCCCATTTTCATTTCTCAGAGTTATTCCCTCTTCTTTTTCTATATAAATAAAATCATATAAATATAAGGTATAAACACTTATTTTATAATTTTGATTTCCCAATTGATAAATAACCAAAATAAAGATTACATTGCAATTTTTGATGTCATTTATCATTGTGATATGAAGAGTTTCGAAAGCTCTCGTTAACAAAGAGGTCTTAACATATTTTTTGTTCAACACAACGGATTTTACTATCCCGTGGCCGTGAGATTTGTCTCACAGATTCTCTTGACTATATGTCTAGTTAATTAACCGTAAAAACCAAAAGGGTCTCCCTCGAGACTAAGATGAACTCCCGCGTCCACTGAGCGTGCACATGTGCAGTTTGATATAACTCGGTTCCCCGGCTCTAAGCATCGAACTGAATTCTATATACTTTTCCACCTCTACTCCTCGACACGGTGAATTTCGTCTCCCCGAATCTCTGGACTTGAAGTCAAGTTAATTATTTTTCGAGAAAGAGAATCTAATTCATCCTGTCCTCGTTCCTAACGAGCGAATTCTTGAAGACAGGAAAGCATCATTGCCTTTAAAAAAAAAAAAGAGAGACAAGAATAATGGGGGAAAACACCAAAGCTTGACGAAGACGGTTTGGCAGAAATGCCAATTGACCGGGAAGCTCAACAGTCGCCATCCCAAAGGTCGTCAAACAACACTAAAGGATTCTCATACCCTTTTCACACCTTTTTCAACTTTTCCCATCCCAAAAGAGATGCCAAGGGAACTGCACTCACCAGTACCAAACAGCATTTTCAGAGGTGAAACATTCCTGTGCTCTACCAAAGCTTGGGTAAATCATCATGTTATTTTGTCTGGTCCTAGAAAAGGAGATCTGATGGCAGTAAAACTCCAAGTCTTGGAGCGACCCACCTCACGCATCTACATATGTAGTCACTGCTCCATATGTGTATGGCACATGCACCCGACTAATTCTCCAATTAAACATCCAAAGGCATTGAGATTATCAATCATCATCGTCAATCGCGAAAGATCGTCGCATAGGCTTGATTTCAATCACAAGATAGAGGACGCGCGAATCCCGCACTCGACTCGTCGATGCGGTAACTGAACAGCTGTCTATCTCATCAAACAAATAACCGATGTACCCATGTGATCTCCACCAGTTTCTAAGCTAGGTCACAGACAATTTACCTTCAGCTTTTGATCAGTGCAGGACTACTATGCATGGGAAGAAGACGCAGCAAATTTACCTCGACATCTAATCAAGAACATGAGAAGGAAGAATTGATTCATTAAAGACGTATCAAGACAAACAGAAAGGAGATTGCAAGAAAGTAACCGGATCGCATGTGCTACATGTTCAGTCAGTCAAACTAACCAGGTGGACCCCATGATATGAAATTTTTTTCTACTTGAATCTTTCTGGTGGTAGGCCCTGTCTCCTCAGTGCAAATGCAATGCATGATCCACGCACAGCTTAGTGGACCCAAAATCCAGGACTAAGGTCGGAACCCCCGGGGTCATTGGCAAGAGCACCAATTATTCCCATAAAGAATGCGACTAAACAACAACCAACATAATTAATGAATAACGAGGAATGAGAGCAGGAACAGAAGGAAAGCATGTTCACAAAATCATGGGTCCCAGAAAATTGAGGGAGGGAAAGAGAAAGGAACAGAAGGAAAGCATGTTCTTGTTCTTCCACTGATGGGATGATGAGACATGTCTCACAGCCGAAACATAGATGCAGATCTGAGTGGTTCATGTTGCTACCATCGTAGTATAAATACATAGATTTGGCTCATTCAAGTACTTGCAACCAACTCTAGCAGATATGGACAACTACTAACAGATGCAATGACATGGCTGGCAGTGGATCAACAGATCACCACACAACTTTTTAAATACTTATAGCCGATAAGTAGGAGTATCAGAAGGAACTGATAAAAGTTCATAATACTGTTGTGGGTATGGAAGCATGATATCAGCAAGCCGTTGTTCATCCAGCGATCAAAGACCTTTTGCAACTATACAATCAGCTCAGCTAAATCAATGAAGGCACGTGCTGGGGCCAACAGTGTTTAAATACCTAAACCTGATTGAAGTATTCCAACTAGAGTTGATCGGTTCTGGAATGGGTAGGTTCCCTTACCCTATTAGAACCAAATCTCAGTTTTTGGAACTTGGAACCTTATCCTATTTGCCATGCAAACTACCCTGTTTTTTCTGGTCCTGTTCCAAGGTCTACCCAAGAATTGGTTTTTAATCTTTTTTACTTCATTTTTTTTTTCTAAAAACCAAGACAAATAGTAGTTACAACAAAATGGTAAGAGCAACAAAACAGCTCAAATTAGAATATTGATAAAAAAAAATAGAAATATAAAGCAATAAACAAGTTATGTTCATTTAAGAAAGGTAAATCATCTTCTTCCAACTTCACAAAAAAAGTTCTAATCATTCCTGGAAGGGTGCATGGGTTCAACATCAGATTTTTGGAACCAGTAACTGGTCCTGTTTCCATGGTCAGTTCGGTTCATTTCCTGAATAGAACCGAACTGGTTGCACAACCTGAATTCCAACACTCTTTCAAGCTTATATGGCGAGAAGTTTATCAAAGAAGCAATCATTGTCGATGCAAAAGCATTTGTTCACTTCATCTAATCATACCCTGTCTCTGGCTCTTTCTATACACGGTTATTGGAGATTCATGTCAACAAGACAGCTATAAGAAAATAGGACTAACAGTATAATTCTAAGGCAAAGGGCACTCTTGCAACCGCCATCTCTCCACCAATTTAGCTGACAACTATTCCAACTTTCTTCAGACTAACTCTTATGCCTTATGTTCTATAATCTTTTAATCTTCTGACTATCCTCATCATTCCGCAACTCCACTGATATTTCCACATTTTTCCCAATCACATCTTCTACTGATAGCCTAATACACTTATCTACTAAAGCAATTCTCAAGCATCAGTCTAAGTCCAAGCATGTGCCGTGGTCTCCATACTGCCACAAAGAGTGTTGTCAAAAGCCACTATTCACATGTACGATACAAGTACATTTGTGCTCTTGCAGGCAAACTACACACAATCATTTATTCAACATACTGAGTGATTGACAAGCTGAAATTCAAAGAACCAGGAAACACATCTTGGATAATGTGCTCACAATGGTTTTCTTGGCATTCAACTGAGGTTTGATGATTAAACTCATTCCAAACTTCAGCACCTTTTATTCAACTATGTATGTAATCTCATGGTGTCATGCATTATAAGGTAATGAACCTTCCAATTGTTGACAATGAGGCCATTCTGATCTTGTAACACTGATTCTTTTACAGTGGCTATCTCATTTTGTCAAACTCCCATTTGAACTGACCATGCCGATACAGGACCGCCCAATGGCCACTCCTATATTATTATGCACCGAATTAGAATGCAGTATAGATGTCCATTCCACCAGTACTACAAACAATATGAACTTTAGGTAGAGTGCAGTGCATTATTAATGAATGAACATGCTAGATACATCAGCATAAAACTTGGAATTAATTAATTCTGATCCTTAAACCATCCAACCTTAACTAGAGGAACTCTATCCTAACCAATACAAAGCAAGGACGTGAATAATCCTGCATCAATTACTCAACCAAGCACCCCCTACAATACCATCCGAAGCAGCTTACTATCAGGCCCATAAGATTTGCCATTCAACTTAGGCAAACTGACCACGACCAGACCAAGTAGCCACACGACAACAGATGCACGTTGCACATTCAGAAGAAAGATATACAAATTTCATGCCGTAGCAACAGGATAATGCAGAAGAAAGAGTGGAAAATCTGATGCACCTGGGTAAGGCGACGATCCCAACGGCAGATCACACAACAAAGCACAATAACCTTACAAACGACGCACGAAAGATTAGGCATTGGTGCAAATTAGGATAGAGCATACTCAACGGTGAACGCAGGCGCAAAATTAAGAACGAAAACTTATTTCCTCCGCCGAAAATCCGTCATACAAAACATAATGTCTCAGAAAAACCTTTAGAGCAAAAATCAGCTCGCAGCCACCCAGTTCCAGCATCGAACGATTCATTCCACCTCTCGGAAGGATTCCAAACAGAGAATAAAAAAAAAAAATAAAAATCTAATCAAGTCAAGTGAATCGTAATAACCTAATGATCCAAGTACAATTCCCCGGAGAATACCTAGGTCTGCCTCCTAAGCCGCTTCCTGAGCTTCTTATACTTGTGCTTGTTCATCTTCCTCTTCCTCTTCTTCTTCACGCTATCTGCCCACATGGCATTCGCATCGCTCGAGCCCACGGCATCCTCTTCGCTCTCGACGGAAGAGCCCGAGGGAATCGGTCCTAAATAGAGCCCGAAGGGATAGGACGGGAAAACCGGCGGAGGGACTCGAGGTCGCGTCGCATTCTCTGTTCTAGTGGGTAAACCCCAGAGACGGTCCAAGAGAGGGATTTTCGACGGCAACCCGTCGACAACGTGGGTTGGCGGAGAGGGGATAGCGACGGCGGCGGCGGCGGCGGCGGCGGAGTCTCGAGTTGGCGTAAAGTGGTGGCGACCCTTGCTGAGAGCGATCTTTTGAGGAGTCTCTGGAGAGGAGAAGGAGACGAAGAAGCCATTGAAGAAGCAATTTCTCGGCTTCTCCGTCTCAACGCACGTCAATTTTGATGCGCGAGAGGGGGAAGGGGTGATGCCTAAAACGGCGATGTGCACTGGCGTTTTGTCGGTTGATTAAGCTGCACGTCGTCCGGTTTCGTTATGTACGTTTTAAGAATGCAAGCTTCTCAAGGAAATTTGGACACTCCCTTACTCCAAGTATGATTTTCGAATTGTCAGTTCATTGTCAATGTGATTTAATAAGAGTTATCACTATTTTCAACTGCACTGATCTGAACTCTCGAAATGGATATATTAAATCGTCAAAAATTAAAAAGAATTAGTTCAAAGAATAGGATATGATATGGAGATACTATTTGTCAATCTAATTTTCTGAGAAATTTTCTCTTTAATGTAACTTTATATATATGCCTTTTAGGCTTTGATTCAAAATATCTAAAAGTGAGAAAATTTTTAATTAATGACAAATATATCTTAAAATAAGGATGTCAAAATGATTGTCGTCATGGAGCTTATAGAATTTGACCGATTAGTCAATCACATAATAATAATGACAAATTTCAAGGAAGACCTAAAGTAACAAAGAAGAGGAGAGGAGAAGAGAAGAGAAGAGAGAGTGCAAAACCTTGGGAGGACAGAAATACTTCTTAATTAATCTCGAACATCATATGTTGATTGTTAGATATCACCCTTCACACTCCAAATGCAAATTCGAGCACCACACTTGGATTTTTATTAAATCCCGGGGGTCATTTCTACGTCGCTCCTCCATATAAAGGCTTTTGATTAATTGATCAGTCATTGATGGTGGTAAAATCCTCCTCATGGCAGCAGGCGTAGGTGATGAGCTTCTCCATGCATCTCTGGCAATCCGGGCACCGCATGCTCTCTGGGATCATTCCCATCGTGCTTTGCAACCCAAACCTGCAGCAAAGGTGCGTCGCGTCTTGCATCTTGTCGTGGTGCTCCTTGAATGCCCGGCCGTACCCCTTGGTCGGCACCTGCTCCTTCCACACGTCGTACTGCAATAACGCCAACAGGACCGTGGTCCCGTGCCCGTTCACGATTATGCTCGACCCTCGGCTTAGCACCGCCCACCCTCCGGCCATGTCGAAGCTAAGCAACCTCTTGATCAGCTGCATTATGGGGATGTGTTCGTCTACCTTCCCGAGTTGGATCTTTGAGAAAAGCATCGACTCGAGCCGAGTCCAAAAGAACCATACCATCGCCAGGTTCCCCCAGGTGTAGCTCAACTTCTCTGTGCTGATGGTCGCGATCGTGCGCCTCACTTGCTCTTGCTTGCCACTCTTTCCCACATAGGCCATCTCCAGGGGAATCCTTGCGGCCTGCGCAACCGTGCGTGCAGTCGTGGTGAACTTGTGGATCCACTCAATGTCATCGCCCCCATACAAGAATATGTACTTGCCTTCTCTAATCTGATGAGAGACAAAATTGAAGATCTCAATGTTATAAACTTTTAAATTAATATGATAAAAATGCTAACTCAAAATTGATTGAGAGTTACCCAAATTTTAATTGTTGAATCAATGCCATAGATGCGATGGATGCAACCGGTGTCATGGATGCGATCGGTGTCATGGATGCGATGTATGCAACCGGTGTCATGGATGTGATTGGTGTCATGGATGCGATGGATGCAACCGGTGATGCGACCGGTGTCATGGATGCGATCGATGCGACCGGTGTTATACATGTCATCGATGCAATCGGTATCGGTGTCATGGATGCGATGGATGCGACCGGTGTCATGGATGCCATCGGTGTCATGGATGCGATGGATGCAACCAGTGATGTGACCGGTGTCATGGATGTGATCGATGCGACCGGGTGCATGGATAGATGCCACCGATGCCACCGGTGCCATAGTTGCCACCGATGCCACCGGTGCCATAGTTGCCACCGCTGCCACCGGTGCCATAGTTGCCATCGCTGCCACCGGTGCCATAGTTGCCACCGCTGCCACCGGTGCCATAGATGCCACCGCTGCCACCGGTGCCATAGATGCCACCGCTGCGACCGGGGCCATAGATGCCATCGATGCCACCGACAAGAAAGTCAAGCGTCCGTGCAGATTCCTCCCACAGAGCCTCCTCTTTCTGTGTAGTGAAAGGGAAGGCAAGGTATCCCCAAATCCATATCATGTGAATGGCATTGGGGCACACAACCTGGCCTTGTGGGCCAAATACCACCACGATGGGCTTCTTCCTGAAGTGCCACTTCTCCTTAATGAGCCGGATCACTGCCTTGTCGATCAGGATTGGGTTGTACACGCTGTACCACGGCATTGTGGATCGCAAGGCCTTGAACTGTTGTATTGGGCCGGCCCACCAGTCCAAGCCATCCACCATGGGGATCCACACCATCTCATACTGCTGGATCGAGTGCAACTCGGACTCCCTATGGATCTGCTCCAGGATGGACAGCTCGTCCTGTGAGATGTCCAGCCCTGAGATCAGCAGCAACACGTGCTTCCTCCTCAAGACTTCGATGCCGACCTGTAATGCATGTCGCAAGATAGAACATACAATCGTGGTCAAATCATTTTCGATTTGAAGGGTTAGTGTTTGTTGCATAATAGTAAGACTGGTTATAGAGATCGCACGCTTCTCTTTGTGGTGCCGTCAACAAGTGGTGGAATTTCATCCTTGGGATGAATCAGAGCCTTCATGATCTTCATATTGTCAATGTGGTTGGTTTCAATGAGATTCAGGAGAGTCTGATAGGCTTCGGCATGTCGCTCTTCCTCTGCGTCACCATTAACTCAGTTATGTTTTCCCCAAAAAGGTTTCTTTCTCTTCAATTACTATATAAGAAAACTAATAGGGGGTCTATATAGATCAGTGGCTCATTGATTACGTACGTATTTGTTGGTTTTGCTCCTGCAAATGTTCATTTAAGTTCGTCAGTTTGTGAGCCAATGTTGATAGCTCCCATGCCTCAGTTGTGGATGTTTCGTACCTGCGAGTTCTCACTTTCATGTTACGAATTCATGTGGGAGGCATCTACATTCAGAGATTTATTCTCACTAATATGATTAACTCAGCTTTTAAACCCATTAGCTCTATAATGCCTTATTATCGAGTGTGAGTCGAGAAATCAAAGTAGTTGGAGAGCGCCTACTCAAGGCCAACGCTAGTGAGGCTGGTGATCTGGTCAGCACAAGCCACGGTGCTCCTTATGGTCCAGTAAACGGCTGTTGGGACATGGGCCATGGCGGCTGTCGATGCGGGGACCTCGCCCGAGATGGAAGCTGAGGGCTCCCCGAGGTCCACCACGCACCTCGTGACTTTGAGCATGGCCTGGATGAGGCTGTTGAACATGTCGCACAGGGACTTGAGGGCCGTCGACCCGGCAAGCCAGAACTCACCGTAGTTGAAAGCGAAGGCCGCCAGGGTCAGCACCAGCTTTGCATCCCACGAGTAGGGGGCGAGCATGTTTAACATGGCGACCGTGGTGGCGTGACCCTCGTCCCCAGTTAGTGCTTTCATAGATATCTGAGAATCAGTGAAGAGACTAGGATTTTCAAACAAGTAATTGATCGCTCTTCATTTAATTTTGTGGCTGCATTCAAAATCGAGCAAGGGCGACGTAATTATTCTTTTTTGTAAACCACCTCCCAGAAAACTTGATCGATGATGTCGGACAAAAGGTCGAGTGTGGTGCTGGTCGGGTAAGACTTGCCCGGCATGTCTTCCTTAAGCTTTGTTGATCCCTGTGCACAACAAGAGCCATGCATTCGGGATTTAGAGTTAAAAACGGGAGATCATAAAACTCATAAAGAAGAACATATGACGGAGATTGATTATTGCCATGATATTGCTCATCCTTCGTCGGTGAAATGGCGAGTGAAACTAAACTGAACAAACCTCTCCTAGCTAAAACAAATACACATGTAAAATGATCTCCAGACATTTGAATTCCAGGTCACCGCCATAAGGCAGACAAAAAGGATCATTCCTACTCCGTTACCGTCGTGGCGATGGTGCCATCATTCAAGGTGGCGTGGTTGAGGATGTCCTGGACGAGATGGAGGAGTGGCTCCACATCAACCTTGCGGCCGTCGGGGGCGTGAGTCGCCTTGACCTGATTCGTCGTCACATTATCCTCTGTCATCGGGATCTTGGGCCCTTCCCTGCCCCGGATTGGCCGCGGCTTGGTCAATGTGGCCATAACGGGGTATGTGGACTCTGGAGAAAATTCAACGAACTGGGGATTTAACAAAAGAATGGGAGAGGTATTTTTTTCTGGGTTTCGTGCGACTGAGGTATCGCCCTAAGCCTGGTCACTATATGAATCGACTTCTTTGCTTCCAATTGTAATTTGATGTTTTGTACATTAAATTGAAGCTTTTGATGTATCGCCCAAAGCTTGGTATCTATTTAATAGGTGGAGTAAAGCCTCGGGATGAATCGACTTCTTTGCTTCCAATTGTAATTTGATGTTTTGTACATTAAATTGAAGCTTTTGATGTATCGCCCAAAGCTTGGTATCTATTTAATAGGTGGAGTAAAGCCTCGGGATGAATCGACTTCTTTGCTTCCAGTTGTAATTTGATGTTTTGTATGTTAAATTGAAGCTTTTGATGTATCGCCCTAAGCTTGGTATCTATTTATAGGCATGATAGATGGAGTAAAGCCTCGGGATGAATCGACTTCCTTCCTTCTAGTTGTAATTTGATGTTTTGTACGTTAAATTGAAGCTTTTGATGTATCGCCCTGAGCCTAGTATCTATTTATAGGCATGATAGATGGAGTAAAGCCTAGGGATGAATCGAGTTCCTTGCTTCCGGTTGTAATTTGATGTTTTGTATGTTAAGTTGAAGCTTTTGATGTATCGCCCTAAGCTTGGTATCTATTTATAGGCATGATAGATGGAGTAAAGCCTAGGGATGAATTGAGTTCCTTGCTTCCGGTTGTAATTTGATGTTTTGTATGTTAAGTTGAAGCTTTTGATGTATCGCCCTAAGCTTGGTATCTATTTATAGGCATGATAGATGGAGTAAAGCCTTGGGATGAATCGACTTCCTTGCTTCCGGTTGTAATTTGATGTTTTGTATGTTAAATTGAAGCTTTTGATATATCGCCCTAAGCTTGGTATCTATTTATAGGCATGATAGATGGAGTAAAGCCTAGGGATGAATCGACTTCCTTGCTTCCGGTTATAATTTGATGTTTTGTACGTTAAATTGAAGCTTTTGATGTATCACCCTAAGCTTGGTATCTATTTATAGGCATGATAGATGGAGTAAAGCCTCGGGATGAATTGACTTCCTTGCTTCCAGTTGTAATTTGATGTTTGTACGTTAAATTGAAGCTTTGGCCCTTAATTTTTTTCACTTTTTTTTGTCCTATTAGTAAGATACTTGGGACCATGCATGGATTGTGAAATGGTGGAAAAATTAATAAAAAAGCTATAAACCAATTATATTTGTACCAATTTAGTCTTAAGCATTTCAATTTTGCCAATTAAATTATAAATTTTTTGACAATTTGCCAATTTAGTCTATCCGACCAATTTGGCTGGGAACCGCTACCATAGACTGTTGTAATATTAACAGTGAAATGTTAATTGGGATTTTGCAATTTAAATCAATTTGAAATCATTGGAGAATGATTGAAGAACACTACATGGCACCAAAATACACGTGGTTTGACCCGAAGGGGAGGAAAATAATCCACTAATAATCGAAGAATTCAAGTTATAATTGCTCAAAAACTGGAGTATTTCCCACATCAAAATTATACCCAAACTCTAGGTGTTTATAAATAAAGAAGATGTAAATGCTCTCGGCACAAATCCACATGTGTTTCAGGTCCTGCCCCCGGCCAAGCGAAGAGCTCCGCACCAAAGGTGGCCACACTCCTCGAAGGAAAGGATGACATAGGGATTAAAACAAAAGAAAACCCTATAATTTTCTTTGTTTTCTTTTTCTCTTAACCCTCCTTTTTACCACACAATAGAAGAAATAAAATTTTCAAAAGAGGGCTCCAAGTTCCATCATTTTCCCAAAAAAAAAGCTCAAAGTAAACTTTATTTCAAATAAGGACTTGAAATAGTTTTTGTTATTTTAAATAAGAATCTAAAATGAATATGTTTATTTTAAATAAAAGCCTGAAATGGGTATACTTGTTTTAAATGAATGTCTAATCTTGTTGGTTACAATAGGCTAAATTTTCCAATTGGTCAAGGACGTTTTCGTCCAGATTTTCTTTTCTTTTTTTATCTTTGTTTTCTTCCTTTTTTTTTTTTTTTTCCCCCCTTTTTTTCTTGTCGTCCTTCTTCTTCCTTTATGCCCACATAGGGTTGACCAAGGGTCACCCTCGGCCGATCCTATGAAGTGACTCTTGCCCTAGGGGAGGCCGCCTCTCGAGGTCATCCACGAGGTCGACGAGGCCTTAGGCGAGGTTGCCTAGCCCTTGCCTGACCGACTGCGGACGAGGCCACTCTCACCAGACTCAGTGAGGGTTGGCCTCGCTTGGGGCCGGTGAGGGCTGCAAGGCCAACCTCGCAAATGGCCGCGAGTGGTGGCCCCCCTTAAGGCAAGGGTCGCCTTGCCCAAGCGAGCCCCTCCCTTGCTTGTGGTTGAAAAGGGCAATCCTCGCCCAACCCTTAAGGAACAGAAAAAGGAAAAAAAAGGAAAGAATAAAGAAATAAAAGAAGGAATATGGTAAATGATGAAAATGTCATTGATCACTGGAAAGTCAAGTCTTTATTTGAAACAAACATAGTCATTTTAGGTTCTTATTTAAAACAAGATTCAATTCGTGCTTTTATTTAAGAAAGTGATGGCACTTCATATTTTTATTTAGAACAATGTATACTTCGGGCCATTATTTAAGAAAATGTGGATACTTCGAGCCCTTTTTGGAGTTTTCTTTGAAAACTAGTAATAATAGGACAAGTGAGCCCCTTATTTTGTCATGTGGCACATCGATTTTTTTCCCCTCTTTCATTTTAACTATAATGCTAGCTCCTTTTTTATTTTTGAATATTACTCAATCAAGTCAAATTTCGTAAATGGCTCAAACTTGAGACATAATTTAACATAGATGTCAAAAATCTTAGTTAACATAGCTAGTACTGAAATGACCAATTTTTTAATTTTTTTTCTTTATTCTCTTTTCTTTTTTTCTTTGTTGCAACCGGCCATTAGGCAAGGGTTTACAAGATGGGTGAAGGTAGCCCTCGCCCTCGGGCATCGCTTGAGACTATCCACTAGTGAAAAGGAAAGGAAAAAGCTAAAAAAGTTTAAAAGAGAGAAAAAATTTCAAAAATTGTTCATGTCATCGTGGGTATGCTACATAATATATTATAGTTGGCGTCGATTGAGCCACCAGGTCAGTATTTTTCAGCCAAAATTGATCGAAATAACTACATTAACAAATCATCAAAATGTTTAATATCGAATTGACACAATTGAAAAGTTTAAGACTGAATTGATATAAATGAAAAATGTTCCTAAATTTTTTGGTAATTTTCCCATATAATGTCCGAAGAAGACTATTGAGTTTTATGTAATTAGGATTAATTTCTTTTAATTATTAAATAATGAACATAAATGTAGCATGATTTCAGTTTTTACATTTTGGTTTTTCATGCCAAAAAGTAATCATCTCTAGCATATAATCAGGGTATGATTTGTATAATCAAAGACCCTAATGTTTTACTCAAATTAGATGTAAGGAGGCAAAGTCCTTCCTTCTTATTTTTTAATCTTTATAAAAAGTCTTTATTATATTTATTAATAGGACCACCAATTATTGAAAAATTACTAAACAAATTATAAACCTATTGTATGGATGCCGATGTAGTCCTACAATTTTTAATTTATATAATTTCGTCCTAAACTTTTTAGCAATTTGCCAAGACAGTCATTCCGCTAATTTTGATTGGTAATTATTGATGTAGACACTAGCTATTTTATGTTGTACGACTAGCATTTACATAGACAATTTTTATACATTCTTTTAAAGTTTTTAGACTTTCCATTATTTTTATTTTTCTTTTCTATTCTTTTTTCTTCCATTTTTCCATAGTGGGCCAACTAGGACCGCTATGCCCTTGCCAGCCCTTGTTGGACTTTAAAAAGAACAATGAAAAAAGATGAAAGATGAAAGAAAAGAAGCAAAAAATTTAGAGATTTTTAAGGAAAAAGTTATAAAAATAATCTACTTTAGCACCCACCATGCTATATAGGATGGTTAACGTTCATATCAATGATTTTTGACCAATCAGGACTACATTGACAAATCATTAACATTAAAAATTTTAAAATTAAATCAATCAAATTAAAAAATTTAGGCATGAATTAACATCTACACAATATGTTTATGAAATTTTTTATAATTATCCCTATCGCTTATTGATAGTTGTTAGATGAAGAAAAATAATCCTCCTCTTGGTACCCATATGCAAGCACGATTTGCATTCTAGAGTTCATAATTATTTTCATCATAAGTTCCCTCATGTATGATCATCTCTTAACGATTATCATATTACAAATTTCCTTCAATTTCCTTTTAGGAGGGATAAATGTACTAGAAGTCTCAAAATTTATCATAAAAATTTAATTGAGTTCTAAAACTTATAAAAAAATGTAATTAAATTCTAAAACTTATCAAATTGGTGCAATTGGTCAATTTTGTCCCATAGAGAATACTAATATGGCTTTATTAGTTTCTCTTGTTAGAAAAACTGAAGGACTGAACATCCGATTATACATGGATGAATAAAACTCTTGTATAATCAGAATTGAATGTGGAAACATAAAAAATATTATACTAACATCCATCCATTAATAAAATTTGATTGAAAACCTAACTAGCAAAGTTTTGAACGATTGGTGAAGGGGTATCTCTAGGCAATTGTCCTCTCAAATGTTTGATGATATGTTTTTTTAATCATGGAAGGATTTTGCTTAGACCTGTTTATATCCCCATTTGCACCCCTTTATATAATGTCTTCCATCAAGACGTTGTCGTGCCCTTTGGGCAATCACTATATAATGGGTAGTTATCTTGCAACTTAACATGGACAATAAACATTAATGAAATTAATTGAATTTGAGATTACATTATTGATATTATAACATTTTTTCACTTGATCTTAACATTTGATTTGATGAAATATTGAACTAAATCCACAAAACTTTATGTTGACAACAAAAACATGAATCATGATGATAAATTCTCTTATAATGAGTATCATTTTTCATATATCACAATGGATCTTGTCAGCCCGTATGTGATAACATAACTTAATGAATAAACACTAGGTAAAAGATGATTGCGACTCTTAGAATAAATGAAAGTGTACTAAATGTCACAAATAAATAAAAAAGTTTTACAAATTCATCCATATGACGAAAATTCATATGATAGGACTAATTTCTATCCTAACCATATGATCCTCATAACTCATTGATGGCATAACTTTAGTAAAGAATCGACTAACATCAATTCAATGCTAACGTGTTTTATGACCATTTTTTCTCTTTAACATGTTCTCTTATGGCTAAAGACATATCGATGTGCTTGCTTCAACTATCACTTTTGTCATTTTTAACCATGAAAGCCGTAATTGAATTGTCATAAAATATCATTAATGGCCTAAAATTGGAATCTACAACTCTAAGTCCTATATGAAACTCATCAATCACACACCACATGAGATGGCTTCAAAACAAGAAACAAGCTTAGTCTCCATAATGGAAGTAGCAATTGAGGTTTGCTTCACACTCCTTCGGGACATGGCTTAGTGAAAATGCTGATTTTCAAGAATCAACGCAACTATTGAAGTTTGAATCCAAATAACCAACTATTTTAAAGTTTTGTTAGTCCATTTATACATAAGCATGTAAGCTTTTGTACCTTCAAGGTACCTTATCATTTTCTTTATAGCTCTAGTGATTCCTACATGGATTCCTATGATATCTTCCTAATATTCCCATAGTAAAAGTAATGTCAGGTTGAGTGCAAACCTGAGTATGCATCAAGATTTTAATAGTATAAGCATATGAGATGTTTTTCTTTTGTTCCATTTCTAAATCGTTCTTCAAGCATTTTTAGGCATATTCAATGAAATACCCACTTATAGTCCTTAGGTTTAATATATTTTCATGTGTATTATAGACTCTAACTTTAGATGATGGCCATCCCTAAATATGTACATATCAAAAACTCGATTTCCAACCTTTAGTAGCAAAAGGGTGTCTTTGAGACAATCTTGTTCGGAACTCGGTCAAATATGTACTATATCGTCTTAAGATTTTTAGTCCATGAGGACTTATAAAGTTCGGAGTTGTTTAGTATACTCCACACCATGTCCAATAAAGTTAGGTGTCTTTGTTCTACTACACCATTTTGATCCAGAGAACCAAACATAGTGTATTGAGTCACTATTTCATGGTCTTCAGGAAACTTCACAAATGGACCAAGTGCTTGTCCATCTTCAATGTATCTACAATAGAATTTCTCACCTCTATTCAATGTCATGATCTTAATTTGCTTACCGCATTGTTTCTCTACTTCAATCTTAAATAAATACCTTCAAAGCATTTGACACTCCATGCTTATTATGAAGTAAATAGAGACACATTAAACGTGAGTACTTATCATTGAAAGAGATGGAGTACTTCTCACTATACGAGTCCATTTATGGATTACAAATGTCTGTATGTATGATTTCTAGTACTTCTTTACTCCTTTTGGCACTAATATTTCAATGTTTTTTCCAATCATATCTTCTACTGATAGCTTGATACACTTATCTACTAAAGAAATTCTCAAGCAATCAGTCTAAGTCCAAGCACCTGCCTTGGTCTCCATACTGTCACAAAGAGTACCGTCAAAAGCCACTATACACATGTATGGTACAAGTACATTTGTGCTCTTGTAAGCAAACTACAGCCAACCATTTATTCTACATACCGAGTAACTAACAAGCTGAACTTCCAAGATCCAGGAAACGAATCTTGGATACTTCAGAAGTAAGTTAATGTGCTCACAATTGTCTTCTTGGCATTCAATTGAGGTTAGATGATTAAACTCATTCTGAACTTCAGCAACTTTTATTCAACTACATGTATGTAATCCAATGGTGTCATGCATTATAAGGTAATGAATCTAACAATTGTTGACAATGTGGGAAATCTGATCTTGTGATACTGATTCTCTTACGGTGGCTATCTCATGTTGTCAAACTCCCATTTGAACCGAACATGCTGATACAGAACCGTCCGATGGCCACTCATATATTATTATGCACCAAATTAAGATGAAACATAGATGTCAATTCCACCAGTATTACAAACAATATGTACTTTGGGTAGAGTGCAGTGCACTATTTATGAATGAACATGTCACATTAAATGGGCATGACAATGTCAACCCATCAGCATAAAACTTGGAATTAGTTAATTCTAATCCTTAAACTATCCAACCTTAACTAGGGAAACTCTGTTCTCACCAATACAAAGCAAGGACATGAACAATCATGTAGCAATTACTCAACCAAGCACCACCTACGTTACCATCCGAATTCAGGCCCATAAGATTTGCCATACCACTTAGGCAAACTGACCACGACCAGACCAAGTAGCCACGATGATTCATTTAACAGACGCCAAGAACACACGATGACAGATGCACGATGCATATTCAGAAGAGAGATATACAAATTTCATGCCTTGGCAACTGGATAATGCAGAAGAAAGGGTGAAAAAGCTGATGCACCTGGATAAGACAATATTATGAACGGAAGATCACAAAACAAAGCACAACCTTACAAACCGCGCATGAGAGATCAGGCAATGGTGCAGATTAAGATAGAGCATACTAAATGGAGAAGGCAGGCGCAAAATTAAGAACGAAAACTCATTTTCTCCGCCGAAAATCCGTCCGTCATACAAGACATAATGTCTCAGAAAAACCAGCTCGCAGCCACCCAATTTCAGCATGGAATGATCTATTCCACCTCTCAGAAGGATTCAAAAACAGAGGGTGAATCAAAAATAAAAATCTAATCAAGTCATGGGAATCGTAATAACGTAATGATCCAAGTACAATTCCCCTGAGAATACCTAGGTCTGCCTCCTAAGCCGCTTCCTGAGCTTCTTATACTTGTGCTTGTTCATCTTCCTCTTCCTCTTCTTCTTCACGCTGTCGGCCCACAGAGCATTCGCATCAGTCGAGCCCACAGCATCCTCTTCGCTCTCGACGGAAGTGCCCGACGGAATCGGTCCTAAATAGAGACCAAAGGGATAGCACGGGAAAACCGGCGGAGGAAGTTGAGGTGCCGTCGCATTCCCTGTCCGACTGGATAAACCCCAGAGCGGGCCCAAGAGAGGGATTTTCGGCGGCGACCCGTCGATGGCGCGGGTTTGGCGGAGGGGGAAAAGCGGCGGCGGCCGGAGTTGGCGCAAATTGGCGGCGGCCCTTGCAGAGAGCGATCTTCTCAGGAGTCTCTGCAGAGAAGAAGAAGAAGAAGATGCCATTGAAGTAGCAATTTCTCGGGGGTTCTCTGTCTCGACGGACGGCGATTTTGAGACGCGAGAGGGAGAGCGGGGATGCCAAAAAACGGCAGTCGGTCGATGAGCTGCACGTCGTTTTGGTCGTTCGTGTATTCTCTGGGTTTACCACGTTGTCCTCCTCGGACCATAGTCAGTCAGCCGTCCCCACCAAACTTTTTGGTAACATTATATCCGATTTTTTTGAGAAATGATTATATAATAATTTTTAATTTACTGTAAAAATAATAATCTATTATAAATTATAAAAAATAAAATAACAGATAATTATAAATTATTATGGAGCTTACTCATTCAAGAATTTGTAATTCATAATAAATTATTATTCTCACATTAATCTAAAAGCTATTATGCTAGTAAAGTTTATTTTTTATTGTCTAAATACTATGTAAAAAGAACTTGTTTAATTTTTCTTAAATATGTTTTGAGAATGTAATTTTTTTCAAGTCTTCTAATTAAGTATGATTTTAGAATTGCCAATAGATTATTGATATAATCTAATTAAAATAATCACTATTTTTAATTGCATGGCTCAATGATTCTGTTTCTTAATATAGTTTGTCGAAGAATTCTTCTCGGTGTATTTGCGATAGAGCATATGTGATTTGCATGACAATAATGATAATGTTAATTTTAGAGAAGATCAAAGATAATAATATAGGATAAAAGGAGAGGGAGTGCAAATTTTTGAGAGGACAAACGAAGTCCAAAAAGGTTCACGCTCCCTTTTTTTCTTATTTAATCTCAAGTATCATATGTTGATCACTGAACATCATCCTTCACCCTCCAAACACAAATCAAAACAAGTGAATTCAAGCAGACGCATGGCTTTGTTTATGTCCCGCAAGACAATTCATATATCCCTCCTCTATATAAAGGCTTCTGATTGATTGATCGATCATTCGTAGATGTTGGCAATTTCCTCATCATGGCAGCAGACGAAGGAGGTGAGCTTCTCCATGAGTCTCTGGCACTCGGGGCACCGCATGCTCTCCGGGGTCCTTCCTGCCGTGATTTGGAACTCGAACCGGCAGCACGGGTGCATCCTGTCATGGATCTTGTCGTGGTGCTCCTTGAACGCTTGGTCGTACCCCTTGGTCGGCACGTGCTCCTTCCACAGGTCGTACTCCAGCAGCGCCGGCAGGACCGTGGTCCCGTGCCCATTCACCGCGATGCTCGACCCCTTGCTCAGCACCGCCCACCCCCCGGCCTTGTCGAAGCTGAGCAGCCTCTTGATCTGCTGCATCACGGGGTCATACTCGTCCGCCTTCCCAAGCTGGATCTTCGAGAAGAGCATCGACTGGAGCCGGGTCCAGAAGAACCACACTGTGGTCAGGTCCTGCCAGGTGTAGCTCAGCTTCTCAAGGTTGATGATCTCAATCGTGCGCCGCACCTGCTCTCGCTTGCTGCTCTTGCCTACATAGACCATCTCCAGGGGGATCTTAGCAGCCTGCGCGACTTGCCGTGCTGCCGCAGTGAACTTGCGAATCCACTCAATGTCATCGCTCCCATACAAGAATATGTACTTGTCTTCTCTAATCTGACAGGGGACAAGATTGAAAATCTCAATGTGTCAAACTTTTGAATTAATATCGTAAAAATGCTAACTTGACATGATCGTGAGTTACCCAATTCAAAATTGTTTGATTCATGCCATCGACAAGAAGGTCAAGCCTCCAATTCTCTTCCTTCCATAGGGCCTCCTCTCTGAGTGTAGTGAAAGGGAAGGCATTGCTTCCCCAAATCCACATCATGTGAATGGCATTGGGGGACACAACCTTGCCTTGTGGATCAAGCACCACCGTGATGGGCTTGTTCCTGAAGTGCCACTTCTCCTTGATGAACCGGATCACCGGCTTGTCGATTAGGCTTGGATGGTACACGGTGTACCACGGCATTGTAGACTGCAGGGCCTCGAACTGCTTCTGCATTGGGGTAGTCCACTCAATTGAGCGGTCCACCATGGGGATCCACACCATCTCATACTGGTGGATCTTATGCTGGATCGAGTGCAACTTGGACTCGCTATGGATCTGCTCCAGGATGGACAGCTCGTCCTGTGAGATGTCCAGCCCTGAGATCAGCAGCAACACGTTCCTCCTCCGCAGGACTTCGAGGTTGAGCTGTATATTGCAAGATAGAACAGAAACTCGTGGTCAAATCATTTTCGATTTGAAGGGTTCATGATTGTTACATAATGGTGAGACTGGCTATAGAGATCGAACCCTTTTCTTTGTAGACCCCTCAACAAGTGGCAGAATATCATCTTTGGGATAAATCAGAGTCTTCAGGATCTTCATATTGTCAATGTGGATGCTTTCAAAGAGATTTAGGAGAGTCTCATAGGCTTCGACATTCCGTTTGTCCTCTGCATCATCATAATCTCAGTTAAGACTTCCCCGAAAAGGTCTTTTCCTCTTCAATTACTATATAAGAAGATAAAAGAGGGTCTATATAGATCAGCGGCTCATTTATTACCGGTATGTTGGGAACATATGGCAATTTGCTTCTGCAAATGTTCATGTATGTTCGTCAGTTTGTGAGCCAAGGTTGATAGCTCCCATGCCTCAGCTGTGGATGTTATGTACCTGCAGATTCTCACTTCCATGTTATGAGTTCTCGTGGGAGGCATCTACATAAATAGTCATTCAGAGATTTACTTTCAGTAATATGATTAACTCTGCTATTAACCCATCAGCTATATAATGATTTCTATCTATGCCTTATAGTTGAGCGCAAGTAGGGAAATCGAAATAGATCGAGAGCGCATACTCAAGGCCATAGCTAGTGAGGCTGGTGATCTGGCTCTCGCAAGCCACAGCGCTCCTTATGGTCCAGTAAACGGCAGTTGGGACGTGGTCCATAGCAGCTGACAATGCGGGGAACTCGCTGGAGATGTAAGCTGAGGGAAGCTCCTTGAGGTCCACCACGCACCTCGTGACTTTAAGCATGGCCTGGATGAGGCTGTTGAGCGCATCGAACCAGGACTTGAGCACGCCCGATTGCTCCATGATCACGGGCAGCTGCTTCAGGGTCGCCATCGACTTGGCGAGCTGGTTGGTGGTGTAGTTCTGGGCCAAGAGCCAGAACTCGCCGTAGTTGAAGGCAAAGGCCGCCAGTGCCAGCACCAGCTTGGCGTCCCACGAGAAGGGGGCGAGCATATTGCATATGGCGATTGTGGTCGCGTGCGCCTCGCCCCCTATCAGCGCCTTCTCGGATAGCTGAGGATTGGTTCCCAGCTAGCAAATGTCAGTAAAAAGATTTGATTTTCAAACAAATAAATTGATTACTCCATTTAATTTCGTGACAGAATTCGAAATCAATGAAGCACAACATAATTTTTTTTTCATAAACTACCTCGCCAGAAACCCGATCAATGATATAGGAGAACGTGTCGAGTATGTCGTTGTAGCTGGCCCGGTAAGTCCTGTCCTCCATGTTTTCCGTGTGTGCGGGTAATCCCTATACACAGCAAGAGCCATGCATGCATGATTTAGACTTAGAAACGAGAGATTATAGTACTCATAAGAAATACAGATAATCGAGATTGATTATGGTCATGATAATACTCTTTCTTTGTCAGAGATATGGCGGGTGATACTAAACTGGACAAATCTCTCGTAGCTAGATAAACTATATCTGTAAAATGTCCTTTAAGCATTTGATCCAGTACACAGCAATAAGGTAGACGAAAAAGATTGTCCCTACTCTACTACCTCGGTGGCGACAGTGTCAACATTGAAGGTTGAGCGGTTGAGGATGTCCGTGACGAGATGGAGGAGCGGCTTCACGTCAACCTCACGGCCGTCGGGGGCGTGCGTCTCCTTCACCTGCTTCATCATCACATTGTCGTCGTACATTGTGATCGTGCTCCGATCCCCACCCTTGGTCAGCCTCTGCATGGCGGGCGGCATCATCTTGCCGGTCGTCGTCATGGCCATAACGGGGTATGTAAACTCGAGAAAATGCGACACTGGAGTTTTATAAAAGAGGGAAAGATGTATTTCTATCTGGGTTTTGTGTGATTAATATAGCCTCAAGCCTGGTCTCTATTTACAGGCATGATGGATGGAGTAAAGCCCCGGGATGAATCGACTTCCTTGCTTCGATTGTAATTTAATGTTTTGTCCGCTAAATTGAAGCTTTGGCCTATCTTTCTTAACACTTTGTCCAGCTAGGAAGATACTTGGGACCATGCATGGAGCTTTGCTCTGTGCAATGTCCGAAGCAGGCGGTGATCTTTGTAAAAGTCCGATTAATTTCTTCTAATAATTGAAATAATTAACACAGATGAAAAGTGACACAGATGAAAAGTGATTAGGGAGAGTAAAGCTGTTGCTCAGAGGAATAGTGCCAATGTTCGGGTATGATTTTATATATCAAAGCCCCTTTTGCTTTCCTTGAAGGCAGATGTGAATAGGAAAGTTCTTTCTTCTTCTTTTTTAATCATTTATGAACAGTCTTTAGTAGATTTGTTGATACCACCATAGATTATGGTGAAATTATCAAAATAAAAATAAAAATAACTCTTAAACTTACCTTATAGATACTAATTTAGTCATAAATTTTTCAATATGATTAATATAATTCTAAATATTTTGAAAATTTGTTAATGTATTCATCTCGTTTAATTTTGTCTAGCAAGTGATAATGTAAAAGGCAGCGTCCTATGTGGCATCACCAGTATTAACATAAACAATTTTCACATTATTTAAAATTTAATTTAATTTTTTTATATTTTTATACTTTCTTTCTTTCTTTCTTTCTTTTCTTTTCCATGGCTTGTTGACCCTTTGCCAGACTTGAAGGCTGAAAGCCTATTGAGAAAGCTGAATAAAATGGCAATTTCAGTAGAACAAAAACAGCAAAAGAGAAGAAAAGAAAAGAACAAAACAATTATAGTAAAAATTGTAATGATTGTCAACGTTAGCGCCAACTATTTCATGTAAGATAGTTGATATATATGTTAGTGATTTCCTTATCAATAAAGGACTACATTGCCAAATTGTTCATAGGTTTAGAAAAAATTGGACAAAGCTAAAATATTTAAAACTGAATTGACATCTATGTGGATCACTAGATACTACTTACTAATTGGTGACATACAATAATTTGCTTCCGAAAATGTTCATTTATGTTCCTCAGTTCGTGATCCAAGGTTGACAGCTCCCGTGCCTCAGTTGCGGATGTTTTAGACCTGCAAATTCTCACTTCCATGTTATGATTTCTTGTGGGAGGCATCTGTGCAAATAATTATTCATAGTTACATGATTAACTCTATTGTTAACCCATTAGCTATAGAATGATTTGTATCCGTGCCTTATAAATTATGATTGAGCGCGAGGAGAGAAATCGAAATAACTTGAGAGTGCATACTTGTGGCTGAAGCAAGTGAGGTGACTACGCGGGGACCACGCCGGAGACGTAAGTCACCTTGGGTTCTACTACGAACCTAGTGGCTTCAAACATGTCCTGGCTGAGGCTTTTGAGCACATCGAGCCCGGACTAGAATGCACCCAAGTGATTGTAATCTGCAAACTATTTATAGCCCAACCCCAAATATGTGAGTCAAAAAATGGGTCTATGGATCCATTTTGATATCTCTAATTTTGAGAATGCAAGTTTTTGCCAGCAATTTGGATATTTTCTTGTCAAGTATAATTTTAAAGTTGTTGAAATGTGATGGCATGTTTCAATGAAAGTTCTCATTGTTTTCAATTAAATTGGTTAGCATTCTCAAAGGCGCATGCTATCTCTTTTTTCTTTTTCCTTCTCTTTTTCTTCCTCTTGCTGGTCACCGGACCTTGTTTAGCTGGTCGCCAGCCATGATGATGGCCTGTGACCAGCTAGAAGAAGAAGAGGAAGAGAAAAAAAATAGTTTGGGCTTGATTCTAGAGTTGTTCCCAAAACAAAGAAAATAATTTTTTTTTCTAGTTCTTAATTATATTCCAAATCTATTCATGAAAACAAAAATGTTACCAAATGGACTTTTATTTTTTATTTTTCCCAAGATAACTAAAGATTAGAATCAAGCATTATTTAGTGTGTTACCAAATAAGCTCTTAATGTACTTCAATATGGGCTTTTCGGGCTTTGATTTAGGATATCGAGAAGTGATATATTCTAAAATTATTAGGCAATACTTCTGGAACCGAGGATTGGCGATATAATAACTGCGATACAGCGTGTGGCATGCAACAATTCCTTGAGCCGAGCGCAAATTGTGATGATTTTTGGAGCTAACATAATGGTTCCGTTCAAGGCCATGACAGACTACCTGGGCAGGGATTTGTTGAAGATGCTTTTTGGTCCAACATGACCATAACAGAGCGATGGATTGTTCCTCCAACGGACGGCGAGGGAGCTTGTGAGCAAAATCTGGAAATCGCTTCACCAATGGGATGCGAAACGAGTCGTGTTCGAGCTTCCGACGCAGCTAGGTTCAGAACTCCAGAAGTAGTAGCTTTTCACCAATGCGGCGGTGTTCAATTCATCGCCGACATCGCCTTCTTCTCCTAGCTGTCCTCCCAAATTCTCTCCCTAAAGATGCATCAAGTCAAATCGCTTCCTCCACTGGATCCTGCAAAGCAGGAAAATTCCTCGTCCAGCCTGCGTTGTAAACCGGTCGAAAATTTTTTAATCTTTATGAAAAGTCCTTATTGGTATTATTGATAAGACTACGGTCATCGAAAAGATTGCAAAAAAAGAAGAAAAATTCTTAATTTATTATGCAAATACTAATTCATCCTAAATTTTTTGATTTAATTAATTTAATCCTAAATCTTTGATAATTTATTGATATAATTATTCAGCCAATTTTGATCGGCAATCGTTGATGTGAACACCAATTGTCTTATGTGGTACGATCGATACTAACGTTGACAATTTTTACATTTTTTAATTTTCAAAAAAATTTATAAATTTTGCTATGCTCTTCTTCTTTTATTTGTTTCCTTACCTACCCTCACCAGATTTTGTAGAACATAAAGGGAAAAGAAATAAAATAAAAACAATTTTAAAAAAAAGTTACAAAAATAGTGTTAAACGCATTTGACTCCATGTCACCGCAAAAAGGCAGAGAAAAGAGATCACTCCTCCTCCATTTACTTCGGTGGCGCGGCTGAGGAAGCCGTCGACGAGAGAGAGAGGAGCGGCCTCATGTCGAACTCGCTGCTGTCAGGGGCATGAGTCTCCGTGACCTGCTTCATCATCACATTATCGTCGGACATTGGATCATGCTCCGATCTCCACCCTTGATCAGCCTCTGCATGGAGGACGGCATCGTCTCGTCGGTCATCGTCACGGTCATTAGGTCCATTACGGATATATAAACTCCAGAGAAAATATAACACTGGTTTCAGGAAAGGTTGGGAAAATGTTATTGCCTGGGTTTTGCATGATTGATATAGCCCTAAGCCTTGTCCCTATTGAAAGAAATGATAGATGGAGTAAAGCCTGGGGACGAATCGACTTCCTTGCTTCAACTTTGGTTAAATGTTTCGTACGTTGAATTGAAGTTTTGGCCTCTTCTTTTGTTAGTTTTGGTCCCGCCTAGGAACATACTTAGGACCATGCATGAAGCTTTCTCCGTGTAATGTCTGATAAGATGTCGTTAGAAGAGTAAACTTGTTTTTCAAAAGAACAGTACAAATGCAATACCGTTCAGGCTTTCCATTTTAGCTTTACACCCCTGTGGATCCTTGGTGATAAAGGTTAACTTCACGACAAAGCAGGATTCCAAGAGTTCCGTTAAGGGCTGCTCTGCCTATTCAATGGATATACGTTGGCGGGCTGACAGCATTGCGTTCCTTATTTTAATTTGTTGTTGCTTGCACACCTCATGCCCTAATTCCCTCTGTATTTTTGTCTTCCCTAGGAAGAGGGAATACCCTCTAAGTGTTTTACGTCAAAGGGATGCCGAGGTCCATATGAGACCTTCAACAAATTGATTTAAGGTCATATTTAGGATCAATAATGTTCAATAAGATATGGTTAGAAGAATAAACCTGCTTTTCCAAAAAAACAGCACAAATGCAATACGGTTCAGGCTTTACGTTTTAGCTTTACATGCCGACAAGCAATGTTTGTTTAATGTCTGATTAAATCCTTCGTTAGCGGCATGTAATTTGGGCATGATTCACATGATCAAATTCCCTTTTGCTTTACTTGAAGTTGATGTGATTACGCAAATTTCTTTTTCTTCTTTTTTAATCTATACGAAAGGTCTTTATTGGATATATTAACGGGAACATCCATCATTAATAAACATTTGGTTACCAAAAAAAAATTAAAAACAATTATTCCTTCTCTCGGTTCAGTCTTGAAAGGTAAAAGCGGGTGCAAGCATGGCTTGCTTTTTAAAAGTTCATAAATGTGCATATATGATCATCTCTCAATAGTTATCATATTTCAAAATTCTTCCGCATTTTCCGTTTGCATACCCTTATCTTCCTAGCAATTTTGGAAAAAGGGAATTAATTGTATCATAATCTTCGTACAACGTTTTATTTTTTTAGCATCATAAATTTTCAAACAATAAGTTAAGAGTCATACTTTCTAAAAAATGTCATTTAAATTACATTAGTAATTTCCCATACAGATAGTGAAAATATTTTAAAACAACGCCATTTGAGCACTTTCTTGCCCTCAATTTTAACATATGGGACTAGATTCCATTGATTAGTGCTCTCAGAGACATGTAAGGTGTTTTTTTTTTTTTTTTTTTAACATAAACGGCTTTTCATTCATTACTAAGTAGTAGCTTGGTTACATTCCGATTGGAATTCATGGCATAAAATAGAAGTAAGAGGGGGCGGGGGGCGGGTAACCCAGTCGGATGGAAGGGACCCTATTTGGTGGGCCTTGGAGACCCAATCCGTGGCACGATTTGTGGATCGCGGCTCGTAGATTAGGTGGACATTTCCCCAGTTGGGCCAGCAATAAAGTGCAGTCAACAATAACAGACTTTGTGCCCACGGAACGGCCTCCAAGCCCGGCACGTGGTTGGCTCGCTCGCTGCGGTCGAAGACACGATAACTTTTGAAGCTGCAGCAAGTACTTCGGGAGTTGAACTGAAGTGGAGTTTCCTCTTGTCGCATATCCACAGAAGAGAGCAACGGAGAGCTAGGGTTTCAGCCATATATGCAGAAGAGGCGCTGATTTTTCTGGCGAAACCATCGATGAGACTGCCCTCGGCATTTTTGCAGATTATAGCCGCAGATCCCTCCATCTTCAAGCTAGACCAGGCGGCATCCAGGTTGATCTTGAGGGCTCCCTGTTCTGGAGACGTCCAGCTCTCCGACGGTGGATCTGCGGTTCGTGGTTTGCTGCCGGCGTTTGTGCTCCACCTGGAAAAATTCAGGTACGTGTTTTCTGATTCACTGATGACTTCCTTTGGTTGGGGCCGTTTTCCTTTAAAAATCAGCGCGTTTCTGCGTTTCCAGATCGCCCATAGAGTTCCTGCAAACAAAGCTTTGTACTGTGGAGAGACGTTAGAGGTGAGAATCTCGCAAACCAATCTATCCATTCTTGTAACCGTTTCTGGACTTGTATCAATTTTTAATTTCTGGTCTAACCAGATCAGTTTTGTCCAGCCGCAGAGGAGGAAGAGATGTTCGATCGTTTCTGGTGCCGCCTCGCAAAAAGGGCACTTCGAATCAGGTAAGAGACGGCGATGCAAATTTTCCTTAGTCGGGAGGGCATTGTTGCAAATTCCCCACATAAAGAATTTAATTTTGGGGAAAATTTGTAGATGCGATTTCGGTCCACGGACGTTTTGGATTTTGGTAGGAACGGTTGGTGTTTGCTCGATGTGCTTGCTTGTTTGGCTTGTAATATGTTATATCCGCTTTTGGCTTGGTATGAACCTGAGCGATTTGCGATCCACTGTAGTTTGTCCGGCTCTGGATGTAGGCTTAGGGGCGTAGCAAGAATCTCTTTCACTATATGTTCTTGGAAAATTCCAGCGAGCAAGTGGGAGTCCCATTCCCCTGTTTCTTTATGAATAAGTTCAGCCACTAGTTTTGGTTCACCTCTGTTTGCCGGGCCCCCTATTTTCCGGAACCGAGCCATCTATCCTCCCTTATTCTGATGTCATTTCCGTCTCCCACAGCCCATTTAGTTTCAGGTTCGACTAGATCCCTTCCTGTGAGGATACTTTGCCATCCCCATGATGGTCTAGGGCCTCTTTTTGCTGTCCACAGACTCTCACTATGAAAGTAAAGACCTTTGAACATCTTACTCCATAGTGCTTCAGGTTGTTGATTTAGTCTCCAAGCTAGTTTACCAAGTAGGGCTCTATTAAAATCCACCAGGTCCCTGAAACCTAGACCGCCTTGGTCTTTCCTCGTCTTCATGAGATTCCAGTTCTTCCAGTGAATCCCTTTTCTTGAGACATTTTGTTTCCACCAAAAATTCGAAATTTTCTTCTCAATTGCCCTGCAAATGGAGACGGGGATTCGAAAAAGTGACATGGCATATTGTGGGAGTGCTTGTATGACAGATTTGAGGAGAACTTCCTTTCCTGCTTTAGAAATCAACTGCTCTTTCCACCCTTCCAGTTTCCTATCCACTTTTGCGAGCATCCACGAAAACATATGTTTTTTTGTTTGGCCCCAATCTGATGGCATCCCCAGGTATTTCCCGGTTTTCTCTATGATAAGTACTCTTAATTCTGCTGCAATATTTGCCCGTAGAGTAGCTGGACAGCTTTTGCCGAAGAAAATGCCTGATTTGTTCAGGTTTATGGCCTGCCCAGTTACAAAGCAATACTGGTTCAGAGTGTTTGCGAGATTATGAGCTTCTCTTTTAGTGGCCTCTAGGAAGAAAATAGCGTCGTCCGCAAACATAAGATGTGAGAGTGTGGGACAGTGGGGATTTAGTCTTATTCCTTTGATCATGCCATCCTTTACTGCATTGGACATAAGAGTGGATAGAGCATTGGCCATAATGATGAAAAGGTAGGGGGATAAGGGGTCGCCCTGTCTTATCCCTCTTGTCGGCTTGATGACTTCCGTAGATTCTCCATTAACATTTATAGTGAAAGTGACCGTTTCAATGCAATAGCTAACTAGGGAGACCCATTTAGCACTAAAGCCCATTTGCAACATGTAGTTGCGAAGGAAATCCCATTCCACTCGGTCATATGCCTTTTGCATATCCAGTTTCAGAACAGCCTGGAACTTCCTCTTTCTTTTTCTGATTCGAAGCTGATGTAATACCTCTTGAACAATTAGTATGTTGTCTTGAATTTGGCGACCCTCCACAAAGGCATTTTGTTCCGAGGATATGATACTGGCAAGACATGGTTTTAACCTGTTTGCCATGACTTTGGCTATGATCTTGTAGCTGAAATTACATAGGCTTATTGGTCTATACTGTGCTAAACTCTCAGGATTAGCCACTTTGGGGATTAGAACAATTTGGGTGGAGTTTATGGCTGTGGGGAAGATACCTTGATTAAAAAAGGAGGCCACTGTGTTAAAAATGTCTTCATGTATAATTTGCCAGCTATTTTGGTAAAAGAGACCACTTAGACCGTCCGAGCCTGGTGCCTTTGTGGGTCCCATTTGGAACACCGCTGTCTGAACTTCTTCCATGGTAATTGGCTTGACTAGTTCTTCATTCATGGCACTTGTAACAACTTGGGGACATGTCTCCAGTACTGGTTGGAAGTGTCTAGGGCCCACTGAGGAGAATAAATCCCTATAAAACTCTGTTATGTGCTGTTTTAGGGCATTTGGTTCTCTGCACCAGTGCAGGTCTGTAATTTTCAGCATGGAGATCTTATTTCTCTGTCTCCGTTGGACGGTAGTCGCATGAAAGTATTTTGTATTCCTATCCCCCCATTTTATCCAGTTAATCCTCGATCGCATGTGCCAATACATTTCTTCTTGTCGCCACAGCGCTTCAATTTTGTTTATAATCCGCTGATATTCCTCCCCATGTGTCACCCGTTCCTCCTGGTTAGTTAATTCTGTGAGCCTGGTGGTGAGTTGATCTATTTGTTTTGGTGCTTGTTTGAAATTCTTTCTGCTCCAACTCCCTAAATCTCGGGTCACCCTCTTGATTTTTCCAGTGATATCATTTTGATTCGTAGAACTCCCCTTCCAAGCCTTCTGCGTCACATCTAACCATTGAGGGCTGTCTAGCCAAAATGCTTCAAATTTGAATATTTTCCTTCGTGGTCTATTGCCAATCAGGGTCTACAGCTAAAATTATGGGACTATGATCCGATCCTATAGCTGGTAGGGCGAATGCCTCAGCGCCTGGAAAGGCAATTCTCCAATCTAGGTTGCACAAGGCTCGGTCAAGACGCTTTTTTACTTCTTGTTCCCCTGCTCTCTTATTTGACCATGTGTAGGCGCATCCTTTACTTTCGATGTCCATTAAGGCACATGAGTCCACAAAGTCTCTAAATGCCGCCATGCGATGTCAATCGGCCTCACGTGCTCCTTTTTTCTCCCAATGGTATAGTATGTCATTAAAGTCCCCAATACATAACCATGGGAGATGATTGTGATTGTTGCCACTTCTCAGTAGTTGCCACAGCTCCATTTTTTCACGATGGGTTGTAGGTGCATGAAGGAAAGAGATTTTCATCAAGGTATCACTTTTCGGTTCCTTACACTGTACTTCTATTAGTGTATCAGAGCTGAACATTACATCAACTTGCACTTCTTCATCCCATAACAAGGCTAGACCACCCGCAATGCCCACCGGGTCGGGTTATGTTTGAGAACTGGAGCCTTAGTTGCTTTTGAAGCCGTTGAACCACCTCTCTTCTGTTTTTGGTTTCCATGAGGAATACCAAGTTGGGCCTATCACGAGCCATTAAGGCTCGGAGTTGCTGGACTGTCAAGGGGTTGCCCAGCACTTGACAGTTCCAGCTCATGATTTTCATATCTGCAGGGGTGGCTTATTAGGGCTAGCCACCAAAGCCCGTGTGTGTTCACCCTCCCACAGCTGGATGGGTGTATCCAGGAGTTGTTCTTCCGCAATCGATCCTATAGTCCCTTTAACATCATATGGGGCAAATCGTTTTTGTTTTTTTGGAGCGGGGGATTTCATAACTGTCTTGCCCTTTTTTGAGGAGTCAGTGTATTGCTGCTTCATTGCTGGAATCTGAATATTTTGTTGGGGCTGCTTTCCTCCTTTTCCTTTATTTGGATGGCTATGCTCAAGATAACTTACCTTGCTGTTTGTCTTACTTGCAGCAGGATTATAGATGACAAGGGCCTTCTCATTCATTGGTGCACTCTCTGGATGCATGGGTGCTGTTGCAGGCGGGGTCTCAGCCACCATTTCAAATTCAGCAACCCTCGTATCAATCTCCCCAAAGAAAGTTTTCCAGCAAGGGCTTAATTTTTTGACTTCGGCTTTCAACCAAGAACCATATCGTCCTGGTAGGTCTTGAGGTAGCCCTGACTCTTCATAAGGGATTCTTGAGCAGTCATTTGTGTAGTGGCCAATATAACCACATGAGTAGCAGTAATGTGGCAGCCGACATGTAAGGTGTTGGCTCAAAGAAGTAGCATGTGGGATGGGATACAACATCGCAACTTAGTTCGTGAAGAATTTCCTCAATGTACTTCGGTGTGGCCTTTCCGGGTTTCGATTCGGGATGTCGAGGAGTGAGAAATCTTGATAGTTAGTGCCAATACATCTTGAACTAAGGAATGACAAAATAACAACTGCGACAGTGCATATGGCATAAATGACAATTTCATGGAAGACCAAAAACATAATAGAGGTGAAAGAGAAGAGGGAGTGCAAATTCTTGAGATAACAAGGAACTCATCATAGGTTCCCTCTTTCTATTCTGACTGAGTCTCAGACCTCAGATGTGGAATGGATATCAACCTTCACGCTCCAAACACAAATCAAAACAAGCAAATTCAAGCCCTCACATGGCTTTTTATTACATCCCAAAGGACATTCAAATATCCCTCCCCCATATAAAGGTTTTGATAGATTGATCACTCGGACATGCTGGCAACATCCACCTCATGGCAGCAGAAGAAGGTGGTGAGTTCCTCCATGAGACTCTGGCACTCTGGGCACCGAATGCTCTCCGGGAAATTTCCCGCCATGCTCTGGAACTCCAACCGGCAGCAAAGGTGCCTCGGTTCCTGGATCTTGTCGTGGTGCTCCTTGAACGCCACGTCATACCCCTTGGTCACCACATTCTCCTTCCACAGGTCATACTCCAGCAGTGCTGGCAAGACCGTGGTCCCTTGCCCGATCATCGTGATGCTTGACCCCCGGCTCAGCATCGCCCACCCCCCGGCCTTGTCAAAGCTGAGCAGCCTCTTGATCTGCTGCATAACGAGGTTGTTCTCGTCTGCCTTCCCAAGCTGGATCTTCGAGAAGAGCATCGACTCAAGCCGGGTCCAGAATAGCCCCACCATGGGTGAGTCTTGCCAGGTGTAGCTCAGCTTCTCATTGTTGATGGTCATGATCACATGCCATGCCTGCTTTCGCTTGCTGCTCTTGCCCACATAAACCATCTCCAGGGGGATCTTTGCGGCCTGAGCGACCTTGCGTGCTGCCGCTGTGAACTTGCGGATCCACTCAATGTCATCACCACCGTATAGGAATATGTACTTGCCATCTCTAATCTGATTAGGGACAATATTGAAGATCTAAATGTCACAAAGCTTTGAACTAGTATGATGAAAATGTCAACTTGACATGATTGTCAGTTACCCAATCCAGAATTGTTTGATCATTGCCAGTGACAAGCAGCTCAAGGCTCCATGTCTCTTCCTTCCACAGAGCCTCCTCTCTAAGTGTAGTGAAAGGGAAGGCAACGCTTCCCCAAATCCACATCATGTGAATGGCATTGGGGGACACAACCTTGCCTTGTGGGTCAAGCACCACCAGGATGGGCTTGTTAATGAAGTGCAACTTCTCCTCGATGAATTGGATCGCCATCTTGCTGATCAGGCGTGGGTGGAGCACGCTATACCACGGCATCTTGGGCAGCTGGTCCTTGAACTGCTTCTGCTTTTGGTTGGTCCACTTGGCTGGCGAGTGGTCCACCATGGGGATCCACACCATCTCATGTTGGTGGATCTCATTTGTTGTCTCGTGCAGCTTGGACTCGCTATGGATCTGCTTCAGGATGGACAGCTCGTGCTGTGAGATGTCCAGCCCTGAGATCAGCAGCCACACGTGCTTCCCATTTAGGAATTCGATGTTGACCTGTATTGTTAGAAAATCCAATCCAAAAGCTTAAAGTATTAGATGGAGGGAGACCACATATAGAGAAAGAGCATATAAGACTGTCAAGCATTGTGGGATATTTGGACGCGTAGGTCTAAAGATAGAACAGAAAATCGCAGTCAAATCATTTTATATTTGAAGGGTTAATAGTTAAAAAATGATGAGACTTGCTATGGAGATCGAACCCTTTTTTCTGTAGTCCCATCCACGAGTGGCAGAATATCATCCTTGCGATAAATCAGAAACTTCAGGATCTTCATATTGTCAATGTGCATGGCTTCGTCAAACCACTCAGTTTCTGCTGCATCAACGTGAACTTGGTTAAGCCTCTTTGGAAAAGTTTCTTTCTCTTCATTTGTTATGTACAAAAAAAAGGGGGAGGTCTACATAGATCACTGGGCTACCGCTTACTAATCGGTGACATATGATAATTTTCTTCGAAAAATGTTCATTTATGTTCTTCAGTTTTTGATCCAAGGTCGACAGCTCCCATGCCTCAGTTGCGGATGTTACGTACCTGCAAATTCTCACTTCCATGTTATGATGTCGAGTGGGAGGCGTCTATGCAAATATTTATTCATAGTTACATGATTAACTCTATTGTATCTGTGCCTCATGAATTGTGAATGAGCGCGGGGAGTGAAATTAAAATAACTCGAGAGCGCATACTCATGGCTGAAGCTAGTGAGGTTGGTGATCTGGCTAGCACAAGACACAGCGCTTCTTATGATCCAGTAGACAACAACTGGGACGTAGGCCATGGCATCTGACATGGCAGGGACGTTGCTGGAGTCGAAAGCTGAGGAAAGCTCCTCGAGGTCCGCGAGGAACCCAGTGACTTCAAGCGTGGCCTGGATGATGCTGTTGAGCTTGTCGAGCCGGGAATTGAGTGTGCCCATGGGCTCCATGGTAACAGGCAGCTGCTTCAGGATAGCCATCAGCTTGGCGAGCTGGTTGGAGGAGTAGACCTGGTTCAAGAGCCAGAACTTGCCGTAGTTGAAGGTGAAGGCCGCGAGGGTCAGCACTGGCTTGGCGTACCATGAGAAGTGGGCGAGCATCTTGAGTATGGAGAGCGTTGTCTCGTGCGCCTTGCCCCCGGCAAGCGCCTTCTCGAATAGCTGAGGATTGGTAGCCAGGTGGCAAACGTCAGTAAAGAACTTGATCTTGTTGCAAAGAATTGATTGCTCCTCATTTAATTTTGTTGCGGAATTTGAAATCGATGAAAGCCAAAATGGAATTTTTCATGAACCACCTCGCCAGAAATCCGACTGATGGTAGAGGACAACTCGTCGAGCGTGGTGGTGATGTTGTCCCTGTAAGTCTCATCCTCCATGCATTCCGTGAACTCATAAGAGAAACAAATAATTGAGATTGATTATTGTCATGATGTTGCTCATCCTTCGTCAGAGAAACGGTGAGTGACATTATGCTGAACAAATCTTTCCAAGCCAAATTACTGTAAAATTTACTCAAAGCATTTGATTCCATGTCACCGCAAGAAGGCAGACAAAAAAAAGTCATTCCTACTCTATTACCACGGGGGCGAGGTTGGTGTCAAAATTTGAGGTGGCGCAGACAAGGATATCCTCGACTAGATTGTGGAGCGGCTCCACTTCAAACTCGCGGATGTCCGGGGCACGAGTCTCCTCGACCTGCTTCACCATCCAGTCCTCGTCAGCTATCATCATTACGCTCAGAACGCCACCATTGTCGGTCGTCATCATTGTCGTGGCCACAGCAGACAAACTCCAGAGAAATTTTAACACTAGGGTTTCAGGAGGGAAATGAACTATGTTTTTATCTGCGTTTTGTGTCATTGATATGGTCCTAAGTCTGGTCTCTATAAAGAAGGAATGATAGATGGAGTAAAGCCTTGGGATGAATCGACTTCCTTGCTTCAACTGTAGTTAAATGTTTTCTAACGTTAAACTGAAGCTCTGGCCTCTTTTTTGATCAGCATCGTTCCAGCCTAGGAAGATGCTTGGGACCATGCATGGAGCTTTCTCCGTGTAATGTCTGATGCAGACAGTGATTTTTGTGGGGTTCTGATTAATTTCTCCTAATGATTAAATTATTAGCACAGATGAGATATGATTTGGCAGGGCAATGCTTATTTAATGTCTAATCAAATCCTCTTTAGCAGCATATAATCAGGGTATGATTCGTATAATCAAAGTCCCTTTTGCTTTACCTGAAGTAAATATGACCAGACAAGTCCTTTCTTTCGTCTTCTTTTTTAATCTTTATTAGAAGTCTTTGCTGGATTTGCTGATAGGAGGGACCATTGATCATCGGGTAACTTTCCGACGAGGCTCATGTTTGGTTTCACCGACGCCTTGCTAAACGATCTGTTCAAATTGAAACTGGAATCCGGGACTAGGTTTTTCCATAAGAAAATCAAAACCTAATTTCTCCATTTGGGGGAAGCTTTTGGTTTAGGGTTTGGTTTATGGAGCATATTGAACATAAATTTTCAATTTCAAACAAATTTTTGTTGCCCAACAATGTGTTTAATTTATATTTTGAGCGTCAAACATCTTCGGCAAGTTACATCAAATCATTTGTTGTAAATAAAGACGCATGTAAATAGATTTTTAGAAATTGCAATATTTAAACGAACACTTGAAAAGACATGAAATTAAATAAGTACTGTATAAAAATTGTGTCACTATTAATATCCATTGTTCATCTTGTTGATAAAACGGAAAGATGGTCCAAGACATGGATTTTCCAATGCAACTCATCAATGACATGGGGCTGGAAAGGGGGGGGGGGGAGAAGTGAGGTGGTGGCGTTTGAAGTTGACGAAAACTGGAGGCGACCCTGGAGAGAGTGTTCTTCTGAGGAGTCTCTTAAGAAGAAGAAGCCATTGAAATAGCGATTTGTCAGGCTCTCTACGGCACAATAATTTTGAGGCAACAGAGAGAGAGATTGATAAACTTTGAGTGATTATCGATGAACTAAAAACACAATTGATAAAAGACATTTTGATTAGAATAGTCGATAACATGATGAATTGACAGCTTGAAAGAATCAGTAAATAGTAAAGTTAATGAAATCGTCAGAATAATTGAGTCAATGTAACTGCCTAGTTATGGAGTCTCAATAGCCAAGTAGTGGAGTCTTAATGATCATCAAGTAGTGGAGTTGTAGTAACTACTTGTGTAATCGTTAGTTGTGAATTATGGTACTCCAAGTGTACTCTTTGTGACCCTCAAATTAGTCACAAAAAACATTCTTTGTAAATTTATCTTTATTTTTACTTTTTCGCAATTTAAATGGCTAGTTATGATTGTCACGCCCCGACTCTCGAGCTCGCGGCAACCCCATTTCACTTAAGGTCTTAAAATACGACGCCCCAGGTACTGTCGTCGACCAATTCATTTTATCTTGTAATTAAGCACATGCGGAAACGAACAACTCCCAAACCAAACAACGGGGATAGCAACAACGGCAGCGAGAGGAAAGACAAACACCATTTTTATATATCGAAGGTTAGCCAAAGCACACCAGCAAATACATACACACCTTACTATAGGTGACAAGCTAAGACCTACTCAAAAAGAGACCGGCCTAGCTAACCTAACACCGCACAAGTGCCTACTCGCTGGCCTCGAGGAATCGCTCTCTTCGATCCTCTACGCATCATCTAGGGCCTGAAAATGTTAACCACGACGGGTTGAGATAAACTCAGCAAGTTAAAGTCCTAAGCCCCGGTTAGGAACTTCGCTCGCCTCGGGAGTTTAACATACAACCTAATACAAAGCAATCGTGCAATACCACCTCGAGAGAAAGACAGCGAAGACAGTTTAATAAACGGGTGCAATCACAAGCGACCAAAGATGACATACCTTAAGGGAAACGCAACACTTAACTTAATAATCAAACAGTCTTAGTCTTGTCTGTATCGCTTTTCTGACGTTAGCCTGCCCCTGACATCTTAACCACATCCACTGATTGCCAACAATCTCTAGACCAAAGATCATCCTTTCTCTGATGTTATTCTAATAGACTGGAGTTCCACAAACTTGACCATACTTCTGCTATATCACTCGAATAATTTTTATCCCACAAGCATTCTCTTTTTGTCGTCGTAGTTCAGTTCATTTTCGCCCCTTTCGACATCCTAGAAGCCGCGCCAGAGTCGCTCCTTGCTCGAGCACTCCGGCCCCGGCGTCCACTCCCCGCCCTCATCGGATCGGTCGTCATGGGCATGTACGAACTGCACCACTTCTAACAAAAGTCCCTTTTAAACATGCTTTATCTCATAGAGGTATTATCCGCTTTGGCCGTCCCATACCAAGCCTCACGGTTTTAACCTCATCTGAGCACCTCAAAGTACAAAACTTTCTCCAGCTCATCAACTCATGAGCTCGTTTCCACAGGACCACTCGTCAACACTTGAAATTCGATCCACCAAATTTTTATGAGCTCACATTCTGAACTTCACAAGCCCTCAATCGTTGTGACGCGTAAACAACTACTCGTCCTTGTTGTCTTACCACTTAGTCAAATCCTTTATATGACACCTCACTGTAAGTATCGTATTCTCCAATACTAGACTAAATCCTCAAAATTCCACCAATCAACAATCACGTACATTCCCTAATTCTCGGGACTAACTCAATAAATCAAACACGTTCACTTCCACTCGATCTTCGATCATGCATTTCATCATTATTCACGCATATAATTAACAATCGGCACTTCAAGAAAGCATAACAACCAAGAACACAACAATTTGAAACCAAAATTTACTTCTGTATGAACAGTAATCCGTGAATGTCGGTGATCGATGAACAAGAATCCGTGAACAATAATCCGTGAATGTAAGATTCGTCCGAAATTAAATAAATAAATAAAAATAAATAAACTTAACCATGGTTAACAAATTAACTCAACCCTAGTTAATCTAACCTAACCATGGTTACTAAATTTAACCTAACCAGGGTTAATTAACTCAACCATGATTAATAATTAACCATAGTTACTTTAGAAACTAACCCTAGTTACTTTAATTAATTAACCTTAGTTACTTTAAAACTAACTATGGTCAATTAATCTAACCTTAGTCAGCTTAATTAACTCAGCCACCATTAACAAACTAACCCATAATTAACCAAGCACAAAAATTAAACTAATTAACCCCTAAGCAAGATTAACCCCTAAACAAGGATTAGGAAGTTAACTTACTTGGATCGGAAATCCGGTGACACCAGCGCGTAGAGGGGAACGAGGGCTACGAGGGGTAAGTTCGGGGATGGCAACGGATGACAAACGATGGCCGAAACGGGCCAAAACAGCCCGGAATCACTGTTCACGCGGAACCGGTGCAGCTGAGCGGAAAAGGCCGAAACAGGCGGCTAACGGCGACCAGCGGTGACCGGGGATGCGCGGCTGGCTTCCTAACTTCCAGGACTACACTTTGGGCGGTTGCGGTGGCTCCGGTGACGGCGGCAAGGCTGTTTTCCGGCTGGAAAACAGTGAAGACAGCAAGGAACACCAGAAATGGAAGAGAAAATGAAGAGAAAAAGGGAGAGAGAGGAAGGCTGGGCTGGTGCACGAATTTTGGGGGAGAAAGAGGAGAGAGAAGAGGCTGCTGGTCAAGGATAAGAGCCAAGGCAAGTGGGCAAGCCACTTGTTGAAGAACCAATAAAAAACAAGCAAGAACAAAGCATAAACAAAGCCCACTTGGGCACAAAAGCAAAATGCCAAAAGAGAGAAGCCCATGGGCTGGAAATGGAGGGGAGCTTGGGCCAGCTTGGGCCCCTCTTGGGCTGGGCTGAATGGGTGCAAGGCCCATTGGGCCGCCGGTCTTGGGCCGGCCCACCCGCGGGCCCGAAACCCGGTCCAATTTTCCCTTTTTCCGACTCTTCTGTGTCCAACGGAAAATCCCAAAATAAATGAGGCGACGTCCAAATATTTAGTCTTGATATCACTGAGAACTCGGTTCCCAAAATCGGATTAAAAATCGGGGCCAAATTGAGTCGATTGCGACCGTAGTACAATTTGGATTATCGGGCGCCCTTTTAGGACTTTCCTCACATTTGACCCATGGTCAACCATTCTTTGAACCACGTTTACGCCAATTCTCGAGTCAGGGACATCCCTCGATTGTCGTGTGATCCTGGGGGCTCAATTGATAATCCCGAGTACCAGATGAAAAGGATTCGGTTTACCGTCGTTCGTAGTTCGCATTGAAGTTGTGCGGAAATCACCCGAGATCGCTTCGTACTTCGCCGAATCGATTTATTTCCGTTTCCTTAATAGTCTAGTACTTAGAGGATATCGTTCTCGCCTGTGTCCTCATGGTCGAAGGGTTCGTTCTCGATCGAAATTGCGAGTCGTACGCGAATCATTTCCTATCGACGCCTCTCGTAATCCATTATCCCACGAACACACGGTTCGGAAAATTTGTCTTGACCAGGCCTTCGACTAATATTGCCCTTTTATAAAATCCTAAAATGGGGTCGATTTTCAGAATGTTACAATGATTGCCTCCAATTTTCGGACCTTTAAATTTCTTGCCATTTACTTTTTTGTCCAAATCATGAAAGGACCCTTCACAACTTTTGTCGATTCCCTTGTTGATCCTTCACAACCTTTATTGATTTGCTCATTGATCCATACATATTTGAGGGGTATTTTTGATTATCGGTTCACTTTTGATGAAACATCTCTTTCAATGTACTGAAAGATAATTCATCATCGATTAAATTTCGGTGAAATGAGATGCCAAAAATGGCAATGCGAACTGGCTTTTTGTCGGTTGATCGACCGCCCTTCGTTGTGGTCGTTGATGTATTTTCTGGGTTGACCACGTAGTCCTCTTAGGATCATAGGCATCCATCCCCCACCAAATTTCTGCTACTATAGCAACGAATTTTTTTCCTTAATAATATTTTAGAAGCACTTGTTAAGTTTCCTTAAATAAGTTTTGAGAACGTAAGTTTTTCCTCGTAATCTGGATACTTTTCTCGCCAAGATTAATATTTTAGAATTGGTCAATACGCTTTAATGGGGAATAACATGCTAAGAAACTTGAGTAAAATCTTGAGTACACAGAAAAACTCATAAGAGGTTCACACTCTCTATTTCTTATTTAATCTCAAACATCAGATGTTGATTATTGGACATCATCCTTCACGCTCCAAACGCAAATCAAAACAAGGAAATTCAAGCGCCACACATGGCTTTTCTTTCTGTCACGCAAGACAGTTCATATATCCCTCCTCCTCCTCTATATAGAGGCTTTTGATTGATCATCCCTCGTAGATAGTGGGAACAGCATCATCATGGCAGCAGGCGAAGGTGGTGAGCTTCTCCATGAGTCTCTGGCAGTCGGGGCACCGCATGCTCTCTGGGATCCTTCCCGCTGTGGTCTGGAACTCGAACCGACTGCATGGGTGCATCATGTCGTGTATCTTGTCATGGTGATCCTTGAACGCCTGGTCGTACCCCTTGGTCGGCACGTGCTCCTTCCATAGGTCGTACTCTAGCAGCGCCGGCAGGATTGTGGTCATGTGGCCGTTCACCGTGATGCTCGACCCCTTACTCAGTACCGCCCAACCCCCGGCCTTGTCAAAGCTGAGCAGCCTCTTTATCTGCTCCATCAAGAGGTCGAACTCATCCGCCTTCCTGAGCTGGATCTTTGAGAAGAGCATCGACTCAAGCCGGGTCCAGAAGAACCACATCATGGTCAAGTCCGGCCAGGTGGAGCTCAGCTTCTCAAGGTTGATGGTATCAATCGTGTGCCGTACCTGCTCTCGCTTGTTGCTCTTGCCCACATAGACCATCTCCAAGGGAATCCTTGCGGCTAGTGCAACCTGGCGTGCTGCTGTGGTGAACTTACGGATCCACTCAATGTCAACGCCACCGTACAGGAATATGTACTTGCCTTCTCTAATCTGATGAGTGAGAAAATTGAAGATCTCAAGGTCACAGACCTTTGAATTAATACAATAAAAATGTTAACTTGACATGATCGTGACTTACCCAAGTCAAAATTGTTTGATCGATGCCATCGACGAGAAGCTCAAGCCTCCATGTCTCTTCCTTCCACAGGGCCTCCTCTCTCAGTGTAGTGAAAGGGAAGGCAACGTTTCCCCAAATCCACATCATGTGAATGGCATTGGGGCACACAACCCTGCCTTGTGGGTCAAGCACCACCAGGATAGGCTTGTTCCTGAAGTGCCACTTCTCCTCGATGAACTGGATTACCACTTTGTGGATTAGTCTTGGGTGGTACACGGTGTACCACGGCATCGTGGACTGCAGGGCCTCGAACTGCTTCTGCATCGGGTCAGTCCACTGGACTGAGCGGTCCACAATGGGCATCCACACCATCTCATACTGGTGGATTTCCTGCCGTGTCGCGTGCAACTTGGACTCACTGTGCATCTGCTCCAGGATGGACAGCTCGTCCTGCGAGATGTCCAGTCCCGAGATCAGCAGCAACACGTTCCTCCTCCTCAGGACTTCGATATTGACCTTTAAATCACATGATAGAATAGAAAATCAGGGTCATATCAATTTCGATATAAAAGGGTTCATGGTTGTTGCATAATGGTGAGACTGGCTATAGAGATCGAACCCTTTTTTTCGTAGGCCCCTCAACAAGTGGTAGAATATCATCCTTGGGATAAATCAGAGCTTTCAAGATCTTCAAATTGTCAATATGGACGCTTTCAAAGAGATTCAAGAGAGTCTCATAGGCTTCGGCATTCCGCTTTTCCTCTGCGTCATCATGAAGTTAAGCCTTCTTCGAAAAGGTTCTTTCTCTTCAATTACTATATAAGAAAATAATAGATGGTCTATATAGATCAGTGGCTCATTTATTACCAATGTGTTGGGAACATATGGCAACTTGCTTCTGCAAATGTTCATCTATGTTTGTCAGTTTGTGAGCCAAGGTTGATAGCTCCCATGCCTCAGTTGTGGATGTTATGTACCTACAAATTCTCACTTCCATGTCATGAATGCATGTAGGAGATATCTACATAAATAATCATTGAGAGTTATACTTTCAGTAATATGATTAACTATGCTATTAACCCGTCAGCTACATAATGATTTGTATCTATGCCTTAGAATTGAGTGCGAATAGAGAAATCGAAATAAATCGAGAGTGCATACTCAAGGCCAATGCTCGTGAGGCTAGTTATCTGGCTAGCACAAGCCACAGCGCTCCTTATGGTCCAGTAAACGGCAGTTGGTACGTGTTCCATGGCGGCCGACAATGCGGGGAACTCGCTGGAGATGTAAGCTGAGGGAAGCTCCTTGAGGTCCAGCACGCACCTCGTGACTGTAAGCATGGCCTGGACGAGGCTGTCAAGCTTGTCAAACAGGGCCTTGAGCGCGCCTGAATGCTCCATGATCATGGGCAGCTGCTTCAGTGTCGCCATTGACTTGGCGAGCGGGTTGGAGGTGTAGATCTGGGCCAAGAGCCAGAACTCACCGTAGTTGCTGGCGAAGGCCGCCAGTGTCAGCACCAGCTTGGCGTCCCACGAGAAGGGGGCTACCATGTTCAATATGGAAAGCGTGATCGCGTGTGCCTCGCCACCAGTCAGTGTTTTCATGGTTAGCTGAGGATCGGTTGCCAGCTTACAAGTGTTAGTAAAACGATTTGATTTTCAACCGAATAAATTGATTGCTCTTCATTTAATTTCGTAGCAGCATTTGGAATCGATGAAGCACAAGAGAACTTTTTTTTTTTTTAAAATACCTCGCCGGAAACCCGCTCGATGATATAGGAGAATACGTAGAGTACGTCATTGTAGCTGGCCCGGTGTGTCTGGTCCTCCATGTTTTCTGTGTTCGCTGGTGATCCCTATACACAGCAAAAGCCGAGCATGCACGATTTAGAATTAGAAATAGGAGACTATGAAACTCATTAGAACATACCATTGAAATTAATTATTGTCGTGATATTGCTCATTCTTTGCCAGAGAAATGGGGAGTGATATTAAACTGAACAAATCTCTCTTAGCTAAACCAAATATATCTGTAAAATGTACTCGAAAGCATTTCATTCCAAGTCACCGTCAAAAGGCAGACAAAAGGCATCATTCCTACTCCATTACCACAGGGGCGAGGCTGTCGGCCTTCAAGTTAGAGCGCTTGAGGATGTCCTCGACGAGATGGAGGAGCAGCCTCACGTCAACCTCGCGGGCATCAGGGCGGTGAGTCTCCTTGACCTGCTTCATCATCACGTTGTCGTCGGACATCGCGATCATCTTCCGGTCCCCGCCCTGGATCAGCCCCTGCATGGTGGGCGGCATCATCTTCCCTGTCGTTGTCATGGCCATAACGGGATATAAACTCTAGAAAAATTCGAACACTATGGTTTTAGGAAAGAGAGGATAAATATTTTTATCTGGGTTTTGTGCGATTGATGTATAGCTCTAAGCCTGGTCTCTATTTATAGGGAGGATAGATGGAGTAAAGCCTTGGGATGAATCGACTTCCTTGCTTCAATCGTAATTTAATGTTTTGTATGCTAATCTTTCTTCACACTTTGTCCAGCTAGGAAGATTCTCGGGACCATGCACGGAGCTTTTCTGTGTGTAATGTTCGAAGGAGACAGTGATCTCTGTGGAAATCTGATTAATTTCTTCTATTAATTAAGTAATGAACACAGATTAGGGAGAGGAAATCTGTTGCTCAAAAGAACAGTCGAATGTAAGTATGATTTAAGGTTTACATATTAGCTTCGTGCCAAAAAGTAATCATCCTTGGCATGTAATCAGGGTATGATTTTATATATCAAAGCCCCTTTTGCTTTTCTTGAAGTAGATGTGAACAGGCAAAGTCCTTTCTTCTTCTTTTTTAATCTTAATGAAAAGTCTTTAGTAGATTTATTGATATGACCATAGATTATGGGGAAAATTATCGAAAAAAATCTGAACTTATTACATGGTTACTAATTTATTTATAAACTTTTCAATATGGTCAATTTAATCCTAAGCTTTTTAACGATTTATGAATATATTCATTTCTGCCAATTATGGTCGGTAATTTCTGATTCCTATATGGCTTGACTACCATTAAAGTGGACAATTTTCATATTTTTTTATTTTTATTTTTTTTTTCCCGGGCCAACTTGTTGACTCTCACCGGACTCAATAGAGCAAAAACAGGAAAAGAAACGAAAGGCAAAGAAAAGAAAGCAAAGAAAAATAATAATAAAAAAATTACAAAGATTGTCAATGTTAATGTCGGTCATTTAATGTAGGACGGCTAACGTCTTGCGTTAACGATTTTCTATTAATGAAGGACTCTATTGACAAATTGTGAATAGATTGACCTATCTGGGCTCCGGAAAAATTTTAAAACTATGGCTTTAGGGAAGATAGGAAAATTATTGCTATCAAAGTTTTATGCGATTGATATAGCCCTAAGCCTGGACCGTATTAATAGGAATGATAGATGGAGTAAAGCCTCGGGATGAATTGATTCACTTGCTTCAACTCTAATTAAATGTTCTGTATTTTAAATTGAGGCTTTGGCCTCTTTTTTTTTTTTTTTTTTTTTTTACTACACTTTGCCCTGCTAGTAAGATTCTTAGGACCACGCGAAAGGCTTCTTCTCCGCGTAATGTCCGAAGCAGACAGTGATTTTTGGGGAATTCTGATTAATTTCTTCCAATAATTATATAATGAACACAGATGAGATGTGATTAGGGAGAGTAAGTGTAGTATGATTTAGGGTTTGAATTTTAGCTTTTCATGCCAAAATGTAGTCCTCCTTAAAATATAATCAGGGTGTATGATTTTATATAATCGTATTCCCTTTTGCTTTACTTGAAGTAGATGTGTTTGGGCAGGGTCCTATCTTCTTCTTTTTTAATCTTTATGAAAAGTCTTTATTATTATTATTGATAGGACCACAGTTATCAAAAAGATTTAAAAAGTCCTTAATTTATTGTGTGAATATTAATGTAAGTGTAAACTTTTCAATTTAATCAATTTAATTTTAAATTTTTTAATAATTTTTCAATATATATGTGGCATGGCAAATATTAATGTGGATAATTTTTACATTTTTTAATTTTCTAAAAATTTTATGAATTTGTTGATGCTCTTCCTCTCTTTTTTTCATTCCTTTTTCCACTATGGTCTGACTCACCGACCCCCGCCAGGCTTTGTAGAACAAAAAGGGAAAAGAAAGAAAATAGAAAAGATGATTATAATAAATTCAGAAAATTTTAAAAAAATTACAAAAATTGTGTTTAAAGCATTTGACGCCTGGTCACCGCAAAAAGGCAGAGAAAGGAGGTCACTTCTGCTCTATTTACTTCGGTGGCGCGGCTGAGGAAGCCGTCGAAGATGGAGAGGAGCAGCATCACATTGCACTTGCTGCTGTCAGAGGCGTCAGTCTCCATGACCTGCTTCATCTCACGTTGTTGTCGGACATCGTCATCATGCTCCGATCTCCACCCCTGATCAGCCTCAGCATGATGGATGTTATTACGGATGAGCATGATTTTAGTAGTATCTAGAACTTGATAATCAAATTAGTGGAAATATGTTCGATTCTAAGCTTCAAAATAGCATGATAAGTTTCAAGTTTCAAAAATTGAGGAATATGTTATGACAATGAGGTTTTAGATTATAAATTAATGGAATCTAGAACATATAATCTAGAACTTAAGATAAGTTTTTGTGTTTTTTTTTTATCTATGTCTTTACACATTCTTATGGTATTTTATGATGTTCGATAATAAGTTTATAATCTAAAACCACTAATCCGAGCTTCCGTTTTATTACTAAAAAATATACTTTATTAATATTTTATATGTTTCCTATGTCTAAATATAAATTATGGTTAGTGAATTATAGTAGCAAATTGTGGTTATTAAATACGATAATTCACTGTAATCATTCAATTAATAATAAAAGAAAAATCTAGGTAGAGCTTGGAACTAACTTCGGAACCAATAACAATGTAAATTCTAAGTTTCAAAGTATGTAGAGTAAGTTTCAGATTTGAAAAAATGAAGAACATATTTTAACAGGTAAGTTCCATATTTCAAATGAAACTTGTACGGAATCTATAATCGCTTATCCTTGGTCATCGTGATCATTAGGCCCGTTACGGATATATAAACTCTAGAGAAAATATAAAACTACGGTTTGAGGAAAGATTGGGAAATTGTTGTTATCTGGGTTTCGCACGATTGATGTAGCCCTAAGTCTGGTCTCTACCAAAAGAAATGATAAATGGAGGAAAGCCTTGGGCGATGATTCGACTTCCTTTCTTCGACCATGGTTAAATGGTCCGTACGTTGAATTGAAGCTTTGGCGTTTTCTTTTGTTAGTTTTGGTCCAGCCTAGGAAGATACTTGGGACCATGCATGAAGCTTTCTCCGCGTAATGTCCGGTAATATATGGTTAGAAGAGTAAAGCTGTTTTTCCAAAGAACAGCAACAAATGCAATACGGTTCAGGCTTTACACTTAGCTTTACATGCCGAACAGTAATGTTTGATTAATGTCTAATTAAATCCTTTCTTAGCGGCATGTAATCAGGGCATGATTCACATGATCAAATTCCTTTTGCTTTACTTGAAGTTGATGTGATTACGCAGAGTCCTTTCTTCTTCTTTTTTAATCTTTACGAAAGGTCTTTGCTGGATTTATCGACGGGGAGCATCGATCATTAACAATAGCTTGGTTACAAATACAAAAATAAAAAACTATTATTCCTCCTCTCGGTTTAGTCTTGAAAGGTAAAGCCGTGTGCAAGCATGGTTTGCTTTTTAAAAGTTCATAAATATGCTTGATAATGCATTTTAGGTCCGCTCACAAACCCCATCATATATGATGATCTTTCAACGGTTATCAGATTTCAAATTTCTTCTACTTTTTCCGTTTTCATACCCTTATCTACCTAGCAATTTCAGAAAAAGGAAAATAATGGTATCATAGCCTTCATGCAATTTTTTTTATTATCATAAATTTTCAAACAATCACGTAAGAGACTAATTATCGTGATATTGGTCTGTCATCAGGAGGAAGGATACACCGGTTCCGTGGGCATCCTTTGTGTGGCATAAATCAATCGCCCCCCGACACCAATTCCTCCTTTGGACTATTTCTAGAAATCGTCTCCCAACCCAGGTTTTTCTTATGTCTCATGGTAGACTGGCATCGGCTCAATGTGCATTATGCAATTTAAGGCCAGATTCTATTAATCATCTATTTTTTGAATGTCGTATATCCAACTCCCTTGCTACTTTTTGGGCGGCAAAGTGTAATCTCCCCTGGACCAATCGACCCTGGTTAGAAAATATTCGATGGATCCAGAATATTCTTACTGGATGTGGATTTTATGAGGATATTGCTAGGTTCTCATTTGGTGTCCTGTGCAATGTAATCTGGAGGACTAGAAATGACATCACATTTCGGGCAACCCACATCTCCGTACCTGCGATGAAGCAATATCTTACCAAGGTGGTCAAGGACAAGGCTTTGGCTTTTAACACGGTGGTTGATACTCCAAGGAACAGAAGTTTACAACGTAGTTGGGACATGGATCCCATCATTTTTGGTTAGATTCTCGGGTTGGTACGAGTGTCTACTTGTGTGTACATCATAGGTTCCTCTATGAAGTTCATGTGAACTTAGCCCCCCACACTCCAATGACTTGTTGTCTTGCGGAGTGTGTGCTGGGGCCGAGTTGCACCCCTATGTACAGTTGCATGGTTGTTTCTCATTTATAATACTTACCTTTACAAAAAAAAAAAGACTAATTATCGTGATATTGCTCATCCTTTGTCAGAGATATGGCGAGCGATATTAAACTTAACAAATCTCTCCTAACCAAATTGCTGTAAACTGTACTCGATGCATTTGATTCCAGGTTACCCCGATAAGGCCGACAAAAATAAGGTCATTCCTACTCCATTCCAAGGGGCATTGTCGGTGTCTACATATAAGGTGGTGCGGACAAGGAAATCCTCAACTAGATTGTGGAGCGGCTCCACTTCAAACTCACGGTTGTCGGGGGCTTGAGTCTCCTCAACCTGCTTCACCATCAAGTCCTCGTCAAACATCATCATTATGCTCTGAACCCCGCCCTTGTCAGTCGTCATCACCGTCGTGTTCATAACGGATATATAAACTCTAGAGAAATTGAAACACTATGGTTTCAGGAAGGAAAGGAAATATATTTTAATCTGGGTTTTGTGTCATTGATATAATCCTAAGTCTGGTCTATATAAAGAAGGAATGGTACATGGAGTAAGGCCTTGGGATGAATCGACTTCCTTGCTTCAACTGTAGTTAAAATGCTTTTCACGTTAAACTGAAGCTCAGGCTTCTTTTTGGGTCAGCGTTGTTCCAGCCTAGGAAGATGCTTGGGACCACGCATGGAGCTTTTCTCTGTGTGACGTCTGATGCAGACAGTGATTTTTGTGGTGTTGTGATTAACTTCTCCTAATGATTAAATAATTAGTACAGATGAGACACGGTTAGGTAGGGAATGTTTATTTAATGTCTAATTAAATCCTCGTTAGCAGCATATAACCAGGGTATGATTCGTATAATTATAGTGCCTTTTGCTTTACCTGAAGTAGATATGACGAAAACAAGTCCCTTCTTTCGTTTTCTTTTTTAATCTTTATGAAAAGTCTTTGCTGGATTTGCTAATAGGAGGACCATCGATCATCGGGTAACCTTCCGACAAGGCTCATGTTTGGTTTCCCCAACGCCTTGCCAAACGATCTGTTCAAATTGAAACTGGAATCCGGGACTAGGTTTTTCCATAAGAAAATTTTACCTAATTTCTCAATTTGAGGGGAAGATTTTTGGTTTAGGGTTTGGTTTATGGAGTAAATTGAACATAAATTTTCAATTTCAAACAAATTTGTGTTGCCTAACAATGTGTTTAATCTATATTTTGAGTGTTAAACATCCTCAACGAGGTACATTGAATCATTTTTGTAAAATAAAGACATGTAATTTATTGACGACATATGTGACTGATATCACTTGAGTGATGAATTTTTAGAAATTATAATACTCAAATGAATGCTTGAAAAAACATGATATTAAATGAGCCGTATAAAAATTGTGCCACTATTAATATCCGTTGTCCATCTTGTTGATAAAACGGAAAGATGGTCCAAGACATGGATTTTCCACTGCAACTCATTGACATAGGGCTGGAAGAGAAGGGGGCCGGGGGGGGAAAGTGACGGTGGTGGCGTTTGAAGTTGACGAAAAGTGAAGGCGACCCTGGAGAGAGTGAGTCTCTGAAGAAGAAGAAGCCATTAAAATAGCGATTTTTCAGGTTATGTACAGCACAACAATTTTGAGGCAAACCACCAACCTAGGTGGCGTTGTTGGTTTGCGTTCTCTTCCTCTCGCAAAAGATCGAGAGTTCGAATCCCGAGTCATCAAAAAAAAAAAAAAAAAAAAAATTTAGAGGCGATTGTCTTGATGAGTGTAAGTGGGTGCCAATCTCTCTCTAATTTGTACAATTGTTGGGAAATTTTGCGGGGTTTACCTTATCAAAAAAATATAAATAAATAATTTCAAGGCGAGAGAGAGAATGACCAACTTTGGATAATTATTGACAAATTACAAACACAATTGATAAAGACAATTTCGTCAGAATAATCAATAACTTGATGAATTGACAACTTAAAGGAATCAACAAATAGTAGAGTCCATGAAACTATCAAGATAATGGAGTCAATGTAACAGTCTAGTTATGGAGCCTTAGTAGCCATCATGTAGTGGAGTCTCAATGATCATCATCAAGTAGTGGAGTTGTAGTAACCATTTGTGTAATCGTCAGTTGTGAATTGCAATACCCCGAGTGTACTTTTTGTGACCTCCAAATTAGTCACACAAAACATTCTTTGTAAATTTATATTTATCTTTATTTTTTCGAAATTTAAATGGCTAGTTATGATTACCTCTAGTTTTTGGACCTTTAAATATTTTGTCATTTACTTTTTTGTCCAAAATCATGAAAGGGCCCTTCACAACCTTTGTTGATTCGCTCATTGATCCTTCACAACCTTTGTTGATTGCTCATTGAACCATATATATGCAAAGGGTATTTTTGATCGTCCGTTCACTTTTAGTGAAACATCTTTTTGGATGTACTAAAAGATTTTTTATCATCGACTGAATTTCGGTGAAATGAGATGCCAAAAAGGCAAGAACTGGCCTTTTGTTGGTTGATCAGCCGCATGTCGTAGTTGCGGTCGTTCATGCACTCTCTGGGTTGACCACGTTGTCCACTTAGGATCATAGTCATCCATCCCCACCAAATTTCTGCTGATATCACTACGAATTTTTTCCAAAATACTATGTCAGAAGCCCTCGTTAAGTTTCCTTAAATAATTTTTGAGAATCCAAGTTTTCCTGATAATTTGGATACTTTTCTCGCCAGGTATAATTTTAGAATTGTCAAAATATGGTCAATATGCTTTAATGGGGAATAACAAGCAAAAAAACTTGAGTAAAATATTGATTAGACGGAAAAATTCATAACAGGTTCACACTCTATATTCTTATTTAATCTCTAGCATCAGATGTTTATTATTGGACATCATCCTTCACGCTCCAAACGCAAATCAGAAGAGGGAAATTCAAGCACCACACGTGGCTTTTTATTCTGTGACGCAAGATAGTTCATATATCCCTCCTCCATATAAAGGCTTTTGATCGATCGATCACTCGTAGATGGTGGAAACAGCATCATCGTGGCAGCAGACGAAGGTGGTGAGCTTCTCCATAAGTCTTTGGCACTCGGGGCACCGCATGCTCCCCGGGATCCTTCCCACAGTGCTCTGGAACTCGAACCGGCAGCACGGGTGCGCCACGTCGCGGATCCTGTCATGGTGATCCTTGAACGCCTGGTCATACCCCTTGGTCGGCACGTGCTCCTTCCACAGGTCATACTCTAGCAGCGCCGGCAGGATCGTGGTCCCGTGGCCATTCACCGTGATGCTCGACCCCTTGCTTAGTACTGCCCAACCCCCGGCCTTGTCGAAGCTGAGCAGCCTCTTGATCTGCTGCATCAAAACGTCGGCCTCGTCTGCCTTCCCGAGCTGGATCTTCGAGAAGAGCATCGACTCGAGCCGGGTCCAGAAGAACCACACCAGGGTCAAGTCCTGCCAGGTGGAGCTTAGCTTCTCAAGGTTGATGACCTCGATCGCACGCTGCACCTGCTCTCGCTTTCTGCTCTTGCCCACATAGACCATCTCCAGGGGAATCTTGGCGGCCAGTGCAACCTGACGTGCCGCTGTGGTGAACTTGCGGATCCACTCGATGTCATCGCCACCGTACAAGAATATGTACTTCTCTTCTTTAATCTGATGAGTGACAAAATCAAAGATCTGGAGGTCACAAACCTTTGAATTAATATGATAAAAATGCTAACTCGACATGATCGTGACTTACCCAAGTCAGAACTGTTTGATCGATGCCATCGACAAGAAGCTCAAGCCTCCATGCCTCTTCCTTCCACAGAGCCTCCTCTCTCAGTGTAGTGAAAGGGAAGGCATTACCTCCCCAAATCCACATCATGTGGAGGGCATTGGGGCACAGAACCTTGCCTTGTGGGTCAAGCACCACCAGGATGGGCTGGTTCCTGAAGTGCCACTTCTCCTTGATGAACCGGATCACCACCTTGTGGATCAATCTTGGGTGATACACACTGTACCACGGCATCGTGGATTGCAGGGCCTCGAATTTTTTCTGCATCGGGTCAGTCCACTGGACCGAGGGGTCCACAATGGGGATCCACACCATCTCATACTGTTGGATGTCATGCCGCGTCGCGTGCAATTTGGACTCGCTGTGGATCTGCTCCAGGACGGACAGCTCGTCCTGCGAGACGTCCAGCCCAGAGATCAGCAGCAGCACGTTCCTCCTCCTCAACACTTCGAGGCTCACCTACATATCACAAGATAGAAAGGAAACTCGTGGTCGAATCATTTTCGATTTGAAGGGTTCGTGGTTGTTGCATAAAGGTGAGACTGGCTATAGAGATCGAACCCTTTTCTTTGTAGTCGCCTCAACAAGTGGCAGAATATCATCCTTGGGATAAATCAGAGCCTTCAGGATCTTGAAATTGTCAATATGGATCGTTTCAAAGAGATTCAGCAGAGTCTCATAGGCTTCGACATTCCGCTTTTCCTCTGCATCATCGTTATCTCGGTTAAGCCTTCTCCAAAAAGGTTTGTTTCTCTTCAATTACCATATAAGAAAATAATAAAGGGTCTATATGGGTTAGTGGCTCATTTATTACCGATGTGTTGGTTACATATGGCAATTTGCTTCTGCAAATGTTCATTTATGGTCGTCAGTTTGTGAGCCAAGGTTGATAGCTCCCATGCCTCAGTCGTGGATGTTATGTACCTGCAAATTCTCACTTCCGTGTTATTAATATCTATATAAATAATCATTCAGAGATATACTTTCAGTAATATGATTAGTGCTATTAACCGATCAGCTAGACAATGATTTGTATCTATGCCTTAAATTGAGTGCGAGTAGAGAAATTGAAATAAATCGAGAGCGCATACTCAAGGCCATAGCTTGTGAGGCTAGTGATCTGGCTGGCACAAGCCACAGCGCTCCTTATGGTCCAGTAAACGGCAGTTTGGACGTGGTCCATGGCGGCTTTCAACGCAGGGAACTCGCTGGAGATGTAAGCTGAGGGAAGCGCCTTGAGGTCCAGCACGCACCTCGTGACTTTAAGCATGGCCTGGATGAGGTTGTCAAGTCCGTCGAACAGGGCCTTGAGCGCGACCGAGTGCTCCATGATCATAGGCAGCTGCTTCAGGGTCGCCATAGACTTGGCGAGCTGGTTGGTGGTGTAGATCTGGGCCAAGAGCCAGAACTCACCGTAGTTGATGGCGAAGGCCGCCAGTGTCAGCACCAGCTTGGCGTCCCACGAGAAGGGGGCGAGCATGTTGCAAATGGAGAGCGTGGTCGGGTGCGCCTCGCCCCCAGTCAGTGTTTTCATGTTCAGCTGAGGATCGGTTGCCAGCTAGCCAATATTAGTAGAATGACTTGATTTTCGAACGAATGAATTGATTGCTCTTCATTTAATTTCGTGGCAGCATTCGAAATCGATGAAGGGCAACATAAAAAATTTTCGTAAAGTACCTCGCCGGAAACCTGCTCAATGATATGGGAGAACGCGTTGAGTATGTCGTCATAGCTGGCCTGGTAGGTCTGGTCCTCCATGTTTTCCGTGGGCGTTGGTGATATCTATACACAGCAAGAGTCAAGCATGCATGATTTAGAATTAGAAATAAGAGATCACGAAACTCAGGAGAAGAACACACCATTGAGATTGATTATCGTCATGATATTGATCATTTTTTGTCAGAGAAAGGTGAGTGATATTTAAACTGAACAAATCTCTCCTGAGTTAAATCAAAAAAATCAGTAAAAGGTACTCAAAGCATTTCATTCCAGGTCACCGCGAAAAAGCAGACAAAAGGGGTCATTCCTACTCCATTACCACGGCGGGGACGCTGTCGGCATGCAACTTAGAGAGCTTGAGGATGTCCTCGACGAGATGGAGGAGCAACTCTGTGTCAACCTCGCGGCCATCAGGGCGGTGAGTCTCCACGATCTGCTTTATCATCACGTTGTCGTCGGACATTGTGATCGTCCTCCGATCCCCGCCCTTGATCAACCTCTGCATGGCAGGCGGCATCATCTTCCCGGTCGTCGTCATGGCCGTAACGGGATATGAATTCAAGAAAAATTCGAGTATTAGGAAAGAGAGGATAAATATTTTTGTCTGGGTTCTGTGTGAATGATGTAGTCCTAAGCCTGGTCTCTATTTATAGGCATGATAGATGGAGTAAAACCTTGGGATGAATCAACGTCCTTGCTTCAATTGTAATTAAATGTTTTGTACGCTAATCTGAAGCTTTGGCCTCACTTTCTTTACACTTTGTCCTGCTAGGAAGATTCTTGGGACCATGCAATGGAGCTTTTCTCTGTGCAATGTCCGAAGCCGACAGTGATTTTTGTGGAATTCTGATTAATTTATTCTTAATAGTTAGATATGGTTAGGGAGAGTAAAAACTGTTGCTCAAAAGAACAGTACAACTATAGTATGATTTAAGGGTTACGTTTTAGCTTTTCATGCCCAAAAGTAATCCTCGTTAGCATATAATCAGGGTATGATTTGTATAATCAAACTCCTTTTTGCTTACTTGAAGTAGAAGTGATTAGGCAAAGTCCTTTTTCTTCTTATTTAATCTTTATGAAGAGTCTTTACTGGATTTATCGATAGGATCATTGATAATCGAGAAAATTTAAAAGAAAAACATAAATTTTATTATACATATGTCGGTTCATTCATTAGCTTTCTAATTTGGCCAAATTAATTTTAAACCTTTTGACGATTTGTCAATCTAGACATTCCAACCAATTTCGGCCCACAATAAACATAGATAATTTTTGCATTTTTTGAAAATTTTCTAAATTTTTTATAAATTCTTTTCTTTTCTTTTCTTTGTTTTTTCTTTCCACTAGCCAGTCAAAAAAGGACAAAAAAAAAAAGGAAAATACGAAATTTAAAAATTTAAGTAATTTAAAATAATTGTAAAAATTGTCAACATTAGTGCCGCTCGTGCCATGGAGGATGGCTAATGTCTAGGCCAGCAATTTCTGGCAAATGGATTACATTGACAAATTGTCAATAGATTCATGATTAAATTAGTAAAATTTAAAAATTTAAAAACCGAATTAGCATCGATTTTAAGGATTTTTTTTGTAATTATTCCTACAGATTATCAGCAGCCGTTAGGTGAAGAAAAATAATCCTCCTCTCGATACCCCTCCGCAGACATGGTTTGCATTCTAAAGTTCCGCCACGAATGGCTTCAAGCATGGTCAGGATGAGGCTGTTGAGCTCATCGAGCCAGGACCTGAACCCGCCCAAGTGCTCCATGGTCTCGGGCAGCTGCTTCAGGATAGCCATCGACTTGGCGAGCTGGTTGGAGTAGACCTGGTTCGAGAGCCAGGACTTGCTGTAGTTGAAGGCGAAGGCCGCGAGGGTCAACACCGGCTTGGCGAGCATGTTTAGTTTGGAGAGCGTTGTCTTGTGCGCCTCGCCCCTGGTCAGCCCTTCTCGGATAGCTGAGGATCGGTTGCTAGGTGGCAAAAAGTCGGTAAAGAACTTGATTTTGCTACTAAGAATTGATTGCTCTTCATTTAATTTCATGGCCGAATTCAAAATCGATCGCTAGAAATCCGACTGATCGTATAGAACAGCGGGTCAAGTATGGCGGTTAAGCTGGCCTGGTCAGTCTGGTCCTGCATGCATTCCGTGAACTCATAAGAGAAACAAATAATGGAGACTAATTATTGTCGTGATATTGCTCATCCTTCGACAGACAAATGGCGAGTGATATTAAACTTAACAAATCTCTCCTAGCCAAATTGCTGTAAACTGTACTCAAAGCGTTTGATTCCGGGTTACCGCAATGAGGCCGACAAAGAAAGGTCATTCCTACTCCATCGTTGACAACATTTAAGGTGACGTGGACGAGGATACCCTCAACTAGATCGTGGAGCGGCTCTACTTCAAACAAACCATGGTCTCAGGAAGGAAAGGAAATATAATTGTATCTGGGTTTTGTGTCATTGATATAGTCCTAAGTCTGGTCTCCATAAAGGGGAATGATGGAGGGAGTAAAGCCTTGGGATGAATTGACTTCTTGCTTCAACTGTAGTTAAAATGCATTTCACGTTAAACTGAAGCTCTGGCCTCTTTTGGTCAACATTGTTCCAGCCTAGGAAGATGCTTGGGACCATGCATGGAGATTTCTCCGTGTAACGTCCGATGCAGACACTGAGTTTTGTGGGATCCTGATTAATTTCTCCTAATGATTAAATAATTAGCACAGATGAGATATAGTTAAGCAGGGTAGTGTTTATTTAATGTCTAATTAAATCCTCGTTAGCAGCATATAATCATGGTATGATTCGTATAATCAAAGTCCCTTTTGCTTTACCTGAAGTAGAAATGACCAGACAAGTCCTTTCTTTCGTCTTCTTTTTTAATCTTTATTAAAAGTCTTTGCTGGGTTTGTCTCACCATCGATCATTGGGTAACCTTCCGACAAGGCTCATGTTTGTTTTCACCAACTTCTTGCTGAACGACCTGTTCAGATTGAAACGGGAATCCGGGACTAGGTTTTTCCATAAGGAATTAAAGCGAATATCTCAATTTGGGGGGAAGATAATGGGTTTAGGGTTTAGATTATGGAGCAAATCGAACTTAAATTTTCAATTTCAAACAAATTTGCGTTGCCCAACAATGTGTTTAATCTATATTTTGAGTGTTAAATATCTTCGGCGAGTTGCATCGAATCATTTGTTGTAAAGTAAAGACGCATGTAATTTATCAATAACACAAATGACTAACATCACTCGAGTGATAAATTTTATAAATTATAATATTTAAATGAACGTTTGAAAAGATATGACACTAAATAACTACCATATAAAAATTGTGCCACTATTAATATCCATCGTTGATAAAACGGAAAGATGGTCCAAGACATGGATTTTCCACTATAACTCATCAATGACATGGGGCTGGAGGAAGGGGGGAGGGGAAGTGACGGTGGTGGCGTCTGAAGTTGACGAAGAGTGGAGGCGACCCTGGAGAGAGTGATCTCCTGAGGAATCTCTGAAGAAGAAGAAGAAGAAGCCACTGAGATAGAGATTTGTCTGGTTCTGTACAGCACAACAATTTCGTGGAGAGAGAGAGAATAATCGACTGTGAGTGATTGTCGATGAACTACAAACACAGTCGATAAAGATATTTTGATCAGAACAGTAGATAACTTGATAAATTGACAACTCGAAAGAATTAATAAATAGTAAAGTCAATGGAATCGCCAAAATAGTGGAGCCAATGTAATCACTAGTTATGGAGCCTTAGTAGCCATCAAGTAGTGGTGTAATGTCTTGAATTTTCAACTTATTTTAAATTGCATGAATGAATATTTCATCAATACACTATTAGTTTAATTTTATTCTGAACTGATTATTGATGAGATAATAACTGAAAGGGAAAAGCTACTAAAGATTCAAGTATACGTACGACCATAGAACTTGATCATGGATAATGATTCGACCATAAGAATTGACGAGAGCCAAGCAATTAGTTCACCGCAATTATATGACAATTGAGATTATCCTTAACTCAAATTCGCTCAAACACGAATTGATATTATTTTAACCTTGAATCGAGCACGCGTGATTTCTACGAGCCATCTTATTAATTTGAGACATACTAAATTGCAATTGATTTAGCCATAAATTTAATCCAATCTCAAATATTCAGCTTTTCGAAATGTCAAAACTAAATCATTGAATTTTGCCTCGTTAAATCCCAAAATTTGCGGTGTGCTCGGAAGCGTTAGAATGGACCAACGGGCGGAGAATTTTGAAGCCGAGACGTTGCCGCTTCTTATTTTCGACCAAGGGCATCATTCTTGGAAGTTCGTGTCAAAATAAGAGGAAAAGTGAGAAAAGGACGAGAAAATATTGACGGCACCTCACGCGCGCTAATTTGGCAAATTAGAAGAGACCTTGGAGCACGACACGTGTCCTCTTGGGGAGGCCAAAGTTGATTGGCCAGTCAAATTTTTTCAAATCCAGCGCCACATTCTCTCTGGCATAGGAGAGGGTGCACAAAATATTAGGCACGTCCCACCAGCCCCGTCCTCTCTCTCTCTCCGCGCGTTCTTCTTCCTCCTTTTCTTCGCTCGGCCACAGCCACCGCCACCGCCACCGCCACCCCCTCAACTGTCCCTCGCCGAGCCGGAGCTGTCCGTCGCCGCCGCCAAGCAGCCGCGACCCGACCTCCGCCTTGAACCGCGACCTCGCTACCCCACCCGCAGAGACCAGCCGTCTCTCTCTCTCCCTGTCTCGGCTCTGTGTTGCCGACGCCCAGCCAGCCGAACCACCAGTCTCCCCAGCCGCCTGCCGTCGTTCCTCCGCCCCTGCACCGCTGCCGGACCGCTCGGGGAACTCACTCGAGCCGCCGCTCCTCCCTCTCTTTCTCGGGGTCCCTCACCGGAGCCGGATCTGCCGCTGAGCCAGCAGCTCAGCCGCGCCACCCGTTCGTCGCTGGACCACCTGAGGACAGCCGTCCGCCACCGCCGAGCCACCCGACCACCCACACTCGAACCGCTGCCGCTCCTCCTTCCTCCGCCCGTCTTTTTTCTGCCGTGCCTGGTTCATCAGCCAACTAGACCGGCACCGCTTCACCGACCGCCTCAGCCGCCGCCTCGCACCGTCCTTGTCACTGCCAGGAGCCGTCCGCGAGCCGCCCCGAGCCAGCCCCTCCGTCCGCACCTCTCTCTTCTCACGGCTTCCTCCTCCTTGGCCGAACCCTCCTCGGCTGAGAACCGTTTTTGTGACGTTTCATCTTGACGCGTCGGAGATACCTGTGCGCTCCCCTTTACCACCCCATCACGCCCGCCCGTGTTATCGGAATGTCGTCAGAATCATCATCGGGTAAGTTAACACTCTAGTCCTCCTATCAATTCGTTAAACTCGTTTTGGGATAATTTGATTAAGTTAATCTAGATTATGAAATTAATTAGAATTAACTAGAGTTAGTGATTCGTTAATTTAACTAACCTTGGTCAGTTGAATGGTTAGGTTAACTACCCTTAGTTAGTTGATGGTTAAGTTAGATAACCATGATAGTCTAGGATTAGTTTAATTAACCATGGTTTATATATGACTAGTGGTTAATTATTGTTACGTTAATTAATATTTACTAACCTTGTTTAGTTTTAATTAAATGTGGTTAACCAGAATAAATGGTGATTAATTAGCTAATCCTAATTAATAATAAACTATAATTTATTATTTTTGGTAATAATTAATTATAATTAATTCGGTTTTAAATTAACTAATTATTTTTGGGAAATAGTTAATTATATTTAATTATTTATAGTTAAAAGGGTTATTGGAAAAATATATGTAGGTAATTTTTTTCCACACGTTTTGTGTTGATCGAATAATTGCTCGCCCTAAAAAATAAAGATGTATTACTTTTAAAGGATTGTTGTGGGTAGGGTAAACCCCGGGAGGTCAGGCTTATATGTCGGATTTTATAATTAATCTAGACAAGAATATTTTAAAAAGGATTGCATGCAATGTTTGACATGTTAAAGATGTGTACGTGACTACGTGTAATTATTTCATTGCATTTTCATGTGTGAAAGTGGCAATTGTTTGTTATTTGAGCATGCACCGCATTTGCATCGGCTAATATTTAAAAAACAAAATGGATTGTGTGGTTTGAGATACTTGGGCTCCGTTTGGCAACACTCCTGTTTCTTTGTTTTTCTATTCTTTTGTTCCCTGGAATAGAAAAATAACAGAAATGCGTTTGGTAACGCAAACTGATTTTTCTATTCCCGAGAATAGAAAGTTGTTTCTGAGAATAGAAATGAGAAGTAAAAAAAACTAGCTTCTTATTTCTGGAAATAATTTCTAGAAACTATTTCTTGTGGACTACTCACCCCTATAGCACGCCACCACCGCCCATCGCCTGCCGCCGGCCGCCGGCCACCACCGTCGGCCGCCGGTTGCCGCCGCCGGCCACCACCGCCGGTTGCCGCCACCGGCCACCACCGCCGGTCGCCACCGCCGGCCACCACCGCCCGCCCGCCGGCCGCCCCTACTCGGCGGCCGCCGGGTTGCCGGTCTCGCCCGCCCCCACTTGCTCGCCGGTGGCCGGCCACCACCGCACCCGCCGCGGGCCGCCCCTACTCGCGGCGGCCGCAGTCGCCGGTCTCCCGCCCGCCCCACCTCGCCGCCGGTGGCCGGCCGCCAGCCGCCACCACTTGCTCGCCACTAGTTGACCGCCAGTCGTCGACCGGCGACCTAGCGTGACTAGAGGGGACCGGCGACCAGCGGCATCTGGCGGCCGATGGGCTGTGGGCGGTCACCGGCGACCGGCGGCAGTGGTGACGGCCGACCAGCCACCGGCGACCGTCGGCATTGCTTGCCGGTCGCCGCCGTCATCAGGGAAAAAAGAAATAAAAATTTTGTGTCGATTCCAAACGCATTTCTATTCCGAGAACAAGAAATTTTTGTGGTTACCAAACGCCCTATTTTATCCAGAAATTGTTCCAAGGAGTAGAAATAGAAAAGAACTATTTCTCAAAAGAAATTGTTCCCAGGAGTAGAAATGTTACCAAACGCACCCTTGTGTGGTCACATTAAATGCACCTGTCACCTAATGGGAGGTTGGGTGACGATATCACGATTTATTGGATGTCCGGTAGGAGTCTGGATGCCAAGTTGCGGTTGAGATAAGATTGATGCTCCGTTTAGGAATAGGGCGAGACAATATCCAGTTATGCCAAAAGATGGTTGGCAAGACTATTGATAGTAACCCGAGGGGTCGTAATAATTGGGACACGCATGAGTACATTATGCATGGAGCAATTGATATGTGTTCTAATTACGAAGTTTCCTTGATGCATTTGTATTGGCATGTCATTAATTAATTGTATCATACAAGATATGTCTGCCAAGATAGTGAAAATATCTGTGATTGCATTAATCACTGTTATTTACTGTTTATTAATGAGGACATAGGCATGTTAATAGTTAAGGCAAAGCATAGGTTGCTTTACTATTGATTTGCCATCTATAATAGGATGTACGTGAAGTACACCCGAGGCAAGTTGGTGTCCTAACACCATTAACTTATTGAGATTTATATCTCACCCATTGTTGTTTAATTTCAGGTTCGTAATGTGTAGAACTGATTAGTAGTGCAATTCGTTATCATGTTTCGAAAGGAGTAAATTAATCCTAACCCCACTAGTTTTGTTGCCTTGGTAGGAAGTTGTCCGTTATAAGAGCCTTGTACATGTAAACTTCTAGAGTTAATCAAAAAATAAATAAAGTGATACTATTAAATGTATTTTCTGGTTAGTTTTCCTGACTATCCCCATTACTATGTTGACTAGGGGATTTTTTATTGCTTTCGCATGCATTTAATCGAAAAATAAAAATGATGGTCGATGACACATCCTATGACATTACATTCACATGACTACAAGTGAATAGGGATTATCACATGCTCGAGGGTCAGGGCATGACAAGTGAAGTCTCAATGATCATCAAGTAGTGGAGTTGTAGTAACCACTTGTGTAATGTCAATTGCGAATTACAATACCCCAAGTGTACTCTTTGTGACCCCCGAATTGGTTATAGAAAATATTATTTGTAAATTTGTCTTTATCTTTACTCTTCCGAAATTTAAATGGCTAGTTACGATCGCCTCCAGTTTTTAGACTTCTAGATTTCTTATCATTTACCTTTTTGTCCAAAATAATGAAAGGGCCGTTCACAACTATTGTCGATTCCCTCTTTGATCCTTCACATTGCTCATTGATCCATATATTCGAAGGGTATTTTTGATTGTTAGTTCATTTTTGGTTAAACATCTTTTTGGACGAAAGATATTTCATCATCAATTAAATTTCGGTGAAATGAGATGCAAAACCCGCGATGCGAACTGGCTTTTTTGTCGGTTGATCACTGATCAGTCGCACATCGTTGCGTTCGTTCATGTATTCTCTGGAATGACCACGTAATCCTCTCAGGATCATAGTCATCCATCCCCACCAAAGTTCTGCTGATATCACAACGAATTTTTTCCTTAATACTATGTCAGAAGCACTTGTTAAGTTTCCTTAAATAAATTTTGAGAATGATAGTTTTTCCTCGTAATTTAGATACTTTTCTCGCCAAGTATAATTTTAGAATTGTCAAAGTATGGTCAATATGCTTTAATGGGGAGTAACATGATAAAAAACTTGAGTAAAATATTGAGTAGACAGAAAAATTCATAACAGGTTCGCACTCTCCATTCTTATTTAATCTCTAACATTAGTTATTCTTGGACAATCATCCTTCACGCTCCAAACGCAAATCAGAACAAGGAAATTCAAGCGCCACACATGGCTTCTTATTCTGTCACGCAAGACAGTGCATATATCCCTCCTCCATATAAAGGCTTTTGATCGATCGATCACTCGTAGATGGTGGAAACAGCATCATCATGGCAGCAGACGAAGGTGGTGAGCTTCTCCATGAGTCTCTGGCACTCAGGGCATCGCATGCTCCCCGGGATCCTTCCCACTGTGCTCTGGAACTCGAACCGGCAGCATGGGTGCGCCACGTCACGGATCCTGTCATGGTGATCCTTGAACGCCTGGTCATACCCCTTGGTCGGCACGTGCTCCTTCCACAGGTCATACTCTAGCAGCGCCGGCAGGATCGTGGTCCCGTGGCCATTCACCGTGATGCTCGACCCCTTGCTTAGTACTGCCCAACCCCCGGCCTTGTCGAAGCTGAGCAGCCTCTTGATCTGCTGCATCAAAAAGTCGGACTCGTCTGCCTTCCCGAGCTGGATCTTCGAGAAGAGCATCGACTCGAGCCGGGTCCAGAAGAACCACACCAGGAAGTCCTGCCAGGTGGAGCTTAGCTTCTCGAGGTTGATGACATCGATCGCACGCCGCACCTGCTCTCTCTTTCTGCTCTTGCCCACATAGACCATCTCCAGGGGAATCTTGGCGGCCAGCGCAACCTGACGTGCCGCCATGGTGAACTTGCGGATCCACTCGATGTCATCGCCACCGTACAGGAATATGTACTTGCCTTCTGTAGTCTGATGAGTGGCAAAATTGAAGATCTCCAGGTCACAAATCGTTGGATTAATATGATAAAAATGCTAACTTGACATGATCGTGACTTACCCAATTCAGAATTGTTTGATCGATGCCATCAACAAGAAGCTCAAGCCTCCATGTCTCTTCCTTCCACAGAGCCTCCTCTCTCAGTGTAGTGAAAGGGAAGGCATTACCTCCCCAAATCCACATCATGTGGAGGGCATTGGGGCACAGAACCTTGCCTTGTGGGTCAAGCACCACCAGGATGGGCTGGTTCCTGAAGTGCCACTTCTCCTTGATGAACCGGATCACCACCTTGTGGATCAATCTTGGGTGATACACAGTGTACCACGGCATCGTGGATTGCAGGGCCTCGAATTTTTTCTGCATCGGGTCAGTCCACTGGACCGAGGGGTCCACAATGGGGATCCACACCATCTCATACTGTTGGATGTCATGCCGCGTCGCGTGCAATTTGGACTCGCTGTGGATCTGCTCCAGGACGGACAGCTCGTCCTGCGAGACGTCCAGCCCAGAGATCAGCAGCAGCACGTTCCTCCTCCTCAACACTTCGAGGTTGACCTACATATCACAAGATAGAAAGGAAACTCGTGGTCAAATCATTTTCGATTTGAAGGGTTCGTGGTTGTTGCATAAAGGTGAGACTGGCTATAGAGATCGAACCCTTTTCTTTGTAGTCGCCTCAACAAGTGGCAGAATATCATCCTTGGGATAAATCAGAGCCTTCAGGATCTTGAAATTGTCAATATGGCTCGTTTCAAAGAGATTCAGCAGAGTCTCATAGGCTTCGACATTCCGCTTTTCCTCTGCATCATCGTTATCTCGGTTAAGCCTTCTCCAAAAAGGTTTGTTTCTCTTCAATTACCATATAAGAAAATAATAAAGGGTCTATATGGGTTAGTGGCTCATTTATTACCGATGTGTTGGTTACATATGGCAATTTGCTTCTGCAAATGTTCATTTATGGTCGTCAGTTTGTGAGCCAAGGTTGATAGCTCCCATGCCTCAGTTGTGGATGTTATGTACCTGCAAATTCTCACTTCCGTGTTATGAATATCTATATAAATAATCATTCAGAGATATACTTTCAGTAATATGATTAGTGCTATTAACCCATCAGCTAGACAATGATTTGTATCTATGCCTTAAATTGAGTGCGAGTAGAGAAATTGAAATAAATCGAGAGCGCATACTCAAGGCCATAGCTTGTGAGGCTAGTGATCTGGCTGGCACAAGCCACAGCGCTCCTTATGGTCCAGTAAACGGCAGTTTGGACGTGGTCCATGGCGGCTTTCAACGCAGGGAACTCGCTGGAGATGTAAGCTGAGGGAAGCGCCTTGAGGTCCAGCACGCACCTCGTGACTTTAAGCATGGCCTGGATGAGGTTGTCAAGCCCGTCGAACAGGGCCTTGAGCGCGACCGAGTGCTCCATGATCATAGGCAGCTGCTTCAGGGTCGCCATCGACCTGGCGAGCTGGTTGGTGGTGTAGATCTGGGCCAAGAGCCAGAACTCACCGTAGTTGATGGCGAAGGCCGCCAGTGTCAGCACCAGCTTGGCGTCCCACGAGAAGGGGGCGAGCATGTTGCAAATGGAGAGCGTAGTCGGGTGCGCCTCGCCCCCAGTCAGTGTTTTCATGTTCAGCTGAGGATCGGTTGCCAGCTAGCCAATATTAGTAGAATGACTTGATTTTCGAACGAATGAATTGATTGCTCTTCATTTAATTTCGTGGCAGCATTCGAAATCGATGAAGGGCAACATAAAAAATTTTCGTAAAGTACCTCGCCGGAAACCTGCTCAATGATACGGGAGAACGCGTTGAGTATGTCGTCATAGCTGGCCCGGTAGGTCTGGTCCTCCATGTTTTCCGTGGGCGTTGGTGATATCTATACACAGCAAGAGTCAAGCATGCGTGATTTAGAATTAGAAACAAGAGATCACGAAACTCGGGAGAAGAACACACCATTGAGATTGATTATCGTCATGATATTGATCATTTTTTGTCAGAGAAAAGGTGAGCGATATTTAAACTGAACAAATCTCTCCTGAGTTAAATCAAAAAAATCAGTAAAAGGTACTCAAAGCATTTCATTCCAGGTCACCGCGAAAAAGCAGACAAAAGGGGTCATTCCTACTCCATTACCACGGCGGGGACGCTGTCGGCATGCAACTTAGAGCGCTTGAGGATGTCCTCGACGAGATGGAGCAGCAGCTCCGTGTCAACCTCACGGCCGTCAGGGCGGTGAGTCTCCACGACCTGCTTCATCATCACGTTGTCATCAGACATCGTGATCATCCTCCGATCCCCGCCCTTGATCAGCCTCTGCATGGCGGGCTGCATCATTTTCCCAGTCGTCATCATGGCCTTAACGGGATATGAACTCCAGAAAAATTCGAACACTATGATTTTAGGAAAGAGGGGATGAATGTTTGTATCTGGGTCTTGTGTGATTGAAATAGCCCCGAGCCTGGTCTCTATTTGTAGGAATGATAAGTGGAGTAAAGCCTTGGGGTGAATCGACTTCCTTGCTTCAATCGTAATTTAATGTTTTGTACGCTAATCTGAAGCTTTGGCCTCTCCTTCTTTACGCTTTTGTCCAGCTAGGAAGATTCTTGGGACCATACCTGGAGCTTTTCTCTGTGCAATGTCCGAAGCCGACGGTGATTTTTGTGAAATTCCGATTAATTTATTCTATAGGTTAATTAATGAACACGGATGAGACATGGCTAGGGAGAGTAAAACCTGTTGCTTAAAATAACAGTACAAATATAGTGTGATTTAAGGGTTTCGTTTTAGCTTTTCATACCCAAAAGTAGCCGTCGTTGGCATATAATCAGACTTCTTTTTGCTTACTTGAAGTAGAAGTGATTAGGCAAAGTCCTTTCTTCTTCTTATTTAATCTTTATGAAAGTCTTTACTGGATTATTGATAGGATGATTGGTAATTGGGATAATTGCAAAAAAAAAATCATAAATTTATTATATAGATGCCAATTCGTTTATTAATTTTTTAATTTGGTTAATTTAATCTTGAACATTTTAACGATTTGTCAACATAGTCATTCCAACCAACTTTGACCTGCAACGAAAATTTACAATTTTTTTCATTTTTTTTAATTTTCTAAATTTTTTTATAATTTCTTTCTTTTCTTTTTTCACCGACTTGTCGACCCTTACCAAACTTAGTAGACCAAAAAGGACAAGAAAGAAAAGAAAATCGATGTGTCTGAAATACCAACTTTCGGTTGTGTAGCTTTAAGATGTGTGCCCTATTAACAAGCTAAAGATTAGTGAAGGTGTCGGATGCAGAAAATATATTGTCAAAAATGACGAAAGAGGTCAATAAAGTAGAGTTGATGGGAAAGGCTAAAGCACAATCCTAATGAATCTATCAAATGAGATATTAATTACAGTGGCCAAAGTGAACAATCCGAAGCTATAGGCAAAACTTTAGGCACTTTATTTGATGAAAGGATTGTAAAATCGCTTGAATATGCTGAAAATGCTTTAGATCAAGGTGGCCCATTTAGATAAGTTTAACAAACTCATGATGAATTTGAAGAATGTTAATAAGACCTTGTCTAATGAAAATCAAGGCATGACGTTGTTGACATCCCTACCAAATTCTTTTGAGAACTTTACTATGTCACTACTACAAAGGTATATATTACGATCACCTTGGGAGAAGTAAAGTCTAACTTATTTTAGGAGTAACAAAAGAAATTATGAAAAGATAATTTAGTTTAGGATATAGCCCAAGTTTTGATTATCCGAGGTAAGCGACAAACAAAGAGAGTCTGGAGGTTGCAAATGGAAGAGTTGTTCTAAATCTAGTTCTAACTTCTGGCATTGTCAACGGTATTATTGTTGACCCAACAAATAATAATTCTAATAATGTCGATGTTGTGTTAACAGTCACCACAAGCTCATTAGGTGATGATTGCGAGGTGATGATTGGGTGCTTAACTCCAGATGTTTATATCATGTGACTTTTTATAAACACTGATTTACTACCTATTAGTAAACATAGGGTAGTAAGTTGTTTGTGTTAGGAGTACACAACAAATATTTTCACAATGAGAGACTGCAAAGGGAGAGCCCAAAAGCTCATCAACATATCCATGGAACCGCCTTCGCTCGAAAGCTTAAGTCAACAAGTCATGAGTTATATAAGATATATTAACTGTTCTAAACTATAATAATTATTCGATGTGAGACTTTGCTAACATAACTCGCACGTGCACATCAACAATCTCCCTTTCACTTATGAACTAAGTGTTAGGTCTACTCTCCATTAATCTAGGTATTATTCTGCATCAAGATATCTCAACTAAGTGTTGGGCTCGCATTGTTAGACCATAATGTCCACTGCTCAAAAAGCGTGCAACAAAAGTATGATACCTTCACCTAGAGAAATTGGCAAGGGAGAGTTCAAGTCCAAACTTGTCGATATATCTACTTAGAACCATCTGAATAAAGGTGGAAGAAGATTAAATCAACTACTCAATTTGGAAGAAGATTTTTAGTTAAGGGTTTGATTTCTGGAGCAAAGTATACCTAATTTCTCGATTTCAAGCAAATTTGTGTTGCCAAACCATGTCTTCCAATCTATAAATTGAGTATTGACATGTTCAACGAGACAAGTCGGGTTATTTATTGTAGAATAATGCCACATGTGATTTCAACAGCACAAATAAGTTATGTCACTTGAGCGATCAATTTTTAGAAATTATGATTAAGAAGTTGCAACGCGAAAGTGGACATGGTATTTTTAGTAATCTTTCTAAATCTAGTGGAGAATCCCTAGAGAGAGACTTTCGACGACAGCTGGTCGACGACCTGGGGATGGTGGACAGTGAAAAGTGATAGCCGCGGCATTTGGAGTTGACGAAAAGCGGTGGCGACCCTTGCAGAGAGTGACCTTCTAACTTTTAAGGGATCTCTGGAGAGAAAGAAGCCATTGAAGACCAAAAACATAATAGAGGAGACGAGAAGGAGTGCAAAATCTTGCGAGGACAAAGAACTCATATGAGGTTCCCTCTGTCTATCCTTTATTCAATCTCAAACATCAAATGCTGATTAGTGGACATCATCCTTCACACTCCAAATGCAAATCAAAGCAAGGAAATTCAAGCACACACATGGCTTTTTATTATGTCCCGCGAGACATTCATACATCCCTCCTCCATATAAAGGCTTGGATTGATTGATCACTCAGATGCCGAGAACCGCCTCATCATGGCAGCAGACGAAGGTGGTGAGCTTCTCCATGAGTCTCTGGCACTCCGGGCACCGCATGCTCTCCGGGATCCTTCCCCCCGTGCTCTGGAACTCGAACCGGCAGCACGGTTGCGTCACGTCACGGATCTTGTCGTGGTGATCCTTGAATGCCACGTCGTACCCCTTGGTCACTACGTTTTCCTTCCACAGGTCATACTCCAACAGTGCAGGCAGGACAGTGGTCCCATGCCCATTCACCGTGATGCTCGACCCCCGGCTCAGCACCGCCCACCCCCCGGCCTTGTCAAAGCTGAGTAGCCTCTTGATCTGCTGCATCACGGGGTCATCCTCGTCTGCCTTTCCGAGTTGGATCTTTGAGAAGAGCATCGACTCGAGCCGGGTCCAGAAGTACCACACCATGGCCAGGTCCTGCCAGGTGTAGCTCAGTTTCTCAACGTTGATGGTCGCAATTGTGCGCCGCACCTGCTCTCGCTTCTTGCTCTTGCCTACATAGGCCATCTCCAGGGGAATCCTGGCAGCCGATGCGACCTGGCGTGCTGCTGTGGTGAACTTGCGGATCCACTCAATGTCATCGCCGCCGTACAAGAATATGTACTTGCCTTCTCTAATCTAATGAAGGACAAAATTGAATATCTCAATGTCACAAACCTTTGAATTAATATGAAAAAAAAAAAATGCAAACTTGACATGATCATGAGTTACCCAATTCAGAATTGTTGGATCCATGCCATCGACAAGAAGATCAAGCTTCCATGTCTCATCCTTCCACAGAGCCTCCTCTTTCATTGTAGTGAAAGGGAAAGCACTGCTTCCCCAAATCCACATCATGTGAATGGCATTGGGGGACACAACCTTGCCTTGTGGGTCAAGCACCACCAGGATGGGCTTGTTCCTGAAGTGCCACTTCTCCTTGATGAACCGGATCACTGCCTTGTCGATGAGGCTTGGGTGGTAAACAGTGTACCAAGGCATTGTGGACTGCAAGGCCTCGAACTGCTTCTGCATTGGGTCAGTCCACTCGACCGAGCGGTCCACCATTGGGATCCACACCATCTCATACGGGTGGATGTCATGCCGTGTCATGTGTATCTTGGAATCACTGTGGCTCTGCTCCAAGATGGCTAGCTCGTCCTGCGAGATGTCCAGCCCAGAGATCAGCAGCAACACGTTTTTCCTCCTTAAGACTTCAAGATTGACCTGCATGTCGCAAGATAGAACGGAAAATCGTGGTCAAATTATTTCTGATTTGAAGGGTTCATGGTCGTTGCATAATGGTGAGACTGGCTATAGAGATCGAACCCTTTTCTTTGTAGTCCCCTCAACAAGTGGCAGAATATCATCCTTTGGATAAATCAGAGCCTTCAGGATCTTCATATTGTCAATGTGGACGGTTTCAAAGAGATCCAGGAGAGTCTGATAGGCTTGGAGATGTCGCTTTTCCTCTGCATCACCGTAAACTCAATTAAGCCTTCTTCGAAAGAGGTTTCTTTTTCTTCAATTACTACATAGGAATTAAAAGAGGGTTTATATAGATCAGTGGCTAATTGATTACCTATGTGTTGGTTACATTTGTCAATTTGCTTCCGCAAATGTTCAGATATGTTCTTCAGTTTGTGATTCAAGGTTGACAGCTCCCATGCCTCAGTTGTGCTTGTGATGTACCTGCAAATTCTCACTTCCGTGTTAATGATTTCTTGTTGGAGGCATCTATATAAGTAAACATTTATAGATATACCTCCTGTAATATGATTAACTCTGTTATTAATCCATTAGCTATAGAATGATTTGTATCTATGCCTTAACAATAGAGCACGAGTAGAGAAATCGCAATAGATCAAGAAAGCATACTCTGAGCCGAAGGTAGTGAGGTTGGTGATCTGGCTGGCACAAGCCACAGCGCTCCTTATGGTCCAGTAGACGGCAGTTTGGACATGGGCCATGGCGGCTGACAAAGCAGGGACCTCGTTGGAGATGTAAGCTGAGGGAAGCTCCTTGAGTTCCACCACGCACCTCGTGACTTCAAGCATGGCCTGGATGAGGCTGTTGAGCGCGTCGAACCGGGATTTGAGTGTGCCCGAGTGCTCCATGATCAGGGTCATCTGCTTCAGGATGGCCATCGACTTGGCAAGCTGGTTGGAGGATTGGATCTGGATCAAGAGCCAGAACTCGCCGTAGTTGAAGGCAAAGGCCGCCAGGGTCAGCACCAGCTTGGCATCCCACGAGAAGGGGGCGAGCATGTTGAGTATGGCGAGCGTGGTCGCGTGAGCCTCGGTCCCAGTCAGTGCTTTCACAGATAGCTGAGGATTCGTTGCCAGTTAGCAAATGTCAGTAAAGACTTGATTTTCAAACAAATAATTGATTGCCCTTCATTTAATTTCATGGTGGTATCCGAAATCGATAAAGCGCGATATAAAATTTTGCCATAAACTACCTCGCAAGAAACCCGATCGATGATGTAGGACAACGCGTCGAGCATGGTGTCGAAGTTGGCCTGGTAAGTCTTGTCCTCCATGTTTTCCGTGTGCATTGATGATTTCTATACACAGCAAAAGCCATGCATGTATCACAGGCCGATTGACATGCATGATTTAGAACTAGAAACGAGATATTACAAAACTCATGAGAAGAACATATCATTGAGATTGATTATTGTCGTGATATTCCTTTTTCTTCGACAGAGAAAAGGCGAGCGATATTAAAATGAACAAATCTCTCCTAGCTAAATCGAATACTTCTGTAAAATGTATTAGCATTTCATTCCGGATCATCGCAAAAAGGCAAACAAAAAGCATCATTCCTACTCCATTACCACGGTGGCGACAGTGTCGACATTAATGGTCGCGCGGTTGAGGATGTCCTCGACAATATGTAGGAGCGGCTTCACGTCAACCTCACGGCCGTCGGGGGCATGAGTCTCCGAGACCTGCTTCATCATCACGGTGTCGTCGGACATCGTGATCATGCTCCGATCCCCTCCCTTGATCAGCCTCTGCATGGCTGGCAGCATCATCTTGCCGTTCGTCGCCATGGCCATAACGGGGTATGCAAACTCTAGAGAAAATATAACACTGGGGTTTTAACGAAAGATGGGAAGATGTTTTTCTATGTGGGTTTTGTGCGATGTATTTATAGGTACGATAGATGGAGTAAAGCCTTGAAATGAATCGACTTCCTTGCTTCCAATTGCAATTTGATGTTTTGTTCGTTAAATTGAAGCTTTGGCCTCTCTTTCTTTACGCTTTGTCCAGCTAGGAAGATTCTTGGGACCACCCATGGAGCTTTTCTCTGTGTAATGTCCGAAGCAGACAGTGACTTTTGTGGGAATCTGATGAATTTCTTCCGATAATTACATAATGAGACCAGATGACATGTGATTAGGGGGGAGTAAACCTTTTGCTCAAAAGAACAGTGCAAATGTTTGTATGATTTAGGGTTTACATCTTAGCCTTTCATGTCAAAAAGTAATCCCCGTCAGCATAAAATCCCGGTATGATTCATGTAATCAAAGTCCCTTTTGCTTTACTCAAAGTAGACGTGAATAGGCAAAGGTCTTTTCCTCTTCTTTTTCAATATTTATGAAATGTCTTTGATGGATTTAGTGGTCGGACCATCGATTATTAGGAAAATTATAAAAAAAAAAATTAAAGCTTATTGTATAAAATGTCAATTCAATCATATACTTTCAATTTGGCCTAATTCAAGTCTAAATATTTTGACAATTTCTCAATATAGTCATTCTAATTAATTTTGGCTAGCAATAGTTAACATGAACACTCATCGTCCTACATTATATGACTGATAATAACATGAATAATTTTTCTATTTTTTATAAAATTTTATTTTCTTTCTTTTTTCCACCGTGGGCCAACATACCATTCCTCATCAGGCTTAGTTGAACAAGAAAAGGAATATAAAATACATAAAAAAAAATTCCGAAAATTTACAAAAAAAATTGCAATAATTATCAATGTTAGCATCGACCGTCCCACGTAGGACAACTGACGTCTACATCAATGATTTACGACCAATGAAGGTCAACATTGGCAAATTATCAGCATGTTTAAGATTAAATTGGCAAAATTGAATAAATTTAAAGTGAATTGCCTCCATACTATAGGTTCAAGACTCTCTCTTTTTTCGTAATTATCACTATTGATTATCAATAACCGTTAAGTGAAAAAAAATCCTCCTCTTGTCACCCATCCACAGGATTCGCATTCTAAAAATTCATAAATATTTTCAAATATACATTATAAGTTCTCTCACAGTCCCCTTATATATATGATCATCTCTTTCCTTCAATTTTCTATAAGGATAAGTCCATTAAAACTCTTAAACTTATCATAAAAATATAATCGAATTCTAATAATTGTCATGAAAGTGCAATCAAGTTTTATATTTTATCAAATTTGTGCAATTAAATCACTATGTTAACTTTATCTAATTTGACTCACAGAAAATGCTAAGATGAATTTTTTTTATTAATTTCTCTATTTTACATGGCTTTTATTTATGATTTTTTTCTTTTCTACGTGAGATTGACCTCACTAAAACATGATGTTAAAATACCTTCGTTTTGGTTCAAATCCTAATTTATTAGCCAAAATTTTAAAGAATATGAAAAGGAAAAAGAACATGGAAGTCCCTCAAACAACACGAGGGTATCTTTATTTAAGTTCCAAAAAGCAAACCAGACCGAACAACGTGCCAAGTCATGGGGCTCCAGATCAGCACTGAACATAGATAATTACTTTATTTTTATTTTTTTCTCTTTAATTTTCTTCATGACGGGCGAATCCAGAATCACCCCTCACAACCCCCTAAAAATTCAAAAAAGGAAAAGGACAAAAAAGCAAAAAGAAACTACACCAGCTGCACTGATTGCGCAGCCACGGAAGCCGGGGAGCTTATCAAAGGGAACCCTTTCTTCACCTCCATAGTTGTCGAATTCGACAGAAAGAATAACCAACGATCGCTATGTAACTTCACAAGTTGCTTTTGCTTGAAGGAAAATTTCATAATAAAAAAAATATACTCTTCAAGAAATTTTTATTTTTTATTTTTTATTGGTTTGGTCATATATAATCAAAAATATTCTCTAGTATTTGAATCTTATTTGGAAAATAATTTCAATCTTACACTTCATTCATTTCACGGAAAATGTTACTTTTTCGGAAAATATTTTATAAAAAGTTATTTTTCAGGAAAACGTAATTATTTTCAGATTTTTGGGTGAAATTTGATTTTAAAGTGGAAAATATTTTCCTTCATAAACTTTTTTTCAATAGTTTTTGTATTATTTTATTTTTTAAAATCATTATTTATTATTTTTCAAATTATATTATTAAATTATATTTTTATTTTTCATTTTTGTGTTATCGCCTTCCTTGGCCGGTCGCCGACCGACCATGCCTCAAGTTCACCTTGCCGGCGAGACTCGAGGCTCACCTCCCTCTAGCGAGCTCGCCCGATCAACTCATCGGCGAGGCGAGCTCGAGGCGACAAGGCCCATGCCTCACCGCCTCGGGCGATGCTCGGGCATCGCCGATCTACAAGGTCCGAGCCTTGCCGCCATCTAGTGAGGCTTGGATTGGCGATGACCAAGTGTCGCCAGACTGTGACGAGGCTCAAGCATCGCCGATTCGCAAGGCCCAAGTCTTGTTGCCGTCTAGCAATGCCATATCAGCGAGCTCGGCTCACCTGTCATCGGTTGCTAGCTGTTGCCATGGCCAGCTACCAGTTGGAAAAGAAAAATAACAAAAAGAACAACAAAAAAAAAAATCGATTTTATTAAAAAATAACAAAAAATTCGAATTTATAAAAAATTTTAAAAAAATTGATTTAAGAAAATAAATTAAAGAAGTAAGGACTAATAGAAGGTATGAGATAGGAGAGAGTAAGTGTGGAAAATGTTTTCCCTAACTCGAAAAGTGGAAAATATTTTCCCCCACTTTAGAAGACTTTTTTTCCTTCATGGAAAATGTTTTCCTCAATGAATTTATTTTATGTGGAACGAATGTCGGAAAATCCAGAAAATATTTTTCAAGAAGTTATTTTCCGTGAAACGATCGGTAGACCTGTTAAATGGGTGGATCGGGTCGGGTTTGGGTCAGGTCATAAATTATCCGACCCAAATTAACCAATTAACCTGTTTATAACATATTTAAGCATAATATAAAATTTGTGACCCATACCCAACCCAACTCATATTGTTAAAACACTTCCCTATCTAAGTAAACTTAAGAAAACTTATTCTTATAATCTTTTTTAAAGATTATATTCCTTTAATATTGTTTATTTTTTAAGAAAATCGAATTATTAATAGTTTTTATTTTAAATATTTTAAATTATTTTTATTCTTTAAAAATCACACACACATACGGGAGAATGAGACTCACCTGGGTTTTAATGGTCAATCAAGCCACCATGACCACATGCGAGCGAGAGGAGGAGCTACTGTACAAGCAGTGGGAGCAAAACGACGTGCTGTCATACGATGAGGAAGGTTTTTTCATTTTGATTTGAGAGCGAAGAGGAGATGAGTCATCTCTAAAGATTGATAAGTAATTGGGTCCTAAGTATATTTAAACTTTGACCCATTAACGACCCATGTATTTTAGCCTTTTTAATTTTAAACCCATTATAAGTATACCTATCAAAATGGGTGAATAAAATGGGTCATAAATGGGTCATGATTTCTTTTAAATATGTTTAAAACTAAAAAAAAATGACCAATTTATAGCCCATTTAATATGTAAATGGATTATAAATGAGTTATGTACCTATTTTGACAGGTGTAATAGTAACAACGATTGTACAAATGACAGAGAAATTAGGGCAATGGACATGTGAAGTTAGGGCTGAATTCATCTGCAAACATCTGAATTCAGAAGCTGTCGAAGGAAATTTCAGGGAGGAGGAACTCGTTGCTTTGAAGAGCTCGGTGAAAGTGCCCTCGTCGCCGTCTCGTCGCGTCTCCTCTCCTTCTCTGACAAGTGCGACGTCGCCGACTGAGTTGCTTCCCTTGGCATCCCGTTTCCTTCCTTGAATCGTTCTGGCCGTCTCCTTAGCCTCCATTCAAGTTCATCCACTCACGTCTTCTTGCTTTGCTCGTTTTCTTCCATCTCCTTCGCTCGCCCTTTCTTCAAGTTTTTACGAAGAGGGCATGGAGTTCGTGCCCATAAAAATGAAGGATCGAGAGGATAGAGAGAGAGAGACGGATCTTGTACTGGCGGGAGGCAATGGCGGAGAGGGATCAGGTGCCACTTCGAAGGACGACATTAGAGGCGTTGCGTCCATGGCCTCGATGCTCGCCGCACTCAAAGAAGGCGCCACCGCCGTGGGACGAGCACAGATAGAAGAAAGAGATCTACGGGCTTCAGTTGGCAATGGCATAAACAAGCAGAGATGAAGAGAGAAGAGAAAGACAAGTTGTTTTCGAGTCAACTCAGGAGAGAGACGAACAATTCCGAAAAGTGTTTTAAGACTTTTTAAATTTACGAATTTACTTTCCTAATTTTATACATGGATATTTTTTTTAACATACGAATGGGAAAAAAACCAACCAACCACGCTCTTAATTTTGAAAGGAAAAACCGATGCGACTAGCATAATCACTCGCATTTTCAAGGAATCATTGAAAACCAGCTGTCTCCTAATTAGGAAAAAAGAAGAGGGAAAATAACGAAACCTACAAATGAAATCTAGAGATCTGAGTGATCCGTGGAGGACAACGACCCTCGTCCAAAGGTTGGCAAGGGTCGCTAGACCTCCCTGAGGCCTTAGCGATCCCCACCGGCCCATTCTAGGAATAATGGGTCAGCGTCGGCGAGGGCTCAGCACTTTGTTTTTCTTTGGTAATTTTAAAAGAAAAACCATTCTCCTTTTGTTTTGACCTAATTTAATTAAGATTTTGATTTAATTATGATTTAATCCAAGAGAAATCATTTTTGGTCTTATAATTTATGTTACAATAAGGTCAATGCCGTGTAGGAGAGAGAAAATGATAAAAAATAATAATAATAAGCCACGTAGAAGTGAGAAACCAATAAACAAAGCCAGACCAACAAGTTCGCTAATCAAGTTGGATGAAATTAAGAGAACTTGATGGCACCAACTTGATTGTACATTCTGTGATTTTTTTTAAATTCAATTATATTTTCATGACAAATTTTAGAATATATAGTGCATTTATCTTAGGAACTCATCCACCCATCAATTTAGGAAAAATGGCACTAATAGTGTCATGATTTTCGTACGGCTTTCTATTTGTTGTCTCAATTTTTAGAAAACATTCATTGAAGTTACACAGGCAATTCCCCTTGCATCAAAGGCCAAATTCTTCCATACTCTAGTATCCTTGTGAATGTAGTTTTATGGGTAGAAAAACACTAGAAGTGCCACAACTTTTATACGGCACTCACTTTGGTGTTAAAACTTTTTTTTTCTCACTTGAATGCCACAAGTTTGAAAAAACGTTTACTTGAGTATCGCTTTCGATTTGACCGTCAGAAAAATTGACGTGGCCGCCAGTGGACAATCTTTTTATTAAATTTTTTTTCTTTTATTTCTTTAGGACCGGCGAGGGTCACCAATGACCCTCGCCTAGATTGGAGGAGGGCCACCTTGCCCTCAACTATGAAAGCTCGGGGCGAAGCCATCGGAGCTTCGCCAACTGCTAGCGAAGGCCGTCGCAACCTTGCCTAAGGCTAGTGAGGGTCTCATTGGCCCTCATCAATCTAGCCACCAAGGCCTTGGGCAGGGCCGATTAGACCCTTACTAGCCGCGAGCGAGGCCATGATGGCCTTCACTAGAGGCCGGCGAGGCTTTAATGGCCTCACTCGAGCCTTCACGGCTGAGGGTGAGGGTTCCGTGGCCAACGAGGGTCACCAATGACCCTCGTTGGCCCTAGAGAGAAAAAAAAAAAAAAAAAGCAAAAAAGAATTCAAAAAAATTAATAAATATATGAAAATATTGTCTACTAGTGGTCAGGTCAGCATTTTTGGCGGCCAAATCGAAAACGGCACTCAAGTGAATGTATTTTCAAACGTATGGTACTCAATGAGCGAAAAAAAAAAATTTGACACCAAAATGAGCGCCATACGAAAATTGTGTTACTTCTAATATTCTTATGCCAAGTTTTGGGGTATCAAGTAAAGAATGAGTGATGCAGAAATTGATGATACAATCGGTTTAGTAGTGGCATTAGGGCATTTGTACAAGGAATCCTTAGAATAGAATGTTAATAACTCCAAAGAGCTCTAAAGATGGGGTTAATCTCCCATGCTTAAACTAGTTGACATCTTGTGCTAGGAATTCTAGAATATGATAATTATAACTCCAAGGAGCTTTTAAAGTAAAGTCGGCTCTTGTGCACAAAGTGGTCATGATAAGTTTTAGAACTGTTAGTGCATTTATCTTATTTTCTGTATTATCCACTTATCTATCTATCAATTTAGGGAAAAGGACACTAAAAATATCGTGATTTTTGTACGACTCTCGATTTGTTGCCATAATTTTTAGAAAACATTCACTCAAGTTACATAAGCAATTTCTCTTATGTCATGGACTGAATTCTTCCGTACTCTTATATTCTTGTGAGTGGAGTTTATGGCATCGGGTGAAGATTGAGCAATGCAAGAGTAACGATACAATTGGTTTGTAGGAATGGCATTAGAGCATTTGTGCTAAGAGTTCTATAATGGAATGGTTATAATTCGAATGAGCTGTGAAAACAAGGTTGGCCTCTCTTACACAAATTGGTCAAAAGTTGATTCCACTTTTCTGATGAGGCCATGGTAAACCAAAACCCAATTGTTATACCAAAGTCTTATGTATGTCCCACTTAAGAAACTAAATGCCCAAGCTAAACTAGACATAGTACGATCTTGAAGATGTGATTCGCCGTACTATTCTTAGGAACAACTATAGAAAGATGGTTGGTATGGTATCCTTGACTCATCAAGTGACACACTAGTTATTATGTGGCCAAGAGTCTATCGGCCCATGACTTTTGCCTGAAAATCCTCCAATATTGAGGATTTGGGACTAAATTAGATTTAAATTTAAATTGTAGCCCCTCTTTTTGCAAACCAAAATCAACACTCACTCCGGACACCATGTTGGCTGCCCTCCTCTTTTGACCGCCACAACCGTCATCTCTCTCTCTCTCTCTAACTCCTTAGCGCCCACCATTCCTCCCTCCACGACTAGCTTAGACGTCAAACCTTCCGACGACGCCCTTGTTAGGTTTCACCGACGCCTTGGTTGTTTTTTGGACAAGACAAGCTGCCTCCCTTCTGAACAATTTGTTTCGAAGAAGAAGAAGCCATCGAAGGCAATTTCTTGGGTTCTCTGTCTCCCAGCACAACGATTTCGAGGCGAGAAACGCGAAGGGAATGCCAAAAACGGCGGTGAGAAGTGGCTTTTTTGGAGTTTGATAAGCTGCACGTCGTTTTGGCCGTTCATGTATTCTCTGGGTTGACCCTGTTGACCTCCTAGTATCATAGTCATCTATTCACGCCAAATTATTTTGCAGATATCACACCAATTTTTTTTTTCCTTAACACTACGTTAAAAAGCACCTATTAAGTTCCCTTAAATGTGTTTTGAGAATGTGAATTTTTCAAAATAGTTCGGATACTCTTCCTGTCAAGCACGATTTGGAATTGTCAAAATGCGGTCAATACGTTTTAACGATGAGTCCTCGTTATTGCCAGTTGCATTGATTCATGCTCTCAAAGGCATATGCTAGGAATTGGCTCAAAGAAGAGGCGCCTGGTGCGAATACCATTTCTTAATCTAGTTCCCCGAAGAATTCTCCTCGGTAGTGTACTTCAGTATGGCCCATTCCGAATTTGATCTAGGATATTGAGAAGTGAGAAATTTCAAAGGTAATAGCAATACATCTTGACCTCAGGACTGGTGAAATAATAACCGTGATAGAGCATACGGAATGTGATTGATTCATGATGATAATGACAAATTTTATGGAAGAAGGCCAAAAACATAATTTGAGGGGAGGAGAAGAGGGAGGAGAACAAATTCTTGAGAGGACAAAGAACTCATAGGAAGTTCACACTCTCTAGTTCTTATTTAATCTCAAACATCAAATGTTGATTATTGGACATCATCCTCCACACCCCAAACGCAAATCAAAACAAGGAAATTCAAGCGCCACACACGGCTTTTTATTCTATCCCGCAAAGACTTCATATATCCCTCCTCCATATGAAGGCTTTTGATTGATCGATCACCCGTAGAGGGTGGGCACAGCCTCATCATGGCAGCAGACGAAGGTGGTGAGCTTCTCCATGAGTCTCCTGCACTCGGGGCACCGCATGCTCTCCGGTATCCTTCCGGCCATGCTCTGGAATTCGAACCTGCAGCACGGCTGCGTCACATCACGGATCTTGTCGTGGTGCTCCCTGAATGCCTGGTCGTAGCCCTTGGTCGGCACATGCTCCTTCCACAGGTCGTACTCCAGTAGCGCCGGCAGGACTGTGGTCCCATGCCCGTTCACCGTGATGCTCGACCCCTTGCTCAGTATCGCCCAACCCCCAGCCTTGTCGAAGCTGAGCAGCCTCTTGATCTGCTGCATCAAGTGATCGGAATCATCCGCCTTCCCGAGCTGGATCTTCGAGAAGAGCATCGACTCAAGCCGGGTCCAGAAGAACCACACCAGGGTCAGGTCCTGCCAGGTGGAGCTCAGCTTCTCAGAATTGATGACGTCGATTGCACGTCTCACCTGCTCTCGCTTGCTGCTCTTGCCCACATAGACCATCTCCAAGGGGATCCTGCGGCCTGCGCAACCGTGCGTGCTGTCGTGGTGAACTTGCGGATCCACTCAATGTCATCACCCCCATACAAGAATATGTACTTGTCTTCTTTAATCTGATAAGGGACAAATTTGAAGATCTCAATATCACACCTTTGAATTAATATGGCAAAAATGCTAACTTGACATGATCGTGACTTACCCAATTCAATATTGTTTGATCAATGCCATCGATAAGAAGCTCAAGCCTCCATAACTCTTCCCTCCACAGAGTCTCCTCTCTCAGTGTAGTGAAAGGGAAGGCATTGCTTCCCCAAATCCACATCATGTGAATGGCATTGGGGCTCACAACCCTTCCTTGGGGGTCAAGCACCACCAGGATGGGCTTGTTCCTGAAGTGCCACTTCTCCTTGATGAACCGGATCACCGCCTTGTCAATCAGCTTTGGGTGGGACACGGTGTACCACGACATTGTGGACTGTAGGGTCTCGAACTGCTTCTGCATTGGGTCGGTCCACTCGACCGAGTGGTCCACCATGGGGATCCACACAATCTCATATTGGTGGATCTCATTCCGGCTCGCGTGCATCTTAGACTCGCTATGGATCTGCTCCAGGATGGACAGCTCATCCTGCAATATGTCCAGCCCCGAGATCAGCAGCAACACGTTCCTCCTCCTCAGGACTTCGATGTTGGCCTGTACATCGCAAGGTAGAACAAAAACTCGTGGTCAAAACATTTTCGATTTGAAGGGTTCATGGTTGTTGTATAATGGTGAGACTGGCTATAGAGATCAAACCCTTTTCTTCGTATTCCCATCAACAAGCGGTAGAATATCATCCTTGGGATAAATCAAAGCCTTTAGGATCTTCAAATTGTCAATGTGGATGGTTTCGAAGAGATTCACAAGAGTCTGATAGGCTTCAACTTGCTGCCTTTCCTCTGCATCACCATTAACTCAGTTAAGCCTTCCCCGAAAAGATTTCTTTCTCTGCAATTACCATATAAGAAAATAATGGAGGATCTATATAGATCAGTGGCTCATTCATTACCAATATATTTGTTACATATGCCAATTTGCTTCTGCAAATGTTCATATATGTTCGTCAATTTGTGAGTCAAGGTTGATAGCTCCCATGCCTCGGTTGTGGATGATATGTACCTGCAAATTATCATTTCCATCTTATGATTATCTATATAAACAATCATTCAGAGATATACTTTCAGGAATACGATTAACTATGATATTAACCCATCAGCTGTATAATGCCTTATAATTGAGCGCGAGTAGAGAAATCACAGTAGTTCGAGAGCATACTCAAGGCCATAGCTAGTGAGGCTGGAGATCTGGCCAGCACAAGCCACAGCGCTCCTTATGGTCCAGTAAACGGCTGTTGGGACGTGGGCCTCGGCGGCTTTCACTGCGGGGACCTCGCTGGAGATGTAAGCTGAGGGAAGCTCCTTGAGGTTCACCACGCACCTAGTGACTTTAAGCATGGCCTGGATGAGGTTGTTGAGCGCGTCAAACCGGGACTGGAGCATGCCCGAGTGCTCCATGATCATGGGCAGCTGCTTCAGGATGGCCATCGACTTGGCGAGCTGGTTGGTGGTGTAGATCTGGGCCAAGAGCCAGAACTCGCCGTAGTTGAAGGCGAAGGCCGCCAGCGTCAGCACCAGCTTGGCGTCCCACGAGAAGGAGGCGAGCATGTTGCATATGGCGAGCGTGGTCCCATGCGCCTCGCCTCCACTCAGCGCCTTCGCGGTTAGCTGAGGAACGGTTGCCAGGTGGCAAATGTCAGTAGAAAGACTTGTTTTTCTAACGAAGAATTGATTGCTCTTCGTTTAATTTCATAGCGAAATTCAAAATAGATAGAGCGCAAAGTCACATTTTTCATAAATCACCTCGCAGGAAATCCGCTCGATGATATAGGACACCGCATCGAGCATGGTGTTGAAGTTTGCCTGGTAAGTCCTGTCCTCCATGTTTTCCGCGTATGGCGATGCCTATACACACAAGAGCCGTGCGTGCAGGATTTGGAATGAGAAACGAACGATTAGAATACTCATAAGAAATACAGATAATTGAGATTGATTATTGTCGTGACATTGCTCCTTTTTTGTCAGAGATCTAGTGAGTGATACTAAACTGGATAAATCTCTCCTAGCTAAGTAAAGCATATCTGTAAAATCTACTCAAACCATTCGATCCAGCACACCACAAGAAGGCAGACAAAAAAAAAAAATCATTCCTACTCCATTACCGTGGTGGCGAAGGTGGTGCCAGCATTCAAGGTAGCACGGTTGAGGATGTCATCGACGAGGTAGAGGAGCGGCTTCACATCGACCTCACGGCCATCGGGGGTGTGAGTCTCCATGACCTGCTTCATCATCACATTGTCGTCGGACATCGTGATCATGCTCCGATCCCCGCCCTTGATCAGCCTCTGCATGGATGGCGGCATCATCTTGTTGGTGGTCATCATGGCCATGGCGAGGATACGTGAACTCTGGAGAAAATACAACGAAATGGGGATTTAACGAAAGAGGGGGCAGATGTATGTCTACCTGGGTTTTATGTGATTGATCTAGCCCTAGGCCTGGTCTCTATTTATAGGCATGATGGATGGAGTAAAGACCTTGGGATGAATCGACTTCCTTGCTTCGATTGTAATTTTACGTTTTGTTCGTTAAATTGAAGCTTTGGCCGCTCTTTCTTTACACTTTGTACAGCTAGGAAGATACTCGGGACCACGCGTGGAGCTTTTCTCTGCGTTATGTCCGAAGCAGACGGTGATCTTTTGTGGGATTCTGATGAACTTCTAATCATTGCATAATGGAACACTGATTAAGATATTGTTTAGGAAGAGTGATCCTCTTGCTCAAAACAACAGTGCAAATGTCGCAAGATTTAGGGTTCACGTTTCAGCTTTTCATGCCAAAAGTAATGTTTGTTTAGTGCCTAATCAAAATCTTCAATAGCGACATATAGTCAAGGCATGTTCGATACAATCCAAGTCCCTTTCGCTTTCCTTGGAGCACATATGATTTAGACAAAGCCCTTTGTTCCGATTCCCTATTTTAGCCACGCGTCTACCGATCAATTTCTATCCCGGATCGTCTTGAGGCGACTAGGTCTGCATCACGTGTTGAGCGAATTTGAAAGTCTCCAATGCACCATGTCAGTTGCGATAACTTACGTGATAGCTAATGCTTCCTAAGAGACGGATGTCCGACACTAAACATTGGTGTTTGATTACACTCTATGCACTTGAAGGTTAACATCCTGGAGCATTGTAGGAAGACTTTGATACTTCTGTTTTACTTTATGTTTTATTCTCGGTCTTTTTGCTTCCTTGCTTGGTCGAGTCAGGTACACATTGAGTTTCACCACCTTATATGCCAAAGAAGCTTTTCCGCTACAGAGCAAGAGGCAAAAAAGTCCACAAAAGTGAGGAAAGCAGGAGGGAACAACATATTCGATTCTTTGCTTCCCATTAGAGGGCTACCGAATCATTCCACCATTGACAAAGATGGGCCAAAATTTGCAGCCCAAATCTGGTTTTTGTGCTGATTCAATCTCACTATTGCATATTCCCGAAAGGCACGCAGTTCTCATAGGTAAGAGCCTGCCTTCGATTCATAGCCAAAGAAATTGTTTCACAGCGGGGTCGCTTCATCGGACACAATCGAAATATGAGTGTTTGCGCGGGTCCGAGATGAGTCCCATTAGTTCTATACCATTGATTGACTTGATTTGATAGAACAGGCATTTAGCCGAATCTTTTGGAATACTCGTGCATGATGAATGTGTTACTCTACAAAGAATCACCTTTGAACGATGAGAATCAAAGCGAAAAAATTCTTTGCTTGAACTATTCTGTTACTGCGACATCCTTGATTTGACGTAGACGCTCCTGCAGGAAGAGTAATGGGCAATTCAACTAGACGCATTCATTCATGTGCGTTTTCTTGGTCGTTTCTGTTCATTCATATACAGGCTTGAAGTTCTTGTGGGCAATCACAGCGTAGAAAGGATCCGGCCCGCCCAGCAAACCCAGGAACCTGAAGATCCAATCGAAAGGCGATTTGCTTTCCCGAGCACCGGAAGAGCCGGGCAGCTTGCGGATTATCTCCGCCTCCGTGAACCCTTCGATGCACTGGAAGTATTGCACCACCAGCTGCACTCGGCCGTACGCAGTCCCATCTCGCCATGCGCTGATCGCTTTCTCATAGAACAGCCTGTTGCTGAAGCTCACGATGAATATCCCACCGGGCCTCAGCACCCGGAACACCTCTGCAAATACCTGCCAAAAGGAAAATTGAAAATGACTCTCGATCTCATTTAACTCGTCCTGTTATCATCACGCTCGACAATAGACAATGTCAATCAGCACCCTAAATTTTATTCGATCTTTACGTTCTTCTAATTATTGGGAAAACGTTATCAGATTATCTCCACCGAACCAAATCAAATAAGGAGTCTAATGCCATTCATTCATTATAACCTCCGTTCAATTTGAGTTCTCTAAGATAATCATCCGTGATCCCCTACTGAAATTTAGATTACTCGGAAGTATTTTGTTAGTAACATGCAAGTGCATGTAGGACATAATTGGTAAAGGATGAACAAGAGAACAAGATAACTAGTTTTATGGGAAAAGAAAAGATGGTTTCACTAGCTTCTAGAAATGATTTTACAATAATGGTAGGAGATGTTGGTGGAGCTACAAGATATGATATGGCATTAGTTCATTCTCCCCATACTTCTACAGAAATGAGGATCAAGCCATTCCACCGACATGGTGCAAAAACCACTATTTCTTGGATCTCTCTTCGCCCATGTTGACGTGGGCTTCTCTTTTCCATAAAATCAGACTGTATACTTCTAGGAATTTCTACAGAAATTTAAAAAAAAAAAAATCCCTTTCAAAGATCCCCCAATTGCAACTCACCAGAAAAAATGTTAAAAAAGTCTGAATGTCTATTTAATCTTAAATATTTACTTCTAATATTTTTGATCAAATATCAATTCAATCATAAACATTTTGATGTAATGTCAATCCGATCATTCCGACTAATTTTGGCCAAATTTTACTAACATGAGTGCTAGCCGGCCTATGTGGTATCTCTTACACTAACATTAACAATTTTTAATAATATTTTAATATTTTCTTGATTTCTTAATTGTTTTTCTTTTTCTCTTTTTTTTTTCTTTTTTTCTTATTCCTTTAGCTAGTGACCAACCATGGCAAGGCGAGCTAGCTTTGCCTAGGCAAGGGTTGCCATCACTCGCCACAAGCAAGGCTTGGCCAGGCGAGGGCAAGGGTGAAGGCAAGCCCTGAAAAGAGCCGCCCTCACCAAATTTAGTGAGGCCACCTTAGCCTAGGCAAGGGTTGACCTCACCAAATCTGACCTAAGTGAGGGTGAGCCTAAGGGCTCCCCTCATCAGATGTCAACATGGGTGAAGGCAACACCTAGTGGGCTTTGCCTATGGTGAGCAATGGTGATCCTTGCCTAGGTGAGGCCAGCTTGCCTCGCAATGGCCATTGGCCAGTCATCGACCAAAAAAAAGAAGAAAGGCAAAAAAATTGAAAGAAAAAAAAGTCAAAAATAATTTAAAAATTCGTATATTAAAATATTATCTAAAAGTGTCCACATTAGTGTGGTGGTGTCACATAGGGAAAACCTGACAAAAACTAGACAGAATGAAAGAATTGGCACTAAATTAAAAGATTTAAGACTAAACCGGCACTAATGTAATAGGTCTAAAACTTTTTCTTGATAATTTTTCTTTGATTTGCTCGTGATTTTTAATCCTTCAGATTAAGGGTCGAAATGGGGGGAAAGTGACCTAATCGGGCACTCGCTTGCTCGCACGCAATCGCAATCCGTTTCCTTTTGAATCAAGGTAATTTCGCTGTAAAACTCGTGAATGATGCTTACCTCCTCGGGCTGCTGGAGGTACTGCACGCTGACCGTGCACAGCACGGCGTCGAAGCTCCCGGCCGCCAGCTCGAGCCTCGGCTCTCGGTTCAGGTCCTTGACGAAGAAGTAGTCCAACCGAGGATTCCTGGCGAGCTCCTGCGCGTTCATGCCGTGACCCACCACTCTCTTGTACGCGACCTCCTCCGGTAGGTGGCTCACCCACGAGCTCATCAGGTCCAGCACCTCCGATCCAGGCCTCACCCGGTCCCTGTAGAGGTCCGTCAACGTGGCGAGGAAGCCATCGTCCACGTGCTTCACGAAGCGCGGGAACGAGTAGAAGTCGCGGTCCGGCAGGGCATTGAGCTTAATCCGGGATTCCGGGGACAGCACCAGCCGCTTGATCCTGCCCGCCGATGAGGGGGTTGGCTGGTTCGAGGCGGCGGCAGTTTTGTTGCCGTCGGCATCGTCGGGGGTGATGATGGTGTTCCTGATCCGGAGAGAGGTCGAGTGTTTGTGGGTCGTGGTTGGAGAAGATGGTAGACATGGGCGGTGGCGGTGGTTACGGGGGGCTACGAGCATGGATCGAGGTGTGCGTGTGACTGAGATGAAGGGAGAGGGCGAGAGATGCCTGGAAAGAGATAACGTTCTTCTGGTGGCTGGAGAAGAGGATTTTAGGCAAGCTTTTTCTTTTTTTCTTTTTCTATATGTAATGTCTTTGTTGGCCCTAACCGAACCATTTATGAGATGGAAGATCCATGTCGATAAATTATCATACCCATTAATGGAATGTTCAATTTACGCCATGATTGATATTCATTTGAACGAGCCTATAACCACCGCATTTCAAGTGGAATAAGCAAGAGATGGACTCCCCGTAAAATACATGTTGCACCTAAGTGGCAAATCAATTAAGATTTGCAAAGACTAAGGGATTACTAGGGATTCATATTCGGATCAAGGAGGCTTGCACTGAGTCCCAACCAGCTCGGCCAATCACATCGATGAGTACGGCAATCCAATGATAAATGATTAATATTTTCGATGAGATCACGGTAAAAGTTTTCTGATGTGGATTTGATATTATAATTTATTATTATACTGAATTTGTCTAATAAAGTGAGATATAAAGATTCTAAATTAGTATAATATGGAGTTGGTTTGTATGATGTAATGAGAGGGCATGTGACTTAAAACTTTTAAATTGTGATTAAGTCTCTCCTCCCTAATGCACAAATAATCTAAGGAGCTTTACCAAATACCGAGGGTAAAGAGCAGTCTTATGGAACAGTAATATAAAGGGCAATGGAGAAGAACACTTGAACTTTGAATCATTGCTATTCTACACCAACGACGATGAGTTCCGAATCAGATACACAAATCTCTTTTTCTTCATTACTATGTTCTAAATTTTAGTTATGGAGATTTTGGATGTCGGCTCACAATCACAAGTGTAAGTTATGTCGCAAGACTAGTCAGGTTAAATTTCGGGCTTTTGCTATTTCAATTGAAGAGATTCCATGGATTGTGAAACGTCGGTGGGCTGCGATGGTGGGCTCGTACATACGGACGGATTGAGCAATCATGGCTTAAAGAAAACATTTCGTAAGAGATATGTAAGATCCCCTTTTTCTTGGCAATAGATGTAAGGCCTCAAACATGGGCTTAATCGAAGGATTGACACTCTTGAGGGTGATGTCAAATTGCCATCTATATCTGGCAAGCAGCTGAGAAATAGGCCCATGGTCTCGGGCTCTCAGCCTACTTGGAATGGCCCAAATGCAAAACCCTAATTGCCTGGATATAATTTCGGTATAAAAAAGAAAAGAAAAGAACTTCAGGTTTTTCACTTCATCAATTTTTCAAACATTAATTAAACAGGATTTTGTTTCCAATTTTTCAAATGATTGGAGTATCCATGGAGCTCGAGTTGGCGAAACATCTTTTTTTAATCATATGCAAGAAAAAAAAAAAGAGATTCAGGCTCTCTTCAAAACCAATTCAACGTAATACCCAAATAGTCACATGATTAAGCAAGGAATTTTCCCTTGGACATGTAGAAAATACTAGTCCTCGGGGATGTAATTTGAGATGACTTTTATGAGTAAATCAACGAGATAATTTTTTTTTTTTGACACAATTACTTCCACAACTTCGAGCCTTACGAAAGTCCACTACAAGCAATGCGGTTTTTCACTTCATCAATTCGAGGTTTGTGCGTGGAAGGTGAAGCCAACAGCAACGTAATTCTTGCCTGCCCAACCTAGTAAAAACATTTTCCATTGGGACATTCTTTTTCTTTAATTTTCCTTTATGCTTTTGACAATCTATAGCATTCACTGACCACCGAAAACAAAAAAAATTTGATAATCGTGGAAAGAAACTAACTGCCTGGTGTTTCTTTTTTTAACCCAAAACAAGGGAATATCTATTTGTAATTTTGTCCCTTAAAATTTAAAAGAAGATCTCAAAAATGGTGGGGGCAAATAAAGGGAGAAAAAGAGAGACCGGCAAGCTGTGATTGATAAAGTAATCTTTAACACGCGACAATGTGATGCTATTCTTGACAACCTTCGACAATCTTGAGATTGCCTGTATCGGATCATTTATTTGGCAAGCCATGAAAATGAAAGTAGTCTATCGATCTAGTGTTTAGAAGATTCGCTTAAATAAGCTAATTGAGCGCTTAAACGATTATATTTTTTAGGTCCTTTTTTATTGCACTTAAGTTCCTGAATAATCATAATTCACTTTCATTCTCCCGAATTGCATGATAACTGCAATGCACCAATTAAATTGGTAAAGGAAAAGGACTTAATGGAGACAAACCCAATTCAAGTAACTTTCTATTTTCCACTGATTGAAACTAGTTATGTATATAATATACGCACACACCCTACAAACTAGGGTTTTGCTCCCTTCGATGTGGGGAAATTAGCAAGTTGATGTGGTCCCGAAAGTGAACTTTGCACGTAATATTTCACTTTAGGGTAATTATAGTGTTCAAGACATAAAGGAGTGAAGAGACAGTAAGGCCTAAAAACTTAAACACAGATATAGAGAGAGAGAGAGAGAGAGAGAGAGAGAGAGAGAGGGGAGCTTGGCCATGAGCATGAGGAGGAAGACGCGGAGCTTTGCCCTTTATCTCTCGGAATGATGAACAAGGGACTCATGATGAGACGGGGGGCTACACGTTGTAACGAGCAATGATTGCGCTCGATGAGAGGGAGTTGATCTCCAGCTATGGCTCATCATTGGGGATCTGCTACCTGCCAATTCGCCGATCCAAGGGGGAGAAAAAGAGGGAAGGAGGACGAACGAGGGTCCCAAATCCATTGCACGTGCACCCTGCGCACTGTTTCTTTCGCTTTATAAAAGTAAGGGACACCGGCAATCGACTTCACCTTTCCTTTGCCTCCCTATTGCCTCCTCTAGGGATCGTACTGGTAAAAAACACTCCCCCCAGATTCCTTGGTTATAATTGAAACGGTGAATCGAAGCATAAGTACGTTCCTAGCCCGGCCTCCGGGAGCCATCATTGGAGTAACTCTCGGTGGTATATATGGTCGGCGGGAAGTTCGAAGACGAGTCCCTTAGTCCATGGTATCGACAGACTTAAAATCATTACGAATGTGAAGGCCGCCCGACATTACATGGCATGTTGCTCATATGAAACAATTCAAACTATACAAATAGCTGGTAAATAATTATCGTTCCTGAGATTAATCTCGAGTGTTTCACCATATTGCTAGATGAGCGCATATTACTCTCTTGCAAGGTGACGTTCATGATTTGCACATGCCCTTCCAAACCCTACCGATTACAACTTAGTTTTTTGTTTCTTATTAATTGAATGAGACAAGCGTCCCCACTAATCCTTTTTAATGTCAATTAGGAGCTAAGTAAGGCATGGAAGGTTACCTTACTTCTGCGAACCATGCGAACCAGATAATTCAAGTTCAAGAATTTAATTCACTAGTTTTGTCTAACATCCATTTATTTTGTGGTCAAAGGCCATTGGTAGACCTAAGTTTCAAGGAGATAAGTGAATGGGGTAGGTGATTGTCGTGACCCTCTCAAGGGGTTCAACAGATTGCTAGATGAGCATATACAATTCTGTTGCAATGTGACATTCATGCTTCACATGAGCTCTTCCAAACCCTACCAGTCACAATTTAATTTTTGTTTCTAAGCAATTGAATGAGACTAGAGCTCCCATTTATGCTTCGATTAGGAACTAAGAAAGGCATGGGAGGCCGCCTTACTCTTGTGAACCGGATAATTCGAGTTCAAGAACTTGGTTCCATTAGTTTGGTTTAACATTCATTTATTTTGAGGTCAAAGGCCGTTGGTAGGCCTAAGTTTCAATGAGATGGAGAGCCAATAGAGAGAGCCGTTGGTAGGCCTAAGTTTCAAGAGAGAGAAAGTAGTAGATGTGTTAGACTTGACCTCCTATTGATGATTGGGTTAATAGAAACAAGTGGTATCAAAGTCAATGAATCGGTCAGTTAATTGGTCGATCCTTAATTTCGATGTTTCTTGAATAACTCAAAAGAAGAATTTCACGACCAAAGCAGTCCCAATGATGACTTTCGAGACTCGGCATTCTTATTCCCGGCAAACAAACAAGGATACGTGGCACAAATCTAACAGTGCACTAGATGGCATGCAAAAGGAGACGACCCCAAGATGTTGCCCCCTCGCTTTCCGACTCCTGTCCCTTGTAAGAGAGAGTAGATGTGTTAACAGGTCCAAACTTGACCTCCTATTGATGATTGGGTTAATAGAAACAAGTGGTATCAAAGTCAATGAATCGGTCAGTTAATTGGTCGATCCCTAATTTCGCTGTTTCTTGAATATCTCAAAAGAAGGATTTCATGACCAACGCAGTCCAATGATGACTTTCGAGACTCGGCATTCTTATTCCCGGCAAATAGATAAGGATACGTGGCGCAAATCCAACGGTACACTAGATGGCGCGCGAAAGAAGACGACCCCGGGACGTTGCCCCCTCGCTCTCCGACTCCTGTCCCTTGTAATAATCGCTTGGAAACTCCGAGCAACATAACTCACGAGAAAAAGCCGAAAAATGTGTTCGATTCGATGATGAGAAGTGCCCCCCCACGCTTTGAAAAGAAACAAAAAATGTCCGGTCGGATTTTGGTTGCGTACGTCAACATCAAAAGCCCACAGGTTAGAGAGCCTAAGTGTAGAGAGTGTCAACGAAAAGCTAGTTCTTGCAAAGACCTTTGGGGTTCGATTGGTGCTCGTGGGTGGTGGAATTTTCCCTCACTTGTTCCCTAGCGGCTCCTGCTTTAGGGGACCGGCGGCTCTTATTTTATAGGTGTGTACGCGGCCAGGCCTCTTGACCGATCGATTTCGGCTATACGCATTCTTTGAACAGCACTCCTGTAGTGCGCCTCATCGAACGCGAACAGCATTATGTGCTATTGACTATTGAATCGGACCAGAATTGTTGAACAGAATAACAAAAAACAGAGACCGAAATTCGTCGTGTTATACATGGAGTCGTGCTCTTCCAAAGATCGGCTCCGGTTGCTTTCGTACTACCACGTTCTTCTGACTTGCATGCGTTCTTGGACACGTGATTAGAACGTTGTGAGATTGGCAGATGTCCTTATCTTTCCCGGTTGTCACACTTGGACCACTGCGGAGAAAGGAAAAAACTCAAGCCAAGACCAACACGAGGGGCCATGCTATCATGAACTCGACCCATTTGAGTTTAATGGATTGAGATTAAAGAATATCTCATCTCGAGAGACTCTTATAGTCTAAACAGCTTATATATTTAAGTCTTATGAAATTCGTACTTGGAACAGTTTCATTGTTAGGTATATATATATATATATATATTTTTATAGAGGGGGGTTGTCATTAGTAGTTGAGCCTCACCTTGCCTTCTTTTCTAGTATTCTAAGCTATCTGATTTGTCTCTATTTTGACCTTCACTTGGAACAGGGAGGCAAGACAGAGTGATGGCACCTTTTGCAGGCCCATTGAGACTTAATCATGCATGGAGACAAGGGCTTTTCCCCTCTGGTCTCCCTAGGTTTAGTGACCGTACATAAATACAATCTCTTACAAGCTATTTTCTCATAAAGAAGGACGTTAATGTAACTAAATGAAGCAAGGGGTCCTGTTGAGCATTTGACTTTGATAAATGCCCCGTCCAGCTGTGCCAATAGATGTTCGTCCTTAATAATAACATGTCTATTGTTAACCTCCATTCTTAAGATTAGAAATGCAACAATCAACCAAGTCAACCCTCTTTCGATTCTCGGAGATTCATAGAAGTGCCGTGTCCATAATACCCGATTCAGAATACTTTCTCCATCCCGAATCTATGTCATTCTTTAAAAGGGTCTTATTATTCAGTAAAAGGATGGCGTGTTTGGGTCAATGGGCTGCGAGGTCTTGTCACAAGACACAAGTGATAAGTTCTTGCTGTTTATCAGCCTGAATAATTTCTAACAAACATACCACCGGTAAAAAAAGAGGAAAGCGTGCAAATTTTCTAAAGCAAAGACAAGTATCCTGCGGCTACATCAGAGAATATCACATCTTCTCTTTTGAAGAAAAATGATTAAAGCAGAAACAAAAGAAGGCCGGCCAAAACAGTGGATTTCGTTTTGGGGCGAATTTATTTAAAGCAAGGACGATAACACACACCATCTCAAGAGAGTGCTTCGCCAAAATTAGCCCCTTCAGTACAGTGCTGTGCTGTGCGTGCGTGTGCGTGTGTATTGAGAGCTTTGTTCTTGCTGAAGAACTCAAAGAAAAGGCCATGGATATCTTTTGTTGCCACTTGCCCGACACTCTGTCTGCCATCTTCCTCGGCCTTTGCTTGGCTTTTTTGTTTCTCTTCTTCAACTTCTTCTTCTTCTCGAAGCAGGACGTTAGGGCACGAAACCTGCCCCGGGGAAACGTGGGATGGCCTCTTCTCGGAGAAACCCTCGCCTTCCTCTCGCCTCATCGGTCCAACTCCCTCGGTGGCTTCTTGCAAGATCACTGCTCTAGGTACGACTCATCAAGCTAATAAGCTTCCTTGTCCTTTTTTGGTTTTCTTTTTCATTTGTCGGCTTCGGGGGACGACCACGAGCCTTCAATTCAGAAAAGACTTGGGGCACCGAACCTTTCGGTTGAACTATGCAGACTTTAGATACTGTTTGTCCACTATCTTTGGACTTTCAATCTAAAAGATGATGATCTCATTTAGTGCATGCACAGGTATGGCAAGGTATTCAAGTCCCATCTCTTTGGGTCACCGACCATAGTCTCGTGCGACCACGAGCTTAACACGTTCGTCCTCCAGAACGAGGAGAGGCTGTTCCAAGCGAGCTATCCAAAGCCCATGCTTGGGATTCTCGGCAAGTACTCTCTGCTCGTTGTCTCCGGAGACCTCCACAAGAAGCTGAGGAGCGTGGCCGTCAACTTCGTCACCGCCTCCAAGTCGACCTCCGAATTCCACCTGTGCGTCGAGAGGTTGTCGATCTCCATGTTGGAATCCTGGAAAGGGCGCGAACAAGTTGCCTTCTGTAAAGAAGCGAAAATGGTAAGGCCTCCTTTGGTACGAGTATAATTCATCTTCTATCAAGCACGCAATGGTACTTTGATGTGAAAACTGTCGACCATGAAGTCTTTCTGAGATTGGGGATCTAATTTTCTATTGTACAACATTTTAATACTTATAATCACTGCTAAAGTAGATTCAAAAATCGGTATTACTATATTAACATATTTGCTCTTTCATGCATAATCTTCAAATTTAGGATATTTGTAATCATTTCATAAAACGAAATAATCTAAAATCGTCCTTTAACGATCTATTATTGCATACAGTAAATATTTTATCTAAATCACTTATGCAGGACAAGACACTTTTCTAGATTTTTTTTTTTTTGTCTAGGGAGATTTTTTTTTTTTTTAACTAGTGGGTGCCGCATATGACTTAGAAGATTGGTAGAGGCCATCATGAAATTTTCTTGTTTGATGCTTGAAAACACACTGTTTATTTTCTCTCTCTTTTGTTTCCAATTTTTCAGTTTGCACTCAGCCTTATGGTGAAGAACCTTTTGAGTATTGAACCAGAAGATCCGAGGGCAAGGAAGATACTTGCTGATTTCTTGACCTACATGAAGGGTTTTGTGTCATTGCCCTTATATATTCCTGGTACCCCATATGCCATGGCTGTCAAGGTACACACTCAGAAGCCTAGAAATCTGAATGTTAGAGATATTTCTTTAGGATATCAGAAAAGTTCTCTTGATTTTCTATATCTTGGGGTGCGTATATATCGCTCTTTGATTATACATGTTGGATAATCATCCGATAAAGTTTAGACTCATGTACTATTAACTATTCGATACAGATATACGCAAAATTTCATATTTCTCCCTTTTGCATACATTTCTTATCTCTGAATAGATTATATTTGATGTCTTATAATAATGTCGCTGAAGAAATGATTTCTCTTTTGAGCCCCTGGGCAGGCAAGAGCAAGGCTTTCCTCAACCGTGAGAGAGATAATAGAAGAGAGAAGGAGAACAGGCAATGTGGAGGGGCTGAAAAAGGAGACTTCATGGATGTGATTCTGGGGAAGGAGGGGTTGAACGAGGAAGAGATGGTGAGCATCGTGCTGGACATCCTGCTCGGCGGCTACGAAACCACCGCCACCCTCATGGCCTTGATCGTCTTCTTTCTCGCCCACGAACCCACCTCTCTCCTCCAACTCAAGGTGTAGCTCTCTCTCTCTCTCTCTCTCTCTCTCTCTCTCTCTCTCTTTCTCTCTAATAGCCATAGCGAGCTTCATAGGAGACCCACCTGATCTGAAAGAATCCACGATCATGCGCGCATCGCCAATAACAGCTCAAGGATTATAGCTAGAATTTCGCAGGCAAATATCATCCACCAAACCAAAGTGTCTTTTCAATAAAGATATGTACAGTCAGTAATGAGTTTCAACTGAGAAGCTATTGACGTTTTCTTATCTCTCTCTTTTTGTTTTTTGTTAATTTGAACTTTTGTGCACAGGAAGAGCACCTAGCAATAAGGCGGAAAAAGGGGAGAGGAGAGCCCTTGAACGGGGAAGATTTCAAGCAAATGGAGTACACTAATGATGTATGATCGAAATTAACTGCACATATTATTATCTTTTCAATCGTAATCAATAGGCACACCTATAAGTTCTAACGGGCTAATGCAAAGCTTAAAATATAAATAGGTCATATGTGAAGCTTTGAGATGTGGGAATGTGGTCAAGTTTGTGCACCGCAAAGCCCTTCAAGACATTGAGTTCAAAGGTAGTTCTCTAGTAGTGTTGCTGTACTCTCTCTCTCACACGCAATCTAAAATTCTGAGATTAATATTGTGAAAATGCTCTTTCAGGCTGGATCATACCCTCAGGTTGGAAAGTATTTCCTGTCTTCATCGGAACACATCTTGATCCAACTCTTCATGAAAACCCCATGAAGTTTGATCCGTCGAGGTGGAAGGTGCATACCAATATTACCCTTTGGTTATTGAAATCATGCAAACACAAACATAAGTTAGAAAATTTTGATTACATGGTAATTAGCCAATTTAAGTGGGGTAGGATTTGTTTGGACCGAATAAATCGAATCGCTCCAATGATGAAGAAAAAGAAGCCCTGCCTCACTTATTTTGAATGCATCTAAAGCCTTTTCTCGCTGGTGTGCTTGTTTAGATGAGGCCCAAAGCATATAAAAAGCACAAAATAAAGTCAAACCATGTTTTTTCTTTCCTTTTTTTTCCACTTAAATCATCATGAAATGCAGAAGCTTGTTCACGTATGTCGGCAGGATAAAGCGATGAACAGGAAGGTCATGCCTTTCGGAGGTGGACTTCGCCTTTGTCCCGGCGCCGAACTCGCGCGGCTCATAATTGCCTTCTTCCTTCATCACCTCGTCCTCAGCTTCAGGTACCAAAAAAGAACGAGAAGAAACTATAATCGAAATCTCAATTCACACCATACATTATACAAACAGACAATGATGTGTTATGCAATCTCGATCTTTGCATTCTATAGTGATTCAAACGAACAACATGACAGCATATTCGTCTCGATACCTTGTACGCAACAATGTGACATGGATACAATTGATCACGATATAACATTATAAAGATTGTCGAGAGCATGATATGTCATATAAGCCAGTGCATCGCTTCTAATATAAATGTGTTATGCAGGTGGAAGACAAAATCAGATGACTTCCCCATTGCTTACCCTTATGTGGAGTTCAAGAGGGATTTGGTGTTGGACATTGAGCCAACAGAAAACCACAGCTAAATTACAGGCGAAAAGAAGGAATAATAGTGAACAGGTTTAAGGAAAAATAAATAACAAAGTGCCTTGATTATGTTCTTTGAATGTAAATGAAAAATATAGAGTGAGCAGGCAGCTTTTTTCCACCTTTGGGTCTTATATGATCAAAAAAACCCTAGGACTTAGGTAAGGTGATAATAATGATAATTATAATTATTATCATTATCTTAAGGGACAAAAAATAGTCGTGAGTGGAGGAGAATGAATGTAATTTGCACAGATGTAAAATGACAGTTACCCTGATTATCTATTATATTATGCAAAGGTGACATTGGACCACCACCTTTAGGATGCGATTCAATGATTATTAATCTTCACGTGCCAACCCAAAGTGAGACCGGACGCTGCCATTGATTGTCCCATTTTTGGGTCTCTCTTTTCTCTCTCTCTCTCTCTCTAGCTCCATTGCTATCTTTGTTTATTACAAAAGGGTAGAAAGAAGCCCCTGCAAAAAAATGGAATTCAAAAATGAAATTTCGTGCGCATCATTATCTGCATGTCGCATTGAATATAAAATGGCAGCCGTGAATCATGCTAGGTTTCATCATTAAGACGTATCGAAGATGGATAAGATAGGAAATCATATTTTTTTTTGGATGGTCTGACTGGGAATCCTTTCCATGGTAAGTGAATTTGTCTTTGCTAGGACTAAGGGATGACAATAATGGAGAAAGTTCAAAAATCAATTGAAGAAGTTAGAGTCTAATTTAATGTGTGATGTTGTAGGCGTTGATGCCTATGTCGTTTTGCACATATCTACGAGAGATTGGTCTAGACATAAATGAGAATGTCCTAGAGGGTAGCAAAAACAAACCTCTCAAGACCTAGGCTACCCTATGCAGAATTAAAAGCCAAGTATTGTTCTTGAGATTTATCTAATGAATCTTTCTATGTGATGAGGTTCCCTTTATACTCCCCATTGACAGGATGGCATAAGGGTCTCGCCCCCTAGTAAGCGGGCAGGGGTTCAGGGGCCACCCCCCATGGGTCGCAAGGACAACACCCCTGAATCGCTAAAGAGCTTTTATAGTTTGAGCATACATTTTATTGGTAATTTGGGATTGAGCCCATAAATAACCAATGGGTATATATGTTATCTTTTTTATTACAATTGAGAAATGTAATAAAGGGGTAAACAGTGGTCTTTATAATGGAATCTAGGGGTGTACAAACGAATTGGGAACGGCCTAAAACTAGACCGAACATACCCAAAACCGACAATTCATAGTTCTAAGTATGGAACCACCTACCTAGACTAAATTGGTATATATTTGTAGTTTAAAAGAAAATTCACTTCACTTTCAACGAAAGTGAAAGTCAAAAGGATAGAGCAAACCCTAGCCTAGCTGAGACGCTCACTCATTGTCTTAAAAATGGAAAGAAAGGAAGAAGTTATTTACGTTGCATTATTGTTTATGAGGTTCTTAGGATCATTTAATTTTATAGCTTATATGAGAGCCTCTTGAGGCTTGTAGTAGGTTGTGCATAAGCTTGAAAAGTTGCAAAGGGCAAGACAAGATCAATATAACAACTGGCTTCTTTCGAGGAAAGTACAGCAGAAGTGCCAAAAGTTGGCACGAATGGACACTTAAGTGCCAAAACTTACAAACAGTACACTTAAGTACCACTTTTCAAAAAAAATGGACCACTTAAGTGTCAGGTCGCCGTAACTCTGCCGGAAATCTTATATGGTATTTTTTTTATTAATTTTTTTGCTTACGTGGCTAGCCGGAAATTGAAACGACGAAAAAATCAGCGCAAAACGACGTCGTTTTTGTGCTGACGTGAATTTTTAAAATTATTAATTAAATAATATTAAATATTTTAAAAAATAAAATATTTTAAAATTGATTAATTTAAAATAATAATAAAAAAGAGGGGGAAATCGGCGAGGGCTGCACCCTTCTTCTTCTTCTTTTTTTAATAAAATCGATTTTAATTTTTTTAAAGTCCGACGTGGACAATTTTTTTTATTAAAATTGCCACGTGGAATTTTTTAGTTTGAAAAAAATGCTCCGTTAGCAAATGAAATCGCCAAAAAATGGACACGCGGCAATTTAGCCGGATTTGGGACTTAAGTGATCCATTTTGCTCCGATTTTGACACTTAAGTATACCGTTTGTAACTTTTGGCACTTAAGTATCCCTCCGTGTCAACTTTTGACACTCTTGGGGTTCGTGTGTCGGCTTCTTTCTCTTATCATTTTCTGAATTGTCCAAGAGAGCTTGGTCAAACCTATTCCTAAGTGGGTCTGTGGACTCAAAACACCATGATCCATGGATGAACTATTTTCTTTAGTAATCCTGAAATGGTACTATTACTTATGATGATCGGAGAAATTAATGCCTAGTAATGGAGTATGGGGATTAATATTATCTCGATCATAAATATGTGACATGCAAAACCAACTGCTATTTCAAACATTAGCTTTCATTTATTTGGTTCTCAGTTCTCACTCATGCTAATATTAACCAAATGCTATTGTTTGAGTAATTAAGTGCTTTATTTGAATGCGATAGATTCCATGTTCAAATCACATTTCTCCAACATAAAGTAATCTTGAGAGCTGTGCTCAGCACATCCGCGAACGGAGTCTTATTTAACGCATGTGGACATGGCGGTTCGGTTCGGATGCATGTATAAGAACCGGTTGAACTAATGAATTCAGATACTCACTTATAGAAGATTAGAGTATCATTTCATGCCATGTTTTTGAATGCTAACGAAGGCAATTTCCTCAATGCCATTCCCACGATGCTACGTTATAGCCCCGACACTCACCCCGACTCCAGTATGATAGAGTACTAGAGTGATTCAACGAGATTAATGGAGATACTAGACAGAGGTGATCAACCACGGGTGGACAACTAACTTGTCTCGCTCATGCCCGGAAGGAAAATGGTCTGGGCTTGAGCAGGGCCTTCATGAGAAAGCTGACCCCGCTCATCTTTGGTCCGGGCCCGGCCACGATATTTCTAATGTAAAATATATGTAATAGTTCGGGAACCACAATGGGCCAGATGCTCGGGCCCATTCAAAAGCAGCGACTCGATGAAGTCCGGCCCATTATGTGCCATTTTCGGCCCAATTTTTACGTGTCGCTAGGCCCAGACGGAAAGTCATCTACCATCTTTTTTTTTCTTGACGAGGAAGCCAGTGAAAGAGCGACGAAGAAAAACCGAACGAGGAGAGGGAAAAAGCCATAAGCAAAACGAACGAACACGAGCAGAGACGCTTTTTCTCTCTCGCCTGTCGCCTGCATTGTCCGTGGATCGATCCTCCGGTGTCTCTCGCTGCTTCGTGTGCCGTCGAAGCACTGCTCTGCGCGTCTCCCCAGCAGGTTCCCTTCGCTTGCTCTGTTAGCTCCGAACGCGCTTCAGTCGCGTTTGTTCATTTGCTTGTTCCATCGAATTCTATCGTTCTCTCTAGAGCTTTTTTCGATGAGGTTAAGTTTGGCGGTCGCGTGGCGAGGCTAGGCGTGTCTTGGTTCCTTTGACGTGAGGCTGAGGGGAGGAGGACGACGATGAGATAGGCGATTGTGCGATTGAGGGGAGCTCGATCCATCGAGCTTTGTGTTTCCGGTGGTAGCTACTTTTGTTGTTCGTGTCTGTATGATCTTACGCTTCGTGTGCGAGCTTTGGATGAGGTGGAAGAATGTTTGTGATGGGTGGGAGTGACGGTCACGTGAGGAGCAGTGTGGATTGGACCGTGTTTTGAGGAACGGAGCTTCTGTTGCTGTTGTTGGTGGCGGCAGCGGCACCGGCACAGGCGGCGTATTACGCCTCTTAAAGAGCTAATCATCTATAGTCCAGCTGAATTCTGCCGTTGCTTTCGCCCTTCGGGGCCTGTTGCTTCTGAAACGGGTTTCTTGTCGTGGGTTCTTTGCTAGGCCGCGCGATCATGCATATTTATTGTTAAAGCAGTTGCAAGTTGTATTTTTAAGTACATTGTTGTACATTGGGCTACATAAAAGATGAATTTTCTGGGAACTTGATGATATTGGCTTGTTTTACCCTCTTTTGACCATGTTTCTATCATTGGTTAAGTGATTTCTGTGGTTGGACTAACATTTCTAGGCTGTCTTTTTGTAGGTCTACTCAAATCCAAAATGTCTAAAGCAACAATAGATCTCCCTTCAAAAGGTGGATTTAGTTTCGATCTGTCTAATTCTTCAAGTGCTCCCACCAAATAGAAGTGTGCTTTTTGAGTTTGATAGCAACTAGCTTCACCTTTCGATCATTTGGAATGTCTTTGTTGTCAAAGATTCTTTTTATGGCATACAACCAATCCATAAATTTCTCAGGTTGCATCTTCCCCTCGAATTTGGGAATATCAACCTTTATATAGGAATTATGTTCAATTTCATGGAACCTTCGATGTCAATGTCCAGGAAGCTCTTCCTCACTCGAAGCATGACTTTGAGCACCAATAAAGGGATTGACGTCCTCTTCATTAAAGGAAATATCTTCTTAATCGGGACGCGAATCATCACGTTCTAGAAGTTCGAAGAGTTGCAAATACTCCTACAGTTGCTGCACTTGTCTCCTTAAATCATCCACCTCCATGTATCATAGGTCTCTATCTCGAGTCGTAGAAGACTCAACATTCAGTCCTCGTCGATGACGTCTAGCCATTGAACTAAGGCTCTTATACCAATTTGACGCTAGATAAAATGTAGAGAAATAGGAGGTAACACAAGTGTGAACTAAATTGGATAAGTCGCTCGCCACTTATAGGAAGTCACCTAAGAAACAAGAGCATAACAATAAATTGTTCTTGTTCTCAAACCAAAGGTTAAATGAGTTAACACACAAATCTAATATTCCGTCTTATTCGTTATAGCATGCTTATATAGACAATTTTAGAACAATCCTCCAAACAATGAGTAATTACTATAATTTTGGAAAGACAAAATGACTCATAAGGAAATCACTAGAATTTTAGAATTTTGGAAAGATAAAATAGCTCAAAAGAGAAAATTACTAGAATCTTAGAATTTTGGAAAGAAAAAACGACTCGTAAGGAAAATAATCAAAATCTTGAAAAGACAAAGTGACTCATAAGGAAAATGATTATAATCTTTGGAATTTTGGGAAGGTAAAATGACTCGAAAATTACTAGAATCTCGGTCAGGGATATAAACTAAGATTGAGCATAAATGCGGACACATTTCTGTGCTTCGGCATCATTATTTAAACCGAGGAGAATCCCACACACCATCTCAAGAGAGTGCTTCGCCAAAATTAGCCCCTTCATTACTGTGCTGTGCGTGCGTATTGAGAGCTTTGTTCTTGCCAAAGAAGTCAAAGAAAAGGCCATGGACATCTTTTGTTGGCACTTGCCCGACACCCTGTCTGCCATCTTCCTCGGCCTTTGCTTGGCTTTTCTGTTTCTCTTCTTCAACTTCTTCTTCTTCTTCTTCTTCTCGAAGCAGGACGTTAGGGCACGAAACCTGCCCCGGGGAAGCATGGGATGGCCTCTTCTCGGAGAAACCCTCGCCTTCCTCTCGCCTCACCAGTCCAACTCCCTCGGTGGCTTCTTGCAAGATCACTGCTCTAGGTATGACTCATCAAGCAAATAAGCTTCCTTGTCCTCTTTTAATTTTCTTTTTCAGTTGACACCTAAATTTCGACTAAATATTTAAATTATAATTGAATAGAAAATTAGGAATCAATTTGATCCTTAAAAAAAGATTTTTGCATCATTTAGATTGATTTTCCTTTTTATTTTCCCTTATTTGACCCCAGATAAAAAAATTTAAAAAAAAAAGATCTGGCTAAGGGGCTGGGCCATTCCTTTTCTTTCCTTCTCTCTGCGGGCCCAAGGCCCATCTCACCCCTAGCTCACGGCCCGGCCCTCTCCTTTTCTACTTCTTCTTCTTGCCTTCCTTCTTCCCTGCATGCGAGAAACAGCAGAGCAGAAGAGTAGCTGGCGACGGATGGGACGCCTCACGGGCGCCATTAATGCCGAGCAGCACGAGATCCGGCAAAGGATTCGGACGCCTTCAATGCCAACTAGGCCTAGCCAAAGTAGGGTCAAATCTACCACGAAGGACCCACTCGTGGCGACCCCAGTCGAAACACCAAGGACCGGCGGTCGAAGCTCCTCCATCGACCGGCCTCCTCGAACCATAAATAGGGGAAGGTCCTGGGAGGAAAATTTGGGGGGGGAGAGGGGCAGATAGGAGAGATAGATCTGCGAGTGGAAGGGAAATAAAGAAAAAGAGCTTGCAAAGAGAGGGCAGAAGAGGAGAGATCTAAAGAGGAGTAAAATATTTTTCCCAATGTTTTATTTGGAAATCAAATTGACCCACCCCAAACTAATTAGTATCCACTCCTGTTTAAATGAAATTGAATTGTAAATTAAAATTTTGGATTTTAAGTCGTGAATTGGTGGATTTGAAAGAGCCCCAGCTAAGCCTTAATAAGCATAGTCGAGCCATTAGCCTCCAGACTTCAAATGGGAGGTCGTGACAGGGACGAGCTTTCGATTCAGAAAAGAGTTGAGGCATTCGAACCTTTCGGTTGAACTATGCAGACTTTAGATACTGTCTGTCCACTATCTCTGGACTTGCAATGTAAAAGATGATGATCTCATTTAGTGCATGCACAGGTATGGTAAGGTATTCAGGTCCCATCTCTTTGGGTCACCGACCATAGTCTCGTGCGACCACGAGTTCAACACGTTCGTCCTCCAGAACGAGGAGAGGCTGTTCCAAGCGAGCTATCCAAAGCCCATGCATGGGATTCTCGGCAAGTACTCTCTGCTCCTTGTCTCCGGAAACCTCCACAAGAAGCTGAGGAGCGTGGCCGTCAACTTCGTCGCCGCCTCCAAGTCGACCTCCGAATTCCACCAGTGCGTCGAGAGGTTGTCGATCTCCATGTTGGAATCCTGGAAAGGGCGTGAACAAGTTGCCTTCTGTAAAGAAGCGAAAATGGTAAGTCCTCCTTTCGTACGAGTATAATTCATCTTCTATCAAGCACGCAATTGTAATCTGACGTAAAAACTGTCGACTATGAAGTCTTTCTGAGATTGGGGAATCTATTTTCTATTGTACAACGTTTTAATATTTATAATCACTGCTAAATTATATTTGAAAAATCAAGTGTTATGATATTGACATATTTGCACTTTCATGCATGCACTTCAAATTTAGGATATTTGTAATCATTTTATAAAACGAAATAATCTGAAATGCACCCTTGAACCTTCTATTATTACATATGGTAAATATTCTATCTAAATCACTTATGCATGACAAGACACTTTTCTAGATTCTTTTTTTTTTTGTCTAGGGAGTTCTTTTTTTTTAACTAGTGGGTGCCGCATATAACTTTGAAGATTGGTAGAGGCCATCATGAAATTTCTTGTTTGATGCTTGAAAACACTATGTTTATTTTCTCTCTCTTTTGTTTCCAATTTTCCAGTTTGCACTCAACCTTATGGTGAAGAACCTTTTGAGTATTGAACCAGAAGATCCGAGGGCAAGGAAGATACTTGCTGATTTCTTGACCTACATGAAGGGTTTCGTGTCGTTGCCCTTATATTTTCCCGGTACCCCATATGCCATGGCCGTCAAGGTACACACTCAGGAGCCTAGAAATCTGAATGTTAGAGATATTTCTTTAGGATATCAGAAAAGTTCTCTTGATTTTCTATATCTCGGGGCGTGCATATGTCGCTCTTCCATTATACATATTAGACTTATGTACTATTAACTATTCAATACAGATTTACGCAAAATTTCATATCTCTCCCTTTTGCATACATTTCTTATCTCTGAATAGATTATACTTGATGTCTTATAATAATGTCGCTGAAGAAATGATTTCTCTTTTGAGCCCCTGGGCAGGCAAGAGCAAGGCTTTCCTCAACCGTGAGAGAGATAATAGAAGAGAGAAGGAGAACAGGCAATGTGGAGGGGCTGAAGAAAGGAGACTTCATGGATGTGATTCTGGGGAAGGAGGGGTTGAACGAGGAAGAGATGGTGAGCATCGTGCTGGACATCCTGCTCGGCGGCTACGAAACCACCGCCACCCTCATGGCCTTGATCGTCTTCTTTCTCGCCCACGAACCCACCTCTCTCCTCCAACTCAAGGTGTAGCTCTCTCTCTCTCTCTCTCTCTTTCTTTCTCTCTAATAGCCATAGCGAGCTTCATAGGAGACCCACCTGATCTGAAAGAATCCACGATCATGCGCGCATCGCCAATAACAGCTCAAGGATTATAGCTAGAATGTCGCAGGCAAATATCATCCACCAAACCAAAGTGTCTTTTCAATAAAGATATGTACAGTCAGTAATGAGTTTCAACTGAGAAGCTATTGACGTTTTCTTATCTCTCTCTTTTTGTTTTTTGTTTGTTTGAACTTTTGTGCACAGGAAGAGCACCTAGCAATAAGGCGGAAAAAGGGGAGAGGAGAGCCCTTGAACGGGGAAGATTTCAAGCAAATGGAGTACACTAATAATGTATGATCGAGAGTAACTTTTAAATCGTAATCAGTAGGGCACACTTGCAAGTTCTAACGGGCTAATTCAAAGCTTAAAATATAAATAGGTCATATCTGAAGCTTCGAGATGTGGGAATGTGGTCAAGTTTGTGCACCGCAAAACCCTTCAGGACATTGAGTTCAAAGGTAGTTCTCTAGTAGTGTTGTTGTACCCTCTCCCTCTCAATCCGAAACTCCGAGATTAATATTGTGAAAATGCTCTTACAGGTTGGACTATACCCTCAGGGTGGAAAGTATTTCCCATCTTCATTGGGACGCATCTTGATCCGACTCTTCATGAAAACCCCATGAAATTTGACCCTTCGAGGTGGAAGGTGCGTACCAACATTACCCTTTGGTTATTGAAATCATGCAAACACGAACATAAGTTGGAAAATTTTGATCACATGGTAATTACCCAATTTAAGTGGGGTAGGATTTGTTTGGATCGAATAAATAGAATCGCTCCAATGATGAAGAAAAAGAAGCCCTGCCTCACTTATTTTGAATGCATCTAAAACTTTTTTCTCGCTGGTGTGCTTGTTTAGATGAGGCCCAAAGCATATAAAAGCAGAAACTAAAGTCAAACCATGTTTTTTCTTTCCTTTTTTTTTCCCACTTAAATCATCATGTAATGCAGAAGCTTGCTCACGTATGTTGGCAGGATAAAGCGATGAACAAGAAGGTCATGCCTTTCGGAGGTGGACTTCGCCTTTGTCCCGGCGCCGAACTCGCGCGGCTCATAATTGCCTTCTTTCTTCATCACCTCGTCCTCAGCTTCAGGTACCAGAGAAAACCAGAATCTCAATTCACACCTTACATTATACAAATGGACAATGACGTGTTATGCAATCTCAATCGTTGCATTCTATAATGATTCAAAGAAACAATGTGATGGTGTATTCATCTCAATACCTTGTATGCAATAATGTGATATGGATACGATCGATCACAATACAATATTACAGAGATTGTTGAGAGCACAATATGTCATATTAGCCGGTGGATCACTTCTAATATAAATGTGTTATGCAGGTGGAAGACAAAACCAGATGACTTCCCCATTGCTTACCCTTATGTGGAGTTCAAAAGGGGTTTGGTGTTGGAGATTGAGCCAACAGAAAACCACAGCTAAATTACTGGTGAAAAGAAGTAATAATAGTGAACAGGTTTAAGGAGATATAAGGGTGTATTTTGTAATATTTCTATTTTTGGGAATAATTTTTTTGAGAAATAGTTATTTTTTATTTCTACTCTTTAAAATAATTTCTGAATAAAATAAGATGTTTGGTAACTATAAAAATTTCTTATTTTCTTAATAGAAAAAGAAAAGAAAATGTTTGGTACCAACAAAAAAAAATTATTTCTTTCTTCCTCAATTATGACGATCGACGGCAGCCGCCACATGTCGATTGGCGGCCATCAATCACCAATCGCCAATTACCACCCCCCATAGCTGCTAGTTGTCGCCTGTCGCCGCCACCCTCATTGCGTCCGCTCATCAAATGCCAAGCCACCAATCAACGATCAACAATTCGCCATCTGCCGAGCACCGGGCAAAGGGCGACGGCCAACTGACAAGATGTCATAAGGGTCTCACCAATTTGCCATATGCCAAGCGCCGGGCAAAGGGCGGTGACCAGCTGACAAGATGTCATAAGGGTCTCACCCCCTTGGTGAGCGACAGGTTCCGAGGATTGCCCCAACATGAGTTGCAGGGATAGCACCCCTGAATTGCCAAAGGACTTTTATAGTTTAAGCACATATTTTATTAGTAATTTGGGAATGAGCCCATAAATAACCAATGTGTATATATGTTATCTTTTTCTTATAGTTGAGGAATATAATAAAGAGGTGAGTAGTACTAACTATAGTCGAATCTAGGGGTGTACAAAGGAACCGGAAACCACCTAGACCCAAAACCGATTGTTCATAGTTTTAAGTTTGCAACCGCCCACCTAGACCAAATTAATATATATTTGTAATTTAAAAAAAAAATCACTTCACTTTCAACGAAAGTCAAAGTCAAAGAAACAGAATATACCCTAACCTAGTTGTGACGCTCACTCGTTGTCCTAAAAATAGAAAGAAAAGAAGAAGTTATTTGCATTGCATTATTGTTTCTGAGGGTCTTAGGCTTATTTAATTTCTTAGCTTATATGGGAGCCTCTTGAGGCTTATAGTAGTCGGTGCTGAAAAGTTTCAAAGGGCAAGAAAAGATCAATACAACCACAGCCTTCTTTCTTTTATCATTTTCTGATTTATCCAGGGGAGCTTGGTCCGACCTGTTCCTAGGTGGGTCTGTGGAGTCAAAACACCATGATCCATGGATGAACTATTTTCTTGAGTAATCCTAAAATGGTATCATTACTTATGATGATCGGACAAATTAATGCATGGTAATGGAGCATAGGGATCAATATTATCTCGATCATAAATTATGTGACGTACAAAACAAACTTCTATTTCAAACATTAGCTTTCATTTATTTGGTTCTCACTCATGCTAATACTAATCGAATGATATTGTTTGAATAATTAAGCACTTTATTTGAAAGCAATAAATTTAGTGTTCAAATCACATTTCTCCAACATAAAGTAATCTTGAGAGCTGTGCTCAGCATATCTACGAATACATAAATGTAACGGTTTGGTTCGAATGCATGTATTAGAACCAGTTGAACCAATAAGTTCAAATATTCACTTATAGAATATTAAAGTATCATTTCATGCCGTGTTTCTGAATGCTAACGAAGGCAATTTCCTCAATGCCACTCCCACGATGCTACGTTGTAGCCCCGACACTCACCCCGACTCCAGTATGACAGAGTACTAGAGTGATTCGACGAGATTAACAGAGATACTAGATAGAGGTGATCAACCACGGGTGGACAACCAACTTGTCTCACTCAGGCCCGGAAGGAAAATGGGCTGGGCTTGAGAAGGGCCTTCATTAGAAAGCCGACCCGATAAACTTTGGTCCGGGCCCGGCCACGATATTTCTAATGTAAAATATATATTATAGTTCGGGAACCACAATGGGCCCGACGCTCGGGCCCATTAGGTGCCATTTTTGGCCCAATTTTCGTGTTGCTAGGCCCAGGCGGAAAGTCCCCTGCCATCTTCTTTTTCTTGACGAGGAAGCCAGTGAGAGTAGCGAAGAAAAAACCGAACGAGGAGAGGGAAAAAGCCAGAAGCAAAACGAACGAGCGCGATCAGGGACGCTTTTTCTCTCTCGCCTGTCGCCTGCATTGTCCGTGGATCGATCCTCCGGTGTCTCTCGCTGCTTCCTGCGCCGTCGAATCGCTGCTCCGCGCGTCTCCCCGGCAGGTTCTCTTCGCTTGCTCTGTTAGCTCCGAAAGGTCGCTTTTGTTCATTTGCTTCTTTCGTTGGATTCTGTCGTTGTCTCTAGAGTTTTTTTCGATGAGGTTAAGTTGGCGTCGCGTGGCGAGGCTAGGCGTGTCTTGGTTCCTTTGGCTTGAGGCTAGAGGTAGGAGGAGGAGGAGGTGATATAGGCGATTGCGCGATTGAGGAGAGCTCGATCGATCGAGCTTCGTGTTTCCGGTAGTAGCCACTTTTGTTGTTGGTGTGTGTATGATCTCACGCTTCGCGCGCGGGCCTTGGATGAGGTGGAAGAATGTTTAGGATGGGTGAGAGTGACGGTCCCGTGAGGATCAGTGTGGATTGGACCGGGTTCTGAGGAAGGGAGCTTCTGTTGCTGCTGTTGGCAGTGGCAGCGGCATATTACGCCTCTTAAAGAGTTAATTATCTATAGTCCAGCTGAATTCTGCCCTTGTTTTCACCCTCCGGGGCCTGTTGCTTCTGAAACGGGTTTCTTGTCGTAGGTTCTTTGCTAGGCCACGCAATCATGCATGTTTATTGTTAGAGCAGTTACAAGTTGTATTTTTAAGTACATTGTTGTACATTGGGCTACATCAAAGATGAGTTTTCTGGGAACTTGATGATACTGGCTTGTTTTACCCTCTTTTAACTATGCTTCTATCATTAGTTAAGTGATTGCTGTGGTTGGACTTACAATTCTTGGCTGTCTTTTCGTAGGTCTACTTAATCCAAAATGTCTAAAGCAACAGTAGATCTCCCTCCAAAAGGTGGATTTAGTTTTGATCTGTGCAGAAGAAATGGCATGCTATCAAAGAAGGGTGTTCACCCTCCTTCATATCGGAAAACTGGAACAACCATTGTTGGAATCATTTTTCAGGTATCGCTTTATGTTAGATTTGTTTATCACAGTGAGCAATGATCTTCTAGCTACCACTGTTTAAAGTGGTAATTCAGGGAATGTGTAAAATTGATCTACATTTTTTTTAAAGATGAGTGAGCCTAATATCACCTTAACATGAATATGATAGTTAAGTCCCCTTCAATTTGCTTTGCCTTGTAAGTGCAAAGCCAAAAATCAGCAAGAACTTGGACCAGTGAAATATCAAAGTGACTTTAGTTCTTCGGTGAACACCCTCTGAAATCTTGTGTCTCTGGATAGTTTAACCTTATTTATATGAATAATTTTCTCCAGCCTTTTTGAGAACCCTTGATATTATCATAGCTTGGCTGGCTTCCTTCTTGTTGATTATGATGGGCGCTGCTGCACTTTAAACTTTTATCGTTATGTCTATTCTATATAAAAACTTTAACTATTTAATGCTTGTTTGGATTCAGTTGGCTGAGAAGTTGTTGATGAATTCTACTGTTATGTATTTGCTTATTAATTTTCAATGAGAAAGTATTGCTTAGAGTGGAACCTGACCTAATCTAAGAAACAACAGAATTTAGATGCTTTCCTTTTTGGCCTTGTCGGTGCTTACCATCTTTAGTCAATTCATGAGAGTGGTCAGGCTGTCTTAGACATCGAATGGATTTTTTTGGTTACCACCCCCCATGCCCCCAATACTTCAATTTCCATTTTTCCCCCTTAAAAGATTAGCATTATGTCAATCCTGAGTTGATGACGTTATATTTTGCCAGAATACTAGAGGGTGAAATAAGAGCATATTAGAGTACAGTGAATGTCGTATTAGATAGCTGCATGTACTATAGTGTGCATAGAATGGCCATAGCAGTCTAGGACCATGAATGATTATAAGTGTGATGTGGGTTCTTTCAATAATAGTTAAATATGCTCATTTGCATTTCTGTGTCTTCTTGAAATCTTCTTTCTGGAGGATGGAGTTATTCTTGGAGCAGATACTAGAGCTACTGAAGGGCCAATAGTTTGTGATAAGAATTGTGAGAAAATCCACTACATGGCACCAAACATATATTGCTGTGGTGCTGGGACTGCTGCCGATACAGAGGCTGTGACAGGTTCAATTTTTGCTTTTGAGTATCATTTGGCAGTGCTAATGAGGACTTTACACTTGTCTCTATAGCTTGGAATTACTTGATACTTATGGTGTCAGTCTGCACTTAATCAAAAAGTGTCAAACCCATGATTTCTCACTATAGTTTTGGTGAAGCCGATGCGTTTACTTCTTATATGCTGTCTTTCCATCCCTCAGACATGGTAAGCTCACAGTTACAGCTACATCGCTACCATTCGGGCCGAGAATCTAGGGTTGTAACGGCATTGACCCTCCTTAAGCGACATCTTTTCAAGTATTGATTCTCTTCTTTTTCTGATTGAATGCTGTTTAACAAATCTGAAATTCTCTCTTGTGGTTTTTCTAATTCTATATGTCCTACGCAGCTACCAAGGTCATGTCCAAGCTGCTTTGGTACTCGGTGGTGTTGATGTCACAGGACCTCATCTACATACAGTGCGTTTGAGATTGAAGACTGCTGGCAATGCCTCTTTTGGCCTAATAAACTTAACTTCTTGCAAATTTGAATGTAATGTCTTCTTCTGCAGATATATCCCCATGGATCAACTGACACATTGCCATTTGCTACGATGGGATCTGGTTCTCTGGCTGCAATGTCTGTATTTGAATCAAAGTACAGGGAAGGCATAACTGTAAGTCTTTTTGTTATATTAGGAATGGTTGCTAATTTTGCCGAACCTTCTTTTTTCCACCTTAACTTTAAGTCTCGCTGATTCAGTCAATCGTCGTTGTGTTTAGCATATCTTATATTGCGTCTAGTTATATATATATGTCTTTGAAAGGAAAAAAAGGAGAGGATTAGATCCCTTGTAGTTTGCCTCTTTTGAAAGAACACCAAGGATATTGATAGAGAATATATATTCATTTTCCTGCAGAAAGATGAAGGAATTAATCTTGTTTCTGAGGCGATATGCGCTGGTATATTCAATGACCTGGGAAGTGGAAGCAATGTTGATATTTGTGTAATAACGAAGGTTTGTGGTCACTCACCAATTGCAATTCTTCCCGTACCCAAAAGTACAAAAAGCAAAGAAACTTGTTTTTTGTGAGATCTATTATGAGACTCATGTTGATGTCAGTTTTCCCCAATTTCGGTCACAGGGTCACAAGGAATACCTCAGAAACCACCTTCTGCCGAATTCTGATGTTTATGCACTTAAGAGAGAGTACACTTTTCCTAAGAAGACTGGTCAGTACCTTTTACGCTGAGCTATTTATTGTCTCTTGAGGATAATTTCTTATAATTTGTTCTATCTTGAGTTTTATATTGTAGAAATACAATATTGCCGAAGTTGCTTGTTTTGCTTGTTTTGGGGATCTTGGGGGCATTAGGGCAGTTTTCTTGTCTGACAGTTTTTGGTTCTTGGCCACATTTCGTGTCCAACAGTTGAGAAATGCATTTAGACACCATATTGCTTCATGGGCTTCTCAGGCAACCACATGACTTTAAGCACAGTAGATATAGCATATCATTTGTCTTGCCCTCGTGATCTATAGAAAGCCAAAATTTCAGGTTCCTATGCTCGAGTCACGATTCCACTTCTCTCCTTTTAAGTGACGTGACTGCCATTCTACATGATTGTGCGGACTTGATATTTTCATGCCTTATGTGCTTGCAGAGGTTCTGCTGACAAAAATCACGCCATTGAGGGAGAAAGTGGAAATCACTGAAGGAGGAGATGCAATGGAAGAGTAAATCATCACTGGGGGGGTTGGAGAGGGTTGATCCTTTAATTCGCTTTACGGGCGTGGAGATGGGGCGCGCATATAAATTCGAGCAGATGGTATAGCCTTCAAATTAGAAAGCTAGTGATCGCTTTTTCCTCCTTTTGCACACTCCATCTTTTGTGTGGCTCCGCCATCTTTGTGACATCTCAAGTTGAGCCGTGCTCCAACGCGCTCGCTTTTTAATGGTTTCCATTCGGGCAGGGTTTGAACTTTCCTCGAGTGTCCGTTCGTCGTGTAAAATTTGTCTTTTTATGTCCGTAAGGACCGTGACACGCGCATGAGTTGGGAAGCAGATAAGCAGTTCTCCGGCCGCTCATCGTACGATTAATCGCACGGCCTTGATCCCATGGTTATTGAACAAAAAGCAAAGCACGTATGGCTAGGGGTCCGTTGGATGGACCGTGCCGATTCAGTCTGGGACGACATCCGACCAGTCTAAATCAATTTACCATGTTTCTTTGTGCGGTCGGATCGAAACCAGTTTGGTCCAAGCCTCAAAATATAATTTTTTTCGGTGATGTTACTCTATCAGTGAGCAATCCATTTATTATAATTAAGAATTCAAAAATTTCTTTAATTAAAATCCATTTACTTGAATTATGAATTCAAAAATCACTTCAATTAAAACTTAAAACAATCAAAATAATCATAATCAATTTTTAATTTACAAAGAGTGGACAAGATTAGTTAAGCTTGCAAATTTTCGATATCACAAACATATAAGAAGATTATTTTGAATTTGAACCACGTTGCCACGTAACGAGAAAAGTTCAATGAAATGTCGAAAGCAATGGAGTCGGTTTGTCCTCTAATCAAACGTTGCTGTCAGGTTAGCCCCACGATTAAGATTAACCGATTAATTAATGTTTTTGCGAATTAAAAAGAGAAGGAGGAAGAGGAGATGCGATGCGTATGAGGAAGCTTGAAGCAACGCCTTAGCGTGCCGGGGGCGTCTACGTCACTTCCTCTGCCATTCCTGCCCTCCTCTCCTCCTCTTTCAAATCCCCCATCCACGTCTCGATTCCACTGGTTCCACCCTCTCTCTCTCTCTCTCTCTCTCTCTCTCTAGTTCAATTGATCGGGCTCGACCGGTTAGGCCCCCCCGCCGCTCCTCCGCCACCCTCCACCCGGCGGCGACGTCGTCTCCAGCCATGTCCTACGACTACCTCTTCAAGTACATCATCATCGGCGACACCGGTAAGCCCCCCGCGGGACCCCGTGGAGCTTCTGGTTTTCGGGTCTCTCCTATTGCGGGAAACCCTAATTTGTTTTTGCTTTTTCGGGGTGCTTTGCTTGCAGGTGTGGGCAAATCGTGCCTGCTTCTGCAATTCACGGACAAGAGGTTCCAGCCCGTCCATGATCTCACCATCGGCGTCGAGTTCGGCGCTCGCATGGTCACCATCGACGGTAGGCCGATCAAGCTTCAGATTTGGGACACGGTCAGCTGCTATTCTTTTTCCCTTAGAAAAAAATGTTGCTCGACTTTGTTTTGATTATCGTCGACTTCGTTGGGCGCGATGAGCTGAAATGTGTGCTGCTCGGTTCAATCTTGGATTGAGGTTTCTAAGGTCTGTGTTTGGGGTCGTATAGAAAACAAGTGCTGTCTTGCAATTCGTAGTTCAATCTGGGATTCCGTAGTACTTTAGTGGGAGACTTGCGATTTGTTGCTGATTTTTTATGGACCTGATGGGTGATGACTTTTGCCATTTGAAGGAACTCTTCTCTAAGAGTTGAAGACGTCAATAAGATATCGTGCGGCTCTTCCATCTCAGTGTTTTGTTTGTCTATATTTGTACTTAATCGATGGAGCATGGAGTTAGTTCGCTGGCAGTTGTCATTAGCGTGATGAGCTTTCGGTGAAATGTTGATTTGTCTCAAAATGGGTAACATTAGTTGTATCTCGTTGGCAGTGATGGAATTTGACTTTTTGAGTTTTCAACGTATCTAGAAGCGTTGGATGTGTGAAACTTGTAAGTTCTGTTCTACGTTAGGACTATTCTTCTGATCCCTGTGGACATTTCAAAAGCTTTGCAGAATTAGTCCTTTACAGGCTGGAGGATGACTGAAGGAGTAAGTTTTAGCCTGGAGGTTGGAAAATTTTGGTGAAGTTAATTAAATGCCATGGATCCTTCAGCTGATTGAAGTAAATATCAAACAAGGTTGAGCCTGTTTCTTTTAGCAATTCGAACCCATTGTCTGTGGCCTATGTTTAGATTAATCACTGTAGGACAGATGTCATTGTGGGAAGCTTAGTCCTAGTTTAGGGACATGATGTACCTTCTCCTTGCTGTCAATTGGAAAACTTTGAACTTGATTGATATAACATGTGCCATTAAGCATGTCAAAGACAGAGAGATGCAGAGAGAAGCCAGTGATACCTACTCCTTCTCCATTCTGGCTAGCGAAGTGTACTTGAGATGGAACCCATTCCTCCACATTTCCAGTTATTTACTTTTATATGTTTGGAGCTTGTCAAAGAATTCAGAAACGCTTGAATTTGAGATAATGCACAGTATAAATGTCCGTGTGGTTACACAGGCATTGCTCATAACTTGTCTGAATTTTTTGTTTCATTACAGGCAGGACAGGAATCTTTCAGATCCATCACTAGATCTTACTATAGAGGAGCAGCTGGAGCACTTCTAGTTTATGACATCACCCGGTATGAAAAATTCAAAATGCTGAGTCTGTTGTGTGTTTCTTTTTTCTAGAATTGGAGAGAGAATGGATAGAATAATCTCCTTAGGATCTCGTGTCCAGGTTATATTACTTCCTTAGACATTGAGTAACTTTGTAAGATGGATGCTGCCACATGGCAATGAAAGCTATGCAGCAAACTAAAAAGGGGAGAAAATTTGATCGACAGATTTTGGGGCTATGAACCTATGATTAGGGAATATTTACATTGGAATCTAATGTTATCATCCATCACGAACAAGTGTCAGAACTTTAGAAATTTGTTGGAGGAATATAAAGTTATGAAGAGTTACTTTGGGAGAGGTCCGTGTTACAGCATGTCTTACTATTGTGATCATCTTGTATTTTTATTGCTGAGACAGAAATTCTCTTGTATTTTAGGAGAGATACGTTTAATCATCTTGCAAGCTGGTTGGAGGATGCTCGGCAGCATGCAAATCCTAACATGACAATCATGCTCATAGGAAACAAATCCGATCTATCTCATCGGAGGGCTGTCAGCAAAGAAGAAGGGGAACAGTTTGCAAAGGAAAATGGACTTCTATTCTTGGAGGCGTCTGCAAGAACAGCACAAAATGTTGAGGAGGTGATTTGACTCTACCATCTCTTCTCTATCCCATCGTGGATGAGTCCACCGCAGCTTGACATTGTTCCTTATCATCTTGTACCTTTTTAATACTCCAGGCTTTTGTAAAGACTGCAGCACAGATCCTACAGAATATACAAGATGGAGTATTTGATGTATCCAACGAGGTATCCATTCTCTCCCCAGTAAACAGACATTGCTTATGTTTTTCAGCCAACTTGGATTTTGATTCAACTGATTTGTAATATACAATGCTAGCATGAGTCATTGATGGCAACGTCACTGGTGTGGATTAGTTATAGGTCTCTTTTAACAATCGGACCATGTGTATACTTTGATATGTTGGATTTAAATGTTTTGGCAATAGTGTCACGACCAGTTATCTTAAAACATTTCTTTGTTTCAAATTGCATTTGCAGACATCCGGAATCAAGGTGGGATATGGGCGCCCTCAAGGTCAACCGGGTACTAGAGATGGAACTGTAGCTCAGAGGGGTGGATGTTGCAGCTGATTGAGGATAGCGCAGCACTGGTGTTGGTGATCTTCTGCGATCTGTTAATTCTGATCTTGGCCCTGAAATTTTCTATATGTTCTGATGCTCTGCTTTAGATAATGTGAAATGTACAGATCTGCTCACAGTTGTTCCTCGATAGCTGTCATTTGTAGACCCATAAAATCTTCCAATCACTGTGACTCGCCCCATTTCATGAATGATTCGTCTCTGTGCTTTGGGAGCTTGCATGATTTTTAACCAATTCGGTCATCGTGGGAGTACCTTCTCAAACTATGAAGTTTAAATGACCGCTCTCCCAATTAGGCATATGCCCACTCAATCTGTTGGTGAACAAGGTGAATGTGAAAGCAATAGGAACAGGGCAGTACTTTATGGACGGGGCTGTCCTCTTGAACTCTGTCGTAACTAGTTCATATACCCACGGAGTCATTGACCCATTAAAAATGGAAATTTCGTAATCTTTCATACACATTTTCATGGAATTGGATGCTGGTGATAGGCAAAATTGCTTCAGCGTTATGTTCTCCGACTCAGTATGACCTATCCTCAGTCGCACAAAGTTAAAACAAGATGATTAATGTTAATTATACTTCCACCACGTCTCAGGCAATACAAATCACTGAAGGTGGGAAAGACTGGAACTGCTACTTGCAAATAATTGATTAAAGCGAGTGACTTGTATACCAGCAAAACTGTTGCCAAACAAAGTGAGGCATGTGCCAATATAAGTATTTTACATAGCCAAAGGTGCTGTTGAGCATGTATGCCGGAAAAATGTGTTGTTATCAGGCCTGGCCTTTTACGACCATATTAGAAACTCGAGAATTGTGCGACACTAAGAAGCGCCGAACACCTGCAGACGAAATTCGTGCTTTAGACAACAGCGCAAATATATTTATCTAGACAAAGGAAACTTACCCCAGCCAGAATATCTTTAGAAAGACGAGGTTTGTTTTGGGCTGCATTTTCAGCAACTGGCTGCTTTTGCGGGAACTGGCGAATCATCTTCACCACCGGCTGGCTGACCGGTTGCTCAGGGCTTTTTGCTGAACCTTCTTGTAACTCTTGCTTCTGTAAAGCAAAACAATGACACGGAGTTAAAAGGCAAGATATGAAAAAAATAAATGCATCTGAGAGACATCAGACGTGGATGAACAGCACAACCACCATAACTGAAGTGATTGACATGAAATATAACGCTGAAAAGAGAGAAGGGTAATGACATCTTTCTGGAAGAGTTACAAATTTCATACTTGCACAAGATTAAGAAGAGTTACTTCTGCTTCCACATCCTCTATGGATGATGATGAGCAAGTCTTTCACACATAACACACCCACAAACACTGATGAACATGTCTACACAACAAAATGCTCCAGAAAGATGTTAAGAGGGTACTTTGCATAGTCTAGGCAGAAAAAACAGTACAGGCTTTTGAGATTCCCAAATTAAGGATGTTTGCATATTCTTGCCATTTCTCAAGAATCAGTACCACTGTCTGCTGTTGGACCTCCGAAATGCATTCTTAAGACTCGAAATGAGGTCTGCTCAGCCTGTTGTCACTGACTAGTCACTAGTGACCTACTAGGATTTGCTAAAGTCTTGCAAGTACTATTAGAATACATCTACAGGGAGTACGGAGAAGGACCCATTACCTTCTTGAGCCGTTCTTCTATGGAGCTTAAGGCTCGGGACTGATCAACCTTAGAGAGATAGAAATCCCGCTCCCTCTTGGCAGCAGAAAGTTCTAAAGCCAGCTTTTGCTCCCGAATAGCATTCTTATAAGCTGCATCACAAACATCACATTACAAAACACGATCAGCTCCAGCAGACAACGAGTAGGGCATCAAATATCTCATTGTGCTACGCACCGATTTCTTCAGTAAGATCATCCCACTTGAATTTGCTCAAATACTTGATATTCCAGAGATCATAATAAAATGAGGACTTCTTCCTCCCTCCTAAACAGAATCAAACATGCAGAAAATTAATAGTAGACACCAAGGGACATATTCAAGAAAGCTCGTTAAAAAGGAAAAATCAACTTCTATTATGAGAGATGTATCAAACACAAAAGAAAGAGTATTAACAAGAACTAGGGGCAAAAGGTGCTCTGTTTACGTACTCAAAATAAATGCTTGTGACAAAGCACACCCACCATTGTCCAATGAAAAGAATGAAACGTTACCTATTTGTTCACCATTTAACATGTTAGCAACTCTCTTTGCAACACTTTTCTTGGCAAATTCAACCCATCTGCACAACAAAAACAAATTGAATCAAGGTAAAAACATACGGTCACAGATCATAACCTAATACCAATAGTATCTAGAATTAGGCTTTTGACTGAGGTAAAGACTAACGCAGAGCACAAAAGAAAATGCAAAACTTTTGCAAGTCCAAGGTGGATCATACCCTTCTGAGAATCCTTGTCCTCGAAAGCCACCAGCTCGTTTGCGCTTCATTTGAGCCGCAGGATCTATCATGAGTTACAACAAACATGTCGGTTACATTAACAAGGAGAAGCCTTAAATTCGCCAAAATGCACTTGTCACTACTAATACAACCAAAAGACTTTGGTCCAGAAAAACTTAACTATCAATAATTTTTAGCGGGAACAAGTTCAATCAAACATCCAGAAATACCTTCGGGTGCAAGATATATCCTCTGTATTTCTCCATACTGAGAAAGAATCTGACGAAGTTTCACATGATCCATGTGAGGAGGAATCCTGCTCAAGTAGCAGACCCCACGATTCCCGGCTTGAGCAGCCTCTTTCGCCAACTGCTTCTTCTTCTTCTTCCTAATTTTCCTCAACGCCTCCTCACCAATGGATTCCATCTCCATGTCGTCTGGAGGATTCACGGAATCAACACCCTTCGCTCTCGCAGCGTCGGCACCTTCACTCTGATTACTACCTACTCCGTTTTCACGACCATCAATCTCACTATCATTGCCTATAGCTCGCGGTTCACCTTCCTCCGCAGCTTCCTCTAGAAGCTTCTCTTTCCTTCTCCTTTTCCTACTCCCCTCCCTCTCATCACTGGTCTCCAATCTCTTTTCACTCACCATCGCCCCAATCTCCTTCTTCTTCTTCCTTATCCTTTCCTTTTTGACGGTAGAATCCAAGTGTTCCTCCTCCATTGAAGTCGATCGCAAGTCTCGTCCTTGTTCCCCCAACGAAACCTAATACAGATAGCCAGCACAAAGTTCAGACGAGGATCGACGCAAGAGCACGGAGCTCCCCTGAGCGCTCTATCAGAATCCGGAGCTTGGCAATGGCGATTTTCACCGAACGAAACAAGCCCGTCGAGGTGGACGAAGAAAAACTGAGATCCGGCGCGAAACCAGAAGCAGAAGCGACTGAGGCTCTCACCTGCCGGCGATGGCGCGGTGGCTGGGTGGCTGGGCGGGCTAGGCGGCGGCCGCCGTTCGCAGAAGAGACGGAGAGCGAGAAGCAGAGGCGACGAGTCGGCTCGAGTGCCAAAAGGAGAAAACGACGAGATGGAAGTCATGGGTTACTTTGAAGCTGATGCAAAACGCCCATGAAAATTGTGGGCCAACAAATACAGGCCGAAAGTGAAACTAGTGGTATCTTTCTTATCGGCCCAAAAGCCCACGTAATTGTCGCAAACTCTATTGAAAAAATTCCAAATAAGTATCCGAATCCCATCAATTTCTCAAATAAAGATATAAAGTAAACTTTATCTCAAATAAGAATTTGAAATACCCTCATTTTCTCAAATAAATATTTAAAATATATCTTATTTCAAATAAAAATCTGAAATATCATATCAGTTTCAAAAAAGGATTGACATTTTCAGTTGGTCAATGACACTTTCATCCTTTATATTTTCTTTTTTTCTTCCATTTTTCTTTCCTTTTTCATTTTTTTCCGTAAAAAGACAAATTCCAAAAAACAAAAAAACCAAGTGAAGGGTTGGGGCCAACCCTCCCGCTTGTGGTCCTCACCCCATTATTGAACAGGTGTCAACCATGGTGGTAGGGGTCATCAACACCTCAACAAGGGCTGGCAATCTTGCCAACCGAAGGCAAGGACTAGGCCCTCAGCTAGACTAAGGCAAGGATCAACAACAATGGTCAATGCTTCGCCACCAAGTGGGTGATGGTGAAGCCAACTCTCGATTGTAATCTTTTTTCCTCTTTTTTTTTTTAAGTTTTAGCCTTCTTTATAGAAAAGGAAAAAAGGAAAGAAAATAAGAAAAAATAAAGGACAGAAATGCCCTTGACTAACCAATGAAGCCAAGTCCTCTTTTGAAACTCACGACTACTTCAAGACTTTTTTTGAAATAAAGTTTACTTTACACGCTTATTGATAAAAAAAAAATTCAGACCCATATTTAAGATAATGTTTACTTCAAATCCTTATTTAAGAAATTGAGGCACTTTGAGCCTTTATTTATAATTTTTGTTATCTAAACGAAGTCCTTCACTTTTTCTATATTAGGAGGAAGTAATTTTATTTTTTTTATAACTTTAAGTTCATTTATTTTGTAGAAAATTAAATGATTTAGAAAATATTTCCTTAAAAACAATTGTACGTATCTCTTATCAAAATGATTGAATAAGAAATATTTTCTCTATCTACAAAGATGATTAGACATAAATTGTCGTAAATAATGAAGCTATTTTTTATCGACAAATTATTTCAAGTGTTATAAACGGCCATTTCTAGGAATTTTTTTAAAATTTATTCATTTTTCGCAAAACATATAGAGCCTTCATTTTAATCATCTTATTTTTTTGGGATTTTACCGTGTTTATCCCCACCTCTTACCACCTAGGAAATCTACTTTAGATCTCAATATTTTTTTTCCTCACTTCTATTTTCTATGTATATGTATATGAAGTACTCACAAATCCGGGACCGATATTCCCTAGCCCCACCCTCTCAATCGATTTACCAGTAGGATCGCATGCCAATTTATGACTCAATACCGTACCTGACAAGCCGAACAAATATGGTTGCAAGTTATGGCCTATTGATTATTGAATCAAATTATGTATTTATAAGGACAACTAGCATCTAATAAAATCGCAAAATCGAGATTATGGGACATGTGATCTTTGTGACGTGAGGCCTTGTTATTGCCCTCGCATGTGGCTCAAGGGCTTTTATTTTTTATTTTTTATTTATTTTTCCTTTTTTTTGGGTCATAAGGGCTTTTCATTTTGGTGCTAATTACGCAAATGAGGAGAACAAATCTATCCGCTGTGATATGTTCATCTACAGAGTCGGACGAAGCTTTGGCATTGCACGCTGGGAAGTCGATCCAATATTCAAACTTTGGGGTCGGGTCACATTGGATTTGGGCCATATTTGCCCGAACAGATCGACAAGAGACCCGATCCGATGGGAAACTAATCGGAGGCGATGCCGATTATTACTAGATGCATGAAAAGGTTTTCTACTTAACAAGCGATTCTCCGAACGGATACCTTCGGAGACGATCCGTGGCCTCCGACGCCGTAGGCGCGACCTCGTACGCCGCCGCCGGCGGATCTCGCCAGGTGCTTCGTCACCGGCGTGGGGTTCACCTGGAGGAACAGGTAGTTGCCGGCGAAGAGGTCGCCGAAGTGCGACTGGCTGTCCTTCAGCCTCCTCAGCACCTTGGCGCACGAGACCTGGACCGCCGTCGCCAGCCTCGCCCGCCCCCTCAGGAACCTCCTCAACCCCGGGACCCGGAGCCTGAACCTCCTCTTGACGGCCACCCTCTTGAGCCTCGCGTACCCCAGCTTGGACCGCACGATCGCCCTGTATCTCTCGAAGACGACGTCGCCGTCGCCGTCGCCGTCGCCGCCGATGCCGGGGCCCTCTGCTTTCAGTCTTCGGTATGGGAATTTGGCGGCGGATGCCATGACGGAGAGAGAGAGAAAGAGAGATGTGGCGAGCCGGAGAGTATGGATCGCTCGAGGTTGGATTTGTGGGGGAGTGATGAAAGTTTAAGTTTACAGTTGAGGTCGCGGAGGCCGCTGAGCTCGCATTGAATGCCAAGAGAGATTGGTTTTTGCTGGTTCTTTTACTGACGTTAACTCGTCCCAAAAGCGTCGTCGCTGCAACTGTCGACCACATGTTCGATAGCTGTCTCTCTGTCCGAAAAAGCTTAACTCCGATGAACTGTTCCCGCTATTTTCGTCGTCGCGGTCGATTTCGATCTCGGCCCCGGGCCAGACTTTATGACTTGATGTCAATGCATCTCGACTCGACTGACGTTAACTGGATTTAGCGTTAACTCAGTTACCGGCCGGAAATCCTTCATGCCTTGTCGACTTAATTCTATTGACCTCTCGTGATCAATACGGCTTTTGGCCGTTGGATGTACCATTTAATGCTTCCTTATCAACGACTTATTATATCAAGCGGTCCATACTCGTAATTGAGATTCACTCTGCTGAGCGGATGACTTTCATTTATTGCCGAGGGCCGAATCGAGATTTCTACTTTGTCCCAATGGTCTTATCACTTTCTCATCAAGGCCAGAGTTAATATCATTCCCAAAGCCAAAGTCGATTTATGAGCAATGACATCAATTGTTATTATTGATCTTAACTCTTCGAAATCCAAGTGGACTTCTTAAGGGTGCCACCATAACTTAGTGAAGGGATATTTCGTATAGTTCATATTTCCCATAGACAAAATAGAATGGGTTCTACTCTCCGGCTGGCCAAGGTCCAAGTGTTGCGGGGATAGCGCTCTCGAGCCATCATGGTATTTTATAATTTGAGCCCAAATTTTATCGGTAGTTTGGGCATTAACTCATGAATAGCTACTAGGTATATATAATCTCTTTCTCTCATAATTGAGGAATGTAATAAAGATGAATAATAATGGAATGCTCGGTGAATCAAGATAAAAACCTCACGTCTCAAATTCTCTTTCTTGCTTTATTCTCGATTTAATTATGATTGTGTGTCAAATCCTAAAAAAGGGAACCTGAACATATTTATCAATAGAAAGCCCCCTTTAAATGGCCAGGCCATTATCTTGTGATATGACCCAACCATCCAATGATCAGCCGAAGCAACCAAGAGCACTAAGGGGGCGGCCGTCTAGAGGGATCAAGGCTAACCATCTGTAATCGGGGGACATGTCCGTGACAATCTTGGACTGATTGAAAATTACATGCGAGCGATGCTGGGGATGCCGGCCAATGGCGACTCGACACCACTTTTTTCTGAAGTCGCCCTGATCTCCACGCCGCACGTGAATTAGCAAAGAAGCGGCCTTCAGCTTCCGAAGATCGCAATCGAATGGATAGGATAAGCTTCTTCGAGTCCTCCTCCGTCTCACAAGGTCATTTCATGATCAAGATCCCCAACGCAACGGGCACCTCTGTCGGAGCTCGTTAGCTTGTCAAGAAGTTGACCCGAAAGTCAAAAACAGTCCTCCCTATGAAATGCGTGGTCTCTGCCAATCTCAGCTCTCGATCCTTTTGACAGCTTTCGACGCTATCAAGACAGACGTACAAATACAGGTGGGGCGAGTCCACAGTGTTCAAGCGGCACTGTGCCTTCCGTGTCGAACGGTAGTTACTCGTTATGAGGACGCGATGCCTCCCGGAAATAGAATCGTCCATACAGATACAACCCGAGGTTGGCAAATCGATCCCGGAAAAGAAGAGTGGAAAATAAGGGAAGTTGGGTGACAGGTCCTCATCATCAACCGGGCCCTTTCCAGCAGTAATAAATGAGGTTGGTTCAGGCCGAATTGAATGAGACGGTACAATACATAATATAGAAAACCACCGAATGAATAAACAGGCAGGCAATATCAGACCCACGAGCTGTTACTTCTCTCAAAGCATAATATCATTTACAGTCTACAATTGATCTCGCCTTTCGGTGCTGGCAAAACAATCGATACCCGGCTATTATCAACCGAATCAATAAACAAATAAGATCAGGTTGAGGTCATTATATACAGAGGGCTGCGAAATCCTGGATAAACAACCGATGCAGAAGTGTCTTCTCAAGGATACGCAAACAATGCTTGATGGATCAGACCCCATGGTGGCGTCTACGACTTGGATGGCAAACGATGGAAAAATTTAATGAATTGCGGCAAATGGGAGAGGACCCGATTACTAGTAGAGCTTTATCCTAGTATGGATTGCGCTTCGACAAATGGGACACAGCGGAAGATCTTGCCCGCACTCACAGCATGTCTGTCACAAGAAAAATTTCATGTTGATGGCAGTCGACATAAGTATGTGTAACCACAGAGAGAAAAGCAAAAAGAAATGTACCTGATGCCCGCAACCAAAAGCCATGTCTTTCGCATTGGTAAAGCAAATAGGGCAAAGCTGCACGACATGGGCATAAAATGAGTCAACAAACTTTGGAACCAAACAATCATGTAAGATGATCGATGCGAATGCAAGCCTCCCAACAATATCTCCCTTGACAATGAACTCCAAATTAAATGCCAATTAGAGCATGCGATACAAGGAAACATTGCCCTAGTGAACTTAATGAAGATTAACCAAAGGAAAAATGGAAAGAATTCAAAGAAACATTGCCCTTCTAACCAATTCCTTCTGCTTTCTAAAATGTCAAGCAATAGAACAGATATATTACACATGGGAACATGCCAATAGCACCCTAGTTGATGGCCTTCCATTCTACAGCTGGCACTCGTGGAACCACACCAGAGCAAGCAAGTCTTAGGGATAGGACACCCAAAGAAAACTAAGAAACCCAGGATTTTTGGCAAATTTAGGCATCATCATATGCCTTCAGTAATGACAAGCTATTAAAGTGTTATTTCCCAACTAAGAATTTGGCTGTGAATCAGAATATTCTCAACATATAGTAAGCACGATAGGACAGTAAAAACAACAACATTTTGGAAAACAAAGAGATTTGAACTCATACCTGGTCATCATTAGGGGCGCTTGGAGCAGAAGGAGCTGTGGCAGTTGGCTGGCTATCCCCTGGATATGGTGGAACACTTGGCTGGGAGATTGTTGAATGGTAATCTTCGTAATAAGGTGGAACACTTGGTTGAGAGGTTGGCGGATAGCTATCTCTGTAATAAGGCTGAACACTTGGCTGAGAGATGGTTGGATGGGAAGGCTTCGACATACCAGTAGATGGTGTCCCATATACAGGCGGTGGGAGAGGAACCCTCCTGGGAACGTTTCTTTTCTGGCTACTGCCATGTAAAAAAATGAATAAAAAGATCAGATGTGGAAAGAGTAACTTCCCAACCAAGCCAAAAAGGATTAAACAAGCACACACAAAATGAACAACTAGATGTATTCTTCTTACCCAAGTAACTGAAGCTCAATAGTTGCCTTATACTGAGTAGGAATTTCCATTAAGGCTGAAAGAGCAAATTCTGTCTCCTTTCTGTTAGGCGCCACATTCTTCAACATAATTTCGGTAAAATTGACAAACTGGAGGAGGAGGAAGAAGGGGGAAGAAATGATTATTTCCAGTCAATAACTTTCTTTAAGAAAAAAATCTCATACAAACAATTTCAGAGGAAACAACAGTACAGAAAACAGTCATGCTCAACACCACATACCTGGAAATTATCAAATGCTCGAGCAGGAATATTGTCATCAAAGTCTTGCATCGTGTCCCAAGGCCCATCTCCTACCCCAACTAATATGATTGAAAGAGGCAACTTGCTGCAGAAAACTAGATTATTAGATCAAAAACAATGGACAGAAAAAGGTAGAGACTTCATCAGTTATTCTATACGTACCTTGCTTCAACAATTGCATCAACTGTCTTCCTCTCCTGGGGACTTAGTTGGCCTGGTTCAGTGTCAACGCTCCGAGTCACCTGCAGCAACCAGTTCATTAGACACAAAAGATATAACTGTAAACATCAAACAACATATACAACAGTCAACAGGGGCTTAGTAAAACAACCCCTGAAAAGGTATGTAAGCCAATAAGTTTAGAAATATGCACCTGTCCATCAGCAATTATCACTAGAACATGGTACTGCCCACCACTTTGTTCAACAATTGTCATGGCCATCTCTATGATTGGTGCAAAAGAAGTAGGTCCTATGACCAGAGAACCCAAAAAAAAAAAAGTTAAACTAATAAAAATAAAAACTGAATTAATGAATAAAAATTATTCAGTATAAAGATTGTTAGATCAGCCTCTCTCCAACAAACATCCTTTAGAGCACAATGAGCCAAAAATATCAAATCACCTGCAAGCTTCAAATGAGGGACTATTTCCCTGTAACGGCGCAAAACTTCTTCAAAACCATTACAATGTCTCTCATCTGGGTAGAAGCCAAAGACATCTTGGTCATGCGTCGATGCTGTCATGGGAAAGCAAGACTTGTCATTCTTAGAGCTCAATTAACAATATTTGCATGAAAAATATAGAACTCGATCCATTCTACATACCATCTCCAAACCCAAAACAAGGAATCAAGTTATCTTCATCAAAACCAGCCAAGGTTCTCCCTATGATGGATATTGCTTGTTCGTAGGGGTTAAGACCATTGCTGATGTCATGCAAGCTGCGCTTGTTAAATGACTTTGCACCTACATTACAAACAAATCTCAGCATTCTGAAAAGGAAAGCAAGTGACTATGGACCGAGAAAGAAGCATTGATTGTTAAACCTCACCCGTCCACTCATTGCTCTTAGTGAAGTCAATACCAACGATAAGGTTGGAAGACTCGAGACCAGCATGTGCAAGAGCCTTAGTAACCTAAAATATCACAATTAAGAAAAAGGAGTCAATAAAAAGAAAAAGCCTGACACTCTTACAAAATGCAACAAAAGAACTAGACCAACATGATAAATGCTGTCCCCCAAAATCTTTATAGATTAAACAAGTTTAGGTCCTGAGATAAGTAGGCTTTCCGTCAGCCAAGTATTCCTAAAGCTCATCCATCAACCACTTGAAAAGTTTAAAGTAGCTCTTCTGTCTCCTTTTTATCATAAGATGCTCAATACAGCAACTAACGAGATAGAGCAATAATTGACTTCAATTTATGAGATATGTGAAAGGATCAACATAAGGAATCTATTGGTGTGGTTAAAACAGAAGCGAGCTCCGTTTCCATGTCTAAGGACAACATATATCCATCTTCAATTAAATGAAATATTGCAGAGAAAGCCACACCGTGATAATTTCATACACTAGCATGAATACAATTACCAATTTCAGGGCAACAGTTTCAATACGAAATCTCACCTCTTCCAGGGAATTGAAACTATCTGCGATCCTCGAATACTTCTTGTCTAACCTTCTCCGGTTGTTGCGCGGTTGACCGCCACCATACGCGTACTCCTGGGGCGGCGGATAAGCCATCTGCGGCGGAGGATAAGCCATCTGCGGGGGCGGATAAGCCATCTGGGGCGGGGGATACGCCGTCTGGGGTGGCGTATCACTCGCGCTCTCTTGACGGTACAGAAGATTCTGCGCATACTGGGGCGGCCGATCGCTCACGCTCTCTTGACGGTACAGAGGAGGCTGCGCATACTCGTACCGCGAATCGAAAGGATAGGAAGTCGAGTAGGGCGATGAGCTCGAATTATCTTCCCGTCCATCCTCAGTGGAGACACTACCCCCCATGAATCAAACCCGAGAAACTCTGCACAATTCTAACTAATATCAACAACAAGATCGCAAATTTCTCCTCTAATCCGCTCTATAAACAAAAAGCAAGCAAAACCCAAGTCTCAAGATCCCAAACACCAGGAGATCAGACGCAGAGCAAACCCTCTTCCGATCGAACTTTCAAGAGATTGGACACGGGAAAACTATCAAGAAAACCCGATTCAGCTTGTATATATAAAGGCGTTGAACCAGATTTATGCACGTTGACCGAACGAAAGCGAAGACCGGAAGACGAAGAGAGAGGATGGTTCAGGCACGACTTCCCATGTAACAAAACAAACCGACTTAAAAGAGGAGGATTGTTCAACCTAAGTAGGCAGCCTCCATAAACTTGTCAGAAAATGTTTAACCCTTTCTTTCTTTTTTCTTTTTTTTTTTTTAATGGTTTGGTTTTGGTTTGAAGTTTTCACGCCACCGTACCTATCCATCCATCCACAAGACTCCAAAAACCATGAAACGCATCATCGTCCCCATGCAGGGTTTGACCAGATCCTCGATCGACGCGACCCTCATTATAATTAAAAAAGCTGCCACATGCTTCCAGACGAAGGAGAGCAGAAGAAGCATGGAAAACACGAGATGAAAACGGAAACGAAAGGTGTAAACCCATTTGAACGAAACGTTGACGCCAGAAACACCAGCGGAAAACATCTGCTGCGGATGAAACGAAGCCGTCGCGATCAAGAAACACGTACCTAATTATTACAGCTGCGGAGCTTGCAATGCGCCTTGGATCTTCAGAGAATACAATGCGGGGATGTGAACTGAAGCTGGTCTCGAGTCTAGATTTATATAGAAGAACGAGATAATCGTGTCGCCTTGTCGACGAAGCTTCGAATCAGCTCGTCGCGACTCTCATCCGGTTTGACCTTCAAAGAAAACTTGCGAGTTCGGCATTGGCGTTCTAGAATTTTTGGCAGGAATAAGACCCACGTTGGAAATTTTCGCCTGCCTCCCTCCTTGCTCGGTATTTTCCTTCTTTTATCCCTTGCTTATCCTTCTTGGATTACTCCATAAATTTTACTCTGTTTTTCACTAGATTTTTTCCTATTTCGTTTGCTTGTGCTTGTTGCTTTCCAAAATATCTCGATAGAGAAATTTGTCATTTAAAAGGAAAATCGAATTTAAAAGTTTCCAATTTTCGTGTGTACGAAAATTCAAAGTAAGTTATTTTGAAACTGACGGAACTATCACTTTTAAAACGGTTCATTAAAACCGGCCCACCTTTTCTTTTATTTTGTACAATATATCAAATTGTTATAATAAATTACAAAAGTTGCACAACAGTACATTTTTTAACTTTCTAAAGGAAACTTAAAAACCAATTCAATCCAAGAACCCAAATAATCGATCCAAGTCAATGGGGTCCAGTTCTTGATTGAACTCGATCGAATGGTCACCCTTAGTTATGTCATGTCTCATCAATACGCTAAAAATAGATTGTTTTATTGGTGCCTTAAAATATATATATATAATAATAATTATTCACAAAGACCCCCTTTTTTAATGGTGGTTCCAACTCAATCATTGCTTAAATAAGCCAACCATGGTAAATTTGCGGACACCGTCAAAAGCATTCTCAACCCTTTTCCATCGGACGCGTGATCAATAGTTTGAAAATCAAAAATAATGTTCGTTCAAGTAATACAAGACGTGATCATTGATGAAACTCTTTTTGACAGAAAGGGTCCATCATCTTTTACAAAATAAAGAAATTTTTCATTTAAAAGTATTGTCGGTTTGAGAGTAATCGGTTCTCGGATGAATATGATCCAATATGAAAATTGAGAATGGATTGCTTTTAAATTCTAGACGTTTTCCTATTTCGTTTGCTTGTGCTTGTTGTTTTCCAAAATATCTCGATAAAGAAATTTGTCATTTAAAAGGACAATCAAATTTAAAAGCGATCCATTCTCAATTTTCGTGGGTCAATTTTGAACGAAAATCCAAAGTAATCTATTTTGAAATTGATAGAACTACCGGTTCTTAAAACGGTTGCCATTAGAACCGACTCACTTTTTCTTTTATTTTGTACAAGATATCAAATTGTTGTAATAAATTACAAAATTTGCATTATTTTGCTAACAATTTAGATGCAATAGTACTTTTTTTTTACTTTCTAAAAGAAACTTGAAAACCAATTCAATCCGAAAACCCAAACATTCGGTCCAAGTCAATGTGGTCTGGTTCCCCAGTTCAACTCAATCGAATGCTCACCCTTAGTCATGTCATGTGCCATTAATGCGCTAAAAATAGGATTGTTTCATTGGTACCTTAAATATATATTATAATCACAAAGACCCCCTTTTTGAACGGTGGTTCAACTCAATCATTGCTTAAATAAGCCAACCATAGTAAATTTGTGGACATTGTCAAAAGCATTCTCAACCCTTTTTCATTAGACGCGTGACCAATAGTTTGAAAATCAAAAATAATCTCCGTTCAAGAAATACAAGACGCACTCATTGATGAAACTCTTTTTGACAGAGAGGGTCCATGATCTTTTACAAAATAAAGAAATTTGTCATTTAAAAATACCGTCGATTTGAGAGTAATTGATTCTCGGATGAATATGATCTAATATGGATTTGGCGAAACTACCCATTCCTAAATGGTTCCTATTCTACTTCACAACTGACCCACTTTTTCTTTTATTTTGTGTAAGATATCAAATTGTTGTAGTAAATTACAGAAGTTGCATTATTTTTCTACAAATTAGATGCAAGAGTACTTTTCTTTTCTTTTCTAAAAGAAGTTTAAACCCAATTCAACCCAAGAATCCAACCAATCGATCCAAGCCAATTTAGTCGGGTCCCTAGTTGAACCAAATCAAGTACTCACCCCTAGTCATGTTACATATTATGGGTGCATAAAAGATAAGATCATTCCGTTGTTGCCTTAGAGATAATTCTTCACAAAGACCCTATTTTCAAATAGTGATTCAACTCTATCATCACTCAAATGAGCCAACCACAGTACATTTGCGAAAACTGTCAAAAGCATTCTCAATCCTTTTCCATAGGACGCGTGACCAATAGTCCGAAGATCAAAAAGATAATCTTTCGTTCAAGCAAACACGAGACGCGCTCATTGACGAAACACTTCCCGACAGAAAAGTTCGTCGTCTTTTGCAAAAACAAATGACTGTGAGCCTTATCTAATTGTAGTTACCAAATTAGCATTTGCTCTCCTAAAAGCGATGAATTATTCTAATACATGAGACATGACTGCGCTTAGTCCCCTTAAACTCAATAATCTAAAGGAGCGCCACCAAACCTTTTCTAATTCGTAGAGTCCACGAAACGGGAAAGGGGCACGAAACGATGGAAAAAAGCAAACGCGATAGATTAAAACATACGGATCCAAAGGGAGTGAGCTTTTTGTCAAAAAGGGTCATTTTGCTTTTCGCATTTCGTCAAAAGCGGCATGTGCAAAACGGGATTCTGGGAAGTATCCGAAAAACATAGGTGTACCCGAAGCTATTACTTTATTCTAGGAGACTTTTGGACTTTTTTTTTTTTTTTTTTTTTTTTTTTTTAGGGCTAGGAAGGCTTGCTGGTCCGGATAACTCTGGACCATGCAAATATTCGAGACGGTACCGCATTTTGAGCTGGACTCCGTGTCCTGGTCGCATCTGGCGGATCGCAAAGGAAAATGTGATTGGTCCGGAGAAAATTCGTGAGGCGATGTTGGGATCTTTCCGTTCCGATACGAGTTGGAAGGGCCAAGTTGGGCCGGTCGGACTGCTCAGGCCGAACTTTGCACGTGGCGCGAGGCCTTCTGGGCGGGCGTTTGATCGAGTCATCGAATGCCATCGAGGGCGGCAGGCTGCCCTGGGCTAAATGGGACACGTGGTCTTTCGCCACCTCACTGTTTGACCAAAATAATAGGGAAGAATGGAATCAGACCAATGAAGCCACGAATTTACTAAAGTTCCGTTTAATAACTTTTTTATTTCTCCCGATTTTTTTTCTTTTATTCCTCAAAACAAAATAAAGAACATAAATATATTTGGTAATTTCACTTAACATTTTTATTATCTGGAATATAAAATTATTCCAAGGAATAGATTTTGAACAATTATAAGAAGTAGAAAAAAATAGTTTTTGAAAATGAAAACAATTTTTTGAATAAGTCATTTTCTTTCACGAGCTCACTGTTGGAGAAAATAATTGGAAAGAATCGAATCAGACCAATGAAGCTGTGAATTCACTAAGGCTCCATTTGGTAACGTTTTTATTTTTCCCGATTTCTATTCTTTTATTTCTCAAAATAAAATAGAAAAGAACATAAATTCATTTGATAACATTAGTTAACATTTCTGTTACCTAGAATGGAAATTTGTTCCAATGAATAGATTTGTAACAGAAATAAGAAGGAGAAAAAAGTAATTTCTTATTGTCAGGAATAATTTTTGGAATAAGTCATTTTCCTTTGTTTCTTTTCTTCTTCTTCTTCCTCTTCTTAGCAATCGCCATTACTTTGTTGTTGCCCATTGGTTGCCCCGGTCACCTAGCCACCACTGCCGCTAGACCTAGCCGCCCAACGTTGGCCACTGGCCTTCATCATCGGAAGAAGAAGAAAGGAAAAAAAAAGAAGAAAAATCTAAAAAAATATTTAAAAATTAAAATAAATTTTACATCACAAAAAAATTTGTGAGTTGTACCAAAAGATGTTCTATTCTTTTTTTTATTCTAAGAATATAAATTTTGTGCGGTTACCAAACGCATTCTTTTAATATTAGTTCCAAGGAATAGAATTTAAAAAGAACTATTTCTGAAAAAAAAAAAAATGTTCCTAATAATATAAATGTTACCAAACGCACCATAAATTATCTTTTAAGGAATTGTTCCCCCATGAGATTACTAATGATTATTGGCAAAAATCTTTCAAGATACAAAAATGTTTCAAAATGAGAATATCATATAACAATTTCTGGAATTTCTTCAATGACTCTCAAAAGGAAACAATCGGAGATCAGAGATTGTATTTTCTAGAAAGATAGAAAGAAAATTGAAAAGTTGAAAATTATTGAACTAAAATCATTGAATTTATATTGGTGAAAAATTATGTTTAAATAGATACGATTTTATCTGCAATGTTGCATTCTTTTGAAAGTATATCATGAGTAAACATACTATTTCAAAAAGATACGACTTTTCATGTTTTAAAAAATCATAAATTCGAATTCAAAAGAAATAACCGACCAATAGTGCTAATTATGGTCCTCGGGTGCATAAGTGTGCAGTATGTGCCTAAAAATTGCACACCTGCGTGCAAATATTAAAAGGTTCAGTCCACATGGTCCATGATCTTCAATCCTAAAATCAGAAGCCTTCCACTTATATATCGATCCACTTATTCGTATCTTTTCATTATTAGATAAGGAATTTCTTTATTTGATTTACAAAGAAAGTATCAACGATCACGAGTTCAAATCACGTCATGAGCAAATGTCTAACCAACTTGTGTTATGGATGTTCTCTGCCTCATGTGACGATATTTCTTCAATTCTAGTTCGCCGATTGGGGTGAAATGATCGGTCGTGTGCCTAAGAGTAGGTGAGCTATGGCTCAAACTAAGCCTTCGTGAACCCCATGCCGCCGACAATGTTTGGCACAGCTGTGGCAAGCGGTGGTGGTGAGGGGGCGGCAATCCAAAATCTTGGAAAGAGCAACGATAGACAATGAATCGGAAGAAAATGCAATTCATGAAGTGTTGCATCATACTCACCATTCTATCTTCTCCACCCAAACTCACTCCATCCACTCATAATCAAATTATTTGTTGCTAAATATCCTTTGAGATTGTGAGCCACCTAGAAGAGTCGGCGGATGATAAATTTGGGTCTCGCTTGTTTCTAGCAAGGTTCGCCAGCTCTCCTTTGTGACACATAGGCCATGCCGTGGCCTCCAAGCCCCAATTGAAGCTCCACCCCTTGCATTCTTTCTTCCTGGTCAATTTTCTTTCTTTTAGAAAATGATAGGCATTTTATTTCATTTTATTTGAATATTCAACACATTCATCTAACAATTTAAAATTTTAGAACAATTGGCTATGATTCTACCAAAATCTAACATAGTATCAAAGTTGAAAGTTATGAGTTATAAATCTTATCAGGTTCCATTTACCTCTTCCAATTAAATTTCTATGCTTAGCACCAGGCAAAAGACTAGACTAAGTACAAGGGGGAGTGTTGAAATAATAAAATAATAAATCATATATTCATCTAACAGCTTATAACTTAAGCTTTTAGAACGGTTAACTGTAGTCCTATCAAAACTTAACACATTTATTCAAATTTTGGCTATTTTGCTTTATTTTATTTTATTTGATCTTAACTTAGGCCACATATGCTCGAAAAACAGGAACCTTTTCTCCGAAAATAAAAATAAAAAAGCAGTTTTATCGTCAATTGAAATCGTCATAGCTTTCACAAAGTGAAATAATTCCAAACACATGAGATGGCTGTAGTGCGTCCTAAATTGAAAATTCGTGATCAACAGGAAGCGCACGAAGTTTTCCATTACGTAAAGTGCACGAAACGGAAGAACGGATCAAAAAGCAACAATAGATTAGTATGGATTTTTTCCTGAAAAGGCTCCTCTGCCTTTACCATTTTTGTCAAAAAAGGGGACGTGCAGAGATATGATTTGGGGAAGTATCCAGGCAATGGCGAATTGCGGAAACTTAGGTGCCCAAAACTATTACTTTAGATTTAAGACTTTTGGACTTTTTGGTATAGAAGAAAGCTTGCTGATCTGGATAACGATGGAATTCTCGACGATGCGAATATCGGAGATGGAGTGCCTTAATTGGAGTCCATGTCCACTGTCCAGGTCTGCATCTGGCAAATTTTGAAAATTCCAAAGTTAATGTCGGGATCTTTTCGTTCAATTTCCGATACGAAGTTTTTGCAGACCAGGCCAAGTTGGGCCATGAGCCTGCTCGCGCCCGAGTTACATCGGCTGGGCCACGCCCCGGAAGGCGAAGAAAAATGGAACTTTACGAAAGGTGCGAGGCCTGCTGTGTTTATATTTAATCAAATTTCTCTCTCTCTCTCTCTCTCTCTCTCTCTCTCTCAAGAGTGATGGAGATCACAATTATATAAAAAAGAGCAAAATCCAACTCGAATGCTATTAGAGTAATGGAGATCACATGTATATAAAAATATATAAATGACAGCAAAAGATCACTAGAAGTGTTAAAAATTTTGGTTGGTTCACTTAAGTATAAAATTGAAGAAAAAATGATCACTTAGGGCATGAATGATAATCGTTATATTTCAAGATGAGTTTTTGAGACAAAATAGACATTTGACAATAATACAAATTTTTTGTTCCCATAATATAATTTATTTGATAATGACACAAAATTTCTCTCTCTTGAGTGATGATGAGAGGCGGTTGGTGGTTGACAGCTGACAACCGGAGGGGTGGCAGTGGGAGGCAGTTGGTGACCGACGGTTAGAGGGGCTATGGGCGGGGCAACAATTGGCGATCGACAGGTGGCCAACAACTAGTGACAGTGGCAATGGCAACGACCAGGGATCATTGGCGACAGGAGGTGAGCGACCAGCGACAACAACAATCATTGATGGGGGACCCACAGCCAACGACTGGTGGCGACAGAAGACTGGTGGCCAAGGACGAGCAATCGGTGGCTGGTGACAAGCAATGACAAAAGGGAGCAATTATAAGAGTTTTTATTTCTTACATTTATTTCAAAAATTTGTTCTAAAAATAGAAAAATCAAATTGCGTTACTAAATGAATTTTTGTTCCAAATATGTTATGGAGAATAGACAAATAGAAAAACAGTGAAATAGATTGATCATCATGTACATTCTTAAGTGCCAATAGCAAGAAATTTTAGTCGAAATAATATGTGGCTAAACCAGTCCATGTGACATTTCCACGTGCCGTGCTTAGCACTAAATAATAGCCGTTACGGAAGTGATTACTTTCAATAAAATTTGCATTCAAACAATCATTTTTTACAACTTTTAGACAATATCATTTAAGAATTATATGCTGGCTAGACACGTCGACAAGTTACGTAGGATTGGAAAATTAACAAAATATATGGTCACAAAAGATTTTTAATGACTCAAATCGGAGTTATTATTTAAATGATCATTTTTTTAAAAGTAATATTTGAATAATCCGAAAAAAAATTTAACATTAAAATAAGGGCGATACATGACTTTTGATAGTTTTAATATTCTCCTCTATATAAATCACGGAAATATTTCAATACAGAGGATCCTCTGAATCATTGTCTGTTATCAAATTGACCTCCACCGGCCTAGCAGTCAAAGGGCGGACCGTTCCTGGCAAGGCTTCTGACCTTCACTGATTTCCGATGAGTGTCGCCGCTCTCCCTCGTGATGTAGGGGCAACATCGTTGGCTACATATCCCGAGTCAAACCACAACCATTTTGCATTTACTCTCTCCCTGTTTTTTTTTTTTTTTTTTCAAATCTCTCCCTCATTGATTTCCTTTAATTTAATTTAATTTATTTAAATTTTAGCCTTTTTATTTTTCATTTTCTTTTATTTTTTCGAGTTATGTCACGTATGCTCACATGTCATATAAAATTTTGACATATCACGTTAACAAATTTAGACAAGCAATTGCTAAAAGAGCTTGATTGCACTAAATTCGAAATATTACTATGCATTTTTACATTTACAAACTCATTGCACTTTGGGCAAAACATTTAGAACTTTTACATAGATTTATTGAAGCACCTTTTCCGCGAGCTCGATACTTTAATATGCAAAAACCCTTGTTAACCAACGATTTCCAATCCATTCACACCATCTTGTTTTATTTTCAATTTTTCTTTATTTTTATGAAGTCTTGAGTTATAGAGCCAAGGCAACGGCACATCAATCCTATGTGGTGCTGTGTCAACTTCGGTTTGTTGTGCCATCCTATATTCAATGCTACACAATAAAAGAAATCTTAGCCACACATCCTCATAGATCCAACAAATCTAAAGGTATAACGTGAGCTGGGCTCACATAATTTGAGTGTACCATATAGTTGCTCTTATAATGGTCTTAATAACCAAACGCAAATATTGATATTATAAGCTCATAGATTTGGATATCTCATTACAAATTTTAAAACTATGGAGTATTACGCCAAAGAAGTATATAATTTGGGGTTTTTTGGAGATATTTTTGTTTTTTGTTTTTTTGGGTGATGTTTCTTCTGCATTCAACACATATGCATTCCTAAATAAAATGATTCTTTCATTGTCGCTGTCCAAACAGAGAATCTGACGAGAAGTTTCCATGCAAACGACCTCTATAACATGAAACGCACTATAGAAAGTGAACCGAACATGGTCATCGATGTACAAAAAGTAAAAAGCCCAAAGGAGTGCTCCGAAAGGCAATGGCAGCTGTCAATTTCTTGCGGACCACTGCTTTTCTTCACGGGGATTTCTCGTCTGGACCCGGATTCAGTAGACCGGATCGAAAAAGGCTACGATAAATGCCGGTCGCGTAGACTTTCGGTCCGGACGAGGAAGCGGAGACAAATGCAATTTGCCCGAACCGAAATGAAAAATGGTGAGATGTCGGGAAGGGCGCGAGATGGAATCTTTCTCGGCACGATGTCCTAGGAAATGCAACAGTGGGAAATTCAAGTACAAGTACGCCACGACATTTGGTGGGTCGGTCCCCATGCTGGTGCCCTGGTGCTTGGATAGCTGTGATCCATTAGGTGGCTCGCAACGGGAATGCTACGTCTAAAGCTTTGTCTCTCTCTCTTTTGTTATCTCAATCCTCATTAGGGGATGGATTTGATTCAAGTGCCCCTATCCGAAGACCTGAAAATAGTTGGCCTTAGGCGCAATTGACCTTTCTCATTTTGCTACTTCATTTAGAACGGGATGAATTTTACTCCTTTAATATTGTCATATGTACTAACCTTTTATTCAAAGATTAATTTTGCATTTCAATTGGGATATGATAAGATAAAATAAAATTAGAAAATTTGCGAATATTTTCTAAATTGCACAAAATGTCATATTCCGTGTAATCTAATATATAATTTACAAATCTTTGAAAATATGTGAAATTTTTTGAAAATCCAATATGCCTAAGCGCAATCTCCCGCGATGTCTCTTAAGCTCTCTCACCAGCTTCATTATGCCCATGCTCTTTAGCTCTTGCCGGTTCATCTCCTTCGCCGCCAACTTCACCATCTCTACTTGCAGGTTGTAGTAGTTACTTAGCTACGTCAAGTCAGAGGCGATCCGAATGCTAGTAAAGACAAGCCTCAAGTCATGCAGCCGATCTAGTTTACAAGGCAATAGAAGTCGCTGCTAAGGTAAAGGGGGGCGACAAGAAGGTGGACACCCACGTGAAGCTTAGGCGCCATGTGGAACTAGACAATCTAGAATAGTGAGGCGCGAAAACGAAGTGGACGAAGATTCACTAGTGGACAGTGTTGAGCCAGCAAGCGACAAGGGCAACACGTGCCTTCTGTGTGGCGACCTCAAATGATTTAGCACACTCCTGAGTGAATTTGAGTTCTCCAATGTTCATGCATATAATTTCTCCTTTTCACTCTTAATTGTTGAAACATGATCAGCTTCCCGACAATGACAATGAACAGTGATTGGAGGCTATGGAGATTGCGCAACAATCAAAAATGACCATGATCGGCTATCATGATAGAAAAGCGATACAAAATATTTTGATCCAACTCCTCGTCCCTGACTACTTTCATGGCAAGAAAAATCTGTAAATCTACTTCCCATAAAATCGATGGAAAATAATCAAAACTAATTCTATAAATTCAACATTTTATGTGAGATATGAGAATACGAGCGACTATATTAAACATCTAATAAGGCTCCGTTCGTTTTGCGGAAAATGACTTTCGGGAAAATATTTTCCAAATTTTTCGGCATTCAGGGGTGGAAAATAAGTAGTCAAAGAAAATATTTTCTGGTCAATGAAAAATTATCTTCTAAAAGTGTGGAAAATGATTTCCTTTTTGCAGCCCACCATGAGGGCGAGCCCACCAAGAGTCCCCATCCCTCCGAACTTGCTCTTCTTCTTCTCCTCGATCATCGTTGTCGTTGGCTCTTTGGGAGTGCGAAAAAATCAATCGTAGAGTAGCAGAGAGAACGGCCTTTGCATCCAATCTTCAGCCAAGTAAACGATCGTGAGAATGAGAGCAGAACCCTCCTGCCCTTTTTCGTATCTCCCGTATTTCTGTGCACCCCTTCGTCACATTTCCCCCTTTTCTCTTGCAAAAACTAAGGTTTCTCGATCGCTCGCAACTTCGAATGAGAAGTCCTAATCAGATTTCGAGCGAGAAGCCTCGATCACTTACAGATTCGTAGGTACTCTCTCCGTCTCTTCCTCGAGTCAAGTCATTCCACGTCGAAAATGATTCGCAGTGTGCTTGTTATGTAGTAATTCTCTCCATCTCTTCCTCAAGTCGAGTCATTCCATATCGAAAATGATTCGCATTGTGCTTGTTATGTAGTGATTTCTGATGCCCGTGGTCATGCTTTTACAATGCGTGTCGGTTGTAGTACATTGAGGTGATTTGAGGGTTAGCTTACATTTGTGTTTGGCGAATTGAATTGCCGCTGCACGTTACATGTGCTTTTGGGTGGTTTTTGTATCAATGATACTGGGAATTCCAGCAACATTGGGAACAAGCTCTCGAATGAGCACTCTGGATGAATTCAAACTGGGTTGGGAAGTGCTGATTTGCTGAAGTTTCTTTTTTGTTTTTGGGTAGTCTGAAAGCCAAATAGATTGGGAACAAAGAGTTTGGGGTCGGGTTGGACGACATACATCTTGTTTGGTTCAACAATCACTAATGAGTAGTCACGCATACATTTTGTCTTGAGAACTAAAACAGATTCTAATTTTTCCTTTTTTTAACTTAGTATCTTATTAATTATTTGTATATATGGCTGCAAGAGCAAAACCGAGTGCAAAAATAAAGATAGTGTAATTGCAAGTGCACCAACCCATGCGAAAATTAAAAAAGTTTTTCTAAATTAATTTCTACAGTTGTCTTTGCTTTTGAAATAATGAAATGGAAGCTGTTTGAGAGTTATCCTTATAGCATGAATGAAGCTATTGAGAGTTATCCTTATGGCATGAATGAAACTGTTTGAGAGTTATCCTTTTAGCATGAATATGAGCCTTCTTCGAGGTAAATCTGACACTATAGAAGACCCGATCTATTATAAAAAAGATGAGCTAGTTATGCAGATCTTACTTTTTCACATTGTCAAAGGACATGAGATGTAGTTACAGGATGCAAACCTTTTCTCTACTGGGTTGGCAGGCTTGAATTTAAAGAGGAAGAGAAGATATGAATTTCTAGTTTGTACTAGTTGAATGTATCTTTTAACACTTATGACATTGAGTAGCATAGACTTATATTTCAACTTAAAGAATGCTTGATCGTTGTTCTGAAGTGATTAGATGCTGTTTATTAGATGAAAATGTTGTTTATCATATTATAAGTTGTTTATTGGGTTTACGGGTCGGTAAAATGATACATGTCCAAGTGGTGAAGTTTGGAAAACATTTTCCTTACCGAACATCGGAAGATATTTTTCGGGACTTTTTTAGGTTTTACTTGAACACTGGAAAATAATGTCATTTTCCGGAAAATGATTTTCAAGAAAACATTTTTTGAAAATGGTTCATTTTCCGCGAAACGAACGAACTCTAAGTATACTTTATATTTCAACTGTAAATCGACTCGAATGTAAGCAACAAGCAAATATCGTCATTATTATTAATTTTTATATTATTTTTTATGGGCCTACAGTGTGTTCAGATTCTTTCTTTAAAATAGAAGCATCGCTATTTAATTTCAGGCAACAGGCCGCGGGCTCCCGGCCCGCACCCGAAAAGAACAACCAGCCCGTGACCAACCAAAAAAGCAAGCAAAAAAGGCCAATCCCAGCGCCCACCCACGCGCTAACCTCGCTCTCCCATTTCGACTCGCGCACCACTCGCGCATCGATTGGTGGGTACGACACTTTGGAGTGTCGCGTCAAATGTTTTGCTAGGGCATCCCTAGTTTAGTTCCCTTTATTTTTATTTCATTTGTTTAAATTTTGGCTCTTGTTATTTTTATTTTTATTTTTCTGTTTTTAGTTATGACACATATGCTCAAATGCCATATAGAATTTCCGTGTGCTGTGTTAGCAAATTTACATAAACAATTGCCGAAAGAGCTCTATTGTACTGATTTTGAAATATCAATATATTTTTTAACATTTACAGACTGATTGCATTTCGAGAAAAACATTTACAAGTTTTGCATAGATTTATTGAAGCATCTTTTTGGTGACCTCAATGTTTAATATGGAATGACCTAAATAGCGATGTCCAATCCATTTTCGTCATCTAGTTTTATTTTCAAATTTTCTCTATTTTTATCAAGTCTTGAGTTAGAGAGTCGAGGCAACAACACATCAATCCTATGTGGCATTGTGTCAACTTCAATTCATCGTGCCGTCCTCTGTGTCAATGTTGCACAATGAAATAAATCTTAGCCGCACATCATAGATGAGCTCAACTCATATGCACCATTGGATGAGGTCGGTCTTATAGACCCACCAAATCTAAAGTTATATTGGAGCTGGGCTCACATAATTTGAGTGTATCATACAGTTGCTCTTACAACGGTTTTAATAACCAAACTTAAATAGTTGATATTATATACTCAAGGATTTGGATGTGTCATTATCAATTTTAAAACCGCGGAATATCATGTCAAAGAAGTATATAATTTGGGGGTTCTTTGGGATATTTTTTCTTTTTTATTTTTATTTTTGAAGTTTCTTGTGCATTTTTTTGATAGGAAAAAAAATGATTCTTTCATTGTCGCTGTCAATTCCATGCAAATGTGAGACGCACTCTTACAGAAAATGAACCAAACATGGTAATTGATGTACAAAAGGTAAAAGGCCCACGAGAAGTGATCCGGACGGCAATGGCGATCGTCGATTTCTTGCGGACCACTTCTTCGTCCCCTTTCCCCACGGGGACTTCTTGGCTCCGACCCGGATTCAGTGGACTTCGGTCCGGACGAGGATTCCTCTCCTCCGAGCGGAGACAAATGCAATTTCTTAGATGTCGTGGGATGGAATCTTTCTTGGTACATCGTCCTACGAAATGCAATTATGGGAAATTTGAGTACGCCACTACATTTGGTTCGTCAGTCCCCATGCTAGTGCCCTGGTGCTAGCTTGTTGCAATCCATTAGGTGGCTCACAATGGGAATATGCTATATCTAGGGCTTTGTCGAAAGTCCCCATGATTGTCATCTCAATCCATCTCAATCCATCCTTACTAGGAAGTGAAATTGATTGAAGTGACCAATCCCTAGAGCTGAAAATAGGGAGGGCTGAGGTGCAATTTATCTTTCTTGTACTTGATACTACATTTAGAACGGGATGAGCATCACCATCTTTAAATACTACCACGTGAACTAACCTTTTACTGAAAGTATAAATTTTGCATTCAAATTGGGATAAGAATAGATAAACTGAAATTAGAACTCTTCCTAATATCTTTTGGATCGTACAGAATCCTGAATAAATAACCGATGCAAAAGTGTCTTCTCATGGATACGCAAACAAAGCTGAAGGATCAGACCCCATGGCGGCGTCTACGACTTGGATGGCGAACGATGGAAAAATTTAATGAATTAGCGGCAGTTGGAGCAAAAGGAGCTGTGGCAGTTGGCTGGCTATCTCTCGGATATGGTGGAACACTTGGCTGGGAGATTGACAATCTCCCTATGATGGAAATGGCTTGTTCGTAGGGGTTAAGACCATTGCTAATGTCATGCAAGCTGCGCTTGTTGAATGACTTTCCACCTACATTACAAACAAATCTCAGCATTCTGAAAAGGAACGAGGGTGACTATGGATGACCGAGAAGGAAGCATTGAATGTTAAGCCTCACCCGTCCACTCATTGCTCTTAGTGAAGTCAATACCAACGATAAGGTTGGAAGACTCGAGACCAGCACGTGCAAGAGCCTCAGTAACCTAAAATATCACAATTAAGAAAAAGGAGTCAATAACAAGAAAAAGCCTGACACTCTTACAAAATGCAACAAAAGAACTAGACCAACATGATAAATGCTGTCCCCCAATATCTTTATAGACTAAACAAGTTTAGGTTCCGAGATAAGCAGAATTTCCGTCAGCCAAGTATTCCTAAAGCTCATCCATCAACCACTTGAAAAGTTTAAAGTAGCTCTTCTATCTCCTTTTTATCATAAGATGCTCAATACAGAAACTAACGAGATAGAGCAATAATTGACTTCAATTTATGAGATATGTGAAAGGATCAACATAAGGAATCTATTGGAATGGTTACAACAGAAGCAAGCTCCGTTTCCATGTCTAAGGACAACATATATCCATCTTCAATGAAATGAAATATTGCAGAGAAAGCCACACCGTGATAATTTCACACACTAGCATGAATTAACAAATACCAATTTCAGGGCAACAGTTTCAATCCGAAATCTCACCTCTTCCACCGAATACCTCTTGTCTAGCCTCCTCCGCTTGTTGCGCGGTTGACCGCCACCATACCCGTACTCCTTGGGGGGCGGATAAGCCATCTGCGGCGGGGGATACGCCGTCTGGGGCGGCGGATCACTCCCGCTCTCTTGACGGTACAGAGGATTCTGCGCATACTGGGGCGGCAGATCGCTCACGCTCTCTTGACAGTACAGAGGAGGCTGCGCATACTCGTACCGCGAATCCAAAGGATAGGAAGTCGAACGGGGCGATGAGCTCGAATTCTCTTCCCATCTATCCTCAGTGGAAACACTACCCCCCATGAATCAAACCCGAGAAACTCTGCACCAATTCTAACTAATATCAACAACAACATCGCAAATTTCTCCTCTAATCCGCTCTATAAACAAAAAGCAAGCAAAATCCAAGTCTCAAGATCCCAAACACCGGGAGATCAGACACAGAGCAACCCCCTCTTCCGATCGAACCTTCAAGAGAATGGACACGGGAAAACTACCAATAAAACCCGATTCAGCTTGTGTATATAAAGGCGTTGAACCATATTTATGCACGCTGACCGAACAAAAGCGAAGACCGGAAGACGAAGAGAGAGGATGGTTCAGGCTCGACTTCCGCATGCAACAAAATAAACCGACTTAAAAGAGGATTGTTCAACGTAAGTCGGCAGCCTCCACAAACTTGTCAGAAAATGTTTAGCCCTTTCTTTCTTTTTCTCTTCCTTTTTTTTAATGGTTTGGTTTTGGTTTGAAGTTTCCACGCCACCGTACCCATCCATCCACAAGACTCCAAAAACCGTGAAATGCATCATCGTCCCCATGCAGGATTTGACCTGATCCTCGATCGACGCGACCCTCATTATAATTAAAAAAGCTGCCACATGCTTCCAGACGAAGGAGAGCAGAAGAAGCATGGAAAACACGACATGAAAACGGAAACGAAAGGTGTAAACCCATTTGAACGAAACGTTGACGCCAGAAACACCAGCGGAAAAACATCTGATGCGGATGAAACGAAGCTATCGCTATCAAGAAACACGTACCTAATTATTACAGCTGCGGAGCTTTGCAATGCGCCTTGGATCTTCGGAGAATACAGTGCGGGGATGTGAACTGAAGCTGGTCTCGAGTCTTGATTTATATAGAAGAACGAGATGATCGCGTCGCCTTGTCGAGGAAGCTTCGAATCAGCTTGTCGCGACTCTCATCTGGTTTGACCTTCAAAGAAAACTTTCTGGCAAGAGTAAGACCCACATTGGAAATTTTCGCCTGCCTCCCTCCTTGCTCGGTATTTTCCTTCTTTTATCCCTTGCTTATCCTTCTTGGATTACTCCATAAATTTTACTCTGTTTTTCACTAGATTTTTTCCTATTCGTTTGCTTGTGCTTGTTCTTGTTGTTTTCCAAAATATCTAGATAAAGAAATTCGTCATTTAAAAGGACAATTGAACAAAAGCGGTCCGTTCCCAATTCTTGTGGATAAATTTTGAACAAAAATTCAAAGTAATCTGTTTTGATACCGACGGAACTACCGGTTCCTAAAATGGTTCCCATTAGAACCGACCTACGTTTTCTTTTATATTGTGCAAGATATCAAATTGTAGTAATAAATTACAAAAGTTGCATTGTTTTGCTACAAATTAGATGCAACAGTACCTTTTTTTTTTTTTTTTACACTTTCTAAAAGAAACTTAAAGACCAATTCAATCCGGGAACCCAAACAATCGATCCAATTTAGTTGGGTCTAGTTCCCTGGTTGAACTTAGATCGATCGAGTGCTCACCCCTAGTCATGTCATGTGTCATCAATGTACTAAAAATAAGATTATTTCTTTATTGCGTTAGAAATAGATATAATTCTTCACACATACCCCATTTTCTAATAGTGATTCAACTCAATCATTGTTTAATAAGCCAACCACAGCAAATTCACGGACACCATCAAAAGCATTCTCAACCCTTTTCCATTGGACGCGTGACCAATGGTCCGAAAATCAAAAGTAATCTTCCTTCAAATAACACAAGACGCGCTCACTAACGAAGCTCTTTCCAACAGAAAGGATACATCATCTTCCGCAAAATAAAGAAATTTGTCATTTAAAAGTACAATTAGTTCGAGAGCTATCAGTTCCCAAATGAATATAATCTGATATGAATTCAGTGAAACTAGCCGTTCCTAAAACATTTCCTATTCTACTTCGCAATCGGCCCACCTTTTCTTTTATTTTGTGTAAGGTATCAAATTGTTGTAATAAATTACAAAAGCTCGCATATTTTGCTACAAATTAGATGCAACAGTAACTTTTTCTTTTTTTCTAAAAGAAGTTTAAAAACCAATTCAACCCAGGAACCCAACCAATTGGTCTAGGCCAATTTGATCGAGTTCCCTGGTTGAACCAAATCAAATGGTCATCCCTAGTCATGTTATATGTTATTAGGGCATCAAAAATAAGATTATTTCGTTGTTACCTTAGAGATAATTCTTCGCAAAGACCCTAATTCCAAATAGTGATCCAACTCAATTATTGCTTAAATAATTCAACAACAGTAAATTCGTGAACACCGTCAGAAGCATTTTCAATTCTTTTCCCCGGGACACGTGAGCAATAGCCCGAAAATCAAAAAAATAATCTTTCATTCAAGCAAGCACGAGACGCGCTCATCAATAATCTGATTAGAGCCTCTCTTTTTTTCTGAATTTGAAGTCATCAAGTGGCCAAAATAAAAATTTGACTCTTCAATTGACTAAGTGCCCAATTTTAACCTTTTCTACACTTATCTCTTTTACTGTCAAGAAGATTAAGCAAATAGCTATAAACTAGTGAGTCATTAGTGGGTTCTTCGTCACTTATTCCCCTTTAAAGTAATTGACAATTGAGTTTTCCATAATTTTATATTAAACAGAAGTTAGTAGGAGAGAGCAATCGGGCGGTTCAGTCCGGGAACCAGCTTTGGCCTTGCAAGACAAAGATCGGGGTTCAATCGGTTCACTGCTAACCTCAAGCTAATCTTTTACTCTTTTGTCAAATCATCTGACTCAGATGCCTTGCCGCTTCTCTCTCTCTCTCTCTCTCTCTCTCTCCCTCCCTCCTTTTCCTTCCTTCTAAGTTACTTATTACTCTCCCTCTTTAGCAGCTCGATCTCGACTTTGTTCGTGATTTGCCACTCTCCTCTCCACTCAAAGGTCTACGTTGGGTTTCCTTTTTGATTTCTTCGTGGCATGGTATCTGAGCCGATCCCTAAATCCTTTTCGATTTCTTCGTCGATGCCTTGCACCAAAAGGTTTCTTGGAAAGCCGAAGAACTCTTTCGAGGAGTGAAAATAAGAGCGGCTTTTCGTGCCTCTCAGTGCTTTGTCTTTTATCTTTTGCTTTTCTGTGTTTTGGTTTTTGGATGTGAGGTGACTCACAAGTAGGGGTAAGCAAATAAGAATTCGATGTCTTTTACTGTGAATAGTCAATGCTGTGAGTGGTTAGAATGGGAGGCCATGTGGCAGAGTTGGTAGAGGTTCTTGTCTACTTTGGAGTGGAATTTTCCTTTCCTTATGTGAAATTTAAATCTACGATCTATCTATAGTGGAAACAATGTGGCCTATATGAAATTTGGGAGTGTTTTCACAATAATTGTGAGTTGGGTGTGTTTGTTCTTTGACCGTGTCTTTTTTTTTGCCAAATCAAACTTCACTGAAGTTTCTCTTTACATTAAGTGAAATCATAGGTGTACCCGAAGTTATTACTTTATTTTAGAAGATTTTTGGACTTTCTTTTTTTTGGGCTAGGAAGGCTTGCTGGTCCGGATAACTCGTGAGGCGATGTCGGGATCTTTCCGTTCCGATACGAGTTGGAAGGGCCAAGTTGGGCCGGTCGGACTGCTCGGGCCGAACGTTGCACGGGGCGCGAGGCCTGCTGGGCGGGCGTTTGATCGAGTCATCGAACACCATCAAGGGCGGCAGGCTGCCGTGGGCTAAATGGGACACGCGGTCTTTCGCCAGCTCACTGTTGGACAAAATAATAGGAAAGAATGGAATCGGACCAGTGAAGCCACGAATTTACTAAAGTTACGTTTAATAACTTTCTTTATTTCTCCTTATTTTTATTCTTTTATTCCTCGAAACAAAATAAAGAACATAAATATGTTTGGTAACTTCATCTAACATTTTTATTATTTGGAATAGAAAATTATTCCAAGAAATAGATTTGAAATAAAAATAAGAAGTATAAAAAACTAGTTTCTTGTTCCCAAAAATAATTTTTGAATAAGTCGTTTTATTTTTTATCTTTTTTTCTTTTCTTCTTCTTCCTCTTCTAATCAATTGTCATTGCTTGTCGGTTGCCCACCGGCCACCTCCAATCGTCGGCCACCATTGCTACCAAACCTGGTCACCCAACACTAGTCTCTAGTCTTTGCTACCAAAAGAAGATGAAAGGAAAAAAAAAAACTCAAGAAATTATTAAAAAATTAAAATAAAATTTATGTCAAAAAATTGTGAGTCATATCAAACACATTTTTATTCTTTTTTTTTTATTTCAATAATAGAAATTTCGTGTAGTTACCAAACACGTTATTTTAATAAGAACTTGTTCCAAAGAAATAAAATAAAAAAATATTTCTAAAAAGAAATTGTTCCGGAGAACATAAATGTTACCAAATGCATTTTTATTCTTTTTAATTCTAAGAATATAAATTTTGTGCAATTACCAAACATGTTATTTTGTTTTGAGAAATAAAAATAGAAAAGAATTATTTTTGAAAATAAATTATTCCAGAGAACATAAATGTTACCAAATGCACCCTAAATTGTCTTTTAAGGAATTGTTACCCCGTGAGATTACTAATGATTATTGGCAACAATCTTTCAGGATATAACAAAGTTTCAAAATGAGAATACCTTATAACAATTTCCAGTATTTCTTCAATGACTCTCAAAAGGAAACAATCGGAGAACAAATGTTGTATTTTTTGAGAAAGATAGAAAGAAAATTGAAAAGTTGAAAATTATTGAACAAAAAACGTTGAATATATATTGGTGAAAAATTATGTTTAAATAGATACAACCTTTTCTGCAATGTTGCATTCTTTTGAAAGTATATCATGAGTAAACATACTATTTCAAAAAGATACAACTTTTCATGCTTTAAAAAACTATAAATTCAATTTTTTTTTTAAATAATCGACGATTAGTGCTAATTATGGTCCTCGGGTGCACAAGTGTGCAGTTTGTGCCTAAGAATGGCACACAGCACACCTGCATGCGAATATAAAAAAGTTCAGTCCACATAGTCCATGATCTTCAATCCTAAAATCATAAGCCTTCCACTTATACTCATATATTTCCGTCATGTGATAAGGCATTTATTTGTTTGTTTTTACAAACGAAGCATTAACGATAACGAGTTCAAATCACGTCATAAGCGAATGTCTAATCAATTTGTGCTATGGATGTTCTCTACCTCGTAGGAAGATATTTCTTCAATTCTAGTTCGCCGATTGGGGTGATGTGATGAGTTATACACCTATGAGTAGGTGAGCTATGGCTCAAACTAAGCATTCCTCAACCCCATGCAGCCAACAATGTTTGGCACAACTGTGGCAAGTGGTGGTGGCGAGGGGGTGACGATCCAAAATCTTGGAAAGAGCAACGATAAATGATGAATAGGAAGAAAATGCAATTCACGAAGTGTCGTGTCATACTCGCCATTCCATCTTCTCCACCCAAACTCACTCCATCCACTCGGAATTGAATTATTTGTTGCTAAATATCCTTTGAGATTGTGAGCCGAAATCGAAACAATCACCTAGAAGAGCTGGCGGGTGATAAATTGGGGTCTCGCTTGTTCCTAGCAAGGGTCACCGGTTCTCCTCCATGACACATAGGCCATGCCGTGGCCTACAAACTCCGATTGAAGCGCCACCCCCTCGCATTCTCTCTCCCTGGTTGATTTTCTTTCTTTTAGAAAATGATCGGCCATTTGGTTTTTTGGCTCTTTTGCTTTGCGCTTTATTTTATTTTAACTTAGGCCACATATGCTCGAAAAACAGGAACCTTTCTCTCCGAAAATAAAAATAAAAAAGCAGCTTTATCGTCAATTGAAATCGGCATAGCTCTCACAAAGTGAAATAATTCCAAACACATGAGATGGCTGAAGTGCGTTCTAAATTCGCGATCAACAGGAAGCGCACGAAGTTTTCCATTACGTAAAGTGCACGAAACGGAAGAACGGATCAAAAAGCAACAATAGATTAGTATGGATCGAAGGAGAAGTGGATTTCTTTTTTTTTCTTGAAAAGGCTCCTTTGCCTTTACCATTTTTGTGAAAAAAGGGGACGTGTGCAGAGATATGATTTGGGGAAGTATCCAGGCAATGGCGAATTGCGGAAACTTTAGGTGCCCAAAACTATTACTTTATATTTTAAGACTTTTGGACTTTTTGGTATGGAAGAAAGCTTGCTGGTATGGATAACTACGGAATTCTCGAGGATGCGAATATCGGAGATGGAGTGCCTTAATTGGAGTCCATGTCCACTGTCCAGGTCTGCATCTGGCAAATTTTGAAAATTCCAAAGTTAATGTCGGGATCTTTTCGTTCAATTTCAGATACGAAGTTTGCAGACCAGGCCAAGTTGGGCCATGAGCCTGCTCGCGCCCGAGTTACGTCGGGCTGGGCCACGACCCGGAGGGCGAAGAAGAAAGGAACTTTACGCAAGGTGCGAGGCCTGCCGTGCTTATATTTATTCAAATCTATCGTGCGCCGCCAAAGGCGTTGTCGCCCGGTGATAAATGCATGATGTTTGACATTGACACGGTTGTGGCGACAATAAACAAATGAATCCGAAGTGGGCACAACGGTTTGGAGTCTCGCATCATCCAGACCAATTTTATCTTTTCCACCGAAACTCAATCCCCGCGCTCGCAATCCAATTGCTTGTTGCCAAATATCACCAACTCTCTCATGCTATTAGATGGATGGAGATTACATGTATATAAAAATATATAAATGACGGCAAAAGATCACTAGAAGTGTTACAAATTTTTGTTGGATCACTTAAATACAAAATTGAAGAAAAAATGATCACTTAGGGCACGAATGATAATCATTATATTTCAAGATTAATTTTTGAGGCAAAATAAACATTTGACAACAATACAAAATTTTTGATCCCATAATAGAATTTATTTGATGATGACACAAAATTTCTCCCTCTTGAGTGGCGGTGGGAGGCGGTCGGCAACCGACAACTGGAGGCCACTGGAGGGATGGTAGTGGGACATGGTTGGTGACTGATGACTAGAGGGACAATGGGAGGCAATCCACAACGGGTGGGGCAGTAGTCGACAATCAACAGTTGACAGGTGGCCCACAACTAATGGCAATGGCAACAGTCAGGGATCATTAGCGACTAGTGACAGCAATGGTCATTGGTGGGGGACCAACGACCAACGACTAATGGCAATAGAAGGCCAGTAGCCAGCGACAAGCAGTCGGCAGCCGGTGATGGGTAGTGACAAGAGCAAGCAATTAGAAAGGTTCTATTTCTCACTTTTATTTTAAAAATTGTTCTAAAAATAGAAAAATTAAATTGCATTACTAAATGAATTTTTGTTCCAAACATGTTATGGAGAATAGACAAATAGATAAACAATGAAATAATTGGTCATCATGCGCATCCTTAAGTGCAACAAGTGAGAAATTTCAGTCAAAATAATACATGGTTAAACTAGTCCATGTGGCATTTCCACACGGCATGCTTGGCACTGAAGTAATAGTCGTTACTAAAAGTCATCACTTTCAATAAAATTTAACATTCAAACAATCATTTTTTACAATTTTTAGACGATGTCATTTAAGGATTATATGCTGACTAGACATATCAACGAGTTATATAGGATTGAGAAATTAACAAAATATGGTCATATAAGATTTTTAGCGACTCAAATTTGAGTTATTACTAAAGTGATCATTTTTTTATAAATGTGATACTTAACAGATTTGAAAAAAATTTCGACACTAAAAATGAGCGTGATACATGACTTTTGACACTTTTAATACTCTTCTCATTATCAATCACGTTGCGGAGCGACACTAAAAATGAGCGTGATAACAGACGATGAATCATCGTCTGTTATCAAACTGACCTCCACCGGCCTAGCAGTCAAAGGGTGGACCGTTCCTGGCAAGGCTTCTGACCTTCACTGATTTCCGACGAGGGTCGCCGCTCTCCCTCGTGATGTAGGGGCACCATCGTTAGCCACATATCCCGAGTCAAACCCCAACCATTTTGCATTTTCTCTCTCCCTTTTTTTTTTTTTTTCAAATCTCTCCCTGATTGATTTCCTTTAATTTTATTTTATTTATTTAAATTTTAGCCTTTTTATTTTTCATTTTCTTTTATTTTTCGAGTTATGTCACACATGCTCACATGTCATATAAAATTTCGACATATCACGTTAACAAATTTAGACAAGCAATCGCTAAAAGAGCTTGATTGCACTAAATTCGAAAATATTACTACGCTTTTTAACTTTTACAACCTTATTGCACTTCGGGCAAAACATTTAGAACTTTTACATAGATTTATCTAAGCACCTTTTCCGCAAGCTCAATGCTTAAATATGCAAAAAACCCTTGTTAACCAACGATTTCCAATCCATTCACACCATCTTGTTTTATTTTCAATTTTTCTTTAATTTTATTAAGTCTTGAGTTATAGAGCCAAGGCAATGGCACATCAATCCTATGTGGTGCCGTGTCAACTTCGGTTCATTGTTCTGTCCTATATTCAATGCTGCACATTAAAAGAAATCTTAACCATACATCCTCACAGAACCAACAAATCTAAAAGTATAACGTGAGCTGGGCTCACATAATTTGAATGTATCATATAATTGCTCTTACAATGGTCTTAATAACCAAAATTAAATATTGATATTATAAGCTCGTAGATTTGGATATCTCATTACAAATTTTAAAATTATGGAGTATTACGCCAAAGAAGTATATAATTTGGAATTTTTTTGGAGATTTTTTTTTGTTAGTGTGTGTGATGTTTCTTCAGCATTCAACACATATGCATTCCTAAATAAAATGATTCTTTCATTGTTGCTGTCCAGACAGAGAATCTGACACGAGAAGTTTCCATGCAAACGACCTCCGTAACATGAAACGCACTACGGAAAGTGAACCGAACATGGTCATCGATGTACTAAAAGTAAAAAGCCCACGAGGAGTGCTCCGAACAGCAATAGCAGCTGTCAATTTCTTGCGGACCACTCCTTTTCTTCACGGGGGACTTCTCGTCTGGACTCGGATTCAGTAGACCGGATCGAGGAAGGCTACGATAAATGCCGGTCGCGTAGACTTTCGGTCCGGACGAGGAAGCGGAGACAAATGCAATTTGCCCGAACCGAAATGAAAAATGGTGAGATGTCGTGTCGGGAAGGGCGTGAGACGGAATCTCTCTCGGCACGATGTCCTAGGAAATGCAACTACGGGAAACTCAACTACACCACTTCACTTTGTAGGGCGGTCCCCATGCTAGTGCCCTGGTGCTTGGATAGCTGTGATCCATAAGGTGGCTCGCAATGGGAATGCTACGTCTAGAGCTTTGTCTCTCGCTCTTTTGTTATCTCAATCCTCATTAGGGGATGGATTTGATTCAAGTGCCCCTATCCAAAGACCTGAAAATAGGTGTCCTTAGGCGCATTTGACCTTTCTCATTTTGCTACTTCGTTTAGAACGGGATGAATTGTACTCCTTTAATATCGCCAAATGTATTGACATTTTTATTAAAAAATTAATTTTGCATTTGAATTGGGATATGATAAGATAAAATAAAATTATAAAATTACGAATATTTTCTAAATTGCACACAATCTCATATACTGTGTAATCTAAGATATAATCTACAAATCTTTGAAAATATGTGAAATTTTTTTTGAAAATCCAATATGCTTAGTGCAATATCCCGCGATGTCTCTTGAGCTCTCTCACCAGCTTCATTATGCCCATGCTCTTCAGCTCTTGCTGGTTCATCTCCTTCACCGCCAGCTTCACCATCTCTACTTGCAAGCTGTAGTACTTACTTAGCTTCATCAAGTCGGAGGCGATCCGGATGCTATTGAAGACAAGCCTCGAGTCGTGCGGCCGATCTAATTTAGAAGGTAGTAGAAGTCGTTGCTGAAGTAGAGGGGGGCGACAAGGAGGCAGACACCACACGTGAAGCTCAGGCGCCGTGTCAAAGTGGACGATCTAGGGTAGTGAGGCGCGAAAACGAAGTGGACGAAGATCCACTAGTAGACAATGTTGGGCCAGTGAATGACAAGGGCAACACATGCCTTTTGGATGGCAACCTCAAATGATTTAGCGCACTCCTAAGTGAGTTTGAGTTCTCCAATGTTCATGGCCATGCATATAATTTCTCCTTTTCACTCTTAGTCGTCGAAATATGATCCACTACCCGACAATGACAATCAATAGTGATCGGAGACTATGGAGATTGCGCAATGGTCAAAAGTGACCATGATTGGCTATCATGGTAGAAAAGTGATACAAAATACTTTGATCTAGCTCCTCATGCTTGACTACTTTCATGGTAAGAAAAATCTATAAATCTACCTCCCATAAAATCGATGAATTCAATATTTTATGTTAGATGTGAGAATACAAGCGAGCCATATTAAACACCCAATAAGTATACCTGGTATATCAACCGTAAATAGACTCGAATGTAAGCAACAAGCAAATATCATCATCATTTTTTTTAATACTATTTCTTTTTGGGCCTCCAATTTATTCAGATTCTTTTTTTTAAATAGAAGCATTACTATTTAATTTTGAGGCAACGGGCTGCTGGCTCATGGCCTCCACTCGAAAACAAGAACCAGCCCATGACCAATCAAAAGCAAGCAAAAGAGGCAAGTCCCAGTGCCCAACCCACGTGCTAACCCTGCCTTCCAAGTCAACACGCGCAGCACTCGCGCATCGATTGGTGGGTACAACACTTGGAGTCTCGTATCAAATGTTTTGCTAGGGAATCCCTAGTCAGTTCCCTTTATTTTTATTTCATTTGTTTAAATTTTGACTTTTTTGATATTTCTTTTTCTTTTCTAGTAATGATACATATGCTCAAATGCCATATAGAATTTTGGCATGCTGCATTAGCAAGTTTAGAGAAGCAATTATCGAAAGAGCTTGATTACAATAGATTCGAAATATCGATGTACTTTTTAATGTTTACAAACTAAATGCACTTTGGGCAAAACATTTATAACTTTTACATAGATTTATTGAAGTACCTTTTCAGTGAGTTCAACATTAAATATGGAACGACCCTTGTTAATTAGTGATATCCTATCCATTTTCGTCATCTAGTTTTATTTTCAATTTTTCTCTATTTTTATTAAGTCTCGAGTTATAGAGCTGAGGCAACGGCACATCAATCATATGTGGTGTTGTGTCAACTTCAAATCATCGTGCCATCCTATGTGTCAATCTGCACAATGAAATAAATCTTAGCCACACATCATATATTAGCTTAACTCATATGCACCATTGGATGAGGTTGGTCTCATAGACCCACCAAACCTAAAGTTATATGGGAGTTGGACTCATATAATCCGAGTGTACCATATCGTTGCTCTTACAATGGTCTTAATAACCAAACTTAAATAGTTGATATTACATATTCACGGATATGGATGTCTCGTTACCAATTTCAAAACCACGGAATATTATTTCAAAGAAGAATATAATTTGGGTTTTTTTTTTGGGATATTTTTGCTGTTTCATTTTTATTTTTGAATTTTTGTGCATTTTTTTTTGGGGTAAAAAAAAAGAAGATTCTTTCATTGTAGCTGTCCAAACAGAGAATCCGACATGAGAAGTTTTCATGCAAATGCGAAACGCACTCCCACAGAAAATGACCAAACATGGTCATCGATGTACAAAAGTTAAAAGGCCCACGAGAAGTTAACCGGACGGCAATGGCGATCGTCGATTTCTTGCGGACCACTTCTTTGTCCCCTTTCCTCACGGGGATTTCTTGGCTCCGACCCGGATTCAGTGGACTTCGGTCCGGACGAGGATTCCTCTCCTCCGAGCGGAGACAAATGCAATTTCTTAGATGTCGGGAGGGGCGTGGGATGGAATCTTTCTTGGTACATTGTCCTACGAAATGCAGCTATGGGAAATTCGAGTACACCACTACATTTGGTACGTTGGTCCCCATGCCGGTGCCCTTTTTTGTGATCCGTTAGGTGGCTCACAATGGGAATATGCTATATCTAGGCCTTTGTCAGAAGTTGTCACAATTGTCATCTCAATCCATCCTTACTAGGGAGTGAAATTGATTCAAGTGACTAATCCGAGGAGTTGAAAATAGGGAGGGCTGAGGTGCAATTTATCTTTCTTGTACTTGATACTACATTTAGAACGGGATGGATTGCACCATCTTTAAATACTACCACGTGAACTAACATTTTACTGAAAATATCAATTTTGCATTCAAATTGGGATAAGCATAGATAAAGCGAAACTATAACTCTTCTGAATATCTTTTGGATTGTACATAATCCCATTATATTTTGGGTATTAACTCAAGATATAATAAAAAATCTTTAAATTTATTTGAAAATCGCACTTGCCCACCACAATTTAACGCGATATTTCTAAATCTCACTCCTTGAGCTCTCTCACCTGCTCGTCGACCTTGCTCTCTTCAGCTCCCTCCAATTCATCTCTTTGTTTGCCGACTTTGCCTTCTACACCGACAAGCTATAGTCCTCGCTCTGTTTCACCATGTTGAAGGCGACCTAAATGCAATTGAAAACAAGCCTCGAGTAGACAAAAACGTTGCGGAGCCACCATGGTCGCTACTAGGGTGACCAATAATCTAAGATAGTGAGGGGGTGGAGAGGAGATGGATGAAGATCTACTAATGGACGGTGTTGGGGTAGTGAGTAACAAGGGCAACCTTGCCTTCGTGGATGATGACCTCAAAGGATTTGACACACTTGTGAGAGAGTTCAAGTTCTTCAATGTTAATAGTCACGTGACATATAATTTCTCATTTTCACCTCGATTATCGAAACATGATCAACTTCCTGATGATGATGATCTACAATGGTCAGAGGCTACAAAGATCACATAGTGGTTGGAAGTGACCATGATTAATTGTCGTGATAATGGTCCTTGGGCAATGCATGTCACTCCATCATTCTATCTGTAGAAGACAACAACATTGCTTGTTAAGTTATTTTAACTTTTTTTAATCCAAGTTGGCTCTCACATGTGCCTCCATAATTTTAACCGTCATTTTATTTGAGTATGGAGGATATTGCGAAGCACCATATATGACAAATTGTTATTTTATCCAAATTCAAATGCTAAGCCTCATGAGGACCAATGTCTCATGTCACCAAAGAAGTATGTATACAATCAAATGAAATTAAGCCTCATGACACGAGTATCACGTGAAATTTGAGACCCACACACATGAAATACACTAAGGCAAAACCCATTTTTTACTATGTTATAAAGTACAACCCATAATTTTGAGCCTAGAATTTCAAAGAGAGCATTCATATATAAAGCGCACATAAACTCTTGTAGAAAAGCGATGCAAGGTACTCCAATCCACATCCTTCTCCCTATCCACTTCGGTGGCAAGAAAAATCCGCTAATCTACTTTGCATAAATAAATGGAAAATAATCAAAACTAGATTTATAAATTCGACATTTTACGTGAGATGTGAAAATACGAGCCAGCCATATTAAACACCCAATAAGTATACTTGATTTATCAACTGTAAATAGACTCGAATGTAAGCAACAAGCAAATATCATAATAATTATTAATTTTTATATTATTTATTTTTTGGGCCTACAATGTGTTCAGATTCTTTCTTCAAATAGAAGCGTCGCTATTTAATTTCAGGCAACAGGCCGCGGGCTCCCCAGTCCCCGCTCCTCACTCCCCCGCCCGAAAGGAAAAACCAGCTCACGACCAACCAAAAGCAATCCGAAAAGGCAAATCCCAGCGCCCACCCCCACGCGCTAACCCGGCTCAACGACTTCGACGCGCGCGGCACTAGCGCATCGATTGGTCGGCTCCCGTCCCACAGCAAGAAAAAAAAAAAAAACCCGAGAGTTCACCGAACTCGATTGGGTCGTGTCCCTCACGCGCATCGCGCCGCGCTTCGCTCCGCAGCCCACGCGGCTCCTCGGCCTCTCCTCCTTCCGGACATCGGTGCGAGCGTGATCCATTTTTCAATAAAGAAAATAAATAAATAAAAGAAGAGAAAGACAAAATCCCCATACTATCCTGAAAGACTTTATTGACCTCGGTGAAATGAATCGTTCCCCGATCAGCCGGTGGGCGTTTGGGGAAAATCGCTTTACCACCTCCCTCGGGCCCCACCCGGCCCCGCCGGACCCGAAATCGTAGCCTCCACCAAATCTAATAACTCTCTTTATCTCTCTCTCTTCCCCGATTGGTCCGGACATATAATTAAGAAAAAAATCCCTGTTCCAAGAGACATCGTAGGACCGTTAATTAAGGGTAGGCAAAGTACGAAGTTACTGCAAGTGGCAACAATTCAAGAATCAAAACGTTTTTTATTTTTTTCCTTCAGACTATACGAAATTATGTTTTTGTAAAAAAAATCTCTTAACAAGCGATTCCCAGATATTATTCGACAAAATCCTCACCAGGTTCAATTATTAAAAAGAATTCTTTCTCATAATTTTTTTAAGAATTTAATATGATTTTTCTGGGCCTTCAAATTCGGGGGAAAAAGCAACAAGCAAGGAATGGTGTCCCCTCTTCCAGCGACGCTCTTTATTCTCTTTTTCAACGTCATCAGTTCCCTAAAGTCAAAAGTGTTGACCAGTGTCCCTGCTACCGTGGGCTCGACCGCACCTGATCTCTCATGCACACGCGCAACTGGCTTACTTAAATGGATGACAGGACAGTCCGTCCCCAGCTCCGAAAACTTAGCTCGGGAACTGCGTCGATCGCCGTCGCCGCAAAGCCAAATCCGCCCCCCCTGCCCCCAATCCGTCCCCCTCGCCCTCCGTCCTCCTCCATCAAAATCGCGTCTTTCGGCTCGGGGCTTCGGCTCCGGAGGATCTCGTCGCGGGTCCCGTTCGGTTCGGGTCGGTTCGGTTCCGATGAAGAGCAAGAGCGAGTTCGTGCCTCATGCCAACGCGGTGAAGTACGTTCTGATCGGAGCGATTGCGGTCCTGGGGCTGGTGGGCTTGTACTACGGGTCCTCGGTCGCTCCGGGTATCTCGAGATCCGGCGAGGACGGCCTCGGGTCGGAAGGGGCCGACCCAGTTCTCGTCGGGTTCGTGCCCCGTCGCGACTTGGACGATCTGTTCGCCGACCGGGAGCGCAATCCCGATGTTCCCAGGAGCATTCCCGTAAGTCGCGCTCGGAGTTTCATTGGTTTTTTGTGGTGAAAGACTGTTTCTTGCAACGTTTGGAGTTCGATTCCGTTTAACTGCGCGTTTTCTTTTCGTTTGCCCGGTTTTACTGCGTTGTCCTATCCCGAAGTCTGCAAGTCCCACCGGTCTCTGTGTGGAGACTTCAAAATCAGTAAACTGAAAAATGACCGGCTTTCTGTTTCGAGTTTAGCGATGCAATCGCTGCATCAAAATGGCGTACGGCATTTTTTCGATCATTTTTCCCGCTAATTTCGGACTTCAATAATTTCGGTGTCTGTGAACAAACAACGGCCTTGTCATTTGCAAGTCTGCGACGATGTGGGTTATGTTTAGCTCGTTGCTTATGTTCTTGAGTGCATCTGTTCCGACCTCTTTCGATCATTTTGCGAATGTGGTTGTATCAATGGAAGATAGAATTTGTCCATCGAATCCCTGCAGTTTGATGTTCGGCTCGTCAATTTTGCTTTTAATTGATCTTTATGATCTCCTCATGGAGCTCTTCTCATCTGGATAATTCCTTCTTTTTGGTCTATTTAGGTATGCGATATGAGATTCTCGGAATTGATACCTTGTTTGGATAGAAACCTTATTTACCAGATGAAATTGAAGCCCAACTTGACTTTGATGGAGCACTACGAACGGCATTGTCCACCACCTGAGCGCCGTTACAACTGCTTGATTCCTCCCCCTGTTGGCTATAAGGTTCTTGGTTTCTTTTGCCGCTCTTGTACAGCAGTCTAGTTTAGGTTGGCCTCAGTCGGATCTGATGTTGATAATTATTTCTAGAATATCAGATACCTATCAGGTGGCCAGCAAGCAGGGATGAAGTGTGGAGAGCAAACATACCGCACACACATCTTGCACAGGAGAAATCCGATCAGCATTGGATGGTTGTGAATGGGGACAAGATTAATTTCCCTGGTGGTGGAACCCATTTTCATGATGGGGCCGACAAGTACATCATGGCAGTGGCTAAGGTATGACCTAGGTGCTTTATTATCTGTTGACCCTCAGTGGGGAAAGAGGCAGAAGCTTTTCTTTCTTATGTTCAAATTATTCCTTTGGATAGCAGGGGACATCATTTGATTTACTGTACATTTTTTAAATCTAGCTGCAATCATTAAACCCATAAACTCACTATGTGCTTTTTGGGCTTTACTTATGAATTGTAGATGCTAAAGTTTCCTGGGGATAAGCTTCACAATGGGGGAAGTATCAGGAATGTCCTTGATGTGGGGTGTGGAGTCGCAAGTTTTGGGGCTTACCTTCTTCCTCTCGATATTATGGCCATGTCACTTGCACCTAATGATGTGCATGAGAATCAAATACAATTTGCATTAGAGAGGGGGATTCCTTCTACTCTTGGTGTATTGGGGACCAAAAGACTTCCTTATCCAAGTAGATCTTTTGAACTGGCTCATTGTTCACGATGCAGAATAGATTGGCTCCAAAGAGATGGCATTCTATTATTAGAACTTGACAGACTACTAAGACCAGGAGGATATTTTGTGTACTCCTCTCCTGAAGCCTATGCGCATGATCCGGAGAACCGAAAGATTTGGAACTCCATGTACGATCTTCTTAGAAGAATGTGCTGGAGAGTTGTAGCTAAGAAAGACCAAACTGTTATATGGGCAAAGCCGATGAGTAATAGTTGTTACTTGAAGAGAGATCAAGGAACCAAACCCCCTCTATGCAGCTCTGATGCTGATCCAGATGCAAGCTGGAATGTTCTCATGAAGGCATGCATCACCCCTTACTCGGCAAGTGAGTGCTTTAATAATATCTTTACTGCTGAAATCGTGTGTCTTGTTACTTATGTATGATCTGTATATTCGCATATGGCTAATTTAATTAGTCGCCCTCATTTCAAATTCTTGTTAGTTTTCTTTAGAAATTGCCTCTGGGGAAGGAGGGTCATACTCTCACATAAAATAATGACCTATGAATGAGATATCACTTGGCTTCTTCCTGGATCACTCTGTGATCTGATGACTCTGTTTTCTTCAGATTATCACAGTAGGCATTAGCTGTCTTTGTGAAATAATAACTGCATCTGTCTGGTAAACATAAGTGATTGAATGGTGTGGATAGATTATAGAGTCCCCTTTAGTCTGCCCTCACCTCGATTGATAATAGTGATGAGAATCACAATTTATATGTTTGGGTGGCAAAAAGACTTCATCAGAGGGACATAATTTGAGATACATGCTGATAACTTTTCTTCTATCAATTGCCTCTTTAGTGAACACCTATTTTTCCCTTGATATTGACTAAAATTTTGGTGGTGTGAGTAAAATTAATTTTCATTATCCTATTAATTTTTTTGAAAAGGGATGCACCGGGAAAGATGGAGTGGATTGGTTCCTTGGCCTCGGAGGCTTACTGCACCACCTCCTCGCCTGGAAGAAATTGGTGTCACTCCTGCAGAGTTTCAAGAGGATACTGTAAGTGCCTGCTTGCATGACCAATGTGCCACTACATTGAGGATTTAGCTATCATTCTAATAAGAGATTTCATGATCTTTTATGCAGAGTGTATGGCGTTCTAGAGTTGATGAGTACTGGAAGCAGATGAGACCTATCTTCCATAAGAACTCAATTAGAAATGTCATGGACATGAATTCTAACCTTGGTGGGTTTGCAGCTGCCCTGAATGACAAAGATGTTTGGGTTATGAATGTAGCTCCTGTTCATGCCTCTGCCAAATTGAAGATTATCTATGATCGAGGCTTTATTGGAACTGTTCATGATTGGTATTGATCCTGCCTATTATCATTTTAGGTCATGCATTCGTTTTCATACATTATCCGTACAGAGTATTTCCTGTTACCAGTCAACATATACTGTGGTTGATCTTGTTGATGATGTAGATATTTGACAGCCACTGAGTATGATGCAGATATGGCAGGGACAACAAAGAATTTGACATTCTCCGCTTTTAGTATGAATATCATGTATCTTTTTTCTTTTCCTTTTTCAGGTGTGAAGCATTTTCGACATATCCCCGTACATATGATCTTCTTCATGCCTGGGAAGTCTTTTCGGAGATTGACGAGCGTAATTGTGGGGTGGAGGATCTATTGATTGAAATGGACCGGATATTAAGGCCAGAGGGCTTTGTAATCATAAGAGATAAACCTTCTGTAATAAATTACATCAGGAAGTATCTTCTTGCCTTGAGGTGGGATGGCTGGTCATCGGAAGTTGAACCTAGGGTGGATTCTCTTTCCTCTTCTGAAGAAAGAGTTCTTATCATGAGAAAGAAGCTGTGGACTGAAGGGGCCAACACAATCTGATGATGCATTATCAGGTACATGTTTGGTATCATCTGTTTGAGATCAAAGTCGCGGTTTTGTCTTTGTTAATCACATTTGATCAAGGTGGGTTACAAGTTCATCCTTTGATCCTCTCTATGAGTTTCCTGGCCCAGTTGTCTCTGTTTTCTGAACCAAAGAGTCAGATTACATGAGCAACTTTAAGTAACATGGCCTTTAAAAAATCCCTTGCCATGGTTTCTTCTTCAGCAGTATATCTGTTAAATGACTCGAACACTCTGTTCTAAGTTCAATGTTCAATCGTAGTGGTGATTGTATCTCAAATTCTAGTGTTCCCTGCTACAGTAAGACTGCTCACTGTATGTATGTGCATGCGATTGATTACGTGCAAGTTCACATACATCACTGTTTTTGTTTCAGATGTGCGGAAGGGTCATGAATGATTCTTGCTAGGAGAGACTAGCATTCAGTCGCGCCCCTTGGCACTGAGAGTTGCCTGTCCTTTCGAGAGAGGGACTGACTTTCTATGTGAGACTTGCTGTGTTAAAGCATTGTGGAGATACGGATGTGAAGCAGCGCCTACATACTGACTGTTTGAGAGAAGCTAGTCTTACATAATCATCTTGGGTCTGGTTTGTTCAGACGTAATTCTTCGTCAATATACTCTTTCAAAATTTTCACTTTTACCTTGACTTTTCGATCATTGGGCGATTCTGTTGGTCACAACGATACGAACAACAAAGCGAAGCAATGGCTTGCTGCCTTGTCTAAGTCGCAGCTGTATTTAAAAGTTGGTCAGTAGCTGATTGCATGTACATGTTGAAATCGTATCATTGACATCAAAATGGACTGTCTCATTATTCAGGATATCTTCAGGGGGCCATATAAGTTGATTATTTCTTTGTCAAGGCTTCGAAAGTTTTTGCTTATTAACTAATGGTTTCTCTTTTCTTTTCTTTTCTTTTTTTTTGGGTTTCTTTAGTTTTGAATGCATTCAATTTCACATTAGGAATCTTATATATTCTGTAATGACATCAAAATGGACCATCTCGTATTCAGGATGTCTTTGGAGCCCATATGATAATTCCTTGTTTGTAAAACCGAACAGGACCTAAAAGGAGTCAAGATTTCGTGGAGAAATATCGATCCTGTCTCTCTTCTAATATTAAATTATAACAATAAAATATTTAATGGATTTTCGTTAAGAGGTGTCCACCTAATAAAAGAAATTTTGCTGTATAGAATATACTGTTTTTATCGTGTTACACTTAATTAGTGCAATGAAAATCAAAATAATTCTATTATAAGTATTGTTAATAAGTGAACTAGAAATCAAAACACTTCCAGTCACTTCCAGTGGTTAAGAAATGTTATTCATTACGCTACTGGATGATAAATAGGGTTTAATGACTTTAGATACAGAGTATATTTCCATTTAAAAGATTAATCGTCACAATATTGAAAGGAATAATCTTAGTAATTCTGAAACATAATTAACAAATACCAATCAACACACAGTTCAATGCGCATAAATAGTAGATTAAAGTTGTGATGAAATTCTCATTTAATTAAATTTCCACCACTTATTTCTTACAACTAGACAGAAGAATTTTCATTGCACTCCATTCTTAAAATTCATTTTATAAAAATAGCTATATCATCATTCTGTTTTTATTTCATTCCGTCGTATCAAACGCTACATTGATGTCTCTCTGTCTACACCCAATACAGCATGCTAGAGCTATACGTGTTTTCTAAATAAAATAATTTATATTTGAAAAGAAATCTAATAAATAAGAAAATCACTTTCGCATTTTTCTTTAGTGGAGATCAAAACCACTGTGTAAAAAAAGAAAAAACAATAGCAGCCGAACCCAATCAACCACACAGTACGGAAGATGGCCACGTGTCGGTCCCACAACGTTCGTCTCTTCCCGCTCTTTGCGTTCCTTCTTCTTACCGTCGCCTTCGATCTTCGATCTCATCTCTTTCTCTCTCTCTCTCCGTAACTCCTTATAGATGAGCTAAAAACTCGCGCAAAAGCATGGAAATTCTCTCACGGCCTTCGAAATCCTCACCGCCAGCGATACGAGACGAAAGCCAAAACTCTCCAATCGCCACGCACTCCCCCACCTTCAGTATCATCGCAGATCCCCGCGTGGAAGTTGAGGCCCGATCGCCGCCGCATGCTCCGCCACCTCCCGCGGATCTCCGAGGTCGATCTTGAGGCTTCCCCCTTGCCATGGACTCGGAGTCGGCGGCCGCGTCGGCCAATGGCGTCGAGGATCGGCGCCCCTGGCTTCGATCCGAGGGGCCGAGCGCTCGAGCGCCGCCGCCGTTCAAGCAGCCGTTCGTGATAGGTGATCGGGTGCCGTGCCCGTGCTTGGTTCTAGTTTTTTCGGATGATCTTGGCTCTTTGCCTGTGACGCGGGACGAATCGTGACTCGTGGTTTCTTTGTGTTTGCTTGTTGGGCCTTCCGGTCAGGTGTCGCTGGCGGGACCGCGTCCGGCAAGACGACCGTTTGCGACATGATCATCTCGCAGATGCATCACGAGAGTGTTGTTCTCGTGAATCAGGTGAGGGCCTCTCGTGACCGGTCCTTATCGATTGACGTTGTGAGATATCGCAACGGCTAAAAGAATCGTACGGTGAACCTTTCCTTTTTTGCGGTGCAAATGACGTTATCCGAGAAACGCCGAGAAGAGCAACGTGAGGTTGTCCTATGTCAAAGCTGGCCCAACAGCAACTTACATGGCCACTACCCTAGCCAAACACATTGTGTAGGAGTCAAGGTCCCACCCCAGGCCTTACTGAAGTTGTGGACTTATGTGGATTCCGCCTCTGATCGGCTCTTTCTGCCATGCTAGTAACAACAGGAGTTTACTAGGGACGACAATAACATTCAACACCTTGCTTAGAATTTGAAAGAGTTCCACTGAGTGTTCGTCTCTCTGAACAGGGGCAACTCACTGATTTATTGAAGCATAAAGTTTTTTTTTGGAAAGGTTGAAATGATCACGTCTCGTGGTTGGATGCCTCTTGAACTAAACTAATGTTCGTTGATAAATGAGTGGAGTTTGCTCTGCTCTAGTGATAGATTTGTTGGAGACACTCGTAAAGCTTTGTGTAGAAAATGGAATATAAGGATGTAATTATGACTCGTAAATAAGGCAAGTGGCAGGAAATAGCCCTTTCTTTTCGGACTTAATTTTTGGAGTTCAAAAAATGAAGAGATCAAATTGTCTCATGCTATCTAACTATGTAAGCCATTCATACATGTAAAATGTTCTATATAGGAAAGAGGAAACCTTCTCTTTTCTCTCCAGCCAAATTCTGCTATCCTGGAATGAATATTGATGCTAATTGCTTTTCTCTGCATCTTGCAGGATTCTTTCTACCACTCACTGAGTGATGAGAAACTGCAGAAGGTTCATGAGTACAATTTTGACCATCCAGGTGAGTTTACAATTTTGACCATCCAGGTGAGTTTACTGGTCAATTTGCTCGGTACGAGTTTCGAGCTTGAAGGGTCTGCAACTATGTATTTGACATTTTCAATCATTGCTCAGATGCATTCAATACAGAACTACTCCTTTCGTGCATGGAAAAGCTAAAACGTGGTCAGGAAGTCAGCATACCTGAGTACAATTTCAAGAGCCATAAAAGCACTGAAGCAGCATGCAAGGTACTAAATGTATACGCACGTTGCAGACTATCTTTTGAGCTGCAATGTCAATCAACAGGAGCACTTTCATGACTCGTAGCTACAGCCAACTTTCAATCATCTTGGGAAGATTATAGTCTCTTCCATGAGTGAGACCCTGGTTTTGTCTGAGAAGAGTATCATCGCCATAAAAAATTTACGGCGGAGGAATGTCCAGCATTATAATGGCTCATACATTGCTATCACATTCATGAAGATCCCTTTTCTTTTGTTTTGGTTTGTCACTTTCTGTAGGTCCTTTCAATTAGATACTTACCAACTTTATACTGCTGTTTCTTTAATTTGTGTAGGTCAACCCCTCCGACGTTATAATTTTAGAAGGAATTCTTGTCCTTCATGATCCTCGAGTTCGTGATCTCATGAACATGAAGATCTTCGTTGACACAGGTCTCTTATGGTCCTTGTCTCAGTATCATTCGTACAGGAGAGCAAGTAGTTCTGTCTATCTTTGAGAGGATCTGACCTGTCTTTGAGCTTTCCAGCATGGGTTTCTGCCTTTCTGAATTTAAATTGCTTGGGACTTGAGAAATCTTACCTCAATGTAATAGTTCTTAGACCCCTGCTGACTTAAGAAATGTTATCTTGACATAATTCCCTGCATCATTAGGTGGCACAAGCTAAGCTTTCTGCATGAAATTCAGGGTTACAATCTAATAACCATGCTAACACTTCTTCAGTGCAGATTGTGATGTACGACTTGCACGGAGGATTCAACGGGATACCATTGAAAGAGGCAGAGACATTCAAGGTGTGCTTGACCAAGTTAGTAATCTGAATCCCTACCTCCATCTCAATCAATGAGGAGGCGTGTCATTCCTTCAAAAGAAACCACTCACATTCCCGCTAAAACCAAGGAGGGATACACTGCAACTTTACTTTAAAAGATTCTGTGTGTACAAGTTGTCTTACCGGGCCATTTACTTTAATTTTCAGTATGACAGGTTTGTGAAGCCTAGTTTTGATGAGTTCATATTGCCATCAAAAAAGTTTGCTGATGTCATCATCCCTCGAGGAGGAGATAATGATGTTGCAATTGACTTGATAGTTCAACATATTCATACAAAGCTTGGCCAGCACGATCTATGCAAGATATACGCTAATTTATTTGTGATTACTTCTACCTTTCAGGTATCATTCACATAGCTATGACGATTTCTTAATTTTTCTATACGTGTTCCAGTAGAGTTCCTTTCGTACAATATGGGAAACCACTTGTGTTTCAAACTCATTTATATTTGCCTTGAGACTAATATACTAATATTATGGACTACTTCATGATTATTTTTATTAGCAGATACGGGGTATGCACACACTTATACGCGATGTCAGAACAACAAAACATGACTTTGTCTTCTATGCTGATCGTCTTATTCGCTTGGTAAGCAATTTGGCTATTGCTGCAGTTTAGAGAACAGGAAAAATAATCTGTCTGTTTTAATTATTGACTTGTTTTGGATGCCATTTTTTTTCAGGTAGTGGAGCACGGACTTGGCCATCTCCCCTTCTCTGAAAAACAGATAACTACTCCAACAGGTTGTCAGAAAATGCTTTCTACGTTCCTTTTGAACAGGATGACTGTAACCAGTGCCCACCCTTCCCGCATGGGAAGAGGGAGGAGGGGAAGGGTTCGAATCCCAATCTTTTCAGGGTTAGGGGTGGGACGATTAGTTTCGGGTGTGGGTTTTGATTTCCACGCTCTGCGAAAAGACAGGGTAAAAGTTTAAGAATAAATTAAGAGTTGGAGTAAAACGAGGAAAAAAGAAAAATTAGAACGACGGTAGATACACTGATTCTTTATATTCAAGTCTTTTCACTTGTCCATATGCGTTGTTCAGTCTCTGTAGTCTGTAAATTATGGTTAGAATAGGCTTGAGCGAAAGCCCTTCCCCAAAATACTCGAATGGAATGTGCCAAATATCTGCTTTATGTCATAGACACTAGTGAAATTGAATACCTTTCATTCCTCTCAGGATCTGTATACACTGGAGTTGTTTTCCGCAAAAGGTTGTGTGGAGTCTCGATCATCAGAAGGTATGTTATATCGTTTGTACATTCAATATGACATAGTCAGCTATCTCTAGTACTAAGGGCTCATAACATTTAAGGGCTACTTGTGTACTCGTGCATATTCTCAAAGTTTGGCGAGTATCAAGCATAGCAGTTTGTTATTGATTATGCAGAAAATTTCTTGCGGTGCTCTGGCTGCTTCTTTGGAATAGCATCAGTGTCTGTTAGGTTCCAATCTGCAGATTAAAGTAGACAATTTTCGGTCTTGAGGATTTCTTTGGGCTGCAATAAATGAGTCTTGCGCCCTTTCGTCCGTTCAATTGGAATAAGTGATAGCAAAGGTTCTTTGTTGGTAACTAATGGATGGCATAGCTACCGATAAGGAAATTAAGGGTACAAAGTTGCTGTCTCAACCTGGAAACTTTACCAAAGCTTTTGTTTGCTTTTACATACCATCGAATTCTCCACTCATGCCGCTGTTGAGCAATTTGGTCCCCTTGTGCATGCTAAAGAATTATGCTTTCTGCTAGTGTTGTGCTTGCATGCACTTGATTCACTGAACTAACAACGACTCAAGTAAGAGTGGCAAAAATTAAATGGATTTACTCATAATTGATTGTGCATACGCCAGCGGCGAGAGCATGGAGAATGCATTAAGGGCCTGCTGTAAGGGAATCAAAATTGGCAAAATTCTCATTCATAGAGAGGGTAATAGCGGCAGGCAGGTTCGTAAAGCTAAGTGATCGGATGCTCATTCTTATTTCAACAACATGGTAATTATACTTTGGCAATGATATTGGTGCAGCTGATCTATGAAAAGCTACCTGCAGACATCTCAAGCCGCCATGTGTTCTTACTCGATCCAGTACTTGCTTCAGGTTTGGAAACACAGAAATAGTTACCATCACTTTATAAACCAGCCGAGACAGACATGAACAGTGTGCGTAAATACATATTTTTCAGGGAACTCTGCCGTCAAGGCCATAACTCTACTTCTCAGCAAGGGTGTATCAGAGTCTAATATCATTTTCCTTAATCTTATAGCAGTAAGTGAAGTTGGTACTTCATATTCTTCCAAAGCCACCAAAAGCAGCACATTTTAAATTCTGCTGCATTTTAAATGTCACAATGCAGGCACCTCAAGGTATACATGTGGTGTGCAAAAGATTTCCGAAGATGAAGATTGTGACTTCAGAGATTGATGCATCTCTGGATGACAATGCCCGTGTGATTCCAGGCATGGGGGAGTTTGGGGATCGCTACTTTGGAACAGATTAAAATCACAACAAAGAGGCACCGATCCAAGCACTTCTAAAAGTGAACAAGCAGGAAGGAAAATCAACCATGATATCCATATTTCACAGCCATTCTTTAAATATCAATGTCCAAAAGCAAATGGTGTTAAAGTATTACTTGGAGGATTTTACTAAAGAAAAACATGGTTTCATACGATTAGATTCACACAATGAAAATAAACTATGCTCTGCTCGGCACTAAAAATGCTCGGCAGAAAGATGATACATCAACGGCATAGATTGTTTTCCCCTTTTTTGGCAGCCTCCCAAAACAAACGCAATAAGTAACATGTGCTCTTCATAGAATGTCTGAAATAAGCATGCTGTCTTACCCTCTCGATTCAACAGGTGCTCTTCATAGAATGTCCAAAATAAGCATGTTGTCTTACCCTCTCGATTCAACAGGCGACTACAGACCTGCGGGTCAAAAAGGATTTGCACTTCTTAACATAGGTAAGTGACTACAGAAAACAAAACCATGCATATGGCTACTGTGGGCGTCTTTATTAAGGGGAGAATGGAAGAAACTTTTAGTATTAGAAGTGGTCGGACAGCGTCATCTATACTTATTACAAAAAAGTAAACATGCAAGTTGTGTTTGATCGATAATTATGGTAACTACTCATTAAACAATGCTTCAGTTGTTGCCAAAAGAAGGAAAAGGAAAATCCATCATAGGTATTCTGAAAAGCACTTCCTGCCTACAGCTCTAAACTCCTAATTCAATTGATCAAGAACAGATTGTAAGGATATAAGTTGAACAAACCACCCCTTTTGAGCAAAATTTAAAGGTAGAGAATAACATTGTTCATTTTCACATAGAAGTGGAAGTTCACTGGCTTCATAATCGGAAACTTCTTTGTTGACAGGTCAGACAAACAACCTTAATGGAAGATTTCAAAAATCTAGTACAATGGACCTGCCAAAACAACAAATCACTGCTTAGGGCCTCAATCAGTATGACTTCTTCTACTTTTCTTCTTCCTGGAAGCAAAGCTGCTGGGTCCAATTTCAATCGACATCCTTTTTGTCCTGCATTTATAAATATCAACCTGGGATTCACCAACTGCTCCCCACCCCATCTAAAAATAATAAATGAACAGGATAATGAGTGGCATGGCTTTACCTCACAGAAATCTCTTCGGAATCTTTGTCGTCAACTTCATTGAGACCGTCTAGTTCAGGAAAATATTGCAAAAATTTTTAAAAGAAAATTAGAAGAGCACCTGCAATCTGAAACATAATCTTGAAGTATAGGAAAATTTGGCTTTTGGTCCAATAAAATTTTATGTCCCAAAAAACTGTCACAACAATCCATTCCATTTTATTGCTAACAAATCCTCAGTATCCTCAATGTCAATCATTGATTCTCATGCCAAGTGTTCCCCTGCCTCAGGAAATTAACCTTCTAGTATTTGTAACAGCATAAGCAATCCTAAGACAATGTAACTAAAGAATACAATTCGGAAAAATATTTTACTCAAGCCATGATGCTAGGTAATGGGTGTTGTGACTCGAGCTAACCGTCACTCGTTATATAGAATATAAGCTCAGTACTCATTAAAACATACCTGTTCCATCAGCTTCTTCATCACTGTCTTGCCCTGACTCTGCATCAGATCCCCATCTATCTCCCCCATCATCAAAGTCCCAACGATCTCCGACAGGAGGCAGCCAGAAGTCGGCATCCTCTATGTCACTGTTATTCTCAGCAGAGTCTCTGACTTCCAAAATTATTTCACCAGCAGACTTCTGCTTTTCCTTCTTCTGCTTCTTATCTAAATTGTCCTTTTTCTGTTTTGATGCCTTTTTTGGCTCTTCATCCACTTCTTCCGTCAAATCGTTCTGCGCCAGCTTTTCCATTTCCTTCTGCTCTGTTACCAGATATCACCATGATCATTATCACATAAAACTCGAAACATCCCTGTCCTTTCAATTTGTCAACATAAAAATATAAACCTCAGTGTTTTTTGACAGTGTAAGCCAACCACATAGATTAAAATTAACAAAAGCAGTGATAGTGTGACATCCTACATTATCTCATGCATAGTTTTCGAAAGCTACTGATTATCAAACTGAGGGTAAACATATAAACCTAGTTTGTTGAGGAACCGTTTCCCGTTGATATGCTTCCATATGTGTTCCTCTGATTTGTTCACTGTATCTCCAGTCAATTTGCATACTAACTTTGAACTGAAAAGCAGAATAAACAGAGAGCCGGATCAGTTTCGAGACTTCCATTCCCCTCCCTCATTTGCCAACGGGGGAAGGGCGGAAAAACGACAATCATCCAAATATTCGAATTTCAGGCAACAAAACCAGTAAAACGAAACAAAATCTCCCCCACCGACGAGAAACCAATAATCAATCAATCCATCTGTCCAAAACCAAACTAGTTCAGCTATGCTTTTAATCTTCAACCTCCAAAACACACAAAATCCGAAACGAATTACCCTCTCCATCCAGTTCCTCCAGCTTATCAGCCAAAAAAAAAAAAAAAAAAAACATGATTTAACATACAAAGGAGTCATCTTTTTGATTACCGGCAAAGTGGGTCTTGCTTGAACATGTTGAGGGGAGGCTTATTGCGGGCCAGGGCGAAGTCGATGAGGCCCAGACGACACCGTTTGCTGCGAGAGTAGGGGTCCATGTCCTTGGCGAGCATCTCGTGGCCAGTCTCGACGCACTTGAATCGGCCGTTTTGGAGCTCGGTGAACGTCGGCGAGCCCAGCAATTGGGTCCCTTCTTTCTCCGCTTTATTGTCCTCCACCGCCGCCGACGGCGTCGCCATTGTCGCTGTTCAGAGAGAGAGAGAGACAGAGGAAGAGGGGTTCGTTGGCTACGCAATCAAGGAAGAAGAGGACGATGACGTGGCTTGCCGCTTCAGACGATCTGCCGTTTGACATGGGGGACGAAGGAGGGGAAAAACCTGAGGGTTGATGTGGAAGGAGGGAGGGCTGTTCAATGTTAAACGGGCCGGGCCGGCCCCGGCACTGCGGCCCGTTTGACTTTTCGGGCCTTGATGGCGATCAGGCCCATTTCTGGCTATATATTTTGGGCCCAAAGGGACTTTCAGCTACTTTTTAGCAATTTTGTGGCCTGGCCCTTTGGGACCATGATCCATAGCCATAGACCAAGACTTAGCTATTGAACATGAGCGTTTTTCGTAATTCAAAGAGAAAATTCCAAAAATAGGCCCAAAGTCTTCTCATATAGGGGTTCAAAACTTTTTTTTTTTTCAAACAAGAGTTTGAAGTGACTTTGGTTGTTTTAAATAAGGGATTAACCACATCAGTTGCCAACTAGCTAAATTTGCCAATGAGCCAACGGCATTTTCTTTCCTTTTTTTTTTCTAGCATCGATAGACAGTCGCTAGCAAAAGCTAGTGAGAGCTTGACAACCCTCACCAATCATTGTTGAGGCCACCCTCACTAGATCTAGCAAGTTTCCTCCTCGCCTAGAGCCGACAAGGGCCAACCTTGCAAATGGGCACAAGGGGTGGCCTCCCCTATAGTGAGGGTCGCCTCACCCAACCCTTTATGGGCGATCGATGTAGAGGAAGAAGAAAAAAGAAAAAAAGGGGCTAATATCGCTAGTTGCCAATCAACTAAATTTTTTTAAATAAAGGTTCAAATTTTTTTTTGTTTCGAACAAGAGTTTAGAGTGACTTTGGTTGTTTCAAACAAAGGATTGATCTCGCCAATTGCCAATTAACTAAATTTGTCAATTAACCAAGGGTGTTTTCGTCCAAAATTTTATTTTTTTCTTTTTTCTTTTCTAGCATTGACCTGATAGTAGCTAGCAAAGGTTGGTAAGAGTTTGACAACCCTCATTGGCCATTGGTGAGGCCACCCTCGCTAGATCTAGTGAGGTTTTGTCTTGCTTGGAGCCAATAAGGGTGACCTTGCAAATGGGTGCAAGGGGTGGCCTCCCCTAGGGTGAGGGTTGCCTCGCCCAACTCTCTATGGGCCATCGAAAAGAGGAAGGAGAAAAAATAAAAAAATAAAAAAGAAAAAGATGATAAATGATGAAAATGCCCTTAATTATTAAAAGTCAAGCCCTTATTTGAAATGGACATAACTACTTCAAGCTCTTATTTAAAATAAATATAACCACTTTAGTCCATTATTTAAAACAAAATTCATCTCAAGTCATTATTTGAGAAAGTGATGGCTAGTCATCCTATTATTTGAAAAAAGATTCATTTCGGATCTTTATTTGAGAAAATGTACACACTTCAAGCCCTTTTTTTTGTAATTTTCCCGAAGTCAAATAGCCAATTGCATACATAATGTCTATTTACTTGTGTGCAAATCTCGTATTATTTGATGTATGCTAGTTCCTTCTATTCGTCTTGGAATAGTCCAAATTCTATTTGGTTAGCAAAATCTTCAAACCCAAATGATAATATTGTAGGTGTAGAGTTAAAAAAATTCTATTTGGTTCCTTGAATTGCAACCCCAATATGCACATATGACAAGTTGTTTGGATGCTTGTTTGCTCACATAAATCATAAAGAGAGAAAGTCTAAAGAGAAGTTTTGAAAGAGAATGCTTTATATTGCTGAAAAATATTTGAATAGATACAAATAAAGGGGAAACTCTTTATTTATACAAAAAGTCCCCATTATGACCATTATTTGAGATTCAATCTAGTGAACTAGATTGTACCACCCAATTTGTAAACTACCGGCATTTAAATTGAGAGTACTTTAGAATTTGGGATAATTACCATCTTATCGGAGAATGTTTCGAAAATCTATGCAACTTTGGATGATCTCGATCCTTTATAGGAACGTTTTCTTTAATTGATGAGTTACAATTAGCGAAGTGATGTGGCTTAAAACAAAAATCAATCACTGGGGGGACAAAACGTGACAGGAAATAGAAATGCATCGGTCAATTTTTACCGAAAGGACATCTGATCGAGACCCGAAAGATCACATTTTCGTCAAAAGAAAATGGACATCCCGGGATCATCATCAACTGCCAAAACGTGAAGAGTGTCAATGATTCCTCTCCTTCCTCTTCGGTCCCTTGATTCACGGCAGGGTCAAAACAATGATGATGTTCCCATCGTCAAGGATGATCGTGCGCTGGCTGCCAACGTAATTTCAGGACAACCCCTTTTGTCACTCTTGTTAGAAAAAAGTAAAAAGAAAGGACAGAAACCCGTGAATTTGCCATTTTTAATGGACCATAGTAGATACAAACCGTGATCCCATCCGCATAATGGACCAAGATCAGACGGCAGAGGTGCAGAAGAATCCCTCCCGATGACGATTTTGATCAAAATCTAAAAAGAATCCCATGACAAAATCCTAGCAATGAGCGCATGGAAACAAAAACAGAGTTGCTGCCACTACAGTTACAGAGGCAGGACCAGCATATGAAAATCCTACTGCTACTGTTCATGTCCATTTTATTTTTATTTTTTGCCTATTCTGTTCATATGTGGGAAGGATTTGTCTCCAACCCCAACGCTCCAACTGGCTTGAATTGTTAGGAAGAGGCTAGGATCGAGGCGAGATCCGATTTCGCATGGCGATGGCAATTGGAGGAGGAGTGCTCTCACTTCCATGTCTTGCCCTGCTCCTCCTAGTGTCTTGGAACGTCAGGCTTTTCGCGATTGCAGGAGGCTTGCCACCGTGCGAGTTCCCGGCCATCTACAACTTCGGGGACTCGAACTCCGACACCGGGGGGATATCAGCCGCGTTTTACCCAATGGGGTCACCGACTGGCGAGACTTTCTTCCACAGGCCGGTGGGGCGGGCCTCGGACGGCCGTCTCATCATCGACTTCATAGGTAGGGATGGATTTTGAAGAGTTAGTAGCGGTTTTTATCGTGACGAATCAATTCGGTGGGACTTGAGGAGGTTTGTTTATGTCTTGCCGATCGTGTAGCTGAGCACCTCGGACTGCCTTACTTGAGCGCGTACTTGGACTCGCTCGGACGGAGTTTCCGGCACGGGGCGAACTTCGCCACTGGGGGATCGACCATCCGGAGGCAGAACGAAAGCGTCTTTGAGAACGGGGTCAGCCCGTTCTCGCTGGACATCCAGACGGCGCATTACAACCAGTTTGTGGCGCGCACGAGCTATCTCTACGAGCACGGTAATCTAGCTTATAAGAAGATAGTATTCTGGATCGGAACAATGTGTTTGTTGAAATTAATGTCCCTCCTCCTACACCTTTTGGCAACCTGGTACTATATAATTACTGTTTGTTGAAACTGAACATGTAGCTAGAGCTGAGAAGTTTTACAGAAGCCGCCTTCCGAGGCCCGAGGACTTCTCAAAAGCGCTCTATGTGTCCGACATCGGCCAAAACGATTTGGCTGCCGGGTTCCGGAAGATGACCAACGAGCAACTCAATGCTTCAATGCCAGACATTGTCGGTCAGTTGGCTACTGCAGTCCGAGTATGAAGCCAAGCAAGCTCATTAGTCCTATGACAACTTCCAACGTTTAGTTCGTGTTCTTTATCTAATCTTAATCTGATGTATGGCTTTGGCTTTGGATTTTTATGACAGCATCTGTATCAGCAAGGGGCGAGGACTTTCTGGATACACAACACCGGCCCCATCGGTTGCTTGCCAATAACGCTGCGCTACGTCCAAAATCCGATGCCAGGGTACCTCGATGAGATCGGGTGCGTGAAATATCAGAACGAAATGGCTTTGGAGTTCAATCGACAGCTCAAAGAAAGGGTGATGCAATTGAGGGACGAACTGCCAGAAGCTGCACTGACTTATGTGGACATCTACACGGCAAAGTACGGCCTCATCGCTAACTCCACGAGAGCAGGTAATCACCTTCGAGAACCTCGAACATATAATTTCACAATGTTACCGTAACGGTTAAAGCCGAATCGTCTTGACTACTGGGGTTCTAAGCAGAAATTACTGCTAGATCACTCTGATGTAGCTTCGCTTCCATGAACTTTGGTCCGAAATTATTCTCGAAGTTGTCAATTCTCGTTCGAGCAAGAATCGGGACGGCTGAAAATACAGTTTTCTTGGCAGGATTTGAGAGAGCAGGGAGGATGTGCTGTGGATATGACTGGGAGGACAAGCATGTCTGGTGTGGGCAGAAGGCGAGCATAAACGGGAGCGAAGTAGTCGCCGATTCTTGCAAAGACCCTTCCATTTTCGTCAGCTGGGACGGCGTCCACTACACCGAGGCGGCAAACCACTGGATCTCCGAGCACATTGTCGGCGGTTCACTTTCCGACCGGCCAAATGTCCCGATCACGCATGCATGTTATAGGCTTTGACCCTGTCACCACTGAGCTTCCATTTTTAATCCGTGACCGCGTGACACAGAGAAAACAAGAAAAGATAAGTAACACGAACGTCATACCTGGGATTTTCCACTTCAAATTGCATATGCAGAAAATTCTAAATTTCCTCATGCCCATTTCTTCATACAATCTGGGAATTTCATATAAGATTAAACGTCCTCGATGCGTCGTATGGTTACTATTGTGAATACGGTCGTCCCACGCCCGGCTGAACGCATGCATGCATGATACTGCTGATACAAGTACTTGTCAATTTCGATGGATTTAGTTAGATCAAGGACGATAGAAATAGTGCGACGGTCAAGATGCACGATCGTTCCATCTTCATTCATTTTTTATTGCTCAAGATAAATATGACGTCGGTCAAATCTCTGGTAAGAGAAAAGAGGAAGTCTCCTATCCCCTCGTGTTCGCTTCCAAACACTACAACCTTGGTCCACACCACTTGCATAGCATCAACATGGCACGGAAACAAGTTCCTAGTCCAGGAGACACTATAGATATTCTTGAGTTCATATGAGTCCAATGCATCTTCAATGGTGGATCCATTGAAATCGAAGATTCAGATACATTAAGCCCACTTGCACTTGAATGGGTTAGTAAAAATCCAGAATCAAATTCGATGCGGTGACTAATACATCCCGACCGTTCATGTATGTGGACCCCACGTGGGAACAACCGAGATCGATTGGAATCATGTGCGGCCGCGGATGTTGTCGGACATATGAAAATAACGAGGCCTCGATTTCTTCCCACCCCTCGACTGCACTGGATTCCCATCAGTAAATTGAACTTGCTATGGGTTTCACGTGATCATTTTCTTATCAAGATTTTGGTCCTTCAATGCATCCTAAACCCTGGTTCTTTCTCAAACTTTACGCAGAGAACCGACCAAATCCTTCTTAACGACAGCCAGTCGATCAAAAACCTGCCTAACCATGAGCGGCACATGCATATAACATAGGACGCACCGATGCAGCATATTCATCAAATTGGATCTCCCAACATCCAAGACAGGGAGAAAAAAGAAGAAGAAAAACACGTCACGTGAGAGGGCGACGACAGCAAGATTTCTGCTTCTTGTCGCCATATCATGAGCAATTAATACTGCTCCAACTTTCATCGCGCTTCCCGAAAACAGACGGTGGGATGGTGGACCACGTCAAGCAAGCAAACAAACGCGAGGACGCGGAAGGAAGGATGATCCGCGCGACAGTAACATTGAACTGGGGGAAGCAAGGACGTCCTGATTTGCTCTCTTCTTTGTCAATTCAGATGGGTCTTGGCCCAAAAATGAATTGAAACCAGCTATTTGCCAACATTTGTCACACAGAAAAGTAAAGTTGAGATTGACTTCAATGACTTATTCTTCTCCAGATATGTTCCCTCTATGAGAACTGTTCACGGTAATATTTTTAGTGAGAATATTCGATCTGATTGTATTTCTTATTTTGATGAACCGGTACTTGTATGCAATTATATATTTCCATTTTAGTAAGATGGGAAAATCTCCGTATTTTATACTCCAGAATTCATACGAACTCAAGTCCGTTAGATTAAAGTCTTGTTAATGGGATTTTGATTCAGGAAAGCGACGTTGTCCTTCTCTTTTCGAGTCGGTGCTTGTAGAAGTGAATGCCGTCCAGCCCAGCCAAAGCCCAGACCTACCGCTCACTCTGTCTCTCAATGGCTGCCCCACGATTGCACTGTTTGTCCTCATGCGCACGACGACGATAGAATTACCCACAAGGAAAAAGGTAACCCAAGTTGATGTCAGACGTTAGCACAGTGTCCACACAACCCATTTCTCTCATATATAGCTCACACGAATCAGCCACGATTGCAGTGAAAGATTTTGCTAACGCATTCCTGCTTAATGGGGTTCTGGGGAGTTCTGGTTCCTGGGCTGCTTGTCATAGCCTTGGCTTGCTCTTGCTCTTCGTGGGTACTGGGGGTGGAGGCCGAGGATGCATTGCCCGACTGCCGTTTCCCGGCGATGTACAACTTCGGCGACTCCAACTCCGACACCGGCGGCATCTCCGCCGCCTTCGACCCCATCCCTTCGCCGTACGGCGTCGGCTTCTTCCACAAGCCCGCCGGCCGAGACTGCGATGGCCGTCTAATCGTAGACTTCATTGGTAAGTCTCTTTTTTGGCGTTCCCTGTTAACATTTAGTTGGATGGAGTGATCTGTTTGGTCTTTATCCTTACCTTATGTCATGGGTCCTGACATTCTCTCGTTGCTCAACGCATAAATGCTAAAAGCAGAGCGGATTTGAGCAGAACTTATGACTTATTCTTGGTTGTGGTTCCGTGTTCTTTGGCAGCTGAGAAGCTGAAGCTCCCATATTTGAGTGCCTACCTGAACTCTCTAGGGACAAATTACAGGCACGGTGCGAATTTCGCGACAGGTGGATCGACCATTAGGAGGCAAAATGAGACTATATTTGAGTATGGAATCAGCCCATTTTCACTCGATATGCAGATCGTGCAATACGATCAATTCATGCGACGCACCGCCGAATTATACAGCCAAGGTGCTAGGGCCAGAATCTCCTAATTACGTAGACGTGATCTATCTGATCTGTTATAGCTGTTCGATTCTTGAATTGTTATTTGTTGATGTGATTGAGCAGCCACGGACCCCTCGGAGAAAAGCAAATTGCCAGTGCAGAAGGAATTTGCGCAGGCGCTATACACGTTTGATATTGGGCAAAATGATCTCTCTGTTGGGTTCAGGAAGCTGAGCTCTGATCAGCTCAAAGCGGCCCTGCCGGATATAGTGAACCAGTTAGCTTCAGCTGTTCAAGTAATTTGAATTCTGAGACTGATTTAATAAATATATCATATCTCACCTATAATAATTGCGGGCGTTGATGATTTTGGGTCTTTCTTACCCTTCTTCAGAATATATACCGAAATGGGGGGAGGTCATTTTGGATTCATAATACTGGGCCGATTGGGTGTTTGCCGGTGAACTTTTTCTACAATCACAACCCGCCACCTGGGTATTTGGATGATCACGGGTGTGTGAAGACTCAGAATGAAATGGCCGTTGAGTTCAATAGGCAGCTCAAAGAAAGGGTGGTCAAGCTGAGGCAAGAGCTTCCTGAGGCTGCCATTACTTATGTCGATGTTTATGCTGCAAAGTTTGGGCTCATCGGCAATTATAAGACCGAAGGTAAAGTTTCGATCTTTGCACTCTGTATGTGTAAATGATGGCTATCTCAGTTTGCTAGGGTAGTCTTCAGAGGAAATTTTATGCGATCTCCTGTATTTTAAACAATTTGGCTGAGCACATTCTGCATTGGGAATTTGCTTAAATTACGATGTGCTTTGTTTACCCTCTATTACGAACAGCTAGGACAATGTACAGTTGCGACATGGTCACATACCTGACATTATTTGTTCCTTATGAATCCATGAAGCAAGAGTTTATACGTGATATTATTAACTGTGATCTATGAATGGTCAACTGATGTTGTGGATGGGGAAAGATAAATGCTGTTGCGCTGTCTTGGCTTACACTAAACTGGCTATGGTGCTTGCTATTGTGATCTTGCATTGGCGGCTCTTATGAGACTTATGTCCTAGTTTTAGCCTCATTCTCTGTCCTGCCATTGCAGGATTCGTTGATCCCTTCAAGGTTTGCTGTGGATATCATGAGAATTACGACCATATCTGGTGTGGAAATAAAGGGGTTGTCAATGGCACCAAGGTGTTCGGTGGCTCTTGCGATGATCCTGCTACTGCTATCAGCTGGGACGGGGTCCATTATTCCGAAGCCACAAACCACTGGGTCGCTAATCGCATACTCAACGGATCGCTGTCTGATCCACCAATTCCAATCACTCAAGCATGTCACAGACGCTAGAGTGCACGCACCAGGCGTGTGGTGTAGTGATTAAGGCAATAAAGAGAGTAAAGACGCTTCGGGAAATATGCTAGACTACGATTTAATTTGTATCCACTAGTCCTGTGCCGAAATGTTTCAAGAAGTTGAGATGTCCCATAGAGCAATTTAAGCTGTCAAGTTGTGAGAGAGCAATGCGTCGACGATGGATGTATCGGCATTGATGTCGTCTTGCAAGATTGATCTTCTTTACTTACTGGTGTAATCATCACAAACCCGTCAGTGCCTATCCTCAGATAACTTTACACGCTAGACATTTTCTGCTGCCCTATGAAAGCAGAGAGTGGTGGCTGAGAAAAACTGTGTAGAGAAGATGATGAAATGGTTAATCGGCGGGCATGGAGAAATACACCCCCTTTCTGTGGGCATTGACCACAGTTGCCTTTGGTCTGGTTCTGCTGATGTGAGCTCTTGCAAGTAGCAACTCATGACTGTCGCAGAACCAACATCAATCAGTATCATCTTATGCATCCACTTCTCTATCTTACAAAATGACAGTACTCAAGCTTCATAGCTACAGATTGCTCCACTTTCCCAACAAAACACTAATAGAATCCCGGCAGGGAATGAAAAATTCCGTCGCTTGGTGAAACACTGGCTTAGACTGGATATAGCATGAACCGGTAGTCGTGGCTAATGGAGAATCCACATGATCCGACTGCTGTACTTGTGTTTGTTTCATGGATTGGTCCCAAAGAAGTTCTTTCGCTCCCTCCTGAAGTTGGCCGAGCCATTTAAGGATGATGCTTTTGGAAATAATGTCAGCGTTAGGGGTGACCGTTGACCAACCCTGGACCAACCTTGAACCGGTCCAACTGTGCCGGTCTTGGTCCAATTCTCAAGGGGACTAGGCCAGCCTTTGGTTATGAGATCCCTGGATCAGTATTATGTGGGTTGGTCTTCAATCCTAGGAGTTTCAGATTGGTTCAACTCGGACCAATCTTAACCTTATATATTATATATCTAATGTATTATTTATAATATTTTTTATTTATTCTAAAAAGAAAATCATAACTCAAACGGCATCCTCCTTTAATATTTTTATTCTCTTAGTATTCAATTTGCCAAGTAAAATTGAAAGAAACAACTTCACTTGTGAGCAATCTTGTCTTACTCACTGTTTGACATTCATCCAGCTCACCTCTGGTCGCTTACCCCACTTGCCGTGTTCACCCCCACTTGTCGCTCGACACTTGTGCCACTAATTTCTATTCGCTAACTTTGCTCGTCACTAAGTAAATCAAAAGAAAATAAAGCCCTAATCAAAAATCCTTTTCGCTCATGAACAATAATCTTCTTGTGGCTTTATGAGCAATCTTAATTGTTTTTAAGATTTTTTGCTTGTAGCAAGTGTGAAATTTTTTGTTATTGATATTTATAGTTTAGTTAAAATCACAGTATCGATAAATATGTAATTTGAAATAATTGATTTAATTTTTTAGAAATACAAAAAAAAAAAATTATCGATTAGTCCCAGATTAACTTCGGAGTTGGACCGAACCCATTGGGTTGGTCTGGTTCTCGGTCCTAAGTTCATTAGGGTCGATCCTCGATCCCAAAAATTGAGAATCAATATTATACGGGTTGGTCCTAGAGTTAAATAGTGAATTAGCCCAACTCGGACCATACTCCCTAATAAGCATTGAAAGTCCTCGGTTGTTACTTACATTTTGTCCATGTACAAAATGAAATAGTTGGTTTGAATCGATGGACACTGTGAAAAGTAAGAAGAGACTCAATGACCCTGAACAATGATAATGAACTTCAAAGTAAGTGGGGGAGGGGGTTTCATTATGTTTTTGGTATTGTTGTCAAAAAATTTCAAGATAACGAACACAAATAGTTTCTAAAATTTGACTCAATTTATATTGTAATCCTTAAATTTTCAATTTATTAAATATGATCCTTAAGCTATGATTAAATAATGAATATTGAAATCAAATATCGCACTAATATTCCGTATGTTAGTAGGTGGAATTCGAATCTTGATATCACTAGATTACCAAAGGCAGAGTCAAAGGTTGCTCCTTTATAGAAAAACTCCATTCATCGGCACGACCGATAAAACAAAAAGACAGATTTCAAACTTCCGAATTTGTCTTTCGGGCAAATGATCACGAATCCCTTCCGATGACCCTTTTTTTATAATTGCCCAATCAATCAATGCTCCGCATGGAGTAATTGAAATTTTGAAATTTCCAACAGCCGGCCGCTGGTGGTCTCTTCATCCTGCATTTCCAAAAAAAAAAAGAAAAAAGAAAATATGGCAGCTTTGCCGAAAACTGCACCAAAACGCCGCCCTCCAAAAGGCACCCCAATCGAAAAATCCGAGCAGAAAGTAAACACCTTTCTGGCGACAAAAGCTACGAATTCCAACTCCGATCGCACGCGATAAAGTCCCCAGAGCCGCCCCCGGCAACCGCGAGCCGTCCGATCTTCCGCCGTCCCGTCCTCGACCCCGCGGGACCCACGCCGCCCCAGTGGCTGAACGACAATCCATCAATCCGGGCCCCACGACGGCGACCGTCGCCAATTGTAGAGTTCAAATCTCGTTCTCTCCCCACCTGAAGATTCACGAGAGAAACGACGCGTACGGGGTTACCCTTTTCTTCGTTCAATCCGACGTTGTCGATTTCGCAGCAGTGCCCTCGCCCCGTCTTCCCTCGGCTCGCCTTGGGGGGACGGTTTAATTGCGCGATAAAGACCTTCTTGGACTAGTCGAAGACCGCGTTCGGGCGAGATTTGATACGTTAAAAGCTCGAGGGGGTCTACTTTTCTTCTGGGTTGATCCAAGGTGCTTCATTTATGGGCTGTTGTTTTCGCATTTTCTATTTTGGTGAATTCGTTTCGGATTCGAGTCTGTGTTCGTGATTGATTCAGGTGGGTGTTGGTGAATCGGTCACCAATTCTGGGTGTGGGTTTTTGCGCATGGGATTTTAGCTTTGACGGGTAGACAGAGAGACGGGTTGAGCTGGTCCCTTCTTCTTCTTCTTCTTCTTCTTAGTTCTCTTCGTGAGTACTGACGTGGGTTTAGCTCGATTGCTACGAATTTTGCTTGTTTGACTCGTTCGATTGATCTTTTGATTTGATGATTCGTTAGTGGGGAGTGTACAAAGCATGCGATCAAACACAGTGTTCCCTTTTGAGTAAGATCAGTTGAGAACTTTGTTGAGCCTGGTCAGCTCTTTTGTAGCTTCAGTTGTTGTGTTTTTTAGGATGTTCTGGCTGCATTTTTCAATCGGTTTCTTCTGTTTATCTGAAGAGAGAAGACTTCCGTGGCTAGTGCGAAACTAGTGGTTCTTTTCGTGGATTTTTTCTGCATTTTTTGGGTTCTAGGTGAGAGAACACATATTCACTGGAAGAGCTTATGCAGAATGAAGAAAAGGGACTTTGGGTAGATTTCCACCTGAGCTGGTGCTTAGTATCCATTTGCAAGCCCTTAACGCTATCAGCGTACAATGGTTTACCATTTTGAAAAGAAGTTCTTGGTATTAATCTATTACTCACAGCTGGAATTTCCCATTATCATCATTAGCTGAAATCATGTGACGTGTAATACAATGGAATTTCACTGCTATAAATGAGATATTTTTCAAAAGTTTCGTTTTCAACACGATGGAATTTCACTGTCGTGACTGAGATATATTTCTTATCTGCAGTGTTGCTTGCGGTTGTTTCGAAGTGCCAGTAACTAGGTGAGTTTGTATTCTTTGCTTACAAGATGTTGCACAGTAGTTTTGGCTTCTGTAGCTGTTAGATGGATGAATTTCTCAGTTCCAATGTGCTTCTTTATTTAACTCTGTTTTTGCTTAACTTGAAATGCCCTTTAGTTTTTGTGCAGAAGCTCCTGATTCTTTTCTAAAGTCTGTTGATTGGCAATCTATTAGTAAATGATAATGAGTGATCCAGTCCACATTTGATGCTTTGAAGGTTGCTGAAGAAATATTTGCTAGTAGAGTAGTGTGGCATTAGCTGTCCAATATCTTCCTCATGTCTATCAGTTCAACGCTCTTTTTGTTGTCTTATGCAATAACCAGCTTTGGATAATTAAGCTGTTGATTTCAAGAATAATAATATTGAGGCGGCTTTCAACACAATATATGTCGCCCTTGCTTGAAATTTTTATTAAGAATGAGTCTGCAGTCTGCACGTTTTGTGTCTAATTTGCGCTCTTGTCCAAAACCTTCAATATTTCTGCCATGATTTCAGGGTCTCTGGCCATGAGGGTGGGCATATATTCTCAAAGCGGGAACATTGAAACTTGATGAATTTTTGGATAGCCATTGCCGGTCTTTTTGCAACTTCTAGCTCTGTGACTTGAGTTTGTGCAGATTGGCTTCAAATGGGAACCTCCATACGCATGTATGCAAGTTTTGTAATTTTTTTTTTTATGCTAGGCAATGCTCTTGAAATTTCATATGGAGTTTCACAAGTTTGCCTTCTCTGATTATGGTGAAGCAACAAATCTGTTCTTATTAATCTATATAAAATGTGCAGTGGAAATATAAGAAAGCCAAACGAAACAATGAGGCTTCTGGTTACAACTTTCATAGGAGTTGTTTTTGGCTTCTTCCTTGGTGTTTCCTTTCCAACACTCTCATTGACCAAGGTACAAGACTGTTACCCTCAGTCTTTCTGATGTTTTTCATAGGATGGTCAGCTTCTTCCTCTATTCTCTTTGTATGGCACCACTCATGGATGCATATTTGAATTTTTAGTTAAATCTCCCGTCAGCACTATTTCCTTCAATTGATTTCACGTACATCGAAGACAAATACTCGGGCCTTTCAACACAGGCACTTTTGAATGCCTGGTCTTCGTTGAAGGGAAATGGAGGGAGTGGAACTTCAATTGTAGAATTTAATAGCTCAAAGGTATATGTAACCTTCTCCTGTCATCCCTATCTTGCTGCATGATCTGTATACTTCTGTCTGTATTGAAATTGCAGTTTTCTCTCTGTTTCTTCATTTCACAAAGCAGTAAGTAACTCTTGAATTCTGCTTAGAATAATCTCATTTTGGTGACTCAATGTTGCTGCTGTAGATTTGGGTTCCAACAAACCCTCGTGGTGCTGAAAGACTCCCCCCTGGGATCATTGCTGCTGAGTCGGACCTCTATCTACGCAGACTATGGGGTCTACCCAGTGAGGTTTGTATCTTTTACCATGAAACACCCGGGTTGTCCAGGATGCATGCATTTGCACTTTATGATCCTGATGCGTCCTCAATCATTCTGTAGTTTCAACCTAAAAAGATGCATGGAAAATTTTGTTATCAAGCACTGACATAATTTTGAGAAATATTGAGAAAAGACTTTTCAAGTTGGATGCTTGACTGAGGTCTTGATGCAGGATTTAATGACCAAACCAAAGTATCTCGTGACCTTTACCGTTGGCTATGAACAGAGGAAAAACATCGATGCAGCAGTTAAGAAGGTTGGTCTGTCTGTCTCTCTCTCTCTCTCTCTCACACACACACACTCACAGAAAAAGATATTTAAAGAATGACAACTATTGTTTGTGGACAGTTTTCAAAAGATTTCACCATCATGTTATTCCACTATGATGGTCGAACAACTGAATGGGATGAATTTGAGTGGTCAAAGACAGCTATTCATGTGAGTGTTCAGAAGCAAACTAAATGGTGAGTCTATTAGGTGACACCTCCAGTTCTGTATTTATCTTGCGCATGACAATTTTCGATGAACAACTGACTCCGTGTAGCAGCCTATTTACTTACGTCCTCTAAATCATGCTCCTAGGTGGTATGCCAAACGTTTTCTGCATCCTAATATTGTGGCGGCATATGATTACATATTTATCTGGGATGAGGACCTGGGAGTGGAGCATTTTGATGCAGAAGAGTGAGTATTCATTTAGACTGTCTATCTTTGTAGTCATTTGAATTTGATTATACATGTGTATCTTTCCAGCATTATTTCTACTTCTAACAAAATGGAGGTTTTACTGACATTCTAGGTACATAAAATTGATAAAGAAGCATGGCTTAGAAATTTCCCAGCCTGGTTTAGAACCAAACAGTGGATTGACATGGCAGATGACAAAGAGGAGAGGCAATAGTGAAGTTCACAAGTGAGAATGGTTCCACTTCATACTTCATGTTTGGCCTCTTATAGATCAGTATAAATTCTTGTGCCTTAAAGCTCCTTGTGATTTGTCTTTTCGTTTCCACCTGCAGAGATACAGAGGAGAGACCTGGCTGGTGCAGGGATCCCCACTTGCCACCTTGTGCAGCGTATGTACTCATAATTTTATCTAAAGGACAATCAAACCAGGCAAAATATTATCTTTTCTCACCCCTGAGTTTGCAGATTTGTGGAGATCATGGCACCTGTGTTTTCTCGAGAGGCCTGGCGTTGTGTTTGGCACATGATTCAGGTTAGTGATGGATAAGCATCCCTCTTTCCTCATCCAAAACTAACAGCAGCTGTTGCTGCTTTTTAGTCTTTACTTTAGCTTGTGCTCTTGCTCCACATGCTTGATAAGGCCTTCATGTTGTTGTGCAGAATGACTTGGTTCATGGATGGGGTCTGGACTTTGCCTTGAGAAAGTGTGTGGAGGTTCGTAGTTTCTTCCTCTCCTACCGTATATACTTATATTGAGAGGTTAACAGGCTGGTTCACTGACAACTTCTTTCTTTTTTAATGGAGACAGCCTGCTCATGAGAAAATAGGAGTTGTTGATGCTCAATGGATTGTCCATCAAGGTGTGCCATCCCTTGGCAACCAGGTCAGTGAATAGTTGTTACATGTTGGTGTGACGGCTTACATACTGTGGATGTTGTTAATTGTTGTTATCCTTTAAATTTTTAATAGGGGCAATCTGAGAGTGGAAAGGCGCCATGGGAAGGGGTTGGTATCCAATTCCTATTTTTTTTTGGTACTGATCTCATCTGATATGACTATCTAAAGTTCTGGTTGCATTTTCCTTTAGGTGAGAGAGAGATGTAGGAGAGAGTGGACGATGTTCCAAGAACGAGTGGCGACTGCAGAGAGGGCCTATTTCCTGGCCATGGGAATGGATCCTCCCAATTCCACGGCTCGTTAATCAGCACATTGCTGACAATGACAGATGATGTCCTCTGTAGGGTTATAACCTTAGTTGGCTGAGGGTTATGTGACCTCAAGGTAACTGGTGAGCTTGAGGAATCCCAAGGATCTGTTTTGGTTCGTGTTTTATCAATGATCAAAGGTCTCTTTTGGTATCCAAGAGGGTGATGGTGTTCTGGGGCATTCTCTGATGTCTTCTTCATGGTTGCCCACTGTTGAAGATCAGCATGATTTCAATCGTGAAAGGTCGATAAATTTGGCAGATGTAATACAGCGTGGTGAGTGCAAGAGATCAGAGCGATTGTACCATATCTGTAAGAACTACTTTGCACGAGCCTTTCTTGCAAACATGCCAAATTGAGGCGACGACTTGTATTCTTGTCGATGTGTATTAGAAGATCGCGACTTTTAATTTGACAACCTGAATGGTTGATTGACGACATAAGACTTGTTAGTTCATGTCAGTGTACAAATTAACTGCGACGGGTGATCCCATATTTGAATTTGGTCCTCATGGACAGATGTGGTAAAGGATGTGGCTTACATAGCACTTTTGAGTAGCGCTAAAAGCTCGTCATCTTTCAAACTGGTTTGGCAGACGGTGGAATCGGATCTTTGTAGGACACCTGTTAATCGGTTATATATCAATCTTAATTAGAAAATGACATAAATAGTCTTGGAAAGTTGGCATGATGTGCAATGTAGTTTTTGAATTTTTAATTTATTTAACATGGCCATTGAATTTTAACGTAATGTGTAATGTGGTTATTTTACTAAACTTTTGATGTAGTCTATTTAATTTTGGAATTATATGAAAATGTTTAATGTAATTCATGAACTTGAATTAATACCATGAAAAATCATAAACTACTACTCTAATGATAAATTTACTTTAAATTAATTTTTTAACCATCAAAACCTCCAAATTAGTACATCTCTTACAAATTTACCTCACATGACCGCAAAAAGTCTCAAATTGATATATTTATTATAAATATATCATATGTTAAATTGGATTAATACTATACAAAATCACAAAACTGGTATATATGTAAATCTCAAACCAATACATCAATTAATTATCATATGTCATCCAACTCAGTAATTCGATAGTAAAATTTGATGGAAACTAACACAAGATAAATTTATTATAAGTATACCGACTTGGGTTAAATTTATCAAAAATATATTAGTTTGGATTTTTTGTGGTAAAAAAATTAGTTTAAGATATATTTGTCATATGTGTACTAATTTGAAGGGTTTTTGCAATATTAATTCATTGACGAAGGATAACATTGAACATTTTCATTTAGTGAAAATATACTATTGAATAAATTGAAAGTTCATGAATCATGGAATAAATTAAATCAAGAGTCACATTATATATTAAGTCAAAGTTTAAGAATTATTTGTGTTATGATCCATCTAAAAGTTGTAATTATCACGAGGACGGCCGTTAATCACCTTTACTATGTGTTCACTGAAGTCTGGGTTTTTGGTAGCTGAGCGGTTAAAGTCATTAGCTTCCAGGAATTTGGAAAGAAGAGAGAAATAAAAGAGCTGTCTTTATCGCAACTCGCAAGCGCCTGAAGGAAGAGCGAGCGAGCGAGCCCGGAAAGATTATTTGAATCTGCAAAAGCTTCGAAATCTCCCCTCCCAGAAATTTCCCTGAAATTTTTTTTTTCCCGCTAATTGGGGTCGGGCCGCGCTCTCGCATTCTCGCAGTCTCGCTCATGGACCTGGCGACCCCATCACCGGCCGAAGCCGAGGACGAGTGGGAGCTCTGCAACGACGACGGCTTCATTTACAAGCGCAAGAAGCGGCGCCTCGACGACCCCTCTTCGGCGGCGGCGGCGGCGGCTCCTCCTCCTCCGCCGCCGCCGCCGGACCCTCTTGCGGAGGAGAGCCATCGGAGGGAACGCAGGAGGAAGGCGCTTTTGAAGATAAAGGGTCGGTACCAGGAAGAGCTCGCGCTCTGGGAACACCTCTCGAACACCTGCCGGGCAATGCAAGACAAGGCGCGGGAGCTGGAGCTAGAGCGGGAGAAAGGGAGAGAGCGGGCGGCGTTGTCGAGCGGGTCAGCCGACGAGGAGCTTGACCGCCAGAGGAGCGAATTTGGGTCGACCATTGACAGGCTGCTCTTACAGGTAATTGAGCGGGGGTTTTTGCGCGTTCGAGCTGGTTGAATTAGGGTTTCTTGGGGTGTTGAGGAATGGCGACGAAATGGGGGAAAAGGAGCACATCCTTGAATTTGGTCCTTCGACTTGGTTGATCTTTCTCGGGTTTTCAGCTGACGTATAAGACCCTTTAGGGTTTGATGTGAGCTGTTGTTATGTGGCTATTTTCGTTCTCCAAGATCTGATTTCATTTTCTCATTTGCTCAATTCCACTACAATTAACACTCTGGGTCTTTGGGAATCGCTTGACCTTAATGCTTCTCTTGTTCAGTCACTGGGTGTTTTTTCGGCATTTCCGAGAGTTGGTAGTGCTGTTATCTCTGCTTATAGGTGTGCTGGGTTAGGACTTTTCGGTGCTTTGGCTAATATCTTTGTACACTCAATGCTCAATGAGATTATAGCAACAAATGTATCTTAGTTCTTAAGTTGTTGTCTGTGTCTGTCCCTTTAGTTTAGTACAGCCGAATCCTTGTTTTATATCATTTCTCTTGCTGGTCGTTATTTCTTCTCGGAAGGGTTGTTTCCTGTATGCACATTGCACTTGATTTGTCTTTCATCTCATTTTATCACTTTGATTGAGAGCATAAATGCACGTTCATGACCTAATGGTGGGAATCTCTGTTAGATGGACTTCCTGCATAGTGGTGGGGATTTATGAAGGGTTCTATTCTCTGGAAGTTTTAAAATTTCGATTGCTGCATGAATTTGAAGCTTCTTTACCTTTTTAAGATCCGAACATGTTCTTGGTCTTCAAATTGCAGGCAGAAGCACAAGAAGCAATAATTAATGACGTGTCAAATCTGTGTGATGTAGCTGAGGCACTGACTAGTGTACAAGAGGAGCAATTAAAACAGTCTTTGTTTGATCTTCCAGTTTGGGCTTCCCCACAAGAGCTCATGGCAGCGCTATGTGATGAGTAAGCTTCTTAGGTTGGTGATTGTTTAGCTTTTGTAGCATGAAATTGAGGACGGGTCTACCACTCGTGAGGTTGATATTGTACAATTGCATTGTTGACTTAGAGGGCTGTAGCATAAGCTAATCATTTGTATAATCCTTCTTGTGTAATTGAGTGAATATATTCTTGTTGTTCCTTCTTTTCTCTCCTTTCTCTGATTTATTTTTGCTTGGAACTGCATCATCTAATGAATGAGTAACAGCAAAAGTGTGTTGTGACACAATTCAAGGATGATCACTCCACACTTAGGTTTGAAATAGTAATTGATCTTTAACAGATCTTTATCTTTCCTACAGTTCTACTTGTCTGGTCTCAGCAGTTGGCACATTGGGCATCATGAGCCTGCATATTTCATTTTGACAGGACTTCTGTTGGTGGAACATTATAGGAAGAAAATTGTTCTCGAATCATGATAATCTTCTCAATCTCCAATGACCCCTCATCTGTTTATCCTATTTCTTTGAGTTCTGGTCCAGTGTTTGGCACTTTCATTTTAGGGCTTGATTTCTGCTATTAATCTCTACCAAACTACGAGATGCTGTTATGTTGCTGTGTTTGTCTTCTGAGATCTGCTTGGACTGCTGGTTCGTGGAAATCTATGTCCGTTTGAAAAATTTGGCCCTAGATCAGCTGATCTGAAGCCTGGGAGCAGTGGGCTGGTTTTTCCCCAGACAAGATGTTTGAACAATTGAAACTTGATAGACCATTGAGAGACTTCTTCTTTTGCATTTAACATATGCAGACATTGCTACGCATATTAATGTAAGACAGTTGTCATTTACAAGGTCCATATACATGGACATATCACTTCTTTGTCCAATCCTCCGTTTTCTTTCAAACAGAGCCATGTGAAGACATGTTTTGTGGCTTGATTTAAACTTGTCTGCTAAGGTTATAGCTGAACCTACATTCAGTGATTGGTTCTAGTAATGCTTTCTCCATTTTTTCACTCGCTGTTATTTCTTAACTGGATGGTATTTGATATGACCTGGGATATCTTTGACTTCTTAACTTTTTCGATTTTATCTTTTTCTATGGTGGAAGGTACAAATGTGAAATAGTAAAACAATGTAAGGATCTTCTTATGGCATCCATGCCTTTGCTGAAAGTATAGGATGCAATTCTTTTTCTTTTTTTGCCCCCTGCTTCTCAGTTCTCAATCAAGAACAGATTGAATATGGCCCAAAAGAAATTATAGCTTGAAGAATATAGAGGAGACATCTTCAATATGTAAATGATGCTTTACATTTCAACATTCTTGGTCTTGCAGGCTGAATTGCAAGAAGCAATTATGTGCAACATCTCAAATCTTTGTGATGTTAGCTGAAGCACTTTATGATGTACAAGAGGAATGGTTAGACCAGTCTGTTGTTTAATCTTCCCATATGGGATTCCCCAAGTGAGCTCGTGGCAGCACTATCTGACAAGTATGCTTTGTAGGTTGGTGATTAGTTAGCTTCTGTAGCACGAGTTTTACAAATGGGCGTTCCAATGGTAAAGGTGCTAATTTACCAGTTCTTGTTAATTTAAAAGGACCTAATCTAACCCAATCATGTGTAAGAGTGTAATATTCTTCTTGTCAAAGGGTGAACGCATTCTTGGATAGCTTTTCACTTCTCATCTAATGTTGTTTCTGCTTGCGACTTGATCATATGTAGAATGAGTGACTGGAACAGGTCTTCTGAAGCATTTATGGGGAGATTGATTTGCTTGATTGAGAAAGTGGAATGAACTTTGAACTGGTCTTTATCTTTGTACTTGGTGTTGAGAAGGCAATATAGCGTTTGTGCATGATATTGAGAAGGCAATATTATATTGAAGGAAGATGGCTTTGTCTATGTCATACTAGTGAACTGAAATTTGTTTACCTTGCTAAGCTTGGTGAAAACTTGTAAGGAGATCAGGTTACTGAAAGGTTGCTTCCCTTTGGCGATGAATTTCTAGTAATCCCCTAGTCAACTTTCAGTGGTAAAAGCCTTTCCAGAGCTCAACCCCGAGTTATGAATCTGGGTGGTGCCTATGAAATGATCAGTTTAGCGCACCAGCAACCCCTATTGGCGTGCAACAGTAATTCACTCGCAAAAGGTGAGGTGCAATGTCTGGTCTTGACAATTTGCTGTTCTTGCTCTATCCTGAAAACAGTGATGTTTTTCTTTGAAGGAAAGGGTCTGTCTCCTTTTCATTTATATATCTTTGTTTGAAGCACGAGCAAGTGATGCCAACCTATTTCCCTAAAAAACAATTTGAGAAAAGTCGATTGTGTTTAGGTACAATAAGTCCCTGGCTTCTGTTTTAATCCGAGCATGGACAAATTTTGATTTTGTTCTATCCTTTGGGTAAATAGGTCTCATCCTATTCAGTAGAATGCAACTTGCGTGGTGCATGTCATTGTCAGTCTCTTAATTTTCCAAAAGATTAAATTGGACATAGTCTGAATGTTGGAGGAAACAACATATATTTTTGCCTTTAATTAACCATTTCGCTGCATACCAAACATTCCGTGAGACAATACAGGCTGGGAAGGGGCACACTCTCAAAAGTCGGGATTGCCGTAATAGGATTCAGCAAGTCCTTCAGTTAAGAGGGTGATTGATTTCTCACGGGCGCCTATTACTAATTATGAAAGGTTACAAAGTAAAACCAATGCGGATTCCTTTTGCTCTTTCTGTCTACATTCTTCCGAAACAATTTCACACATGATCAGGGATTGTAGCTATGCAGGGCTGTTTAGCAAAAGAATTTCCCAACAAGCTTGCAGGGCAAATTCTTTGCCCATGGTCTGTGGTTGTAGGCAAACCTATTTGCTTCAACAACTCTAGTAAAAGCAGCTAATCGGCCGCTAGTTTTTGGTGTAACTAGTTGGCATTTGTCGAATTGGAGGAACAAGAGACTATTTCAGACAGATTTTTTTCTTCCTAGCGCACTTCTGAGCCTGATTTTAGGATATGTTAAAAAATCCTTTTGGCTTGTATGAGTGATAATAGATTGTCTTCTCCGAGGGAAAAAGGCGATATGTTTGTGAGTTGGACCGTCCCTCCTATCAAACTCGATTATGACAGAGCCTCTAAAGGCAACCCGAGGCCAGCTTCAATAGGTGATTTCTTCATAATGAATTAGGCAATTGGCTTGCAGAGTTCATGCAATCTATTGTAGTGTGTTGTTCGTTAAAAGCAAAACTTTGGGACGTATTTTTGGGTTTCAAAATGGCCATTTCATTGAACATTCGCAAACTTCTAGCTGAGATGGACTCACCAGTGACGATTTTCCTTCTTCGAAAATCAACTCCCTCTCAATTTTTTCGTCATTCTCCTTTCTTAGATTGGGAAGGTGTTTAAAGTATTTCCAACAAGTTAAAATCGTACATAGTTTTAAGGAAAACTCATAGGCAAGTTGATAAGCAAATCGGATACTTCTATTAAGATGGGCCACCAAAAGGTCTACCTCCATTGTTGATAAAAGATCAATTATGATTGAGTTTTATTAGGGGAGTAATGATGTAACTCTAGGGCTTTGCCCTCATTTCTTAAAAGAGAGAAACAGAGAGAGAAGAAGAAATAACCAAGGCCATGCAGGCATTGCAAGAGCATTAATGGCTGACTACTACGTCACTAGACATTTCGGTGCATGAAGCAATCCTCAATTCTTAAAAGAGAGAAACAGAGAGAGAAGAAGAAATAACCAAGGCCATGCAGGCATTGCAAGAGCATTAATGGCTGACTACCACATCACCAGACATTTCGGTGCATGAAGCAATGGTAATCAATAAATGAAACAAATTTCCAATCTACCAGGACTATCTGTACTGACTAAGTCTTCAATGTGTTGAGATCAGCGTCATTCAAACGGGATGGAACTACTTGTATTGGTTTCAGGATGAATCCAGCTTTTCGACATTCATCCTCCAGACGCTTTGCCTGCAATGGCCCATCAGGGCAGAAAGCAACCACAGCTCCTCCACTGCCGGTGAACTTTGATGCAGCACCCACTCGTCGGGCCACCTCCACCATCTCTAGGTTTAAAGCACCAAGGCATTCATCTCCAAACATGCTCCTGAATGAAACCACAAACAAAACTTAGTTCCCACAGCCCTTGATTCTGCATTCTGCTTGAGTAACTTGACCAGCAACATATTTCAAACCTTGCCAGCAAGCTCTACTAGTGGGCACCATTCTAAATTTATATAAGCTCTTTGAAAGATGAAAGCTAAGCAATGTACACTCAATCGATTTCAAGCTGCGATAAAATGGTGCAAAATTAATTTCCTAACTAATTTTTTCTGCCAGATGGTTATAAGGCACCTGACTGTTGAACCCTTAAATCTGATCCTCAGTAAAGTGGGAAGTACAAAAGTACAGACAGCCAGGTACTTCTCATGGGAAGACTTCTCCATCCACCAAATAAACTCTGCAATTAAAGAGTACAGCCATTTTACCTCCGTAGGTCAAAATTACGATTCAAGAGCTTAGAAAGTTTGGCATAGTCCTTTTTCAGTAATGCTTCCCTCCCTTCTAAGGCTAAATTTGCAACTTCATCCATGGACGTAATTATGAACTTATCTCCATTCAGCCACCTCTGTCGGACTGTGCTGTGCACCTGCATCCACAAAAATAAAAAAAATAAAAAATTCTGATATATGCATCTCAAAGGTAGTTGAGAGTTCACATATATGTAAAGAATGGGCAGAGAACATTGTTAAGCACCGATTCAAAATGGGAAGTGGTGACTAGGAACCACCTTACAAGTTGAATCATAGTTTTAAGCATCATTTTTGAATTGTTCACATTGATTTTATGCTTTGTCGAATGTCAAATATACAACAAATTCAACACAAGAAAAAGTATCCACAATTCAAATGGAAAGTTTTGATCACTGAGGTTAACAAAAATTACAAGCCTCTGCTAGGCCATGATTTAACTCATCAAGCTGGCAAGTGGTGATTAATATAGCTCTCACTTCACATTTAAAGACAACACATTATGAAAGAATGTGCAGATAAAGAATCTAGGAACATCAAAGATTGCCATTGATCGCCAGAGGGCCAGCATGCCCCTGCATATAGCACATGCTATTGCTTATGAGTGCTGAGAACTGGGAGAAATTGTAATATCTACTAGCCTATGTATTCAGGGGAATGAGCAAAATTGGAGGGAAAAATGCAAACCAAACATTTGAGTAAGAAGTCCAGATAATATATCACAGTTATGCTTACCTTTCCAGAATCACTTGGATTGTCAGCATAGATGAGATATAAAGGAGGGAGTAGACTTATATCCATTGGAATATAGATGCCATGCCCCAACTTCTCCATGTTTTCCTTGCTGAAATCCTACCAGGAGCAAAGAAATAAGGTACATTTTACAGTGGTTCATACAACATATGCATGACTTTGAAAGAACATGGTGAGCACATACCATGTATACGAGGCCCCCATATACCTGGGCAACCCGATCCTGGAGGCCAGCAACAATTCCCAATTCCTTTTCAGCATTAAGCACAAGATTGGGTCTAACTTCCACTTTCACCAAATGCCTGACATTATAGAAGTCAAGAAGGCAATTTAAAGCAGCACACACTATAGCACTCGAACCTGAAAGTCCTGTCTGAGAAAACAAAGTTACAGTTCAGCATATGTAATTAAGAGAGAAGAATGAAAATATGAACTTAGTTTTGTTCTAAAAATGAGAGGGTCTCATGAGGAACTCGGAGGAGATAATCTAGTTAAATCACGTGTGAATTGAACAATGTAGAACAGCCAGATCAGAAGCTATTTCATTTTAGATAACAAGAGATGAGAAGATGTGACAACAAGCTTATGAACAATTGATGCTGATGCAGAAAAGATACTACTCCTATAGGAAAAATGTAGGAGTCTAAGAATATAAAGAGTACTTGAAAACAATTCTTGCTCAAGCTTCTCTCTTTGCAGCTCTTCCTTTTTACTTCAAATCTATAATCTCCACGGTGGCAGATACGTCAAATTGGGTAATAAAGAGAGGAAAATGTCAGGTCGGGAAAGGATACAGCTTATACACATACAAAATCTAAATAGCATCATTTGGTCAGCCTTATAAAAATTGGGCAATATACAATATCTGCTGACTCTAATAGCTATTTTCTTTTGTGTGCCACCCCTATACATCGACAAAGCAACTCCCACTTTCCTACACAAAGCCACGGCACTAATTAATCAGTAACTAGAGCTAGTGTAAGCATAGTCAACCTAACAAAGAGTCCAGGATAGTGACTTGTGGTTACAAGCGATCCAACCTTTTCCATGAAATTCACCTATCTAATTCAGATAGACAGGAAGCATTCTAAAAAGAATATCATACTTTAGCAACTCACATTGCATCGCAACAAACCAAATAAACAACTTTCAGTAGATAAAAACATAAAGACGGCGGACACTTTACCTGACGGGGGATATTTGTCTCATAAGAGAGAGTGAAATTCCCTCCATGAAGATCGATGTTGTTATCCTTGCAATAATTGTGAAAACCTTTACAGAGGGCCATAAGCAAACGAACTCCTCCATAGTACCCTTCACTTTTCAGCCGATTCACCTGCGTTCCCACCCATTTTCGAATCAATCCTCCCAGACACCAATAACATACAAATAACTCGCAAGAATCCTCAAAATGCAGTCGCAGAGACTGGACACAAAACTTTGCTCTCGCATCGATCATCGACTCATCAGAGCACAACTTCCGACCGCATTTCCAACACTCAAGCACAAGCTAAGAGAATCGGAACAAACCCAGATCGCCAAAGAGAAAAAAATGCAGCCAAATTCAAGACGCGATCACAGCAAAAGCAAGAAAAGGAGCCGACACAGCTCGTCAGCGCATGTCGACAGACGCCGTTCCAGAAGAAAACCAAACCCAAAAGAAGAAGAAGAAAAACCCGAGATGCGAACATTACCAGGTGATCGAGGGAATCGAATTGGACGAGGTCGTGGACGGGGTGAGGCGAGATGACGAGCTCGTCGGAGGGGAGCAAGCGGACGGAGGCCCAGAAGTTGGCGAGGCTGAGGGAGATGGTGCGGCCGTAGTAGACGTCGCTGGGGTTCCCCAGGAGGCCGACGCGTGCGTAGACCTTGTGCTCGATCGCCGCCGCGCCGGAGACGGCCGGGGATTTGGCGCCGTCCATGCCGCGTCGGTGCGCTCGCTCGCTCGCGAGAGAGAGAGAGAGAGAGAGTGTTGAGTTCGTTGGTGATTACTTCGTATGGACTTTTCTCGTATTTGATGAGCTGTTGATGTGATCTGGCCACGTCAGGTGGTCCGTCGCTTTTCAAGGAAAGTCGACGTTTTGGTGAGGTGGCGTGCATTTAGGAGGATTAGTGCGACCGACCAGCGGGGATGATAATAACACGGTTTATCTTTATTCATCCAAAGAGATGGTTGGTGATTATTTCAACTCCTAATACTTTTATTAAAGAGATGATAATTAACAATGTGAAAGGGTTAGGTAAATGAGGCTCTCTTTTTTCTTTTTCTTTTTAAATACGATCGGGCATAATGATAAAGTGGCTCGCGTAATATTATATTGATAAGTTAACGATGATATTTGAATGAGCTAGTAATAAAGAAAAAAGAATGCATCGAAAGAAAATGGGAGAATTAAAAGAAAGAGAATTTTTCGAGAAAATTCCATGAATAATCGCTTCTCGAATCTTTCCATTAAGAGGAGAATAGCGAAAATATTATAATTTTCGTACGATACTCACTTGAGTATTATAACTTTTTTTCTTCTCTTATTTGAGTGTTGTATTGAAGTAAAATTAATCATTCTAACAAATCATCCTACATGGATTTTTTTATTAATTTCTCATTCGAGTGAATTTTTCTTTTCTTTTTTTGATTTTTTGGCAAAAAAGTAAATCAAAAATCAAAAATCAAAAATCAAAAGATAATTAAAAAAATTTCTTTTTGTTTTTGTTTTCCTTTTTTTTAGAGCAACCCCTCGCCGGGCCTTAAAAAAAGGAAAAAAGGAAAAAAAAATATAAAAATATTATCAAAATTATTCGCATAAGCTTTGGTGAAGTTATGTAAAATGATAAGCATTCACATCAAATTTTCTAGTGAGACAAATCACTCATTGCACTTACATTGTTCTTATTAAAGATGAGCGATTCTAGGTTTCATACATATTCTACTTGAAACATGAAACTTATTCACCCATTATAATAGGTTTCTCATTTTTTGGAATTTAAAACTTACTATGAACATTTTGAAACTTGGAATCTACCCCATTACATATTATCAAGATCGATTCCATAATATACTCAAGTTCCACTTGTATTATTAATAGAATGATTATAGTGAATAATATTCATTAGTCATAACTTATATTTAGACATATCAAAAATTATGAAACATTAATAAAATAAAAATCGTAGTCATAAAATAGAAACTCTAGTGATTCCAAATTATATACTTATCTTAAACGATTCAGACCAAAAAAAATACAAAAGACTTGCTTAATGTTCTAAGTTACGTGTTTAAGGTTTTATGTTAGTAGAACCTTGAACCTAAAATCTAAAACTTAGAACCTAATCATGAAAACAAGTTCCTCAATTTTTAAACTTGAAACTAGATAAAATTTCGGGTTAATGCCACGAAAAACCCTAAACTTTGCCCCCCGTGACAGATTTACCCTAAACTTTTTTTTGTGACACAAAAAACCCCAAACTTTGCCATGTGTGTGACACATTTGACATTTACCCCAAACTTTGCTTCAGGTGTGACACATTTACCCTAAACTTTTTTTCTGCCATAAAAAACCTAAACTATGCCACTTGTGACAATTTTACCCTGAACTATATTACTTATGACAACTTTACCCACAAGTTTTTTTTTTTTTTTTTTTTAGCTGAAGGGCGTTTTCGTCATTTTCTATTTTTTTCTTTTTTTCTTTTTTTTTTGAAGAGGAAGCCGGCGAGGATGGCCTCGCCGGCGCCGGAGTCCGGCGAGGTCGCCTGGGCAGCCCTCGCCGGCGTCGGGCGAGGGCCGCCCAGGCCAGATCCGGCTCGGGCGGCCCTCGCCCGACGCTGGCGAGGGTCGCCCTCGCCCGATCTGGCCTGGGCGCCGGCGAGGGCCGCCCGAGCCTCGCTGGGCGAGGGCGAGGGCCGCCCAAGCCAGATCCGGCGAGGGCGGCCCTTCGCCGGATCTGGCCTAGGCGGCCCTCGCCGGCGTCGGGCGAGGGCCGCCCAGGCCAGATCGGGCGAGGGCGACCCTCGCCAGCGTCCGGCGAGGGCGGCCCGAGCCGGATCTGGCCTGGGCGGCCCTAGCCCGACGCCGGCGAGGGTCGCCCAGGACTGGGCGGCCCTCGCCCGACGCCGGCGAGGGTCGCCCAGGCCTGGGCCGCCCTCGCCCGACGCCGGCGAGGGCTGCCCAGGCGACCCTCGCCGGACTCCGGCGCCGGCGAGGCCATCCTCGCCGGCTTCCTCTTTAATAAAAAAAAAAAGAAAAAAAGAAAAAATAGAAAATGACGAAAATGCCCTTCAGTTAAAAAAACTTGAGGGTAAAGTTGTCATAAGTAATATAGTTCAGGGTAAAATTGTCACAAGTGGCATAGTTTAGGGTTTTTTATGGCAGAAAAAAAAGTTTAGGGTAAATGTGTCACACGCGCAAAGTTTGGGGTAAATGTGTCACATATAAGAAAGTTTGGTTTTTTGTGCCACAAAAAAAGTTTACAGAACTGTCACTTGGGCAAAGTTCAGAGTTTTTCGTGGTATTAACCCTAAAATTTCATCAGTCTGGTTCTCAAGTTTTAGATTCTACTTTAAAATCATAGTTTCACCTAATTCTTACCTCATCTTCTTTTTTAGATAGTATAAACAAATGCGGAAATATCGTGCGGTAAAATACTAGATGTTTTTACAACTAGAGATAATGGTCGAGCTTTTTCCACTCATCGCTCGAAATTCGAATACTCCATTTAATAGTATATTGACCATTTTACCCCTCGTCTTTTTCTCCCTTAAATGTTGTGCCCGACATAGTTAAATGTGGGGTCTTTTTCTGAATTTACTGCTTCTTTTGCTTCCACCTTCCTTCTTCTCGTTCTCTTTTACGGTATGTTGACCATATTACCTCTCATCAAATGTGGGGTCCTTCTTTGAATTTGCTTCTTTTTCTTCCACTTTTCTTCTTCTTGTTCTCTCGTGTTGAACCGTATTGCTAGCGCTTCTTTATCTTCCTCCTCCGACACCTCCATGCACACTAACAATTGGGCAATCTCACGTAGCCTCATGAGTTTTCTCTCTACCTCACCATTGCTCCTCACAAACCCTTGGGGGCATGTCAGGCAAAACCACCTCCTATGCCGGCATGATTTTCCTCAAAATGTAATTATTTATAGTGATACTTTGCTTTTTGCGATAATTTATGAGGATTAAAATATAATGATTGAGATGTTTGACCCCACATGACAATGTGAGTAAAGACCTAAACGTCACCCTGGAGACTAAAGAGCTTGACACTCATCAATGAATTATCTGGGAGATTGATGACATCGTTAGATCCATGAATTCTTAATCAACAAAACCACTAAGATGAAAAAGGAAATAGAAGGAAAAGATAAAACAAATAAATAAAAAAATCCCTAATAGGCCCTTTTTTTATTCTTTGCATGTACATCATAAAAAAACAAAAAGTCTATAAAGGGGAGTATCCAAATCAAATGAAAAATGAAAAAAAAAGTGACCTCTAGAATAATAATACAATAATCCACGAATTTTAATTTAATATACAATGTAGTCCTTGAACTTTTAATTTATTAAGTATAATTGATGAGCTTTAATCCAATATTTGGTAGTGGTACTCTTAAACATTTTCATATTAAAATTAATATCCACTCGCAGTTTAAAAACCATATTGAAGGATGACTTGTTCTTTTACTCGCACGAATTTCTTTTGATATTCTGTGAGTTTTAAAGGTTACCTGTTTTTCTATTTCTTCTTTTTAACCGAGAAACCATAACTTATTTATTAAAATTTATAACTTGTCTCCAGACTTGATTTATAGGTTATGAATTTAAAGTCTGAATTGGTCATAAATCCGTATAAGAATTCGAAAGATAAAAATTTAAATCAATTAACTCTATTCGGCATACGTTGGACAATCACATCATATGGAACAAAGCGCCTCCTACAGGAACAGACAAATTATACTAAACAATGTAAGAACAGAGGACGGCATTGATCCAGCATTTCACCAGCAAAGAATTATACTGTACAATTTACTGGAAATGTACAGACTTGCAAGTCAAATTCCATTGTTAAAGCCTTGGAAGTAGGATGAAGAAAGGCAGTCCCACAACTAAACAGAGTCAGACCCAACACAGATAAATCACCCATCACTCTTCTTCCTCTTCCTCTTCGGGAAGCCCTGCATCGTCTCCAATACCTTCAAGCAACTTATCCACATCTACTCCCAATTCCTCCAACCTCGAGCTCAGCCTCTCCACCTTGCTCTGCTCTTGACCAAGACACACAAGCAAATCGTTCAGCTCGACCTCACTCTCCTTCTGTGCCTCTTCCCTTGCTTCCGCCTTCACGGCCTCAAGATCAGGGAATGGTGGGGTATCTCCGCTCCTCAAAGCTTTCACTTCCGTTTCAAGATTGAAGTTGACCTGTTCGAGACTGTTGTAGGCGTCGGATAGGCTCTTCAGATCAGATTCCAGCTTACCCACTAAATTACGGTACATGGATAAATCGGATTCGACCTTGGCTTTCTCTGTCTTGAGAAACTCTAGGCGTTGGGATGACTCTTGGAGATCTCTTCTCAGAGTGTCTACTTGGACTCTCTCCGAAATCCCACCTCCCCTCTGCTCAGTTTGGGATGAACCACCGCCACCGCCACCAGTCTTGGCCAATTCCTCTGCCAGAGTCCCATTGCGTCCAAGTAGGCCCTTTGGCAAGAGAAAAAAGTGACAAGTCATGTAAAATGCACAATGGGAGAAACATAAACTATAGAAGTTCAAAATTTTCCAACACTCAAGTCTGTTGCAACCACTTAAAAGATTACACTGTTATTGACCAGTTAGTATGGCCATATCATGGGCATAAAGGGATCAGCTGCACTTGCAGCATCAGAGTGCCAAACTGCAAACTGCAGCTTGCAGAGTAGTAGTGTAAAGATGATTTGGCCCTTTGAGTAACAGAAATAAGCCATAATCTACAGTATCTTCTCCACGAGCCCAACTAGTAATTTCTACTTATTTGACCAAATAGGATGGAATGGGAAACACCATAGAAACCATATTTATGATGGAATAATCCCTCCGCACACTTCTCCTTGGATAAATTGGGAAATACTACTCTAGCACTTCTTGATATTAATAGTCAGGCATGTTCAACATAGAACTATTCGTGAACTGCAACAGGATAAATTTACACTAAAACTAGTGTTAGGTCAAATCCACCAAGCGCAGGTACTAGTCATTAGCCAGTTAACATTAGCTTATAGGTACCCCATAATACAATGGCAGTCATGTTCTTGTTGCCAATATAATGATACTAATGAAACATTTTCAAAGAACCAATATGGGGACAAAGTGAGAAAACAACACAGGAAATGCCAACTTAATAACACATCTGCAGCAAATTGCAACATAGATACCTGTATTTCAAAACACTGCTTCTCCACAAACATTTTCAGCCGCTCAATGTACTCCTTGTCATTCTCCCCATTCTTCTGCTCCAATTCTGCTGGTACCACAGCTACCTGACTCTTTGGATGGCTGTAGACCTCTACAATGCTTTCCCTAATATTTTCCTCCAAACCCTTGATGAAGTTAACAAAATGTGCATCGAATATCACAGAGAGAATTGGATGATCGTTGTTCTTTTTATCAGACAGATCATTCTCATCAACATCCTCAATGTCTGCCATGCTAGCCGCATTGGACCTTGTCAATGGCCTCCGGGGCTGGCTTGACTTTATAGAGGCAAAAATACTACTCTTCTGCATCTCATCAAAAGTTAGTAAGTAAGCTGTAAGCCCGATTTTCTGGCTTATGGTGTCAACTACTGTAAAGGCATCCCTTCCATTTTCACTGGACTTGTTGTAGAGAACACATTCTCCCAACAAGATTGCTGCCAAACCCTTTGTGCACACAGTTGCTGATGGATTTGATACAAGCTCCAGCAGGCATGTAAGGTGGTGACGTGAATCTAGGAAGGAGTGCACTGCACTTGGACAGTTCGCAAGCCAGGTCACCAGCAATTTCAAGATGATAGGTTGAACAAACACATGTCCCATGTTCGACTTTCCATCTTTACTTTTCATGGAAGAGGCAAGAGCTAAGTATTTGACCATGCGATGGAGTAATGGCTCTGGAGCTCCTAATGATGGTGTAGGAGCCTCAAGTTCAATTTGAATAACCTGCAAAATTAAATATGTGATATCGTCACGTAAAGAGGTAGCATTCACTTATTCAGAGAATTGTCATAGAAAAACCAACATTTCTAAAGGTTTTACTCCAAAAAATGTCCTTCAACTTTTTATGTAACTGTCCATATTCCGTTTTAAACATAGCTATATATTTCTTCATACCAAGATGGAAAAGATGATCAAAAGCTTGCAATAAAAACTGAGAATCTTATTGTCAGCTCTTTGTTTAAAAGCCTTTCCGCAATAACAGAGCAGCACCATTCTCCTCCTCCTCTCCATCCTCTCCCTCTCTCTTTCTCAGATGCCTGATGGATTTTTTTTTTTTTTTTTTTTTCGGGAGGGGGGTTTGGTTTGGGGCGGAGGAGGATATGTTTGCAAGTGGAATTGACACTTATATAGCCACAAGCAATGGCAAGAGTAGAGGTCTAACCTGCACCAGTTAATAGATTCATTTTAGCCTTAAATCCATAGATATTATTCCAATTCACGTAATATCATGTGACAAATTCTTGAGTAAACATGACTATAATTGGAATACATGCAGAGTGTATGCAGCTATAATTACAACATGGTGCTGAACTATGAAAACCCCAGCCAATGTCAGATAATAGAAGAGATCGAGTGGAAGTTGATGTAAGAGAAAAATGTGTTTGTCTTCACACCTTTTCTTTACACTGGATGTTATCCTTTAACATGTGTGACAACACACTGGCAGCCCTGCAACAACTCTGTGGGTTCAAAATATCAACCAACATATTAGTCTCACCAAGTGGAAGCTTTGTACCAAATTACATATACACACGGACGATGCATTAATAAAATACTAGAAAATTTGACTTCTTCAGGCAGATAAACAGTAATTTCAAAACCAAAAAGAGCAAAACCAATTGTCACCTCAAGATCGCCTTCATTTTCAGTCAACGTGAGACCGCGTAACAGCATGCTGCCAGACAAACCAATTATTTTAAGTTTAGGCACAAAGGGTATGGTCTTGACTTCTTTAAAGATTATACATCTGGGTTCGACTTAAATATATGTCAATAGCAAAAACAGCACTGCATTGGTCAATCAAAAGTAGTAATTAACAATTTCTCAAGAGATGTACCTTCCAAAAGACATGTTCACATCCTCCTCCAGGGGAGACTGTGACATTGAATGTGGTTGCGGAATCAGCATGGAAGCCAGCATTCTTTGACTATCGCCATTATTCTGAGTAAAATGATGGTGGGTAAGTATACAAAGCATGATAGAGGAAGCACAATTCATGGTAGTATAAGATATTCACAGAAATTGTAAGCAGATGACCAGATCAACCTCACAAAAGCATTTAAAAACATAATCAGCTGCAGTAAACTCTTGCATACTGGATGTCCTCAAAATGATTCGGAGAATAGAATTCAAAGCAGGTTCTACTTGAGGCTCCTCTCCAAGAACTTTGCTTGCTAGGGCATCAAGATTCTTAGAGTGTCCAGCAATTAGATCGCCAATGCACCTTAACGCCTACAAACAACCAGGGGCAAAACACAAAAAGACAGAAAAACAAAAAGATGAATTTCTCCTCAAGCATAAGAACTCCATAATTATATATATAGTAAAATTTGCAGGTATGAATGGTTTACAGAAAGAACTATGGACAAGATACAGCTATTTAACAGATGCAACAGATCAGACATTCAGACCCAAGATCAATTTAAATTTGATAGGAAAAGGATCTACTCAGGGTGAGATCGTACAAGTATCGAATTATAACTAGGGAATGGTAAATTATTTTCCCAGCTAGTGGTCTTCAGTCAAGAAAATTTTGTCTCTGCAAAGATCCAAGAATCTAGCAGGTCACACGACACTTGCCTCAGTAAGGGTTACAAAAAGTGGCTAACAGACCATTGTAAAATTGATTTCTTGAGCTCAGGTGGCAGGAAATAGGAAAAAAGTGCCTTGGGCATATCGCCTTCATTTTACAAAGCAAAGGAAAAAGCAGTTACTAAAATTAAAAGATCAAGCACTCTGATATATTTTAACCACTACCAAAAACTCATTATTAGATTCTAAATTCGACAGATGCCACTTCTAATTGTAGAACTGTTCCATGCAATGGCTACAATGAAGACATGAACTACAAGAGTTAATACTAATCGATCACAAAAAACACAAATATAAGTTGCATCCATTGTGAATTCTTCCATTAAATCTTTGAGCCCAAGAACAGATACCCATAGACTTTATCTTGCTAGCCGAAAGCCTGAGATAGTAGATTATTTTTCATGGTTTGGTCAGGAAAGGTAGAAGCCATCCTATTCTGTTTCATTACCATGCAGAGGAGTATGTGTCATACGCATGCTTATGCATGAGATAACACATTGAATTATTACTTTGTAAATATGAAAATATCTTACCACACAACGGACAGAGACAGGAGCCCATTGGCTTTCAACTCCCAGCATAAGAAGATGATCCAATACTTTTTTCTGGGGACAAATGGAATGACATTGTAAGAGAAGTGAACCAGTCATTTTCAAGGATGCATAACACATGATGAGTTTGAATGTCAACCTGGACTAAGACTGCTTTATTTGTTGTCCTGTTGGAATCCTTTGAGGGGTCAGTATCTGGACCTCCCGATATCAACAGACTAACGGTTTCCAACACGCTCAGAAGATTAATTGTCTACTACATAGTATTTGTTGCAAGTACAAACAAAGACAACAATGAGATTAAGAGCGTAGCATATTAACAAAAAGCACCACAAAATCATACAACAAGTCAAAATGGGAATAACTTACCTTCTGTTGCGTAAAACTGTATGTATTTGCTCGTAGCTTCAAAATCGATATCAATGGATCGAAGCCTATAGTCTCCCTTAGTAGTATCTATACAAAATAGTTCAGCCTTACTGGTTGGACAAACCCTGTGAGTAAATAAAAGAAAGTCAAAGTAAAGCAGCATACCTGATTAGATGCATTATGGCGGAGAATATTGTTCAACAATTCAAGACAATCCTGCAAACAGAAAGTTGTGCCATTACAAAGAATAAAAAATTTCTGAATTCTTCATTTGAATAAAATAAATTACATAAAGGCCAAACAAGGTCTTCTGAGAAAACAGTAGAACGTGATCACAGCAACACTGAGGTACGCAAAAGTTGAAACAGCTGGGGAAGTAGACTGGCTCATCAATAAGCTTGAATAAGGTAGGCAATACAAACCTGCACAACCACACCACCTTCTGATCCCCCTTCCTCTTTAATGATGCTGAATATTTTCTCAAATGCACCTTCGAACACAACGATTTTTTGAATTTCCTAGAATCAGAAACCATTTAGTTCACATTCATCCAAACAAAAGAAAAACAAGACAAGTATCAGGATACTCACTTCAGCTTCACGAGTCAGATATGTAAGAAGTAGTAAGGCTTCATTGCGTATAACCTAGAATAAAAGCAATAATAAGCTGCAGAGTATCAATAGAATAAGAAGCAGTGCCAACTGATCAAATGCTGACTGCAATTATAATCCTGTCAGAATTTGAAAGCTTCAAAGTTTCCAATAGGCCGACCAAGAACGACCAGTAAAAAGAAAATTTAAGCATGACACATGATAATTACATCTAGAAAGAACAGCACTCACATAAGGTCAAACTCAAATCATAATTTCCATAATGGACATCAGTTCTTTACCTCACGATCCATAAGCATATCCATAAGCCGAGTTATACCACGAGGAATGGTCAGAATAGCTTCCTGCAACCTGAAAAGAGAACTTGATAATTGTTCTATCAAGCAGCAAACCTCAGACATGGAACAAGGTGCATGGACACAAACAGATACCTATTTGGAGAACTTGTGAGAAGGGCCGTCAGAAGTTGAAGAGTGTAATATCGCACATAAAAATCCTCCTCTGACTGCAAATAAAGCAAAATTGAGAATTTATTGAGCACCTTGAATATGACCAATAATCTACAGATAAGATATCTCTCCAACAGTACAACCAAAAGTCCTCACCAACAAACTGAGAATAAGGGAAATGCTCTCAGGTTCTCTAGATAGCAAATCAGCATTCATCAAAGCTGCTTGAACCTCATTTGTAGGCCCTTTCACATGATCAATAGGAGTTAAAGCACCCACAAGAGTCTCAAGGGCACCTCGAACCTGCACGAGTGATGTAATGCACATGACGTCGGCAACATCTCCCAAATTCAGAAGCATGGAAATGAAAAGGATTGAACTAAGAACTGGGCAAAGGCATTGAGTGTTTCCACCAGTAAATAATTCCACTGCAAACAACAACAAGCATCTTCTCCTAGATTGAGAAAAGGAAGAGAAGATCTGCTGGGAGTAATATCAGTCTCATACAAGTATTTGATGGCATAACTAGGACTGTCTAATAACAATCTACAAACAAAGTGCAAATTTATATAACATTACATAAACATTAAGCATCAAACGGTAATATACTCCATGTACAATAGATTTTTTTCCCTTGATGAGTCTCTTAAGGACAACAGTGGAAGATATAATATTAATTTGATGACCGTACCAAATCTGCAAGAAGCATGTAAGCCAGTGAATTCACAACCATAAGTCCACAAGAAAAGGTTGAGCAAATATCCAGCTTCCTTTGGTTATGATAGTTTTAAGTCAATGTTCTAAAATTATCCAGTAGATACTAGCACAACATGCTGCATATCTTAATTTCCCAAAGAAATTATCATTATTCCGAAATTTGATCTATATGAAATGCCAATGAGTGAACGAACAAAAGATTTACACATCAGCAACTCAAAAAAGCAACCTGACAAATAAAATATCCAACAGAGCACTCAATATTTTGTCAGCATCATGAATAGACAGAAACTTAAAAACTAAAAACCCTAAAACAGAAGAAAGATAGGAGGCAAGAAGCAAATCAAACCATTTCAACATCCTCTCGTTCTTCCTTCAGGACCCCCATGAGTACAGGAAAACCTGTAGAAAGTAGATAACAAATCTCATACATAACTAATTCTATACTATAGTACTCAGCACCCAAATAATAAATGAAACAAGATCTTACCCATTGCACCAAAGGCTAGCTGAGCAGCACGACTTTCTGCCACGATTGACTGGAGATCTGAAACAGCTGAACGGCGATCCTCAGCCAGGACACCATTGCTAATGCGGTCCAGCAATCGTTCCACATAACTAGTAATGCGGTAAAGGCATTAGAAAAGTAAAAAAGCAACAGAACTCTCTACTGCAGAAACACAGAACATGTGATGACTCAGAGAGCAAGGTGAGCTATAACTTATGTGAGAAAAATTTTATTATAATTTTCACCCTATGTAGTTAAAGGCATGGAGTCTGAAGGAAAGAAAAATATGACCACTTGATGAAGAGACTATCTTCCTCCTACAAGGAATTTTCTAGTTAACAATTAGTTTGAACAAACTAAGTTTGCATCATAATAAGAACAGCCAAGCATGATGGGAGAAAAAGAAATTCCTTTTACATTAATTTGAAGCATTTAAACCACCGATTCAATATCTGCCTATCAATTAACTGCCCACATGTCATTTCACATAAATATCGAGGATCCTTAACAAACTTAAAGAGGCAGGGGTTCCTAATCTACAAGGATAAATAATATATAACATATGCATATATCAAAATAGCCTGTATATCAGCAAAACATCTTCCCAAAGAACATGAAACAGAATACTAATTAGAGACACTTTTCAAATCTTAACTTTGAAGTTCTTTACATCACCAAGTGGAGATGAAAAGCAATTTTGAAGAAAATACAGGTCCACCTTGCACAAAATAAGTCCTCAGATATCTAAGATATAGCTTGAAATATAACGCAGTGAAACGAGTAGACAAATCAAAATTCCAAAACACAAGTAATGCACTGGGCAAGTGATGATTCCAGTAATTACTCTTAAACCAGAACAATGGAAGGCTAGTGATGCAAGCAATGGAAGTCGAATGCAACAAGCAATGGAAGTTGAACGCAACAACCAGTTGAATACAAAAAGTTTGCAATTAGTAACTTATATAACGGTCTCCCAAAAACAGCTAAAAATAATAAGGTAGTGCTTTATGGTCCATCCTAAGGAAAAAGGAGGCATGCAGACATTAGTTTGCACCAACACATTCATAATCATCGGGTTCTATGCACTAATCAACGAATATAAGTCTTAAAAATTACACCCAGCATGCACTCATATCCTAAATAACTTTAAATCTCAAAAAACAGAACTCCTTTTCTCGAAAACCTTTCTTTATGAACTTCTAAAAGTCATCAATACTGTCGTCGCACGAACATACGTCTGCTGTAAATGCGAGGGGTAAGGTTCGCAAATTCACAAACATAAATATCTAACTTCCAAAGTCAATACCTGTCTTCAGTCGAAGAAGAGTTGTCATTGCCAAAAACAAGCCCGACGACACCCTGCGCAAAAAACTCTTTCTTTTAGGCGAGCATAGATATCATCGAGGACAAGTAACAATTTTAACACCATTTCGCGACGACAGCAGCCCAGTGCAAAATGCCCACAAGTGTCGCATCCAACTACAATGTTCACACAAAAAAATTCCCCCAAAACCACAACACATTACCTTGTATCTAGACGCCAAATCCATCCTCTCCTTCTACCGTCACTTCCCCGAGCTTAGGCAATCAATCGGAGTCGCGAATCAACCAATGCCTACGCTCCAAAAAACAACGGGCAAGAACCCAAAATTAAAAAGGAATAAAAAAAACAAGACCAATCGATGAAGCCGTCGTTCTTCTGGTTCCACGGCCAGTCGAACTGCGTCACACACAACTTCCCCAGATGCAAATACGAAACGAAGGGGGAACGCCACGCACCTGGAGAAGAAAAACGAAAGCGATGGCGGATCGACGCCCGAAGAAGCGATCGAGCTTGACCTCGACGGACCCGATCGGAGTCGAGGTCGAGCTTTTCACGGGGATTCGATTTGCCGATGTGACTGATGCCTTTTTTTTCTTCTTTTTCTTCCCCGATCGTGTGCGAGCTTAGCGCTTGAGCTGAGTCCCAAATTCGACGTTTCAGTCGCTGATTGAGATGACGTGAACGCCATGCCCAGGTGGGATCACTCGTTGCGCGATTGGATTGGGCCCGCTCGGGCCCAAGGGCCTTAGCTGTCCATCGGTCCCCTAGCCCACTCGTCATCCAATTTCAAATGTCGATCCGCATGGGGGTAGAGGTGTCAGGGGGCCCATTTGGTTCGGATCTATGTCGATGCCAGACCTTATCCAGACACGAGGAGATTGGTCTCCTAGCCCGCTGATCACCCAATCTCAAATGTTAATCTGCACGGAAGTAGAGGTGTCGACGGGTCAATTTGGTTCGGATCTCCATCGATGCCAGACCTTATCCGGGCAACGAGGAGGATATGGTTTTTCTTGCGGCCCGCATCGAACCAGGAAAAGAAGAAAATGGTGGATGGGACGCTCGGTAGCGATTGTAGTGAGCGTGGGAACGGGGATTGATGCGAAAGTTCCGACTGCAACAGCTATGCTAAAGCCTGGCGAGTGCTCATTTAAGGAGAGATGCGGTCTCCGGGAGGGCAACGGAAGTCATACTTCATCTTTTGGCCTGATTATGATCTCTTGCTGGCGAAGTATCTTGCTACCTTTTGTGACTTCCCTCTCGTCGCACTAACCAAACTCGAGTAAGCACGCATTTGCTATAGGTGTGAAAGAGCGGCGAGTGTAGTCTGAGTGGTGTTTCCTATTTTCCCATTCAAGAGAAGTGACCAACATAATAATAATAATAATAATAAAAGATATAAGTTTTCTTTTTGGTAAGGTTATAATAAAAGATATAAGTTGCATGTGACGTTATGGAATATTACAAACGACATCAATAACAAGTTGTGGGGAGAGAAGTATGACGTGCCACTCTCATGAAAGCACTTTGAAAATGATGGATTCACTGGAGGAGCTTTTGCCTTCAAGGCAATTGGTCGGAGATCATAAATTTAATTGATCTTCTAGGGGTTCTCTCTTTTCAAATCAATCTAGCCTTTCACTAGTTGTTTTGGTTCCGAAACAATATATATTATTATTTTTAATTCAAGCTATTGGGTCCGCTTGAGTTCATTACCAAAGACCAAACTAAATAACTCGAATTGACCCATCGAAATCCTGTCGATTTACCTACTATTCAAACTAAAAAAAACCCATTTTGAAGAGAACCAAAATCCATGATTGAGGTTAGTTCTTGTTTCATTTTGAACTTCTTCTTTTTCATGACACTGTTATAAGGAGGTGTTTTTTCCCTTCTAACTTGACATTTTAGGTTTTGCACATTTTTCTCTAATAAAAGCCCACAGACTCATCAAAAATAATTTCATAGTCGAATTTGAAAATGTCTTTGACAGACCGCGTTTACGAGATCCTTCAAAATTTAAAGGAGAGGGGACAATCATTGGGGCCCGATTGGAGTTAGATTAAATAGTTTTTAGAACCTCCAATATCCAAATACCAAAAAAAAAAAAAGGGCACTATCTTACGATTCATGTTGGTGCGACCAACCAACTCTTTCGCAGATGAGCACATGCCTCGTGTCCGCCGGTTTTTTCTCCTCTAAAATTAAAAAAAATAAAAATAAAAAGAATATAAGTGCGTAAACCAACTTCAACCGCACCCACGGCAGCATCCGTGGGTCCCCCTCCCTCTACCGTCGGATCGTCTTGCCATCGACGGCCTCTACGTTTCTGTCGGCTTTGTCAAGGGGGAAACATGTTGGCTTCTCCACCCTCACCCCTCCTTTTTCCCCTTTTTCTTCTCCGTCTCGGATTTTCCGAATTGTTGTTGGGAAAAGAAAGAAAATGAGAATTTGAAGGATATTAATTTAACGAAGCCTCTCTCTCTCTCTCTCTCTCTCTCTCTACGGTTTTTTTTTTTTTTTTTTTTGGAGGTTGAAGTTTCTTCCATTTGGAACAGTGTTATCTGGTGAAACGGCGAAAAACCAATGCAAACGGCTATAATTAACGTTGCAGGTTCTTCTCTGCCTCATCACAACTCAACCCACAGGGATAGAGAGAGAAGGAGAGAGAAAGAGACAGAGATAACAGAGAGGGAGGCTTGATTTTTTTGCCCATATTCGACAGCGAACCGGGTTGAGCAAATTAGAGGGTTTTTAAAGAAAAAATCGGTTTTTTGGTTTAAATTTTCGGTGGGGTTTTTGACGATTCGGGGTTGCGGGAGAGGATGGTTATAAATTGAAACGGAAGGGAAAATCTGGGTGGCACTGGAAGAGGATTGATTGAAGGGCAACGTTCGCCAGCTTGTTCCAATCCGCCAATCCCCAGGTGGGGTGTGGTCGTCCCTCATGATGTCCGAGGGGTATTACAGTTCCAAGAAGACCGATGACATATGCGAAAACGTTTGTGGCCAGGTAATTCATCCGTTGCTCTGAGCCTCCGAGCCTTTTCTTCCTGTTTAAGTCCGCCCCTTTTGCGATGAATGTCGTGTGCTTCACGGGGGAATGATCGTTACTGCTCGTGGAGAATCGTTTTCTTCTGCTTCCTGGGAAAAGCGCTTTTCAATCGCCTCCGAGCCTTTTCTTCCTGTTTAAGTCCGCCCCTTTTGTGATGAATGTCGTGTGCTTCACGGGTGAATGATCGTTACTGCTCGTGGAGAATCGTTTTCTTCTGCTTCCTGGGAAAAGCGCTTTTCAATTGCTGCTTCGGCATCCATACCTTTGGGGTGGTGATGTTTCTGAACCCTCGAAAAAATTTCGTCTTTACAACTTCTTGGGTTTGAATTGATGTGGGTCGTCTTTTCTTTCCCTTATTTTCATTTTGCTGGGCGTTGATTGAACTCTCTTTATCTAATAACGGGAGGAGGGAGTATCAGCGTCTTGGGTTTGTGGGCATGAATGTGATGATGTAGATTTGATGCCTCGAATGTGATGAACGAATGTGTATACGTTTTCGACTTTCTTACAGAGGTGGGATGAATTGAGCCGAGTTTGTCTGCTTATTGACTTTTTGCTGGACGATATGTTGAGTCGTTTGAATTGTAATGTTTCGGATGGTGGATGAGATGATTTGCTTGCTACTCTTATCTCCTGCTCATGTCATCGTGTAATTCCTTTTTTTCGGTTCTGCACAGGCTCGTGCAGCATTGAGCATGTCCAGATTGCGTTGTATGTTGCGAGGTCTGGATCTCAGGTCGTGTCTTGTCTTATTCATTGTGATCCCTCTCAGCATCTTCACCCTGTATTTGCACGGACAGAAGTTCTCATCTTTCTTCAGACCTCTGTGGGAATCTCCGCCTAAGCCATTTCACGAGATCCCGCATTACTACAACGAGAATGTGTCTATGGAGGCGCTGTGCAAACTTCATGGTTGGGGAATCCGTGAATCTCCAAGGCGGGTGTATGATGCAGTTCTGTTCAGCAATGAACTCGACATCCTCACTATTCGATGGAATGAGCTGTCTCCCTATGTGACACAGTTTGTTCTCCTCGAATCAAACTCTACATTCACCGGCTTGCCTAAGAAGTTGCATTTCAAAAGCAACAAGGACAGGTTCAAGTTTATTGCACCTCGGTTGACCTATGGAAGCATTGGAGGACGATTCAAGAAGGGAGAGAACCCGTTTGTCGAAGAGGCATATCAAAGAGTAGCCCTAGACCTCCTACTTAGAAGAGCTGGCATCAAAGATGATGACTTGTTGATAATGTCGGATGTTGACGAAATCCCCAGTGCCCACACAATCAATCTTTTGAGATGGTGTGATGATATCCCACCAATTCTTCATTTGCAGCTGAAAAATTACCTGTACTCTTTTGAGTTTCATCGGGATAACAAGAGTTGGAGGGCTTCGGTTCATCGCTACCAGACAGGCAAGACCAGATATGCACATTATCGGCAGACAGACTACCTACTTTCTGATTCGGGTTGGCACTGTAGCTTCTGTTTCCGCCACATTAGCCAGTTCATATTTAAGATGAAAGCTTACAGCCATACTGATCGGGTTAGGTTTTCCCATTATTTGAATTCGAAGAGGGTTCAGGATATTATTTGCAAAGGTGCCAATTTGTTCGACATGCTGCCTGAGGAATACACATTTAAGGAGATAATTGGGAAGATGGGGCCGATTCCTCGTTCTAAGTCTGCCGTTCATCTCCCTGCTTACTTGCTTAAACATGCAGAAGAGTACAAATTTTTGTTGCCCGGAAACTGCAAAAGAGAAAGGGAGTGACTGATGAGTTTCTTTCGATTATAGAGGCTCTTTCTCTAAAACATTGAAGATGATTTGTTTCGCAAAGGTTGCATCAAATATGATACATCGTTCAGGGCAGAATTTATGAAGAACCAGAGAGGTGTATATCGAGGAGAATCTCTTGTGTATGTCTATACACTCTCCCTGCTTGAGGTTCGTGAACAGCGGTTCTTATCAATTTTCCCTGTGAAGAACCCGCTTTGCAGAGAATAGGTAGCTCTTGTGGGCTGTGGAAGATCTTGTGCATACCGCCTATTGTTCTAGACTAGCTTGGGAATGCACATTATTTCCCAGCTTTTCATGATCTGGGAATGTTGCTCGAGTAGCGTCATTGATAGATGATCATTTGTATATTCTGATTTTCTGTCATACTCCCTTCCATCTTTGTTAATTCTAGTTCTTTTTTTCATTCGAATTGCATGGCTTGCATCATAATCTTATCAAGATTTTCTGCGCCGTTAGTTTTGTCTGGTGAAGCCCTCTTCATGTATACTTGACCAATCTCCTAACTAGACCAAACGGGTTGTCTTGTATGAGGTTCAAACCTGCAAACTTTCGATCGTACGCATCTACTTGCGACTCGGTTCGTCAACTCTCGTACTGGCTCTTCGAGGTCGTGAGTGGAGGAGATGTCTTCTGGGGGAAGTGCACCTCTTGATTGATGCCACCCTGGAAGCTGGAAGTTGCTGTGAGGGTACACAAAACCGAAAAACCAGTCAAACACCTTGTGATAGAAAAATATCTGCAACAAGGGAATTGACAAATGACACACAGAGTAGCATCGGTGTAAAGTTGTCATGAAGGGTCTGTCCTCGAGTCTTCCAATTACAAAGTTCTTTTGCTGTATGGTGTCTCTGTGCGTGTGGGAGGCTCCGTCATGATGGTGATGATCATGGTGTCTCCCACCACTCAAACGCCATTAAAGAACAAAAGAAGGGATGGTCGTCGATGAGAGTCAATCAATCCATTTATTTCACCGCATGAAGTGGGATGGAATCAGTCGCCACCTCTTGCTTTCATTGAAAGACTTAAGACAGAGTCAACTTTCTTTGTACAGAGCACTTGGCAACGTTTCTGTCCTCAATTCGTCCGCCCGTTAAGAACAGTTCTCAGGGGCAATCCGGCTCCCGAAATTAGAAGTCAATAGTCATGCAAAGCTCATTATCAAGACAAAATAAAATAAAAGTAAATGGAGCTAGCCTCAATTGTTTTTCTAATATAGATTGACGAAGAACTCGGTACCAAGTGTAAAGTGCTTCGGGCCAATCGAACCGCATGGATTTTATCAGCTCGTGAGAACCATACTCCTCCTTAGTCACGAAGATCATCTTTAGGGGTAACCCGATTCTTGGAATTCCAACCAATGGTCGATCAAGTAAAAGGGAGATGGATGGCTTGGTGCAACAGTGCAACAGTTAAGAAGAAGAACGCATCTCATGTCGGGACAAAGTGACTCACCATCGACAGAGATCAAAGATTTCCAAATTACTTAGGAAAAATAGGTCAGTCTTTCTCTATGTCCTGAAAGCAAACGTTCTTGACCGACCAGGCAACCACCGAATGTCTTTTCACCACACTTTCCTGCCAATCAGGCAAAATCCAAGCACAAAATGCCACTCTTTTTAAATTCACGTCAAAAGAAAACCTTGGCATTCTCGACGGACCACCCCTCTCTAATACATTACGCATGTGTGATGATCTTTCGTGGAACGCGCAATGCATACGTTCACACCAACCCCGTTGACTTGTACTTTGTACTCAGTTCGGTTCGATACAACCCTCACAAGGAAGTATTTCACTCGATACAACCCACACCAAAAGCTGACCACTTTTTGCCAGTTCAAACCTGAGCTCAGAATATTCCAAAACCGCTGCCCGGAAAAAGAAAAAGAAAACCTGCAGCTTGCTGTTAAAATATTGCCAGCAAGCTCAATCCTCAAACCTACAGATTTAACATTATCCTTTTGGACACGATTGGTTTGGTGAACTCTCAAATTTGTTCTTATTCCCTTTTTACTGATGTCTCATCCCAACCAAGTCACACTATCTTCAACCAAGCAAAAACTTGTACTTTTGTGCCGAGGAATAATTACACTAATGGTCTCTTAATTTTGATCCAATGTGCAATGTCATCTTTGAACTTTTAATTCATTTAATGTGATACATGAACTTTAGCACAATGTGTATTGTCATTTTCGAATTTTTAATTTGTTCAATATGATTCATGAACTTTTGGTACATATTCAGTCTAGTCCGCTAGATTATATAAAGATATCCAATGTTATCATTAATGACAACATTGAACATTTTCCAAGATTAAATTGAATATATACTAAAAGTTCAAGAATCATATCAAATAATTTAAAAGTCCATGGACGATATTGCATATTAGATTAAAATTTAGAGATTAATATTGAATAAATTAAAAGTTCGGTAATAACATTGCATATTGAACTAAAGTTTATTAATCATTTGTGTCATTTTCCTTTTTGCTAATGCTTTGGTCTATCTCATTCATTGTGACTTTTTGGCGTCCATTAAAAAAAAAATTTGGTTGTCCTCAGTCACACACACGTCTTCAATTGTCGATCTCTTGCCGGCATCAAAAAAGTATTCATGGGACCTCCTTCGTGCAATTCATAATGTTCCCTTTTCTGCTATTGGAACATACGCCGAGTCGATTAGTCAATTAGTATTTCAAATGACCTCATAAAACCTCCTCAATGTATTTCTTGGATATCGACCCAACATGATCGAGCCTCCATCCACCGTGCCAACTCACCGTTTCTAGTCATTCCACAATATTTCCTTTGCTACGTCTCGTGGAATATATTATATACCAAAGTATAATGTCCCCTCCCCGCATGATGCCCTTTATTATTGACCGAGCCATTGAAGATGAAGAAGTCAACCTATCTTTAGACTTTCGTGCTGTACATGAGAACCACTTTATGAGGCGAAGATGTTTGGGAAATTAGACGTGTGGACCGATCTCGGGCGGCTGGGATGGATGCTGAGTAAGCAAATTGGGCTCTTCTGTAGCCCATTGTGCCTCGACCATACCATTCGTTCACGCATGCGAATTGTCAACCTCACGGGCCACTGCGTTTCTGTTTCTTTCTCTTTGTGATAGTCATGGCAATTTTCGGATGGACCAATGACCATGATTTGATCCTACTTTGTAGCAACGCACTTGCTGGGGGATATAATAATTTAATTCTCACAAGGATCACGTGAAAATATATATTTATTTAGAGAGTTAAATTGGTTACGGTCTTTGATAATGATGATGGGTCTCCCGTGACTTTCACATATATTTAGCAGTTGGAGTGTGATTCACAACTCAGCTCAACCTGAAGATTCCTTAGTTCGAACTATCCGAACCTCATCTTTGGGCTGTATACTAATTTAGTTTGGGGATAGGCATTGGTGACTTGGGGGCGTGCTAGCCAAGGGTAACCAAGCAGCGTTGCCAAGGACCTAAGCGTAGCCTCAAGAGAGTTGGGCCTTTGGGACTCTCCTTGAGCTCGCTCACCAGATCTAGTAAGCTTGCTGCGATTGGCGAGGCCTCAAGCTCATTGTGACTTGTCTGCAAATCAATGACGAGCTCACTCACTAGCTTCAAGATGTGATCTTGTTTGTGTAAAAATTCCCATCTTCATTAAATCAATGTTCTTTGATTAGAGGCTATGTGAATACAGTTTTATTGATTAATATAAGGCATTCCATGGCAAATTCTAGATAAAGACACGTAATTCCAACATCACTTAATCATTTAAGTGCCAAGTCTTGCCTCTTTTGATTATGGCGCATCTCATCTGAGGGATGAAATGCAATTATAAAGATGACAATTAGCAACCAATTCATCCAACATCATTATGATTAAATGAAAATATGTGGCTATCTTTTGGAATTTTTTTTTTGTATTGCCAAGGTTACGTTTTTGCACTTGACAGTCTGATCACAATTCATGACTTTTCATTATGTTACTACTTTAACTGCATAGTAAGCTAGATAGAGAATTAGGCAATACTATTTCAAGGACTACAACTCCTCTAGGCTCATGCATCTTAATGAGATCGATTCTTTAATGTCATGGATGAGAGAGAGAGAGTTGACAGTCTGATCACCACTCATGACTTTTCATTATGTTACTACTTTAACTGCATAGTCTTAATGAGATCGATTCTTATTAATGTCATGGATGAATGAGAGAGAGAGAGAGAGAGAGAGAGAGAGAGAGAGGAGCAATTTCTCATAAACCCACCAACAGAATAAAGGGAATGCCTTTAGGTGAGAACAATTATCAATTCAAGTGAAGCTATTCTAACACAATGGTCTTTTCCTTTGGAGTATTTATCCTTTCATCTCGAACTCTCGCCTCCTATTTAGTGACAATCCAGGATGGAGTTTGAAATGGACTAGTAAACCTAATAATGGTGCTATTCATGAGCCTGCAAATCGGACTTTTCATCGGATAGGAACTGCTCATTATTTTTTCAAAATGATCTATCTTTTAGAGTTAAAAAAAAAGTGCTAGTGGAGTTTTCTTTGAGTTATCTTTTCAGTGTTGGCTCTGGTTCCTCTTTGCAGTATTTCCTCTGCTTTTGGAATGGAAGGTTTGTTTTAGCCATAAAAAGGGCAGACACAGCCATGCTGTGAATACCATTCTAATGTCTTCATACGCATTGCGTAAGGATATGTTCTAATCCAATCCCCAAGAATAAAGCACCAAAAGGCATGGAATCTCTCTCAGTCCACATATCTGTACCAGAGAGCATAAAAATAATTTGTTTAGAACAAGATTTTTCACTCCCTAGTTTGACGCGTTCATCTTCTTTTTTTTCATTTTGCACCATTCGGAACCCCCCTTTTCCCGAACTCATTTTGCACCATTCAACAGTAATGGATCCAATCTGTATGTTGGTTCTCAATCAATTTGATATGAGGAATTCATGTGATGCATCATTTAGTTCATGAAAGTTTCTTCATTTAACTGTCTGTATAAATTGCCCTCAAATATCAAGCTTATCAAATTTTGTCTGAAGGATGATATGCAATGATGGATGCCTAGATTTTTCTACCAAACTACAAATTAGGTGTAGTCTATCAAATTGTGATTGCGAAAGGGAGAAAAATGTCCACAAGAATGGCTAGGAGCAGGACTTGAGCATGAATTTGTTTATGAATGCAGAATCTGCCATTTTTCTCATTACCTGAAAATCAATACTGCCGCTGTTCTTGTACCGTCCAAGAGAGCTCAACCTTGCATTTTAAACTTGACATGCTGCAAGTCCAATCAATTCACAGTATAGATTTTGCAAGTTGACAAGCTTAGCATATAAAGGAACTTGCAAAAGTTCACGCATCTTTAGCCAAGCGAACATTTCTAACCTTTTTCCTCCAAATATTTCCAGGCACATATCACCCATCTAATTCACTCTGGCTTTTCTGGGTCCAGAAAAACAAAATGGTTGCGTTTAGCTGCGCGCGCCTTTGATTGTTAATCTCGTACCTGCGTTGAAAAAGCATTCACGGGATCTTCTTTTTGCAATTCATCCTATTCCTTTTCGACTATCAGAACATTACATTAACTTGACTAGTCAACTGTTGTTTCAAGTGACCGCATAAAACCCCCTCCATGTATTTCTTAGATATCGACTCGATATGTTCGAGCCCCTATCCATTGTACCAAATCACCATTTTCTAGTCATTCCACAAGATCTTTGTTGTTGTTTCTCGTGGGATTATATTATATACCAAAGCATAGCGTCCCCTCCCGCACGATACCCGTTTTGGCTGACCGAGTCATTGAAGATGAAGGAGTCAACCCATCTTGAGATTTTTATGCAGTACATGAGAACCATTTTATGAGGTGAAGATGTTCGGGATATTAGACGTGGGGACCGACTCCGGCAGCGGACTGAGTTCTGGGATGGATGCTTGGTAAGCAAATTTGGCGTTTCTGTAGGCCCATTTTGCCTTTGGCAATTCGTTCACGCATGCGAATGTCCACTTAATGAGCCACTGCATTTCTGTTTGTTTCCCTTTGTGATACAATTTTGCTATTTTTCGAATTGACTATGATTGGATCCTTCTTTGTAGCAACGCACATGCTAGGGGAAATGATAATTTAGGTCCTGCAAGGATCACTTTAAAATATATTTAATAATAAAACTAGATTGATCAAGATTTTTAATAATGATGGCAAATCTCACGTGACGTTCACATATAACCAGCACTTGCAATTACTTTTGACTATGATCTCATTCATGTAAAAAATCCCCTCCTCTTCAAATTTGTTTTCTTTGATTAGAGACTAGGTGAATACAGTTTTTCGATTAACAAAAGGTCTTACCAGACAAATTTCAGATAAAGATAAGTAATTTCAAAGTCATTCGATTCATTACAACTAAATCTTGCCTCTTTTAATTGTGGCACATGCAATTTGAGTGATCAAAATCCACCCATAGAGATGACAATTAGAAACTGATTCATCCAACCATGATTATGATTAGATGAAAGTACATATCTGCTTTTGCAGAAAAATACGTTTTGCACTCGAATGCATGGTAACTAAATGGAGAAGGTAATACTAATTCAAGTACTACAATTCCTCCAGACTCGCACTCCCATTAGATCTATTCTTCTTAAGCTCATGGATTGCAGAGGGAGGGAGAGAGAGGGAGAGAGCAATTTCTCAGAAACCAGCCAGCAAAATCAAGGGATTGTCTTCACTCTGAGAATAATTATTAATTCAAGCCAACCGACAGAAAGAGCCATGCTGTGAATATCCTGACCATTCTTATGTCCTAATTTGCATTCCATGCGGATATGTCTTAATCCAACCCCAAGTGAATAAAACACCAAAAGACATAAATTCTCTATTTCTGTCCAAATATTAGTACCATAATGCATAAGATTAATTGTTTTGAACAAGATCATTTGCCCTCTATTTTGGGGCATTCATCTTTTTCATTTCCTTGGGGGTAAAAATTCATCTTGAAGACCCCCTCGACAGCGATGGATCCATTCCACTGTGGTTATGCCTTTAACTGTCAAATCCTATACGTCGGTTCTTAATCATTTTGATACGAGAAATTCCTACGACACATCATTTAGTTAATGAAAGTTTCTTCGTTTAATTGGCTACATCAACCTCCCTTAAATATTTAATATATCAAATTAAGTCAAGAGGATGATGCACAATAGAGGAGGCCCATTTATTTTCCATCAAACTACAAATTAGGTGTGGTCTACCCGATGGCAGGTCCATCACCTTCCACTTGTGAACGAGAAAGGGTGAAAAATATCCACAAGAATGGCTAGGACTAGGAGATCAGCATGAATTTGTTTATGAATGCAGAGTCCAACATTTTCTCATTCTCGAACATCAATACTGCCGCTGTTCTTGTACCGTTCAACAAAACTTAACCTTGCATTTTAAACTTAACATGCAAGTCCAATCAAATTTCACAGGAACTTGCAAAAGAATAACTGCTGCAGAAGAAGAGTTAATCACTATCCCAGGACTCATCCACCTGCTTCTGTAACTTACCTTTTTTAACCTCTCTCCTGTTTTGCTCATCTATATTGACATTATTCTCCCCTTCGTTTTCTCCTCTGTACTCGTGATCCCCTGCCTTTGACACTGAGTATTCATCCATGTCTGATCCTCGCATTGGGACTTTTGAATCACTAACTGATTCATCCCATGCATAATTATCTTCGATCGTCCTTCTGCGTGACTTGGCATTTCTCAGGTTCTGTCCCTGAATACTGGTTCTAGTGTAATTTCCCTGCTTTCCCTTTGGCATTTCGAATGTATCAGATCCATCCAGATCATCATCGGACTCGTCATCTTCACCACACGAACTGTGAAATCTATTTTGGTCACTCTGCACAGGTTGATGAAGATTTTCATCTTCATCACTGCTGCTCTGGTAATTACGGCTGGCACCGGTTTGTGATTGTCTTGAATCCCGACCTTCCCCTTCATCAGAGTCCCACATAACATTTTCAAGATCGCTAAACATACTGTCAGACTCAGATTCTTTTACAGCCACATTATTTCTGACACTAGGCCTAGCATTTCTAGGAAGAGTTTGATAATTCTTAGGCTTCTCCGTCCTCTCATGCTTTTGTTCTATTCTAGATCTCTCAAGCTCCGCATCAGAATCATCAGTAACATTTTCAACATCACTCACTTCTTCTGCATCATTGGAATCCCACTCATCATCTTCGTCTTCATCACTATCAATAGCTTGCTTGCCACGATGATCCTTTAACTTCCTTGCCCCTCTAATCTCACTATCAGGGTCATTACCTCCCTGATATTCCGGTCTCTTGAACCGTCCTCCAAATTCTTCTCTGTTCCAATACCTAATTTTTCCTGCCTCTTCTTTTTCTGCAGCTTCTTCTGCAGCCCATTCCTTGTCTGCTGCATCCTCTATCTCAGCTATGAATCTGTCCAACTCCTCCTGGTCACTATCAGCAGCAGGTGCTGACAGCTGAATGTCATGCATTGACTCTGCTGCTGATTGTCTATCATCTTGAAAAATATATGGGCTTCCTTCTTTTTTGTCAATTGCATTAAAGAATGTGGAAGCAACTCTCTGGATGCTGGCCATGGCAACTGGATCCTCAGGATTAACACCCATTCGGCGCAGCTGCTGTTCGATCTTCTTTATGTTCAACTTTTGAGATTCTAGAGCTTGTTCAAATCGGGCCTTGAACAGTGCCTGCATAGACAAGTTTTCTTTAATGCAACTCATATAATAAAAATAATAACAGATATCAGGGGATGAAATTATAAGCTTTATATAGAAAATCGGTACAGAATTCAGTTTGACCGCCCACTTTTGAACGGTTAATTAACAACCAGAGGTTTCATCAGAGATAAATTGTGGTTCAGAGATCAACTCTGAGGACATTTTCATCTTTTTCTTTTCACAACCAAGGTTAGGGCCTAGCTGGTCCAGCTGGAGAAAGTGCAAGACTCTCGACTCAAGGCCAAAGCCATAACCTGAGTGAGAAGGGAACCCTCACACGAGGTGACTCTCTCCTTCGTTTTTCTGTTTTTTTTTTTTTTTTTGGGGGGTTGGGGACTGCAAGGTTATTGCAGGGTCGCATATTTCTAGAATTCCAACTTCTTGAACTTATTGCAATTTGAATGAATGACAATTTAAAGACACACTTTATGTTTACTCACCTTTCGTTTTGTGAGTGTGTTGATCGGAATCAAATTCTTTGGCTGGCGATAGTTTCTTCCGCGGAACATGATAATTGTCTTCACATTGTGTACATTAATAACAATGCCACCACTCAGCCTTGCAATCATGGTTGCCATTTCTTTGATTTTCTCCTTGGGGAAATTATCACAGCAAACTTGCACGGTCTCATGAAACTTCCAGTGCAGATGCATATTTTGTACTACTCCTCCAAAGACTCCCCTGACACCAACAGGAACATAGTTTTTGTTTCTGAAGCCAATCTTTTTAAATGCCTGAAGCTGCTCAGGGGTCAGTAGTTCAGGATCATGCCGCGGGGGTGGCAGCTCAGGTAAATCATATTTTTTAAGCTTCTGCAGGAGCAGTGCCACTTTCTTCTTGGCCTGGACAAGTCAGAATAGAGACAACGAATAATTTGAGAATTGCTAGAAAGCAAAAATAAATGTCGAAGCAGCTAAAAAACGAGGAAGAATCCAATCTCTTAAGATTTGGGACATTATAAAGTCACTTACTCGGCATACCATTCAAATTCAAACGCTCATCAATTACATCATAGAGATAAATTAAAAGCAAATGGAACAATAAGGGTCCTATTGAACTTCCTACAGAGGTCACTAAGTAATAAACCAAAATGCCCGAGCTCAAAGGAAATTTTTCCATAAAAGAAAGAAAATTCTAGCTTCTCTGTAGGAGTTCTCAACACTCCAAGAACTAGCAAGCTCTAAGATCATTCATGCACATGATCCTCATGTAATTGATGCTAATCCACCCACGATAAAAATAAGTAATTTACAGGTTCTAGAATTTACGACATAGAGCAAACAGTGCAACAACAAAAAACACTCTTTTTTGCCAGAAGATCCTAATTGAGGTGCCTAAACACAGATGAAGATCTTAATTCTCTCAATCTGTCTGAAGATGTAGGAAACTTTTAGATGAAGAAGGATGTCACTAGATCATGTGGTGTATAAGAAGATGAATATATACAATGTGCTGCTACCCTCCTATGACAGTTTAGGTGGAACACATTAGCTAGACTTAATCAGCCCACACTTGCTCCAGAAACTTTTGCTTTTGGCAGGTCTGAGCAGAAATTTAAACAGGAAGGGATGTATGCCCTTGGCATGCTGCAACCCCAGAGGTCTTTCAAGACTTCTAGACACTGAGACCATTAAATTCTACTCATTTTACTTACCAAACGCAGGAACTCCAAGACATGCTTTATAATGACCATGAACAGCCAATCAATTTGAAATTGGAGTCAAGATTACAAGAACCCAAAATTTCAAAATTAAAACGCTGCAGTGACAAGAACTTAAACCATCTAATGGCTTATGAGTAAATACAACTTGTGAGGATATGATTTTACAACCTTTTCACATGCTTTCATAGGGAAAAAAGAAAAAAAATACCCTTTTCAGATTATAGATAAGCCTCTCCTCATCGGTCATCAGCTTCTTTCTCAATTTCTTAGCCCTTCGAATCTCCCTCAAGGTTTTACCGGACTCCTTGCGCATTCTACTCTCTACCTTGCTCCGCATACTCCTCCCTTTAGTTGACATTGAACGGGACCAACTGCTCAAGGGATTGAGTGCCATGAACGAGGAATGCAGCTGGTCTTTGCCATCTACAATTGGCCAAACCGTTCTCCTCAACATCAGCTTTGCAGGATCGCTATTAAGAAGAACCACATTCCTGGACGGGGACAAATGGTGAATAGCACACGATGAAATGCGCGCAGAAGAAAAAATGAAGCAGTTAAAACAGTAACATCTCATCACAGATCAATGAGCACTTTCACTTCTTTTTCCCCCCTAGATTGCTCTGCCATCTCGATACGAAGAACATTAGCTAACAAGAACGAACCGAACACAAAAACTGAAAATGCAGGGACCAGATTAGTTAGCCTTGAACTGGAAATGGAACCAACAATGCAATCCAATTCTTGACGATTTCGATGAATTGGCCCAAGAGATGAGCAACCAACCACGGAGACCACAATCAGGCCAAACTCGACCGGGAATAAAACCCAGAACCCATGTTCTATCTAAGGACATGAAACATCTATGTACTGCAAATATGCCGTCTTTCGTTAGCTAAAAAGGAAGATTGGCAATAGAGAGAGAGTACCTGGAGTGACTGGTGAGGAAAATGGAGGAGAGGGCCTTCAAGGAGTGCCTTTGGAGGTTCCGGGCAGTCGCCCCGAACATTTCCGTCGACCGGCGAAGCCCGTTGCCCTATACTTCCATTAAATTAGCAGCTTCGGTCGGATCAGCAGAAAGCTCTGTTCTTGGGAGGTTCCTCCTTCGAGGTTTTAGGGTTTAAGCAGGTCGGCTTCAAGCAGAGACCAGTGACCCCTCGGGGTTTTTTTTTTTTTTTTCTCTTTCTGTTTTTGGCTTTTTCTTTTCCCCTTTTAGTACTTCTTTAGTTGGAAAATTCTAATGCCAAATCCTCTTGTTTTGCCGAAAAACAAATAAGTTTAGAGAATACTTTTTAAAAGATGATTGTTTGTACCTTATAAGAAAAATTAGCTAAAAACACATTTTCGATATTAATAGTCATTTGATATTTAAATGTCTTCCGTTAATAACAAAAAATGAAATCATCTATTCATCGTTATAATCTTGTCAAATAACTAGTCTTTCACTTGACAGTCGTGCAAAATAAATATCAAAAATTATTTGTAAAATTAAAAACAGATGACTTTTTTTTCTGGATTATAAGTGAATAAATCTCTCGTCACATTGACAATTTTTCTGTTATAATATATAAATGGGAAAAGTACACCAAAAACCCCAAACTATGCCCCCGGGATAATTTTGCCCTGAACTTTTTTTTAGGTCATAAAAAACCCCAAACTATACTACTTAGGACAATTTTACCCTAAACTTTTTTTGTGTCACCAAAAACCCTAAACTATGCCATTTGGGACAATTTTATCCTGAACTTTTTCCTATGCCACGAAAAACCCTAAACTATGTCATTTGGGACACATTTACTCCAGACTTTTTAACTGAAGGGCATTTTTGTCTTTTCATGGGTTTTTTTTTTTTTCTTTCTCTTCCCGGCAAGGGCCCTCGCCGGCGACGCCGTCCGGCCAGGGGGCACTCCTTGGCGCGGGGCGCAAGGCGCGGCCGGCTCTCCCCGACGTCGAGGGAGGGACGCCCTCATTGGATCGCACAGGGACAGCCGTCGCCCGGCACAGGCAGGGCGAGGGTCGCCCCCGCCGAATCGGGGAGGGCCGCCCTCGCCCGGCTCAGGCGAGGCGAGGGTCGCCCCCATCGGATTGGGGAGGGCCGCCCTCGCCCTTGGCAGATTTGGCGATGGCGGCCCTCCCCGGCGTCGAGCGAGGGTTTCCCCCACCTGATTCGGCGGAGGCGACCCTCGGGCAAGGGCCGCCCTGGCCAAAAGGCGAAGGTCTCGCCGGATCGGGGAGGACTGCTCTCGCCCCCGTCGAATCTGGCGAGGGCGACCCTCGCCCGGTCGGGGGCGGCCCTCATCGGCTTCCCTCTGCCATGGCCGGCAGAGGGGAAGAAAAAAAGATTTTAAAAAAAAGTGAAAATACGAAAATGCCCTTCAGTTAAAAAGTCTAGAGTAATGTGTCTCAAGTGGCATAATTCAGAGTTTTTCGTGGCATATGAAAAAGTTCAGGGTAAAATTGTCCCAAGTGGCATAATTTAGGGTTTTTGGTTGCACAAAAAAAAGTTTAGGGTAAAATTGTCTCAAGTGGCATAGTTTGGGGTTTTTTATGACCAAAAAAAAAGTTCAGGGTAAAATTGTCTCGGGAGGCATAATTTAGGGTTTTTGGTGTCATTTTCCCTATATAAATTATAAGCTTTCAAGTGTCTTTGTCTCTCGAGAGCAAAGTTTTTATGCAGCGGTCAACAAAAACCCCATAGCTAGCTGTCAGCTTAAGAAGGAAACTAAGGATGTCAATGAATGAGATCGGATTGGATTTCTATGCTACCCTAATTCCACTTGACTCGTGAAAAATTAATGTTCTCTCTTATTTGAATTCGATCCGAATTGAATATAATCCAAACTGAAAACATGAGCTAGATTGGGTCAAACCAGGTTTTTCTCGATAGCCCTAAAGGAAGCTATTGTAGTAACGAAGCTTCTTTTTTCGACATTATGAAATAATCACTTTCTTATATTTTTCAATGTAGATTTCCTTCTATTTCTTATTCTTGTTTTCAAGCAAATAGCAAGAGAAAATCCTTATTTTTACAAGGCAATGTTTGTAATCCCCAACTAAAAAATTTCGAGTAAGCACCAGTGAAGATGACAAATCTTTTAATCAATCATTCAATCATTGCACAAACACTTTTGGATTCGCAAAATCTAGGCTAAATCAAGATTGCAACTAAATGAATTAGTCAGACCAACACCATTACCTTTTATCCCGTAGTTCACAAGCGTCCTTAGCGAGATCGAACCACGGGAACATCGTGTCGTCATATTCTCACTAGGTAATTCTTCTCGATGACATTGATCTAATGTAGCTAAATTATTCAAAGACCATACCTTGATAGAATATAAACAATTACTTAGGTAGGGCGCGAAAGTTCCTCATTACAGATGTAAAGATCCCAAAAAAAAAAAAAAAAAAAAAAAATTACTCTAGACTCCATTGATTTAGCAAAGAATGAGTAATTTGAAAAAAAGAATCCCTAAAAATCATCACTTGAATCACCTAATAAATAAATAAATAAATATTTAGTCATAAATTATTGGGAAAATGTCACAAAAAATTTCAAATTATATCACTTGAAACAATTTTATCTTAAACATTTTTTGTATCATTAAAAATCCAAAATTATGTCACTTTAGACAAATTTGACATGAACTTTTATTTGTGCTACTAAAAACTCCAAACTACGGTTACAATCACACATTCACCCTAAACTTCTATTTATGACACAAAAAACCCTGAACGTGTATTTATATGACACATTTACCCCGAATTTTTTGACAGAATAGCATTTTTATCTTTTTTCTCTCTTTTTTTGTTTTTCATTTTTTTCTTCCTTCTCTCTTCCCTCCCGCCGGCCATGGCAGAAGGAAGCCAGCAAGGGCCACCCTCACCTCCCTTGCTTGACTTAGGCAAGGGCCGCTCTATCAGATCTGGCGAGAGCTACCCTCACTCAACTGCGACATCAATGAAGCTAGCCCTTATCAGCTTCCCTCCACCATGGTCGACGATAGAGAAAAGAGAAGAAAGATAAAAAAGGAAAAAGATAAAAATACCTTTCAATCAAAAATTTTAGAAGTAAATATGTCACACAAGTACAAATTCAAGATTTTTTGTGTTACGAAAAAACGCTTACGGTAAATGTGTCACTATGGGCATAATTTAAAACTTTTAGTAGTACAAATAAAAGTTCGGAGTAAATTTATCTCAAGTGATATAAATTGAAATTTTTAGCGGTACAAAAAAATTCGAAATAAAATTATCCCAAATGACATAATTTGAGGTTTTTAGTAATATTTTTCCTAAATTATTATAGGTAATGAAAACATTTTTCATCAATGATTATTCACACAAAACAAGCAATCATTTTTACAAAATTATTTTTTGAATTAATCATTTTCCACAAGACAAATGGAACCTTAAAAGGAATGGTCACCACATCAAAATGAATTGAGTAAAAAACTCATGAAAATCACATTACGGCTCTGGTCTAAGAACAAATATTAAACCAACCATTAGCCAATAATTCACATTTACTTGGAGCACATTAGTTATTGTTTTCTTCTGTACCCGAGGAGGGGGGGAAAATCACACTGAGCAGCCTAACTCTCACCTGTAATCTATAACACTGTAGGTAGCAAAACAAATATATAGAGCCGCTGGAAGATTCACTTCGTGCACCAAAACGCTATCTTTATCATGCTTAAAAGCTAATATATACCAGCTCAACTTTCCTGCCTAGCTCCTAGTGATAGCAACCTCACGACAAAAAGAATCCTGCTGCATATCAGATTGCGTATGACTTCCGTAGCTATGCACCACAGGTTGAGATCAACAAAAGCTGTAATCCATGACAATTGAGGACAAAACAGAAGTAACTCAGCGACGCTTGTATATACAAGGCTTCAACTCTGGCCATGCGATTTCCTTTCTCTTTGAACTTGGCTTCTCCTGCAAAAAACAGATACAATGAGTTTTTCTTTTTTGGCTTTACACAGCTCTGGATCTCCACAAAGTGCCCTTGTTGCCAAGACAAAGCATACCTGCTTCATGAAGTGAAATAGAACGAACATTTTGTTCGTGAAGTCCTGGACATGTTCACCAAGAAGTCAAAAACTGAAAGGCAAATAATCAGTGAGAATGAAAGGAGCAAGAGCTGACCTTTGACACTGAGGTGAATCCTAGATCACAAACGGCTTTTATGAATTTATTAGAGTCTGCTCCACCCGTTTTTGGATCCAATCTGCTCTTCACTTCTGCTATAAGAAGCCATCCACTGTAAAGAATCTTGATTACTCCAACGATGCACACAGATTTGTCAACATTATCAATCCAAAAGAACCCAGGAAAAGTGTTCTACACACCTTGGTTTGAGAACTCTGTGTGCTTCCTTAAGGTAATTTGGGTAATTAAGCCCCATGAGGGAAAGGCAGAAGATAGCAACATCAACAGATGAAGAATCAAGGCATGTCTGGAGGAAGGAAAAAATGGAATCGTCATTCAACTAACTCTGAACCACACACAGACCAGCAACTAATAAATTTAAAAATAAATCCAAAAGGTAGTATTATATGAAATACAGAGTCATGGTTGTCTTCTGATTCACATTTATAGTACTCTACTGGAAAACAAAAGTTCATACACAGAAAGGATTGACATGCTCCTTCAATTCGAATGGTCCTGAGCAACAAGGGAGATATTGGTGTATAATGGGAAAATGATGCCCAAAAAGGATCCACAGAACACATCTCTAACCATGAATTATAAACAAATGATGGCATACAATTTTGACATGGAAGTAAACCCAACCAATTTTAACTCCTACTTGCATATCAATAGGAGAAAATCCATACATTTGCCATATCACCGGCTATCACATCAGGATCATTTGAGACAAGATCGAATGAGAAGACTTTGTTCTTCACACTTTTAGCTACCCTGGCATCTCCTGGAAATAGTAAAAAAGTGTAAGTAGCAGTTCGAATAAGTCCAGACATTTCGATAATGGCCAGTGCATCTGATGTTCCAACAACAATGTAATCATTGCAGAACCTATCCAGTTAACTCTCACCACAGCCAAAATCAGCCACCGTCAATGAAGGACTGCGAACTTGAAGCCATTCTATTATCTTATGAACTGGCTGTTCAGGCCATTGAGACATTTGAGCCTGATATCCTGCATGATACTGGAAAATTAAGTCAAAAAGAGTGAAAACAACTTTCGCAAAAAGCAAATTCATTTCATAACCGAAACTAACTTAGGATATAGCACCCATACTGATAAAGTTGATGGGCTGACAAATGTCATACGAGAATATTTTATCCGCAATGGCTATTCTTATTTCAGATCAGAAGAATATGATGGACAATTGTCCTTCCTATGAGAAAACTAATTCGACCCAATTCTCGTTGAGAAAAACCATAAAGCTGTTTTTTACTCTGTTATCGAAAGGAATTTCCTAAAAAATTGCAAAAAAATTATGTAAATTTCACAGAAAAAATCCCAGCAGATTGGTCAAGAAACTGCTGATATGAAGTCGAAGAACATGTTCATTGCTAATGAGAGTGTTGCTAAGCAGTTTACTTTCCTTCTTTTTATCAGCACTAAGCAATGCTCTTCCAAGAAGTTATTGAGCAAACTGAACTCATTTCACCATGGTCAACAAAAACAAAAACCAGTCTCTTGACTAAAGTTAAATTTTGCAGTATTACACTTGGTAATTCCCTGACAACCGAATTGATACCACTATCTATTAGCTATTGCATATCAGGATTAGTAGCTCAATCCAAATCTTGATTACCCCATCAGACCAACAACACAAACACCTTGATCATTCGGTCTTTGTGGAACACAGAATCTGAAAGACCAAAGTGTGGTCACACACCCATTTCTGACTTGCAGATACTAACAATAATTAATTACTCTGCCGTAGAGGCCAACTCACAGATAAGTAAGTTCAAAACTCCATTCCATTCGCAATTGATTTACTCCACCGAGACTGATTTTTCTCCACACTCAAATAAGCGAGATGAAGGTAACAGGTGATGCTCAATAGCCAACTCCTATCATCACCTAAGCAATGCAGCTTTTCATCCAAAAAGTCCACATACACAATGCAGCTATCTAAGTGTAAAAGAGCAGAGAAGTGAAGGCTTGTTTATTGACTGAATGACATTTTCATCAAAAAGAAGAACAACTTACCACATTAAACAAAGATGGGTCCTCCTTAAAATAGTCAAGTGCTTCTTCTCCGCTGAAAAGATAGTACAAGTACACTAGTATCAGATATAAGACTTCAGCGCTGCTCATCAAATAAACCATCAAGTAACAAGGCCTCCCTAAGCAACTATTTGGCTCGATCAATCATGTTCAGCTGCCATCGACGCGACTACAATGCACCCGAAACGAAACGACGAGGATCACGATGCAAATTAGAGTAGAGAGAATCACGTACGTGCAAGTGTATAGCTTCTCGTTGATCATCCTAAAATGCCCACCGGATAGCCTTGCTTTCATCTGCAAAACCACATCAGGATTAACCAGTAAGCTAATCAAAATCCATCCACATTCAGCTCCACAAGCTCTCAACACAGATTCCGTAGACTTAAAGAAACCAGAGTCTCCACTCGAATAACCAAGCCGTTAGCTGCTACCGCCAACCCACAAACCAATTCTACGAAATCGGAAAGACAGCCAAAAACCCACAAAGAAAAAGGGGACCTTTTCGAGGAAGCTAGAACCAGAAGAAGGCTCCGATTTGCTTTTCTTAGCATCGCGGTTTTGCTCGTTGATTTGAGCTCTGCGACGCTTGGCGCTCTTGCGGTTTCTGCTCCGTTGTCCCTCCATTACGAACTGCACGATTCCGTGGAATCACTGGAATCACTGGGTGAGAGGGAGCGTTTTGGAGCCGCTGATGGGGGGCTTTCGGGACGGGTAGGTGCAGTCAAAGCTTGAAGCCCAATTGAGAACAAGAGACAGGAAAGAGAGAAACAGGCTCAAACGACTGAATCATTCGCCGAACATAAACTCTGGTCTTGAGCACATTGGATGCACCAAGGAAAAAATTGGGGAAAAAAAATAATCCTAAATCTACCGTACAACAACCATCACAAACTTTTTAATATGTCAATTTAATCATATATTTTTTAACGATTTGTCAAACTAAGTGTAAATATTTTTATAAATTGTCAATTTAATCTTCCAGTAACTTTTATCTTTTATGTATTTAATCATATATTTTTTAACGATTTGTCAAACCAAGTGTAAATATTTTTATAAATTGTCAATTTAATCCTCTCTTATTAAGTATTGATTTTGACTCAAGCTTATTCAAACCCTATTCAAACCCCAACAAAGCGATATGCCAGTGTCACGGGCCGATCGTTAACGATCGTGACCGTTAGGCTATTTCGGATCGCTCAGGATCGTTGGGGCCTAAGCTAGAGAGAAAGCTCTGAACAAAAGAAATAAGCTTATATTGCTAATTGTTGGATGATACAAATGAGGGGGAGGGCACCCATTTTTATACTTGAGGCCCTTAGATTACAACCATTGATTTAGTTTCGATCCGGCGAACCAGATCGTATTTCCTCAATTGCCTTAATTACCGTATCTTCTGCCCCTAGGAATATTCTAAGCATATTCTGGGAATATTCTAGGGATATTCTGGAATATTCTAGAAGACTCAAGAAAATCCTGCTCCTAAAAATATTCCGGAAGTGCTTGGATCCTTCGAGGGGCGTTTTGATCGTTTTTCCTCGATTACGAATGCCCCATTGATCACGGAAACCTCTACTCCGTTACACCAGCATACTTGGGGGCGTTATTCAATAGCAACTTATAGCTACTATTTTTAGGTAAGATTACTCAAGACAATCCTTTCATAAATACCCATGAGGACACTTGAAAACGACACGCTTTGATTTCACCTTATTCATTATAATTAAAAAAAAAATCAGCACAAAATAAGAAACAATCTCTCCAACACATAAATGGTTGTGAGTTCACGTTCTCATCATCTTTCGGAAAATCAAGTCTACCACAAAAACATTCATAGACTGCTTTACTATAGTTGTTAGCAAATAACCCTTGTTTAGGTTTAAGGTTTAATAGTATATTCCAATGGAGGGATACCCATATTTGTTCATTCTACCTCTCTTGACTTAAATACCATGAGGCAAGCTTGGAAAGTTTTTGTATAGGTAGAGGAGGGATTCACAAATCTTCTAGACATAGAGCACGCGGGGTTTTCAATCCAAATACCTTACTCACGATAGAAGTAAATATATTAATAATAAAACTTTCTTTAAAAAAAAGTCTAAAGGGTAAGTTACATAATATATATATATATATATTTCTCCAATTTCACATGTCAAGAAATTCTTGACTCCAAAAAGGAGAAAGAAAAACACTTTGAAATTTTCGGTGCGGGAAAGCTAGATGCATAAATAGTGTGTCAGTTTCAAATTAATAAGTGAAAGACCCAATTCGATCCACCACTCAAAACTTGACTGAGAATCAAACCCCGAGCTCAAACATTCAATGAGCCCAGGGCGGTTGACTTGGGAGTACATCCGAGTCTCTCCCGGCCACTGTTAAATACAACGTCAAATCATATCATCACGATCAGAACGAGCGAATTCCGTACAAATTGGCGCGCATCGGAATCAGGACCCCACCCTCAATTCAATAGCAAGCTAAAGCAGGTCGGTCTTATGGTCCAAAACTGACTTCACCCTTCACCTATTTTTGCCGACGCCGGAGGTCAGTTTGATGGCAGTACCAGGGCTTGTCCGTGTACCACGTTCTTACATTAAAATGCAAGGTCACACCTAACTGCATTCCCATCGCAGTGCAAGCACACCCATTTTCCTACTCTGAACTTGAGCAACCAAATCAAGTAAGCTCAAGCAAATGGCAACCACGGCGGAGTTGGAGATCGAGTCAAAGAATAACGTAGCTCCAGGAGCGGAGAAATGGGCCAAGGGGAAGGCGATTTCTGAAGCCGGTGACAAAGAGTCCGGCAATAAGACATGCCAGAGAGGTCCGGCAAGGGAGGAGGCGAACGGGGCGAAGAAAGCGGAGGAGGTGGGTGCTGAAGTGGAGCCGAGGACTGGGGTCTCATTCCCAGTTAGACTGGAGGATGGGAAGCAACTGAACTCTGTGGGTTTGAGGAAGAAGTCCATTCTCGGGATGGGACTCAAGATCTATGGCTTTGGTGAGTACATACTATCGAACCCACCTGAATATGCACAACAGTGTATCTTTTTCACTCTCAGAGCAGCATAAGTCGGTGACGGTGGTGACATACACTAGCTCTAGTCCCTGCTGCTGAACTTGTGACTGATTAGCTACTGAACGAACCCCGTCATCAGGCAAGATGATCAAGTGATATCCTACTTGTCTAGCTGAAGAACATAAAAGATAAATCCCCTACTGATCATCTGACTCGATAAGAACTAAAAGACATAATTATTCAAGTGTAGACTGATAAACTGAAGACGTGTAGGAAACAGCAAATCAAAAACGTTTCGTGCTCTTGTGCCCAGTACTCATCCAGAATGGACCGAATTCTGGATTCTTGAAACTTTTGTAGACATCTCGGCTCTGAGGCTCACTTATGATGTTACACAAAGGCCATTGCCTGTTTACTCGAAGCATATGCACCCATTGACATCCCCCAATTTGCAGGTATATATGCAGATAATGAGAAGCTGAGAGATTTGCTGAAGTCTGAGTTCAGGGAAGCCCCGGCTAGGCCGACAAAGGAAATTTACCAGAAGACAATAGACAGTGATGTGGGAATGATGGTGAGAATGGTGATAGTATTTTCCGGCCTCACCATGAGCATGGTAAGAAAAAACTTCGGCGAAGGCCTTGGAGGAGCCGTTAAGAAGCTCGCCGGTGGGAAGAAACATGCAGACCTCACGAACAAGTAATATGCAACAGCCCTTTATTCATTAGACATATAAACAACCAAGGCAGGCGCGAGCTTTCAGATACCTTGTCCCCTATTGTGACATCTCTTGTGCGTTTATGGCAGGGTCCTGGGTGAAGCATCCGATGATATCAAGCTAACATCTGGTTCTGTTATAGAGATTTCTCGCCTTCCAGGATATACTCTCCAAACTAAAGGTAAGATCTAAGAAGAAAGTGAATGGAAAAAGATGTGCATGTTTCTAATCCTGAATGAGTAACTGAAGAAATGAATTTTCGGGGATGCAGTGACGGATAAGGTGGTGAGCAAGATACAGAGCGAACTTCTATGCAGGGCCTACATCAATATGTATCTCGGAGACGATGCAATTGACACGGACGCCAGAGAAAAGTTTGGGATGTCCATGCTCAAGCTTTTCTAGAGGCGTGATGGAAGAATTCAAATGAAAATAAGGGCAGTGCACCGGTTTTCCTCCTCTACCCAATGAGTATGATTATGCCAACGAACTTATTACTCCCGACTTCTGAAATGTATCAAAATATTGCTCCAGCAGCAATTTATCATTACATGGCTATACAGTATTATTGGTTTTTACTCGTGTTCCAAGCAATCTGTCTAGTTTACATCCGTACAAGTAATTCATACGCATAAAGCTGACAACTTTATTAGCATCTGAGGCATGTGTAAAGAAGAGAATCTCTCGAGTTTACATGGCCACACAGTAATATTGGTTTCCACATGCGTTCCAAGCAATCTCTGGAGTTTACTTCTGTACAGGTAATTCATACACATAAAGCTGACAACTTCATTAACATTTGAGGCATGTGTAAAGAAGAGAAAAACGAAGAAAGCCTGTGCGTGCTTGCATGAGTGTGCGCATGCACCGGCGGCATGCATGTGCCACACACACAGCGCGTGAGAGAGGAAACATGGGGGAGGGATGGCTCAATTAATCAAAGAGCGAGGAGTTGATTGTTGAATCCTCCTCCTCTAGATGCACGACATTACTCTGACAAAATATCACGATGCACAACAGGGTAAGGTATGAAAATATCACTAAACAAGAAGCACTCCTCACATGCCAGACAGATCAACAAAGATCCCATTTATGTTCCTAAATGGCTAGTGTAACCCAGAAAAACGGGGTCAACTATCACATATGGCTGTTTTGGTAGCCTAACAAGAAAAGGAATGGGCACATTTACAGGGCGCTCAGCTTATATAAATTATCTAACAAAACACTAAGATTCAGTGAAAGCCACGAAGAACATTTCGGGGGTCTAGCTGCCCACTACAATAACTTGATGAAACAGTAGAAAGTTCTTGACGGCCTCTCCACTCTTCAAAGGGTTTCAAAACTATCGGTGTTTCAATAGCAGCAGAATCCACACAGAGCATGGTTTTATACTGCTCATCACCCATGTCAGATAGTGCCTTTGCCTTTTTGGCCCAAGGATTCCATACCACTGTGAGCATATGACCGTTAACCAGATGACTAAGGTGAAGAATCAACAGCCACATATAGCAAAGGAACCCCATAAGGAAACAACACGGAATTTTGGACATCATTTACCTGCATCTGGCATGCCATCCTTACGCAGAACGAAGGTTCTCTTCTTCTCGTGGTCTATGATAGCAATCTTTGGTGGGGTGCTCAGATAAACTCTGTCAATCTACGAATATAAAAACCGGTAAATCTTCCATACACACACAAAGGTTTAGATCATTAACACAAATGTTGAATGAGAAAGATCAATGATGTGCAAGTAATAAAATACATAGTAATTAAACACATCTGGGCAGCACAACTCAAGACTGAACTTAAATCCTGTAGGCATCCTAATCAGATCAGCATGAAAAGAGCATGACCTCGCCGTCAAAGGTGATTGCATCAGCCTGCTCTGTGAACCTTTCTCTTCCCATCAAATTATCAAAGTAATCAAGGGTCTCTAAGCCTTCAACACGTACTTCACTGCAAATTATACAGCATAACCCAATCTGTGAAAATCTTCACTTTAAGCTCAGTTTTTAACAAACATTAACCTATTACAGGCTTCACAGTTTCGATGTCATCATATGAAATGTTGTTAAGGTTCTAGAACTTGATTGGGAAAACAAAAATGAAGAAGAAGAAAAGAAAGATAATAGCCCTAGAGATTAGTATTTTGGCATCAAATGATTGAGAAAAGAACAATGCGGTTTATAGGAAATGGCATTTAAAGTAACAGGCAAAGGTAGAGCTTTTACATGAAAAGGCAAGCAAACCTGATATCCGACATGGAGAGGTAGTTGGCGAGCGCAAATGTAAATGAGAAGGCCTTGCTGTCAGTATTTCTCACACGGGGGATCAAAGTGAGCTTTCCATCACCAAGAGAAATGCGAAGTCGGAGCTCAAAGCTGTTGGTGTACAACCAGACAACAATCCAAAAGCTTAGAACCACAGACCTCTAGGAAGGCTTCATAGCAACACATCTGGCAGACAGATCAAGGTTTACAAGCATACCTACAGGGCCATGTTTTGAGGTCCCCTTCTGTAGACTTAAGTATCAGATCTACTGAAGACTGGTTGTCAGCTGAAGGTAAAGGTGAAGGATCACTATCCAGAGACCACATTCTATTCCTTGCAAATCCATCTTGCTCCAGAGAACCAAGATTTCCAAACTGATTAAGGAAAAAACAGTCAGTATAACAATTCCCAACAGGTAATAATTTGTTCTCTAGGAATGCTTATTATCCCAAATGCTCACCTCATGGAAGCAAACAGGTATACCTCCCCTAATTGCTTTAGGTGGCTTGAAGATGGCCTACAAAATATTAAAGAAGTCATTTACATAACTAATGTTTCAAGAAAGATCAAATGAACTAACTGAAGTGCAAATTTGAGGTGAAAAGCCCCCATTCATGCATACAAACACCAGGTACAGATTTCTGCTCGAGAAACATTGAGGAATGCATACATGCAGAAAAACACAAAAAACAAAAGTACTAAGTTTACAAAGACATCTGGAAGGCTTATAAAAGATGGTGCTGAAAATACCAATGATGGGGGAGAAAAGAACTTCAGACATGCAATTCCCTGTACGAACTGTACATATTCTCCCTTTGATGGCCAACACTATGGTTTATCAAGCATTCATGATCTCAAAAGTTTTTACTTTGATAAACATATATCAAATCCATAAAATAGCTATTCAATAACTTTAGAAGCTTGGCTATCTATCTCCTCTACAATTAAGAAGATTCCCTTTTGGCTAGATAGAAGCTAGCCTCAATACACCATTTCACGTGCTTCCACAACAAAACCATATGTTCATACAGTCACACATGGACATATATGCACATCTACGACTCTAGTATGGAACATAGATGCAAATATGGGACACTAGGTTTACCTTACTGCTCATAAAGAGGAGCTCCTCTCTGTGCTTATTCTTCCAAGAAACAACCTGCCCCCCATAGAGAACCACCTGAAGTCATTAATTTCAGTCAGTAGGCGACAGGCAACGATTAACAACAGATTCCAAAAGACAAGGGGAAAAGCATGTCATAGTTTGCAAAATTAGCAAGCTCATCTTAGTCAAAAGGTCCAAGTCTTTCTGAAGTGGAGACAACTGATCAAACATCAGAAACTCATTATCTAAGAGCCAGATGCTTCAACCAAAGCTCAAACATGACATAACCATTTTCAGATCCATCACTAAATACTTAGACAACTTTCCAGATCCGACAGAAAGCTTCCATAAACATCACATACACGGTTCATACGGATGTTTCTGGGAACATCATACGGAACTGATCGTGTGTTTGCATGCTTCGTTTCAACCATCCACTTTGGCCTTAAGTACAGTAAACCAAGCAAAACTCAAATCATCGAAAGCCAATTCTTTATTCACACGGCAATTCAATTCCCCATCTTTCCTAAGATTTAAAAACACAAATAGGGATTTACTACCAAAAATTTCCGCATGACAATTTATCCATCTCATTTCAACCCCTCCAATCAAGCTCATAATAAAATCCAAAAAGAGAGGACGAAAAAAGAAGGGTATTCTGGAACTAACGGACTAACCTCAGCAGTTGAACCGGATGGCTCAGCTAAGCGAACACGGGGCAATCCATCAGAAGCGTGAACCAGCATCGTCGAAGGTCGCCTCTGCTTCAGACTCGCTCTGATTTTGCTCACAAACGGGTTCGCTTTCCCTTTGTTCCACTCCAGCTGTAGATCAAAACTTAACAGAGGCTAACCAAACAAACACCCAACTTCTCATTCACCAAACCCCAACAACAAAAAACACAAGAAAACAAAGAACCCAACTCTCAAAAACTCTCCTTTTCGCAAGTTTTCAAGCATCGACACGAAACCAAACGAAAAGGCGAAATAAAAAGAAGGAGAAGAAAAAGAGACCCCGAAAAGAACAGAAAAACAGTGCGTCGATTAATATGAGACGAGATGAAACAGAGATGAGTGAGCTCACATTCGTTAGCTAAATGTCTATTTATATAGTTTGTTGTTATCGGCTGCGATTTTCGAGACTGACCAACCCACCCACCAAAGGTTTGATGATACCGCAACACTCGATCGACCTTTTTAGATATTACCAATAGACATACAAACAGGGACACACCATACACGTCTCAGTGAGCGAGAGCGAGAGAGAGAGAGAGAGAGAGAGAGAGAAGGGAATATATAAAAAAACGGAAAAAGGAAAGAACAAAAAGGCAACTACGCTTTCATGGTCGGATGCTCTGGGTCGTTGCGTCTCTTTCAGCCATTGAGAGGACCACGAAATGCTTGCCCTTCTTTATCCCGGTAAGTAGAGGATTTCCCCTCACGGACTCATCGAAAGTACTTACGGCAACAGGACAACTTCGAGTTGGCCCTACATGGTTAGTGGCCCCTGTTCTTCTCGGCTAAAAACAGGGGCTCAGCATCTCTCCCGAATACATGATTAGGAAAAGCGGCTTCCTGAGGTCCTTCAATTCCCATCTTCCAGCCATCTTAGCTGGCTCATCCACAGCCTGATTGATTGGCTTATTCTCTGTATATGATTGACTCTGTTATCCTCCATCAGCTTTAGCAACTCCCCCCATTCATGCAAAAATTGAATGCAAAGTTTCTATTCGGGCTCTTCTCATCATGCGGGCGGTAACTAAAATAAGAACAGCCTCTGTTTCTATTTCAAAACGGTTCACTCCCGTCATTGGCATTTGCCAGTCAATATGATCTTTCATAGGCATATATGATGTAAACTCAGCATGACTCCACAATCATTATGATCTTCTCGCTGCATCAATTATTCATGTGTATCTCATAAGAGGCTCACTTAATAAAATAATGGGCTCGAAAATCAACCTAAGTCAATTTGCTTGCAACAAAAGAGAAGTAATTGCGAAAAGGGAATTCCATGTGATAAGTATTCTCCCTTGTATCACCTCTACTCGAATTTATCAATAAATTTTTCGTTCCCCTATTGCACATCTAATTGTTTTGTAAAAAGATGAAATGGACATACAATCCCTACGGAACAAGTCCGAATCCCCTACTTAAGCTCGACTCAATCTAGACGGTATCAAAAAAAGCATATGCTTCGTTTCATGCTTAAATGAAAAATAAATAAAGTAAAATTTAGACGGTCGAATGAATTTGCTTTAATTGGACGCAGGACTGGTGAGGCCACGAAACACGAATAAGAAACGACCGGGGGAACTTTCGGCCAACTTTCCAATGTTGGGTTTTTTTTTTCTAAATGACTTTTAAAAACAATTTCTTTCTTGTTTTTTGGGGGGGATATTGAAAAAGTAGAGAGGGTAGAATATGGCGAACTTTTCTTGCAAAACGAATGGTAATGGAGAGAGCAACCTTCGCTTTTTCCCAAGAGAAACTCAAATTCTTCTCATCTTCTTCTCAACCTCGTCCATGTTTAATGATGTCTCACAAGACTCGAGGCTTTCTGGTTGGGCTCGACAGAATTTCAAGAAAGAAATCAACCCTATCGAAACACAACATTAAATTCAATCAAATGTCATCATCAAGTTGATCCCAAAAAATCTATCGCAAAATCAACGGAGGCCATTGATTGTGTCGGGTACACTCTACCCGCTAAATGCTAATTGCTTTGAAAATGTGTGAACTCAGAAGATTGTCCAAAAGAATCAAATTTATTAAGACGTGCTATAATCTTGTCGTAAAATAATAAATACATATTATATTTCGAAATTTTTTTTGGAAAGGTCCGGAATGTCAATGTCCAAAGGAAGAACCCTTTAGTCAATTATGTGCGTGCATCGTGGCGGTTAACGACAAATGACGAAGGCTTATTGGGTCTTTACCAAATTTCTATATTAATTTGGACGAAATAAATTTGTTTCGACACGGCCGAAAAACTTGGGTGACCTGACGTCGAGCCTTCCCCAGTCAACACCTGACATCGTCTTCTTCTTTTTTTGGTTATTTCCTTCTTATTATTCTTAAATTCTATAATGGCACTGAATTTACAAAGATGTCTTATTTTCGGCCGTTTCTCCATCTTGTCCACATGGTGATATCTGTTCAATTAGATCAAAAAAACCTGAATGAATTTAAGAGTTAGTTTTCTTATTAAATCCAAAGTCTTCTTTCTCGTTTCGAATTAAATATAATTTCCCAGGATGATCGAAAATGGGTTGCGATCCAGAGTTGCAATCCAAATCGCATGCGGTATCGCACAATAGTAGCGAGGATTTCATCTGATTCTCGCTATCGATTGAAGACAAAAGGACTTACGAGACTTTCTTTTGTTCTTTGATGGCGCACTTTTTCTTTCGACTAGAGTCAATATTAATCACGAGGCTACCATTTCGACTCCTCTCCTCTTTGCCTTACCGAAGCCCCCAGCCAACGTTAGCACAGAATTCTGCCTTAGACGAATGTCTCGCGATCCCGGAAACACAACCCATCATTCGCAACCCCACAGCTCAAACACTTGCTAGATTCATTTCCTGTTTCAAATTCTGATTAAGAAGCCTCCATCCAACATCATTCGTTTATCATTCACCTAGCACTAACAAATCCCCATAAATGACAAGAGATGCTGATCAAACGCATGTGACGCGAAGTAAAAGAACCAAGCAAAAGGTTCCCATTTGAAAGGAGAAAGACCCTTTGTTTGATAGGATCATGTGCAGAGATATCAGCTTTTGTCGTCACAGAGAAGCACTACAAGAGAATCTTAGCCATAACAAAGAACTCAGTAAGGAAGAATCTAGCCGAAGCACACGCCACACAGCATACGTTCACTCCACATATCACTAGAAACTAGCAATATTCCATAAGGTACACATCACTAAGCAGCTCAATTCAAAGTCGGACAGACACCAAAAGCAATATAAAAGAACAGTATTAACCTGTGCTTTTGTATCAGGAACCAAAAACATGCACCTTCTGCTTAATTCTGCGTAAACAAAGCAGAACCTGCAGGAATTGGGGGGCGTATACATATATTTCCTCCCCAACCACGTGGTTCCAAGTACTTATTTGATCATGCTATTAAAATGAGAGAAAGCAGGGCAACCAATCCATTGATGATTACTAACAAATTACTTGAATATATCATACTTAGCTAGACCTCCTATAGAAGCTGTAGGCCACTGCAACAGTCGCCACAGCTCCTACGATAGCTGCAGCAGTGAGAACTTCACTTTGTTCCCACTTTCCCACCGAGAAGGAAAATTTCCCCTTCTGCTTCTTTTCCTCACTTGCACTACTCTGATCCAAGCTTCCATCTCTGCAACAAGAAAAGCCATTGAGTCCCTGGCAACATCCAGACACAGGTTCCTTTATCTCCTGCACAGCGCTCTCTTCATGCTTTTTGCTTTTCTTATGATCTGTTCCATTTGGAAGTTTCTGTTCTTCAGCCTTTTGACCTTCACCAACAGATGCTCCCATTTGGCCCCTGCATCAACTCACCATTAATATCTTGCACAGTTATATACATTAGCACACACAAAACACTGTCAGTGACAAATTTGAGTGGAAAATAAAAGGTATACCTCTTAGTAAGACTACAAAGAGTGATTGAGAAATGACTATACCAGTAGGGGACAAAAAAAGTGCTTAAGAATCAGCTTATTCCTAAGCTTGCAATAACAGCAATATGAAACTAACAAAATGGCCCATGTTTGACATAGCAAGAGACATAGTCGCAAGGAAGTGAACTAGAGTCTACAGCCTGCCACTACAACCCATACAAAGTGGCCCATGTTTGACACAGAAAGTGACATAGACGAAGGGAGTGAACTACGGCCTACAGCTTGCCACTTACGACTTATTCCTAAGTTTGCACTAACCAGCGGTAGAATACTAACAAAGTGGCCCATGTTTGACACAGCAATGAGACATAGATGCAAGGAAGTAAACTGCCTACAGCTTGCCACTTACAACCATACAATACCATATTCACTTTAATGCTCAAACTCCTATAGTTACGGACAGTGACATCACCTCCGGACCTAAGAAAATCTATCACCAGTAAATTTTTCACAACTATTAGGAAAAGCGAATCCCTCCAGCTCAAAAAGTTGCAAGACTGACTAGAAGAAGAGTATCAAGAAGTATTTCAAGCAAAAGAAGGCAGCACAACAATAAGCAGGGTATCTTATCCCTACAAATTTAAGAGGCAAAAGTTTACCTACAAGATTAAGATATAAAATTGAAATTCTACTCCACGTGAGTAATACTCTTATCTGCAAATACATTAAAAAATGAAGAAACAAAGCAAACAACACAACCAGATGCTTTCTGCTTGCTGCTTTGACATGCTTAGGTACCTTAATCGTTAGGTCAGATGATGTACTTCTTAACCCATCTATGAACATAACAACAAGGCTAATTTCCACTTTCTGTGATTGAGGGCAGATTCTACATATCAATCAAATTCCATTAGCAAGGGAAGAAAAGCTTTTTTTTTTGTAAGTGAATGACGGCAAGCATTATTATCAGGTCAAATACTGTAAGTTTCAGCAATGACTTGAGACACGTCATTATTAGACTCTCAATCATACTTTGGAAAAAGAAAATTCAGCTTCCTAACTTTAATCAGCTGAACCTGACCTATGACAGCATCAAACACCAGCATTAGCAACTATCATTTGTAAGGAGGACCATTAACGAAGACAAGACCCAGTACAAGACAGTTTCAAGCAAAAATAGCTGCTTGAAGTGATTGATTGGCTAAAGACAGCCAATGGGTCCTTATAGTTAACATCACCAGCTACATCATTTGATAATTACTACTTATACTTTTCAGTATTGGTGGGCATAAAGAACAAAATAAACTCTTTAGAAGTTGTATGCACAGAGAGCAAAAGAGCAAACCTCCAAAGCCTCTCTATCACTTTTCCTTGCCCAATATGCTGCTCAAGAATTTCAGGCACATCATCAGGGGTTACATAGCCATACCTGCAATCAGATCATAAAGTCAACTTACATGTCACTATTTGGATGAATATTTCAAAGTTTCTACAGCTTGAGAAAGAGCTTAAAAAGAAAGTTTAAACCAGGACTGACCAATGACCAGTGATTGTTCCCTCAGAATCTGGAGAGAACACTATTAAATTCCCAGCATATTTGTGGCCACCAATGTGAGAGCACGGGCTAACAAACACTTGATCCTTCAGTCCACGCAACTCAATCTCCACATTTAGTTTTTCCATAAGAGGAGGTCCACAAACACCGCATCGCCGATCACGACTGCCATGAGCGCAGACAAATATATGGGAACCAGTCAATGCCTCTGGCACACCAGAAGCCCAAGGTTTTCCACTCACAAGCACATCCTCAACAAAGCTATCCACACCTGATTCAGTCAGACCCCTGTCATGAAATCAAAAATATCTTCAGATGGATCAAGAAAAGGCTCTTTTGGGGGAAAACAAAGGAAAAAAACAATGGAGTGACAAGTCTATCTGTTTCACAGTCTTTCTAATTGATGTTAAGGGTTTCTTTCCCTTTTGGGTACCCAGGTGGGGAGGGTAATGGGGATGGAAACCACGTTATAAATTGCTTATTTATATCAGTAACTACTTTGCAAGCGCAAAAGAAAAGAAGGAATTGTTCAGAAAAAATCATCTATCGTGTTCATCGACAGGATGAATTCTCAGAGTCCAACGACCAAAAGGAAATTTCCACAGCATCATCTTCCCGCATCTCAGCACGACATTAAACTTGAAACGAAGAACTGTCCATACGTGCGTTGTGCTTATCATCGTGTAAAATTTCCATAAGAAAGGCCAAATCACTTATCAAGGCAACAGTCAACCATCTCACAGATAGAGAGTGGCAGATGTAAAACCCTCCTTCAAGAAAGGCAAGAACTCACTGGTATTTGATCATTTCAGGGAAAATCAACACATCCCCATCCGAACACTCAGTCCCACTGCATCCTCCACACATAGTCAGCCTCGTCTACAAGAAAACCAGAAGTCAAAACGCAAGAAAATCCAAATCATCAACAGACCTTCCTCGTCAGATCCAGACTCCAAAACCAGCTCCCACGACCCACGATTTCCACCCGACAAAAACTACCAACACACGCGTTAAGCACAAAAACCCCGGCCCAATCGGAACTAACCCTGACGGGGATGTCGTTCTTGCGGGCCTTGAGGGCAGCCCCGAGAAGCTTGGGGAGCATCTCCGTGTCGGCGTCCTCGACCTTCGGGGTCCACGACTCGGGGCCCTTGAAGCAGAGGAAGACGTGGCGGTCGTAGGGGGGGTCGATGGTGTTGGCGAGCTTGGTGCTGTACATCTCCGGCCGCTGGAAGCCGAACTTCGCTTCGTCGTCGGCCGGGATCGGCGAGGGGTTGTCGGCGGCGGCGGCCATGGATCGGGCTGCGGGCGGAGCTAGCAGCGCCCGGAGGAGGTGGAGGCGGCGGCGGCGGCGTGCTGTCGGGGGGAAGAGGGAAGGTCGGCCGGAGGTGCGATGGAGATGGAGATGACGATGACCTCTGGTTGCGGAAATAAGCGAGCGACTGAGGAGAGAGTGCAAATGCATTTGATCTTTCTTTTTCTTTCCTTTTTAATATATTCTGGATATCGGGGGGAAAATTATTGAGATGGGCCGGGTCGGTTCTTCCATGGCCGGGTCCCGGGCGGGAAGGTCCACATTTGGCGGGTCGTTGGCACGTGCCGACCTGTCGCGACTCCCGCGCCTGATTACTTTTCTCATCTTTTTAGGGTCGGTTTATTTCGCAAGAAATCTATCATTTCTTTGGTGTTTAAATGAAACTTGAAAAGGATCTGGAAAACATTTGGTAAGGAAAATTCAAAAAAATTCAAATTCTTAATTAGTTTAATTTTGTATATATTTTCTTTTCTTGGCTCGTGAGCCAAGAAAAAGCAAAAAGAAAAAGGAAGAAAAGAAAAAAAAAAAAGAAAAGAAAGAAAAAGGAAAATAAGAAATAAGAAATTATATATATATTTTAAAAAAAGAATAACTAAAAATACAATTTTTTATTTAAAATATACTTGTATAAGAAAAAAACTTTATTAATCAATGACCTAAACCCCACTGTCGAGAACTCACTCACTACCTTTGTGAACTCAAGCAAGACCAAAACTCAAGCTTCGCAACCTAAACACTACCTATATAAACCCGTGTTCAGTTATCGAAGCATTGGGTATGGGCGCTAGGGACTCAAGCTCTACCTCGATGGAGTCGGGCATAGGCATCGGAAGCCTAGTATTCTAGGCTTAGTTGTTAGGAACCTAGTCCTGAATGTTGAGATCTTGAACTAATGTTAGGGTTTTCTTACCAAAGTGTACTATTATAGGTTCAATTGTCAATTCCTACTCATATTTTGGAACTTAGGCCCACGCACTTGGGTCTTGAGCCTAGCCTCCAAAGACTTAAGTCCTAAACATTGATAACTTAGGAGCCAACATTAAGGTTTCCATGCCCAAGCATAATTTTTTTGCTTCAAGCATAAATACTCGCTCATATATAATAATCCAAATTATTCGGCGAGAAATATAAAAATGTACCTTTTGATTTTGCTTAAATTCGAAAAAACAAATCTCTAAAAGTACTAATTGATAAAACCCATTTTCGGAAATTTGTTAAAAAAAACTTTGATTTGACTTATATAAAAGTAAAAGAAAAGGTGGGAGTCCTGGAGCAAGAGGAAAAAGTAGCGAGATGCGATTGACCTTCTGGTGGCTTATGCTGTTGGCAATTGGCACGGCAAACGACCCATGTATAACGTGAATTGCCGCTAATAATCGACACAAAAGCCATCATATTTCACGGATGGACACCGCAGAAATACCAGTTAAGGATTAAATGCACGTGTGTTGAAATGCTTTGGAAATGAAAATTATTTAAAAAAGCTATAAATTTATTATACTTATATCAATTTAGTTTTAAATCCTTTGACAATTTATCAATTGAGTCATAAATATTTCGATCATGCTAATTTAATTCTAAATATTTTGATGATTTGCCAATTTAAGCCTAAACCTTATAATCGTGTCAATTTAATGCCAGAAAAGACTAACACGGCAGTATAATCAATGCCAACAGTCTATGTGACATGATCGGCATTGATGTACATGATTTTTTGCATTTTTTTTCCCAATTCTTGGCTTGCGAGATTGACAACCAATATAGGACAGCCAGCATCGACTAGTTCTCGACGTTTTTGTTCAAAATTAATCGAAATGACTAAATTGACAAATCATAAAAAATAAAAAAAAATTATGACTAAACCGGTCAAAATGAAAAGTTCATGACCAAAGTATTCAGGTACAATAAATTTGAAGACTTTTTTTTTATATAATTTCCTCAATAGAAAAGTGTATATCTTCAAGATAAATTGTTTATCTATGAAGATATGAACGATATTTTGAATTATATATATATATATATAGTTGCTGGAAATTTTCGAATCATAATTGACACGACCCACAAAAGTTTCCACTTGCAGGATTCCGTTTTGCCTATCATATTAAACAATCGTTGGTTCCGGTTTACATCATCGTTAATGAAACGTTTAAATTAACAAACTTCGGGTTTTGCATGCACGACAAGTGAACGGCCTCCCCCCTCGACGCCTCGCAACTTGCGACGTCGCTTCGGGATTCCAGGTATAATAAGGCTCGTCGCCCTCTTAAAAAACACCAAAACTCGACTACACAAATTCCACACATTTCCCTTTCTATCGCGACCGTTTCTCTTTCTCTTTCTTTTTCTTCCCCTTTTCCAACCCGAATGAAACTAGGCCGCCGACGATGCATAGGTTTAGCCGAGGCCCGACCGTAGATCGCCGTGGCCATAGCTCGATGGGAGCGAATGCGAGGCCTGAATTTCGCCGGATCGGTCGTCGGGAGCTCATATTATTCACAGATCTTTTTCGATAATTCAGCATGAATAGTCTGCGTTTTATATGATCAGACATGCAAGCGATAGTCGGAATTGTAGTTGTACCGTTTTATGTGAAGAAATGGGGACTTGTTATTTCCGAGAGATCTTTGATCTTAATTTCTTCCTAAAAATGTCCCCTTAATTGATGCCAATACTTTTCAAATGACAACATTCATATGTTTGTTTTACGTAAATTTATTCACCGTCTTCATTCTCAGTTCTCTACAAAAAAGCAGGCATACATATACGTGCGAAATTCTCGAACAAGGGGGAAAATATTAGATTTCAAATAACATTAGGCAATTATAAGATGAAAATATTTTCAGTAGAACATTTTCCTAAATCGATTACTTATATCACCCACAATATTTCAAGAAACAAACAGAGCATAATACATCAATGAAATTTTTTTAAAATTATATTTTTCTAAAAATTAAAATTAAAATTATTTGCATAAGAACAAATGTTTCATTAACCTAGGATCCAAAGGCAAGTGCCGAGGACTTGCACATTATGATGTTTGTAAAGGTTTGAGCAGGACCAATGCTCAAGTTTCGAGGACCTAAGCACTGCCTTTATGAACTTTAGTTTGGGTTCCAACGCATTGAGTAACGGCACTAGGGGCATCAGGTGCCAAAGCCCAAGCACTAGGGTCCCGAGCCTAACCATCAGAAACCTAGTCCTAAACATCAAGATTTGGGAATTAACATTAGGATTTTCATGCTAAAGTGTAGAGTTTTGGGTTCAAGCATATTTGGAACCCAGGCCCAAGCACCGGAGTCCCGAGCCTAACCTCTAAAAACCTAGTCTAAACATTGGGACCTAGGAACCAACATCAAGGCTTTCATGCCCAAACATAGATTTTTTGGTCCAAGCATTGATACATACTCATATTTTGGAAAACGTTTTTAATCATTTCTAAGGATTAATACCATGAAAAATCCAAAATTGGTACACATCTAATAAATTTGCCTAAAACTAATTTTTTGACTATTAAAACTCTAAACCGATACACTTTTAACAAATTTACCTCAAACTAGTACATTTGTAATAAATTTACCCGGTGTTAATTTTTCTAAAATTTTACCAATGACACGTGATAGTTGATTAGTATACAAATTTAAAATTTTACTCTATGTTTATCATAATTATATTAGTTTTGTGATTTTTTATAGTATTAATCCAATTTAACGAAAGATATGTTTGCCACAAGCGTGCCATTTTGGGGCTTTTTGCCACAAGTGTACTAATTTAGGGTTTTTTGTGATAATTTTAAATAAATTTGTCACATTTATATAAATTTGATATTTTTTATGATATTAATCATTTCCTTAATTAAGTTTTGGTAGAAAAATATTTTCTATTGATTAGGAAAACAACTTTTTCCTGCTCAAATTCACACCTAATTTTTTTGCAAATTCAAGTAATAATCCAAATCATTCGCTCGGGAAATATAAAAATGTACCTTTTGATTTCGCTTAAATTCAAAAAAGAAAAACATTCTCTCAAAGTACTTATTAGTAAAACCCATTTTCGGAAATTTCTTTTAAAAAATTGATTTGACTTATATAAAAATAAAAATAAAAGGTGGGAGTCCAGCTTCAAGGGAGCAAGGGGAGAAAGTAGCGAGATGCAATTGAACTTTTGGTAGCTAAAATGCAGTCGGCAATTGGCACGGCAGATGACCAATGTTAAGGATTGGATGCACGTTCCTCGGAATGCTTTGGAAATGGAAGTGAGGAAAATTATCAATTTTTTTTTTAAATTTATTGTGATTATATCAATTTAGCCATAAACGTCTCAATCGTATCAATTTGATTTTAAACATTTTGACAATTTTTTAATTGAGTCTTGAGCCTTTTAGTTATGCAAATTTAATTCTAAATTTTTTGCTTATTTGTCAATTTAATCATAAATTTTTTAATAATTTATCAATTCAATCATTATGATTAATTTTAACAGGAAAACACTGACATGACACTTTAGTCAATGTTGACGGTCCTATGTGGCACTATCGATAATGACATGGATAATTTTTTATAATTTTTTCATCTTTTTTTTTCCAACTCTTGGCCAGCAAAGTTGCTTGTCGAATTAGACCACCACGTTAAAGTTTTTCTAATCAAAATTGATTGGAATGATTAAATTGATAAATCCTCAAAAAATTCAAGATTAAATTAACATATCATCAATAAGTTTATGACGCAATTGTCACAATTGAAATACTTATGACTCAATTGATAATTTGTCAAAATGTTTATAATGAAACTGGTCAAATTGAAAAGCTTAGGGTCAAATTGATATGGGTGCAATAAATTTAAGAATTTTTTTTTGTAATTTCATCAATGGAAAAGTGTATATTTTCAAGATAAATTATTTATTTTTTAAGAAAAGATCGACATCTTTGAATTATATATATTATTGTTGGAAATTTTCGAATCATAATTGACATGTCCTACAAAAGTTTCCACTTTCAGGATTCCTTCTTGCTCATCATATTAAAAATCTAGTTGTTTATTGTTTTACATCATCGTCAATGAAATGGTTAGAACCTGAACAAGTCCTTTAATTATTTCATTTGAATTATGAGATATAAAATTTGGAGGGTATTCTCATATTAGAGAAAAATAAAAATATTCTCTTATCAATGAAGGATCAAGGCACGCGGATACCGACACGTTAAAATAAGAAAGGTAGTCTGATTGAGCAACTCTCGTTGGAGGGACTACTATAGGCGATTCTTGTAGGTGGCGACACTCCTGAAGGAGGATAGACCGGTAGAGTGACCTTTAATTACTCTTTACCATATGCTCTTCAAGATAAATTGTTTATCTTTGAAGAAAAGAATAATATCTTTAAATTATATATATATATATATATTATTGCTGGAAATTTTCGAATTATAGTTGACATGACACACAAAAGTTCCCACTTTCGTTATTCCTTTTTGTTTATCATATTAAGAACCCATTGGTCTTTTGTTTTACATCATCGTTAATGAAATGGTTAAAATAACAAAGCCGAGGTTTTGCGTGCACGACAAGTGACTGTGAAAGGTGGCCCCCTTACGCCTTCGCAACTTGCGATGTCGTCACTCGGTCACGAGGACCCGTGAAGATTTTCAAAAGCCAAATTTGACCGCACAAATTCCATACAACATCTCCTTTTCCGTCACGATCGTTCCCCTCTTTCTTTTCCCGTGCCCTTTTCCGACCCGATAAAAACTACGCCGGCTGGCGACGACGACGCGTTCTCATCGCCCCCGAGCAGAGGTTTAGCTCGATGGGAACGAACATGGGCCCCGGCTTTCACGAGATCAGGTCACGACAAACTAAATTCTTCACAGATTTTTTCAATGCTTTTGCGTGAGTAGTGTGTTTTACAGGACTAGACAAGCGAGCAATGGCTGGAGTTGGAGTCGTACCGTCGTGACCGCATTGATATGTGAAGAAATGGGGACTTATTATTCCCGAGAGATCTCGAATCTAATTTCCTTTCTAAGATGTCCTTAATTAATTAAAATTTTGTGGAAATTTATGTTTGTTTTACGAAGATATATTCACTGTCTTCTTTCTTATTTCTCCACGAAAAATGGCTTACATACCCGTGCAAAGACTATAACAAGAAAATAATGATAATTTTGAATATTATTAGGCAATGATTATGAGATGGCACCATTGAGTAAATTCTCGAGGTCATAAGTTGTTTTGTAAGATGGAAATATTTTTCTGTCATTTCCTAACTCATATTGAATTCTCGCAATTTATATAATATGGTTCCCCAAACATTTTTATGTATGTAAATTGAGTAATGAACTATTTCTGAATGGTTTCACATTGTAGAAAAGTTACCCAAATCAAGTTAAAAAGACAGATGTTATTAGCGAAAAGAAAAAGGGAGACAAGTGCATTTATTTTGTGAAAAATGAAAGATTTGAAAAATATTTTATTAAAAGATAATAACTTTATCACTTACCAAAAAAAAAAAAATTCACCATTCATGAAATTATCTAGACATAAATTGTTATCGATAATAAATATTTTTTTCATTGACTAGTTATTTTCAAAGTACAAATAATTATTTTTAGAAAAATTTCTTTCAAAATATTCATTTTTTCGCAAGATAAATAGGAAAATCTGCGAAAACTATGACCACAAAATGAAACATTAAATGAAAAGGAAAGATCTACTGTTTTTTTTATTTTTTTTTCGTTTTGATTAAAATCCGAAATATGGTTAAAATAAAATAGTCGACGTGTGGATCGAAACCTACCTCTTCCTGCAAAAGATCTGGCGCAGGGATTGGGCCCGACGCTGCTGCCCGGCGGATGACGCGAGCGCTTACGATCGTGGGAAGACAGAGCGGTGGCGGTGGGCCCTGGCAGTGGTGGGGCTGCTGCTGCTGCGCGCGCCCCTCCTCCTTTCCTTCCTTTCCCCACTTCGTCAAAAGTTCACGTGGTGCTTCGACCTTCCTCGAATTGTGTGTCCCAAGGTTTATGTGGATACGACCCGAGCCCGATGGTTCGCTTCATGTTAGGAGGAGAAGCATGGAAATGGGAAAGAAGCCTCGAACCAATTCTTCTTCTTTTTCAATGGAATGCACTATGTCTGTACAAAATGGATTGTTCAAACTGAGAACAACCTGTATCTGATCGGATCAGCTGGTTTAGTTCGATTTCCAAAGCGTCAGTTTAGTTTACGGTTTTATAAACAATTCAGTTTTCAATTTTCAAGGAGAATAAAAAAGGGAACTTGATCGGACTTATTACGTATATATTTTTTTTAACAATTATTTTTTTGAAATTTTTAGGAGAATGTTGACTAAATACTATTTCGATCCGGTTTCAATAGCCAAAAAAATATGATCAGTTATGTTAGACCGGTTCCCGGTCGCAGGAGCGAAGATTACAAGGTATGTAAAGCTGGTCTCGAGGTAGCAAAGGAAAAGAGGATCAGAGAACTAGAAAACGTCGAAACCCGAACAGTTACCCGTGGGTTCCACGCCGACGCCATGCGCTCGCCTTGTCGCCTCCTTCACAAGCCCGTCCGTCACTTGCCTTAGGCACCAGCGGCGGAGTGGCGCACCGAATCAGCGCCCAGTTGATGTTCCTGAAGAACTGATGCTGCTTGACTTCGGCGGCTCCGCGACTGTAGGCGAGACGGCGTTTCGGATCTTTCACGAGCAGGCTCCGGATCAGGTCCCTCGCGGCGTAGCTCACGGCGGGCGACTCCGGGAACTTCAAGTGCTGCCCGATGATGTTCAACAGAGTGCTTCTGTTCCCGGCGCCCTTGAAGGGTGTCCTGCCGAACATGAGCTCGTAGAGAAATATGCCGAACGTCCACCAGTCCACGGCACTTCCGTGGCCCTCGCTTTTGATGATTTCGGGCGCCAGGTACTCGTGGGTGCCGACGAAGGACATCGATCGAGCGTCCGTGGGTTCGGCCACGAGCTCCGGCAGCACGTTCTCTTGTCGCGACGATTCCTTCTTTTGCTCGGACTTCCTATCCTTTCTGGACTTACGCAAGAAGAAGCACGGTGCGAAACAGGAAGGCGAGCTCCCCGTCTCGGAGATCGAGTTAGAGGACTTGACCAGAGTCGGGCTGACGGCGCATCTCAGAGAGAGGTCGAAATCCACGAGCATTATGTGCCCGTCCTCTCGGACCAGAACGTTTTCCGGCTTGAGGTCCCTGTATATGATCCCGAGCATGTGCAAGTACTCCAAAGCTAGGAGGACTTCAGCTGCATAGAACCTGCAGCACACGATCGGTATCAGCCGAAACGAAAAAGGGACTCTTCTGCAGATGCACGGGACGCATCCGGCTAGATTTCTCTCCTCGCCGACTCGATCTACTCGACGGCTAGCGATATGGAAATGGAAAAACGCAAAGAAGAGAAAAGCAGAAGAGCATTCGACCTGGCTGCGCGCTCTAGAAAATACTTCTCGGGTTGCCTTTGCCTGAGCGCGTGCAGGTCTCCTCCTGGGCAAAACTCCAACACCAAGCAAGAAAATTTCTCCGTCTCGAAGTGCATGTATAAAGTGGGTAAGAAAGGATGATCCAAAGACTGCAGTATCTCCCTCTCCGTCTGCGCCCTCGTGAGTTTCTTCCGATTAGTCAGGGCCGGTTTATCCATGACCTTCATGGCGAAGTAACTCCCGTAGTCTTTCAGCTCCGACAGGTACACGCTTCCGATATCGCCGCAACCCAACTTCTTCAGCAGCCTGAAGTGCTCTAAGCCGAGTATCCCGTGACGAGATTCGGCGGCCTGGATTGCTTCCCATCTACTATCTCTTGCCTTATGTGGCTTGCTCGTAATGCCGCTAAAATTACTGGATCTGCTCTCCTCACTGACATTGCTCACGATGCTTGCATTCCCGCTATCGGTTACGACGCAAGGGTCGGCAACTTCACTTTCACTGGACTTCTTGTTGCTATCAGTGCACTCACTCAATTCAGTGCCGGCAAAACTTTCTTCGGCTCCCACAAAAGGAGCAGAAGAGCATGAGCAGCCTTCAGGACTTGGAGAGAGGGAATTCGACTGAGTCAGGGACCGACTCAAAGACTCCTGAGGAGCTACTTTGCAACCATTAAAAATATGGCTTCCATCCACAGCATCACCAGAACTGGGGCTTCTGGAATCATCCGGAGGATGGTCAGTGTGCGAGTCGGCTTTCATCACAGTCGTGCCTTTCTCAGAAGAGATCTCCACTTTCTTATCAAAAAAACCATTCAGGTTCTCCGATCCTTCGTCTGGGACATAAAATTGCTGTGCCAAGCAAGGCAATCCATCGCCTTGTGTGCTATCACGCCCCGTTTCCAGGATCGGCTGGTCATCATCTGCGAAAAGCTTTTGGTGGTACATGGGCTTCATTTCACAGCCGACAAGAGTTGCCAGAGGAGAGGACGTGGAAGAAGACAGGTTCCTGGATTCTCTGGCTCTAGGCGTGGGAGGATAAAGCCAAGGAGCTCCCGACGTTGAAGAACTTTCTCCTGTGGGCGAAAATGAGATCTCTGAGAAACAAAATTAACTCCATCTATTGATTTCATGTAAGAGTAGCTTAACACCAAGTAACTACGGCAATATTCAACGATGTAGAAATCAACAATTAGCAATCTCCCGCATCCCGAAGTCACTGATCGAAGCATCATCAACGTAACTGACTCGCTACACGCAAGAAAAACTTCTAGAACCGACGAGATTTGTTCAAAGAGCACATGCCTGCGCGGAAGTTGCGGAAACTGATACGTTTTGTCTAAGTAAGTAGAGAAGTGGCTTAAGTAGATAACTATAATCCCATAACCATCCTAACCGAAATCCCATATACGTGAAAGACCAGGTCAAAGTCTGGTCGACATCCCAACCCAATTTGCCAATTCCGTGGAAGAAACTCTAGAGCCAAGACACATTAACCACTGCATCATGACAAGTCAAAGCCGCTCTATACGGAACTCATCAAGCAAACAGCTGCTGAAGAAAAGAAGCAAGAAGCAAAAACAATTCGATCTTTTTTTCTTTTCTTTAGAATCGTGTCCCGGTCTAGGAACAGCAAGATTGCGAAAACCAAGAACCCACATGAACAAGAATCTAATTGCACCCCAGCAAGAATTCAGATTCGGTCCATTGCGTTCGAGAAGAACACAACGGGAGGACGCCCCGAAGAGAAAGTACCTGAACAGAGGAGAGTGCAAGCTCAGAGAGAGCAGAGACTCTCGAATCGCTCAGAAGAAGGAGAAAGACAGCCAGAGACCCCATGGCCGAACAAGAGAAGCGTTAAAACGAGATTTTTAGGAGGTGTGACGTGAAGGGTCTCTTCGTTTAGATCGAAACAAGAGAATGGAGCGCTTGGTTGTCAAGCAGATACGACCAAAACAAAAGAGGTGATGATGGTTTAATCCCTTTTCACGAAGGAAGGGGCTGGCAGCCAATTTCACCGTCGCGTTGCGGGAAATGGAAAAATCGGGAGGATCTCAAGCAATCCAGCTCTCGCGGAAACCCGAAAGCCGCCATAAAGGTAGCGTCTTTTTCGATGGTTTATCCTCGGTCCAAATCACAGAGAGAGAGACGTGTTCTTGTTTCGTGAACTCTTATGCAGGTGGCGGCAGACGATGCGCGCTCGCAAGAGCTCGTCTTCCAGCAAATGTTTTCGTTCGGTAGCGGCTCGAAGTAGAGGGCAAAAGTTTCGGTACGAACGCCCCCACAAGACAGAGAATCCAATCAGGATCTGATTGTGTTGAAGGATCATTGGATCAGATGATTCGGTCTGTGTTCTTTTTGGAGGAAAAAGAGAAAAAAAAACGACGGTAGAAAGAGGAACCAATCGCAGAGCAGAGCTTGCAAGAATGCTCGTTTCATCGTTTGGGTGGGGGGAGAGTTTGAAAAAGCTCAGAATGATATTTCATATCACTTAATTTACAGATTGTACATGCTTATAAAGAGAAGGAAAAATACAATCTTTGACAGAGCAAGAATCATGGAATGCCAACTCATCTACAGTTGGTACGTTGATCTAAAATTTAGAAAAGATAACAAAAAGATTTCATATTCAAAAAATAATATCAGAAAAGATTTCATATCTTAACACGCTCCCACAAGATGGACGTTCCATCGGAAACGCCCATCTTGTCTCGTAATTGTATTGTCCGCCGCCTTGATAATGGTTTTGTGAGAATGTCGGCAAGTTGATCATGGGTGGAAATATGAGAGACTCGCATTTTGCCGGCTTTAACAAGTTCCCGAACGAAATGGTAATCTATCTCAATATGTTTCATTCGGGAATGGAATACGGGATTTGCACAAACATAAGTAACACCTATATTGTCGCAATACAAGCTTGGTGCCTTGTTCATGTGAATGCCAAGTTCTTGAAGCAAAGATTTTACCCAAATGAGTTCCGCCGAGGCTGTGGCAATGGCTCGATATTCTGCTTCAGTAGACGATCTCGCAACTGATTGTTGCTTTCGAGAACTCCAAGAGATAGGATTGGCCCCTATATAAATCACAAAACTTGAAGTAGATGTGCGATCATCAATGTTACCTGCCCAATTTGCATCGGTGTAGGCATGAAGCACAGATTGTGTGTCGCGTCTCAAGTGCAACCCATGGAATAATGTTCCCTTAAGATAGCATAAAAGCCGTTTTGCAGCTATCCAATGGGTTGTGGTCGGCTTATGCATGAATTGAGATAGCTTGTTTACTGCAAAACCAAGATCCGGACGAGTAATGTTGAGGTATTGAAGTGCACCAATGAGGCTTCGAAATTCTATAGCATTGGCCGGTGATTGTTTATCATGAACCGAAAGAGATTAACCCATGGCTAATGGTGTCGCGACCTCTTTTGCATCTCCCATTTTGAAGCGTTCAAGTAGCTCTCTTATGTATTTATGTTGAGAAAGAAGTAAGCCGGTTTTTGTAGGAATGACTTCAATTCCCAAAAAGAAATTTAGTGGCCCCAAGTCTTTAATTGAGAACCGATGAGAGAGAACGGTGATGAAATCCGAAACAAACTTCTGATCACTTCCTGTGATAATGAGATCATCCACGTACACTAAAAAATAGGCTTGAACACCACCATGAGAGTAAATGAACAGGGAACTATCATTCTTCGAATTGACAAATGAATTTGCGAGAAGGAATGAACTTAACTCATTATACCAAGCTCGCGGAGCCTGCTTTAACCCATATATGGCTTTGCGAAGTTTGCAAATGTGTGTTGGTTTTTTTGAGTTTTTAAAACCAGGTGGTTGCGATATGTAAACTTTATCCTGAAGAGTTCCTTGGAGGAAGGCATTGTTGACGTCCATTTGTCTCAATGTCCATCCACGCATTAAAGCCAATGATAAAACCACCCGAATAGTATTTAGTTTGATGACTGGGCTAAAGGTATCGGTGTAATCAAGGCCTGGTCATTGGTGAAAACCTTTGGCCACAAGACGTGCCTTATACCTCCCAATACTGCCATCTGCACGTCTTTTAATCTGATAAACCCATTTGCAACCTACAACATTCAAAGATGGATCAAAAGGTATTAGTTCCCAAGTCCCGTTACGAATAAGGGCATTGATCTCGGCCGACATTGCTTCACGCCATTGAGGATCGCACATAGCTTGTGTAATTCTGTTGGTTCCATAGTCGGTGGAAGTGGATGTTTGGTGATGATGTGGTTGATTTGTTTGGGCTTGAAAATATTATTTTGGGATCTAGTGGTCATTTTGTGAGTTTTTGTGGGTGGATTTTTGGGTGTTGATGTTTGGTCATTATTGATAGTTGCAATTGGAGTTTCAAGAGGTGGCATTTGTTGTGATTGATTGGAGGGTTGGGAAGTTGATGAGGATGTAGCACGGGATGGAATGTTGTTTCGAGATGGCACTTGTGCAGATGGTCCAATGTTTGGCACTAAAACCGGAAGTGAAATAATAGGTGGAGGAGATGAATTTTGAGGGGTTGACAAGACACTGTTAATATTGAGAAGTGTTTGGTACGGAAATGTGTTTTCTTCAAACACAACATGACGTGAGATATAAAGACGATTATTTTATGGATCAAAACATTTATATACACTTTGTGACAATGAATACCCTAAAAATATACATTGTCGAGAGCGGGACATAAGTTTATTTGTGTTGTATGGACGTAACCACGAATAACAAAGACAACCAAATGTGCGAAGTTTTTTTATAATTGGGAGCTATTTGGAATAATGTTTAAAATGGTGAATGCATATTTAAAACGGGTGTTGGCAAACGATTAATGAGATATGTAGCAGTTTGAAACGCATATGACCAAAAGGAATGTGGTAAATTTGCTTTGTGTAATAGGGCGAGTCCGGTTTCAACTATGTGTCGGTGTTTTCTTTCTGCAGTGCCATTGTGTTCCGGGGTGTGTGGTGGTGTAGTTAGATGGGAAATTCCATGTTTTGCAAGAAAATGTTTCAAGTTTTGAAATTCTCCACCACCATCCGAGTATAAATTTCGAATAAAGACAGAAAATTGTTTTTCAACCAAGCTTTTGAATTGTTCAAAAATTTGGGTAACATCTGATTTTTTTCTTATAGGATAAAGCCAAGTGTATTTCGTATAGTGATCAACAAATATAAGATAGTAACGGAAACCATCAATTGAAACAGTTGACACGGGACCCCAAACATCGGAAAAAATAATATCAAGTGGAAAATGACTCACAAGAGTTGATACCCCAAATGGAAGTTTGTGACTCTTATTGCACTGACACGCATCACAGGATAACTTAGAGCCTATGATTGACTCAGAAGACAAACGAGTTGGAAAATTATTAAGAACATGACTTAGAATACGAATTGAAGGGTGACCTAGTCTGTTGTGCCAAACCATCGGTTTTGTCCGCTCACTGACAAATGCTGTGAATTTTGGATGAGTGTTTGTGAGGGGCATCCAATACACACCATTGTTAAGCCCTCCTCGAAGCAACGTCGCCCCCGTGCGAAGATCCTTCACCAAAAAATAATTGGCAAAAAATTCAATAGATGAGTGGTTATTGCGACAAAATTGTGAGACAGAAATCAGGTCTTTTGTACTATCGGGTGCACATAAAACATTGGTTAATTTAAAGGCTTGGTTTGGATATGATAAATTAGTAGAACCAACGTGACTAATACGCAAACCTGTGCCATCACCAATGACGATCTCGTCAGGGCCTTCGTACTCTGAGTGAGTGGTGAGGTTGTTAAGATTGCTTGTGACGTGGTGTGATGCTCCTGAGTCTAGTAGCCAACCACTTTCTTGACATTGAGCTGTTGCAACGTGAGCAGTAGGTTCGCGGAGACTATTTCGAATGCGAAAACGAGACTTGGCCGAGTGTCCATATTGATCGCAAAACTGACATGTCGGACGAGACTCTCTGTTGTCCCGATCAGAATACCTTCTATGGGAAGGTCCACGATACTGGTTAGATCTGGAATAATTTTGATGACGGCTACGATTGTTGGGCCATCGGGAGTTGCTTCCTGTGCCACGGCTTCTATTGCTATAGTTGGTTGTGACGGTGTCGCTTCAAGTCTAATTTCTTCCAGTTTTAGTTGGGTTTCATAGGCCACCAATTTGTCATGCATTTCTTCAAAGCCGATTGTGTTTTCACGAGCCCTAATCGCTGCTGCGATTTCTTTGTATTTAGTTCCAAATCCTCGAAGTGCATGAATGACTAAATAATCATCGGAGATAGGAGTGTCAATGATTGCTAATTCATCGGCAAGGGCTTTAAGTTCTGCAAAAATTCTGAAACGAACGTGAGTTTCGGCGAGCGATAGAGAGTTGATCCTTGAGATGCATAACTCTTGAGTGTGATTTATTGGCATATAAATTCATGAGTTTTGTCCAGGCAGCATGTGACGAATTGCAAGAGGCAATGAGAGGAATCACGGCTTCGGATACAGATGCAAAAATTGCATGAAGCAAGAGTTGATCTTGGCGAATCCAAGTTGTTGCGGCTGGATTTGGCACCGTTTGATTTCCAGTTGAAATGGTGAGAGGCGGACAGACAAAAGTTCCATCAACAAATCCTATTAAATCATAGCCAATGAGTAGCGCCTGAAATTGAGCACGCCAAGAGGGATAATTGGCAGTAGAGAGCTTGAATGGCAATTGGACGGTAGCTGAGATCGAAATCAGACCATTAGGTGTAGCTGTTCCGATGGAAACGGAACTAGAATTTGAGGTGATGCGAGTTGATTCTGAAGTGACTTCCATGGCTAGAGGGTGCAGAAGATTGCCAAAAAAAAAATGCAATGCAGAATAGCCTGATCAAAATGCTCTTAGGAGCATAATTGCTCTGATACCATGAAAAAGCTTAGAATCATGAATGATATTTCATATCACTTAATTTACAGATTGTACATGCTTATAAAGAGAAGGAAAAATACAATCTTTTTTTTTTTTTTTTTTTTTTTTTTGATAACCCGGGAACCCCGCACGGCGGCGGCAATGGAAGTAAACCCCAGGGCGACACATGCGACCACCAAGCACGTGCCACTGGGGATAAGTCCACAAATGACTCATTGGGATTTGAACCCCCCCTTCGGTAGGGGGAAGGCCCAAAGCCAGCGGAGCCACCACATGGGGTGGTAGGAAAAATACAATCTTTGACAGAGCAAGAATCATGAAATGCCAACTCATCTACAGTTGGTACGTTGATCTAAAATTTAGAAAAGATAACAAAAAGATTTCATATTCAAAAAATAATATCATAAAAGATTTCATATCTTAAAGAGTTGACATGGCAACAACTGAGTTTTTTTTTTTCTTTATTTTCGTGAGTTTTACTTTATTTTTATTCTAATTTTCACATTCATATTTTTGTCTTATTATTTTTTGGATATGAAAATTAAAACCTATATTTGAAATTAGATGGTACTTATCCCAACCCAAATCCCCACCTCCTCCTTTCCATTTGGGAAATGTAACCACTATGACAAACTCCGGTAGTTGTAAGAATTGAGCTTAGAGACAAGACAATCGATATTTGCAAAGAAGAGTAATTTTGTAGCTTTAAGTCATTGCATGTCCTTTGTTTCTTGTTACTTTCTTGTTTTACCTTTTCACTATCTCATGAGTCATCAATTCCTCCATTGAAAATAAAATAGACAATGTATGTAGAAGGATTTGGAATTTTTAAGAGAATTTATAAAAAAAAATAGATGAATAAAAGAATCGTAGAATAAATGTACATGAAAATTTGAATGCAAAAAGTACACATGGAAGAACCCTTTTCTTTTTCTTTTTTTCTATAAAAACATCATAAATAGATTAACCTCTTCGATAATGGGAAAGTAACATGGGTACAAAACCTAGTAGAATGTTGGTGGAGAAGAGTAAGAATTAGATAAGTCGTAATGCCCATTGGAATTATGTTAACATGCATCTTCATTCTCATTCGGTATGATAAAAAATGACAATATTTTCAATAATGAAAGAAATTGAACTTTCACTTTTAGTTCTATATGGTACATATCTAGATGTCTAAACTGAATTACAAAATATATATTTCATTCATCCTACTCTTCCCATCAATACTTAGATAATTATAACAAAATCATTGGAGCATTTTAACTGAAATGCCAAAGCAGAACCATGTATTTTGGGAATCTACGGGTAAATATTTAAAGTAAATATGATTGATCAGCCAATCATGAATTACCTGAACCGCTTCCTTCATCCTCTTACCAAATTTAATAGACTTGCCTTGTGAGATGGGGAAACTTCCCTCTGGCTCGGGAATGGAGCGAGACATCGGACCGAGCTTGATAAAGAAAGTTGTTTACTACGAAAGGCAAGGTGCCTGCCCCACTAGTAAATCCAAAGGAACATGGAAACCTTAGGACATCGAGGAGACGAGAAGCACATCGGACTGATGAATCGATCCCCTCGTCCATCCATCACCGTTACCAAACTATCCTCCCCATCAAAACCAATGAACTGTGTGGTCTGGTCTATCAAAGACTGCTCTTGCCTTGTTGGGTCAAATCAATTTTTGGCTAGATGATGACATTCGAGTGCCCTCGACAATGCTATTCCTTTTTAGTTAACATCCTCTTTATATGGTCAAGAATTATGTCATCCGTTCTGCCTCCACGGGAGATTATCCAGTCATCCATCCGATCCATTCAATCGAATGAATTCAACTGCTTTACCTGCGAGATCCACCCAATTCGAGGGTAAATGCGTCACCGGTCCGTTGTTTTCTGCAGATTCTCGATCTTATAACCTGACACATGTCTCCATCGTCAATAGACAGATTGGGCACATGGGTTTTGTAACAATTGGATGGTTAAACAGACACGTATCAAATTTTGACTTGGGAGTCCACCAAGATCGAGTAAACCCGAGCCGAGACTCCTCGTGTACAGAGCTGGCTACGTGCCTCTGATCATAGAGCAGCTGCGTCACCGCCTGAAATTCTGCTTTTAAGACATGGGTTTTGCTTAGTCCGGTGAAATGAGAGGAGACAGAAAAACGGAGCCACACGTGTCTTGCGGACGTCATGGGACGATATGCACAACATGTCGCGGTGTCTGCATGTGCAGCCGGTGGAAGACGCTCTCTATTCAGTTGGCAAACGGCGTGGCAATATGTCCACGGGGAGGAAGAGGAGGAGGAATTGGCCATGGACGACCCGAGAAAGAGAGACCGACAACAGCAAGAGAGTGACAAGAAGAAAACAGTGAAGGAAATTAAAGGAGCAGTGGACGACCCGCCACCGTCACCGCCAATGGCTCGTAAGCCGCGAGAGATAGACAAGACGGGCGATGAAGCAACACAGGCGAAGGGTCTCCCTCACCAGCAAGTTCCTCAACCTGGAGATTTTTCCTCCGAAGCCCTCGAAAGACTCTCTCTCTCTCTCTCTCTCTCTCTCTCTCTCTCTCTCTCTCTCTCTCTCTCTCATGTAGTCTGTTTACATAATTCGATAATCTATCCAGACCCGGCACGTGAATATATAAGAATGTATCTTCTGCTTTTTGAGAAAGGCGTTAGGTCCAGTGGTTTTTGTTACTTTGGTGTCTAGGCCCCGTCTATTCTTTGGGAGGCTGATATTGCAAATGATCGGGGGTTTAATTGGAGGAATTCTTCTTCCGATGAGCGAGGGGCAACGTAATACATGCCCGTACAGAAAACACTAACGTGAATTACAATGAGAAGAGATTGACTTTACATGGGTGAAGCAATCCAAATTTTCGTTTGGAGTGCCTTTCTGAAGCAATCCCACCTTTTCCCATTTCCAACTTGCCATTAATGACGATACAGAAAAGACAAAAGTAAAAAGAAACAAGGAGTAAGCCTATCAATAGGCCGTTCAAAGCCGCGCACCTGTGGTTAAAGTTCCCCATATGCTCGCTCTTCTAACATCATTCCCAAGTCAGAACCCAATTGAATCTTCCCGATATTTGATCAGACGAGCGTAGAAGCCATCCCTGAGGAGGAGTTCCATGTGCGTTCCCACCTGCGGAGTGCACGAGATTAATTCGGTATACCCGTCACGCATCGGCCTATGTAACAGGCTCGCCATGCCAAAGGTACACAAGATGTTCTACGGAATCGTGCTACAGCTGCTTGTGGATGCATGACTGTGCAGGCGTGCCTAATCTATGCCGTGCAGCGCAGCGATAAGTTATGGACCGGTTAAGTTGTTTGGCCTACATGTACATATTACTTTCCGTTCTCGAGCGCCTCTGAGATATGATGCAAAAGACAGAACCTGTTTGTTCTACTCTTGCTTTCGCGGATGAAGGAGAATTTCCAGGATGGAACTAGATGAGCACCCTTACCTCCACAACTCGACCACCATGCATTACGATGATTCTATCGGCATTTTCAACAGTACTGAGCCTGCAAACAGTCAGCAACCCGGATAGGTATTCCCATCTAGTAAGCCACGGCGGCAACACAGACAGGGCGACGGCTATGGTGAGCGACTCACCTGTGCGCTATGACGATGACGGTTCTCGCTGTTTTATTGAAGATTAGGCCCTAATGACATGGCAAATCACACGTTAGCCACAATCACTCGGCTTTAACGTCCACGTGTTATTTTGCTTCCGCACATTCCCTTACTACCGGTTTTACAAGAGGGACGAATGCTTTAATGTAAATACCTTGATTTGCCGTTCGCTTTCCGCATCCAGGGCACTGGTCGCTTCATCCAGGATCAGAATAGCAGGATCTCTCAGGATGGCTCTAGCAACAGCAATTCTCTGCTTCTGCCCGCCGCTGAGCAAACCATCATGAACAACGGTCTGATATCCATCGGGAAGAGTTGAAATAAAATCGTGGGCACCAGCTTGGCTTGCGGCCAATTCTACATCTTCCTGATTGATCTTTCTAGAGCATCCATAGCTAATGTTTGATGAGATATCCATGTGAAAGAGATGAGGTTCCTGTCAATGATACGTAACTGGTAATTACAGACAAGCGCAGAGCCTGAGATAAGTTTCATACCATCGAAATGTTATCTATGCCTACCTGTCCTACGTATCCAATTTTTTCTCTGAGACACCTTATATCCAATTCCTTTATGGGGAAACCGTCAATATAAATCTGCAAATTTAAGAATTTTAATAATCATGGATCTAATATAAATCTATGATGCAGAAAAAAAGTCGTTTCTGCCAAGTTTATTGAGATTTCATCATTCAACATATGCACAAGATTAGTGCAGCTTACCCGACCATCAACTGGATCGTATAAACGAAGCAAAAGACTAACTAATGAGCTTTTCCCACAACCACTTGTGCCAACCTAGTCAAATAGAACGCAGCACATCAATCACAATCAACCCACATAGAAGGATAAAAGTGAACTCCGAAGGCACAGTTTCTTACGATTGCAACCACTTCATTTGGTTGTATAGACAAGTTAACGTTTGCTAGAACTGGTACCTGTTAATTTAGCAAAACAATTAGAATACCATTTAAGTTAGTTTTCCACTTCAAAGAATAAAAAACATATGACATCATATTCTTAAATCATCTCAACAATTTAAAAGTCAAGCACTGTGATAGTTTGGGTTTAAGTCTTCATCAATCAAATTGATGCCGACTCCACAACCTCCAGAATTGGTAAATTGCCCCTCCAGCTATAAAGCGACATACAAGTCCTACCTCGTTGAAGGGATTGAGCATCACTAGTAATTGTATAGGACCTGATTTACCTGATTTTCTCAATTTAATTGAAATGTTTGTCACTAAACATAGATGACCAGCAAAAGGAAGAGAGGTAGACATATTCAACTATGCTCTTGATAGAGGATAAAATATTGAACAGTGGATTACAAGGTTAACTAACTTAATATATACCGTAATCCTTGAAGGATACTGGAAAGATACGTCAATGAACTGAATGTGTCCCCTTAGCTTTCGTATTTTCAACCCTGTGTACAATTGATATGGCAGAGAAAGCATTGGATTGATATGGAAGGCAGCAAAAATTAACAGTAACTCCTGCACAAGAAAGTCATGCAAGATGAACAAAGAAAGCACAATTCCTGCAAAGTTCGTACAGCCAATGCAAAGGGCTCAGCTAACAAAACTTCACGGAAGTTTATGGATAACTGCAGGCTGGTCACCCACTGAATGTTTTACACAAAAGAGAAGGCATTGGGTTAGATGTGATATGGACATGGAAACATACGACAAAGCCATTTGTCTGTATGTCTTACATGCAAAAATTTTCAGTTATAATTTGAAGCATGGGTTAAGGGCTCAGGTAAGAATGTCGAATTTGCCATTCATGCAATGAGAGTTTGCATGTTCAGATGCACATTAACAGACTCTTAAACTCATGGATACATGATAACAATTTTAACATAAACCCCAGTATTATGAGGAATTTAAACATGGTCTCAGATGCTTAATTTGATTTGATGAGTTCTAATCTGCAATGTCAAATGTCTATAGCAAGAAGGGATGGCGAGGCAGAGTAGGGTACCAAGCATCAACTCCTTTTCAGCTTTTTTGTGAACAATTGCATTCTCTTCAGTGTGCTTGCCTTTTGACAGATACTGATGACTTGGTGACAGACTCATTAGATGGAAAACCTCTTCACTAGCTCCAATGGACTGCAACAATGACGTTAGGCTATCCACCAACCTCCAAGTAGCATAAATCATCCACTCGCAGTACAAGATATACTTAGTAAGTTGCTCGGCAGACACGTAACCAGTCAGAATGGACAATCCTCCTAACAGCAGTGCCAAAACCTATTGCAACAAAAATCATAGTGAAATCTTGCCTTTCATGAAGATGTAATGATGCAGTATTCAGATACATGTCCCTCCAAACAGTGTCATATTCAACATTTATCTGGTGTACATTACAGCCGAACCAAAGACATCAGGACTTGGAATTCTCAACTAATAGATCATTGATGAGAACTGATTTTACACTATGCTTCTAATCTGGATGATTCACAAAAATTTTCTACCAGAGTAACATTAATGAATAATATATGAATACTGGATTACTTGGAGACAGAAATACCTACGGGGTATGGTTATAAAGCCAATTAGCAGCATGAACATGGGAACAGTGAATTTTTTGGAAAAGTTTGGGTTCTAACCAAAAGGAAAAGTTCAAACCTGTGTTGAACGATAAAGGGTGTTGAAACTCAGATTCCATAATCCATAAGCCACAGCTTCACAAATGCTTACAGAACCTAACCTCTCCAGCAATAGCTTATACCTAGCGCCACACCAATGAAAGGCTTGCAATAGTTTAGCCACAGAATCAGGTAAGTTGCGTAAAGGTCGCTGCATAAATTAAATAAATCAGTCAAATCCAAAACACTTGTTAGGCAATTACTAGTGGGAATCATTGCCTTCCAATTTCCATTCCTTCTGTTCCATAAACTCGGACAGTCTTCATCATGGTAAGAGTGTCTTCAGCAACCTTTAAATAGAACGCAAAAGCACTACATCAAGAAATTGCAAAGGCAGCAAAGTACTTAAAACTAAGATGAGTTTTCTGCCTATACCTCGTTGGCTTTAGCAGTAAATTCTTGGCTTAACTTCGCAGCATTCCTCTGGTACCTACCAAAATACCAAGAATTGAAACAAGTAGAGAAAGCGTACCAAATACAAGCAATAAAAAAGGCAATATATATTCCTAGAACTCATGCATGGGCACATAATCACATAATAATTCTGCATTATGCTCACAACTTAAGGTTAATAGAACTACCGTTTGCAGCTTTGCTTGAGATGAAGCAGGACAGGAGGCAGTCCATAATATAAACCATATGCCCATACTCGACAATAAATACTTCTTTCTGGATTTATCATGAGTAATATGAAAAGTATTAGAGGTATTAAAGGGTAATGTGGTCTGTTAGAGGTATAAAAGGGTAAGTGGCCTGTTAGAGGTGTAAAAGGGTAAAGTAGTCTTTAGGGCTTTAGGGCTTATTTTATTGGTGATTATTTAATGAAGGGCCGTGAAGTGTTAGTTTTTAGGTAATTCTCATACTCAAAAGGGTTACCATTGTTACTAACCATCATTGAGGAGGTACTTTATAATTGCTAATGTTTCATCCTTTGAAACTACTCCTCATCATGATATTCCGGTCACTGTTTGTGACGTGTTGACTGAAAAGTGAGTGGTCCCATTACACAATAGTCTAATATATATACAAGTAGACTGAAGATAGGTCTAAAGACCATTCTACCCTTTCTATACTTCTAACACTCCCCCTCAAGTTGGAGCATAAATATTAATCATGCCCAGCTTGTTACAAATATATTCTATCCTTCCACCACCCAAAGGCTTAGTAAAAACATCTGCAAGTTGTTCACCAGTTCGGATGTGACTGGGAAGAATAATTCCACTTTGCAACTTCTCTCGAATAAAATGACAATCAACCTCAATGTGCTTTGTTCTCTCATGAAATACAGGGTTGGAAGCTATATGCATTGCAGCTTTATTATCACACCATAAAGGCATGGGTAATGAAGCTTCAAAGCCTAACTCACTCAATAATTGCCGAACCCACACTAATTCACAAGTAACTTGAGCCATGGCTCTATATTCTGCCTCAGCACTAGAGCGGGCAACAACACTCTGCTTCTTACTCTTCCATGATACTAGATTTCCTCCAACAAATGTACAATAGCCAGTGGTTGATCTCCTATCATTTGGAGACCCTGCCCAATCAGCATCAGAGAATCCTTCAACCCTGCTATGACCATAGTTTTGATAAACAATTCCTTTCCCTGGAGTCTTCTTCAAGTATCTCAATATTCGAATAACTGCATCCCAGTGAGATGTACGAGGGGAAGATAGAAAGCGGCTTACCACACTCACTGAAAAGGCAATGTCTGGTCGAGTAACTGTGAGATAATTCAGCTTACCTACCAATCTTCTATATCTCTCAGGATTCTCAAGAATCTCTCCTTCCTCAGCAATTAGTTTAGCCCCTTGTTCCATGGGTGAATCAAGAGGCTTTGATCCCAACATACCAGTCTCAGTAAGCAAATCTAAGACATATTTTCGCTGTGACAGAACAATACCTTTATGTGATTGTGCCACTTCAATTCCTAAGAAATACTTCAACTTTCCTAAATCCTTAGTCTGAAACTGTTGCTGAAGATAAATCTTTAGTTTAGATATACCAACCAAGTCATCTCCCGTGATGATAATATCATCAACATACACAATCAAAAATAGTTTGCCTCCCCCTGACTGTTTATAGAAGAAAGAGTGGTCATTTTCACATCTAGACAATCCAAAAGAATGTACAACTTCAGAAAATCTTCCAAACCATGCCCGTGGGGATTGCTTCAAACCATATAAAGACTTGTTTAATTTGCAAACTAATCTCTCAGACTCCCCCTGAGCAACAAACCCTGAAGGTTGCTCCATATAAACTTCTTCTTGAAGAGTACCATGCAAGAAAGCATTCTTGACATCAAGCTGGAATAGGGGCCAATTGTACATGGCAGCTAGAGAAATTAAAATACGAACAGAACTAAGTTTGGCAACAGGAGAAAATGTGTCTAGATAGTCAATCCCATACACTTGCGCATACCCTTTTGCAACAAGTCTTGCTTTTAAACGAGCAAGAGAGCCATCAGGATTGACTTTCACAGCAAAAATCCAGCGGCAACCAATAGCAGTTTTACCTGAGGGAAGAGGTACTAACTCCCAAGTTTGATTAACTTGGAGGGCCTTTAATTCTTCTTCCATTGCTGTCCTCCAGCCAAAACTTTGTAACGCCTCATGTACAGACTTGGGAACAGGATATCGGTCAACCGTAGATAAGAAGGACCGAAAAGAAGGAGAGACAGAGGAATATGAGATAAAGTTGGCAATGGAATGTTGAGTGCAAGCACGTTTACCTTTGCGATGAGCAATAGGGATATCAAGCTCAGAAGGAGGAGAAGAGGCTGCTACTGGAGGATCTGGAGCAGAAGATGACGTAGTAGTGACTAGAGGAAAGGGGGGAACAGTAGCTACTCGAGGACGGCGAGAATAAACCTGTAAAGGAGGTGATTCTTGTGTAGAGACCGACGAACCAGTTGGAGCAGGGGACCGAATGATGGTCACAGATAAGTCTTCATCTAGCTCAGACACAGTAATAGGAACATCATGATATGGTGTGGATTCAAAGAATGAAACATCAGCAGTTATAAAGTATTTTCTCAGCAATGGAGAATAACATCGGTAACCCTTTTGAGTACGGGAATAACCCAAAAACATACACTTGATGGCCCTAGAATCAAGCTTCAATACTCAGTCGATGATCACGAATAAAACAGGTACACCCAAAAATACGAGGAGGTAGAACAAATAGTGACTCATGTGGAAACAAAGTAGAAAATGGAATACCACCTCGCAAAACAGAAAGAAGGCATGCGATTAATGAGATAGCATGCAGTCAAAACAGCATCAGACCAAAAAGTTTTGGGAACCTTCATCTCAAATAACATGGACCTTGTAACTTCCAATAAATGTCTATTCTTCCTTTCAGCAACACCATTCTGCTGTGGTGTGTCAGGACAAGAAGATTCATGAATCATACCATGTTGAGTCATGAATTCAGAAAATTGTGCGGAAAAGTATTCCTTTGCATTATCGAACGCAAAACCTTAACATGCACACCAAACGAGTATGGATTTCATATATAAATGCACGAAATATAGAAAACAGTTCTGAACGACTTTTCATTAGATATAACCAAGTGACTCTAGAATAGTCATCAACAAAAGTGACAAAATATCTGAAACCCAAGTTAGAAATCACGGGACAAGGACCCCAAATATCTGAATGAACTAACAAAAAAGGGGCTGTGGTTCGTTGAATAACACGAGGTGGGTAAGCGATACGATGTAATTTGCCAAATTGGCATGACTCACATTCTAAATTGGAGATAGACTGAAAACTAGAATCTAACTTCTTAAGACTATGGAGAGAAGGGTGACCAAGACGACAATGGATTTGATGTAGGGATGCAACACTAGAGCATGCAATGGAAGGAGCATCGTCAAGCACATATAGCCCCCCTTCCTCACGTCCTCTACCAATCGTCCTCTTCGTAGCCAGGTCCTGGAAAATACAAGAATCGGGATAGAATGTTACCGAACACTGAAAATTTTTGGTTAACTTACTATGAGACATGAGGTTAAAGGGAAGTTGTGGAAGATAAAGTACGGAGGACAAAGGCAATGAAGGGATTGGATGGACAAAGTGCCAACCCCTTAACATATGTAGATGATCCATCGGCAAGGGTAACCGTGGATGAAGATGAAGTAAGAGAGGAGAATATACCGGAAGACCTGACATGTGATCAGAAGCCCCTGAATCAATGACCCAAGGGCGTGAAGCGGCTGAAAGGCATGCATTACCTGTATTGACCAAAGTAGCTGTGGAAGAAGTAGGCTGTGGAAAAGAGTCAGTGCTGGATGCAGTGTGGGCAAGCTGTTGTTGCACCGGTCTTCCATGTAACTTGTAACAAAATTTCTTGATATGACCAGGTTTGCCACAATGATGACAAGTTCGCATAGCCTCGGAGTTATCATTAGGCACGTGTAATTGTCCATAATGGTGCTGGAAGCCTTGGCCTCTCCCTGGTCCTATTGATCCTGCAGCTCGGCCTCCCCCTCGGCCACCCCGTCCACTATATCCTCCACGGTTTCCTCCATCACTCCTACCACTACCACTAGTGCGATATTGAGACACAAGTGCTGAATTATGTGCCATAGATGTAGTGTCTTGAGAGGGCTCACGAGATACCCGAAGAACACGAGCAAATGTATCCGGGAGTGATGCAATAGTGTCTCCTCCAAGAATCGAGACCTAACAGCTTCATATTCCGAGCCTAGACCCCCTAGGAATCCCATTACAGCTAATTGTTCTCTCCGAAGTCGCATTTGCTGAACATTGGTAGAAATAGGGAGAAGAGCATTCAATTCTTCATACATTTTCTTAAATTCAGCAAAGTATTGGGTAATTGGACGTCCCTTCCTTTGAAACCGATAAAACTCTTGTGAAAGCTCATAAACCCGTGTCATGTTATTTTGACCAGAATATAACACATCCAAGTACTCCCACAGTTCCTTGACTTGTGTCAATATGGGTTACTAGATCCACTATAGTACTTTCCATAGAGTTTAACAGCTGACTAAGGATACGTGCATCAATAACATCCCAAGCTTCATCATCTTTAGGTTTAGGCTCAGTTAAGTGCCTATGTTGATTCCTACCTGTCAAAGTAAGCTTCACAATTTTCTTCCATTGAAAGAAATTTGAAATACCCTCAAGCTTCTTGTCAATAATTCGGTTAGACGATGAGGAAATCACCTCCGTTGTGACAAAATCACTTCCAGTTTTACTACCCACAGGATCACCCATATCATCGATTTCTCCAAAGCTCCCCCACAAACACAAAACACAAGAGACAGCAAATGTGCAAAACGAGGGACTGTCCAATATCTCAAAAAGCGAGTTGCCGTCCTCTCTACAAGGATCGAAAGTACGGACCAAATGACAGATATCCACCAGGTCAATCAGCACCCACAAATAGCTTCACCACCAGACTTCACTACCCACGATCAGTAGCCACCCACAATCAGCAATCATAAGAACATGAGACATAAACACAAGTCCAACAAGAGACCGGTAATAACCATGAACCCTCTTCCCCATAGTGGTCCAACAACAACAAATGGTAAGACATCCTGTGAGATTTGCAAGAGAAGATTATCAAAACCTGACCTCTACGATTTTCGCTCCATTTCTTGCAAAGTCGGGCTTCTTCAAGGGAAACCAAAGAGCAGGAGCCTTCAGCTCCTCGCTCGGCTCTTGCAAACCAGTCGCGCCGTCTCGGTAGAAGCGAGAGAGAGCTCCGCCCTAGCTCAAGCTTCTCGTCAAGCTGTACCTCTTCCTTGTTCGGAGGGCGGGAGCAAGTTCAATGCGGTGATTTTGAAGCGCTTGTTCATGAGCAAAGTAAACAAGGCTCCAGCTCCAACCGGTGAAAAAAAAAAAAAAGGAGTAAAGCTTCTCAACCCAGCGGAACTTCTTGAAGCGAGAGGCGGTCCGGCGAACCACCTAGCCGCGCTGGCCGGGTCGTGCGTCGCGCTTGGGGCGCGAGCCGGGTCGTGCGCCGGGTTGTGCGTCGCGCTTTGGGCGCGAGCTGGCTCGCGCGGCTCGCAGTGGGTCGCCCGGGAGGGAGCCGCGCGGCTCACGATTTAGGTCGCCCGGGTCGCCGAGGTGGGTCGTCGGGGAAGTGGTGGGTATTAAGTCGCTCGATACCATGTTGACTGAAAAGTGAGTGGTCCCATTACACAATAGTCTAATATATATACAAGTAGACTGAAGATAGGTCTAAAGACCATTCTACCCTTTCTATACTTCTAACATGACGTAAATGAAGACTCACATGTGACCACCACTCAGTGAACTGCTTCAGTTGTTTCACTGATATTTGCATAGGAAACACCTCCTCTCAAGGTCTATACTTTATAATTGCTAATTGAAGAATTTAGAGAAAAGAATTGTGATAATTCTCTGTGTTATTTTTACCACGATTACAAAGCTATTTATAAGACAACTTTGAGTGTCAACCAAAAAATAAAATAAAATCTGAAAGATCCCACAAATTAAGGGATACTAATAAATCATTTCCTAACTAATTCTTTACAGCTATTTCCTAATAATCAAGACCTAAAAATCAGGATCAAATAATCAGATCAAATATTCCTAATAATTAGGTCGAAAACAAGATATTTCAACACTCCCCCTCAAGCCGAGGAATAGATGTCTTCCATTCCCAGCTTGGAAATTATTTCATGGAAGATCCCACCATTAAGTCCCTTGGTTAGCACATCGCTAGCTGATTTCCAGAAGGTATGTAGGACATGCAGATCAATCCTTCTTCTAGCTTTTCTTTGATGAAATGTCTGTCGATTTCAATATGCTTCGTCTTGTCATGTTGTACAGGGTTATGAGCAATGTTAATTGCTGATTTATTGTCACAATATAGCTTCATAGGACCCTCCCACTTGACTTTTAGATCTTCGAGAATGATTTTGAGCCATAATAGCTCACATATTCCTTGGGCCATTGCTCGAAATTCTGATTCAGCACTTGATCTTGCAACTACATTCTGTTTTTTACTTCTCCAAGTCACTAAATTTCCACCAAGAAATGTGCAATAACCAGATGTTGACCTTCGTCTACCATAGATCCTGCATAGTCAGCATCGGTGTAAGCTTGTAGCATCAGTTTTTGATTTCTTCTGAATAGGACTCCTTTTCAGGGCTTCCTTTTAAGTAATGCAGCACTCGATTGACGGCTTGTAAGTGTGATTCTCTTGGGTCATGCATAAACCGACTAACCACACTCACCGAATAGGCAATATCAGGCCTAGTATGAGCTAGATAGATGAGTTTTCCCACCAATTTTTGATACATTTCTCGATCTACGAAGGTTCTTCCTTTGCCTCCCCAAGTTTTTTATTAGGCTCAATAGGTGTAGCTACTTGGTTTACACCCAAGTTTTCCGGTTTCCTTCAAGAGGTCGGTCACATATTTCCGTTGTGAAACAAAAATTCCTTGTCTGGAGTAAGAAACTTCAATGCCAAGGAAGTATTTGAGTCTTCCCAGCTCCTTTATTTCAAACTCTTTAATCAAACACTGTTTTAGCTCCTGTTTCTCCTTATCATCATCACCTGTGACAATAATATCATCAACGTACACTAGAAGTGCAGTCACTCTCCCTCGTTGCTGAATGCTTAATGAAGAGGGTATGATCGCCTTGGCTCGTTTGTAGCCCGAAGCTTTCATAACTCTGGAAAATCTCCCAAACCAGGCTCTAGGTGATTGCTTAAGCCCATATAGTGCTTTCCGTAATCTACATGCTTTGTTTGCCGCCCCTTCTCCTTCAAAGCCCGGTGGAATACTCATGTAGATCTCCTCTTCTAGGTCTCCATGTAAGAATGCATTCTTCACATCAAACTGTTGAAGTTGCCAATTAAAGTGAGCCGCTAGAGAAAGTAAAATTCTGACAGTGTTCATCTTTGCCACCGGAGCAAATGTCTCTTGATAATCTACTCCATAAGTCTGAGTATAACCCTTTGCCACCAATCGTGCTTTATATCTCTCAAGAGAACCATCAGCTTTGTATTTCAAGGTAAAAACCCATTTGCAGCCCACAAGATTCTTTCCCCTCGGTTTTTCGACAATCTCCCACGTCTGATTTTTCTCAAGTGCATTCATTTCTTCTCTCATTGCATTCCTCCATTCTTCTTTAGACAATGCCTCAGATAAGGTATTTGGAATAGAAATGGCGTTCAGACTCACAATGAAATTTCTATGAGGTGGTGATAGGCGGTCAAGTGACACATAGTGAGATAGTGGGTATAAGGGTCGCTTTGTGCACTCTCTAGTACCTTTTCTAACAGCAATGGGAAGGTGTGAGTCATTTTCTGGCATGTCAAACGACTGATTATGTAAAGGAGAGTCAGAACTTACCGGAAATTCATTTGCAAAACTCGAATGGGAATCTTGAACTTGTGTTTGGTCAAGAATAGTTGCCTTTCTTGAATACACCTGAGGAAATCTCATATAGTCATAAATACGGGGAGATGTAGGAGCACACACTTGTTCCGGAATAGACCCAAATGTAGAGTGTGAGTCTGGGATTGAAGGAGCATGAACTGATTCATCAGAAACTGATTTGTTAGGAGCTGATTGGTCAAGAGTTGATTGAACAGGGACTGCTTGATCAGAAGTGGGAGCTCGAGTTGGGGAATTATTAGGAGGTAAGTCAAGATTAAGGCTGTCAAAGTCTTCATCTTTCACTAATGATTTCTCCCCCTGAATATTAGATTGTGGAAAGTAAGGTTTGTTTTCTACAAATGTAACATCAGCTGATATGTAAGTCTTTCGAGAAGGAGGATGGTAACATTTATACCCCCTTTGTGTGGAGGAGTAACCTAGAAAGACACACTTGATTGCTCTAGGATCTAGTTTCCCCCTCTGCTGATTATGAACATGTACAAATGAGGTGCAACCGAAGACTCTAGGTGTGAGATTATTTGTTGTCCTGAAATGGGGATAAAAGCTGGAAAGAACAGCCATAAAAGTTTTAAAATCTAATACTCTCGATGGTAGTCTATTGATCATGTATGTAGATGTAAGGACAGCTTCCCCCCAATATGATTTAGGAACATTTCCATGAAACAACAATGCTCGAGTAGTGTTAAGCAAATGACCATTTTTCCTTTCAGCCACCCCATTTTGTTGTGGTGTGTTTACACAAGATGACTCATGAATGATTCCTTCCCTTTGGAAATAGGTTGACAAGATTTGGTTAAAGTAGTCTCTAGCATTATCTGATCTAAAGCTCTTAATTTTAACTCCAAATTGATTTTGAACCATGGAATTGAAATTAGGAACAATACTACTTACATCAGATTTGTGTTTGAGTAAGAATATCCATGTGACCCTAGTGCAATCATCAATTAGAGAAACAAACCATCGAGCCCCTGAGATATTTGGAATTGTGGAGGGTCCCCAAATGTCGCTGTGAATCAAATCAAAAGGATGAGAACTTCTTTTGTTGTTTATAGGAAAAGATACACGGGTGTGCTTAGCAAATTCACAAGTGTCACATTGGAATTCACTCATATCTAATCCTTTAAACAAAGAAGGAAACATGACATTTAAGACACGAAAAGATGGATGACCAAAACAAAAATGATAAAGCCAAATGACATCCTTATTTGAAGTACTAAGAAATGACAATGGTGAATTGTTCACGACTTTCTTTGAAATCCTCGGTGTTTCAAGATAGTACAACCCATTCTTTTCCTTAGCAAGTCCAATCTTCCTCTTCGAATCCTGTTCCTGAAAAACACAGTAGGTAGGGTAAAAAATTGCATGACATTTAAGATCTTTGGTGAGCTTTTGTATGGAGACAAGACTGGCTGATAGTTTCGGCACATGAAGGACACCTTTCGAGTGAGAATGGGTGTAATATGAATATCACCAATTCCTGCGGTGGCCAAGGAACCGTTTGCCACCGCTATTTTTCTATTGCTTGGACATGGGATATAGGTACTAAAAAATTGTGAAGTGTGAGTCATGTGGTCAGAAGCACCTGAGTCTATTATCCAAGGTTCACCCGAAAATGTTTCTGAGGCATTTAGACCAGAAGAAAATGGAGGCTTACCTGAAAGTGCCAATGAACATGCACCGGAGGGTTTTTCAAGAGACCCTAAAAGGCCTCGATTCTTTCTATTTCCTCACTTTGTTGAAGGATTCTTTCCCTTGTCCTTCACTATGATTGATCTGCTGGCTGGTCTGTTCAGTTAAATGAGCCTGGGGCCTTTGCTGTCCTCCTCTATTTCCCCACTCTCGGCTGGAGGTTGCTGGTTTGCCATTCAGTTTCCAGCAACGTTCCTTTGTATGCCTTGGCTTTTTACAGTAGGTACACCACATACTATCTCGATTATCCCTCCATGTTGGTTTTGAAGCATCCGTCTTCCCTTTTTCTTGTGTTGATGCATTGTGAGCTATTAATGCTGAACCTTCCATAGCTTGAGGCTCTAGCATTATTCCTCTTCGACTTTCTTCTGCTCGGATTAGAGAGATTGTCTCTTCCAAAGAAGGGATTTCTTCCTTGCCAAGTATTTGAATTCTGACTTGATCAAATTCAGAATTAAGACCTACCAAGAAATCATATACTCTATCCTTTTCAATGAAGGTCTTTAGAATAGCAGCATCATCCACGCACCTCATCTCAAATACTCGATAATGATCGAGTTCTTGCCATAGATTTTGAAGGGAATTGGCATATTCCGTCACAGTTTTGTTCCCTTGTTTTGTTGCACTGGTTTTTACCTTGATTTCATACACTTGTGCTACATCTCGAGCCTTTGAATAAGTCCTGCGAACAGAATCCCAAATCTCCTTTGCAGTTTTGAGAAACATACATGTATCACTTATGGCTGGATCCATCGAATCCCATAGCCATGACATGATCATTGAATCTGCTTCATCCCATGCATTGAACTTGGGATCTTCTGGTTTTGGACCCGTTCCGAGAAGATGGCTGAGTCTCCCTTTACCCTTCAGGTAGGTTTTGACGAACTGTGACCATTTGAGATAATTCTTCTCATTCAGCCTATATGTTACCCTCACATTTTGTAGATCTCCGGTCATATGGGTGGTGTTGGCTTCCTCAGTTTGATCCGAGGAAACTCCCTTCAATTTTGTCTCAGACATGGATATTTCTAAGCACAAGGAAAGTACTTGGAAAGGAAGAGCAAAACAAAAGGAATAAAGGCTGCAAGTGAATGAGGTTTTAGGGCCAAAAACTGAGATAGGATTAGAGGCGAAGTGAGAAAAATTGTAGCTGAAGGGATCACAACAATGAAGGTTGCGATCATATTGCAAAAAAAAAAAAATCCAGCAATGAAGGCTGTGATTGGAAGATTATTGCATCAATGAAGGATGCACTTTGCAACACTATCCCAGGAAAATGAGCCACGATGCTCGATACCATGAAGAATTTAGAGAAAAGAATTGTGATAATTCTCGTGTTATTTTTACCACGATTACAAAGCTATTTATAAGACAACTTTGAGTGTCAACCAAAAAATAAAATAAAATCTGAAAGATCCCACAAATTAAGGGATACTAATAAATCATTTCCTAACTAATTCTTTACAGCTATTTCCTAATAATCAAGACCTAAAAATCAGGATCAAATAATCAGATCAAATATTCCTAATAATTAGGTCAGAAAACAAGATATTTCAACACTAATGTTTCATCCTTTGAAACTACTCCTTACCCTCTTCTTGTGTCTGATCTTGATCTTCCTATTGCTCATCGCAAAGGTACACGTGCTTGCACTCAACATTCTATTGCAACTTTATTCCTTACTCTTCTATGTTTCCTTCTTTTGTCCTTTTTATCCACTGTTGATTACTATCCTCTCCCCATTTCTAGCTAAGAAATTGCAAAGCCTTAGCTGAAAGATAGCTATGGAAGAAGAATTAAAGGTCTTACAAGTTAATCAAACTTGGGACTCGGTACCTCTTCCTTCAGGCAAAACTTGGTCATTGATGGGTGTATGCTATGAAAGTCAATCACAACGGTTCTCTTGCTTACTAAAAAGCAAGACTTGTTGCAAAAGGGTATGCTCATGTGTATGGGGTCAACTATTTGGACACTTTTTCTCTTGTTGCCAAGTTTATATCTATTCATATTTTGATCTGTCTTGTTGCCACACATAACTGGCCCTTGTTTCAACTTGATGCCAAGAATGCTTTTTTGCATGGTACTCTTCATGAGGGGTATATGGAGCAACCTTCTGGTTTGTTGCTCAGGTTGAGTTTGGGGAACTGGTTTGCAAGTTAAAAAAGTCTTCATATGGTTTGAAGCAATCCCCACGGGCATGGTTTGGAAGATCATATGAGGTCGTACTCTCTTTTGGACTATTTAGATGTGGAAATGATCACTCTTTCTTTTATAAACAGTTAGGGGGAGGCAACCTATTCTTGATTGTGTATGTAGATGATATTATCATCACAGGAGATGACTTGGTTGGTTAAGTTAGATTATCTTCAGCAACATTTTCAGACTAAGGACTTGGGAAGTTGAAACATTTCTTAGGAATTAAGGTGGCACGGTCACGGAAAGGTATTGTTCTCTTGCAGCAAAAGTATGTCCTGGATTTGCTCACTTAGACAGACATGTTGAGATTAAAGCCTCTTGATTCACCTATGGAACAAGGATTTCAACTGGCTGCTAAGGGAGGAGAGATTCCCGATAATCCTGAGAGATATAGAAGACTAGCAGGTAAGCTGAATTATCTCACAATTACTCAACCAAACATTGCCTTTCTAATTAGTGCGGTTAGCCTGTTTCTATCTTCCCCTTGTACATCTCACTGAGATGCAACTGTTTGGATTTTGAGGTATTCGGAGAAAGCTCCACGGACATAAATTGTTTAACAAAACCATGGTCATATCAGAGTTAAAGGATTCTCTGGTGCTAATTGGGCAGGGCATCTAGATGATAAGAACAACCATTGGCTATTGTGCCTTGGTTGGAGGAAATTTGGTGTCATGTAGGAGTAAGAAACAAAGTGTTGTTGCCCACTCCAGTGCTAAGTCAGAATATAAAGCCATGGCACAAGTGACATGTGAATTAGTGTGAATTCAGCAGCTAGTGACTGAATTAGGCTTTAAAGTTTCAATTCCTATGTCTCTATGGTGTGATAATAAGGCAACAGGTACACATAGCTTCCAACCCTATGTTTCATAAGAGAATAAAACACATTGAGGCTGACTATCATTTTATTCTAAAGAAGCTGCAGAGTGGAGTGATTCTTTCCAATCATATTAGGACCGGTGTACAACTTGCAGACATCTTTACTAACCTCTTGGTAATGGGAGGATAGAATATACAAGTTGGCATGATTAATATCTAGCTCCACTTTGAGGGGAGTGTTAGAGGTATAAAAGAGTAAAGTGGTCTTTAGGGCTTTAGGGCTTATTTTATTGGTGATTACTTAATGTATATGTAAACTTTTATTGAATAATACAACAAAATTTTCCCTTTACAAAAAGGTAATGGGTAAGTCTGCAATTAGAAAAGGAAAAGATCATTCTTAAGGTAATTAAATTTAGGTTGGACAAAAAGCTTACCGGCCATAAACCAAAAAAATTGCAGATAGAACTGAGCATATAACCAACGTTGACAATGTAAGGGGCCATGACAAGCTCAGTAAATTAACCAATGCTCCTGTCCCCTAAACATAAAAAGGCAACACACTCATGTTTGAGCTTTCGAGCAAAATATAAATAGCAATCTGTATCCAACCTGAAGGACATTGCGTATTATCAGGTTCATATCGTTCCCAATAACATGAGACAGTCGTTGACAATCTGATCCGAGCCTACTCGTTAGATCACCAACTGATTTTGTGTCAAAAAAACCTATATCCTGGGCCAAAGAAATTGGAAAAATCATATTAATCTCCCAAAGCAAAGTAACAAACAGCTGAAAATTGGAAGATGTAACTTCTCTAATGTGGACTGTGAATGCAAAACTCTACAACTATTACAACTATTACAAGGAACATGAACCTGAAAGACAAGTGACGAAAATATAGTTTCCCGGAGACGCTTGACCTGCAAGGACATAGCAAGAACCACCTCTACTTGGTTAGGAAACCAAGGGCACCAATTGAAAGATCTGTGCTCCAATAATATCATGTAACAAAGAAGGGCACACTTATTGTAGCAAATAGGAAACAAAAGAGATGAATAAACTTCTTAAGTAAGTGTGGATAACACAAATATTTCAAGATCAAGTTACAAAAAATAGAAAAATAAATAAAAAAATAGAATGAAGCAAATGAACACTGCAGCACAGCAGAAAGAGATTCCTTTTCAACTGATGAAGATGAAATAAACAGCTGTAAAGGGACTTTATGGACAGAATAGCTTAAGGAGGGGAAAGGCAACAGTTGTTCTCAAAGAAGTAGGAGTGGTCTTCCATATACTCCTATAAGAACTTATCAAAAGCAGCCCAACAACTTTTTCCCCCTGAAGAGTAAACAATTTCAACAATCCTTTGACCAGTCATTTTCACAGCTTTGTCATCACATCAACTCAAGTGAAGACAGCAATGACATCTTTGTTCATCCCAATAGTAAAAAACTAGTCATTGATGATTAAACTCGGTATCATTGCTCAAGAGTTTCCCTTCTACTTAGTTATGCTTTTGAACCAGAGGGCAAGAAAAAGCACCAAACTAAACCAAAGGGCTTGGTCAAGCTCTCTCTAATACAAAAAGAACACTATTCAGTCAGTCATCTATCCCAGCTGGAAGCACTCAAAATCCACAGATAACAAATTGAAATGTTGAGAAAACATATGCATGAAAGGGAAATGGTGCCGCATTGTTTGGAATCTTAGTCCTTTACAAGGCAATGGCTCCCATCTATCCTAAATAACCCATATCTAGAGTTCAAACCCCATAAACACCCCTTTAGCAGGGAGAAAACATAGGTTTGAATTCTTCATTTAACTTGAATTCACATTTAAGAGAACAAGGAATTCACAATGGAAAGCACTTCAAGCAATTGACTCACCAAGACTGTATTTGCAATGGCAAAGCATCCACTGCGCAAGCCACTGTAATTTCAAAAGATAATATTATAGGAGAGGCACAAACTGATTGTACATCCAAATACACAGAAGATTTTTCCCAGCAGATCTTATCACAAAAAAGGAAGCATAAAATCTCCATCATTACTACTGACTCTGGATCTAGACATCAAGAATACAAAACTGCACCTAGATGAGAAAGCCATTAATGTTCTTTTGGACATAACTTTAAGGGAAAAAAAGTTCACCTCACAGGTGACTGTGGCTATCTTATTGGCAATTCTAAAACATAAACATGAAGCAAAACTGACCTGCATATTCCTGAAGTGCAACACAATATACCCAAAAGCTGAACCTGTCTATAAAATAGGTCTCTGCAACCACTCTGGGCAGTGAATAGGGAAGCCGCCAGTAGGCTTGGCATTGTGATTTCTGAAAGCTGCACGGAAAGCAAACTTCACCACCGAAATTTGGGCAGAATTTAAAAAAGAATGTAGGAAACAGCCGATCAAACAATGTTCACCAATTGCCATCATTTCCAAAGCAAGCAATTGACAGGACTAAAGAGGATCGTCAGTAAAATTCACGTGCCATACATCCGGCAAGCATGTAAGGAAACAGCCAACTTTAATTCCACGCTGTAGCTTCAAAAGCAACATACATAGGGACTTCTCCCTACTCAAACCAACCAGTACTAAGATGTTAAGATCCTGCATTCTCTATATCAACAAAACGACACGCTGGAACAATCCACATATAAGCATCTTAATTTGACAAACGAATCGATGACACAAGCATCACAAAAGCGGAATGCATTTCAATGTTCTAAGCCTTTGCCAACATTCGTCAACGCTATCATATTTATTCTATATTTGTGCTTGTGCTTCAGCTTCGGCTATTCCAGAAACGTCCAATGCGCTAGTTCTTCCATTCAAATGAGTTAATATTTATCAGGCCAAGCAACGTAACCTCCGAGGAAAATGAATCGCGTACCGCAGCGACTGCGAGAGAGCCAAATGCAACATAAATCACCAGCCTATCTTCAGCAATCAAGCCCCAAATCCAGCGGAGAGCGGTCGCCACCGAGACGGACTTCGCATCCGCATCTCCCGCGTCCTCCGAATCACCGCGCAAGCTCCACCAATCGCCTCCGGGCAAAAACGAAGCGACCGACCGCAGCCGACTCCGAGCGCTCCCGAAGCCGCCGCCGCCGCGTTCAGCCCCGCTTCCCTGGCTATGCAGCGAGAAATAGACCAAGAACGATGCGTCGGCGCTCCCTAGGCGGCGGAGTAAGAACTTCCGGCGCTGGGCGGGGAACGCGAGGCGATGCGGCCTGGTTCCGGAGGCGGAGCGGTGGCGACGCGGGAACCCACGGTGGCTGTGGAGAGGGAGGCTGCTGGAGCGAGAGGCGGAGGACATTGGCGGCGTCTAAGGACGATCGGAGCTTCTCCGGCTCTTGAGCTCAGCTTTCGAAGGAGAAGGATACCGTTGATCATCATCCGATGAAATGCTTGGACTTCATGATGACCTCCCGAGGAAGAGGAGCGCCTCGTGCATAAACCAGTGGAGCGGGTAGTGACTGGTTTGATTTATTTCAATTTCTTTTATTTTTTTCAATTTTGGACTTGATTATATTATACAATACTTCAATGGAAAATTCTAAATAAGAATTTAAAATACATTTATTTTCTCAAATAAAAACCTAAAATGAATATAATTTCAAATAAAGATTCGAAATGCCTATAATTTTCAAGTAAAAATAAAATAAACCTTATTTCAAATAAGAATTTGAAGTGTTCATATTAATCTTAAAGAAAAATCCAACTCACTAGTTGTAAATGACAAATTCGTCTTTTTAAATTTTTTATTTTCCTTTCATAAAAAAGAGGTGATATCGCCCCATTGTTGATGGGGTAGCGGTGAAGGCTCGCAAGGTCATTCGCAACCCTCGTTAGAGACAAGGAAATTCCCGCCTGTGCTTTCTATTTCCTTTTTTTAAAATATAATATAATTTAACTTAACTTAATTTTAAATTGTATTTGGACAAAAACTACCCCGATTGGTTGGAATTTCTTCTAGGCCAGCAAGCCTGGTGAAGCTAGGCCTTTATTTGAACGGCCATAACCACTTTTGGTCTTTTTTAATACTGATATAGGCACCTCAAGCCCTTATGCACTTCAAATTTTATATAAATAAATAAAGTCACTTTAGGTCATCATTTAAATTTTTCCGAAATATAATGTAAAAATGTTTAATTATTGTTCTGATAAAAGATTTTATTTTATTAGCTTATTTTCTTTAAAAAAATCTTTTTCAAGTTGTGAATTTTTCGCAAAACAAATACAAGTTCAGTAATTGTTCAATTAATCACACAAAGAATAAAGCATGAATTAAAATCACGGGGTTGCACTTTGTAACTACCTGCATGGCGACACGAGTCCTTCTGCAAAGAGCCCCGAACAGCCTAATACTTTTACTAGAACGAAAAGAATTGCAGAGTAATACATCACGATCGTCTAAATGCAAAAAGCCCATGGGCTTCTTTGTTGGGCCAAATTTGGATTACCAAGCAGGCTTCATATTGGGCTTTGTAGATTAGACATTCTGAGTAATTTTCTTTCTTTTTGGGAAGTAATAATCCAGCTTTTCGTTCAGTATTTGGCTTTCAAGGCAAGTCTCCACCTGCTTTGACTTTTAACGCTTGTGAAAGGCCATTTCTAGGGTTATATAATTTTTTTCGTCTAAAACCGTCTTTACTATTTTTTCCATTCTTCAATTTTGCAGCCCTTATTGCGAGTGTTCATCTTCTCTGTTTGCGGATGTCTCACGAGGCCAAATCTGGCCGACATGGGACTAACGAGGTTGTGCAACCCAAGCTATTGTCGATTGGGTTCCCGTCATTTAGGCAACGGTTGTTGTGTTCCCACAACCTAGAGGGTGATCGCTTGGGTCTCGTGACCTTAGGTGGCTCTTGCTTGGGGTTGCAAGACTTAGGCAATGGTCATCGGTTCCCAGTGACCCATGCAGTGTTCATGAGGGTCGCCTAAGCTCATGACCCAAACTACCCTTGTCAAGGTCATGCAACCTATGCCAAGGGTCGCTTGAGGCCATGCAACCTCAAGCATCTCTCCTTTAGGTTGTGTGATTCCCATCGACGGCTACTAGAAGTTGAACGACCTTAAACAACAACCATCGGCACCAAATCCGGCTCACCGATGGCTTGAGCTTTTCACTAATTCCAATGGAGGATTTGAGTGTTTTACTAATAAAAAGATATAAAAAAATGCAGTCAAAGCTCTTTGTAATTTTTATTTTATTTTTTGTCAAACACTACTTGACTATAAAGGAGTTTTTAGCAAATACAATTTGCATTTCCCCAAAAATACTTTAAGCTCTCAACATTGGCATTTTCCTTAAGCCGACCAAACTCAGCCTAACTAGCAGGGACAAATTACATTTGAAATTGATTGCAATGAATAATTTTCACGCAGACTTATTTTCTAAATGAATAAATTATTAATCACATATGGATTTTTTTTTAAACGCTAATAGTTAGAGACCACGAGTTGGAAGTCATGTTCCTATGCTTAAATTAGGAAGTTCAACGGACAAGGTACTAGTCACACACACACACACACGTTTTTTTTTTTAAAGAAGTCGCCGAGCATATGAAGAAGGTATTGATTACAGGTATTAGACTGCTCATAGTCATGTATGTAATATATCAATGTATGTAAGTTTATAAGTAATTTACCGGTCAAGTAAGTAAAATTAAATCTATGGAAAATAAGAAGAAACTCTTCACTCGGTTAGTGACTTCTCGCAATAAAATGTAACTTTGAATACAATACACTCTTCTTCTTCTTTTATCTAAATACGATACTAATTAGTAAACCGTAACTAGTATCCACGGCAAGCTATTTTGTATATTGCTTATGGAATCCTCCAAACTGGCCTATTGGTAGAGCAAGACGTGAGTTGTGCAAGGTTTAATCATTCCAACGGCGGATAGGCTGCCGTGAAAGGTTGCATATTGATTCGTCTTATTTGGTCAAAATGTCACTATCTTAATGGCAAGAGTCATTGGTCTTGAGTTATTAACCCGTTGAAAAAATAATCAGCACGTATTAAGAACGTTATTATCACGAACCGTTAATTAAAACACATAGTGTCATTATGGCGACGTAATGTCTGACACGGCGATATAATTGGCTAGAGTAACAAGGACACGACACAAGTTACAAAATGGATGTATCAGTGAAGTTCCTTTAGTGATGTAGCATGGGGTGGCACCTACGCGACCAGCGGTGGTGGAGGCGAACCCGGTCCGGGAAAGATCGGCCCCGCCACTGGACACGAACGCTTGAACATTCTGATCCGTTGTTTCGTCTCTCTCTCTCTCTCTCTCTCTCTCTGCTCTTTTGGCGCCAACTCGAAATGGCACCGTCGTCATTCCCCTTTGGAGTTTCCCGCCAAAGGGAAACATCCGGGCAGGTCGGGCAGGCACCGAAGTTGGGGAGCGGGTGGGCGGTGCCTTTGGCTTTTGGGGCAGGCCGAAACCGCGTGGAATAATTAGCTCCCCCCAACCTCCCGTAAAAAAAATAAAAATAAAATAAAATAAAATAAAGGAAAGGAAAAGTTGGGGATAATAACAATCAATTCCGGTCGTCTTCTTCAAAAGGTCCCCGAAGACAAAGCAGGCAGGGAGGGGGTGACTTTTGAAGGTCGTGTGGGTTCTTCGATTTGGTCTTAAAACGAGGAGGAGAGAGTACTTTACAACCTTATTATTATCAAAACCTTAGAATCTCCCTCTCTCTCTCGCTCGCTTTCGCTCGTTCATAGGATTCCATGCAGAGGCCCGCCCCTTGCGTGCGTGTTGAGGACGACTCCCTCCCGTGCATCGGATTCCATGCCCTCTTTCTCTCTCTCTTCTCAGCCACCTGATGGCCACCGCCGTCCCCACGTACTCCAAAGCCCATGCACTGCTGGAGATTTCACCGACTGGGATGGGGGGTATTTCTATTTTTAGGGTTTCCGCCGAACAGGAAAGCACGTGTTGCGAGTACCTTTCGCGTTGCGTTGATTTTGTTTATTCATCGTCCTCTTGGAGGGGCATGACGAAGTAGGAACCCTAGGAGATTGCTGGAATTAAAGAAAAGAAGTTACCCAAGGCCCTGCAATTATTTGATCACATGGGTCGAGTGGAACGATGATGCTCTCTGACTCTCTGAACTCGGGGGTCAAACAAGGTCGAGGTGAAAAGGACAAAAGGTTGTTTTTAATCTGGTGTTAGGCTACGACTCTGTGAGGACCTTTCTCATCGGTGGTCTTGGCCCTTTTGCCAATCAATGCTGATGATCAGACATTGTCATGTGTATTGAAAAATTGATTAATCTAATTTTCAATCGCCTTCTTTCTTTGTAATAGTACGTTAATTTCACAAAATAAAATTCTGGGTTCTGTCACCAGTGTTGTGTACATCGTCAAAGAGTCCGAAAGATCACCGACAAGCCTATAGAGGATTGACATTTAACCGACAATTCTGGTTTTGAATTAGCAAAATGATGATAAAGTTTCATGGACCAGGGCAACGCGCGAACTCGGGAGATGCTTCAAACACGGCATTGCCTGGTCTTGTTAACTGAGGAAAAGGAAACACGTCTTCGGAAATGATTGCTTAAGAATCAACCCGGGAAAGGTCCCGACAGATTGCGTCGTGAGTGCGGGCGAGGAACATTCGCAGATTGCACCGGTCGCGGAATTTGCATTGACCTTAGTCAACGGAACCAGATCAGGAAAAGGCATCTGGAATTGGAAATTATAACTCGTCCGGTTTTGGTTAAAAGGAATAGGATTGATGCCATGATTAGTGGCGTGGATTGATCGTAAGACTTGCCATGATAAGTCAATCCGCCGGACTCCTTTTATGCATGACTTAAGGCTCTTCCACACACGTACCCACATCAACGTTCAATTATTGTTCCATCTAGACGACCCTTTTTCATGTGCTCGTTTTAAGAAATTTGGAAGACGGGGTCAGAAAAGATGGAGAGAGAGAGAGAGAGAGAGGCTGAATGGGGGCTGCAAGGGGTGGTGCAATGACCGGAGAGGTGGCTCGACTGCAAGCAATGAAGCTGACCATGCATAAAAGAGAAGTAATCACTTGACACGTTGACATGCACTCTTCTTTTTAAAGAGGTTAATTTAAATTGTAAATATCCATCTGAAATTTAAAAGATTCACATTCCTCACTATATATGTATGTATGTATGTATGTAAGTATGTATGCGTGGGTATGTATGTATGTATGTACATGAACCTATGAAGTATCTCGTAAAGGTTCTATACAAACTACAAACCGGCCTCAAAAGATATTAGCAGATGGGACATGCATATTTTATCCATTTCAAAGCAACCATGATCATGTATAATCAAGACAAAGCAAAAACCCTAGACATGCTTACTCTAACTTTTGGCTTATATGCTTTGATAAAAGGGTTCTAATCCCTAGAAAGCAAAGCATATGTTGCTCCGACGCCCAAATCGACACCCTAGGTCAGGTCAACAGGTTCTCATCGCCCACTTTTTCAAAAAAATTCTTTCTTCATGCACACAAATATCGTTCTATATTCCCCCTCAAGTAGATTCGGTGGCGCGTTCAATGTGATCAACATGCCTCCCATTCCACCCCCAAAAAATACATAACTACCTCAACTTGCATTTTCTAAACGATAGAAAATACTTCATTGATTAACCACTAAAGTTTATTTTAATAGTCACTTTTTCTATATGAAAAATGAGGAGTGAGAGATTCAAATTTTTACTTTCTTATAGGATTGGAGTGAGGGTAATTTAACTTTAGAATTACACAAAATAATAGAAAACACTTTGTTGATCCCAGATATCCCTCGTATCATTTACTCCACGGCAGTACAGTCAATAAACATAGAGAAGAAAAAGTCTTCTTGAAGAGCCTTTGATTTAAGCGTATATTTGGAACATCTCCCCTAACCCCACATAGGATTCTCAAAGGACGGTACTGTTTGGGGTTTGGATCTTTTATTAGACGTAATATCAGAAGTGAGAATTCGGGAGGAACTTGGGGGCTTTGCTAGATGCATAATTCCATCTGAGGCGGGACCCATCATGAGATTGTGGGGGCATTGGAGAGGAAAAAATAGTGGATGAACATGAAATGTGGTACTTTGTGCATTTGAACTGATAGAGATGGTGAGAGATTTGTCTCGCAGTCAAATTAACAATGATGCGTCCGTGCAGCATCTCTCGGCCACGAAAAGGATTTCCCATCGCCCGCCATACCATTTTCACTATGAAAACTTGTCGGCCATTCTTCGCCCCAACTTGGCCAGAAAATTTTGGATTGTTATGTAGCTCCACCGCACACAACTATAGGCAAGAGAGAGAGGACACTACTGATCAATTCGACCTCATCCCGTCTAGCGAAACAGGCAATTGGTACGGACATGGAGACTTCAAAAGATTAAAAAGGAGTCTCTTATGCCGATTTTTCATTATTTGTGGAGAGAGAAGGGAAGTGAACGATGCTATCAAGATAAATGAATTGGGACAGGGACAGAAATTTTCAAGAGTCCTTGAACACTCGAGGAGGAACTCATCATTATTTTCAATGAGTGGGTTTATTTTATCTCGAAAAAATAAGTTTAGATAATTTCATCAGTAAACATCACATAGGTTCATTTTGATCAATCCTACTGAGCCGATAAATGATTGGCTAGTCCCTTGATATACGTGAAATGGTATTATTTCAAATTTGACATCAATTTGTCTGAAGGAAATGGTAAAGTCGAGGTTTGAAGGAACCACATCAAAATTGTGCTGTCTGGCAACTCATTTTGGATTCAAATGTAAGGTTGGGCCAATGAAATCCTCACACAAAATTACAAGAACAAGGACAAATAACATTTTTGAAAAATATTACATGAAAAAAATGGATCGATTATAGAATAGAAATAAAATAAAACTTGATACGATTAAAATTAAATATAAAATAAATTCAGGGTCTTCTGTTTATCCAATTCAAACTATCTTAAGAGAAAAAAAAATGATTTTTCCCCGTACACCCAAAACTTCCGTACTCTCAATTGACAAATAACCAGCCAAAATTATTCATAATTTTTAACTCCTTGTAGGGGAAGGACTCTTCTCTCTGTGTTTTTTTTTAGGGAATTTGCTTCAATGTGGTTGTCAAGGGGTATTGACTGGCTGATTGGTCTTTTCCTTAGCAATAATGGCCAAAGCCATCAGAATCCTAATCCCGAGCGACATAAGAAGGCGGCTGAGGATAAGAAGGGAGGAGCACAGCATGGCTTCTACTTCTGAAGAAGGGCATGAAATTTCCATGTAAAGCCGATTTTGATTATGAAGTCCTTAGGTGTGTTTAAGCGATGTGCTTGGGTAAAAAAATTGTTGAAGCCTATCATATATAATTTTAAAAAATATATATAAAATGAGGGCACGAGAAATCAAACTCAAGACCTTTAACTACAATGTCAATTTGAAATTGAATATGCAACTATTTACTTTACAAACTTAAAACTTTATATATTAACACTCTTTAACTCCTGTGATTATTGAATCAACAAATGTATATGATTTGTGATAAATTTGTTCCTCCAATTTACTAATTTGGACAAAACAAATCATTGACCCAATTTTTAATTCCTATTTGCTCAATCATCATGAATGAAACTTTTTAAGAGAGATTAATATATAAGGGGAAATTTTGGGATGGTCAAGAAAACAGAAACGTCCACAGACATACAATGTTCAGACCGCTCTTTTGTTTCGTTTTTCTGTGTGTGTGAGGGGTTAAGATATCCACAATCCAAAATAATAATAATAATAAAAAAGTAGAGGGAAGACCCACGCAGGTTAAGTAAAGCAACGCCAAAATTTTTGATAAAAAGCAAGCCTGTCGACTGATACAAACTAACCAAAGTTATCTCACGAAGTCATTATGACGTAATAAATCCAAAATTTTTGATAAAAAGCAAGCCTGTCGACTGTAATAAATGACGTAATAAATCTATAGTACACCGTCAGCTTCTCCCGGCAGAGGAGATTACAGAAACAAGGGAACAATCAATAAAAACTCATAACAAAGATATCCAAAAAAGTAAAAAAAGAACTACTTTCTAAAAATTAAGCAAAACTACTTTCTTCTTCTCCTTCTTCTCCTTCTTCTTCAGTTCGTCCTCTCGACATGGCGCTTGAACACTGATTCCAAATCGGGAGGATTGAAGAACTCTCTGACGCCATTGAAATGACACCTCGATGACGAAGGCCTTCTCTTCCTCGGGGCGGGCGGGCACTGCAATTTCTCGGGTATCCTGGATTCTTTCGACGTCGGCGTCGTCGAAGGCGTCTCCCTCTCTTCCTCGTCGGCGTCGTCTCTGTTCGTCCTGGGCTTTGGCTCGGTGCTGATGGGCTTGAGCGAGGCTCGTATGGAGATTCCGGCGATCACCCACTTCTTGTTCCCGTCGGATTCTAAGCACGCGCCCACTGGTGGCTTCTCGGAGAAGCCCATGACTCTTCAGTGTGAAAGAGAGAACCGACGAGAAAGAAAATCGAAGAAAGCCCGAAAAAAAAGAGAGCTTTTCTCTTTCGAGGGTAGAGCAGAGGAAGAACAGAGCAAGCGCAAAGGGAAGCAAAAGCTGGAATTTTTTTTCTCTAGTTCGGGAATCAGAACAAAATGGAGAAGCTGGAGGGTTCTTGAGAGGAGGAAGAATAAGAGAAAAGGGTCCCGGCTAGAGAGAGAGAGAGAGAGAGAGAGACGGAGAGAGATTGTGTGTGAAAATGAGAAAGAGACTACCAAGGAGAGAAAGGGAGAGATTATATAATAAAGATTTTGACGGTGCGAACAGGGAAGAAAAGAGAGTGCCCGTGAGGTAAGGGAGGATTGACTGAATGAGATTTTTTTTTTTTTTTTTTTTTTGGGGGTTGAATACCCTTAAGGAAAAAATTATTTTTTGATATTTTTTCTTTTTTTGGTCAAATTTTTGTATTTTATTTACCCGCTAAATTTTTTTTGACAAGTGAAAAAGTAATTTAAATTATAAAAAAATGAAAAATTCTATAAGATTACTTACATAAAAGGATAAGATGATTCGCATTAAACAAAAAATGAAAGTTGAAAAGTAAAAAAAAAATTGCAATACAGAAGCCGCAAACTTGTATTACTCCCGTCGTTTACGAGAAATTCTCATTCTGGCCACAAAAAGAGAGAGAGAAATAAAATACAATTTTAATGGCTAAAGGGAAAGAATTGATATCCGATAAAAAAATTAAAATAAAAAAGAAGAGAGAGAGAGAGAGAGCGACCGACCGAGCTGCCCGGAGATTTCACGGGCAGGAGAAGCGAGAAACCGAGTGAAGGGTTTTGGCGCGAAAGGGGCTTTGGTTCGGGCTTGCAACGGCTCTTTTTCCCGCGCTTCGGCGAAAACTCCGGTCGATTTCCCGTTTTGCCCCTCCTCTCTCCCCTTCCGATTTCCCCCCCGCCCTCGCTCTGACATAATTTTTCTCGGGCTTCGCTTTTATCCATTTTGGGGAGGTGGAGATGGCAGTCCGGGCCCAATCACCCCGGCACATACCCGAGGGAAAAAAAGGGGGACAAAAAAAAAAAAAAAAAACCCATTTGACATTTTCCCACAAATTTTGCCTCCCAATATCTCGTGGATTCCCCAAAAAAAAAAAAAAAACCATATCATTTTCCACGTAACCATATGCTTAATTTAAATGGACCGTGGTGCAACTGCTGCCGACACGCTTACCATGCTTGTTTGGTAAAACATAGTTCGATTTTCCAAAACATTGACTACAGAGACTAGGTGAAGAAGGGTGATGCTTCTGAAAATTAAGATGTGTTGTGTGATTATTTAACGAGCGTCCAAGAGAGCTTGCGGACAAATTCTCCTTTTTCCCCTTTCAAAGAGATGAATGTACCACTCCGTCCTAATTTCTTTAGTCTCATTCTCTTCTCAATGACCCAACAAAAATGTCAGCAGTGTTGTACATTGAGTTGATCGATTAAATAAAAGAAAACATGTGCGGCTATATGTATGGACGGTATTACATCGACGTTTCACATTCATTGTCATTTTCATTTTAGAATTCTAGCATCCTTCCAAGAATAAATTATTTCAATATACCACGTTCTCAAATCTATGCCACATATTCTATCCATAGAGGAATGCGAGAAATTTCTTGTTATCTAGCTTGACTAGTATGAATTTCCTTCCTAATTGATTTCTTGATCTAACTTTGATACAAGAAAGTGAGTTTACTATCATATTATCTGACGGCTCGAGTAATTTTTCACAGAATATCTCAAAACTATATGAAAAGAAAGAAACTATATACAGATATCTACAGCCCAATATGCATGCTTATCTTTCTTTTGGACATAATATATGCATACAAAGGACAGGCATTCTAGGATAAAACTCATTTGGGATCAGGAGTTGATGGAATTCTCACGACATAATGCACAATTTAATAGCACACTACAAGTCTAGAGCGAAAGCTGTACCTTGATTGGCATCGGGCGTCGCGGAGGACACATCCCCACCGACGCAATCATTGGCCTGCATGAGGCCAGGCCAGGCCAGGCCAGGCCGCATTGAATAGCACCATTCAATGTTCCAGCTCCATAGGCTGGTCCAAGCTAGGGAAACACCCTTTTCCAATGCAACGAACACTTACAAGAAAATCGAACGCTTGTTTCAGTGTACGTGGCCCCAGTCCTAGTTTGTGACGGGGTCTGAGAGGGGGAAAAGGGTATCAATGCATTCGATGCTTCACCATCGCAACTTGTGATCGATCAAGGCCCGAGTTATATGACCGACATTGGATGTAGATTGCCTTGTTTACTATGACTATCCCTCAAGTATACTTTTCTTTGGGGGGGGGGGACGGGGGTGTTCGGATATGCTAACGAGAGGAACTTGCGAAAAAAAAAGAAAAAGAAAACAGAAAACAAAAGAAGAAAATTGGCATAATCGAATGAACAGAAGTTGATGTCAAGAAACTAAACGAACCGGGTCTTTGCGCATTGAGAAATGTGTGGATCTGGTTTGTTTCGACTTCGGCCAAAACTCTTGAGGTTAATGATGATAAAACATTCTTTTTCGCAAATCCTAATCACATTGCATATCGTCCATTTAGTGTTGGACCAAAAGAAATAATCTAGCAATGCAATTTGCCGCATGCTTTTTTGGTAGAAAAGTAATATGTATAGAGGAAATGAGGAAAATATTATAAGATTATCATAATTTTTGTATGGTGTTGACTTAAGTACTATATTTTTTTTTCGCTCACTTAAGTGTTATGAAACTTTAAAAACCGATTACTTAAGTATCATTAATGATTTGTTTTGTCAAAAAATCTAATGTGACATTATTTTATAATATCTCATTTGACGTGGCATGTCGGCAAGTTAAAGTGAGCAACTTAGAAGGTAAAGGACGTCGCTTGCTCATCTAATTGAAGAACCCAAGCCTTCATTCAAAAAAAGGTGGGGCTAAATTCAATTTTGATCTTCAATAACCCTAATTGAACTCAATTTGCTCTATCTTGCGATTTATAGGTGTATGACTTTTAGAGACGAAGCCCTAATGGCTTTGAAAACGATGTCATCCATGTAGAATTGAGAGAGAGAGAGAAGACGTTTATTTGTTCTCTTGCTACATTGGACTTTAATTTATTTTTTAAAATTTTATGTTGGAATGAAAAATCAAATAAAAAATTGGCATAGGATGATTTATCGGAAATGATACTTAAGAGAATAATTTTACAGTAACGTGGTATTTAAGTGAACGTAAAAAAATTATAAAATTTAAATAAATATCGTAAGAAAATTATAACACTCCTAATAATATTTTCTTGAAGGAGTGATACGATTAGTGTGATAAAAGAGAGAGAGAGAGAGAAGAGAAGAACGTGCAACGCGATGCAACGACAAATGACGGGAGGATTACATGGCCGCTCTTGGGCTGTCGTGGCTTCCGTGGCGGCATTCTTCGCCAACCACGACCGTCCAATGAAAAAGTGGAAGCAGGAAATAAGCGCTTACATGTTGCCACGTAGACAATTGGACCATCTCATTTTCATGTCCTTTTTTCGTCTTCTCCTTCTCCTCCCCCTTCTTTTTTTTGGCAGTCTAATTATGCGTCTTGTCACTTGCGGGTTGCGGGTCATAGTCTCCTAGGATGAAAAAGTGGGGAAGAAAAGGAAGGCGAATGGAAAACTTTATATATAAAACAAGAAAGCATACCTTTCTTTCTAAAAGGATTGAAAGGGATAATCGACCCAACGATTATACATCCACGTCATATCGAAGTTTAACCCTCAGTGCGGGATATTGCATTTGCACTAGCAACATATAGGTTCGAGCCACTGGACACTCGTGAGGCACGCCCTGGGACCGTAACTTCTTGGGCACAAGAGGGGATAAGACATGAAAGTTCATTTAATTCCCAGTATACGAACTTTTGTCCTTGTGCATTTGTTGGATTAAACCACGTCCGACATTGTAGATATTGCCTCTTTCCCACACAAAATGGGTCACAAAGCAATTGAGATTAATGAGAAATTTCCGCATGCTTTCAAATGACTTGGCAACAATTGCCTAGCCAAGTTCATTTTCTTAAATTCTTTCGAAAGAAATTTTTTTTATACGAATATTGTTGTTCTAGACTCATAATTTTTTTTCTTGATCATTTAGGAAAATACAAAGAACGTCTTAAATCTATTGCACTTATCCAGAATAAGTTATCCCAACACGGTAATAATTCTTTAATTTAGTCAATTTAATTATAAATATTTTCACATTTTTCTAATTGAATTCATTAACTAATTTTGGCTTAAAATTATTTATGTGGATATCAACTGTTTTACTTGGCACGACTAATGCTAACGTAAGCATTTTTAAATATTTTAATAATTTTTTTATGACTTTTTCTTTTTCTTTTTTTTATTGTTTTTGGACCGAGGGTTGGCAATGGTCGTCAACCAACCCTTGCTGACCATAGGCAAGGTGTCTCAACCCTCACATGATCTAGGCATTGGGGCCTTGCTTGGCTCAGATTTGGTAAGAGTGTCACGACCCTTGTCTAGATTTGGCAAGGGCTGCAACACTCTCACCCAGTGCAAACAAGGGTTGGTGACCTTAGTATAAAAACAAAAAGTAAAGAGCAAATTACAAATAATAATAATAAAAATATTATAAAAATGTCCATTTCAGTGTTGATTTTGTCATATAGAATAACCGGCATCCACGTTTGCGATTTTTGATCAAAATTGGTTAAATAGAATCAATTGACAAAATATGAAAATATTTAGGACTAAATTGACACAATTGAAAATTTTATGATTGAATTAGCATATGTGTAATATGTTGAAGGATTGTTTTTATAATTGTTCCCGGATTTGGGCAACCATGCTTATCAGCCAAATGCCCTCAAAATGTGTGAACATGCAATTTGATATCTAAGTTAACCAACCTTGGTTGCTTAAATTTTTTTTTTTTTGATATAAGCGTATTAAGACTCACGAAATGTGTGGTGCAATTGGATTTTAAAATTTATTAAATTATAATGAATTCTTAAAACTTAGTAAATGGATGCAATCAAATATCCAAGTTCCCTAAAAAGGAAGGAGTGCAAAATCAGACGAAGGCCTTTAAGGCTTTGCCTCTATTGCCCCACCATCGCTAGAAAGGGCCATGATGGTGGGGCAATGGTTGGCTAGGTTCACTTTGCATCGGCTAGTGCCCGACAATTTGACGAGTTTTATGATTTAGTTGCAAAAAAAAAAAAGAATTCACATTAATTTAGCATTATGTAGGAGAGAGAAAATAATAAAAAGTCAATTGGCGTTTTCCATTAGTCAAGTGAATAGAGTTAATGGAATGATTGAATTAAACCAATTTGATAAGTTTATGATTTAATTGCACTTTTGTAATAATTTTTAAGACTTTAAGTGCGCTTATCCATATTTTTTTTATTCCCATCGCACCTTACAGAATTCTTACCCTATTCCAATCATGTGCTCAAAAGTAGGGTGTGCAAAATAATCATGAACCACTTGGACTGCTTGGAACTGGACTGGACTGGACTGAAACTGGCAATTCCTAGTTTTAATTTAGTGGAACTAGCGAGTATTGGTCGGGTTTGCAGTTCTAGGTGTGGAACCGCTCGCCTACCCACCCACTCGAACTAGATTGGATCGGTGTGTATATATTTAAAAAAAAAAAGAAATTTTATCTCAATTACTTAATATTTTTGTAGTTTTTTGACCAAATATATATGTATGTATATGTATGTGTATGTATGTATATTTATAGTTAGTGGACATTATTGACTAATTTTGTCTCTTTGGTATGTAATAAGATTAATCCTCTACTCTCTTTTTTTTCATTCTTATAATCCATTTGCTTACTTTCTCAACCAAAAAAAAACAAAGAGGAAGGACAGAATCAATTAGAGATGTTCATAAATGTTACGGCGCTTTGTCGTCATGATATGAAATTAAGAGCCACTAGGTCTGTTCTTAGCCATTTTCATAATTAAATTAGGTTGGCGTTGAAAAAAGATTCATTAAGCAATTAATGTTTTAATTTTTGTGGAGGTTAAGACTTTTAATGTGAAGTCTAATTCTCCACATGTTTCCAATGTTGGGAAACCTTAGAAGGACCACACCATGACATTCAAAGGAAATAAGTTTTTAGTTAACGAGTATTGTCTATTCACTCTGCCTTATAGTTTTCAATCCTTAATTAAAATCAATGACTCGCAATTTAACCTGGATGTAATCTCGAACAAGGCTCTAGAAAATAGGTAGATGATGATGATAATTAATGAATATAATTTTATAGGGATTGGAAACAGGTTCCATGAACTCACTTAGGAACTGGACCAAATCGGCAGTCCGGCTCTTGGATGGATCTATGGAATCAACGGGTGGGTCTCGATTCCAATTTTTCGAAATTGGTCTTTAGTGGGCAGTTCTCGATTCTAAGGTGGAATTGCCCACTCGAATCATGTTCAACCTTAGTCAGAAGTACTCACAGGATCATTGACAATACCAATGTTTGCTCCAAGTGAGACACCCTAAGATTCTACCTATTGCATTCGAATCAAGTATTCAACCACCCTGCTGACTCTTTCCAAGGTTCTAGGCCTTTTTTGACCTAATTGCAAAACCAATCACCAACAGTCCAGATGGAATTGAGCCGCAACATATCAAAGTTACAACTTCAGTTTAACTCACGATAAAAAGTTGATTCGGAGTTTGGACTTTGGATCAGAAATGTTCCTAAGTCGAAACCATAGGGCTCGGTCTGAAAAATTAAACCGGGAATGAATAACCAAGGGGGTCCTACTGAAGAACACGAACATACACCATCCCTAGACTGCGAATGCATATACTGCAGCTACAATTTTTTATCCTGTCTCCACCCCTTTGCCTTTCGCTTTCACGATCTCTCTCTCGCCAATAGATAGTGCATGTCCGTATCGGCCGACTCCAATGTCCAAAGATAGCGAACCCCAAAAAAGAACCAACAGGAAAGATAAGAGAAGATAAGAAAAAACCAAGATGGATGGAAATAGAGCTCCAGCCACTTGTTAGAGCCTCCATCACCTACCAATCTATCATAGTTCAGCAGCCGAAAACAACGATATAATCCACCAATCTATTCTATTTATAAAGTCAACATAAAGAGGAGGAGAAAATACACATATCCACCAGTCAAAGCTACGAGCTCAGTTTGATCTTCACGAGCAAGAAAAGCCGGAGAGACTGAGACCCTTCGGTGCTGGCCATGCAGATGAGAGTGACTCGAAGCAATTCGAGTCCTATACGTATCAAACTAGTAGAGTTTAATCGTCCTTTCGTTCTACTAAAAAGGGTTTATGACAGCAATTTTAGTGGATGCGTACCTAACTCGGATCGTTCCTGTTTGGTGAATCGTGCAATTAATGATGTGCAATATTCATTGAAAAGAATCACCTCGGAGGAGATTCTGCCTTAGAAGCAAGATCTTTCCTTCTCTAAGTTGGTCTAAATTTTTCCCTTTCAAAATATTAAAGAAAAAAACCGTGTAATATGAGAAGACCCGCCTTTCTGTTCACCTTCTTCTTCGAAAATTGGCCACGCGAAATGCATCTAAAGATCCGGGATCACAAGACTTGAAGGTTCCCCATATGGAATCACACGTCCGGTGGCGTAACTCATCGTGCTATTCTAAATCAAACGCAATCGATGAAGAAAACCCAACGGCTTTCGGTTCTTGACCGGTCGGATTCCAAAGGGCGGCAATGCTTCAGTCAGCAGGTGCTCGGATTCTTGAGAATGAGAATGCCAATCGAATCCAACAAATCATGCAACCAAACCCCCCGGTCCACTTTTCCATGGTATGACCTAGGGCCGAAATGCGACAACTCTGTGGTCGTACCAAGCTCATTTCGTCATCAAACGTAGCAGGATTTCGAAACGGGCCAAGCTGAGGTTGTGCGACCGCCCATCAGTCCGTCCATCCATCCATCTCAATGGGCGGCGAAGAATATCAATAATGTGCAAAAGCTTGGGCGGTTCGATTGAGATCGTTTCCTCGTCATCTTGTGCCCGCTTTCCACGTAGGAAGGCACCAGCTCCTTTCCCCCGGGCGACATGATTCGGAAGTAGCCAGAAAATCGAATAGCGTTATTATGCTGGATATACGGGAAAATAAGGCATTAAAAAGAACCGAAGTTCACTAATGGCTCGATACTTGTGGACCCGTGTCCACGTGAGTGGTTTCCCTCTTTGCATGATTGATCTCCATCCAAACATGTGCACACCCCCCCATGTTACACATAGATCGCTATACATCTATGCCGGAATCTTGATCGGATCTTGAAATCATATTCGATGAATTGGTATTGAGAAAGGGAGGAAAAGAATCAATCTGAGAGGTAAATGATATGCGAGATTGCCTCATAAGCTAAATGACATAACTTGAATTGATGGATGGTAGATGCAGTAGAAGCAACGTCATAACAGTCGAATGCTAGACAAAATCGCCTCAGGCAGTTTGCACACGGTGCAGTGCGTTTGATTCTTGAGACGTCTAATTGATTGGACCCCTCACGAACCGCCCCAGCAGCCGACCCTGACCTAATGAATTAAACTGGTGTATTCTGCAATAATGCACATCAGGATCCACGTAATGCATTTTTGCTCGTGATGTACTAAGATTCTAAATTAGATGATTTGGAGGCATACCCACCATATCTATATTGTTTATGTTGGTCCATCCCGCCCACAAGAAATTCTGAGCATGGTGCTTGAAAGTCCAGGCAGCCTAATCATCTATCTTATCTTTAATCATCATTAAGGACCCAAAACCCACGGTTGAAAAAGATTAGCCAATTGAAACCCACCTGGAAATTTTCAAGGTCTACTGTCATCTTTATTCATTTGCTTTTGGAAAATAAGATGAAATGCCCGATTTGAAATGTTTCACTGATGTATTACTGGTGGAGGTGACAGATGCCCATACGCAAGCAACAGCAGCCTGAGAACTTTGAAAAACAGTCTGTTTGAGATAAACAGGAGACATTTACCTCCCTCCCCATTTCTCCTTTTCTGCTGTTCCACTGATTTACTCCCATTGGAGTGAAGCAGCAAGGCCAAGCTAAGCCTTCTTAAAGACGTTCCGATCAGTTCATCAGCAGCAAATGCTCATGTGACTCTGAAAAGAAAATGCAGTTCCATGAATAGGGTCTTTTCTTTTTCACCGCGTATTGTTCATAAGCTATCCTGGGAAGAATTGTGGAATGAAAGCGGATGGTTAAGTCAAAAAAGACATCCTCCCAGGAAACAACCTTCAACAGAACATTTCATAAGAGACAGATCAATAGTAATTTTATCTTTGATAAAAGGGGGAAAAAGTGAGAGTTGTAGTACCACTTCTTACGATTGGTTAAAGTAATAGAAAAAAGTTGGAAGTGTAACGCAGTTGGTTTAACTGAATCCGACTCCTTTTAGTAAAGTAGAATTAATCTCTTAAGTCGTGGCAAAATCAATTAGTAGGACCATCACATGCTTGGCCAACTCACCAAAATTATAGCATATATCAAGTGGCATTTTGTCAGTTCTCGCCTACTTTTGCTATACCTATCATGCCATAATAACAGCGATCTAATGATCTTTAAATTCTTTCAGCTCAGCCTCAAGAACTGTCATAGAAAGCAAAAATAAAAAGAAAACTTTTAGCTCACTTCAAGAGGCTCAGCACATGCAGAGTTCATGATGATCGAGCACCAGGAGTAAGAGTACGTGAACGATGGCGACGGAAGACAAGATTGCAGAAGCAGTAATGATGGTAAGGAAGATCTTCTTCTGCATACAGCATGTCTGCTTGAACATATCATCATGGTGGGACTGCATTTTAAACGTCTCTCGCTGCATTTAGCTCCTCGGTGCTTCTGCGAGCAAACTTTCCTAGTTAGCATGCATCAGGCAGGTCGACAAACCGGCAATATTATCACTTGGATTTGTCAAATATGTTGGAACTCTAGAAATCTCACTCAGAATCAGAAAAAAACCGTGGAACTTCACTGAGAGAGAGAAGCTTTTTAAGTATATGGGATATTTAGCTCAGACACTGAGCTTTAATACTGGAGTAATCTCAAGCTGTTTGTTGAAACCAGTCACACAGAAAAGGAGTACATGCACTTTAGTTCACCACCCAGAGGAATAACAAGCGACTTAATTGATCTGACTTGTGACTGATACTGATCTGAGGTTTCCTAGCATGTATCATCACTCATGACATTTCTCAAAACATCAAACATGGTGGGAGACCCTGCAATGTCCTCAGTCTCAGTTTCTGCATATAAGAAAAGTCTACAGTAGTTAAATCTTAGTGACCAGAGTGCCAGACATGAACAAGCTAATCTAAAATCTCAAGAATTTTTTTTCCGGTCTTTTGATTAAAGATGAAAACAAAGACAACCCAGATGCCAGGCAGCGCCTTTTTACTAGGAAATGAGCTAATAGATCCATTCAGCTGCACAAACGCTTGATGATTAAATTCTGACCGGCAAAAACTTATGCAAAAACAAAAGAGGAGACGCCTAAATTAAATATCATCATGTGATTAAAATGAAATATCAATTATTATTCTACTTGCAAAGTGGCCATGCTCCCTTTGAATAAAAGAAAAGCAGCACAATCTCTTCAAGGGGTACATCACTGATTTCTTTACTTCATTCTTACAGTGGCGAATTTGAAGTGTATGCACAACTTAGTTCACACACAATAAGATTATGCTGCTCGAGGACTTTTTTGCTAAATGTTAGACAAGTAATAATGATCCCATGATTTCTTTCATAGCAATATCGTATCTAAAAGGTTGTGGGCATTTCAGTGGGAAAATTTCAGTTCTCATGTTAAACCATACTACTGGATTCAAAAAGAGATTTTACAGACAAAACAGCATGTATAATAATATATAGACAGTATGTAATCTCCAAAGATGTATTCAATGCATTATTTTCCTTTTTTGAGTTTAACTTCTGAGGGCATATGTTTCCAACTTTGATTTGAGCAGAAGCAACTGAATCAGGCTAACTGACACTATCAAGACCAAATAAAGCATAAAATCCTTAGGTCATATCACAAGAGTGCATCATGACTCCTCAGAGAAATTTCAGTTAACTATTGGACTGATAAAACTGTGTAATCTAGTTTGAGTAAACCTTTAATCATCTCGAGTTCAAGAAAAACTAACTTAACCTTTTTATTTGTCTTTAAAATGCTTTACATGGCTAAGCTATCTCTCGCAATTGTAGCTTTGAAAGGTGTCCTATCTATTTTAGAGCGGAGGTAATCTAAGTTCTATCTCCATAAATTATTAAAGATTCCGTTTTCAGGAAAGTGAAGTGGAAAAGAGAAGCATCGCATGTGAGCTCCTTGATCCAATCCCAAACAAATTTTCCTCAGAGGAGCCAAAGAAATCCCTGGGCATGCAGGACCTGCCTGCTGAAATTACCCAACTCCATGCAGAAGACGTGCATTCAAGTTGTGATTTTGCAGAAAGCACACAAGCGGACAGAAAAGACATTGACAGAACCTCAGAGGGCAAGAAGTTTTTAGAATCTTCTTCTGAAACAGCAATTTTTATGGCAGAGGATAGCAAACAACTACAGAGAGCTGAAACATTAGAAACTGGTGACAGGACGACAGATGAAGAGAAGTATTTCCAAGAAGAGAAGAGTGACAAGGATTATGATACTGGCGATGTCATAAGTGCTGTTTCCCATGTTGCAAAGATGGTGGAAACAAATTCCAATATAATTGAAGAGCAAACAACAGAAGAAGTCTTGGACCAAAATGTCGACACAGGTTGTGGTCCTAAAGTTGACTGCACAGACAATGTTGCTAATATGGATCCTACATTTGTACCCAAAAAAGTAGGAGAAAACATCTTCGATGTGGAAAGTGAAGTATTGGAGAAATTGTTGGATTTACCAGCTGAACAAGAGGCCCCACAACCACTGGATATATGCAAACAACCAGAAAATGAAAAGGTCGAGATCCACAAAATCATACAGAATGGAGCCAGAGATGCATCCATAGCAGCAGTGGCAGCAAGTTCAGTCACTCCAAATGATGACACCAAAATCAGTGATGAGGGAGACAAAAAGCCTGATGAGTCATCCACCACAGAGTCTGCAGACATGACAATGAAGCAGGAAAATGGAATGGATACAGTCGAGCTCAAAGAAACCACCAGTACTGAAAGCCAAGATCCGACTGGATTAAGTGCAGAAATGGAACATGTGATGCCAGCAGGAGAAAATGAAGAATACAAAAGCAACTCAACAGGTTCTGCTGTTATTATAGAACCAGCAGCACATAGTTCACATCAAATTGACGAAGGGGTTGCACTCAAAATGGATGTGGAGGAAGCAAATGATTTGACTCAGGAGACAATTATCCAAGTTGTTCAGAATGCCTTGGCAGAAGATGAGGATGGCATGGACCGCAAAGAAAACCTTGACAGTTCAACAGCAAAACATGAAGAGTCTATGCAGAGAGATTATAGCAATCTGTTTAGTACAGAAGCGTCAGAAGGGGAGACAAATGATAGTGGATATTTGACAGGTGAGGTGGTCATGGACGTCAGTGGTCAAGGAATAACTGATGCTAAAGATCACATTGCAGAGGAAATATCATCAGTCAAAGCAGAAGCAGAGGGAAGTTTCTCACACCAAAGTCCACTGGGCAATGAGCAGCCCGAAATTAATACTGAGGTGCTTCAAAAGGCAGTTTCATGTATCAAAGAGGAGGCACATAGCAAGAACTGTGAAGGTGGCTTTACCCAAAAGGTAGATGAAGACAAATCCGTGGATAACAGGCCAAACGATGAAGAAATACAAGAGGTTTTACTTTCATGCTTGTAAAATCTAATTCAGAACCTTTAAAATTATCCACAAGATTGGCACAATTCAAATTCCAAAGCTTAAGAGTGTACATTTTATTTGCAGAACTCTCCACCAAATCCAGAAGGAGATGAACAAAGAACTGAAGTGGCTGATCTGGAAGTTGAATGTGAAAAAGTTACTGGAGAGTGGGAAGCATGCAAGCCAAACGAAACAAAAACTGAAGATGGATCTGAAGCATGCAAAAATACAGAATTTCAGGATGCAGGGCATCCGTCTAGAGAAGGTTAGTTCCCAAACAAGTGGCTTGTTTGGTGCAGTTAAAACTTCAATAAACGCAAGCATCTCTGATAAGCAACCAACTAAGCTAGAGATTAGATAGAAGAGAATAGGTGGTTGTTGTTGCATGTATACTGAATGCAAGGTTTACTGTCATCACTTTAACGTCAACGTTTCACTTATTACCTGTCTGATTATTGGGAATGAGACAGCCAGAAGAGGATACAAGAAATAGAATGAAAATAAAAAACTGAATGGTAATTCATGTCCAAATTGTCATGTTTGCAGAAACTTTGAAATAAGAATAAGATCTTTCTTAAGGTTAGTATTCAGAACTGCAAACTACTATATATATAAGCAAATCCATTAGTTTGTGAAGATATTATTGCCATGTCAAACATATCTGCTTATAGAAGTTTCCAAAGCCAACCCCAAATTGTCAATTCATGTGCAGACAGGACTTTTCTGTTTAGTCTTCTTACTCCTACTCATTCATTCCTATTTAAACCCGCATAAGCCTAACATGGAAAAAAGATGGTAAAGAAGCACTTTTTGTTTCCAGATTTGATATCCATCTCAGTTCCAAGTAGCCGAGTGAATGTAAAAAAAGGAGATGAAGAACTGCTTCCCGTTCCAATGGCATTATTCCAACAACTAAACCGTGCTTAAAGGCCCCAATCCAAACTTCACATTGGACAATCATAACCTAAATGAAGCATTGAATACTTGCATGGTTTTATTATTGGTTGTCAATGAAAACCGTAGAGATGATGTGCTCAAACTCTAGGCATCAGAATATGTTAATGAGAAAATTTTTGGAAGGAATCAGACTTTAGAAGCTATCAACAGCTCCAACACCCCATGATTGCGACCCAATCAGCAATGATGCATTTGGTGATATGCATGTGTGGGTTAGAATACAATGCATGCACACGCATATGCACATTAGTGTGTGTGCAGAGAGAGAGAGAGAGAGAGAGAGAGAGAGAGAGAGAGAGTTGATTGGGTACTGATAACTTGAGAAACATGTGCAGGACATGATCCTGAAGATGTGGCAATTGAGACAGCTACCTCAGGTGATATCTACAGTACAGAAAGTGTCAAAGATGAGATACTTCAACAAACTTTTGAACCAGAACTTGAAGAGGAAACAGCTCCAACATGCAGAGCTGAACATGACAGCTGGTGTGGAGAGAAGGAAAAAGCTACACAAGTGGACGAAAATGAAGAACCCAAGGCAAAGCCATGCAAAACCACAGACCTCACAGAAGAAACCATCAGAACAAGTCCAGCTGAGAACTTTGATTCTATGCAGAAGGAAAATGAATGTGAAATCAAGGTTAGCTTCATAGCATTATGTGTGAATCAAGATGTTTATTCTTTTTTCTGTATCATAAAAGTACCTGAAATCTCAATTAAACACAGTTATCAAAGGAGTTTGAACAAGCTGGTTCAGATAGGAGTTTGGAAGATGAAGCACCTCAAGACAATGAAAGGCCTGAAATGTCTCTTCATATTCCACCAGAGGAAATGACACGGGAAGTGGAAGGAGAAGAAAAAGGGACATCTGTTGCGATTTTAGCTGATAACAGCAGCACTGTGCTGGACAAGGTTATAGAGGAAGCACTGACGCCTGAAAAAGATTCTGAAGAAACAGTGAACAAGAATGAAGGGGCAAAAGAGTTCAAAAGATCATTAAATGAGATAACTGAACCAACTGAGGCAGAAAGTACTAACAGTCCAAAGATGGACGGAACCATTGTTTGCCATGAAGAATTGTCAGCAGAAGGAAATAATGAGGACAAAGTCAAGCCCGAGCAAAATGAGACAAACAAGGTAAAAGTAATGAAGTTCATTCTTTTTCTCCATCAAGAAGGAGACAAATGATTCTCTGTCAAATGACATCATACTTGTGCCCTCGAGTAACCCTTACTATGCATGTGTAGGGAATTACTCTAACGTCTACATGGTCCATTCCTCAAAATAGTCAAAGCTAATTTTATGCATCTTTGTCAAGTTACTATGATTCGTATCCATGAACAAACCTTCCCTGTGTGCAGATCTATGAGCAAATGGGGATTTCTAGCACAGCTGAGGGTCAGGAAGATCTGATTCTGCTTAAAGCCAACAAGGAGACTGGAGAATCCACAGTACAAGGCTTGATTGAAGAGGATCCTATTCAAGATGGTAAAGAAGCATATCCATTAGTTTACAAAGATATCATTGCCATGTGAAACATCTCTGCTTACAAAAGTTTCCAAAGCCAACCCCAAATTGTCAATTCATGTGCAGATATGACTTTTCTGTTGATCTTTTACTCCTACTCATTTATTGGGTCAATTCCAAAAAAAACCCCAAACTTTAGGTTTAGTCCCAAATATACCCCGAACTTTTTTTTGTCTCAAGAAAAACCCCAAACTTTAGGTTCAGTCCTAAATCTGCCCCGAACTTTTCTTTGTCTCAGAAAAAACCTCAAACTTTAGGTTTAATCCCAAATCTGCCCCAAACTTTTCTTTAATCTCAGAAAAAACCCCAAACTCTTAATCTATTCTCAAATCTATCCCAATTTTTTTTTGTCAAAAAGAAAATCATTAAATTTTACTATAATCCTAAATTTGTCCTCATTAGCCTCTGTCCAAAAGCCGTGTTAGTAATCCCTAATTTTTTATATCCTAAAATGGTTTTATTTTGAAAATAATTTTCTATAACATCTTGTTTATGTGTATTTATTATATATGTGGAAATGCCAATGTTAAGTTGGGACTAGACCATGGGGTATATTTGAGAACATATCAAAAATTGGTGATTTTTTTAGTACAAACGGAGGGTAAAACCCCAAATTAGTATACCCGTTAATTGCGGCATGTTATTTAATTTAGAAATTTGACAGTAAAATTTAACGGAAAATAATATATGGTAATTTTTTTTGGTGGTCAAAAAAATAATTTTGGGTAAATTTGTCATATGTGTACCAATTTGAGATTTTTTTAGACAAAACAAAATTCGAGGTAGATTTGGGACTAAAATTAAAGTTTAAGGTTTTTTTTGAGACAAAAGAAAAGTTCGGGGCAGATTTGGGACTAAACCTAAAGTTTGGGGTTTTTCTTGAGACAAAAAAAAGTTCGGGGTATATTTGGGACTTGACCTAAAGTTTGGGGTTTTTTTTGGAATTGACCCCTCATTTATTCCTATCCATACTAACATAAGCCCATCATGGAAAAAAGATATTAAAGAAGCACTATTTCTTTCCAGATTATATGTCCATCTCAATTCCAAGTAACCAAATTAAAGTAAAAGAGGAGATGAAAGAACCACTTCCCATTTCTCTGGCCTTACTCCAACAACCAAACCAGCGCCCAAAGGCCTTAATCCAGACTTCACATTGGACAATCATAACCTAAATGAAACATTTCAAAAATATTTGCATGGTTTTGTCATTGGTATCATATATTCAACCCAATGAAAACCACAGAGGTGATGGCTCAAACTCTAGGCAACAGAGTATGTTTATGCGCAAATTTCTGGAAAGAATCAGACTTGAGAAACGGTTAACAGCTCCAACACCCCACGATTGCAACCTAATCGGCAACGATGCATACAGTGATATGCATGTGTGGATGAGGATACAATGCATGCATATGCATGCGCACAGAGAGAGAGAGTTGGTCGGGTACTGATGGCTTGGGAAACATGTGCAGGACATGATCATGAAGATGTGGCAACTGATATAGCTGCCTCAGGTGATATCTACAGTACGGAAAGTGTCACTGACGAGATACTTCAACCGACTCTTGAACCAGAAATCGTTCTGGAAACAGCTTCAACATGCAGAGCTGAACATGACAGCTGTTTTGGAGAGAAGGAAGAAGCTACAGAAGTGGATGGAAATGAAGAACTCAAGGCAAAGTCCTGCAATACCGCAGAACTCACAGAAGAAACCATCAGAACAAGTCCGGCTGAAAACTCCAATACCACAAAGGAGGAAAATGAATGTGAAATCAAGGTTAGCTTCATAGCAATATCTGAGGATCAAACTGTGTTATTTTTGTATGACAAAAGTTACCTGAAAATTCAATTAAACACAGTTATCGGAGGAGTCTGAACCAGCTGGAGCAGATAGGAGTTTGGAAGACGATGCACCACCGCCGACGCATGGGGACATGACGCGGGAAGTGGAAGGAGAAGAAAAAGGGACATCTGTTGTCATTTTAGCTGATAACAGCAGCGTCACTGGGCTAGACAAGGTTATAGAGGAAGCATCGACACCTGAAAAAGATTCTGAAGAAACAGTGAACAAGAATGAAGGGGCAAAAGAGTTCAAGAGATCGTTAAATGAGATACCTGAACCAACTGAGGCAGATAGTACCAACAGTCAAAAAACGGACGGAACCATTCTTTGCCGTGAAGAACTGTCAGCAGAAGGAAATAATGAGGACAATGTCAAGCAGGAAAAAAATGAGACAAACACGGTAAAAGCAATGAAGTTCATTCTTTTTCTCCATCAAGACAGACAAATGATTCTCTGTCAAATAATATCGTACTTGTGCCCTTGAGTAACCATTAATATGCATATGTAGGGAATTACCAACATCTACATGGTCCATTCCTTAAAATAGTCAAAGCTAATTTTATGCATGTTTGTCGATTCCCTCTAATTTGTCCACGAACAAACTGTGTGCAGAGCTATGAGCAAATGGGGATATCTAGCACAACTGAGGGTCAGGAAGACCTAATTCTGCTTAAAGCCAACAAGGAGACTGGAGAATCCACTGTACCAGACTTGATCAAAGGGGATCCTATTCAACACGGTAAAGAAGAATATCCATTAGTTTACAAAGTTATTATTGCCATGTCAAACATCTCTGCTTATTAAAGTATCCAAAGCCAACCCCAAATTGTCAATTCACATGCAGACATGACTTTTCTGTTGTGTCTTCTTACTCCTACTCATTCATTCCTATCCATACTTGCACAAGCTCATCATGGAAAAAAGATGGTAATGAAGCACTATTTGTTTAGACATTCTATATCCATCTCAATTCCAAGTAACCGAATGACAGTAAAAAAGGAGATGAAAGAACCACTTCCCATTTCACTGGCTTTATTCCAACAACCAATCCAGTGCTTAAAGGCCTCAATCCAGACTTCACATTGGACAATCATAATCTAAATGAAGCATTTCGAAAATATTTGCTTGGTTTTGTCATTGGTTTCCTATAATCAACCCCATGAAAACCACAGAGATGATGTGCTCAAACTCTAGGGCATCAGAATATGTTTATAAGCAAATTTCTGTAAAGAATCAGACTTGAGATTAACAGCTTCAAGAACCCATAATCGCAACCTAATTGGCAATGATGTGTGTGTGTGTGTGTGTGTGAGAGAGAGAGAGAGAGAGAGAGAGATGGTCGGGTACTGATGGCTTGGCAAACGTGTGCAGGACATGATCCTGAAGATGTGGCAACTGATATAGCTGCCTCAGGTAATATTTACAGTATGGGAAGTGTCACTGATGAGATACTTCAACCGACTTTTGAACCAGAAATCGTTCTGGAAACAGCTCCAACATTCAGAGCTGAACATGACAGCTGTGGTGGAGAGAAGGAAGAAGCCACAGAAGTGGATGAAAATGAAGAACTCAAGGCAAAGTCCTGCAATACCACGGACCTCACAGAAGAAACCATCAGGACAAGTCCAGCTGAGAACTCCAATACTACACAGAAGGAAAATGAATGTGAAATCAAGGTTAGCTTCATAGCAATATGTGTGGATCAAGATGTGTTATTTCTTGTATGACAAAAGTAACCTGAAAACCCAATTAAAAACAGTTTTCAGAGGAGTCTGAACCAGCTGGGGCAGATAGGAGTTTGGAAGACGAGGCACCTCAAGACAATGAAAGCTCTGAAATGTCTCTTCAGATTCCACCGCCAACGCATGGGCAGATGACACAGGAAGTGGAAGGAGAAGAAAAAGGGACATCTGTTGCCATTTTTGCTGATAACAGCAGCGTCCCTGGGCTGGACAAGGTTATAGGGGAAGCATTGACACCTGAAAAAGATTCTGAAGAAACAGTGAACAAGAATGAAGGGGAAAATGAGTTCAAAAGATCGTTAAATGAGATACCTGAACTAACTGAGGCAGATAGTACCAATGGTCCAAAAATGGCTGGAACCATTCTTTGCCATGAAGAATTGTCAGTGGAAGGAAATAATGAGGCGAACAAGGTAAAAGTAATGAAGTTTATTCCACTTTGATGGAGACAAATGATTCTCTGTCAAATGATGTCATACTTATGCCCTTGAGTAACCCTTAGTATGCATATGTAGGGAATTACTCTAAAATCTACATGGTCCATTCCTCAAAATAGTCAAAGCTAATTTTATGCATCTTTGTCAAGTGCCTCTGATTCATATCCATGAACAAACTTCCCTGTGTGCAGATCTATGAGCAAATGGTGAGATCAAGCACAATTGAGGGTCCAGAAGAAACAATTCTGCTTAAAGCCAACAAGGAGACTGGAGAATCCACAGTGACAGACTTGATTGAAAAGGATCCTATTCAACATGGTAAAGAAGAAAATCCATTAGTTTATGAACATGTTATTGCCATGTCAAACACCTCTGCTTACTAAAGTTTCCAAAGCCAACCCCAAACTGTCGATGCATGTGCAGACATGACTTTTCTGTTGAGTCTTTTTACTCCTACTCATTCATTCCTATCCTTACTCACATAAGCCCATCATGGAAAAAATATGGTAAAGAAGCATTATTTATTTCCAGATTCTATATCCGTCTCAATTCCAAGTAACCATGGCTTTATTCCAACAACCAAACCAGTGCTTAAAGGCCTCAATACAGACTTCACATTGGACATTCATAACCAAATGAAACATTTTGAAAATATTTGCATGGTTTTGTCATTGGTTTCCTATAATCTACCCAATGAAAACCATGGAGACAATGTGCTCAAACTCTAGGCATCAAAATACGTTTACAAGCAAATTTCTGGAAAGAATCAGACTTGAGAATAACAGCTTCAACACCCCATGATTGCAACCTAACTGGCAATGATGCATGAGAGAGAGAGAGAGAGAGAGAGAGAGAGAGTTGATCGGGTAGTGATGGCTTGGGAAACATGTGCAGGACATGATCCTGAAGATGTGGCAACTGATATAACTGCCTCGGGTGATATCTACAATGCGGAATGTGTCACTGATAAGATACTTCAACCGACTTTTGAACCAGAAATTGTTCCGGAAACAGCTCCAACATGCAGAGCTGAGCATGACAGCTGTTGTGGAGAGAAGGAACAAGCTACAGAAGTGGACCAAAATGAAGAACTGGAGGCAAAGTCCTGCAATACCACAGACCTCACAGAAGAAACCATCAGAACCAGTCCGGCTGAGAACTCTGATACTACAATGGAGAAAAATGAATGTGAAATCAAGGTTAGCTTCATAGCAATATGTGTGGAGCAAGATGTGTTATTTTTTGTATGACAAAAGTAACCTGAAAACTCAATGAAAAACAGTTGTTGGAGGAGTCCAAACCAGCTGGAGCAGATAGGAGTTTGGAAGAAGATGTGCCTCAAGACAATGAAAGCTCTGAAATGTCTCTTCAAATTCCACCGCTGACGCATGGGGAAATGACACGGGAAGTGGAAGGAGAAGAAAAAGGGACGTCTGTTGTCATTTTAGCTGATAACAGCAGCATCACTGGGCTGGACAAGGTTTTAGAGGAAGCATCGATGCCTGAAAAAGATTCTGAAGAAACAGTGAACAAGAATGAAGGGGCAAATGAGATACCTGAACCAACTGAGGCAGATGGTACCAAAAGTTCAAAGACAGATGGAACCATTGTTTGCCATGAAGAATTGTCTGCAGAAGGAAATAATGAGGACAATGTCCAGCACGATCAAAATGAGACGAAGAAGGTAAAAGTAATGAAGTTCATTCTTTTTCTCCATGAAGATGGACAATTGATTCTCTGTCAAATGATATCATACTTGTGCCCTTGAGTAACCCTTAGAATGCAGATGTGGGGAATTGCTCTAACATCTACATGGTCCATTCTTCAAAATAGTCAAACCTAATTTAATGAATCTTTGTCAAGTCCCTCTGATTTGTATCTGTGAACAAGCATCCTCTGTGTGCAGATCTATGAGCAAATGGGGAGATCTAGCACCACCGAGTGTCAGGAAAATCTAATTCTGCTTAAGGCCAACAAGGAGAATGGAGAATCCACAGTACCAGACTTGATCAAAGAGGATCCTATTCAACATGGTAAAGAAGCATATCCATTAGTTTATGAAGATATTATTGCCATGTTGAACATCTCTGCTCACAAAAGTTTCCAAAGCCAACCTCAAATTGTCGATTCACATGCAGATATGACTTTTCTGTTGAGTCTTCATACTCCTACTCATTCATTCCTATCCATACTCACATAAGCGCATCTTGAAAAAAAGATGGTAAATATGCACTATCTGTTTCCACATTTTATATCCATCTCAATTCCAAGTAACCAAATGAAAGTAGAAAAGGGAGATGAAAGAACCATTTCCCTTTTCAATGGCTTTATTCCAACAACCAAACCAGGGCTTAAGGGCCTCACTCCAGACTTCACATTGGACAATCATAACCTAAATGAAGCATTTCGGTTTGCATGGTTTTGTCATTAATTTCCTATAATCGACCATATGAAAACCATAGAGACGATGTGCTCAAACTCTATGCATCAGAATATGTTTTTAAGCAGATTTCTAAAAGAATCAAACTTGAGATTAACAGCTTCAACACCCCATGATTGCAACCTAATTGGCAATGATGCATGAGAGAGAGAGAGAGAGAGAGAGTTGGTCGGGTACTGATGGCTTGGGAAACATTTGCAGGACACGATCCTGAAGACGTGGCAACTGATATAGCTGCCTCAGGTGATATCTACCATACGGAAAGTGTCACTGATGAGATACTTCAACCGACTTTTGAACCAGAAATTGCTCTGGAAACAGCTCCAACATGCATAGCTGAACATGACAGCAGTTGTGGAGAAAAGGAACAAGCTACAGAAGTGGACCAAAATGAAGAACTCAAGGCAAAGTCCTGCAATACCATGGACCTCACAGAAGAAACCATCAGAACAAGTCCAGCTGAGAACTCGGATACTACACAGAAGGAAAATGAATGTGAAATCAAGGTTAGCTTCATAGCAACATGTGTGGATCAGGATGTGTAATTTTTTTATGACAAAAATAACCTGAAAACTCAACTAAAAACAGTTGTCAGAGGAGTCTGAACCAGCTGGAGCAGACAGGAGTTTGGAAGACGATGCACCTCAAGACAATGAAAGCTCTGAATTGTCTCTTCAGATTCCACTGCCGACGCATGGGGAAATGACACGGGAAGTGGAAGGAGAAGAAAAAGGTAAGTCTGTTGTCATTTTATCTGATAACAGCAGCATCACTGGGCAGGACAAAGTCATAGAGGAAGCATCGACACCTGAAAAAGATTCTGAAGAAACAGTGAACAAGAATGAAGTGGCAAATGAGTTCAAAAGATCGTTAAATGAGATAACTGAACCAACTGAGGCAGATAGTACCAACCGTCCAAACACAGATGGAACCATTCTTTGCCATGAAGAGTCGTCGGCAGAAGGAAAAAATGAGGACAATGCCAAGCATGAACAAAATGAGAAAAACGAGGTAAAAGTAATTCCACTTTGTCTTCATCAAGATGGTGACAAATGATTCTCTGTCAAATATCATACTTGTGCCCGAGTAACCCTTAGTATGCATATGTAGGGAATTACTCTAACATCTACATGGTCCATTCCTCAAAATAGTCAAAGCTAATTTTATGCATCTTTGTCAAGTGCCTCTGATTCACATCCATGAACAACTTCCCGTGTGCAGATCTATGAGCAAGCGGCGAGATCTAGCACAACTGAGAGTCCAGAAGAAACAATTCTGCTTAAAGCCAACGAGGAGACTGGAGAATCCACAGTAACAGACTTGATTGAAAAGGATCACATTCAACATGGTAAAGAAGCATATCCATTAGTTTACGAAGATATTACTGCCCTGTCAAACATCTCTGCTTACAAAAGTTTCCAAAGCCAACCGAAAACTGTCGATGCATTTGAAGACAGGATTTTTCTGTTGAGTCTTCTCACTCCTACTCATTCATTCCTATCCATACTTGCATAAGCCCATCATGGAAAAAATATGGTAAAGAAGCATTATTTGTTTCCAGATTCTATATCCGTCTCAATTGCAAGTAATCAAATGAAAGTAGAAAAGGGAGATCAAAGAACCACTTCCCGTTTTTCTGTCTTTATTCCAACAACCAAACCAGTGCTTAAAGGCCTCAATCCAGACTTCACATTGGACATTCATAACCAAATGAAGCATTTTGAAAATATTTGCATGGTTTTGCCATTGGTTTCCTATAATCTACCGAATGAAAACCATGGAGACGATGTGCTCAAACTCTAGGCATCAAAATATGTTTACAAGCAAATTTCATGAAAAAAATCAGACTTGAGATTAACACCTTTAACACCCCATGATTGCAACCTAATCGGCAATGATGCATGTGTGTGTGTGTGTGAGAGAGAGAGAGAGAGTTGGTCGGATACTAATGGCTTGGGAAATGTGTGCAGGACATGATCCTGAAGATGTGGCAACTGATATAACTGCCTCAGGTGATATCTACAGTACGGAAAGTGTCACTGATGAGATACTTCAACCCACTTTTGAACCAGAAATTGTTCTGGAAACAGCTCCAGAATGCAGAGCTGAACATGACAGCTGTTGTGAAGAGAACGAACAAGCTACAGAAGTGGACCAAAATGAAGAACTCGAGGCAAAGTCTTGCAATACCACTGACCTCACAGAAGAAACCATCAGAACAAGTCCGGCCGAGAATTCTTATACTACACAGGAGGAAAAAAAATGTGAAATCAAGGTTAGCTTCATAGCATTATGTGTGGATCAAGATGTGTTATTTTTTGTATGACAAAAGTAACCTGAAAACTCAACTAAAAACAGTTATCGAAGGAGTCTGAACCAGCTGGGGCAGATAGGAGTTTGGAAGAAGATGCACCTCAAGACAATGGAAGCTCTGAAATGTCTCTTCAAATTCCACTGCCGACACATGGAGAAATGACACGGGAAGTGGAAGGAGAAGAAAAAGGGACGCCTGTTGTCATTTTAGCTGATAACAGCAGTGTCGCTGGGCTGGACAAGGTTATAGAGGAAGCATCGACGCCTGAAAAAGATTCTGAAGAAACAGTGAACAAGAATGAAGGGGCAAATGAGTTCAAAAGATCGTTGAATGAGATACCTGAACCAACTGAGACAGATAGTACCAAAAGTCCAAGGACGGATGGAGTCATTGTTTGCCATGAAGAACTGTCAGCAGAAGGAAATAATGAGAAGGTCAAACATGAACAAAGTGAGACAAACAAGGTAAAAGTAAAATAGTTCATTCTTTTTCTCCATAAAGACGTAGACAATTGATTCTCTGTCAAATGATATCATACTTGTGCCCTTGAGTATCCCTTAGTATGCATACATGGGGAATTGCTCTAACATCTACATGGTCTATTCTTCGAAATAGCCAAAGCTAATTTTATGCATCTTTGTCAAGTCCCTCTGATTTGTATCCATAAGCTAACTTCCCCTGCATGCAGATCTACGAGCAAATGGGGATATCTAGCACAACCGAGTGTCAGGAAAAGCTAATTCTGCTTAAAGCCAACGAGGAGGCTGGAGAATCCACAGTACCAGACTTGATCAAAGAGGATCCTATTCAACATGGTAAAGAAGCATATCCATTTTTTACGAAGATATTATTGCTATGTCAAACATCTCTGCTTACAAAAGTTTCCAAAGCCAACCCCAAGTTGTTGATGCATGTGCAAATATAACTTTTCTGTTGAGTCTTCTTACTCCTACTCATTCATTCCTATCCATACTTGCATAAGCCCATCATGGGAAAAAGATGGTAACGATGCACTATTTGTTTCCACATTCTATATCCATCTCAATTCCAAGTAACCAAATGAAAGTAGAAAAGGGAGATGAGAGAACCACTTCCCATTTCACTGGCTTTGTTCCAAAAACCAAACCAGTGCTTAAGGGCCTCAATCCAGACTTCACATTGGACAATCATAACCTAAATGAAGCATTTTGAAAATATTTGCATGGTTTTGTCATTAATTTCCTATAATTGACCCTATGAAAACCATAGAGACGATGTGCTCAAACTCTAGGCATCAGAATATGTTTTTAAGCAGATTTCTGGAAAGAATCAGACTTGAGATTAACAGCTTCAACACCCCATGATTGCAACCTAATTGGCAATGATGCGTGAGAGAGAGAGAGAGAGAGAGTTGGTCAGGTACTGATGGCTTGGGAAACGTGTGCAGGACATGATCCTGATGATGTGGCAACTAATATAGCTGCCTCACGTGATATATACAGTATGGAAAGTGTCACTGATGAGATACTTCAACCCTCTTTTGAACCAGGAATCGTTCTGGAAACATCTCCAACATGCAGAGCTGAGCATGACAGCCGTTTTGGAGAGAAGGAACAAACTACAGAAGTGGACCAAAATGAAGAAATCAAGGGAAAGTCCTGCAATACCATGGACCTCACAGAAGAAGCCATCAGAACAAGTCCGGCTGAGAACTCCAATAATACCCAGGAGGAAAATGAATGTGAAATCAAGGTTAGCTTCATAGCAATATGTGTGGATCAAGATGTGTTATTTTTTGTATGACAAAAGTAACCTGAAAACTCAATTTAACACAGTTATCAGAGGAGCCTGAACCAGCTGGGGCAGATAGGAGTTTGGAAGACGATGCGACTCAAGACAATGAAAGCTCTGAAATGTCTCTTCAAGCTGATAACAGCATCATCACTGAGCTGGACAAGGTTATAGGGGAACCAATGACTCCTGAAAAAGATTCTGAAGAAACAATGAACAAAAATGAAGGGGCAAATGCGTTGAAAAGATTGTTAAATGAGATACCTGAACCAAGTGAGGCAGATAGTACCAATAGTCCAAAGATGGACGGAACCATTGTTTGCCATGAAGAATTGTCAGCGGAAGGAAATAATGAGGACAATGTCAAGCACAAACAAAATGAGACAAACAAGGTAAGTAATGAAGTTCATTCTTTTTCTCCATCAAGATGGAGACAAATGTTTCTCTGTAAAATGATATCATACTTGTGCCCTTGAGTAACCCTTGGAATGCATTCGAATGGAATTATAACATCTACATGGTCCATTCCTCAAAATAGTCAAAGCTAATTTTATGCGTCTTTGTTAAGTCCCCCTGATTCGTATACATGAACAAACTTTCCCTCTGTGCAGATCTACGAGCAAATGGGGAGATCTAGCACAACTGAGGATCCAGAAGAAATAATTCTGCTAAAAGCCAACACGGAGACTGGAGAATCTGCAGGACCTGACTTGATTGAAGAGGATCCTATTCAAGAGAGGACTCCTGAAGCAATAGCTCATGGAGAGGACAATGTGATGGTACGACCAGAAGCACCTGATTATTGAACTGCCTCCATAATATCGAATAATGACTTGAACCCCCTCCTATGCCCAGAAGACATGAACACTCCCTTGTGTCTCTGCAATCTCAATATGTGTGCTTTTTTTTCCATTACCTTTGACCTATCATAAACCTTTAATTGCAACAGGGATGCCAGATTGATCCATCAACTGAAGAAGCTATGGACTACAGCAAAAACATCACAGAGGAAACAAATGCAGCAAGAGATTTTGAGGTACATGCAGAGGGGATTAGTGAAGGCAGACCTTCAAAAGATGATCGCGAAGAAGAAAATAACAAGGAGGTTTGCTCCATCAAAACTTGATTCTTCACATCCTTGTTGAATTTACAAGATTTCCATATTCCACAGGATCAGTCAACTTCAGTCTCCTAAAAAAGTTTCTAGGTTCTTATGACTTTCTGCAGAGAATAATTAATACATATAATAGAAGCTAATACCTTTAAGTTCTACTGTGTGGTTGAAGGAACTATGGACAAATTCCTTCTATCATCTCTTGCTTGTACAGGCATTGGGTGCATTTTCATGCTAACCTACCTACACAACACAATTTTACAATTCCAATAAAAATAATCCCATCATAATCACCTCAGATTTATTTTATCTACATCTGCATAAGAAATGCTTAAACTACCCCAAGGTGTAGTATCAATTTATGTGACAACTCATATTGTGAAGAACAATTTTAGCAACAAAAGAAACACTGAAGCTCTTATTTTCCAGTAAAGACCATCAAACTTATATTTATATTTTTTTCTCTAACAAGTTTTCCATACTGCTGACAAGATAATATTGATTAATCTTGTCCAGGCACATATGCAATTAGTTACATTCACTTCATGCGAGAAAACGGATGATTGTGAACAAGAGGAAGATGCAAAATCCAAGCTCTCTCCTGCAGTGGATGAACAAGAGATTGAAAACCAGAAGTCAAAGTTTATGAGTGATGAAATCTCCTTAAAAGAAGAGGTGAGATCACACATCCATTCCCTGTCATTTAATGTCCATAATGCTAGCTGATGAATTATACTTAACAGGGTAAAGATGGGAAGGACTTCACAGAACAGGTGGAAGTAGCATGCTCAATTGACGATACCGCCAACACTGAAAAGGACAATACAGAGACATGCCATACGATCCAGTCTACCAGCATTGATGAATGCTCAGAAAAAGAAATGTTGCCAAAGGAGCATGATGAATATTACCAATCAGACTCACCTTGTGCACCCCCTGAAACCAATTCTGAAGTCAATGGAGCAGCTGAGAGGTCAGAAGTGCCTTCGGCCAACAGTTCCCAAGCTGCACAAGTTTCTGAGATAGAAGATGGCATTCCTGCCAAAGATAATGAACCGGAAGCAAAAAATCATGCAGGAAGTACTGATATCGTTTCTGGAGTATATGAGCTTCCAACATCGGCAAAGCAGGAAAGACGGTTGGAAAATACAGACAGCAATGTGAAGGAAGATGACTTGACTGACTCAGGTCAGGAAAAGGGGGATATTCCAGCATCGACTGATGCAATAAAAGAATCGACAGAGTCTGAAATATTGGATAAAGAACCTAAAGATTCCAAAGATTTAGGCACTACTGAAAAACCTGCTGCGGACACTTTACAAGGAAGCCTCTGTTCAGTCCCGAAAACTGAAGCTGGTGAGGAAGAATGTGAGGCTTCTGCAGAACATGAAGGCCTAGACAAGAATGAAGGACATCTGTCTGGCACTCATTCAACTGAAGGTGTCTTGATGCCTCAAGAGGATGAATCTACAAAGACAGTCTCTGAATCTGAGGAGGTTGAAACTGCAAAGGGGAGTGCTCAAAAGGAAGTGAGTGAAGATATACATATTCCCCCTGAGGCGCACTTTGCTGATCTCAATATTGCAGAAGGCACTTATATCTCAGCCACCAATGGAACAGGAGAAACAGAAAACCAGATTCAGGTGGACCGACATAATGCCATATCAGATGAGAGATCTGTATATACACATTTAGAAATGAAGGAAATTGAAGGTGAGACCCATGATGAGGCCTTGAAGCACCAGGAATCATTTGCACCTGAGGCAGATATTAAAAACAGAACCCTGGAAGAAAAGGTTTCCACAGAGAATGGCAAGGACAACTTAAAGGAAGATTATGTGCCAGATAAAACAGCATTCCACTCTGAAGTCAGTACTCCCATCACAGAAGAGGTAAAGAGTGTCATTTTCCTTAATGTCATCATACAATAGATGGAATATGCAGCTTCAATTGCAGCTTGGAGATTGATGACTTAAATCTGTTTAAAGGTTCCGCAGCAGTAATCGCACACATTTCCTATCTCTGAAATTAGTCCATATTAATATGCTTAAGATAGATGACAACACACTTCATAAGACAGCTAAATTATACAGCCAAAAATTTGCCTCATGTCACTACTCGGGTGCCCATATGCACACGACAAATGTGAAGATGCCGACATAAATCAGTAGAGATGAATTTTTGTTCTCTGCTACTAAGAGATTAGAGCAAATATTTCAACCAATTATGAGTATAGAGACGGCACTTAATAAAAAAATGTATGAAAAATGAAAATAAACTTATAGAAACTACTAAGAAAGCAATCTAAAAGTTAAGAAGCGTAATTTCACACATCCAAGTGACATTAACATCAGAATCTTATGTCCAAGTGTCAGGACAAGAATAGGACTAATTAAAGAAAAAACAAGGAGAACATGAACTAGAGACTAGACTTGTTCTACATTGGGATACAAGATGGCCATAAATTCATAACATCGTGTCAACAAAATGAGTCAGATAACATAATAGTTTGCAAGAATAAGAGGTCAAAAAAGTTTGAATTTCCAATTCTATTTCCAGTTCTTTTTGTCTATATCTCATCAAACAACTGAATAGTGTCACTGAAAATGCTAATAAAAGGTTAAAGAATGGCTTCTAGAGGAAGTAACTAACATAGATAAATATAAACTCCAGATGAAGTTATTGTTGAAGTCAAAGCCTAGTATGCATCCACATAGTACTAAAATTCTACTAGTAATTATTTATTGTCAGAAAGTGACTTAAGCTATCATAATTAACAGATGGGAGCTGCTGACATGATGTCCACTCAAAATCTCAAAACAATGGGGTTCACTGAACAGACAGAGACAATGAACATGGAGATTGAAGAACATTTGAGATCGGAAAGGGAGACATGTAATGCAGGAGAAGTGGAAGAAGAGGTACAGAACCGAGATAAAGAAGATGCAGTTGGTCTCGATATCACACCAATTGAAACCACTAAGGAGGATATAATCAAGGAACCGGACACTGGTATCAATAGGGATATTGCTGCTTCGGAAATTGGGCAGGAAGAGGTGAGACCACCAAAAGAACAGCTAGATGACAGACCCAATATGGCATCTGGTATTTGCTCGGACATGGGGCCTCCGGAAAGACCGGAAACTGATCATGGTGAAGAGATTGATGGCACAAAATATGATGAAATTTCTACCAACTTGCTGCCTAAATCTTCAGAAAGCGATTCTAAGAGTGCAGAACGAGAGATTACTGTTGTTGAAAATCCAATTACAACAGAAGAAGAAATTGAGCTACCTTCAGATAAAAAGGATGAAACAAGAGCTTCAGATGCTGAAGAAAGTACTGAGACGGATAACTGCACATCTATTGAGAACACAGATGCAGAAGAAACAGAAAAGCTTGAAGAAATTTCTGAAAGGCTAGCTACATCCTCCACCCAAAATGGAGAAGCAGCCAAAGATGGAAGCGCACCTGATCAGACCATCCCGCGAGAATCAACACTTGAGCTCCTGACAGCAGCTTCTGCGTCTCTTCTGGAAGAAAAAGAAAATGGACCTAAAACTACAGATGAGAAGATTAAAGATGACAAAGAAGAGGAGGTTGAAATGCAATTAAATGAGAGTCTACAATTATCTTCAGGTACAGTGCAGACAGAGGAAGCATACTTTGATAAGAAAGAGACCAATAAGGATGGAGTCTCAAAAATAGAAAGTGAAGATTCTGAGGGTGAAAAAGATACTCCAAATGGACAGAAAGATGACTGCACTCATGGAGAAGAAGTTCTGAAAGTAGAGACTCAGGAAAAAGAAAGCAAGACCACAAATCCTGATTCTCCTGAGGTCAATGATACCACTGCCGAAGTTAGTGTTATCACAGAGGAAGAATCTAGCATTGTATCAAGCAAAAGTAAAAATGTGCATGAACTCGTGCCAGATGTTCAGACAAACGAAAGTTTGACAAGATTAGAGGATGTTGATTTGAAAGGCATGAAAGCGGAGGCAACCATTGCTGATGTCGAGCCTGATCAGAAGCATGAGGATGCAATTAGAGCAATCAATATGTCGCAGAATGTGATCACCGATGAAGCAGTATGCAGAAAATTTGATTAGTTGATCCATGAATTTCACATTTTTAATCTCTCATCAAATATCTGTTAGCCATTCATGACATGTGTTGTACAGGTGCTTCACGGACAATTAAAGACAGAAGAGACTCACAATGAGGAAGAGCTTGAAACAGGGGAAGGTGATAAAAAATTATTACTCGAGAGCTGCAAAACTGCTGATTTCGATTTGAAAGGCATGGAAGTGGAGGCAACCATTACTGATGTCGAGCCTGATCAGAAGTGTAAGGATGCAATTGAAGCAATTGATATGTCACAGAATGTGATTGCCAATGAAGTGGTATGCAGAAAATTTGATGAGTTGATCCATGAATTTCACATTTTTAATCTCTTATCAAATATCTGTTAGCCATTCATGAAATATGTTGTACAGGTGCTTCATGGACAATTAAAGACAGAAGAGACTCAAATTGAGGAAGAACTTGAGACAGGGGAAGGTGATAAAAAATTACTACTTGAGAGCAGCAAAATTGCTGAGGTTAGTGTATGAGCACAGACAATAGCTTTGTAGGAGAATGCTGTCACACGTTGCTATTATCTTCCTATCCACAAAAATGAGATGTAGATTTACGTGTTCAACAGATAAAGGACTTTGTCCCAGTCCAAGAAAATTCTCAAGCAAGAGATCAAGCTGAACAAGCACAAGCAGGAAATGCAGATAATGAGAAAATTCAAATCAGCAAAATAGAGAATGATGATGAAAGTATCTCTACTTCAAAAACTGCAGATGCTGCCGAAGACATCGAGAAGGAGGTTGTTAAGGATACAGCAACCCTTGATCATTTTAATGACCTGACTACAGCTGCAGTTGAAACTGCAGAAATTGGCATACCCAAAAAGGAAGCATCCAGTGGTGCGTTCAATGAAAATGCACATGAAGTCAAGTCAGATGTTCAAGAACATGGAAGTTCCATAAAATTGGAGCATGACGAAATGAAAGGTATGAAAGTTGAGGCAGTCACTGCTGATGTCAAGCCTGAAGAGAAGTGTGAGGATGCAATTGAAGCAAATGATATGTCACAGAATGGAATAAACAATGAAGGGGTATGATTTTCCTGTAGACTCTTCACCGCTTATGATTTATCCAATGTTCTGTTAGTCATGCATCGAAATGTGTTGTACAGGTGCCTGATGAATATACAAAGTCAGAAGAAACTCAAAAAGGGGAACAACGTGAGGATGGAGAAGATAATATCAAAATCAGTGAGGTTAGTATGAGCGCATAAACTATAGCTTTCCTTGAGAATGCTCACATATGGATATTACGTTACTATCCATAGCTTTTTTTCTATTCAACAGAAGAAAGACTATTTTGGCCCCATACTAGCTGAAGATACTGAAGGGATAGATCAAGATGAACAAGCACAAGCAGGAAATGCAGATAAAGAGCAAATTAGTGACAAGCTAAAAGACAGTACTTCTGTTTCAAAAACTGAGGATTCAACCAAAGACTTCGACGAGAACATAAAGAGAACAGATACCCTTGATGAACTTAATGCCACTACAATAGCTGCTGTGGAAACAGCTGCTGAAATTAGCATTCCAAGGGAGGAAGCATTGGGCGTTTTGTTCACAAAAGGGGAGAATATGCATGAAGTCATATCCGACATCCAAACAAATGAAAGTTCCATAGGATCAAGGGGAGTTGAAATGAATGCTATGAGGGTTGAGGCAGTCACTGCGGATGTCGAGCCTGCAGAGAAGTGTGAGGATGGAATTGAAGAAATTGATCTGTTGCAGAATGCGATGATTAATGAAGGGGTATGAAGAAAAGTCCACAAAAATTTAGTTGATCTTGGAATTTCCATTATATTCTCCATCAATTGTCCAATGTTTTGTTAGTCATATTCGCCACTTGTCATACAGATGACTGATGAACCTATGAAGGCACCACTGCTTGAGAGCTGCAACATCAGTGAAATCAGTGAGGTCAGTGTGCACAAATAATTATATCTTTCCTTCAGAATGCTTACAAGTTACTATTATGTTTCTGCCATGAACATGATAATATAGCTTTATTTGCTATACAGAAGAAAGACTTCGGCAAAGCACTAGCTGAGGTTACTGAAGCAACAGATCAAATTGAACTGGCAAAAGCAGGACATGCAGATCATGAGGAAATTCAAACCAGTGAAAGCAAGATTCATGACGGGCTAAAAGACAGTGTCTCTGTTTCAAAAACTGACGATGCAACTAAAGATGTTGAGAAGGAGACCATTACTGAAGCAGGTACCACTGATGAGTTTAATGACAAAAATTTCATTGCAGTGCCAGAAACCACTGAAAGCAAAATTCCCACAGAAGAAGTATGTGGCTTTGTATTAAGCAAAAGTGCAAATGCACATGAAGTTGTTTTAGATGTTCAAGCAGATAAAAGTTCCAAGGGATCAGAGGATGATGAAACAAATGGTACGCAAGTTGAGGCAGTCATAGCTGATGTCAAGCCTGAAGAGAAGCGCGAGGATGCAATTGAAGCAAATGATATGGCTTGGAATGCAATCGCTAGTGAAGGGGTAAGAAAATAAGTTGCATGAACATTTAGCTGGTCCATGAACTTCCCATCCATTTGTTTCTTATCCAATCTGTTTGGTCATACATTAAAATGTTGTCCAGGTACTTGACATTCATACAAAGGCAGGAGGGGAAGAAAACGAGACAAGGGAAGGTGACAATGCATCATTACTTGGAAGCTGCAAAATTAATGAGGTTAGTAGGAGCACAAACGAGAGCTTTCCTTTAGAATGCTTACATGTCTCTTTCGTCATTCTATTGATAAACATGACAATATAGCTTTAACTGTTGAATAGAAGAAAGAATTGGGCACAGTCGTAGCTGAGGGTACAGAAGCAACAGATCAAGTTGAAGGGGCAGAATCAGAAAATGGAGATAATGAGGAGATTCAAACCAGCAGAAGCAAGACAGATGACAAGATAGACGACAGCGTCCTTGTTTGGAGAACTGCAGATGCAATCAAAGATGTTGGAAAGAAGATCATAGAGGAAGCAGATGCCCTGGATGAGCTTAAAGCCACAACTACAGCTGCAGCGGAAACAGAGATCACTATGCGGGAGCCTCAGGAAGAGGAGACTCCTGTTGGGACATCCACAGTGCCACCAGATAGTGGGACAGTTCAAAATTCCAATGCAGATGATTTTGAGAGAATCGGAATGGTTTCTGAACTATCTCATGATAGCAATTCTGCACAAGATGAAACAATTGATGAAGCAGATAAAACATCAAAGAATGAAAAGGTTGGCCTGGATGAAAATGAAGCAGAATCAGAAGGAGTTGCCCACCAAGTAACTGTATCCAAAATTGGTCAGGGAAAGACAGTTTTTAGAGAAGAAACAACTGCTGATCAGACTTTCTCAGAAAAGAAGCAGCATTCACTAGTTCAGACACCCATGTTTGCATTGCTTCCAGGAGGAGGGGAGGAGAACCTAGAGAAGGTTGAAATTATAGAAGAAAATGATGAAGTGGCAGGAGAGATGGAACTAAAGGAGAATCTAGAACTGTCTTCCTTTGCAGAGAGGACACATACAGAATGCTTGGAGAGAGGAGAGCCAAGAGATTCCAGAATCACTGAATTAGAGACTTCAGCAAATGAAAGTACACAGGATACAAATGAAGATGAAAAAGAACAGAACACTCATGGTGAAGCTCTAAAAACAGCCCCCGAAGGAAAAGAAAAGGAGACAGAATTTTCCGATTCTCCATTGAGTAGTATTCAAAACAAAGAACTTAGCGGACCATATGAGAAAGCATCTGACGTAATATTCAAGACAAGCAAAACTGCAGGAGTAGACATGTCAGAAGTTCAGACAGTGGAGACCTTTGAAGAATCAGGGGGTGGTGAAATTAAGGATGTGAATTTGGAAGCAGTAGCAATTTCAGAACCTGCAGAACAGAGTGAGGATGCAATTATAGCAGATAATGTCAAACAAAAGGTATCAAAATACATTGAAAGAAAAGAATGATCATGAATTTCTTATTCATATTTGAATCCTGTTTTCACAGCTCATTCTGTTAATGTTTGATATTGTGCGAATAGATGCAAAATGAACAAGAAAAGGCCGATGGGAGTGAAGAGATAAACAGGCAAGAGACCATGAAAGATGTCGATTCAAGGGAAACTCATGGAACAACGACTGGGAATGGCATAATCAATCAGGTATGATGTAGCATAAATGAACCTTTTTTTTTCCCCCTTCAAACTCATGCTACTACGCTTCTTCTGCTGGAACTATATGGATAAAATGATCTATTGTACAGGACATGCACACAGGCTCCATATCAGCAGGACAAACAACACATTGTGATGAGAAAACAAATGCTGAAAAGCCAGAGATTGAGAAAAATCTAGCTAGCAAAAGTGAAACATATGCCCCAGTAGAATTGGACGAAGAGAACATTCCAAATGGAGGTGGTATCTACATTGAACAAACCAAAGATAAACTACACGATTTTGAGGTCACAAAAGGGATCAAAGAGGAAGCAGGCAGTTGTTTTAACAAGACTGATACTGCAGCAATGACCTCTCTGAGAACGGAGACCGGCACGCTGGCAATCCAGCAAGATGACGAGCCTGTGGAGGCATCCCCTGCCAACTTAGAGGGACCATCACCTGAAGCAACAGAGCCTGGTCTAATTCTCAGCAGCAAAAGCATTGACAAGGAAAATCTTGAAGAGACCTCTTCTACCTCTGTTTGTCAACTATCTGATACAGAGAAAGGGAATACAACCATTCAGAGTCCACATGTAAGTGAATCTGGAACTGATGTGGTGGGAGAAAATGAGTCCCTGTTGTTTCTGGTGGAGAAAGGAGGTGAAGCAGCAACCATGGATGAGAATTTCGGCGAAAAGAGCTTAGATGGAGAGATGGGGCAGAGTAATGAGAACATAATATCGACAGATGTGACAGAGGTGTGCTGCAAAGAGGCAGACTCCATAAAGCATGCGGATGATGAATTCGAGATCCAAGCCAATCAAGTCACCAAGGACACATCAGGTGAAGAGGACAAGGAAGGAAGCAATCAAGTTGAAAATCTGAAGCTAGACCTTCCAGAAGAAGAAAGCGAGAGAAGATCTGTGAGTGCTGCATCAGCTGACCTGGGAAACATGGGTACTTTGGCAGTCAAAGTCTTTGATATCCCATTTGACACAACAGACGGGACAGAACCTAGGGGAGAAGTATCAGAAATTCAAGCACATGAAATTTCCGCAGCATGTGAGGCCATAAAAATTACAGATTCAAAGAAAGCAGCTGATGATTTGGAGCCTAAAAAATGTCGTGACATTGCAATTGAAGCAGCTGATACTCTGAAGGACGAAATTCTTCATGAAGAGGTACAAAAGAAAACCTGGCAGAAATTCAAGATGCATTTTCCCATAACTAATAGTCCATATTTTCTTATAGCTGTGTTTCCATTTTGTTTTTGTGTCTGTCAAACAGGTGTTCATTGGTCCAGAAGATGCACATGAGCGTGAAAACTTGATGAAAGAGCATCAGGTTGAGGAGAACCGTGACCCAAATGAAACTGTTGCACCTGGGAACCGTGCAATCTGTGAGGTCAGAATTGGAATAACTGATAATATTTTTAGAAATGCTAGTTTACAAGAAAAAAAATTGTACTCCTGCTATAAACCAAAACCCCCCACCCCCTGCTTTTCTGACGTAAGGAATTATATATACACAGGAGGCAGACTCCAATGCAGTATCAAAGGAACATACAGAAGCATCATATTTGACCGAAAAGACCAAAAGAGGAAATTTGGATGTTGAGGAAATACCCAACAGTAAATGTGATGCACGAATCCAGGAAGTATTGCATCAGGAAAAGACACAGGAAGAAGAAAATTTTGGCTCCGATGCACCAATTGAGCATGCAACCAAAGATAGCGAGGAACTAACAAAGGAACTGGATTCTTGCTATGATAAGGTTGACACTGCTCCAAAGACCTCATCAACATCAACTCCCAGCTCCTGTCCTAAAGAAGAAAAGCCTGTAGATGACTCTGGTACTGGCTTTGACAAGGAATTGCCCAAAGAAGTAGAGATTGAGAATAGTCGACTCGATGGAAGATTTGAAACACAGCTTGAAGAGGAGCATTTAGCTACAGACAATGAGAATGTGGAGAGAGAAATTGTGACTGCTGAAAATCCGGAGGCAGATGGATTGGGGAGAATAACAATAGCTTCTGAAGCTGTGCTAGGTTCCAAAGATCCAGGTATGGACATTATTAATGCAAGGGAGGAAACAACTGCAGAAGAGCTGGATGTGAGTGAAAGCAGATCTCATTGCCTTGAATTAGTTCATGAAGCTGCAACATCTGACCAGAACACATCAGCAAAAGAACTGGAGGTGCAAATTCAGACAGCAGTCTCTGCATTGCTTCAAGAGGAACATAAAGATGTAAGGAAACGAGAAACACAGAATGTGCAAGCAACTGAAACCGTGCTATTTTCCTCAGCAGCTGAAGCAAAAAAAGAAATCTGGCAGAAGGAAATTAGACAGTTCAAACCTCCAAAAGTCCAATCTAGAGGCAGTGAAACCATACAAGATGACCTAACTGAAAAGTATAATGAATGTAGCAGTACACAGGATGATGGTTTGGAACCTGAGACTCAAAATGAAACCAAATGCACCGATTTTCCATCAGATAGTGAGAAACTCGTGGGTCTAACAAGTGCTACTGAGAGTCATGAGCAAGGAGTTTGCGATGACTTGGTCAAATCTGCATCACAGGTTAAACTTCAGAAAGACTTTAATGAACCAAAGGACACTGGAGTTGAGGAAAACCAAGTCCATGCATTAGCACGGGATTTAAGAGCTGAAGAGAAAGGAGAGGAAACATCAAAAGCAAATGAAACCTCGCAGGATGAAAATGCTGAAGGGCAGGTATGATAGAAAATTGAACTGATGGAAATACTATTATGCATATGCTGATTAGTAAATCTGTGTAGTTATATGCGTTTCTGTTAATTATTTACTAAGGATGAAAATATATCAGACTTTTGAACAGCTTGAAGATATCGACAGCCGCCCCATTAATCAAGAAATAACTAAGGTGAGCTGCGAAGAGGATGAACTGCATTGTGAAAAAATCGTAGAAGGGAAGATGCATGACACATTTCTCAGCGAGGCTAATGAACTTCAATTCCAGCAGGTCAGCAACTGGACCAAACTTAATTTATCCGTCCTTTGCAATATTCTGTGTGTATCAAGCTTCAAACTTTGCCTTTATAATGCTCTTCCTTTGCAGGACAAAAGCAAACACAGTGCAGTAGACAAAGACATTGCTCCGAAAGAGTTCGACATGGTTCATGTTGAAAGGGAGACAGTAGATAAAAACTTCATAGATGAAACTGAGGAAAACATCACTTCAGAAGGAGTAACTGAATCAGACTTCAAGGACCAGCACAGTAAAGCAAACTCTGGAAGCAGCACGACAGACGCCACAGCAATATGTAACGAAGTAAGTACCAATGAAACCTCAACTCATTCTCATTGCATAACGTGATACAATGTATCAATCAACAAGGTATGAGACCTTCCTGCCAATTACTTAGAAGAAGAATTTACTCCTTAGAAGGAAAGAAAATAACTTGAACATCAAATCTCAAGAAAACACAGTAATAAGATTAAGAGAGTCTAATCTATTAACTATGGAAAATGTGAAAGGGATAATTGACATTCTGTCACGTCTCATGTCCAGGAATCAAGTATGGAGAAAACTCAAAAAGGAGATGACTTGGATCTTGAAGAAGCAAGGGAAACCAATCGAGTTCTTGAACAGAAAGAGTACACCTCAATTGCCGTGCCTGAAATGCCAGTTTCAGGGGAAGCATGTCTGAGTACGACTGCAGATGTTACACTAACAGAAGGCGATGAAGACAGACTACCTGCAGGGAAGGAAAGAATTGTTGAAACCATTCAATACTCCGAAGCAAGCAATGTCGACCTTGGGGATCCCTCGAAAGCTGATCTTGAACTGAAAGGAATTGAATATGGAGGAGAGAGAACGTGCAGTTTTGATGCAAAGACAAGTCAGGAGGAATTGTCAGAAGACACGTCTGTTGTCTCATTGACTGACCTCTTAAACAAGATCCCAGAAGGCAATTCACCAACCACTGAGCCTTCGTCTAAAGAGAGAAGACCAACAGATGAATCGGATTCTGTGCCACATGAAGAAGTGAAAAGAGATGAAGATAGAGACGAGAATGAAGAAGACGAGCATGAAAGGACAGAACCAGAAAGCGATGCTCTTGTCATGGTGGAAGCTTCCAAAGATATCGAGATCAAGGTGCTGCATAAGAAATCCCATAACATACTATCGGGGGTTGGCTCGAAGTTCAAGCACTCAATATCGAAAGTGAAGAAAGCCATAACTGGTAAATCGTCACATTCGAAGGCACACTCACCAAAGTGAGTATAATGAATCCCGGCAGTGGAAAAGAGCCGGAAGAAGAATCCTCTTCATGACCAAATGAGCATTGTATATTTCTGCCTCTGAGGTCATATCTGTAGCATAAACATGGCCTGTGCTTCTCTGCGGCCCGAGTGTGTTTACAATCAGAATTAGCGAGTGATCCCACGTACAGCTATGAGATTGCAGGTTATTGTAGTAGCGTGTATAGCCATGCGTGTTTACGCAAACATGGTCTGCTTCTACGCAGGCCCGAGTGCGTTTAGAATCAGAGTTAGTGATTGAGATTATGCAAACAGCTTTGAGTTTGCAGGTCTTAGTGTTACCATGCATTGGCTTGCATTGATATATATGTGTTCGTAAGCAAGAAAGCTAGAGCTCTCACTGAAGCTACTATCCATGCAGAATCGACTCCTAAGAGAACGACGAAATTGAGCGGCGATAGAGTAGGATTTTAGAATTTAGAAGATGAAGGAGAAGGTACTGACGCGGGAAAAATACCAGACATTGATCCTGTAAATCTTTAGAAAACGTTGGCAATTTTCGCGAGGCATTGATGACTAAATTCTAAACGGTAACTTGTTTAGCGCTAGGAGATCAGTTTTTTAATAATACTTCTATAGTTACCATTTATTCTAATAATCTATAATCTTCAATAAGCTACCAAACTATTTTAGGATCTAGAAAATATTATTCGAGCCACTTGCCAATTCCTATTTGATTGTTTCGATATCGTAGCTGTTGTAAGGGTTTGTCAACATTTATTTCTGAGCTTACCGACGTATTAAAGTTATTCATTCTTATACATAATTACTAATTTTAGTTTGAGTGACATGTCGGCTTGTCTTCTATTGAATTATCAACTAACTTTCGCCTTAAATCATGCACCTTATCTTTAAAAAAATATATATCAAATAAGTGATCAATTTTAATTTTTGGATCTTACCGAGAATTTTCAAGTTATTAAAACTTATACAAAGTTATAAACTCTTATTTAAATCTCTTACCGTCGTGTATTTGACTGATTAGGAAGTAACGATCGTTCCGACTATATCATAACGCTTACTTTCGAAGCACAAACTTGCCAACCAGATGAAGCTACTCATCAAGTCATGCGGCATTTCTCTAAAACATTTAATTACCGTTTTTTGTATCAGTTAGATGATTATTTGAGTCAATTTTCGTGCACCTCGACTAGTTCATCTCTTCACAATAATCTTAAGGGCGCACTTGTATAAAACGGCAACTTGTTCGTTTATGCACCAATAACGATTTAATGGCATTGAGGAGTTTCCATCAATCCATGGACTAAAAGGTATATATAGTGCGTCGTTCAAGATCCTTGTTAGTCCCTGCAGGCTTGGCAGCCTAATCGGTCCGCTTAAAAACCATCAACTCAGAGCAAAAATAGTCATACAGGCCATTCCATTTTTGTGCGCATCTCATCTAGCGAGCTTGCTCGGCGCCTGCTTAGAAATTACTAATAATTGATATTTGATTATCATCATTGAGAAACTTATGACTAGTATAAATATTACTAACCCAAGAGTCCAGACACATCAGCTGTTAGCTTAAGCAAGAGCTCTAGTTCACTTGCTTTAGCGAAATCAGCATTCATCGTTCTCGTCAGAGTCGAAATAAGCCGTTCACTCTGATTGCGTCCTCACACTTCTCTTCAGGCTTGACATCAGCAGTGACTGCCTCGACTTTCTTACTTTCACTTTATCATGCTCCAATTCTATGGAACTTCCATTTTCTTGAACATCTGACATAGTAGAACTTAAAGCTATTAGCTTCTATTATGCGTATAAATTATTCTCTGCGGAAAGTCATAAGAACATAGAAACTTTTTTAGGAGGCTGAAGTCGATTGACTTTGTGGAAGATGGAAATCTTGTATAAATCAAAAAGGATGCGAAGATTCAAAGTATTGATGCAACCGACCTCCTTGTTATTTTCTTGCTCTCGATCATCTTTTGAAGGTCAGCCTTCGCTAATCCCCTTTGCAAGTACCTCAAAGTCTCTTGCTGCATTTGTTTCCTCTGAAATTTTTGGTGTAGTCCATAGCTTCTTCAGTTGATGGATTGATTTGGCATCCCTGTTGCAGTTAATGGTACATGATAGGTCTGCTTCTTGAGATTGCAGAGACATAAGGGAATGTTCATGTCTTCTGTGCATATAAGGGGGTTCAAGTCGTTATTCGGTATAATGGAGGCAGTTCAAGAATCAGGTGCTTGTAGCCGTACCATCCAAGGGGCTATTGCTTCAGAAGTCCTCCGGTCGAACAGCATATTGTTGCTGGATCGGAACCACCCTGCGAGGGAGAGCACGAGCTCCCTCGTGCTGATAGTGGCACCGGGGATGCTGGCTCGCCGCGGTGCACGGAGGAGGGAGGCGGTGGAGCGCAGGGGCCGCGGTGGCGAGGAGGGCATGGTCGAGGGCGAGGGACTGGGTAAGGAGAAGAGCCCCGGTCATGGTCCCATGTTTGAGCGAGAGCATTGTTTGGTTGAAGAGCCCCGCCGACGGGAGTGACTGAGGAAGGGACGTTCATGGAGATTGACGGCCTCGCGTTGTCTGCTTCAGAGGTTGGCTATGTAGAGAAGCTTCAAGCACGAGAGGCAAGCTCTTGTTGACATTGATCGACCAGGGAGACGCTGTACAGGAAAGGGACGAGGATTGCAGTTGCAGCGGGAGGAGGAAGAGAAAAAGAAGCGGGAGAAGGACGGACTGCATTCGACCTGCAGTTTCCTCGACACACGACGTCGTAGCCGAGCGGGCGGACGACCGGTCCTTCAGTCGAAGGACCACTTTCTCCTCCTCTTCTTCTTCTTACTTTTCTCGTATTTGATTGATTGGAACAGTTGGAAAAACATGCAAATAAATTATTTTTTTATTAACCTTGCCCTATTGCTATTTTAATTCTCATTCAATTCTCATTCAGTGTTTTGTAATGTCCCATTGTAAGACGTAAAAATTAAAACCTACACTTGAAATTAAAATCATCCTCACACCAATTATCAAAAAAGTGAAAATTCGAATCTCTCATCTTTTTCCATGATCAAACAAACTCCGCTAATTAACATATATATATATATATATATATATATATATATATATATATATATATATATAAAAGATTGCATGCAACGTAATTTCAATAAATTAAGCCCAACTCCGGAATCAAATTTCGTACGGATTCAATGAGTCTCTCCATTTTCCTCTACATCAATAATGTTAATTGCCCTTTAGCTTAAGCCAAAATGTAATTTCTTACTTAAACAATATTGATTAAGTATTATTTGTACAAGTGAAAGTTTTGCAGCGGAATTGTTGATTTATATATAGATACTTAGACTCTATTAATTTCGGCAAAAATAAAAAATTTGAATAATATTTTTTCTAAAAATAATTATCTGTATTGCCAACAAAAAACGAAACAAATGAAGCCTTATTAAGAACCGGCTATATTCCCGATGGCAAGTTGAACAACCTCGCTCTAATAAGCTTTTGAGAAGAATATATTTTACACATTTTTATCATCCAAATTTCTGCAAAATTTTGGCCAATACCTCTAATTGGCGGTACACTATTCTTCCAACAGAATAAAGCACAAGACATAAACATCGAATACTCCGAAAAAAGCTCAAAATCCTGGGCTGAATCATTTCGCCTTTGACGTCTGAGCTGCTTCATTTTTCTTCTTCCGCTCTTTAAGAAGATCGACATTCGCCTGTTTACGTTTCTTCCCTATCTGCATGGAGCAAGGGCCGAGTGTCATTGCATGAGAAAAACTGCAGTTAAGCCAGCAAATTTAACAGAGGAAATGCAGCAAACATTAAGAGTTACCTCCATGGCTTCTAGAAGCCTCCTCTTCTTCCGTGGCATCACAAGCTTCGACATATTTGCACTATCTTCAGCAATTAGTTGCAGATCAGGAGCAGGTTCCTCCCTAGCTTCTCCACTCGCTGTGTTGCTCTCTATGTTTTGATTAATCATAGATGAAGAATACTGGGCTCCCTCTAGTTCCATTTTTAACTCGTCATGATACTGTTTTTCGAGAGTTGCCATCTGCATTGACAAGAATTTATGAGTTTTGACAACTTGTGGCCAAATCTAAGGTGTGAACTCTTCAAAACAAACAGTGAAAATGCTACACTAGAAAACAACAATCAGCCATCAAGAGATTGAATACCTTCCGTTTCTTCTCAGCAGCTTCATTTGCCTCAGCACGGTCGATGATCCCTTCAACCAAGAGACGCTGAGGATCTTCCAAGTCTTCTTTTACGGTGCCTGGCATTGGAAGAACCTCATTTCTTGCAGCAGCCTGCAAGCGCTTAACGGTCTCTGCATAGTCCGGCACGTAACCCTCAGCTTCATTATCTACAAAAGGCGACAAGTGTGGTGGAGGAACCCTGCTCACAAATAATGATGTCAAATGCTAGTGAAGAATGCAATACAGGTGCAAAGAGCCTATGGGAAGGGGGAAAAAAAGAAGCTGAAATTCATCATATCCAAGATGTCCATGCAACTAATCTAGAGCTAGGCTGAATTGTGCAATGCACGGGACCATTTTATCAGGAGTTTGAGTAGTTATTGTGTAAAATAGCTAGTGTAATGAAGGCAATGGAAGACAACAAAATTATAAATTAATAACAAGAATTAGCCTGAGAGGTGATTAAACTGGTCCGTAATCTTCCTTATTTTCAATGATTGAGTCTAAATTCTAATATAGCTACAAGCCCTGTTTATTATTGTTGATTTTTCCTGAGAAGCTTACTATTCCTTTCTTTGCATATGCTATGTTATAACAATCACCCTTTAGCCTTAAGTCAGGTGCATCTATACCATTGGTTGGAGTAAATCTAGCAATGATATTGAATGAATCAATTTAAGCACATGGCTGGTTCCAATGCAGGCTAAACCTCGCAATATTTCACAACTACTAAGTTTTCCAGAGGGTTCCCTACTTATCCATTTAAATTTATGGCGAGTCCCAGACTCCGTGGATATATTCTGAAGCATAACTCCAACCAAGCATGCTAATGTTTGCAGCACAGCATTGGCATGTCATGCAGTCTTTTGCCATCATGGTGAGTACCAAATACTCGATGGATAAAATGGGAGAAAGAGAGGGACATATTATTTGAACACCAATTAAGAAAGGGAAGAAAGAGAAACAAGCAAATTTTGTTAGAACATCATCACTTGAGAAAAAAAAAAATGCTTAGATAAATTTCGAAGAGCATGTCCACTTTACCTTCCCACCAGGTAACCCTCAGTTGGCAAGATAATTCTTGCATTCACACAGTCGTAAATCCATTGAGGCTGGACATACTCTCTAGAAAGAAATTTATGGCCTTGAGTTGGTCTATCAACAATCTGCACAGCAATGCAATCATCAAGCATTGGATATAAAAGGAAATAATAAGAACATCAGGAGAAAACAGAAGAGTTGTGAGCATTAATAGGACACCTGATGGGTAATGCTCTGATCAGCTTCCCTAAACGGAGCCCCATCTCCCTCCCAAGAAACAATACCTCCAAAAGCAGGAATAACGAAAAGCAAAGACTCTCTAGGAACCTGAATATCATATAATTAATTAATAGAAGCAGGTGCAGAATGACAAAACATAAGCATGAAAGATGAACCTAAGATGAAGACTGATCAATTCATGAATAGCAATGTAGATGCATGTCAACAATATATACTTTCCTTCATCACTGTGACTACTGCCAACTCTAAAAGAATTAAGATCTAAGATGGAACATGAATTTAGGTTTACGAAATTTTATTAAATATTTGCTCTCACATCTGATGGAAACTATGTAAGTGTCCACAACATTACAAATACCACACGATCAGCATGCAAAACCTGTACAAGCTGGAAATTTTAAACTAAACAGAGGCTGATATCCTATAATGGGAAGATACTCATGTAAGTGAGGGCAGCAAGCTTCTTGTCTTACTCAAAAGGATGGATATGAAAGGTAACATAGATACAAATTCGTAATATATGCTGCATCATATTCAACTGGGCATAATGACGCAATTAGTGCAAAATGCAGTCACCACTTGAACCTCGTTATCTGGTTTCAAATAGCACAAACGAACCATGCAAAAGAAGAATCCAAATGTAAAATCCCATTAAAATGAATTTTACTGATATTTTACTGTGCAGACACAGAATATTTTGTCTTTTTCTCAAATAAAATATGAAACTACTCTATGCACCACCCAAAGTGTATTCCACTCACTTTCTTAGCACAGCTTGATTTCTTACAATTTTTTTTATTTCAATGAGTTAGGAAAGCACACAGTATGTTCACTTCTTTTCTAAAGGTCACATAACCCACTTCCTTTACACATTCAAAAATGAAAACATTAAGTCAGTACTTCTCCCTCCCTATCTATTAAGAAAGGGAAGAGGGAGGAGAGACACTTTCATTTCCTAGCAAGCAAATCTGCACTTCCACAAAATATCAAATGTGAGGAGACAACAAGGTTTATAGGTAGGATAAATGTATGGACTACCAACAACAAACATCTACAATCCAACACAAAATTGATCTCACCTCACGACCCAAGAAGAACTTCATATCCTTGAAGAGATTCTTACACTCCTTTGTATCCTCATCCTCCTCATCCTCACCAGCAGCATCTTCAACCAAATGCATTAAAGCACCAGGTTCATTATGAGGAAGCTGATGTTGAAGTTGTGCAAGCCTTAAATCAGATTCATCATGCTGCTTTTCATTTTCTTGACCTTCCACTTGGTCAGATCCAGAGGCACGGGCGGATCTAGTATTAGCATCAAGATATCTTGACAACGCATAAAGTTCTGCACGAGTTTTTGAGCTAATTACTATCTCAATGGTGAAAAGTAAAATACCAACAGATGACTCAGAAAACTATGGCCGAGGTACACAATTAGATTATCATGGATAGCCAAAAGTTCTATTTTGTAAAAATTTAGAATGAATACCTTCAGCTAAAGCCTCCAGTTGGGGATCCAGAATTGGTGGATAGTTAACATTGATTGAATGATAAAGCTTGAAATTCGTAAAAGCAAGAAGAGTCTGCAGCAATTAAGTGACAACGTCAAAAAGAGAGACAGTAAGCAGACTTAATAAGAACATAGATTATTGTTGCGACTGGAAATATGAAACGAACAATTAAAGGCAATAACCACCTGGCTATCATGGCCCTCTACCTTAAAGTAGAGTCATATCTTCTATTTAATCAGTTTGTAACAACACACCTAAATCCAATCTAAAAGACGCATGCCAGATTCTTAGACAAGACTCTAATTGATGAAGCTTCTTAGGTATAATTATCAGAAAATAAAAGGGAATAACATCACTTTATGTCATCAGCTAAACTAGAATAGGAGGTGAAAACAGAAGCTCATGATATGACCTCATAAAATTCCAAAAAAGTTAGCATGACAGAATAGTCCACATCGTCGGGCAGAACTTGCTGCAAGGCATGAGGTGTTAACCATGTGATCTTCTGACCCTCAACTTCAGCCTGTGTAAATCAATTATTGCAAACATAGCCTTGCTCAGTAAGAATTTCATGCAACGTAAGAAGTAATATGGTTGATCAATAAGTAACCTGTAGTACCTGAAAATATATGCCTTTCACAGATATGAAGACTTTTCTGAGCTTATGAGTTCGAGCAATATAAGCTTGCCATTCATGACTCAACCTAACAGTGAAGAATGAAAGCAGATTTGATCAAACCAGAAGTGAACATTAATCCTTGAAGAAAGACATTAACCTAGACTAATAATACATCCCGATTTGTGAAACTCTACTGTTATAACAGGAAAGGTGAGATTTCAGCTGACTAATATTCCTATGGCAATCCTCACCTTGATTTTTTTTGGATTGAACAACAGGAAGAATACGGATTTATGTTTATTTATGTTTACTTAACTCAAGTAGTCACTGACTATAGTAAGTTGGCGATGCTCTAAAGTCTGGGGAAGCTTAAACTGAGACAAGTTGTGCCACCCTTTTATTCTGTCCTTCCACACTTTTCATTTCATCAACGATTAAAACCACCCAATTGCCAAAATCATCATTGTTCTACAAAGTAAACATGGCACAACTCACAAATCGCCCTCAATTTCAATTTGCAATCAGCCTTTAATTAACCTTTGTGGCTAGAAATTTTCCTTCGAGCCCTAGATGTTCTCCATTTTCCCTTTCTTGTAAGAAGTGAAAACTTTTAGGATACACATGATGCTATTGTCATTATTAATCCCAGGTTCATATAAGTGATCAGGCTGCCCTGACCAGCCACATCGGAGATTTTGGTATTGGAGAATTTATACATTTATGCTTCTAGGAGGTGCGAAGTGGTTCCTTCTCTTTTACCAAATTCTAAAACCCTATCATGCATGTGGAAAGTGCATACAAGAGGGCTAGTAACAAGGTTACTGTTTTCCCTGATGAAAGTAGGAAACTAACTTTCGACAATGGTGGATGCGCTTCACTTCGATATTTTCCCGCTCCAAGGCTGGTAATGCTGCAAAAAGGTGCACCATGGACAGGCAGTCATCCAAGTCTCTAAGAGCATCAACAAACTTAGGATACCTACATTAATAGTGTAAGCAGCCAGTAAATGTCAGATGAGATATGAAAGCTGCAACAGTAGATAACAGGAGCATATTCAACAAACCTCTCCAATATGAGTCTGTCAAGTGTATAAGTAGGCTTTCGAGTGCGAAGACGCTCATAAAGATCCCTGTTTTTCTTTGCCTCAGCTTTCTTAAGTTTCTTTTCATAAGTTCGCATCTCCCTAAACTTTTCGAGCAGTGGATCATGTTTAACAAACCAGATATCCTTCAAGTGATAATAAGTGTGGTGGTTTCCCTTGACTTTCTTCTTAGGTTCCCGGGGAAATACACCTTTCAGGATGCATAGTCTCCTATAATTTCCAATAAGAAAAAAAAAAGGGTAAATGTCTCATACATAAGCAAAGGACATGTATCAAATATCAAAGAACATCGTTAGCGCAACTACCTATCGGCAAAAAACAACCTAAACATTGAGATTCTGAGCATGTAAGATCGATTCATACGGATGCTTTATATAAAGACAAAAGTCATGTCGTAAAACTATTGTTAGCACAAAGGAAAACAAGCCACTGCCATTTCCTTTCCCCTGTCTAGCTAAAAAACCCAAGCACCGAGAGAGAGAGAGAGAGAGAGAGAGAGAGAGAGAGAGAGAGAGAGAGAGAGAGGACCTGAAAGTGGAGAGATTGACTTGGAGGAGCTTGACAGCTTGGGACCTGGTGACGTACTTCGCGGCGTTGCCTTCCTTCTTCTTTCCCTGCAAGCGGAGGGAGATTCGCAAAGGTGAAATTGCGCGAACTTGTCCCACTCGACGGACGCGAATCGCGACGCTAAAGGATCTCAAAAGCCTGCACAGAGATTGAGAGGAGGAGGAGACTCACCGCAGGCCTGTAGTGCTTCGGCATGGTTGCGGCAACGTCGGCGCAGGAGAGGATCGAGCGAACAGTGGGGAAGCGGCTGCTCACAGTGAAGCGGATGCTAGGGTTTATGTAGGTTAGGGACGACCGTTAAAAATGGCTCCCGCGACTTTTCTTTTTCTTTTCTTTTTTTCCTTTATTTTCGTGGAAATCAATTTTCATTTAGCTCCTATTGCAAAAAATAAAAAAATAAAAAAATCGACCCCCAAAAAAATAAAATAATAAAGGCTGCACCTGGGGATGAGGCTCAAGGAACAATTTGGATTAACAAGGAACAATTTTTATATACCCTATTAATGTAAATATATTAATATTTAATTTTTTAAATATCACCTTCAAAATGTCACCAAATTGAAAATTGTCAAAACGAGCATAATAATCATTTTGTTTATTTAGTTTTCTATTTTTCATTTTAAAAATAAATTTATAATAAAAATTTGTTTAGTAACACAATTTCATATTTTTATTTAAAATAGAAATAAAAAGTAAGTTTTTCTTAATTTTCTATTTTTGGAACAAAAATAAGAAATAAAAACTTTTCTTATCACTCGTCTTAGATACTAGGTGGCCACTACTCGCCAACTACTTAAGAAAGAAATTTTTGTGCCATTATCGTTGAATTTTTGTTCAAAAATAGAAATTCGTGTTTGTGATCAAATACATATTTTGCTTAGAAATTTGTCTAGATAATATAAATAAATAAAAACTATTTCTAACTTGAGATTGATTTCTAAGACAAAATCATTCGTGCCCTTAACATGTGTCTCTCCTTGTTATGAGAAAAGGTTTTGGTGCTTTTTTTTTATAAGAACAGTCGCCACTTAGACATATTATTTATCGTGCCTATTTCATTAGTGGGAAGATTAGGACAAGTAAAATCACGATTTTCTTTCCAAGTCAATTCCTGCCATTTGGAAATGAACCGTAGAGACCTAAATTTTATCTTACAATGTAGAATGAAGATGAAGATGCGTAATTCCGAAGGCATTACGACCATCTATTCGCACTTTTGCTATATTATCTAACTTTATCAATCTTATATTCCTTTTAATTAGGAGTTTATCCTCTCTTTTTAATTAGAAAACTTGGTTTTTCTTCCTTTTACATATTTATTATAATCAGGCATAACATTCAATGATTAAGCCTAAAAATAAGTGAGCAGCAAGTGAATGGTAAATCCTAATTAGATTCCCACAGAAGTTCGTATCATCTTACGAGATCTCTGGGAAAGCTGGTACGAGGGAACTACGTTCACAGTTGAACACAAAATCTAACAAGCAGATCATTTAGACCAAAGAAAAATAATTATAATAAGCACAGCATAAAAAACACATTATGATTTTGTCCTGTACCATCATCAACACCAAACCCTATCGTACAGAGTAAATTCTGACGAATTGGGGCAATAATCAATATAAAGGGGGAGGACAAGCAGCTTTAATAAATGATCAAGGCATTCTCTCAAATACGTAAATTACAATAACCATGCATTACAATGAAGTAAGTTTTGGAGTATCTGATTGCTTCCGCGCAACTCCTCTTATTGTCAGGAGGACTGACCAGCTGCCATTGAGGTCCGGATCTGCATAACATGGCAAAGTCCATACTAATAACCCTGGCATTACTTAGCAGTAGAAGTAATGGTTTCCCAATAACCTATCGTGCATCAAGAAGAAGAGAGAAATAGAACAAACCACTTTACTGCAACTGCATCAAAAGTATGCTGAGCAGCAGGAAAAACAAAGCAGGACATCCTAGAACTCCATCAACCATCAAACAGTGGTACAGGAAAGTCCCACCGGCACCACCCAACAGATGTGGTGTCTTGATTGTCACTTCTGAATCTCATGAAGGTTTGATACTGAAGTTCCTTTGCAAGTAGAAGCATGATTGATCCTGTTCCCCTCGAAGCTTAAAACAGCAACCTTCCTGAATGAATGTCCACAAAATCTGCCACATCTCCTCTCTCAAGCTGACGTCAGTCTGTGTAGCAAAGATGTCATCAGATTCAATTCACTGGGATTGAGAAATCATATGGTACTCTTGCACAAAACTGTACTGCTAGGCAATAGGAAATATCAAAGTAACCAACGTTAACTTACAACCAGATAGGTTTATTCTTTCTTTAAAGAACTCAAAAATTATGTAGTGGAACACCGATACTTTTGGGATTTGGCAACGACACTAAAATTTGAGAACTAGAAACCAATATGTATAATTGCTGACCTTGATAATGACCATCGGCTTTCATTTCTCTAGCTCATAATGTGAAGATCCTGTTTCACTATGACATAGCATCCAATTTGATTGCCTGGTTCAATCGTAAATTGCTCCTGGAATCTACCCATTCGTTTAGCAGAAAGATCAATGGATAGATCTTTGAAATGTGGCATGCCTTCAACTTGGACTCCATCGCCGCAGATGAGGAATTGATTCCCTATAATGAAGGAGCCTGATACGCGGATTTCGATCCCATCCTGACCATAATTACGGCACTGCAGTTTTTCAACGACATGTACAAGTCTTCCGGGAGGCCAGTCACCGGCTAGAGTTTTCCGGATATTCAACAAGCTTCCAAAAATTTCATCCGGACCTACAAATTGCTTGTCTGAGAAACTAAAAGCGGAAAATTGTAATAATATCAGCACACCTAAATGGAAAACACAAGTGCCAATAGTATCAGCAAATCCTCTGATCACGGATTCAAACTCCAATGCTACTTCAAAAAAACATCTCTTACCTAAAATTTGATCCTCCATTGTAGAAGGTCTTCATATGATGCCAAATTTCATCAGGTCCATCAAATAGTAGGTAATAGTGTATTGCCAACATCTGGTTGGAAGATTGAATTTATATTAAAATCCATTTATCATGACTGCAACAGCATATCTCAAGTACAGACACATGTTCCAGTCCTCATTCTAACTTCGGAGTTACTCGATAAATAACCAAACAGATTACTTCAAGCATGGCTTTAACTTAGTCGGTGGTTGAAATATTTGCAAAAGTCAATAGGAGAATGATTTGATGCAACAGAGGAGAAAAACCCCAACTAGAGCTAAACTTCAGGTCCTTGTGAACAAATTTACTCTACCATCTAAATTGCAAGTCCGGGTAAGACGATGCACACTCACTGAGAAATGAAATGCACTTTTTTCTTATATCTCAGGCAGTCTATTTGAACCAGTCTAAGAGTAACCATAAGAATGTGGGAAAATTGTAATGCCAACTTCCCTCCATTAAAATCACCGCATGAAAGGTGCCACATCAGAACTTCATTGACAGAGTCACCAACAGGTGTCACTAAACTTTTTACAAGAGAATAGCTTTTGTATGACCAGCTACATATGCGTCAACACTCAGCAGGCACAACACAAGATACAATGTAGTCACTTTGTTAATCATTTCCACGATTCAGAGGAAAGATCTGACAAAAGAAGGTCTACCCCACAAATATATGTTGAGCTCTTGAATATTCCTGTCTGACAAGACAGATTGTCTATGAAGTCTAAACCATTCTTTCATGCATTTACAGGTTCACTGAGATTGTGCAACCATATGTTGAAGAGAACTTACATCTGCTAGATCTTTCATCCTTTCTGTTGGATCAAAGATGCTTCTAACAAATGTTGCTAAATCAACATTGGTCTGCTCATATTTTGTGATGAATGGGTGCATGAGCAGCTGCAGAAAATTCATCACACAATTCAGATTAAAGGATAGTGTCGTCAGTAGATGCCTCCATCCTATAAGATGCAAGAAATTACAGTGAGGTGCAACTTATGCAATGTAGCATGATCCTAATGGCATATGGAGAAGTATGACTTCACTAAATATATCCTCAAGGACCTCAGGGATATATACTCATTACAAAACCTACTCAAAGACTGAAGAAGTTCCTGGGGAGGTGTAAATGCCTCACAAAGCTCAAGCTGTTTTCCAAAACAGTAACTTTGATGCCAAATTTACTGCAATCTCACCTGCTCTGCAGTTGGCCGAGCATCCGCATCCTTCTGCAGACATGCATCAATGAAAGAGCAGAATTCTGTCGAAAAATTGCAGTCCAAAGGCGATGGTGATGGGTCATCCAAAATCTGCCATAAACACGTAAAGAAAAAAAATCATGTATGACATTGTATAGAGCTCCCACAATTTAAATCGACGGCACAAGCAAACCTTAGCAACTTTCAAATATTAACAAGATCGTGTATAATCATCATTGATATTTAACAACAACTACCCTTATCCCACTAGTTGGGACATCCATCAATTGTCTTGATCCACAAAGATAGTTTTATGAAAGAATACTCATCCATGGTTGTTAAGATACCAATAAAATGTAGATATGGATTTTAATTGTCCAGGATAAACTTTTTGGTTCTGATCAATTAAATCTTTAATTAGTAGGATTCTATCTACATTGCCCATTGAAACAAACCCATATAAACTTGAACTCAATATATGTCCACATTTTAGTCTATACAGATGCAGGACATTTTAATTTTTATAAATGTAGAACTCATGAATTTTGACTTCTAAAGATGACCTAAGATTTTAAAATTTTGTTTCTCTTTTTCATGTTGCACAAATTATATCCATTGTCTATCCAATTGGATGTTATCTACATTATTTTTTTGGTCAATTTTTTTATTGGCGCGAATTTCTATGATTCCATTTCCCATTCAAAGACTCCAATCCTTCAGAAGACCCCTGTCAATCCTAGAATGATCTGGTCTCTTGAATGCAGTTATACATCAAATGCAAGCAGCATAAAGTACGAGCCCACTTCTTTGAATTGACAAGTCACCTGCAACATCAGATTGACTGGTCCATCAGTAGCAGTATATGGGAACTCTCCAGTACCACACTCAAACAGAGCAAGACCGAGGCTCCATATATCGGCTGGATAAGAATAGCTCTCATTGCGAATACGCTCAGGCGACATGTATGTCACAGTCCCAACAAAAGTAGCACACTGATTAATCACAAACCATAGGCATATCAGCAAAAGTTAAACTGGTAGAAAGCAGTGGACATCTGTTTTGACTTCTGAAGGAGCATATTGCAAGAGAATAAACAGTACGTTAGTTAACTTCAACCTCTATTGCTTACCATTGCCATGGAATTCTCTAAGCCAGCACTGATACCAAAATCTGTGATTTTTGCCTCCCCTTTGAGATTTACAAGCAAATTTGCAGGCTTAATGTCCCTATGAACCAAGTGTCTTACTCCATGCAAGTAGCTTAGGCCCTGCAGTGAAAGAGACAAAAGCAAATGAAACCCAGATATATAAGCTTGGCCAAAAACGAGGCACCGTGTCAAATAAAGAAATTGCTAAAACTCCAGATTTATCCTTACATGCAGGAGCTTTTGAAACATAACTGAAAGAACAGGTTCTGGAATACGTTTCTTCACTCGTAAGATATCTGCTAATGATCCTCCATCCATATACTCAAGAGCTATGCTTATTTGCCCCGAGTCCGGTATATAATAAGCCCCATGAAATTCCACAAGACCTTGATCACAAGGTGCCTCACACAATGTCCGTATTTCGGTGAGGAGTTGCTGTCTTTTCTCCTAATACCAAAGATGAAACCAAGCAAAGCTCCCCCCAATAAAAAGAGATGGAGAGAGCAAAAGCACAGGGATACAAGACAGAGAAACCTATCCTCTGAGGTAAGAAGAAGTTTGGTTGTTTTGTCCATCAATCTATAAATAGTATATGAAGCTAACTATTGGAAACAAGCTCAGACTTCAGTACCTTTTCAAATATATTGATCTTTTTCAAAGCGATAATTCTGTGGGTGGGTATGTGGATAGCTCTCTGGACTACACTGCTTGCCCCACTGCCTATTGACCCAAAAATCCTCATCTCATGTGAAGCACATTGATAGGTTTTCTCGCTGCGATCCATTTCATCTATGGACCACGATGTGCACTTCTGCAATCCAAGCTCATTGATGTTGTAGACGCCATATGATCTGCTAAGTAAATTAACAGCTCCACCATCTGACAGCTTCATGAACATATGAGGCACATAAGGGGCGATGCAGGACAATATTGCATAATTATTACCAAAAAAGAACTAAAAGGATACCACATAGGAGTCGGAAGAGTCCAAGCTTGATGCAGTAGAGAATCCCTTCTCCGCATCAAACAATGGCGTGAGCTTTTTCTTTAACTTCTCCAACTCAGCCATAATTATTGCTGCCTAACTTAAGCCCTTCCTCACTTTATCTGTTCATCTCTCACAAGAAAAAACCAAAAGCACACAATCTCCATTAGCCACATTCATTCAAAATCAATCAATGAAATCGAGATAATTGCAGAATCAGTCCTAAACCTATTATATGGAACCAATCAAGTCCTGAACTTTTAATCGAACCAATATAGACCTAAACCTTTGAGGGATAGTGTAATTGAGTTCCTTGGCCAAGTCTTGCCTAATTTATCTAATGTGACACTTCAACTATCGTCAGCCATCTATGTGATATGGCGACTGATTATTTTCAACGAAAGGATGCCATTTTTGCTTAGAAAAACAGCATCGTTTCTTGGTCAAGCAATAAAGCCCCAAATCCCCAAATTAGTCTCTCCAATTCAAACCCTAATTCCTCTGCGAACCTAATCGCACCTTTTCCATAAAGCAGAAGACTCAGTGACCATGAAATGTCAAAAGCATAAATCGAACAGCAGAGGAACAATCACTTCTCACTGTCGCAGACTGGGGTAATTTGATTTCCATTCCCTTGAACCTGTGAGCCATTCATATTGCACCAATTTCTGCTCCCAAAATGTTCAAAGTTTCACCTAAAAATCTCTTCTTGTTCACCTGAAACCATCTTTGCCTTCGCATTGCCATTGATTGATTGTATTGTGAAATCACTATTCACTGTTTCAATCTCTCAGAAACTACGGTTTATGCTGCTGCAATCTAACTAGGAAAGCACGAACCTCATCAAGCCAAGCCCATACCAATTTAGCAATATACGGCGCATCCATATCAGCAAACGGAAAGGAAAAAAAAAAAGGAAATAAAGCCGCCTAAAAAGGAAACAAAGCCCAGAACCGAGTAACGCTAATCAACCGTACAAGAGCTGCCAATTCCAGCTCCATACTTTCAAGAACCCGAAGTGAAGTAGAATTGAAGGCGGAGACAGAATGCAAATGCGCTCAAAACAAAGACTCAGCACATTGACGGTGCACAGAACACAGGAAGGAGCAGAAAATAGGCCTCGGAACAAATCGCACACCATCAGATACGTGCAAATCGGGAGAAGAAGAAGTGGAAGTCTCACCGGTTCGATCCGGCAATTTCTCGATTCCCGCGCGATCGGCGTTCCGATTGACGTGCGCTTCTAGCTATTCTCCACGGCTGATCTCGCCGGAGCGTCGGGATCATCTGAACTCCATCGTCCCCCCTGTCGGCATTTCTCTTGCGCGTGAAAGGCGAGGAATGAATCCTGATGAACCGACCGGACCGGAGCGGTTGAGGCCGGGCCGCCCTCTTCGCCTGACCAACGGTTCGGACCGGACACGGACCTGGCCCTGGCCGGGGAAAACGCCGGGGAGGATGATCTGTTCGACTCGGTTCGGTTCGGGGCGGAGCATAGCCGGCGTCGTACCGTCCGCCTCGATCTCAAGTGCTAACTGGGCTGGCCCGGTGCAGTTTGGGCTCGTTACCGGGCCGAGCTTACGAGCTCGCTCATGCCTCGCGGGTTTCGGACAAACTTCAAGTACCGGCCGTGCAAATCACATGGTGGGTGGGTCTGCCAGAATGTTTTTTTTTTTTTCCCTTGGAGATATTTAACAGTGTTCAACTATACCACATGTACTTGTAATTGTAACCATTATTGATGATCTTAGTTGGACAAGATACCTTATTAATAGTCTAAATTTCTTGTAAGGCAACAAGCTCTACGTGTATTTAACTAGACAAGTGCATCAAGTAGACCTATCAAAATAAGTTATTGACCCATTTTTTTAATCTATATGAGTATTATATAGATCGTAAATTGATTTAAACATAATATAAGCATTAAATGGCTTACAACTTGCTTAGACTCAACACACCTCTATGATTCTCTTCATTCTTTTTTGTTTTCACTCAATCTTATGCTCACTCACTACACATTCTTCACTCAGTTTGGATATAAATTTTCGTATATTGGGTTAGGGTCAAGTCGAGTATTAGTCATTAGATTTGCATTACATGAAAATGCATCAAAACATGTTAAATTGGTCTATTTGGATCAGATCATTTTTTATCTGACCTGCATGTTTGATAGGTCTAACACTAAGAGCATGTTGATCACAAGCAAAAAGAAAGAGTAAACTAGATTTGATAATCCAACCAAACCAAACCCCTTGATCAGCAGTCTTGCTTCAACTCAAAAGTTCAAAGTCGAGTTGGGTCCCAATGCGATTTTAGTTAGGATATTTTGTTGATTGTGCTTGAGATTAGATGCTATGGGAGTTGGCTCGGCCCTACAGATTATCTGATGAAGGTGGCAAAACTATTAACTGGGGAGATTAAACAACGAAAGGGAAAGGAGCAGTGTTAGGGACTGAGCACAGGAGGCCCACTATTGTTGGCATGGTGTCCTGGGAGTCACTGTTCCGCTCAAAGTCTTTGCGAGACGATATCTGCACAAGACCATACTATTTCCAGAGATTCCTTTTTAACACTCTCAATTATAGCCTTGAGGAAAGGCATTGGTGATGTTTCCAACCCATATTTGCTTTCTCTTCTTGGTGTGCAAATACTAGGACTTTTCAATGAGCTAAAGCTAGAGTGATTAAGGTTCGAGAAGGCACTGAGTTCAAAGAGATGTGTTAGTCAAGACGTCGTGTCGAGTATATGGTTAGGCTAATGAAATTACTGTATAGTAATTAGCCATTCTTGAGCATTCTTGGAGGTACTTTAGAGAAACTATGGATCAAAAGACGGGCCAATTAAGCATAAACGAATACACAATGAGGGTACATATGCAGAGATATGCAACATAGTTTTATCTAACTAACATTTGTGTCGATTGAATTGGGGCAGTAATCAATTTTCTCTTTACCATGATGCATCGGACTTCAATGAAAAAGGAGAGTAAAAAAAAAGAAAAGGAACTCTTTTCCTACAGCAAGTAAAATGAAAACGAGACCAGTTTCATTGTAAATCATGCACTACAACATCGAGATGGTGCGTTGAAGCATCACATTCTCGAACAGTAGCAGCTAGAACCGGTTTCTGCAGACACAAAGACAAGGAAACTGGTGAGAGCAAGAAAATTCTCTCTTGGTCGATTCGTCCATGGGTGTGAACAGTGAACTGGCATTATTGTGGAGGAGTACTTGTGAGCCGCTTGTCAAGTGACTGAATTCAAGAAATGCTAGAGCTTTCGATGCATGAACTCTGCCACAAAACATGTAATCAGGGTTTGAAATTTGAAGTTTCCAACGTGTTTAACAAATGTCTTGAGTGCGCTCCATAACAAATACCGTTATTATTGTTGTTATTGTTATTATTAGTGCAGGGTCATAGTCATCACTTTCATGTATCAAACCCTCCTCCATTCATCGCCCAATGTGTGTCTCTTTTCCTTTTTCCCCCATTCTTTCACTCAATAAAAAACAAAACAAACAATACCCTTTGTCTCTCTCCTCTCTCTCATCATTTTCTCCCTCACCTTTATGTCACTGTACTGCAGGGTCTCCCTCTCTCTCTCTCACAGACACTCTACTATATAGCTAGGGTTTTGGGAGATATATTCCTCGTTGAACTCTCACATCCCACACACGCAAGTGACAGAACCAGGGAATTTCCATGGTTGAGAATATGGCCGTGTGGGTGTGACTGATCATTCGACCTTGGGCTACAAACAGTCATGTCTGGAAAGATTTAAAGAGAGTTCAGAGGGAGTGTCTGGAGGAAGAAAAGAAGAAAAGGTAAATATAGTACTGTTTGTTCACGTGTGTTCACGAGAATGAAGGTGAGTGTGTGTGTGTGGGCGTGAAGTATGTTTGGAAAGAAAAACCTCTCTGATATCTCAAATTTGTGTGGATCTTTAGCTTGTTCTTTTTATTTCGTAACAGTGCATGGCAATAGTCTGATGCAGGATTTTGCCATAGGGAATATAGGCTCATCATAGAGAGAGAGAGAGAGAGAGAGCGCTTTGTTTTCAAGTTTATGCGCATGTTTTAGAGAGTATCATGGTCTTTGTAAACTTTGATTAAATAGAAGCTCTTGATTTGGAAGACTAAAAGGGTCTAAACCTAGCTAGGATTGAGTTCGAGAAAGCGATCTTGAAGAATATATGTCGAGACACAACTCTGAATTTGGGGGAGGATATATAAGCTCTGTAGCGGTGACAAATAATATTTAACTTCGTGCTATAGTGAAAACCCTAGTATATTTTTTAATCAGATTACTATGTTAGTTTCACGATAAGTCTTATTGAACCAGCTAAATTTATATCTCTCGGACTATTGTATTCTCGAGAAAAGTTCTGAAATGAAAAATCATATGCTGTGACTTTCTGTTTTTCTAGTTCTTAATTCTTATGTATTTCATGGATGATTTATATAATTAATAGCATTAATCATATCCTTCGACTCGATTTTGATTGCACCCAGTATTAGATGGCTTCTTCAAGCTATTCCAATCCGCCGTGTGCCGCCTGCAAATTCCTCAGGCGGAAATGCCTGCCCGACTGTGTGTTCGCCCCCTACTTCCCGCCCGAGGAGCCCCAGAAGTTTGCCAACGTCCACAAGATCTTCGGTGCGAGCAATGTGAGCAAGCTCCTCAACGAGGTCCTCCCCCACCAGAGGGAGGACGCTGTCAACTCTCTCGCCTATGAGGCCGAGGCGCGAATGAAGGACCCGGTGTACGGCTGTGTGGGGGCGATCTCGGTGCTCCAGCGACAGGTGATCAGGCTCCAGAAGGAGCTGGATGCGACAAACGCGGACCTGATGCGCCACGCGTGCAACGAGATGGCGAGTAACACCGCGCTCCCAGGGACTAATCCCGGCCAAAATTATTCAGGATCACCAAGAGGGTCGTCCAGATACAACGAGAACAATCCCGGGTATTACTACCCTTCCAATTATAATCCCTGGTCCGGCGGCCCCAGTGGAGATCATGATCAGGGAGGAGGAAGTTCTGTCTAAAGATTACTGCTGCGTGTGCAAGTTCGGAGTCGGAACCCGGATATGTGTGTGGTTTTTAGGGTTTCTGTTGTATAAGTACTTATGGGGTGGATATGGTCAAGCTCCCATGCATACATATGTGGTGTGTACAGAGTGGGAAGTGATCCTCCTGGTGGGTCGTCTGTATTGATCTGTTCGCGACTGTTCTTTCTGCTGTTGTATATTGTGATGGTTGGATGATTGATTACTAAATAGTTGTTGCTATTGATATTGAATTGGCATTGGGCAGTTCTGTGTTGGTTGAATTTCATTTCATGTCTGAAGTTTACATACATATGTTGCTTCTTTACCCCTCTGATCATTTCTAATCGTTAGGCATCTTTATCATCCCGCTTCGTTGGATAGATTAGCGTTCATGTGATGCCAAACATGTTTTCATTTAACCATAAGTACGCGCCTCGACCCATGAGATTAAAGAGAAAGGTGAATTCGGACCTAAGGTCCAGCAACGGTTCGCCATTTCTTGGCTACCTCAGAGGGAGCTTACTCCTATCCGTCTCCCTTGAATGGGTTTTAACGTGGTACCGTGGTCTAGGGCTTTTATGATTCCGCGACCATTACAGTATCTGTGAAGAAGTTTACTTGCACTACTGTACTACTAAATTACAAGTATATCAAGACGATCACCATCACGGAGTGCTGCGAGAGACTCTATGGCCTATAGTTCACGGTTTTACACCTGACTTTTCCACTTCGCTGCTTTTTGACATCTCCTGCTACATTGCACGATTCGTAGAGTAGGCATTCAAGAGAAAGCCGAAATCACCTCTGGGGCATAGAGAAAGTTCTTGAAAGGGATTGCTCAATTATTTCAAGAGAATGGGTTTAGCTTTGTCATTTCCACTTGGGTTTTTGGTAAAGTCATTTGCTATGAAAGGGTGGATTTTGCAATGCTCTAAAAAAAAAAATTTGCACGATTTCCAACTGATATTTGTTAGCAACGCCATGAGATATGTGTACAATACTAAATGCTTCGCTAACATATCATTTACTTTATCACTTTCAAGACTAATTGAACAATTACTCAGGATCACAATTTTCCCCTTTTCAGGAACTTGATTGATTGAAGAGTAAATGCGTATATACACATCAATCCCTACAGGATCATTTGTTTCCTATTACAACATACATTTGCGGACAATCTTAGGTTAACTACATTTGGCGGCGGACGCAAGGAAGTGATTTGAAGTAAAGACCGAGAACAACTGGACACGAGCCATTTCTTTTGGACCATCACAATTCTTATCCAACACATATACCGTACTAGGGTTGAGCCTATGCGATGCACGGAACATAGCAAGAGTCGGCGGGTCACGCGGCACAGAGCTCACCGCAATCAATAATAACCCGAATGACTGTAATCCCGGAATATTATAATAAAACTTTAATTGATTTCCAGTTAAATTGATTGGGTGGATCTTGCAGGTTGTTTGTCTAATCTACCAACCTGCCTGAACTTTTTCAAATTGTAGGTTTGACGACCATATCTTAATCAAAAGCATGCATTGTTCTTGGAATGAGAACAATCAAAGCATGATTTTCTCCGAAGCTATATGAGCAAAATTTGCAATCAATAACACATAAAGTTGCTTTGCATATATATAATATTTTTAGAGAGGGTGCTTTTTTAAATGAGATTGTAAGCCAATCATGCATTTTTTTCCCCTCAAGGACATCATATGCCGACAGCAAAGGAAATGTTTAGGAGAAAGGGAATGAACCAGAACCAGAACCAGGGATTTCCATAAACCGAAAGATGTTTTTTCCTTCCATTTTTGGCTCACCAAAAGTAAAAGATGTGCACTTCTTTGACGGGGGTTTGACTGAACTTAATTGCTACGCATCGAATCAAACATTCATGGAATGAAAAAAGAATTCGAAATTCGAAATTTAAATCTTAAAGCCAAACCGAGATGCTGACACTATTATTCAAGTACTCCTTTCAAAAGCGTGATTTGTATGAGGTTCGAACATAGGTGAAAAGGGGTGGTAATTTAAGTATCGGAAGGCAAAGCACGGGTATGATCAAGAGTAAATTAACGAGATCTCATGAACACACATATTACTTCCAAGTTAACTTTATGAAAAATCCTATAAGATAGTCACCCAAATCATGGATGGTGATCACTCAAATCACGGGGAAATGTGTTCGTCCATAATGATCTTCAAAAGGTGGTAGCAAATTTTCAAATGCATTGAATTTGGTATTTAACTTTTGGTATCATGTTAATGACTTTTAAATGTGTCACTAAACATGTGAGATTTATGGAAATCGCCTAATTGTACTCGAAAGTTCAAAACATGAAGCCCCGACGGACAAAGAAAATGTGCAAACCCAATTAACGAGATGATTACCTGACTTGATTTCAAGCTTGAGATTGTCCTTTTGAATCCCGGTTAATCCATTGTGGACTCTTCACTCTCTGTATAGTCGCAATTCGCTTTAAACCCGCTATTAGCCAGTAGATGGGGGGCCTAGGCAACATCTAGTCAAGCGAGAGAATCATCTTATGAACTTTTTCTCTTTTTGGTCGTCAAAAGGGCTTCCAGTCCCTCATTCAAACCATCAAGCCACGTCCTTTGAATCAATCTACGAATTGTCAAAAGCCTAAAATCTGCTGGCACTGATCTCTCTCTCTCTCTCTCTCTCTCTCTCTGTTGTAGACTGGAATCTGGTGGCCACCCCTCCTTTGGAAGCTAACGCCAATCAATGGTCATTAAATCCGGATCGAAATCTCAAACGTCCAATCGGGTCCTCTCCTTTCCGCAGGTCCTCCCCCGCGTGTGCGTGATCATGGTCGTCCGCTGGCTTTTCCCACCATGTCAAACAGCTTCCGTGTGGTGTGAAAACTTTCCTCGTTGTTGGAGCCCCCCCCTCCCTCTCTCCTCTGTCTGTCTGTCTGTCTCTCTCCTTCTTTTGTCTTCGGTTTCGAGGCATGGAAATCGCTCGGGGGGGTTAAAAAGTAGGATTCCGTATTGTTAAAAACTTGACTTCTCCGTCGGTTGAATTTTCGTTTACTGGGAAAGAGGGGGGGCAGTTTTCATCTCATGCCATGATGCAGGTCCGCAGCATGCATGGCGGTTCTGTCATCTTCTGAGAGCGCACACAGTTGGAGTTGTACGTTTGATGGCCGGAGGACAATGGACTTGCAAAGCGATTAGGGTTTTTTTCCCCTTTTGGGGCGAGCAGAAAACGGGTTGAATTGAACTGAACCGGATTGAAATCAACAGACGGTTTGCAAACCAAACCGAACTTACTTTTCGGGTACGATTCAACTTGAGTACGACACGACCAAGGCAGGCCACACATATTATCTTTCGGCCTTTTCTTTTTTTCTCGTGGATGAGAACTTACGGGCCTAATTCTGCACGAGACTTTGAGAGATCCTGAACAGGGAGGCATCTCTAGTTGTCACAAGAAAGCGGGCGAGAATGTGACCCTCGCCTTGTCCCACCCCATTATGTCCATGTTCATAAACATATATGCGCCAAATTTTGTTTAAGAAAAAGAATACAAAGATAAGCTCCCTCTTTTGGGAAACAATAAGCTCGGTTCTAGCCTCTCTATACTCTGGACAAACTCGTCTTAGTCCATCGACTAGGAAATCCATTTGCAGATACTCCATCAATTTCTCTTAATAACATGCGTTATCCATCGTTCGGTTGCATTAATCTTCAATCATCCCTTCCACATGCATCTTGCAAAACTCAATTATAGTGTGATGTGATCCTTGAAATCATTTTGAGTGGGAAATATTGCGATTTGAATTAGGGGTTAGCGCTTTGAGATTCTGTCCAAATTCTATCTAAAATCTAGAACCTAATTATTAAAATGGTGGAACGGGTTCTTTAATTTATGGAACTTCTAACCTACTTTGTATACCTAAAAACCTGGAATTTACCCGTCACGGGTTTTAAAGTCAGTTCCAAGGTTAACTCAAGTTACACTTGTACTCTCGAGTGAATAATTGTAGTGAATCGTTATCTCTAATGACTATTTGGTATAATCCATTAATCACAACTCATATTTAGACAAACTATGATTATGGAATATTAATAAAATAAAAGTCTCGGGCATGAATATCTTTGAAAGTGGAAACTCAAACTAGTGATTTTTTTTTTTTTTTTGTGAGTCTTATTATACTCTCACTCTCACTCTCACTCTCACTCTCAAACTTAAACTTTTGTCACATTTCATTACAATGTATAAGAGTTAAAATCCACATTTTAAGTTAAATAGTCCCATACCCCAACTCCTTAAAAAGTTAGGGAATTCGAAACCCCCACCTCCTCATTTCCATATAGAAAGGGTGATCACTGAATCAAACCATAGTGGTTAGTGATTTTAAATTATATACTTATCATTGGATGTCTGAAATATTGTACAATCACACCAAATCATTAAATAAGAAAAACACAAAGATTTGCTTTAGTTTTCTGGTCTATTTGGAACCTACCAATAGAGCAAGTTTATCAATTTTTAGAACGTAAAAGCTACCTTGTATATTTTAGAATTTAGAACCACATGTTCTCAAAATTCTACCTTAGAGTCATGTTCATTCCAAGGATACAAGTATCCAATCCAGACGATTCACCATTGGACTAACTTTTCTAGGGTCGTTAGCATTCCGAGGCCACCGTAGCTCCTAGTGCTCAAAGGAGTCAGATGCAAATGGACCGTCCGCAAGGGTCGAATGGCAAACCGATGGCGAGACCATGGATCGAAACAGGCCAAAAAAGAAGAAGGAAAACCATCCAAATGGGAGGGCGGGGAGGGGCAAAAGGCGTGGTCACTTTTCCCCTTTTTCCTGGCCCCCCCCTCTCCCCCTCACCTCACCTCACCTCACCTCACCTCTCCTCTCCTCTCCTCTCCCATCCCACCTCCCTTTCTGAAACGAGAGCCAGAAACGAAGTTAGGGAGATTTCAATTCCCATGACATCACCAGATTCTATTTGTCCCTCTCTTTGTCGTGCAATAAACGCGAGAGGCCCAGCCCAGCCCCAGGAAAGACGGAAGGATTATCACCGAAGGGCGTGAACAGAAGCCCCCCCCCGTTCTGTACCAACCGTCGCCATCCCATTATATAGTAAAAAGCAAAAAAGAGAAAAAGCGAGAAGGAGCTCCCCCCACCCCACGAGTCACTGCCGAGCCCCCCCCGTTATCCACTTCGCGGGCCACCACAAACCGCCCAAGCGATCGGGTGGGCCCGAGGACAGCTTCGGTCTAAAAGCTCCCCTCCCCCTCCCCCCAGCCTCGCTTTTTCTCAATCCCTTCGATGGGGTTTGGGGTTTGATTTGACCGATTGGAGGGGACGTTTTGATCAGGCCCAATCAACGCCAACGGGGGAAACGGGTGAAAGTTTTATTCCCCTGCCGCGGTTGGGCGGCCGATTGCCCCCACGTGACCCCGACCGATCGCCCCCAGGCCCCCTCCCCTCGGTTCGCGCGATACCCATCTCGGCGCTTGAATCCCGAAGACCGTCTCGCCTCTTCTTGCGATGCTGTCGGGAAAAAATTCATATGTCTATTAGACTCGTGTCAATTCAATTATAAATATTTCAATTGTGTCAATTTGACAAATTTATCAATGTGATTTATCTAGCCAATTTTAGTTGGAAATAGCTAACATGAACCTCAAACATCCTTTATAATATAATTAACATTGATGTGAATAATTTAAAAAAAAAAAAAAATTTATTTTGTTCTTCTTTTTTCCTTCATTTTTTTTTTTTTTTTTTCATAATTGTCGGTCGATGAAGTAACCAACTTTGGCCATAGGCAGGGGCCCGCAACCCTTGCTTGGTCCAGGCAAAGGTGTCGTGACCCTCATTTGTGGCTGGTAATAGTTGACCGATAACCTCATATGCTCAAAGTTGCTAAAAAAATTACAAAATTTTAGAAAAATTTAGAAAAATTTATTCATGTCAGTGTCGGATCGTGTCACGCATGACGGCTGGTGTTCACATTAGCGATTTTCAAATCTTCAAAAGTTCTATAGCCCAATTGGTACAATCGAAAACTTTAGGGCCAAATCGGCGCAAATGTAGTAAGTTTACGACTTTTTTTTTGGCACTTTCCCCCCTGCCGTCGCGCGGCGCGGAAAGTCGTTTCGCCGTGTAAACGGGGCGTGGAAATTTTTGGTGTCAGTTACTTGTTAAATGCGGTCGAAAAGTGAACGACAGAGGCCGAGAGAGCTTGGCTCGTGGTCGACAGGCATTGTCAAGAAAGCAACGGGGGGACGCTATTCATTGTGGACTTTTCTCCCTTTCGTTCCATCCCACCATCATCTGCATCGGATTCAATACAATGAACGCGGGAAGTTGCGGAGCGTGTTCGCCTTTACGGGCAAACGGACAAGCATTGACTGCACTCTGATAAGGTCTTTCGTGGGAATCGTCAGGGAGTGCGCAGTCCGATTTCCCCCTTTCCGAGGGAGATCATGGACGGCGAGTCTGAATCCTAAGATTTGAGCACTTTCGATATATTTTGGTGGCCGTGCCTCGATTGAAAAGCGAGTGTACCATGAGCCGCTATATGATAGCCGGTAGGGATTATTGGTTCCCGGTCTCATCTAACTTCAAGATGGAACCGGAAGCGGAGTTGGGAGAACCGGTTCCCAAAATAAGGAATCGTGGACCAGACCGATTAGTCTTAGGACTGGGAACTAAGCTACATCACCAATCCGTTTTGGTTCCAATCTGGTCCAAAAGAACCGGTTATTTTTTTTCCCACTAAAGAGTATCCATGCACAAAAGGAGAGACTGATAAATGTTAAAATATTGACGAAAGCGATGATGAGTAAAGAATCATATGATATCACTAAATGATAGTGTGTTTTGTTTATATTTTACTAATTTTTTAAGAAATAATATAAATATATATGTAGTCGGTTTAGTCCAATTTTTCATTGAAACTGAAAACCATTGGTTCCATTTTTAAGAATAAAAAACTAGACTGACACTTTAAAGGATTTGACCAAACTAGCTGGTCTAATTAGGTTTGGGCGGTTCTTGGTTCCGGCCATCTTACACACCCCTATTAGTTGGTCCATCCCTTGCTAATTGCCCAATGCTTGATTTGTTGTTGCTAATGTGCTTAAATGTTCATGGTGGCTGTGTTCCTCTAACTCATGAGCCTCTGTTGTTGGGCTATTCGTTTTAATCTAAGTATTCTTCTACGTCAACACATCTCGAATTCTTATATCACTAAGGGAAAATGACATCAATAGTCCCCGAACTACATTGAATGAATTGAGAATTCAAAGATTATATTGCATGTCAATCCAAATTCAAATACCATATTGAACAAATTAAAAATTTAGGATTGTCATTGCATAATTATTGAAGTTTGGGGATCATATTACATATGACAATATCGCATGTTGAACTAAAATTTATGAACTATTTGTATTATTATCCCTATTGCTAATAAATCATGTGTAACATCTCAGCTGCCAAGTTACATTAGAGTACTCAAAAGTCAAACCGACCTCCATATTTGCTACTTGTATACCTTCTTTTGCGAGTTTTGTCGCTTGAAATGGGTCTAGTTGTTCCAAATGACATGAAAAGAAAAAAAAAATCCACGCTTCGACGATTGTGTCATCAATGGACAGATCAGGCCCTCAAGTTGATCAGGAGAGAAGCAGGAAGTGTCCAACTCAGGGAGGAGGGCTCAAACGGTTGGTGTTTATCTCATATCAATTGTAAAAGGGATCGGTGATCAATTTATAAGTATTAAAAAAAACCTTACACTTAAATTATTTTATGGGGACGAGAGAGATCTAAGACCACCCAACACAAATAAATGACGATTTGCAAAAAGACTCATGCCATCAAGGTAGGCAGATTTGCAACAAATCATATATCGGATGGGGGTAGAGGCGTCGATGCATTGCACCTGCCGACATTGAAAAGGGTCGAAAATGCCTTCAAATGGCCGGACATGAACCTCGAGCACTAGCACGCCGCTAATGTGGGTAATCATGTGATCGGACAGTATTGACCGAAGATAAGTTTGGACGGTAACTTTAATGGGTTTTCAGCGCGTGCCTCGTGTCCCGTCAAAAAAATGCATCAAACGGTGCATTAAAGTCGCGCTCGAGAAATTTGTGCCCCTTGTCTTTTCCAAAGAATGACATCGCTTCGCTAGATATAGTATCAAAGCAGTGCTTTAGCGACGCCCCTAAATTAAAGCCAAGCCCTTTTCTTTTCCTGACGTAGGAGGGGCTAAGACAAGCTACCTCGGAACCTATATAAGACCAACTAGTGTTTTGTCTAGGTTTCCATTTTCAAAGGAGGAATGTGGAAATTTCGACATTGTCCCGTGAAAATGTAATCAAGTCATGAGTCTGATTTGATTTGCGAGTTGCGAAGACGAATCGAGGAAAAACCCGTTCCGACAACCTCGACGCGTTTTCTGACAAAAAAAAAAAAAGCAATGGACTTCTCTCTCCTTTTTTTTCCAAGAAAGGAACGGCCCCGAATATCTCGTTGAAATCCGTTATGTTTCACGTGGTAGGTTAGTTAATGAATCGAGAAGCGTGCATGGTTTGTGCACATGGAGAGAACGGAATTTTAATCAATGGAAAAATTACAAACAAGGGTCTGAAGTGCCTTCATTTTTTCAATTGTCCCGTGAAAATGTAATTGAATCGTTTGTCGGCAGTCATAGTCTGATTTGATTTGTGAGTTATGAAAATGAATTGTAGAAAAACCCGATTCGACAACCTCGACACGTTTTTGAAAAAGAGTGATGGTCTTCGCTCTTCTTTCCATAAGAAAACGACCCATATATCTCATCGGAATCCGTTACGCTTCACATGATAAGTTAATTATTGAATTGAGGAGTGTGCATTGTGCAATGGAGAACGGAATAAATCTAGGGAAACATTTTATCAAATAAAGACTTGAAATTGATCTTTTTTAAATAATGACCTAAAGTAACAATATTAGTCTTAAATAAGGCTTTGAAGTGGTAATGGTAGTTTTAAATAAGAGCTTGCCTTTCTCGGTCTCAGTCAACTAAATATTCTAACCAACTAAGGTCATTTTCATCCAAATATAATTTTAATTTTAATTTATATTTTCTTTTTTTCCCCTTTCCGACAAGGGCCGACGAGGCTCTGTGACCCTCACTTATGGCCGTGAGCGCGACCTCACCCAAGATAAGGTTGTCATTTGCCTGTGGTCGACAAGGGTGGCCCTTGCTAGATCCGACAAAGGCGACCCTCATCCAGCCTTCTATAGGAATCACCAATGGTCGGTCGATCGTTAGTGAAGAAGAAAGAAAAAACTAGAATAAGAAAAAAAGAAAAAAGGAAAATTCAAAAAAGATAAAGGACGAAAATGTCCTTTGAATAGTTGAAAAGTGAAGTTATTATTTGAAACAATTTCTACTTCAAATCATTATTTGAGAAAATGAAAATATTTTAGGTTGTTATTTGGAATTTTTCCTTAATCAAGGTCGATTTTAAATGGCATTTATTTTTTATTTATTGCAATTATGTCACGAAATCGCATTTGGCAAATGGACAACAGAACAAACTCGTTTCCTATCATACTCTCCTATAGTAATTCCAACTCCATTCATATCTGGTAGACTCTACTTTGCTTTTTGTCGTTTAAAATTAGGTCATAACATAGTTAAAATAAATTTTTTTGAGCTGAATGAACTCCTTATCATGCTTTTATTTTTCGACCAAAATGGGAATGCGATTCCCCTACAAAACAAAACGAGCACGACAAATGCAAGGGCCCAGGCCCAACCGATTCAATCCTAACCGGTATAATCGGATTGTGGCCCAGAAAAAGGTTGGCCCGATATGTCCTGGACGGGCCCAGCTCCGGAGGCCCGGCTCATTTAAGGTCGGCGTCCAACCCGGTCGAACCGGCTCTCGGACCGATTGATCAACTCAAAACTAAACCCGTGCTCGGTCATTCCGCCGCGCCTCGTCGTCGTCCGGCAACCACCACCGAGCGCCATCGCCACCGATGGCTTTCTGTTCATAACGCTCCAACGTCACCACCGCCCCTCCACTGCACTGCACCCCGCTTGCGGCGATGGAGTCGTACGCTCCGCTTCTCGAGAAGCTCCGGCTTCCACAGCCTTCATTCCAGAGGCTCGCCGTCATCTCCATCTTCTCGAAGCTCCGATCCGCTCCGGACCGCCTCGGCTCCGATTCCGATCCCGGCCGCGAGGCCATTGCTCAATGCCTCCAGTCCGCTTCCTCCGCGGTCGTCGACCAATCCGTGCGCGAGCTGTGCCGGCTCGTCGCCGACACGAAGATGGACCTCTCCCGCGGGCTGCTGGAGCTCCAGTCCGCCCTCGAAGGATCGGAGTCGAGGTTCGTCGGTCTCTTCGTGAAAGGGGTTGGGCTCCTGGTCCGATTGGGATTTCAGAGGAGCGGCGGCTCGTGGCGCTTCGCTTCGACGGAGGCCCATCCTTTCGTTAAGGTGTGAGAAACTAATCTTGTCGTTTTGGACTGGAGTTACGGTCTGAGAGTGACTTCATCGTTGGTTTGAATTCTCATTTTACTAGGATTTCGCGTCTTGATGCAACGTGAATCGTGATGACAGGTTCTTTTGTACCGAGCTGAGGCCCGAGATGAACTCGTGCGGCAGGTTTTGTTGTTTGTGGTGCAGAACAAGCAAACTGGCATGGAGGAAGTGTGTGAATTCTTGAGGCCGCTTCTGTACTATTCGATTTTGAGAGTGCCGTTTTCAGAGTCTGCATCGGCTATGTTCGCCAGGCATTTGTTGACATCAATGGCATCGCTTTGTTGCTCATTGCCTGATGATGCAACTCCTCTACTCAAGCTTTTGATTCGATGTATGAAGTATTTCCCACACAAGAGTGCTGATGTGAGTGCTTTCATTCGGGAGAAAGTGGACTCATTTTGATTCATTTGCATCCATTATACCGTTGAGCCCCCTCTCTCTCTCTTTCTCTCTCTCTCTCTCTCTCTCTCTCTCTCAACTTGACCGAATGCAGACAATTAGTTTACTAATAAGAAGAATATCTTCAGGATTTCGGGAGCTTAATGGATTGTGCTGGACACATGGTGGATGCATTTATAGTCGTTTTGAGACATTTTGTTGCAGCACAAATGGTATGTCAGTGCCTCAGTTTTCTTTGAATTTCCAATCCTCTCTCTTTGGGCTATATAGTTCCTTAATCAGTAAATGCAATTATGAGGCAATTCCCAGGTTATTATACCGCTTCTCATTTTATTTTGTAATGTCATATATTTTGGGCGACGGTATGATGGCCACCTTTCACTTTACTATTGAGACATCCTTGTGTCGAATATAAAGACTAGCCATTCTGATATTTCGACTTGCTAATCATTCATTCTCTTCCATAATCAGGACAAACACAAGTGTAAACTATTCCTGTGTCCTGTCTTGCATCAACACAGTTTGGATTGTTTAGAAACTTTGCAAGCATGATTGTGGATGATTTCAAAGCTTTTTAGGGCTTAAGTTGATATTTGAAACATGGGGTACAGTTCAGTAAAAACTTAATTGGGTTGGCAACCTGAAACTCACCTTCTTCTTGCTAATTCTGTCCTTTCTTTTGCTCAACAGCTGGTTTTCGAAATTCGACTTTGTGGAGTGGAGCTATTGGAGACTGTTCTTCAGTTAAGCATACATCCTCTTAAGCATTCCACATGGAGTGAGCCCATTATTGAATTGACAAAGCGCTTATTGCTTGTTCAGAAAGATCTTGGTCTGAGCTACATGCCTGAACTAATGTCAATCAGTTTGTCCTTGTTTACGGGTCTAGTTCACTCAGAACTTGAACACGAACAAGTTTCTATACTGAAAGTCATCCTCCATCTTTTGAAGTGGAAAACTGATTCAGGTAGCCAGCTTTATCATGTCTATCATCACTTGTTATCCTTGAGAGAAGGATCTCAGGATTGTGCTTGGATGGTCTATACATTAGCATTGACTACTGAAAATGTCATGTTATTTACTGTATTTATCAGGTCCATGCTGTTGACCTTCGAATGACTTGAAATCAAGTTTAGGCGACAGTCGTCAACTCTGTAGGCTGGCAGTTTTGGGTACTCATGCTGGTTTGAGAAAAATCCTCTTTCAAGTAGTGGTCAATTTGGGGTTGGGATTGTCAGAGAAAGGAACTAGAAGAGCGAACAGTAATCTTTTGAACGGTTGAGTTAAGAACTGAGACTGACAGCTGATATTTTTCAGAACCTTGCGTTCTATTGTGCTGATATATTGACAATGTTTACTGGATGTCAATTTTCACTCTCTGTTGAATATACGTTATGGGTTTGCTAACTCATCGTATACATGGGAAGTGCTAAACAGTAAAAGGTGATGTTATTTGCTGTTGTTAGACTTAAGTGAAAGAAATGGTTACTGTTCTCTTTCTTGATATTATTTGCCTGTTTATGAAGTTACTTTTTGTGATAGGGACCTCAAATTTCTTCTCTCATTTTTGGCCAACTTTGGTTGTTACATTTAAAAAATAACTTAATTATGTATGCAGTTATTGGTTTCCTTGCTCCATCATGTCTTTCTTACTTTGCTGTCTGTATGTGTTACAGGATACGCAGTTGGAAACTCTGGATGTGCTTTCCATGAAGAGCTCTTATTCATATTTCCTGCTATCAGTCTCATGTCATCACCTTCTAAATCCGTCAAAGAAGCAGCAGGTGAATTGATTGTCATTTTGCAAAAAATCATTGAGAAACCACAGATAGCACTGAAGAATGACATTCCCATTAAAGAGCAATTTCAATCAGTCAGCATACCCGGAAAAATAATGTTTAAGCTCTTGCAGCAACTATGGTCACAGGTTTCCTCTTTTCTTCTCAAACCTACTAATACTTTTCTTCTGTTTATTTTTAAACTCATAACATATTTGTTTCAATTTTTCTATGTCAAACAATATAAAATTTCATGGTAGATTATGAAATGCTGGTATTTAAGGTGATGATTTAGCAGGAGTCATGAGGCTAACCACATTAACAGTCCTTGCCAGAGTGATGGTTCTTCACTCCCTTAAAATTTTGTTTCATTGGGTCTATGCCACTTTTTCTATGCTCGCGATCTCTAATGCATAATAAAGAATAGATTGATAGTTTGTTAGCACATAGGAACACAATTTTCATTCCTAACAGTTGACAAGTGCCATATGTGGTTCTCCTTTCTCATTTCAGGATCTATCCTCATCATCTAGATTCTTTATTGAGACTTTTGCTTTCTCCGGGACAATTGAATCTGAAGGAGTACCTCACGTTAGAAGACCTTGGGCATCTAAATTGATAGAAATCTCTTTAATGATTGCTGACAGGAAAAAAAAATCTCTACCTGTGACACAAGCTCAAAAAGTATTCATGACTGGTACTCCGTTACTTCATTATAGTTTTCCATATTCCGTAAAGTTTCTCATATCCATCATGTGGACTTGTTTGTTTAGCATGATTAAAACAAATTTATCATATATTTTCTTATTCATGCAAGTTTGAACTTTTCTATAGAAATGCCAATGATAATCTGCACGGTGGCAAGTGTTTTGGTGACACATCAGTTGCTTGGGCCTGCTGCAGTAGATGTTTTGACTGCTATGGGTCTTGTGGACCCTAAACTGGGAGTCCCTTTGTTGCTATGCGTTCTTTTCTTCACTAATATATTTACCAGAAAAGATGTTGGACGCGGTGATATGCTGGTGAGTTTATGGGCTACTTTTGATTAAGTACAGCTGCCACTGCAACATGCACAAGTTAGCCATCATTTATGCTTCTGTTTTCCATCTCTTTTGCAGTTGAAAGTTTTGGGGATGCTTCCATCATTTGCTTCAAATTCCTCAATGATTCCTCTTGTTGTTCAGACTATCTTGCCCTTGCTTCACAATGACGCAAATCCGTATGTAGTAAATTATCTCTTTCTGATACTCCTTTTGTGTTATCATTTTTCTTTAGGGCGCAACAAAATAGAATTGTAGTGTTTCCATGTCGGGTACCCTGTCGGAGATTAAATACTCCTATGTGTTTAAGAATGTATAAAAGTTCAAGATTAAGTGAACTACATGGAGCACTCCATTTCCTTGTAAAATCTCCATTACTAGTACATGCATGAAAATACAACAAAGATTGCAGTCTATTTTGTCTTGTGGTTCATGCTTTATAATTGATTTTCAGTAACTATGGTCAGGAAATTGTGCAGGGGTTATTAGCTTGCCAGATGTACACACTATAGTAGTTCAATCCTTGGTATTGCTGCCTCATTTTATATTTTTTGGTTCATTGAATCTCTCTCTCACAACCAAAAAAAAAAAGAAAATCTGTCCCCCCCCTGTAGTAGTAACTGGTTTTAAGTGCTTTAAAATTAAATGAGTCGTTTGTCTTGATCCTTCCCAGTATTTATGTGGGACCTTTCTACACATGCATTTGATTGACAAGTTCTTGAATTTGTCGCTCTTGTCATATGTAAAAGTATCAGCACCAATTTACAAGGTTTATCTATGAACATGTGTTTTCATCCTGCTTATATGATAAGCTTTTCCCCTTTTAACTACATTCAGGGTTTTGTATTCAGCAGCAACCCGTTTACTTTGCCAGACCTGGGCAACTAATGACCGTGCTTTTGGAAGTTTGCATGTAAGTAAATTTCCTCTCTCTTTTGGTTATTCTTCCATCTCATTGAATTGTTCTTTTCAGTTTTGGCTTTTTTTTTCCTGTTAAAATGTAAGCAAAGGTAACCAAATAATGAGCAGAACAATCTTCATGGAGGGGAACATGTAGCCATGTAACCTATGCAATCCTTCTCAGAACAAACTTGTAGTTATTTGGCAGTGTGGTCCCTAAACTTCCTATTTGTATTTGGATCACCATGTTTTCTCGTAATTTGGCTGTAAGTCTTCTGAGGAATATATAATCCCTCTTTGAGAGCGGTTGTATTTGTCAGGATGTCAGCCTCTTGTATATAACGTTATTTGCACATATTAGGACTCTTTTAACCTGTTGTTATCTTTTGATAATTTTTCTCTGTTCTTTTCACTGCTTTAGGTGATACTTCTTCCGAAAAGCTTTGCCAAGTTCAGAAATGAAAAAGTTGTCTGTTTAAGTATGGCCACTTCCATTCGAGATGTTTGCAGAAAAAATCCTGATAGGGGTGTGGACCTTATCCTGTCTGTTTCGGTATGGTTATAAAGCTATTATTAGTTCTTTCTACTCCTTTCTTTCTTCCTAATCTTAATTCCTTTCTCTATTTATTATTTGTTGAATGATCAACAGTCGTGCATCGAAATGCAAGATCCTCTCATTCAGGCGCTTGGTTTTCAAAGTCTTGCCCACCTCTGTGAAGCTGATGTAGTTGGTATAATCAATTTCTACATCACTTTATTTTTCCATCTGATACTATTCCTCCAGATTATTCTAAATGGCCTCAGCAATTAAATGTGCATGTATGAAGTAATATACTTGAGCACATCTGCTAATTGTGGTGATGTGAACTCCAATATGTTTAAGATATGCCCTTTGTAGAAATCAGTATAGAACAACAGATGAGAGTCTAGAGAACAAAAGAGGAGAGCATTCGAAACTCTTAGGGTTTGTCACTCCTCATGTTTTTATTATTAAAGAAATAACACTTAATGACCATAATAACCTTCTCACTAATAATGACCGTAATAACCCTCTCACACTTGGACACCCTTTGTGCACAAATAATTGAGGTTTTGCAAAAATATGGATGTCTACTCAATTTTATTTTTGTCTTGCTTTCTTGGGATGCTGCACTGAATTTACTCAGTGATGAAGATGGCAAGCTTGCGATCAGACAGAAGTTTATATCTACCCAAATCTAGGTCGAATTTTATAGAAAATAAAACTGGGCTGAATGTCTTTAAGGTAACCAGATTGGGGGTTACTGGTTTTTTTGGTCAGTACCTTCATATGTGATAATACTTTGAGCTGTGCCTGGAATGTTTATGTTCCTTGGGAAGACTTTGGAGTACATTTAATTTCTTATGCCCAATCTTTCCAGATTTCTACACGGCATGGGATGTCATTGAAAAGCACGTACTAGTTTACTTGAAAGACCCAAATCTAGCACACAGGTAAAAGTGCCTTTACATCTTGATATTGGTATATATTTTGAATTGCTCATAATCTGCAGTATTCTTCTTTCTAAAATAAATTTCAGCAGTCCTTACAACTTTGTGAGGATGGAATGGAGTACCTTACACAGGCCAGGGCAGGAAGTATTTTTTCCAAGATTAACATAATTGCTGCATTTTTTCCTCAGTTTGGAAAGGATTGCATGGACTTTTTCCCCCTGAAAAAACATTTGTGATCGTGTATTATAGAACAATTTGCATAATGTTCTTCATTGTGCTCCTGTTATCTTCTTATTGGATGCAATAGTTGCGTACACATCATATCAGGTTTGCTTAATCAAATAACCATATGTGTGATTAAGTTTCATGAAACAGTTCTAAGGACAATCGTTTCTTATCTTTACCATAATGTACTATGAATTTGTAGCATATGCCTTCTCCTAAGATGGGGTGCGATGGATGCACCAGCTTACCCTGAAGCGTCAGGGCATGTCTTGCAAATTTTATGGGACATAGCCACCTCAACACATGGGAATGGAATCAAATGGTCGAAGGCTAGGGCCTCCGCTTTTGATGCCTTAAGCCAGTATGAGGTTTGTTTTCCTTTAACTGATAAACTGTGGAGGACCTTTTTAATTTGATATATTGTTTACTTGGTAAGTCTAGATGCTATTAATGGTTACATCTCTTCCGAAGCTCTTTTTTTTTTCTCCAGATACCAGATGTTGAAAAAACCATTCCAGAGTTAAGAGAAAGAAGCACATCTTTGCTCTTTTTGGAAACAAATGATGAAATACTTGGCTCTATGGAACGGTTTCACGTCAAGATTATCATATATGAACATATGTATGGCAAATTGTTTACAATATGTTTCCTCATCTTTTTGTTGGTAAAGTGGTGATGTGGCTTTGTTAATTAATTTTACTTACATAATGTAGGAATCGTCGAAGATTTGTGAAGGAGAGAAAGGCTGTCACAAATAAGATTGAAAAGCTGCTGGATGTACTTCCTCGGGTTATATTCTCTTCAGGTATCATTGGTTGGGAGCATTTGATGCTTTAGAAAATAATTCTAGGTCTTTCAATATCAGATTGCCATAATTTGTTATTTTAAAAAACAAATTTAGTTAAGAGTCTTCTGTTGCTGTTACTTTTATTGGTGGTCAATTTGATTTTATTCTTTCAATAGATCTCTGTGTGATCTGCACATAAGCGATGCTCGAATAAGAATTTCATTTTCAGGAGAAAGAAGTGCTAGAGAATGTCCTGGTGCAGCGCTGCTATGCCTTTCATTTACTCCAAAAAATTCAAAGAGTCAAGGAGTTTACACTGTAAGATAAGGACCATCATTGAGATTCTGATATCAAGCATAGATGGTGCTTCTCATGTACTTGCTTAAATCTGATGGAACTTAGGACGCACATGCTCTGTATGAGAACATGTTGGTGGAGATCGCTGCATCTCTTCAACTCTCAAGAAATACTTTCCTTGCACTTCTTTCGTTGCAATCATGGAAATCCTTCATGCGGCGGTGGATTAGGGCTAATATGTTGTCTCTTGATGCGAAAGTATCGTCCATAGCTTTGGATAGACCATCTAAAGCTGCTCATGACATTTTGAAGGTGGTCTTTGTTGTTATTCTCTCCGTGCTGGGTTATTCTCTTGCAATCAATCCATAGATGTATCATTTTCTGTCATTGTTGATGTGCAGAGCATGATGAGAATTGCTGAGGAGTCTATTCCTAGATCTGCTGAGAATATTGCGCTGGCCCTTGGTGCACTCTGTGCGGTAAGAACAATTTTTTATTTTTAAAAATTGTCTTGGACATGCTAATCCAGGATGTTTGTTTTACTTAGTTATTTATTTTTGTCATTATTTCTTCTTTTTTTTTTTTTTTTTTTTGGGGGGGGAGGGGTTCAAGATAGTGTTGACTGTTAAGATTGCGGGTCTTTAAAATCTTGATCGGCGAGAATGTGTATTCCCTTAGTGCCATTGAGCGAATGTTGTCAGATGATTAGATCTGTTAATTGGAACCCAATTATGGAGTTTAAATGAGTTGGAGGTTCCTTCGGTGGACTCCTTTCTCTCTCTTTTAAGGTCTATGAATTAGAGGAAGACATTGCATCCAGCCAATAACAAGAACTTCAGCATTAGATCTTTCCATTCCACCTCTGGGAACTTCTATGCAATCGCTCTTTTACCTTCTAAGCAATTTGGCTTCCCCATTTTCCTTATAGAATTCTTTCTTGTTGGACTTTTGCTTGGGATAAGATTTTTACCATTGAAAACATTAGAAAATGTAATTTCATCATCATCTGTTGGTCTTGTATGTGCAACATTTGGGTAAATCATTTGATCATCTTTTTCTACTATGCTATCAACCAGTGGAATCATATCTTCAACTCTTCAAGTGGTCTTAAGTAATGCCTAGAAATGCTATCAAGCTATTCAACTGTCGGAAGCCCATGTGGCCAGTTCAACCTCAAGAAATCTTGGAAAACTGTGCCTTTGTTTTATGTAGTGCATTTGGAGAGAAGAAAAGATTGTTTAAGGGATGTGAAGCTTCTGTTGCTACTGTGTTGTACTATTTCATTTAGCTATATTCCTCTTGCTCTGGTATGATTATCTTTTGTTAGCTCTCATGTGCTACCTACTGCCATTAACAAACTTATAATTGCAGAATAATCAACTTATCTGATTTTATTTTTCAAGATAAAATTTCATACCTGGAAATTTCTTGGCAACCTATGTTTGTTCATTGGAAAACTACTCTTTGCCCCAGTACCACCTTCCTTTTCACATTATATATCTATTTTGAAAAACTCCAACTTCATGAAGTTCATGGTTTTTGCAAATTCAAATGATCCATATTTGGGCAAATCTATCATCAAAAACAAGGAAGTGTTGTACGCATAGAAGTTCCATTTGACAATCATGATGAAGTCGAATAATTGCAAGACTGTATAGTTTAAGGGCAAGATAAGTCTACTTAAACAAACCTATTGTGTTAGAGTTGATATGTATGATTTCATATGGCCTAGATTCGGCACAGTTTATTCTTACTATTGAACTCTCAACTATTCTCACTACTTTCTCACTATTTTCTGTTCTGGAAATGGTCAGGTGTTGCCTCAGTCTGCTCATACGGTTATATCAGCTGCATCAAAGTTTCTTTTGAATTGGTTGTTCCAGTTTGAACATGAACATCGGCAATGGTCTGCTGCAATTTCTCTTGGAGTGATCTCAAGCTGTCTACATGTCACAGATCATAAACTAAAGTTTCAGAACATATCAGGACTTATTGAGGTTCGCAGATGTTTGTTTAGTACTCTTGTTCTTTCCATAAAATAATCAGAGAGGAAGACCATTCATTTAGTCATGTAAATTTATGTATGGTCTGGTGTTCAAAACCTGATTGCTTGGCTGGTTCAACTGGTTGACCAGTTACTAGCTCATGGCCTGATTGCACTAATAAAAACCCAGACTAAATGGGTGTGATCCAGTTCAAATTTAATTCTATGAAACTGTAGTATAATTCATGAATGAATTATTGATCCTGGAACTTCTGTTGCCCAGAGAAAACTTCCTAATAGGTTAAACATTTCCTTCGTGCACAATCAGAACTATACAATATATTATTGCCAATTCATACAGTTCAAAGCAAAAAAGAATATTCAGGCTCTGTAAGCTGTTTGATCTTGTGACCTGTGGCTACTGTAGAGCATCTTCAACAACTGGGCAAGCATTTTCATTCTTTGTCTGTTCCAGAAGAAATGACTTTGCAGAGGCAGACAATGGCCATTATCTATGGGTTGATCAAAGTTGCAACTATGTTAATAACTAGGAAACAGCTAAGTTGTAAGTTCATATGCTGAAACCATTCAAAGGGGGAATCAATAACCTGACTAGGTCACACAGAGCTCTGACTTTCAAAAGACTAGTGTGGACACGAGTCATAAAATCTAACAAGTACCATATTTTTGTAGATCTGATTAAAACTGTCATCATTTAGCCCATCAGCTGTTAAATATATCTCTATCAAAGCCAACCTGTCAATCATATGTATAAATTTTTCAATGGCACCAAACTGACTCATTTTGGTGTGCAACATGGTCGAGAGGAATAATGCCTTTGATGGGGAGAAAACTTTAATTTTCTTTTATTAAATGCCAATGGTTCAAAACTTTCAAATCCTGGAGTGGGAAACATTTGTTAGTGTACCTGCTATAACAGCTGGTATAGTTTCTTGGTTTGCACTCGAGTTTCCACTTTGCATTGTGGGTTCTTTCTGTAGAGATTTGTCCCATGTTGCCCATGACAATTTTGTTTTCCTAATGTTGCCAATTAAAGAATAATAAAGGACGAGTGCAGGTTTTCTCACTGACAATTGTGTTTTCTTACTGATCATGTGTGCCTAATAGGTTTTGTCTAGTAGCAAAAGCACCTTTGTGAAAGGAGCCTGTGGAGTTGGCTTGGGCTTTTCATGCCAGGATCTTTTAACTAGGACTGAATCTGCTGATGATGCTGACAGAGATTCCCACAAGATGGCTGAAGTTGAATTAATAGGAAATATTATCAGGTCTTTATCTGTCACGATATTGGAACTTACAAAATCATCATCCCAGATTCTTCATAGTCTGTGTGAACGTTTCCCCAATGACATGCATGATAATGGTAGATATAAGAGTCCTGATTTCTTGAATGAGGACGGTGATCTTGTGGAGGAAGACACCTGGGGTCTGGCTGGACTTGTTCTAGGTTTGGGCAGCTCTATTAGTGCAGTTTATCGAACTGGGGAAATTGATATGACATTGAAGATAAAGGACTTGATAATTTCATGGATTCCACATGCGAAGCCATTTGTTTGGAGCTCTGACTCCTGGAATGAAGGATCTGAGCTGCTTTTATCTGTTGGCTCTTGTCTTGCACTTCCCATGGTTGTGGCTTTCTGTCAGAGAGTGGAATTGATGGATGTTGCTGAACTAAACCATCTGATAAATGGTTATAGAGAACTTATTTCTGAATTATTGTCTGTTAAAAAGTCAGGTGCATTCCACCAGAGCTTGTTGATGGCATCATGTGCTGGAGCAGGGAGTCTCCTTGCCTGTGTTCTGAAGGAAGGCATAGATTCTATTGAAGTTGGATGTCTGAAAGAGTCAGTAGAATTGTTGAGGAGATGTTATTCCAATCCTCAGCCTCCCTCCATTTATCTGGGAGGGATGCTTGGAATTGTTAATTCTTTGGGTGCAGAAGCCGGGTTGATTCTCATTCATCCTTCATCCTCCAATTATGGTCATTACAGGCTGAAGGTGACAGAGAATATTTCCTCAACTAGCCTTTTAATCATTTTCTGTGGTCCTCGTTTCTTACGAAGAAATGTTCTCTTTGCAGGAATCTTCTCATATAATGCGTGCGCTTCTTTCAAGTCCTGTCTGTGAGCCTTTGTTAACATCATCAATGCAAGAGATGTTTCTTGTCGCTCAACATTCTGAAGATAATCAGCTGCAACAATACTCTGCCTGGGCACTTTCTTTTCTTCGACATAGTCTGTGGTCCAAGGAAGTAAATTTGGATGATAATATTCAGACTGATACCACTGTCTCAGAAGTCGCTTCTCAAAGTTTCTCCCATGACAGTGTAGTCATGAGACTCTGCTCATGGTTAATGAATGTGAATTCATCAAAGATAAACAGGCCAAATACAGAGGTGATGAGCTCCATTTAATTTTCTTTTTTCAGAATTCTTCATGTTGATTGTTTCTGTCACTATATATCTGACAAAGGACTCACTGGAAAAATTTACTCGGAAGTGGTTGTCATGGACTCACGAAATCAACTTACATTTTGCTTTCTGAAGTGTTTGATTTTCCCTTTTTGGTGTACTTTCTGTTGTTGAGACTATAAATTCTTGAATAGAATGTAATGAAGACATGTCCAACATATGGTTCAAGATGACCTATAACCTTGTGAATGCAGTGGTGAGCATCTAAAGATTGCACCAAGGGTTAGATCAATTCCATAATGAATTTGTATTTTATTTGTAATTGTAATCAATTTGCTCCTAGTCAAAATTCTGAGAAAGGTATAGTTGCCTGCGTTGTGGTACCCAATGAAGAGCAAGGTGAGAGATAACTTGAATAAGAAAGAAGCTGCATACACTTGATGCATGGGCTGCTCATGTGTTCTCTGTCTTGTTCTTTGGAATAGATGATTTTCTGTGGCATGTTTGCATGGTAGGTCAAGTTCTTAGTTTGTGAGTAGGATTACCTTTTTGATTACAGTGTTTACACAATCAAGTTATTAATTACTAAATATAATGAGAATTCCATGCAATGATCCTTTTAAGTACCCAGCCTTTATTTCTCTTCCAATTAAATCTTGATTTCATTACCTAGGAGAACTTTTGTCATTTATGTGTCCGTTGTATTGTTCCATATGTAAGCAAATTTTGGTATTTCACTTTCTTTACTTCAGACAAGGAACACACCAGACGCAAGGACAATTAGAACTGTGCTGAAGTGCCTTTCACAAGCTCCAAGATTGCCAAATTTTGACTGGAAAGCAATTGTTAGGCGGTCCATGAGATACGAAGTGGAAATTGGCAGCTCCTTGCCATCTGATTTGGCTCCTCAGAAAGGAATCTTGAGGCTGGAATGCCTAAATTTTTCGTTAGCTCACGCATCCCATTTTGATCAACTGCTGGAATTTCTTGATGAGCTCTCTGAACTCTCTAGGTTCAGGACACTTGAACCAAATCTACAGTGTTGCCTGCTCTTTCATCTGGTCGATCTTGTAAAAGTTTTCTCTTCGTCCAGGCGCGAGAAATTACTTTCTGATATAGCTGATTTCTTGCTTTCACTTACCTCAAACCAAGTTTACAACCTTGATCAGAAAATTTTGTTACGTATTTCTTGCTGGAAGGGCCTCTGTCAATGTTTAGATGAAGCTTTACTTGATTCTGAAGAGTATCTTTTAGGTATTGAAAGGTGCATGGTGGTGCTCTTCTCTTTGTTGCCTTCATATCATCCTACAAGTATCGCAGAGGCAGATCATGTAAATTTCACTGAAGAATGGTCCGAGGCAGTTAGATGCTTTGAGAAGGCACCAAGGGATTGGCTTTTGAAATTTTTGCAAGTGAGTGAACTTTCCTAGTCAATCTGTTTCATTGATTCTTATCAAGAGGTCGTCACATATCTACAGAAGAATCCATGAATATGAGTCAGAGAAAGAGCTGAATCAAATTGTAAAGAATCATAGCATACCTTCTGATTTATGTACCCTGGATAAAGTATTCTCTCTGTCTTAAGTTAAAGGTTCTACACTATCTTAACCGATCGCTGTGGAAATTTTAATCTCATCAACACTTGTCCTTCCCTTAACTCCACCTTGGCTGGAAACAGACAAGGGGGCAAGGCACATTCAACTTAGTATGGAATCATCCTTGAGGACCCAACTATCCTCATGGTTAGCCTCTGGCTAACATCTTGGTTTAATACAATGACTGTCCTCTGTAATTGCAAACACACTTGGTTAACGCCCTTTCCCTCTTTGGAGGTTTTCCTTCATAAAAGAATTTTCTCCAGCTACATTCCTAATAAAGGATGTCTACTCCTGTGGCTTCTATTTTTGTTTACTGTGGGTATTCAACTTCTGTAAGAGTTTGGTAGTAAGAATGCAGATTGAACAAGCTATGTCTCTTCCTTTTCCTATAGATAGGATCCTCCTGCCATGCCAATGAAGCACAATAAAAAATGCTCTTCTCAAATTGCATTCATCTGCCTGATGCAAGAAATACCAGAGCCCTATCTCTTGGAGAAGTTGCCTCTTGCTCCCATACAGCTTTTCCTGCTCAAAATCTTTGGGTTATTAAAGAACTTTTTAGGGCAACCATACTACACATCTTCTATAGTTGTTTTTGTCCAGAACTACTGATCCCTGTTATGAAATCGAAGTTTGGTTGCATATAACTTGTTATCATATTTCCTGCTTCTTCAATATTGACATCTCTAAGCTTTTGTGTGTCTCTACTCCTTTGACAGTTGGATTTGGATAAAGAAAATGGGCAGTTCATTGACATCCTAAAGAAAATTGAGGTGAAAGTGAGGTTAGTCAGGAGCAGTTCCATCCCAATGGCTGAGCTGGGAAGACTGAAGACCTTTTTATTTAACTGCAATTCAAATGGTTGGTGAAGTCATTTTGAATGTCAACCCCCAATTTTAAAATTGTAGCAAAATAGAAGTTACTAGATTTGTTTGATGGATATTTTTAATCATTTGACATGCAGACACATGGAATGTTCTCGTTGAAGTTGTAGCAACTTTACAACATGCTGAAGGAAGCATTAAAAGACAGTGGCTTGTTGATGCAGTGGAGATTAGCTGTGTCTCTAATTTTCCGTCTATGGTATGCAACTATTGCCATACTTTTTGAAGAATTGCTAAATGAAATGGATAGGGAATTAACTATGGCTTCTGTTCATGAGTTGTACCTGTCTCAGTTTGCTTGAACTCATTCCTCTACATTGGGCATGTCCATACCCAGCATGTTATATTGATTGCAATTTACAATCACCAATCAAAAATGATTTCAAAAGTATTTAAGTTTTGACTTCTAAGTTAGATTCACGGCAAAAAAGTCAGTCCTGCCCTTTTGTTCCCCCTTAACTCTCTTAGTCCCATTCTAATTATCAACTCAAGGCACTCAAGTAATGTGAGCTGAAAGAGATTCTTTCTTGTATTTGGTGTGTTGTACTGCATCAGAATTATGCATGATGCTTAAGTGTTTAGTTAACACACCACTAGCGCCTTGTTCTCGGGACAGGTTTGCCTCTATAATAAGAAGTTTCCATTTTATTACTCTGGCTCGTTGCCTTGTGATAAAATGGGTTTCTGCCCAATCTGGAAAAATGGAGCAAATGGGATTCGCTTATCTGTGTTACTGCTGTAAGATTACATATTTGTTCATCATGCTTCTATGTAACTTTCTTAATCTCTCTTGCAGCCAATGCAATTTATTGGCCTGCTCTCAGGCAGTTGCTGCAAATACATGCCTTTTTTGATCCTGGATCGCGTCAGTGTTTTGAGTGATCTGCCAGTTACTCTCTCTACTCTCTTGACCAATCCCTCTTGGACAGTCATTGCGGAACATTTTACTGAGACTCTTTTGGCATCAATCGAGCGCATTTACCATTGTGTTACACAACCATCCTGTGGTGAAAATACACTTACCTTGCAAGGTATTGATGAAAGCGAGAACAGCTTAGCTCCTTCCCTACTACAAGTGATGCATGATGCTTGTACATTCTTGAGAAACTACTTGTCTCTAGAGAAGCAGATTGCGCTTGCCAACATGGCACACCGTTGAGATCAGCTCTGGCGTGCTCCAAAGCCACTTCATTATGAATGCTCTTGATATGTAGATTATGTGTAAAATTAGCATTTGTTTATCATTAAGATGTACAGATAGCATATTGATTTCTAGAGTTGTTTCAAAAGACAATGTGAGGGTTTCACTTGAGATGTGAACTCACTGGCAGGATATCAGTATGACAAAGTTTCTCTCGAATCCTCACTCTTCTCATAAAATGGGCTTGTTAACTCACTTCCTGGTTTTGGGCTACCACATTTACAAAATTTTGCTTTCTATGTACTCTTCTTAGTGTCCTGCCCTGACATATTACATGACTATCTCAGGTCATCCTAACAGTTATATGCAGTCGAATCATGAGACCAGGTAGGTAAATTTCCAGGTGAAGTATAATTTGTCTGTAGCTGCCAATGGCAAAATAATCTGCATTCATATTGGAATCTAAAGCAAAACTTTAAGAGCTCAAAATGGCAACTTTGGTGCATGAGCTTAATAAAAAAAAAAAGCAGCTTTTCTGAGAAGTCTTGAGAAGGATAAATGGAGGGAGTCCTAGTCTTTGCCGAACTCCTTGTGGGAAATCCTGGCAAACGGACAAAGATTCCAAAGTTCTCTCTAAAAGGATGTGGTCTTTAGAGACCACAAGTAGAGCTCATTCATAAGCCGATAAAAAAAAAAAAACCAAGTCCCCTAAAGCGAAAACACGATCTTCATTGCGAAAAACTTCAGAATGACTATAGTCAATGGGCGAAGAAAAGAGTCTGATCCTTGGTCTGTATTTGGTTTATTGAGAAATCAGTTGGATTGATTCACACTGATGCAAATCGAACCTTCTCATCCACGTAAACCCATGTTGGTTTTGCTGGAGCATCAGGCAATAGGTAGCAAACTTAAGACTATGTCGCAAAAAAAAAAACACTTCAAGGGATCAAGTGCATTAGACTGTCGGCATGGAGGAGTTCCTCCAGTATGGTTGAATGAAGCTACAAGCCAAGCCTCCACTGCTACACCCCTTGCGATGCAAGATGGGTTTCCGTAACACCCTGGCATTGAGTTGTCAATGCCCGTGTAGCTAATGGAGAAAAGGGTAATGAACGTGCTATCTTCCAACTTGAAGTCCACTTCGTTTCCCGATTGAGCGTTCCTTTGTAAAGGCCTCTTTCTATTTCTTGACATTCTACACTTTTTTGACATGTACTTTTCTTTTCCGTCTTTTAACCACTGTTTGCTCGAGCTCTCTCGAGCGGGCACGGAGGTTACAACACGCGTGAGTAACACGTGACATAACAAGTCCATACAAAAAAAAAAAAAAAAAAAAAGCGGTCCTATTTTCCTTTATAATCTTTCAATCACCATCTCACTCGTATTTCGGTACCTGGGTTTCCTCCGAGCGGGCTTGTCACGGTCGGTTCCGCCTCGTGAGAGTAAGCCGTGACATAAGAAAGCCGGATTAAAGAAAAGAGGAGCGATGGTAATATCTAAAGCCTTGGACGATCCCGAGCGACGAGCGACGTCGGATTGATCGGCCGGTGACGTACCGAATCGGAAAAGATGCGAGGACGGGGGTGGGGCGGGGGCGAGAACGCTCGCAAGTAATAAAACTCCTCCGTCGTCGTCGTCGTCGTCGTCGTCGTCTCTTCTCCAGGTTTTAATTTCTTCTCCCATTTTCCGTGCCAATATAATCTCTCCCTCTCCTTCCCTCTCTCTCTCTCTCTCTCTCTAAAATTCTGATTTGCTCTCCGCAGCTTCAAGCCCACCAACTCCGAGTACTCAACTCTCTCTCTCCTCTCTCTCTCTCTCTCTCTCTCTCTCGCCGGCGCAATCCTTCACTCCGTGCGCACTGCACCCCGCGACTCTCCGGCTAATTCGCCGCCCCGCGCCCCCGCCTCCCTTCCGGCGGGTTCGGTTCCTCCGCCGGTAATGCCTGCGCCCCCGCTGATCGCCGTTGCTCCATTGTGAATCGCCGGGGGCGATTGGGAATCGAAGGCTCAATCGAACGGGAGCCGTCGTACGGCGATGCTGGCGCCGCGCTTCTAGAAGTTTCTGTAAGATTTCTTCGCTTGCGCCGCTCTCGTGTACCGCTTTGTCTCCGCTGTTTAACCTAGATTATCTTTTTTTATTATTATTATTTGTTCACCATTGTACCCTTCTTTCGTTTCTGGATAGGTTTTAGCGGCTCAAATTCGATTTATGGACGTGTGCGTGGTTTATTTACTCTATTGAGTGATGTGTGTGCGTGTCTCGCTTTGGACGGCTTTTAGTTTTTTTCCTTTATGTTGCGGAAGAGCTCTGTCCACACGCATGACACTAGTTTTTCGTATCGGCGCCTGTTTAAGATATGCTGCTATTGCTGTTGGATGTGTCTTGTTAACTGTCATTATCTGGTCCAAATTTGGAAAGTTTTCTCATTATTCCCGTGGCATTCGCAATCGTGATTGATTTTAGCCTTATTGCATTGGTCATCACGCTGAATGGTTAGTCATACATAATGCGGAAAGTAATGAAGCCATTCGAGGCATGAGGGACAAGTAGTGAATATGCATTTAATATGTGAGATATCTATATGAGGTCCGTATCGGTTCTGGTGTGCATTGGCTTGTAGTCCAAAACTTATCGTTCTCTTCATTAGCTTTGCCAAGGCATGTGATGGGAAAGCGTCCATCAAAAAGAAACGGTTCTGGAACTGAGATTCCATTAGTTGCATATGTCCCTTAGCAACTTTTCTTAGTGCGGATTATAGTGGAAAGAGTCAAGACATGCTTAGGAAGTAGAATCGTTTAGCCACAGCTAGTTTTATGTCCTTGTAAATTGTTACTATGCTGATTTGTGTCACCTATTTATAAAATTTTCTACAGGAGAATTCTCTAAAATCCCCTTGGATGGTAAATGCTGATGCCATTGTACTTTAATTGTTTCCATTATATAAATGCATAGCTTTTTATCTATATGAATCCTTGTCTCTCCCATGCTATGATTGTGGATTATGTTGGAGCATTCTCCACTTATGCCAGTCATTAGCTTATCGCTACAGTTGCCAATTTTCATACGACTCTATGTAAGGTGGATAAGCTGTAATGAGGCTTGATCCCAGGTCTAGCATCTAGGATAGGCTGATCTTTGCGAACCATTGCCAATTCGACTGTGGGGATGCTAGCTTTTGGAATGTCAATACTACTTGAGCAATTAGTGGTATTTATTAGTAGATTTAATTTCCAGTACAAATATCACTGCAAATAGGGAATGAGAGGATATTGCAAACATTTTAGAGAATTGCCCCTTTCAGCCATTGTTAGCTAGTGGGTAAAGCAATTCTTTATCATCAATTTGTGTGGTGATCCTAGGAAAGAAGCTCCTTTCCTGTATCTGTTTTACAAGGGCACAAGTTGAAGAATTGTTTTTACAGGCATTAATGGTGCCACAAGCTAAATCAGACGTTCGTGCCTAATTTGTCTGTTTCATAGTGAGAGCTGCTGTTTGGTTATTTACCCATTTTATAACTAGAATGTGAATTAGCTTTTCCATATTTTAAAAACTCTTAGGCTTAGACAGGGAGAAGAAACAAATTTGTTGCGAAGGAAATAAATTAGCTGTCCAATAATATTTAGATCCTTGTTTTTATCTTTTCTCATAATGTTTACTTCCTCTCTCTCTCTCTCTCTCTCTCTCTCTCTCGTGCACATGCACGTGTGATAAGTAGAGCATTTTCCTTATAGCTAGGGTCCCTATCGAGCATTTACAGGGACAAGAATGGAGAGAGAAACAAATGGAGCCGAACCCTCAGAGGAGTCTACCGATCAAAAGGGTTCCGGAGGGGGACTCACACAGTTTTATGCCTTTGAGCATTAGTGACTGAAATATCCTAGAATGGAAAGTTGAGGTCATTGTTTAGCTATTAACTTCTTCACCGGTCTCACCTTACTGATCAAAAGAAATAATTTTCAGTTTCAAGTTTTGGAAAATATGGCACCACAATGATCGAGGTATCTGGGCATTAAAATTTTGATTTGGCAATGACATTAAATGTATCATCCCTGAGTACCCATTGGTAATTTAAATTTCTCAAATATCAAAGTGCAAACTGCTTTGAGAGAACTTTTAGCGTGGGAATCTCAAAATTCCATTACAAAAGGTGTTTGATTGTAGATAATATCAAGAAGTCTATTTGATTTGTAAAGATAAAGAATAGAGTAATACTGATGAGGTGGTGAACAGTATGACTTAAGGAAAGGGAAGGCAGCAGAGATCTTATGGAACCCTGGGGAATGAAAAGAAAAAAACAAGTTCTTTAGTGGAAAAAAAGAAGGATTTCTAAATGGAGAAATTACTTGCTTGAACCTACATGAAGAATTTTTCAGTAAAAAAAGATGTATCCATATGTAGAAGCAACTTAACCTCTTTGGGATCTAACTCAAATTTTCTAGGTAAAGCTGTTATTTCTTTCAGCTTTCTAGAAGCAATTCAGTGTCACAAATAATATTAGTGGGTACCAAAAGGTGCAGGGAAGCTCACTATACAAAAGCATGTGTTGCTATGTAGAAATTCACCATGACCAGAATGATGTAATCACTTCTGGGATATTCCTTGTTGAAACAGCTGTTGCTTTTTATTATGTAGTCCCCTTACTAGGAGGGTTTAGAGTATTCATAAGTAACATGAACTTTCTGAGTTGTTTTTCTGGGGGCTGTCTGTGATCGTAGCATTTGCCAAAAAGTTTCTTAATGATAATGGGAGAAACCAGAATCATGGATTGAGGACATTGATTTAGTTACTAGAAATTTAGAATTCTTTTACACTGATTCTAGGATTTTTAAGAAGAATCAGTCAATAAACTGTGCAGTCTTGATAACTGTTATCATTTGTTAATTTTTGTTTAATTGTGCTGTGCTGTTATTTAATCTTTCTATTAACCCAGTAGGTTGGTTTGCTTTGCAGTGTTATCCTTTTGAAATAATTCAAAATTAAATTGCTTAGGTTTATGGCTCTACCCATACAATGTTTCTTTTCCCCCTTAAAATTGCATCAAACTAGTATATTCATTAACATTTCTTCAAATCCCGTTTCAAGGATGATGGACACTTGTGCGACAGTATTTGTTTTACAGTTTTAATTCCTAACTACACACTCTGTTCATTCTGACATGATGTTCCTGAATTTAGGTTTTACTACATTGCTGGATGTCAAAAGATTGTAAAGGTTTAGTATTTCATCTATTGCAAGAAATCCAATGGTGCTGAAAGTTGCTTCTCAAATGTCTGGGGATCTTTCACCTTCTGATTACGCAAGTGATCCTGAAGACAAGGAATTTAGTGATGATGATGATGATGATCGTAACCATAAGCATCGGCGACGGGAAACACGTTCTCAGTCTTCTGAGAAAGATGCTCTGGAGCACAATATGGCAAGGTCGTACAGAAAGCACAACAAACCTTTTGATAATGGACACATGTTTAGAGAAAACGAAACACAAGATGGTCAGTCCTGGAAAAACTATAATGCAGTTTCTACTAAGTTTGAAAAACGTCACCCCGGTTCTGTTTCACTACCGCGAGGTCCTTTGGACTTGAATCCGAGAGCGAGGACAAACCAAACATTCTCTGGTAATTCTGGTCCTGGTAGAGGAAGAGGAAGGGACTCTGGTGCGTGGAACCATCGGGATGCTAGGTTTAACTCTGTAGATATTGCTAGTCAGGTGATGCAGAGGGGGTCCATTCGACCGAGCCTATTTCCTGGGAGAGGTTTGCCAGGTGCTTCAAATGCACAAAATGCATCCTGGGGTGCATATGGATTGATCCCTGGTCTACCAAGTGGTGGTCTAGATGCACTCAGTTCTGTTGGCCTGCAAGGTGCATTCAGGCCCCCTATAAGTACTTCATTGGGTATGGGTATTCCTCGGCAGAGATGTAGAGACTTCGAGGAACGTGGATTTTGTCTGAGAGGAGACATGTGCCCTATGGAGCATGGTGTTAACCGTATTGTTGTGGAGGATGTACAGGTATCTCCCCTTATCAAGACCTGCATGGTGGTCTGGTAAAGCATTCGAGTATAATTGAACCATTGATAAGGATTAAATCTGAAATCTGGTCCATCTTTGGCTGCTGTCCACGAAGTCACTTCTAGGATGTGCTAGAGTTATGATAAATAATTTTATTTTCAATAATGTGGCTTTTCCCTCTATGCTAGTCCAGCATTATATCAAGGTCATGGGCCATCCATACACGCTAGTTGATTTTTCTTATTTTTGGCCTAAATAATGTGCATGCCTTTGTTGTGTTCATGCCTCAAGCTGTGTAAATATATATAACGTGTCCACTGCCAAAGAAAAAAGAAGAGAATCGAAGGGGTGCTCAAACAAGTGTTATTCTTGTAGATTCACAAAAGAATTAGGAAGAAAGGAAAGGTGACTGGCGTATTTAGTTTATTCTGTCAATCTTTTACAGTTTATGCATTGACTCTTGAAGCTGATTTCAAGGGGCATTCATGATGATTAAGCTGTTGTCTGATCTTGCAATAAGTCAGCTAACAATTGATGATAGTACTTGAGATCTGACTGGAGCCAACTGAAAAGAACTTTTTGCATGTAGATATTTCGCTTTCTGATCATGTTGTCATTTGGTTTGAGGTCAAGTCACTAGTTGTCTAGGTTGCACACCACATAATGGGTTGTCCTTAGCTATTTCATGTCATCAACAGGAAGTGGAGATGCTTTTGCTTTAGGTGCTAGAGTTAGGTTTGATGCTTTGCAGGTATCATTTTCATCTTATATGGAAGTTGCTGAAGTTTTTTCTTTTCATTTTACAGAGTCTCTCCCAGTTTAACCTCCCTGTTTCACTTCCAAGTGCACACTTGCTTGGAACGCCTGCTTTACCTGGACCCGTACCTTCTGGCAGTGCTTCTTCAACCTCATTGATGAATAGCAAAGGACCACAAGGCAAAAGTGGTAAACATGGAATGTCTGATGATAGTTTGGTATTAAATTCTGCATACTCTGCTGCTGCTAATGTTGTTGGAGCTGATTTGTACGATCCTGATCAGCCTCTCTGGAGTAATAATGGTCCCGAAGGATCTTCACTCTTAGCTCTACATTCATCCCAGGCTGATGAAACTGAATCCCCGTTTAATCATGGTATCTCTGATCGTCATGTCAAGAAAGCAGCTGATATTGGCCACCAAGATAGGGGAGCTGGGCTTTCTGTTGCTTCACAGAATCCAACTTCATCTGTTTGGGGTAGAATTAGAAGCTCAAAGGTTAAAATGAATTCGAAAGGTGAAACTGATGCTAAATCTAGTACCTCTGATTTGGTGGGAGATGAGATGAAGGAAAAGCAGGAGGCATCAGCCAATGTTATAGGTAGCTCCCATCGTGGAAAGCAAATCGCTGGGGAGGATAAGAGCTCTAAAGCTATAGATACATCTCAGAAAACACAGTCTGATGCAATGCGTTTTGTGCGCAAACCAACTCAGAAGGCAACACGTACTCTATTTGTTAATTGCATTCCTCAGAAAAGCAACAAAAGGGAGGCTCTTCTTTCTCATTTCCAAAAGTTTGGGGAGATCATTGATATTTACATACCGACAAATAGTGAGAGGGCTTTTGTTCAATTTTCGAAAAGGGAAGAGGCAGAGGCTGCACTAAAGGCACCTGATGCTGTAATGGGAAATCGCTTCATTAAGCTGTGGTGGGCTAATCGCGATAGCATTCCTGATGATGGCATAAGTAGTGTAAGTGGTGCATCTTTGACTCCTCACAGTGGGATAGCCGGTTCAGTTCCCACTGCTCAGTCCATTGCCAATAGAAAAGATAACATACAATCAACTCCCTTAAAAGCTATTGATATTCCTGTAGCAGAATCCACCCTTCCATCCTCTGATCAATCTAAGCCTCTTACCCCAAATGGTTCCAAGGTTACACCTCCTTTGCAAAAGAAATTGGAGAGTTTAGAACAGTTGAAGGAACAACTCCGCAAGAAGCAAGAAATGCTGGACCGGAAGCGCAACGACTTCAAACGTCAGTTGGACAAACTTGAGAAACAAGTGAGCTACTTTCTGCTTGACTTTATGCTGTCTTTCATTCTCCAATCAAGATGACATCTTTCTTCATGCTTTTGCGTCTAATATTTTCTTATAGATATTACATTTCTGTGGATATTTGTTTTCTACCTGGTGATTCTGAATTCAGGTTTTGGATCCTAGTCATTAACTTTATGCTTAGTGTAATCATTATGTTGGATAGCTTATATGAAGACTAAGCACTGTTCTTGTATGGGCCAAGTCCTATTAAAGGGAGTTTGTTTATTCGTTGTTTGTGTCCAATGATTTACATTTCATTGATGTCTCTTGCTATGTAGACCTCACAGATTGGATTTTAACACGGCCTCCTTAAAATGAAAACAAAACTGAAAATAGCAACAGGTTAACATCTTGTACAATGAGGGCCAACTTCAGCTTTGGTCTGCCACTTTCTAGGAAGGGGAACCGTGTTATCGAGAGGCAACAGGAGAATAGGAGTATGACTTCCTTGAGCAGTTGTGGATAGTATGAAACAATGATGTGAAAAAAGCACCCTAAAGAAAACAGCTAGGGCAAGATTTTTCAGTAGAATAGAGCAAGCTTGTGTGAGCCTGAAGCAGTTGATAGTTAAAAGGAGCAATGGTAGAGTAAATGAATCTGCCATGTCACAGAAAACTCAATAGACAGGCTCAAACTTTGTAATAAATCCTGTATACCTAACGAGTCTCTTTTCTGGTGTTTTAGTTTTTGCCAGTATTCTGTTACAAGGTCGTGAGCAATTATAGCAAAGTGTGTTTGGCATGCATAATGTACACTGCTACACACATGAAGCACAATGAATAAGGTGCACATGTAGTCTTCTGCTTACTTCAGTAAACTGAATGCCCTTGCATTCTCTGCTCTCACTGGACTGTGTTTAAAGAAATAGATTGTGCTGGAGATTTGCGGATATCTTAGATGATATTTTCATGCTCTTAAGAAGTTGAATAGTCTTGATGGAACTTACCAGATAACTTGTGTTGGACTTGTCAGTCAGAGTTGGGAACTTGGGATTCTGAAATATGTTGGTTCCTTCATCCTCTCTTGTACACTTTGCAGGCTTCTGGAGTCAAGGGTGAGGTAATTACTGAGCAAGCTACTAAGCGACAGAAGTTGGGATTAGGGGCCGATGCTGCAAAGGCTGTGACCCCCAGATCTTCTGATGTTGCCGCTGTGACTGAGAGGTCCTCTGCTACAGCTGATGTAATGGCATCATCAAATGATGAACTCATGGACAATGAGAACAAGTTAGTGGAGGGTGGTACACAGGGTAGTCGTGATACTTCCTCATTAACATCAACAGAAGGTTCTAGTAGCATGAATCAGCTGAATCTGTCATTGACTGCTGCTGGCTTTCCTTTTATACATAGATACAAACTCGACAACCGTCCAACAACATTTAAAATTCTACCACCATTACCAACTGGTTTTGCGAGTGTGAGTCTCTCTCTCTCTCTCTCTCTCTCTCTCTCTCTCGCCCCTCCCCCCCCCCCTCCCCCTCCCCCTCCCCTCCCCTCCCAAAAGGTGGGCAAGTTCATGTCGACAAGTTAGTAATATAGAATTATTAGTACAACTTGAGAAAGAGTCCCTCAAATAATTAAGCAGCTTACAATGGTAGAAATGTGGCCATGATTTTACTTATAAGGGTCCTTGTAAAGAGGAGTCTCTCTTTTTTATTTTTTCTGTTGGGGAGAAAATAATGGGATGGTAGCATAGGGAATGCTTTGTTTGAGTTTGCAGTTCCAGCACAGTCCTCCGGGATATTCTGTTCATTCTGCATGCTATAATTAGGTAATTTCATGTGCAAGAGTTATTTCTAAGTGAACTATATTGGATTCTATACACATCAGGTCTCTGCTTTGAAGAAGCACTTTTCGTCTTTTGGTGATCTTGCTATTTTGGAGCTAGAAGATGTGGAAGGTCAGGATGATATTAATGGATCAGAGACATTAAAAACTGTCTCTGCTCATATTGGATTTGTAACTCGCGATTCAGCAGAGAGGGCATTTGCAAATGGAAAGTGCTGGCAAGGCCATAATTTGCAGTTTGTGTGGTTGTCAACCATGTCCAGCAATGATACACGTGATCAAAGATCATCTGCTCGTGCTGAGCCATCAACCATTCATTCTGCAGGTAAAGAGTCGCACATTTCGTTGCAGGATACTGGAAATGGGGATGCTGAAAATTCAGAAAGACAGGGAGATGACGAAAATATTGATGCAGCTGAAGTTTCTTGGCCTAATCCACCATTGGGATCTGCCGAGGAAGGTTCACAAGAATCACCTGAGAGGTGACTAAAAGTGAGTTGGGTTCTCTCGTTTCCATGTACAGTAAGGTAAAATTTTAAGATATTGAGCGATATATTGATTATGCTGCTTAGGCAAATGGCTAAAATGGGATTTTCCAGTAGTTTCTCATTTCATCCATTGGATTGTAACAAGGGAATTTTGGATGCCTCCTTAGTTGTTTAACAAATGTTGTTTTATCTTTGAACTTTAAAAAGCAGGGACCGGAGAGAGAAATCTCTGTTGAAATTAGCAATACAAAGTGAAAAAATGTGCCTTTGGAATCTGTTCAATCATCATGTCCTTGCTTCATTTTTGGGTTCTTTGTCGTGCTGCACTTTGTTAGTGTAAAACCTCAAAAGATTGGCCAAAAAAAGATTATGACCCCTCATTGTATATTTGTCCTGATCACTGAAGGCAGCGAAGTTGAGATTTCTCTCGAGAGGCCCTCCATGCCGGTCATCTTTGAACGAAGTGGTTCCTCCCATTCTTGGCTTGCCAAGAAATTCTGTTTTTCCGTTACTGCAAGTAAAAGCTCTTTTTTTGTTTCATGGGTAAATTCTAGGTAGACGATGAATTCCGTAGGAATGGCTTAGGAATATATCTTCTTAGGAACTCCTCGAGATAATGATCTTCCATTCTGTTGAACAGTCGCTACGTGCCCACGGGCTATTCTATTCATCTCTGCCTCGGAACTTAATGCGTAGTAAGATTAGGTTGTTTGGGCTTTAAGTTTAGATCCAGAATCAGAACTGAAGCAGTGCTTCTCGGAGGTGTTTTTTCTTTCCCCGAATTTAGAATCGAACCTACTTCTTCCTGGAAGGCCCAAAACCTCTGTTCAGGAAATTTTGTGGACGACCCACTCCAGTCTCATTCCCATACGTCATTGATACATGCCAAATCGAACATCGGCACGATAGAGCTGAATGCTGCGTCAACTTGCTTTGGTAAGATTAGATTCCGATAATCTCTTTTGAGTTGTGCCGCCAGTAGTTTCGGATGTCATCTAAGGCACTCTCTTTGCTTTGTCATGGAAAATTGGTGTTACAAGAATCCGATCATATGCTTCCCCATCATCATCCCTCAATGATTTAGAACCTACCTTAGTGGCGGCAACTATTATTTACTGATACACTCCAGTGCCATAGTGCTTTACTTTCCATCTTGGAAAGCAAATTAACATCCCAAGCCGGAAGCTGGATGGAGCAGCTTGAGCAGCCTGCTCCTAAATTTTGTTTTAAAGTTCTGCGCATGTTTGACCGGCTCCTGATGCCATATCATAGCTTATACTATCAAACGTCAAAAAGTAAAAGTGCCCTCCTACGAAATTGCGTGTTCCCAGGAATCATCATTGTTGGACGAAGCGATAGGACCGCTGGCAACGATACAAGGACCAAAAAGCACCAAACCAAACAAAGCACATATGATGAGGTGATCTTAAAGAGACATACCCTTAATCCACCCTATACAATCGAACACGTCTTCATTTCGTCTCAAATGAACATGCAATGACATCCCCACCCTGATATAACAAGAGTTGAATTCCTCAGCTAAAGAATCACTGATTTTAGATTTCCAACTCTCCAAACTACAGCAAAAACTCTTCAATCACAAAGTACCATTCTCCGCAAATAGGTGGATGGGAAATCGTAGAAAGAACACGGATTTGTTTGAGCTCAAACTCCACATGTAGCCCCAGGCAAGGGTAGTGGGTAACATATAATTTATCTTGACCACTGATGTTCTATTTTCTTAAGAAGTCTACTCCAGGCATCGTTTTGAGTTAAAGAGTTGGTATCATCGATGTACTGCCTACTTGCATATCTTTGAAAGCAATTCATGGACTAAATCTACAGCTCCCGGATATGTGGCCAAAGACCCAAAACTGGAAAGAAAAATAGCCATTTCGGCTATCTTTGAAGCACTGCCCTCATGCATCACCTCAGGAACAAACTGTCATTTTCTCCAGAGCAGTTTCTGCTTCATTCAGTTTTCACGAAAAATCTTGGCGATATTACCTGGAATCAAGAAGTTTGCAGCTTTAGTTTTAATCAATCTGGTCCCACTAAGCAATGACCCGCCTGTTTAAATGGTTCACCCACACCAACTTCTTGCAAAGTTGGTCCCCAGGAAGGTTGCTTAATGAGCCATAGCAGCCTTGCATATACCATGGTTATATGCATGCATGATTGGCAATTTGGCACAAGACCTTTCTTTAGAATTCTGTCCTGTAAAGCCATCAGCCTAGTCACATCCCCTTCATCACCAGCAGAACCAATTAGAGCATTGTCAGTCAGAGTCTTGATTTGAAGACTCTGGGAAGGCTGTTAGGCTGCTTCATCCACACAAACTCCTCGCACAGTCCTCAGGAAGGTTGCTTATGAACCACAGCTGTGTTTTGTATCCCATCGATTATATGCTTGCATGATTGGCTGTTTGGCACAAAGCCCATCATCACAATTCTCTCCTGTAGAGCCATTAGCTTAGCTGCATCCCCTTCCTCACCACCGCCGCATTTTGTATCCCATCGATTATATACTTATATGATTGGCTGTTTGGCACAAAGCCCATCTTCAGTATTCTGTCCTGTAGAGCCATCAGCTTAGCCGCATTCCCTTCCTCACCAATAGTCCTGATTAGAGCATTGTAACTCTCAGAGTCTTGAATGTGAAATTTCACAGCAAAGAGACCTAACAAAGATTCAGCTCTATCAACATTTTTTTCCTTACAATACCCACAGATTAATGCCCTGCATATATCTAGATCAGGTGAAACTCCACCTTTATCCATTTCTTCCACCAATGCTTCACTCTCCTTGCTTCTTCCTGTTCTGCATAAGCAGCAGATAAGAGCTCTGTATACTTCAAGATCAGGTTTCATGTTCTTGCATACCATTTCACCTTTCATAAGTAGTGCCTCATTGGCACCATCACACTTGCAGAAAGACTCTATAAGCTTTTTATACATATGCAAAGTGGGGATATAACCATCCTTTGGTATACCATCAAGAAAATTCTTAGCCGCAAAGGGTCGATTCTCTCGGCAAAGGGAATCTATTAGATAATCATAGATTTCACAGGAAACGGAACACCCAAATCTCCGAAGCTCCACAACCAAATTCAGAGCAGAAACCAAACTTCCCTTGTTCTCATATCCTTCAACAAGAACACGACAAGTGAATTCATCAGGGCAAATGCCACTTCCAATCATCTCATGCAACAACAGCCTTGACTCCTGCATCTTCAATTCCTTGCAATAACTGAGTATGAGAGTGTTATATGTCTTAATATCTGGCGTCAGCCCCCTATTCACCATCTGATGAAAGAGCTTATGAGCCTCCCTGACCTTCCCTATCCTACAAAGCCCATTGATTAAGGCGGTGTGGGTGATCAAATCCGGCACAAACCCCCTTCGGAACATAATCCTATACAAGTAAAATGCATCATCTAACCTCTCTCTCTTGCAGTAACTATATATCAAGGTATTATAGGTCACAATATCTGGCTCGAATCCTTCTTCTTCCATCTTCTCCAAGAACTCATACACCATACTAATATCTCCTTCCTCGCACAAGACATTGGTCAAAACATTGAAGGTGTAAGAATTCGGGTGTACGCCGACTCTCCCCATCACTCCATAAACTTGCCAGCACTCCTTAATGTAATTCAACCTCAACAATTTATGCAGAAGGAAATTGCAAGAAATCACGCTAGGGACGAAACCTGCCTCTGTCGCCTTCCTGAATGCCCTGAGACCTTCCTCGACCATCCCCATTTTCAAGTAAGTCTTGATGAGCATGTCGAAAACAACCGGGTCCCAATTACAGTCCTCGCTAGACAAGAGCAAAACTCCGAAAACATCTCCGTCGGGAGCCACGACATCCTCAGCCAGCTCAACCAACTCGGCCAACAACTTCATCGCTTGAGCAAATTTTCTGGACCAAGCCACGATGTGAATCGCGAGGCAGTAGTTGCGAGCGCTGAGCCTGAGACCCAAATCATCCTTGACCCAATTGAAGAAAGTGAGAGCCGAGACGTGATCAGACTGGCATCTCAACAAAACCCGCGAGATTTCGTCACTACCCAGATGAGAAAGGAGCGATCTTAGGTCACTACGCAGGAGCGCGAGGTGGGGATTTGGGTTCTTGAGAGTCGAGCAGATGAGGTCGACCAGTTTGCCGGGGTTCTGGGTCTCGGGGAGCAAGTTATAGAGCGGGCTCAAGACTGGTTTTTTAGGAGAATCTGGCAGAGCCTGGAGGGATGAAGAAGAAGAAGACGCCGACGCCGGCGATACGAAAAAGGACGTGCGAAAGATTGATGCTGGAGAAGGCGTTCTGAGATGGCCATGAGATGTTAAACGGGCGGAGCTTCTGACAACTTTGTTGATCGAATCAAGATGAGTTCGATTCATCAGTAGAAAGCGAGAAAGAGCAGGGGGGAGAGAGAGAGAGAGAGAGAGTGCTGGACTTTCGACGAATTGTAGGTTCCTAACTTGCCATAATCCCAAAGTTTTGAGGGAAAAATGTAATTTTTTCCGGACCCATATGATCGGATGATTTTACTTGTCTCGCTTCGATTTTGAAAGAAAACTGAAAAAAATTAGATCTTTAAAACTTTTTTAACAACAATCGTGAGATTGGTCTAATGGTAAATGAGCTACAATACTAAAAATGCCACCTTTCAATTCACCCAATAAGCCCAAACCCAAATAAAAAATAAAAAAATTCACCCATATTAGCGAAATCTCTTCATGCTTTTGCACTGCATCATCTTGATAAGACGATACCTTTTGGTGTATAAAGAGAAATGAAATATCATAGTGAAAAGATTTAGCTGCTTGTGTTAGAAGGAAGATGTTGCGTATGAACTCTCCTTTAATCAATTTGACATCAAGCTCGCAAGAAGATGGAACAGAAAGATTGCACTTTTGAGACAGAGAGAGAGATTATATAGTAACTTGAAAAATACTGCATTCCTCAATGGAATCTTAGTTTTGCTTCATCCTATGTACATACACTCCTTACAATCAAATGCCCCTTTAATTTGGCAAAAATAAAATAAAATCACGAAGAGATAAATCCCATGAAAAATGAAGGGATGAATAATAACGTCGTGGGAGTCGATTCTCTAAAACAAGTACTCAACGACACTGGTCAAGCTCGAAGAACCCGGCCACGGCACTCGGATCGCCACCATCAGCCCTTCGTACTCGAACGCCGCCGGCCTCCCGTCGACCCGGCACTCCCTCGGCCTCTCCGACGCGAACGCCCTGAACTCCCCTCCTCCTCTCACCTCCACCTCCGCACGTCCATCCCCGCACTCCACGCCCTGGATCGCACCGCCGGCGTTCAGCATGTTCACCAGCCCGATCGGCGCGAACTGCACGGCCCTCGCGCTCGCCGCCGCGGACCTCAGCTCCTTGACCGGAGAGACGGTGACGAGCTCGAACTGGAACGGCTCGAGCGTGATGTCGAGGCTGTCGGAGGGCTTCGAGAGGACGAGCCTCTTGGACTGGGACAGGTACAGGGCGAAGACGCGGACGTCGTCGACGGAGATCAGGGACCCGCCGGCGCTCCACTCGATTTCAGTGGGGTTGGTGGTGCAGGAGACGGCGTGGGAGAATTGGGAGGCGCACTTGTTGCGGCGGGACTCGCGGCACCAACCGCCGCCTTGGCAGTTGAAGGCTCCGATCACTGCCGTGTACTGTCGCCGAAGTTTCAAATTTTTTTAGCACAGAGTCGTAAAAAATAAGATAAACCGCGCTATTCTTGCACGACAAATTCATGGTGAAGATTCAAGCGATACTCACTTTGTTCAAGTTCCAGATCTTGAGCATGGTCTTGCCATCATGGAGAGGATCCACGAAGAGGCAGTCTCGGGTCGGGAGGGCGTAATGCTCGCACCGCAGGATCGAGCCGTCGGGCAGCACCAGTCTCCTGAGCAGCTCGAAGTCGTGCTTCCCGACCGAGTCGCTGATGTAAATCGGGCCGCCGGAGATGGCCCGGGACGCGGCGTGGAACAGAGCGCAAGGGTGCGTGGACTGGAACATGTCCCAGTCCGGGTGGATGAAGTTGCCCATCCACAGGCTGTTGTAGGCGCAGTGCACCATGTGGCACCCTTGGAGCCAGAACGTGCCGTTCGGGTCGCCGGACGGGTCGGTGCACCAGAAATCGTCACCTGTCGGACGAAAGGACAGATTTACACAACACCGTTAGAGATTCACACAAAGCGCGCGTCGCATGAACAATTCGATGCGGGTTGTCTCGAGGGAGACTCACCGACGCGGCCGAGGGAGATGGCCTCCGTGCCGAGGAACATGAAGTCGTTGCAGTGCTCCATGCTGGCGATCACGCCGTTGCCTTTGAAATGCTTCCTCACCGAAGCCGTCAGGGCCTTGTAGTACGCCTTCGCGAGCTCCACCCTTCCGCCATACTTCTCGCACAGCATCTCCAGCAACTGTTCAAGAAGCACATCGATCAGTCGAAAGAAGAACCCAAAAATAAAATAAAATAAAATGCAGGTGTCTGCACGAGATCAAACGACAGGACAAGTGTCGTCGCACGGGAAACATCCTAGAAAGGTCCGGAAAACCGGATAAGCTCGTAAAGATAACGTGCCGACCAAACCAAACCAAGTTAGACGAGTCAACTCGGCCAGGCCAAAAAGTCAAAGTTAACCGAAACAACCACCTAAACAGTGGAGCTGTCCTACTCCTAGGATAAATCCTAGAGTCGAAAACGACACCCAGATCTCCGGTTTGTCTTACCATGTGTATTACCAACTACAGCACGTAATCGAATTAAGACAGATTTCAAGAAAAGTTTCGATTTTTCTTGAAATTATTATTTTATTTTTTTTAAAAAGGAAAAGTGAGGAACGGCAGCTTACGTGAATGACGTCGACCTTCACACCGTCGATCCCAGCCGACTCCAGGTGCGAGTGAAGGCCCTCGTACATCTGCTCGACCAGCTCCGGCGGGACCAGCCCCACCCCGTTGTCCACGATCTTGTCGACGGCTAGATCTTCCATCGTCGTCTCGAGCCCCGGCGACAGCTTGGGCTTCTCCACGCTTGACTTGGGCAGGCCCGGCGCGCCGGGCCTGAGCCCGCCCCAGTACCCGCACAGCGCGTGCCACACGTATACGTAGTCCACGCTCCCGAACTCCTCCTTCAGGTCCCTGACGAAGGCCCCCATGCCCTTGCCCCCGCTCGGGCTCGCGTAGTCCCTGAACTTGTGGTTCTCCTGGAACTTGAGGAGCCGGCACGGCATTTGCTCGCCGGCCACCGCGTGGTTCATGCCCTCCTTGTTGACCGGGTCCTCGTCGTGGCTGATGGACTGCCACCCGTCGTCGATCAGGACGAGCCCCGGCGGGCACCCGCCCTCCACCAGGCCCTTAACCCCGTCCCATATCCCCTCGGGGTGCACCGTGAGGTAGAACGCATCCCACGTGCACCACCCGAACTTGTCCACGATCCCGGGCGGGCTCTTCTCTTCGAGGAGCTTGAACGTCCCCAGGTGGTCCCTCGCCACCTTGATTGCGTCCTTGACGAGGGCGAAAGGGTCATCCCCAGCATGCATGTAGAGCGCGGCCCGGAACTCGGTGGCCGTAACCTTCGTCGACCCGCTCTCCACGCAGAGGTCCACGAAGTCGTCCGGGCCGGGCTGGATGGATGCCCGGAAGGGCCCCTCCAGGATGGGCAGCAGGAGGACGTACGGTCGGGCCGGTCCGGGCTCCTCGTCGGACCTGTCGAGGATGACCATCTGGGTCTCACACTCCAGGTCGCGGCCGTTGGTGCCCACCCAGTGGGTGGTCCACCAGACCTTGAACCGGAATATGCTCATGAACCGGATGTCCCTTAGCTTCCCAATGGAGGCAACATGGCGGCTTAGGGGTTCATCGGCGCCGAACCCAACGAAGCAGCCTGGGGCAGCATCGGTGGCAAGCGCCTTCTCACCCGAGGCATGGTAAGCCGAGGGGCAGACCGTGACGTTCGGGGGGACTTCAGAGAGAATGACGTGGCCATTCGCCAAGAAGTTGGAATCCTCCAGAGTGATCACCGAGTCGGTGCATCCATTGACAAGGGTGTTCACATCAGAGCCGGCTTTGCTCAAACTCGGGGCCATTTTGGATTCTCGAAACGAATGAAAACAGAAAGCTCGCAGTCGAGTGAGCGAAAGAAGAAGACAGAAATGGAAGAGAGATTCAGGCAACCCAAAGAATCAAAAGAACAAGGGCCTGTTTTACACAGAAACGAAACGTTGGCGAAACGAAGGGAGAAAAGATGGCGTTTTCGATGCGAACTTTGGCTTTGAGATCGATGTTCTGCGATGCCCAGAAGCAAGAGGCTGGCACCCCGAATTTATAGGGGAGGCCATGAGATCTTGGGAAGTTGGTTGGTAGTTGGCTCTGGTGCTACTCACAGTTTGTGGAAGTTGGTTTGATTTTTCTTCTTTCCTAGACTAAAGTATTTTTTTTTATTTAAATTATGACTTATTTATTTAATTATTTTGGTGGGTCATTCTAGCGAAACCTGAAAAGAACGGTCTGCTAAGATTATCCAGTGAAGAGGCTGGTCAATGCCGGCATTTCACTTTCATAGCCTCAACACGAGAGACATCGGAAATTTCGGGTGTTTCTGGACAACGCGGCGACAAATGTAACCTCGAAGTCCCTTACACGTGGCATTGACCGATTGATAGAAAAGAACCGTCGAGGTAAAGGCTGTCCGAAACAGAGAAATTCCTTGTAAATTTACGTGGAATTCGAAACCATTTCGGTATTTCGCTTTTCCTATCTTTCGTGCTTATTCTAGTAATAGGGTGTCACTGTACTTATCTTTTATTTTGGTCTTTGCCACTGTAGTCTACTAAGTATTCCAAAGGAAGTTGACGGGGAGATATGGAACAAAGGTCCCAGTTGACGTCCAATTTGTTCGATCGCATGTTATTTGATTCGTCGATGTGATCTTTAGTTACTAGGAATTGGATCTAGCATGTTGAGACCACAAAAGCGAATCGACCCAACTTCTCGTTTTTGCTTCGCCATGAAGTTTTCATTTCTTTTTTTTTTTCTCTTTCTCAAGCTCATCAAATTCTTTTCACGCATTCTATTTAAAATTGATGACATCAAGCTCGTTGCATGGAATCTATGGAGTTGCATTGATGGACACGGGGCATCTAGCGATCGCTATAGTGCACTCGAGAATATTGGAAACTTGTTCTTGAGGCTGTTGTATGGTTTATTCTTGCCAAATTCCCCGACAAAGTTCAAAAAAGAAAAAAATGTCATATATTCTTTATTCCTTTAGATAAATTGGAAATAAAGTGGCCCTTTTCTTTTTTCTATTCCTTTTTCTCAAATGTCACCTCCATCATTTTTCCATAGATCATGTGCTAAACAATGCCGCACTAAAATAGAATATGCATAGTGTTCTTCAAAGAATTTAGTTTAGTTTAGCATTCGTCCAATGGTAGAGAAAAAGTCATGAATTCAAATTCAAAAATAAAATTCACACGCTATTCTAAATTGAAGTCATTGAAAAAAGAAAAAAAAGGAAAAGATTGTTTACCTATTTCATAAACCATCACTTTTGCCTTTTTGTAAAAGAAAAGAGAATTTTCACGATCTTGAGAGTTTATATTCTCTCTTGCTAGTATGTCTTAATCACATACTTTACGGATATGACATAAAAATAATGAGAAATATAATTTATCCATATAAATTATTATATGGATTCAAGTAATTAGATTTACAATTCATTGGGCTTCCTCTATGTGAAATGAGTTAAGCTTATCATTTTTAAGTATACTTCGTGAACATTCGAGATTACTCGTTAACATAACTAGGATCTCGATATCATGTAAATTGATTTTCACGTTTTAAATTTCCAATGAACTTGTAAAATCCCACCATTGGGAGCCGCAAATCCTACAGAGACGGTGCTTAAATGAATTAAAAAAATTTACTAATTAACCCACTTTCTTGGAAATCGCCCAGTTCAAAGCACCACGAAACCTGGAAATAGGAAATAAAAAAAAGAAAAAGTATTCGGCTGGAAAGCGCGTGGGCCCAATCGCGGGTCAAGACTGAAATCTGTGGGGCCGTCCGTTAAATCATAGCCAATAGCACCACGCCAACACGGGTTCCACTCTTTATTTTTGATTTTTAATTTTCAAAATTTTTAACAAGATTTAAGGTTTCTTTCAAGTTTTAAACGCTCCGTTAATCCATTGGTCGTGGCGAGTTGTCGGTGATAGCGTGCCGACAATCACGTGTTAACCGCTCGTAGGCCCCACCAGACCCACCGACGCCTACTGCGGGTTAACTTTTTCAAATTATGAAAAAAATTGAAACTGAAGCGCACCCACGTGGCCCATCCATAATGCGCCACGTGTTTAACCGCCCGTAGGCCCCACCAGACCAACCGACGCCTACTGCGGGTTAACTTTTTCAAATTAAAAAAAAAATTGAAACTGAAGCGCGCAACCACGTGGGGCCCCGACGAATGCGCCACGTGTTATAGGCGGATGTCGAGGATTCAACGCCGGCGCAACAAACGTTGTACCGGGAGATCTAGAAAGTGCCGGTCTCCTAACTGACAGGTGTCAGCTCCGGGAACTACCCCAATTTCAATCGGGGCCGCCACCAATGATAGTAATACACGTGTGGGCCTCCGATTTCGACACGTGGATTGGATTGACGACGATGCTTGGGCGACTGCTTGAGCTTCGGGCCGAATCACGTCCATCACGACAGTTGATTTTGCGAGCCCGTGATCAACGTCCACGACGCATTTTAGATCTATTTGTCCTAAATCCATGCAACTTACCCTTCACGCTCAATGGCAAAGTGGAATACTAGCTTTAAAAATACATATGTGGTTCTGACTTTTCAAACTTGCTCCATTTCATATGGCAGAGTAAAAAAAAAAATAGTGACTTTTATTTGAGCGATATGATGAATGATGATCGGAGTTAGAAGTGTAAACGGTTCAGTTTGGTTCGATTTTTTTGAAAAATCGAATCGAACCAAATCGATAAAAGATGATCTCGAACCAAACCGAAACCGTTCCAAATCGAATATGAACCGAACCGAAAATGCGGTTCGATTCGGTTCGATTCGGGACAGTTTTTCGATTTTCCTATTTTTATTTTGTTTATTGAAATTTAAGTAAAAACAGATGATAAAATAGAAAGATTATTCAATTTTTATTAAGAATTCCGATTCGGTTTGGTTAACCGAATTGAAACCCGAACCGAACCGAAAAGGTTAATGGTTATTTTTCGGTTAACCGAATCGAAAACATACGAAATTTCAGTTCGGTTTGATTCGATTTTATGTTTCGGTTCGATTTTTGACACCCATAATCGGAGTGGATTGATTCTCTTGTTTTACGATTTGATTTAATCGAAAATATGAATATGATACAAGTGTTAGTTGAATCGACAAGCAAATTTATTGGTTTGTTAGCAAATTCTCATTTAACTCGTATCTATCAATCCAATTGGTTTCTAAGGAATTATACCTTCGCCAATAAAAAATAAATGGTCTCTTTCTTCTTCTTCTTCTTCTTTTCATGTTTCATGATGTGTTATATTTCAAAATTTACAGAACAATATAAAATGAGACTCTGTACTTTACAAAATCATGATTTGTTGATATGTTTGGAAGTAATCCTCTAAGTAATAAAAACAACATATGGCAATATCTAGTTATCCAGAGAGTTAGACAGTGTGCTCAGAATCAATACATTTCAAAATCTCATGGCGTAACATGTTAAGTAATTAGTTTTTATATATATGTAACCATGACTCACAACATTAATTATTCTGCCGAACCTCATGGCTCGGTATCTCGATTCAGCAACTATGATGCTATTCAGCATATGATTTGGTATGAGGGGCACGTGTCGAATAGTAAAGCTAGAGAAATTGTCAAAAATATTTTGAACTTACTCTAGATCACCTTTATGGTTGTGGGAATTGATTTTCACGCTTTGGATCTCTCCAGCAAAATGCGGATCCCGCAGAAGACGGCGCTTAATCAATTTTAAGAATTTATTAATTAATACTTAACTCCCACGAAATTGGTTTTGCTCGTGGCCCTCCCGCGAAGGCACCACGAAACCCGGAAAAAAAAAGAGAGAATCGAAAGATATTCGGGTTCTTGAAGCGCATGGGGCCCCCCGCGAAACGGTGGTGGGTCAAGTAGGGCGCCGCGAAGGGCGCGATTCGTTAATTACGACCCCCCGACCGACCAAGAAGAAAGGACTTTAATTTAGACCGGGTTCAACGGTGCGTAAAGTGATGTCCCCAATGCTACGGCAGTTTCTTCGGATAAAATGGACGGTGGCGCCGCTGCCATGCGGCGGCGTTTCGGTTGGTTCTCGTACAGTGGGGCCACTGAGAAAACCCAAGAGGGGGGCCCATCACTTGGGTTGGTAAAAGGGGAGGCACTTGCCTTTGTGGTTCGTCCCCCCTTTCCTAGATTTTGAATTTTCGGAGCCTCACCATTAGGGATGAGTATCTGGTGAAAACCATGTGGTTCCAGTATTTAAGATATAACATGTAGATTTTGGGCTGCAAAAATTTGAGAATCTTTTCTGATGGATAGATTTCAGACTAGGAACCTAGGACTTGAAATGAGTAATTGTTCTTTTTCTTGTTCTATGTTTTTATACGATTTTGCTACATCCAATCTCATCCAATGACGAGTGTGTAATTTGAAATCACAATTCTATGTTTTTATTTCCGACGATAATTAAGATTTTTATTTTATTAATATGTTGTAATTTTTGAGTGTCTAAATATGAGTAGTGATTACTAGTAATCATTGTGGATGATGATTTATTACAATAATTTAATCAAAAATATTGGTGGATTTTTTGGTAGATTTTGAAATCAACCTTAGAACTTATGAAGAAATATGTTTCAAGTTTTTAGATATGTATGATAAGTTATAAGTTCGAAAATTTTAGGAATCTATTTTGGTGGATAATGTTTAAGTTCAAAGTAAAACTTGAAGCTATTCATTCCTACTAGGCATTGCAAGTTTTAATTCATCAACCATCTGAGTGAAATTTTTAAATGCTTGATCAATATTTTTGGTGGCATTTGTTGACGATACCTTGTTGAGAAGAATATTTTAAAGTACCTCAAGCAAAGTTACTTCTGACGCTCCTTTTTCTTTTTTCTCATTCTTATATTCCTATATTCTTTATTTTTCGAATTATCTTGATGAGTTCCTGTCTTCATTAAGATGAAGACACGGCCGATGACAAAAACGAAATGAACGAAGGCAAGAGTTGCGAAAACTCTGGATGCAAAATCAATTGAAAACGTGTCTTATACAGAGCAATACGATTGAACGGATACATTTGAATTGAATACGTACTTGACAACGGCTATGGCTTTGACATTTCTTGGGGTTCATAATTTAATGCGCCGGAGACAACGTGTCGCCAGGACAGAGGGACAAAATCATAGGCGTCGGTCCGATAAGACCGCGTGTCCTGTCCCATGGGGCATGGCCATGCAGCTTCTTCCCCTAGGCGAGGTCGTGTCATGCACGGTCAAGCAAGGTAGGTAGGTAGGCCACCCTTCGAGATGGGAACGGGTCGAACGGGTCGAATAGTCCTTGCACGAACCGAAGCCCAATTCGACCGGAGCCCAATACATTAAAATTAATGGATCTTCAGGTATCGGTCCATCTGACTCAACCCTCCGAACATCTACAGGAGCTGTGATCTCAGCGAGTAGGCTCTCCTGGTTTCTGATTTCCCAATTTTTCATTTTCGTTCTTGAAAACTTGCATTTCAGTTTTTATTAAATGAGCCCACTTCAACCCTGAACCAAAATCCCAACAGTAGAGACAACGTATGGATATCGGTTTTTACTTCCGCTGCCCGAAATAAAAAAGAATTTGCAGCTGAACTATTTAGCAAGTCATTGTATTTGTTTTACTTGGTAATCATGATGACGAAGCTGTAAGTTATTGACAATTGGATTAGAAATATGAGTTATGAGCTTCTCATGACTAGATTAATGATCTCGTGAGCTTTGTTTTAATTGATTGAATATAACCGAGAAGTCCCTCTACTTCTAGATAGATGAACTTGCTTCTAGCTGTTCCTTCATTAAATTCCTTATGAGGGGATGGATGACTTATGATGCATTGGATGATACATCGAAATCAATTCGAGAAAAGAACCAGCAAGTTGTTATTTATATCCTGAAGTAAACTCTTCTATAGTTGAAATAGAAAGGCATTTATTTTGCTTAAGGATATAGAGATGGCAAATTCTTTGCTTGTCACGCATACATGAAGTGGTAGACTTGCATTTTGCGTTTACATTCCCACTGGAAAAAAACTAAAAAGAAATTAAAATTGCAACCGGAGAAATCCTCTTCCTAATCTCACATGCCATGCTTGAGAAACTTCCTCCGACAACAACTGACTTGGATAGTGCATTCGTCATGTCCATGCGCTCATTTGGAAGTTTCATCGAGCAAAGGACTCCAATTCTCATTATTTCAGCAATGTTTTCCTCAAATCTTACCATGTTGGCATCATTAATTTGGCCATTGTTGCTCCCTGCAAGATACTCCAACAAGCTTTTGTTCTGAGCAATCTTCACAAATTGATGGAGGGTCCATCCATCTTCAAAAATAATATCAGTAGGTCTTATTCCAGTAAACATCTTGAGCAGCAGTATCCTGAAGTTATGCACATCTCCTTGCAATGACGAAGTACCATTGAGGCCATATTCTAGAAAGCGACATTGGCTTTGTCATGTTAGATGTGTTCGTAGCTTTGGAAATCTATTTTCTTCACTAAAATTCAGCATTTTGAATAAGCTATTAACTTGGACCTATATGATTAGAAAGCAAAAGGATTAACATACTTGGAGCTCCATAGCCAATGGTTCCTTTCAACCCACTAGAGCTTGCTTGACATTGAGAAGCATTTGGGTTTGTGCTTCCACAAAGAAATTGCGCTAGCCTAAAATCTCATACTCGAGCTACCATGTCGTGATCAAGAAGATTGTTGCTTGGCTTTAGATCGCCATGTATAATGCTCATTTGGCAATGGTGGTGAAGATATTCAATGGCAGAACCCGCATCAATGGCAATATCCAACCTCTACCTGAAACTGAGCTTTGGCAATTTAGCTGATTTTCGCTAGGGTGTAACCACTATTCTAAACTATCATTTTACATCAAGTTGTAGATTAGAGCCTTAAATTCTGCGTCTATGAAATTGATGCTCGAGCAAATAGTGATGATGTTGACAAGATTTCTGTGGCATATGTTTCTAAAAGCCCATTTTTGTTTAGGTTGAGCACTTTTACCGCCACTGGTCGATTTCCATCTAGCATTCCTCTATACATAGAGTCATTGTTCCCTTGGCCAATCAAATGAGAAGGCAAGAACTCATTGATTGCTTGATGGAGCTTCGCATAGGAAACCTTTTGGAAGCGCTCCTTTGTTGGCAATGCAGTGCTAAGTCTCGTTGCAGATTTCCTCCTCCAGTACACAACAACAATCAAGCATGTCAACATGATAAAAAACGAGACAATTACCGCGACAAATACTTTCAATTTTGGAAGCTTTGTCCGCTTCTTTGTGTCGCGGACTTTGCATGCAGGAAGTCCAAGTTCCTTGATGCCCCCACACAATTCTTTGTTTCCAATTATCGATATGCGCTTCGTTTCTTTAAAAATCCCCTCCCCCGGTACTTCTCCTTCAAGGCTGTTGAAGGATAGATTCAACACTTTGAGCCCGACAAAGATATTGTACCGTTAAGGTTGTTATCTAATAAGTCTAGTATTTGCAATTGTCGACACTGTCCAAGACTTGGGGGAATGTCACCTTCTAGTTTATTATATTCACGCTACAGTTGAAGCAATTGGGTGATGTTTACTAGAGAGGAAGGAATTGCCCCCTGAAATCCTATCATCCCACAGGTAAAGCTACGTTGAATTTTGGAGCTTATCAATGCCAAGGGGAATCTCACCGCAAATGCTATTGTTGTATAACGCTAAGACTTGTAGGCCATTCAGCTTCTCGATTTCTTGAGGGATGATCTGATTTGATCCCAGGAGTGTATTCATCAAATTAGCAATGGAAGCAGGTATTTTTCCTTTGAATTTGTTGTGGCCCAAATTTAACTCTCTCACTTTGGTGTAGTTGGTAAAATCAGCGAGGAAACTTAAGCCATTAGGTCTTTGCTTGTAACTGGTTGTCGCTAAAACCAATCAATGTAAGATTCCTCAAGTTTCCAAGATTGGTTGGCACGTTCCCCATAAAGCTATTATCAACGAGATGAAGTAGTTGAAGTCCAGTTGCGTTAGACAACTAATGCAGTACTTGCCCCGAAAATTAGTTTGATGCAAGGTAAAGCCCATGGAGATGTGGAAAATAGGTGCCAATTTCTGGTGGGATTTCACCATGTAAGCTGTTACCCACTACATCAAGGCTGACAAGTGATGTAAGATTGTATATAGAAGAGGGAAAATGTCCTATTAAATTATTAAAATGTAAATTAAGTATTTTTAGTTTCGAGATGCTTCCAAGCTCAATTGGGATTCAACCTCTTAGGTCATTGTCCCCCGTATATGACTTGTAAGTGAAGATCCATTCCCTAACCAACTTGGAATCCCCCCAGTAAGATCATTCACTATGACCGTAAAAACAATAAGTTCTCTCTCAACTAAATACTGAAGCTCGTCAGGTATTCTCCCGCTAAGCTTATTGTACTGCAAATAGAGATACTGCATACCTATGCAAGATGACAAATTATGTGGTATCTCCCCTCTCAATTCATTCTTTGTAAGGACAAGAGCCTTCAATTTGAACAACCTCCCGAACTCTTTTGGAATGTTGCCTCAAAGCCGATTCGCCTCTAGATCAATACGTCTCAAGAAAGTGAGATTCCCAATATCATGAGGTATCGTGCCAACGAGCTTTTGATTATACAAGTCAAGGGCGGTGACTCTTCCCGCATGGCGATGACTACAAAAACTCCTGGCCAGTTACAATGACTAATAGACTCATTTGAAGAACTCATGATCCCCTGAAAATCTTCAAACACCTTGTTCTTGAAGGCGAGCAATGCCGCCTTGTTTGTTTCATTTCCGGGATAAGAAGCATAGGCAAAACAAGTGTTGGAGTGAGTTTGATGTATGAAGAGAATGAGGTTGACAAAAGCTAATAGGAAATTCATTCTCAAGTTTGGCAAGGTTGCTCCCATACTTGATTCGTTAAGTCAGAGACAGCTGAAACACCATATGATGATCTTCTTAAGTTCCAACAGGAAGCATTAGAGTGACCGTTTAAATTGGTGCATCCAAAAACCACAATTTACTCCACAAAAAAACTGGACTTTTGTTCAAGCCCCAATAGTTCAACTTAGGTGAGCTTTATACAATATTATTAGTGACGGCCCAAGTTCAAGTTGATGCATGTAATTTCTAAAGTTTTTCAGGGCGTCTAGACTAGCAAAAAACCAAAAGGCAAGCTTGGAGCAAGAGTTTGTGCAATGTTTGATAAAATACAATGACTTTTGAACAGAGAGAAGTTAGAGAGCTCAAAATACAAATTTGAAAACCCGACTCAGGGTGCAAGTTTGCTATATATATATATATATATAATTGCCAATTTTTGCGGCATCAAGATACCTCGTCATCGTCGTATTAGAGAACTTTTATATTTTGAGGCCTACTTTCTGCATCCAATTTAATTCGTTAACTTTTTTTTATCATTGTCAGATTTCCTTGTCCACTCTTTATTTTTTGTGATTATAAAATTCCATTTGGTGTTTTAGTTCCTTTTTATCTTACTTCAGTTGAACATAGCATTGCTTCATATATTTTTAAACAGACTCTTATTGCTCGTAAGGGCTATCAATGAAACAAAATTAACACATCTTCTTCGCATTAAGTCTGCGCCTTTCTAATTGGAAAAAATAAATAATTTTGAAAATATTCTTCTAAAAGTAATTGCTTGGAATAATTATTTAAAGAAATTTTTTTATCACCAACAACAATTTATACCTGAATATTTTTGTGGACGATAAAAAATATTATATTTATTCATTATTGTAAGCGATACGAGTAATCGTTTTTAGAAAAATATTTTCTAAATCAATTATTTTTAATGAAATAAATAGAGTTTAAGTTGGATCTTATTTACCTAAATAATAGTACGAAAGAACGCTTTTGAATTTATAATATTTGACTCCCCAAAGAAAAATGTAAATTCAATACGCCGCGTCTTAGTTGGAATCCTTTATGTAGTGTTTGGCCCTCCATCCTTTTCTCACGGCAATGAGAAAATCTAATCTTCATAGAATAGCATTAGCACACCCCTGCCATGGGCTAAATGGGGGAAAAGTTGTTAGTCTCCAATTAGAGAGTTGACATTACCTCAGACAATCCAGCGGACGGTGATCATTGTCCATCAATGGTCAGCAATGATTGTCGGACAAATTTTTCTTTTTTGGTTGAAATTGTTAATCAATTGATAGGCTCATAAATTTTATTTTATTTTTAGTCTGTGACGGCTCATAAATTGATCAGACAATTTTTTCCATGTGAAAGGCTAAGCTCATGGTGCTGTGGAAAGAAATGGACGATGGGCCAAGTTCAAAGCAATATGAAAATTTTCAATGATTTAGTTTCGGAACCTTCCTTGACTATCAAAATCATGATTGCGCCTAAATCAGAGGAGCAAATGGAAATTTTTGCATCAACAATAAAGACGAGGAGCATGGACGAGTAATTTTTCTATCTAAAGTTTGATCAAAGTCAGATGTGAATTAGGTTATACTGGTAAAGAGATTTCTAATGATAGCCAATTTACCCAAATCAAAAAGTTGGATTATATCGTAACTTTCAACAACCATCGTCCAATCATGAGGTGTCGGAAATATTTGTATTTTGCCATATCTTAAAATAGTATTTGGGATGCAAAGATTAATTTAGAAATTTTATTTATAGAGTGATTCGAAATACTTTTATAGCATACAAACTATCTATGAAACTATCTTGTAATTATTAAAAAAACTTTGAGAGTTGATTACGAATATAAATTTTTAGATTCCCAATATTACTTGGTAAAACAGAAATGGGTAATGATGGGAAGACCAAGTAACTAAAAATATTCCTTCGGCAAGCCACCCTAGATGGACGAGCAGACAGATGAAACTACAATTGGGCTGATTAATGATGAGAAAAAGGAATAAAAAAAGCCTTAAATCTTTTATATTTGTACCAAATTTAGTCAAACTAATTTAAACCTAAATTTTTTCGCATTAGTACCAATTTAGTCCATTAGGTGGAAATTGCCAACATGGACTTTGGAAGTCCTCTATGACAGAACCGATGCTAACATGAAATATTTTTTAATATTTTTTTCCTTTTGGGTTAATACCATGAACAAACCTAAACTGATATATTTGTAATATATTTATCTCAAACTAATTTTTTAACCACGAAAAATCTTAAATTGGTACATTTATAATAAATTTTCTCCAAATTAGTATATTTGTAACAAATTTACCTTAATCTTTAGGTATGACTTCAATGCCTGAAATGAGGAAACCCATGCTTTGCAACAGTTGCCTCTCGAAATTTGTTCCTTAAGGGCACTGCAATTTGAGCATCAATGTCGACTAATTGAGAATTACACCAAAAATTTGACTTTAGTTCCTCTAGATTGCCGATCATTCTTCTCCATTTAGTTGACATGAAAAGCTTTTCTCACTTATCGAAATAGGAATAATTTCTTGGATTCTCAAGACAATTATTTGGTATGGACCTTTGTAATCGGGGAATTCTGTTATAATGTTGTAAAAAGAGTATTAAAAAGGAATTGATATCTGTATTATAGTACTTTCACGGCAGCTCCTGAAGAGATTATTCTTTTGCCGAAAACCATGGAATTCGGGAACCGCAGATGAATTTTACCCAGTCGCTGTCTTGTCATGTTCATGGCCCATGCAGCTTCTAACCCTAGGCCAGGTTGTGTTATGCACGGTGAAGCAAGATAGGTCGGCCGCCCTTCGAGATGGGAGCGGGTCGAGTGGGCCTTGCATGAACCGAAGCCCAATTCGACCGGAGCCCAATGCATTAAAATTAATGGATCTTCAGGTATCGGTCCATCTGACTCAACCGTCCGAATATCTACGAGGGCTGTGTGATCTTAGCAAGCAGGCTCTCCTGGTTTCTGATTTCCCAATTTTTCATTTTCACTCTTGAAAAATTACATTTCAGTTTTTATTAAACAAGCCCAATTCAACCCTGAACCAGGCCCTTCTTTGTGGCCCACTCGTGCCGATAGAGCAAAGCCCAGTACCGCAATAAAGGGGAAAAACATCCTCTCGTTTAATGCTTGAAGTGCCAATCAATTACAACAGCTTATGAAAGTTGCGTTTGGTTCAGCATTTTGAAAGTCCCTTGGAGAAATGCTGGACCGTTTGGTTCAGCTTTGAAGCTAACTTTCAGTTAAAAGTCCAAAACTAATAGGAACTAGCTTTGAGTTTTCATCATTTGGGGAATGCTGAAATTATTTTTTCCCTTCCAAAACTACCCTCATTGATTCTTCATATTTCTGATTTTGCCCCATAATTATTATTTTTTAATTGAAAAAAGAGGCAGCCCTTCTCCAGTCCAGCAAAGGGCTATGGTCATCGGTTCGGCGAAGGGTTACGGTCACCGACAAGCCAGATTTGGAGCCGACGGCCATCGGTGGAGGTCGCCCAAGGTCAGGCAACCTCCGGTGGCCTTCAGCTGGGGTCGCGCGACCCTCGCCAGAGGTTGCTCGACCTCGGGCGACCTCGATTGACGGTCGGCGGGTCATAGCTCTTCGCTGGACTGACGAAAGGGTTTAGTCCAATTTTCCAAAAAAAAAATATATATAAGCCTATTGCGAAATTTTTTTTTACCAAATGCATATTCAACTCAAAGTTCATTTGCAAAATTTTTTTACCAAACACAATTACATTTCTCCAAGTAGCTTTGGGCTTTTAGCATTTGCATTCAATTAAAAGCCCTTAGAAATGCTAAACCAAACGCACCCTAACTTTCATTAATTGAAAATGGTTGTCAAACACTGCGGCATTTTACTAAGGGGCTTTGGAGGTTGAAAGCCTCTTAAGAAAGTTGAATCAAACGCACTCGAATCGTGCAACATATTTTTATATATTTCCTTCTCCTCAAGCTACAACCTTTGCCTTTATTCTACACACATATTACGCAACATTGTTTGCACGAGTTGGATCTAACCGAAGCTATTCTAACGCATAAAGATTACCACGTATGCTTCATTATGGTCAGGATTTACAAATTATCTAAGCTCCCGGCGCCGATTGTTGTATATACAGGATGGATAATTGGGAAGAGAACTACCAGCCCAGTGAAATATGGTTTCTCCATGAAATGCCACCTACTTTAGTCTTAATACATTTACGTAATTTAGATGCTGGAGTGCAGCGGGCCGGGTAAATTTTCTTGCAAACAGGAAGCATTGCGATGGCTTCCCTCTGCTGCTGCACCACTCTCTTTGGTTTTCTATCTCATGGTGGATGCTATCGATATCCTGTAGTAAAACTGAACAGATCCATTCACAAGTCCAAGATGATTCTAAACATTACATATCAGAGACAGTATACGCATGTGGGCGAAATTTAAAATGAACTATCGATCATGCACAAGATCTTGTTAATGTTGTTTCACCACGATCGCTAGTGCCCACAGAGCACCAAATCATGACCCTCATTATTCATTTTTCCCCTAACTAGGAGGAAACTGAAACCCACGTAGATTTGCAGATCGAGAAAACCTCAAGAGTACGCGGGCTATCAGTATCTGCGTGTTGGGTGACTAGCCGAGACCTACACCTGATGACTGTGAGGGTCAGTTTCTCATTACAACACCATCAAATCGTATCCCACCGCAATGACATCAGAGTTTTATCACTAATTTGCAAATGAAATCTAAACTGAACTCCAGAAACATGCTTACCAATCACTCGAGGGAATTCAGGGGTGACGCTGCAGCAGAAAGCAAAGGTAGAGACGCCTAAGGAAACATGGAAAGGCAAGGCAGATTTGGTGTAGGGTGATCGTCTGCACGGAAGCAACAGAGAAGTGTCGGTGAAAGCTGCAAGTTTAAGACCAATCCCAAAGCCAAGTAGTATGATCTCTTTAAACTTGCTTCATCCAAAGGACTTGCATAATACCGTGGTAGAAGCATCCCTTTTCATAAAAAGGACATTAACAATTAAAGCTCATTAACAGAAACAAACAACAACCATTCACACAAACATTGAAGTTTTGTACGTGTAATTTTTTTAGGTTTGCATCGTATATCTGAGCTAACTTTCGGAAGAACATAATGTTTAGACTAGGCCTTTAGATCTCTGCATAGCAGACAGTCTGAAAAGGGGAAGAAAGTTTCTAATTAAATGCTTCATTGTCTCTGCAATACCATCTGCAGAAGGACTTTGCAATCTCTGACACCAACCAGAGAAATTACATCCCCATACGAGAAATGGCATGATCGTACCTTTATGGATTGAATTAACATTGGAGTAGCATCAGAAGACTTGTAAGTCACAGGATGCCGTCCACGATGCTCAGAGTCTTTAGAGGATGAAAGATCCCTCGAAGAATGGGTCAGTGATCTTTGCGTCATTGCTTCTTCAAGGACTTCCTGCTAAATTTCGGGAAAGACGGACTTCATAAGGTCAAAGTAAAACTTTACATAACCAGAATTCATTGTGAACTTCCATTTCGCACGTTTGAAAATTTAGAAACAATCCTATCGGCATCAAACAAAAGTGGCATAGTCATAACAACCACAGTAGGATTAATCTCGTATTAGCAATCAAGTGAGCGAGAAATGGCCCATACGTTTTATTCCACATGTTCTACACACACGCTTTGTGAGTCCAACCTTCGTGCTTCACAGCGAATATATCTCCATTAATCCTTCACCTTTTTGGGGAGCGACATAATAGTGAGTTTGGGGAAAACTTTGAAAATGGTTTGAACTCCTGAAAGTCCTTTCGAGTGAAAACAAGTAAGCAGTCGCTTTGGACTTTGAGCTTCGAAAAGGCAAACTTAAGCTGAAACAGCTTCTGAATAAATTACTGAACACCAAAACTTTCAGCAAAAGAACTACGAAAGTTGTTTGGGAAAACTTTGAAAAAGGTTTACATCCAATTAATAATTCTAACCTGTGATTTCTTTTTAAATGGAAACTTCACGAAACTTTAAAAATCATTTAATTAAGCAAAGTAAAAACATCACCTTATGCTAATAGGAACTTCAACATTTTGCCTTTTGTGTTGTAAGACTTCCTCGGATGAAAGAGTGCGCATGTTTACTTACTAGTTGGAATGCGTATTCCATCCAAATGCACATTTCACCCAAAAATCCAGGATCAAGAATGTTATAAGAAAGCAGTGGTTAGTTTCCCATAAACTACGTATGACCACAGCATGCACGTTTATTTCAAAAGTCCACATACAGGGAGTCATTTAATAGTTCCAGGGGTACCTTTGAGCTTCATCTTAAACTCTACCCACCGCACAAAGTCACCGTTTTCTTTACTAGCATTGTACTACTAGTTCTTGGTACGTAAACTGGCCAGATTCATAAACTACTTGATAGCAAACTGGCCAGAACCATAAGCTACTTGATAGCAGATATCTAATCTCAGCCTTAACCAAAACTGATCCTCGAACCACCAAAAATGACAGATTTAAGACAGCAAGCGGCCAGCAGCGTGCCTGGGTTGCCGTGGCGGCCATCCAAAATAGCCACTGGAAGAGCCAATTTTATCTAATAAAAGTACCGAGAAAAAATAAATTAACAGAACGACCCACAATCCAACGAAATCTCTTTTAAGTAGTAGGAAGGGGGAGAAAGAAAACTCCAGTGCGTTATGCTCTCTCAAAATCAAAGAAAATTTGTCATACCTGTTAGAAGTAAATTTGTCAATAGTATGTATATCGGTTTGGAGTTTTTGATGATCAAAAAATTAGTTTAGTATAAATTTATCACAAGTATAATAATTTGAGATTCTTCGTTTTATTAATCCCAATTGGGTTAAATGGCATTGATTGTAAGGAGTATATGTAAATAGGTTGGGAGGATGTAATGCTTGCACCTCAAGATCGAGCCATCCGGCAACACCAGTTGCTTGAGCAGCTTAAAGTTGCGCTCCTCGATCATGTCACAAGATGCGTTGGTGCACCAGAACTCATGACTGTCAGGCAAAAGGTACATCATATAAAACCATTAGAGAGTCGCAAAGTGTTTGTCACATGAAAACCCTTTGTGTCATGAGTATAGCTTTGGCAATTGGCAGATGAATGGATTGAATTGGGTTAAACACATCATAAATGATTTCAATTCAAATTCACTCATTTAACTCGTATCAATCTATTCATTTTCTAAATAATTTAAATGACTTATACCCAATCCAAATCTACCCATATAAGTAATTTTTTTTCATCATACCATTTAAGCATTAAAAATTAATAAAAAAAGAAACAAAGATGCAATCCATCCTTTGCCTCTTCCTCCGCCACCGGCATCAACCTTGAACGGCCCCTACACCCCGACCGCCACCCTCTTCATTTGCACGCCAAGTTGTCCCTCCCAACGACCCCCCACTTGTCACCAACCTCAGCCAACCCTCCGGTCAGAACTCCGGCCAATCCTTTCCTACTTCTCTTTCAATTTCACCATTGCGATCCCATGCATTTTAGGGATATAGTTTTTAAAATAAAAATTTATCCGTTGATATTGACCTATTTTTCACTTTTGACAAACAAATACTCTACGTGAGGTTTTCACATTTTGTATCCCTTCATGACAACAACTCATTTAATAATCGTTTTAATGAGAGACGGTTTATAAAAAGAATAATCGTTCATTTAGAATGGATAATTATATGGTCTAATGCAAACTTTTTCATTCGGAAATATACCATCCTATGCTAAAGGATTAGGTTAGTAGAGTGTGCCCAAATCGCTATCAAATTGCCGTCAAATCTTCGTTAATAATCTCTGCGGATTTTCAATAAATGCGAATTCGAACAATCATTGGAGGTCAGTTTTTATTTTGATCCAGTTTTTCATATATTATTTTTAATTTGTGCTTAAATTTTGTTCCTCAAACAAGATGAGAATAGTCAATTTATTTCTAACATACAGATGATACCGTGATCCATCATGCGAGGGAGAAGATGCGATCGAAGAGCTTAGAATAAGGCACGGCAAGTATAACAGAATGTGCATTTATGATCACCAAAAAGATTTCCATAATCGCATGTCCACACACCACCGAAGAGACTAGTCATATCAACAACCGAATAGACTAGTCATATCAACATCCTCACTAACTTCTTGACGTATAGAGCAAGGTTAAAAAAAAGAGGGAACGAACCAGCGACGGCTCCCAAAATCGTGGTATTCATTATCCACAGCGTTGCGCTCGCCGTGGCTATGCATAATAGATCCGAACACTTGCTTCGGCTTCCGGATCCTCTGCAATCGTCTCCATTACAGGATATCTGCAACTTCGTTTGTGAGGCGGGACGACAAGAGCCGGCATGACCTCCATCCACGGGTTCAGCCCTCCAGTTCCCTTCGCCACACCGCCGTCGCGATTTCCGATTTCGGTTCGAGGAACTGGGTTGACTCCGGTTAGAATCCTCGGCCATGTCAATTGGATCACCGCCATCTGCCCTTCGTACTCGAACTCCACCGGCCTCCCGTCGACCCTGCACTCCCTTGGCCTCTCCGACACGAAGGCCCTGAACTCCCCCCCTCCTCTCACCTCCATCTCCACCCATCCCTCCCCGTACACCACGCCCCGGATCGCGCCGCCGGCGTTCAGCATGTTCACCAGCCCTTTGGCGCGAGCTGCACGGTCCTCGTGCTCGCTGCCGACCTCAGCTCCTTCACCGGAGAGGCGGTGGCGAGCTCGAACTGGAACGGCTCGAGCGAGACCTCGACTCTCTCGGAGGGCTCCAAGAGGACGAGCCTCTTGGTCTGGGACAGGTAGAGGACGAAGAGGCGGACGCCGTCGATGGAGATAGGGGACCCGCCCGTGCTCCACTCGATGTCGGTGGGGTTGATGGTGCAGGCACGGGACTTGCCGCACCAACCGCGATCTTGGCAGTTGAAGGCTCCGATCACTCCCGTGTGCTGTCGCAAAAGGTTCAATTTTTTCAGCTACCGTAAAATAACTTGCATAACGAAAATTCATGGTGAAGATTGAAGTAAATACTAACTTTGTTCAAGTTCCAAATCTTGAGCATGGTGTTCCCATCGCGGAGAGGGTCTACGAAGAGGCAGTCTCGGGTCGGGAGGGCGTAATGCTCGCATCGCAAGATCGAGCCATCAGGCAACACCAGTTGCTTGAGCAGCTCGAAGTCGTGCTCCCCGACCGAGTCGCTTATGTAAATCGGGCTGCCTGAGATCGCCCGGGCAGCAGCGTGAAACAGAGCGCAAGGGTGCGTGGATTGGAACTTGCCCCAGTCCGGGTGGATGAAGTTGCCCATCCACAGGGTGTTGTAGGCGCAGCGCACCATGTCGCATCCTTGGAGCCAGAAGGCGTCGTTCGGATCGCCAGATGTGCACCAGAAATCGTCCCCTGTGGGCAAAAGATGCATCGCACAACACCGTTAGAGAGAGCCACACAAAGTGCGCGTCGCATGATGAAACTTCGCTGCGCGTCTCGAGCGAAACTCACCGACGTGGCCGAGCGAGATTGCCTCAGTGCCGAGCAACATGAAGTCGTTGCAGTGCTCCATGCAGGCGATCGCGCCGTTGCCTTTGAAATGCTTCCTCACCGAAGCTGTCAAAGCCTTGTAGTAGGCTTTTGCGAGCTCCACTCTTCCGCCGGAGTCCTCACACAGCGTCTCCAACAACTGCTTAAGCACGTCGGTCAGACAAAAGAGAAAAAAGAAAAACAGGAAATGAAGGTCTACACATGATCAAACGACAGGACAAGTGTCGTCGCACGAGAAACATCATAGAAAGGTTCGAAAACCCATTTAGGCGAGTCAACTCGGTAGAGCCAAAAAGTCAAAGTGAAGCCCAACCGCTTACGTGAAAGAACAAGGGGAAGGACCACTTACGTGATTGACGTTAACCTTCGCGCCGTCAATCCCAACTGCTTCCAGGTGCGAGTGAAGCCCCTCGAACAACCGTTCCACCAACTCCACCCCGTTGTCCACGGTCTTATCCACGGCCAGATCTTCCATCGTCGTCTCCAGCCCCGGTGACAGTTTTGGCTTCACCACGCTCGACTCGGGCAGGCCCAGCGCACCGGGCCTGAGCTCGCCCCAGTACCCGCACAGCGCATGCCACACGTAGTCCACGCTCTCGAACTCTTCCTTCAGGTCCCTAACGAAGGCTGCCATGCCCTTGCCCATCGGGCTCACGTAGTCTCTGAAATTGTGATTCTCCTGGAACTTGAGCAGCCCGCATGGCATTTGTTTGCCCACCGCCACCGCGTGGTTCATGCCCTCCTTCATGACCGGATCCTCGTCGTGGCTGTGGGACTGCCACCCGTCATCGATCAGGACGAGCCCAGGCGGGCACCCGCCCTCCACCAGGCCCTTTGACCCCGTCCCATACCTCCTCGGCGTAAGAGCATCCTGCGTGCACCACCCGAACTTGTCCACGATCCCGGGCAGGCTCTTCTCTTCGAGGATCTTGAACGTCCCCAGGTGGTCCCTCGCCACTTTGATTGCGTCCCTGACGAGGGCAAAAGGGTCATCCCCGGCATGCATGTAGAGCACAGCCCGGAATTCGGTGGCTGTGACCTTCGTCGACCCGCTCTCCACGCACAGGTCCATGAAGTCGTCGGGGCCGGGCTGGATGGAGGCCCGGAAGGGCCCCTCCAGGAGGGGCAGCAGGAGGACGTAAGGGCAGGCCGGTCCAGACTCAAAGCCGTCACCGGACCTATCGAGGATCACCATCTGGGACTCGTGCTTCAGGTCGCGGCCATTAGTACCAACCCACAGGGCGGTACACCCTACCTTGAACTGGAATATGCTCATGAACCGAATGCCCCGGAGCTTGCCAATGGGGACGACATGGCGGCTTTGGGATTCAGCGGCGTCGAATCCAACAAAACAGCCGGGCTCAGGGGCTAGCACTTTCTCCCCCGAGGCATGGTAAGGCGAGGCGATGGCCTCGACGTTTGGGGGGACCTCGGAGAGAATGACGTGGCCATTCGCCAAGAAGTTCGATTCCTCCAGAGTGATCACCGAGTCGGTACAAGCACTCACAGCGGCCGACGTATAACAGCTGGCTTTGCTCAAACTCGGAGCCATTTCTATCCTGGAAACAAATCAACCCGAAGGCTCCGAGTCGAGCGAGCGAGCGAAAGAAGAAGAAAGGAACAAATGAGCAACGGCTTCTTTTACTCAGAAACGAAACGTCGGGGGAATCGATAGGGAGAGAGCGAAGGGAAGAATCTGTCGGAGCGATTTGAGAACAAAGAGGGTTGAGTTTGAGAAGAATGGGGGAGGCCCCAGCTTCGTTTTTATAGAGGGGAGTGGGACCCGTCCGCATGGATACTGCCCCAGATCCCACGAATCCATCATCCGATGAGTTCCTTAGCGATGGGATGAGTGCAGCCCCGGATCTTTACTCGTTCTTAGGGGAAAGGTGGGGTCACCTTTTGTTTTTTTGAGTTTGCATGCCCACGTGGCGCCGCGACAAACGCCGCCCGAGAATTCGCCGACGCTGGCGTTTCAGAACGTCATGCTGGAGGATTCTAGAAACTTCCGACGCTAACCAATAAGTGAATCGCGTATGGAGAAAAAAAGACAATTCGCGACACAGCCTCTGCAGCAACTGTCGTAAAAGCATCAGTAGTTCTCGTGCTACCAAGTCAAACAACTCAAGACATTTTTTTAATTGCTTAGGTGACTGTTATTAACCTATTGTGAAAAAAAAAACTTATTTTGGACAATAAAAAAATAAATAGAAATTATTGTAAAGTTCATTTCTTCGTAACTCATAACATGTAATTCTCATAGTGGCTCAAATGGTTATACTAACAAAATCATTTTTTTCCTTAAAGTACATATTTCTGATGCAAAACAGTTGTATTCCATCGGTATAAATTACTAAATTTATCAACAAAGCTACCTTAGTACAAACCTCACCTCGACTGCTTCATTTACAACCTAGCTCTTTGCATCATCGACAACTTAGTTGATACAAGCATCGAGTCTTGAGATCAACTGTAATTTGTGTGTGTTGCTCAACATATTATACAAATATTTATACAACATATTGATTAATAGAAAAGAGAAAAGAAAAAATCTACCCAATATCTCTAGTGAATTATAAGAGATACGTTAAATATGAAAAACAAAGAAGTAAACCTTAACTGACAATAAGAGACACACCAAATATTAGAAAAGTAGAATATGAATTTTTTTGCAAATCTATGTTAATAAGTCTCCTGTGATTTCAAGCTCAACATGCGAGCCGTAATCTCATAATCATAATTCTATGTGGCTCTTACTCTTAGAGCATTCAAATGCGGAAAATCTCGACTGGTCATTCTTTGTCCTTGAAAAAAACGTGAACTAGTCGTGCCATCCTGATGTTACTATTTATAGAGACAGAGCAATGGCACCACCGGTTCCCGATTCATCTAGTCCGATGGCTAACAAGTGTGTATTTCTGCTTGATCTTAAATCAAATTCAACCACGAAATGGGAAAAAAAAAAACGAGGAGTGCATATTTGATCATCATCCTTCATTGTATTGCTCGAATCGAAGTGTTTTCTTTTCGCCAATCTCACATCGAGTGAGTTTATGAGGTCGGCACTACAAATTCTTTTTAGTTCCTTTTATTTATTTATTATTTTAGTGGATCATTCTAATAAAAGATTATCCAGCGAAGAGGCTGGTCAACGGTCGTATAAGCTGGGATTTCGCTTTCGTAGTCCTAAGTCCTAACCACGAGAGACGTCGGAAATTTCGGGGTTTCCCGGATAACACGGCCGCAAATGTAATCTCGAAAATCCTTTTACGCGGCATTGACACCAAATTGGTATATAAGACCTGTCGAGATAATGGCTGTCTCAATAAAAGACTTCCTACTAAATTTAATATAGAATTTGAACCCATTTTGGGAAATTCTTCTTTCTTATCTTTAATACATTTTTCTATTATTCGGGTGCTACCATACTTATCTTTTCTTTTCGTCTATGCCACTGTAGTCATAAATCTTCATTGTTCAAATTACTGAGAATTAGAAATAAAGCTGACGAAGATATGGAGCAAAGGTCCAAGGTCCACCTTCCACTTGATTGATCATATGTTATTTGATTTGCCAATGCAATCTCCGATTACTGGGAACCCAATTTAAGGGTGAATATTTTATTTAACCCTCTCTCTCTTTTTTAAATACGTGCTGTCAATCGATAACTAGAGTTTATGAGTTGAAGTTCAATGAATATATGTGGGTTGTTTTAGTTCAATGAAGAGTAATTTCAATTTAAAGCTATTGATAGGTGATTAGCTATGTTTGTTGTTTCTCTCATTATTAGAATTTGGAGCAATCTTTTTTAAATGAATGAAGCATAAATTTTGTGTTTACGTTATGTATTTTGAACATTTTATCTATTATATTTTTTTGTTATTTGCGTTTTCGTCGTCGCCTTTTGACTTGCGGGCGTGCATTTTTATTTAGCAAGCTTTCGCTACAGGTTTGGAAAAAGTGTCGCCGGTACGGATGATTGCGGAAAGAGTCGAGGCATGCTCGCCGCCCCCACGAAACCTGGAAAAGAAAAGTATTCGGATTCGTATCGCGTGGGCCGGGGGTGTCGGTTCTAAACACGTCGTTGGGATGAACCGGATTATCTGATTCCGCTCGCTGTCGTTGACCAGCCGACGGGGATAGCGTGCCGACAATCGCGGCCCCACCCGTCCCCGCCCTCTCCCCCACCACACGCGCGGCACAACCCCCTTCTCCCCCACGTGGCATACGCATACCGCGCCACGTGTCAGGGCGGATGTGGGGAATTCAATGTTTCGCGGAGGGAACGGGATTGACGATGCTTTTGAATCCGATCATCCCTCAAGTCCGTGCAAGACTTAACCCGATGCATGTTTGAAGGTGAAGTGGAAAACTAGTTAGGATGTTAGAACTGAATCGAAATCAAATCGAATCAAAATTTTTGTATTTTTATTCGATTTAGATAATCAAAAATTATAATTAACTTTTCTAGTTCATTTAACTAATTCAAATCGAAATTTTCAATAAAAATTGAACAATCTTCTTAAATTTTTCACTTTTTTTTTTTAACTTTGGTTTTAATAAATAAGGTCAAATAAAGAAAACCGAATAACTGAAAGATCAAACTGAACTGGATTTTTGATTCATTTTGATTTTCCTAAAAACTTGAACTTAAACAATCGTTTACGCCTCTAAAACTAGCGGGGTTTGCATGAGGGGTAAAAGTGTAAATGGCGTTTAACAATGAATTTGTAGTTGCCAACGTCTCAAACTTAGCTCGATATGAGATCAACCAAAAGAAAACTACCTTGACTCGAGCAACATGGCGAAGGGTGATCAGAATGGATCAGTCCTCATCTTTTCCATCCTAATTTAGGATTGAATTTAATTAAAAATTGAGAAAAATATGCACTTGTTATGTGAATCTACCCATAAATGGATTAATTCGTTGGGGAATTCTCATTCAATATACATCTACCAATTTCTAAATCATAAATTTGTACTTAATTATATATGTTTCGTCTCGATATTAACGTAATGATACAAAATGAGACCTTATACTTTACAAAATCATGATTTGTCCACATCTTCGAAACTAATCTTTTATGCTAGAGATAATTAGAGACTTTCATAAGATAATTTGATAATTCGTTGATTCATAGTACTATAAAGATTGCGCAAATACCTCCCTTTAATTATATGCATCTTCATTGACTAGATAGACACCTAATAAAAATTATAAATAGACCTAAGTATTCTTCTTCAATATATATACAGAACCATCTCTCTTCTATATTATTATTGTTAGCTTGATATCAAAGCCCCACTGACTCAGAAGGAACATCGTTTTTTTTATTAAGTTCAAGTGGTTGTAACTTGCAAGGCACGTGATGAGTCTTTTTGGCTTTTTTTTTTTTTTCCTTTTTTTTTCTCTGGGTCCATCGGGTAGGGGGGACGATGTGGATCTCAAGTCGAAAGCATAATCGTCAATTGGTATATCCACTAATTTTTATTTGGTATATATTATTTTTGGGAAATTGTTTTATATCTAGCATGACGTCACGCCTGGGATAGTGGGGACTTTGAAAATTCTCCAACTGATGGGGTAAGATTGGCTCGACGGAGCATAACGAGGAGGAGCCATGTTATTTGCGCAATTTGCATTAAATGCATCTCAGTTGATTTTAGCGTTTGAGTTTTAATTTGCCATTTGCTTTTCTAACCATTTATTCACAAGTCATTATTTTCTAACCATTTATTCACGAAAAAGTCATTATTTTTACTTTGTTTATTGGAATTTAAGTAAAGAAGAGTATGCAGCTATAACCGAACCGAACCGAAAACCGAAAATATTAACAGTTATTTTTGGTAACCGAACCGAAATCAAACCGAACCGAAAAAAAAGTGTCTTTGGCAGCTATTAAAAAAAGTGTCTTTGGAAAAGAAAAAAAAGATCTGACCGGTGACCTCACCCATTTAGTTCATCACGCGCACGAATGGAGAGCGACTATTTGTCGGGAACAGAGAAGTCACGCTTATGGACTTAATTGAGAAAGGAAAGCGTCAATGGCGGTGTTCGGGCATTTTTTTTTTTTTTTTTTTATATATTTGAGAATCTCATCTTATTAGAAAAAAAAAGGCAGTTGTATCCCATCGAACACGAAAAATATGATATTTAGAAATTAGGTCTCAATACTATTTAAATAACGATAATAAAATAAGTAGTATGCATGTTTCGAGTTAAATTAAAATTCTAATATTATTTGACCTCAGACATATTATTCATTTGTGTCTGTGTCTCTCATTTTAAACTTCCAATTCACATAGTTCAAATAAAAGTTCATTTTGTCAAAAGCAAGTGCAGTGCATCTTTTGTGAGGGTAAGCGGGAGTGATTCGGTAGTTGGTGCTTGGAGTCTCGCCGCAACAAGTGCACCTCCCAATTCTCCCTTGCCGTCACCTGCACCACCGATCCCATCGACATTGAGTGGAGTAATGGCGGTACCCCATCTCCATCGATAGCGCCCGCTTCTTCACCATCTGCTTGTCCCTAGTCCAAGAGGCTCGTCCTTTCGAAGCCCTCCGAGAGCCTTGGCATCTTGCTCGACCCCTTCCATTTCCAATCACCATGATAATTATGTTTATATATAAATTAAATAAATAAATAAATAAATATTAGTTTATTATTTTTATTATTTTTTTGAGAATCAAAGTGAGGCCGGGAAAAGTATCTCGTCATATAGAATAGGTGGGCCGCACTAGGTATGAAGAAATAGGTCTTGTTAGCTTTATTGATATCGTCGCTTAAACTATGACTCCAATGAAAGTGAAAAGGTGAATATTACAACAAGGAGGACAACCCATCTTATCTCTTATTGCTCGTAGTGCCAATCAATCCCAACAACTCATACACTGACATAACGTACATCCCTATCCTTCCTCCTCCTCTGTGATCTACAATTTTTTCCCCTTTATCCTACACACACATTACACGTTAGTTGAATCTGATTGAAGTTCATATCATTTACCAAATCATTGTGGTCAAGAATTACAAACATGATTGAGATGTTTGATTAGGAAGGGTTCTACTAACAAATTGAGACATGGTTTATGAAATGCCCGTAGTAGTATGCAAGAACACATTTATATGTAGGCAAGAAATTGAAAAGAATTATTGATCATGTACAAGATCTTTTTAGTTCTGTTTCACCAAGAACTGGTGCCTGCAGAGCACCAAATCATGACCCTCGTTATTCATTTCTTCCCCCCTAACTAGGAGGGAACTTAAGCCCGCACAGATTCACGGATCGAGAACACCTTAAGAGTGAGCTGGCTACCAGTATCTGCAGGTTGGGTGACCAGCTGAGGCCTACACCTAGTGAGTATGAGGTCAGTTTCTCACTACGACACCATCAAACCGTATCCCGTGATGACATCAAAGTTTAATCCCTCATGTGCAAATGAAATTTATCCTGAACTCCAGAAACATAGTCACTAGTTACTTAAACTTGAAGGGAGTTCAGGGGTGATGCTGCAGAGGAAAGCAAAGGTGGAGACGCCTAAGGAAACATGGAAAGGTAGACTGGTGTCGTGTGATCATCTCAATGGAAGCAACAGGAAGTGACGGTGAAAGCTGCAAGTTTAAGACCAATCCCAAAGCCAAAGAGAATGATCATTTTAGTCTTCCTTCATCCAAAGGACTTGCATAATCCCGTGGTAGAAGCATCCCTTTACATCAATAATTAAAGCTCGTTAACAGAAACAAATTACCACCATTCACGCTTGTTTTGAAGTTTTATACGTGTAAGTTTTTTAGGTCTGCATCAAATATCTGAGTTAATTTTCGGAAGAGTATGATGCTTAGACTAGGTACCTAGTTCTCCGCATGGCAGACAAAGCCCTGAAAAGGGGAAGAAGGTTTCTAATTATATGCTTCATTGTCTCTGCAACTCCCTCTGCAGAAGGACATTGCAATCTCTGTCACCAACCAGAGTAATCACATCCACAAAAGAAATGAAATGATCATACCTTCATGGATTGAATTAGCATTGGAGTATCATCAGAGAACTCGTAAGTCACAGGATGCCATCCATGACGCTCACGGTCTTTAGAGGATGAAAGATCCCGTGAAGAATGTGTCGGTGATCTTCGTGTTATCTCTTGTCCAAGGTCTTCCTGCTAAATGTTTGGAAACACATAGTTGGGAAGGTCGAAGTAAAACCTTACATAACCAGAATTTGTTGTGAAATTCCATTTCGCACGTTAGAAAATTTAGAAACAACCCCATCGGCATCAAACAAAAGGAAAAAATATCTCTTCAAGGCATAGGCATTACAACCACAGTAGGATTATTTCATATGGACAACAAAATGAACGAAAAATGGCTCATAAGTCCTATTACATATGTTCTACACACACGCTTATGAGTTCAACCTTCGTGTTTCACAGCAAACATGTCTTCATTAGCCCTCCACCTTAAGGAGGGACATATAGTGAGTTTGGGAAAAACTTTGAAAATATATTATGATGTCAAAATTTCCTTACAAAATATGTTTAACTTGTGACTTGAAGGCATTTGTGAATTAGAAGAATATTCTGGAGTGCCTAGGCTAGAGGTACTTCTCTCGACGATGATTGTCCTTCCATTTCTCTACTCCTGCTTTTCTTTTGAGTTTTCAAATTACCTCGACGGGTTTCTACCTTGATCGACGGTAGTTAAGACGATCGTGCGGTTCACTCGTCCAATGCCCCACATGACTGGGTGACAAAACGTAAACCGAGTATAGTTGAGAGTTTTGAAAACTTTAGGTGCAAAATGGATTGGAAATGCGTGTTATACAGAGTGACACACCATCAGGTCCATCGCACTATGTCGACAGGGCAACATTCGAATTGAATACCTCGTTGATAACACGACCATGGCTCGACATTTCTTGGGTTCTTAATTCAATGCCCTAGAGACAACGGGCTGATGTGTGGAATTACGGGTCGCCAAGACGGCTTCCTGAATTAAAAGGGCCCCGGTGCTATAACGTTTGAAAGAGGAGTTTTGGACGTGAGATGACGGAGAGACAAGTCATAGGCGCCGGTCCGATAGGACTGCATGTCCCATGGTCATGCAGCTTCTAATCCTAGGCCAGATTGTATTGTGCAGGGTCGAGCAAGATAGGGAGGCCAGGCCACCCTTCGAGATGGGAACAGGTTGATTAGTCCTTGTATGATGAACCGAGGCCCATTCGACCGGAGCCCAATACGTTACCCTAATGGAGACTCAGGTATCGGTCCATCTGACTCAACTGTCCGGATAATTACGAAGGCTGTGATCTTAACAAGCAGGTTTTCCTTTTTATCCTTTCTCTATTAGAGAACCACCTACACAGCTCGAGGCCCAAATTGAAAAGAAGGGTGCGATTGGCACGACAACCATGTTATGGTGCAACGAATTAAGTTTTCCAGAACTCATTTAGGTGCAGTTTGATAATCCCTCTCATCAGATCTTTTTCTTGTTTCCATCTTTAGACCTAAAACTTTTCTACTCATTTTTCGTTTATCAAACGAAGCGCAATTCGACTCTGAAACCAGACCCTTTTTTTTCAATTTAAGCACGACGCATTACCCCGATGGAGTAAAGACGGAATTCTACTACACTAACGGGGAAAACCATCCTCTCTTTTATTGATTCAAGTGCCAATCAATTACAATAGCTCATACACTGTATAACGTATTTTTCTATATTTCCTTCTCCTGAAGCTACAACCTTCACCTTTATTTTACACGCATATTACGCGACATTCTTTGTGTGAGCTGGATCTAATCGAAGCTATTCCTAACACATAATGATAAGTGTGTATACTTCATCGCGGTCAGGATTTACAAACTATATTTGGAAGCTCCCAGCACCGACTGCCAAAAAGACAGGATGGATAATTAGGAAGAGAACTATTACCCAAAATGAGATATGGTTTCTTCATGAAATGCTATCTACTTTGGTTGCAAGAGACTTACATTATTTAGAAGCCGGAGTGCAGCGGGCCGGGTGAATTTCCTTGCAAACAGGAAGCATTGCGATGGCTTCCCTTTGCTGCTGCACCATTCTCTTCGGTTTTCTGTCTCATAGTGGATGTTATCAATGCCCTGCAGTTAATTGAACAAAATTATTTATAAAACTAAGATGTTTCTACGCACTACATATTATACACTATATGCAAGAACCCGCAATTGAAATGAATTATCGATCATGTACAAGATCTTTCTTCTTTTGTTTCACCAAAAAACTAGTGCCTACAGAGCCGCAAATCATGATCTTCATTATTCATTTTTTCCCCTAACTAGGAGAAAACTAAATCTGCAGAAATTTGCAGATTGAGAAAACCTTAAGAATGTGTGGGCTATCAGTATCCACACCTCATGTCGGGTGACTAGCTGAGGTCTACACCTAACGATTGGATTCACTACAACACCATCACACCGTATACTCTGATGACATCAAATTTTAATCACTAACATGCAAATGAAATTTATCCTGAACTCCAGAAACGTAAGAACCAGTCACTTAAACTTGAGGGAATTCAGGGGTGATGCTGCAGAGGAAGGTGAAGGTGGCCATGCCAAAGAAACGTGGACAGGTAGATTTGGTGTAGTGTGATGATCCATGTAAGCAACATGAAGTGTTGGTGAAAGCTGCAAGTTTTATGATCAATGCCAAAGCCAAGTAGTATGATCTTTTTCGACTTTTTTTCATCCAAAGGACTTGTATAATACCATGGTAGTAGCATCCCTTTTTATAAACAGGACATTAATAATTAAAAATCATTAACCAAAACAAACCACCACCAGTCACACATATTTAAAAGTTTTATAAGTACAAGTATTTTAGGTCTGCATCAAATATCTGAGTTAACTTTCAGAAGAATATAATGCTTAGACTAGGCATTTAGCTCTCTGCATGGCAGACAAAGCACTGAAAAGGGGAATAAAGTTTCTAATTAAATGCTTCATTGTCTCTGCAACATCATCTGGAGAATTACTTTGCAATCTCTGACACCAACCAGAGAAATTACATCCATACAAGAAATGGCAAGATCATACCTTTATGGATTGAATCAGCTTTGGAGTGGCATCAGAAAACTTGTAAGTCACAGGATGCCACCCACGACGCTCACGGTCTTTAGAGGATGAAAGATCCCATGAAGAATGTGTCAGTGATCTTCGCGTAATTTCTTCTTCAAGGCCTTCCTGCTAAATTTCGAGAAACGGAGACTTCAGAAGGTCGAAGTGACACTTTACATAACCAGAACATTGTGAACTTCCATTTCACACAGTAGAAAATTTAAAAAACAACCCTATCGGCATCATGGGAAAGGTCAAAATATCTCTTTAAGGCATTGTCATTATAACCAAAATGAGGTTATTTGCTATTAACAATCAAATGAACGAAAAATGGCTCATACATCCTATTCCATATGTTCTACACAAATGCTTATGAGGAAGGTGGAGAGAAAAGTCCTGGTGCATTATGCTCTCTCCAAATCAAAGAACTGTTTCTATCAGACTAGTGACCCATTCTGACATTGCTCGTATTCCTCCCAGTTGATGTATAAAGTTGAACTCAATTGAAATCTTACAGCAAGTAGGGTCTGCACGTAATGTTCATCAGGTATACAATTGTGCTCCTTTGATCCATCAACTGGCTGCATACAAGGTCATTAGCAACTGCTTCATAGGTAAAAGAGCAAAGAGAATTTTATGATTCAGAATTAGACCATCCAGATATACTCATTCAATCTAGAGAGTGTCAAAACAATATAAGGTCCACCCACTACGTAAAGAAATGGACATTTTGGTCCTCAAAGTTGGAGATAATGAGGGAGATCAAGTAGGGAACTCACCAGGGGATGATCCCTCCAAAACTCAGGTAGTGACTTCCTCTGCAAAATGATCATAATCCAGAGTCAAACATTTCAGTCATGCTTAAACAGAGGGATATCTTATGTCAGAACATCGGTTTCTGAACTTTCTACTAAAATTAGTGAGATAAGGCGATCTTAATAAACCTTGCAGTGCAACTGAAACATCGGAAAGACTGTACCATCCTTTACCACCACTTCAGCATGTTTTCTGGACAGAACAACCCACTGAAAACAAGAGAAAAGCAAAACTCAAAAAAAAAAACCGAGAGAAGCAACATGTTGATCCATCATTTGTCAGAAAAATCAACAGAAAAGATTAGCAGATATATAGTATTTCTGCTATAGGTAGAAGGAATTAAGATACTAATCTGTTACCTGAGATCCTTTCCTCCAGTTATGAACAGGTATAATTGGATCCATTTTCGGATTATAACGGCCCTCTTTTGTATCTGCAAAGCTGGTTCAGCCAAATACTCTATCAATGACAGATCCGTCTATAAAGCCAATTGTCAATTATAAGAGAGTAATCAAATGCATTCAGGTAAAGACACGATTTGAACAATTAATAGAGACACCACTAGGCCTTCCCAATATGTTCAGTAGCACATGGCTCCTTCTGAGCAATGCACTCAATCTGGTTCCTTCATCTCTGTAAACCACTAGAAGTTACCTTATCGTGTACTCAGCTGTGCAAGTACATCTTCCAATCAACTAATATGAGACAACGAAAGCTACATAACCCATGTTTAAACTCTAAAAGCAAGCATCTTTGCACTTTCTACCAATTCCACCTCCCACGGTTACTTTGTGTTTAGTTTTGGATAAGAGTCCTGTGTGCGTTAATCCTACCTTTGCAATGATGTGAACCTTTTCTATAGCACAATGACCCATAGCTAACATGGCTCTCACCAGCCAAAAAAACCCAACAAAATGAAGTGTGAGAAAATAATGGATGAATTTAGGCTACAACTTCATGTAATAACCAGAATGTCTGTGTGACGATAGAATATGCAGAGAAGATCACCATGTCGTATGCCAACAGAATCATCAAAGTGAATTAGATAATTTATGAAACTAATATTGTGAGTTTATCTCCTTTGAAAACAGTGCACCTCCAAATCAACTGTACACTGAATAAAATGCATTTTAAATTTAGGAGGCAAGTTTAAAGAGGATATCTATCAGTAGAAAATCAAAACACCATTCAACATAAGCTCGTGAATAAAATCTGCCAGCTCAACTCACCTGTCAACAAAACTAGTTGCTGTTGACATTATATAGTCGTATGTGTAGCTGAAGTTATATAGAGGTAAGCAGCTGAGAAAATGCAAGAACAAAAAATCTTTGTTAGAGTTCTATCAAAGAAAGTTGAATAAAGGCCTCTTGCTTTAAGAGCAAGCTTTTTCAAAAGTGATAATGAAAGTAACCAGAGGATTGCCTCTAAGAAATTTGATATGAAGATACAAAATTCAGACATGAACTTATTGTCGCCAAAGCAACTATTGTTAGGATGATTTCTTACCTGTCTGAAAGAAAAACAAAGCGTTCATTAAAAGGCTCTTCCAGTGCATGCCTAAGAAGAATACGCTCTGCTTCTATCATGCTTGCTTCTCCCCAATCCACCTGGTGAAATCAAGTGAACTGAGAACACTTGTGCGAATGAAATAAATTTAAACCTTTGACTACATCACAGCATTTAACATGCACATAAATTTCATTTTGCATGACCTATCAATAATTTTGAATCAGAAATGCATCTTATTTAGTAACTAAGATATCAGAGACAATGATTGTACTTGCAAATCCCAATGCACCTTGTATGTGCATACAACCGCTTGTTCCTAGAAAATTCTACTAAGAAATAAATATTTGGTTTTTTTTTTTTTTTTTAAAAAAAAAAAAAAAAAAATTTTGGACCAGATATTACACCAGTACTGTGGGAAGCCACAGAAAGTGTATGTGCAGTTAGAACTCTTGGCATAATTCAGGAACATTGACATATATTTGCATTAAGAATCAAAAGAGAGCAAAACATAAAGGAGAATGACCTGGTGAGGTGAGTAATAGTACCTGTACACTGTCATTAACTTGCCGATTTAAAAAATAGACTGATCTTGTAGTAGCCTTGTTCAACACAAATCCAGGCCTTGAATGGACAAAAATTGAAAATCTGTCCTCCTCACCCTGCAAAACATCCTGAAAATTATATACTAAACTTCAAAAAGCACCAAAAAAATAGGTAATTAATTGAGCAGGTGTTAGATATAAGTGACATCTAAGATGCCATGTCTGCAGAGCCAAGCAAACTTTAGTTGTTCAAAGCCAACCGGCCTGCAGAGACAAACTAAGGCCACATAACTAGAACCTGATTTTGAATTCTAGTAACAACATCAGACTCCAACAGGAAGGGCATACTGTGCAATGTTTGTCCAAACAAACAGAATACTCACATGACAGAAGATTAGTTTCCTTCATCAATGCTTCACCACTTACCACAAGATTCACAACCTATCAGAAAGTCAGTTTTTACTCCTTTGAGAATTTTTCAAGGGCATCTGAGATGAAAACAAACACACATCGAACAGCACCAAACTGAATTGGAACTCTAGATACTGAAAACGTGCTACTATTGAGGATATATACGCCATGAACTTTCTTACGGGGACACAATGTTTCAGATACGTACGCGTGTATTGGCCGACTACATGCCTCCTATATTCACCACGATCGCCAGCAAATTGATAAAAGAGGAGAAACCGGAACAGAACGCGAAGCTATCAAAATTCAGCCGCGAACAACAAATACCATCGACGGACGCACCTGGAGAAACGCGTGCCAGACAATGTCCAAAGGGAGTCGATTCCGCGCTATAAATAGGAAGGCGATCTTGGGCTTCGGAGCGGAGCGATAGCGCAGCGCGGCCAGCTTCACGACGCGAGCGTACTGAGTCTGCATCAGCAGCAAGCTCGCGAAGCACAGCCCCAGCAGAACCGCCACGAACAGCTTCCTCCTCCATCTGTGCTGGGATTTCTGCTGATTCGCCTTCCGCTTCATCTAGACGACCGCCGCCACCTCACTCGGATCCTCTTCCCATCGTCTACCCTCCGCCGCGAGACTATTCCACGGCCACAGACGAACCCAGCGTACACATTTACACCGTAAGCCGTCTCCGCTCTCTCTCTCCTCTCTCTCCAGTCGAAACTTCCCGCCTTCGGCGCTCGAATTACGCCGCGAGAGATCGGACCAGATCCGCGGGGACGCGAGATGCAGCTGGAAGGGATCACGAGGGAGAAGAGCGGCGAGGTGGTGTTAATGGCGCGCCGATTGGGGAAAGCACGTGAAGCGACCGCTACCGCCGCGTGAATAGGCAAGTTCCTGCAGGAGTGGACTGAGAAGAGACTAGAAAAGACGGAAGGGAGACCAGAAGGAGAGAGAGAGAGAGGCTGCTGCTGTTGCTGCTGTTGCTGCTGCTGCTTCTGCTTCGTTTTAGTTACAGAGAGGAAGAGGGGGAGTGATGGCGATGGAGTCGTAAAGGTGCGAGCTTTTTTTTGGTTTCAGCGGGTTGCGTGCGGTGCAGGAGATCAGAATCTCCCACCTCTCTCCCCTCCCACCTTAATCATTCTGCATCTTGCCAGAGTATTATTGCTCACGAGTTCATTGCCCTTCCGGTCTCACTAATTTAAAAAAGAAATTAAAAAAATAGCTAAATTTATAATTTTTGGAAGGATATTATGACCCACCGTCTTTAAATTTTAAGAAAATATTTGAAAGAGTTCAAGAATTATATTAAACATTAACCAAATATTTAGAAATCACATCTAACAAATTAAAAGTTTAACGAAGATATCAAACATTATACCAAACAAATTTAAAATTTAGCAATGATTTATTTATTGGACCAAAATTTCATTCATCATTTGTGTAAATTTCCTTTTTGGAAATTGTTTTATGAGGCTAGTTTTATGATTCTTGAAAAATGGATTGTTGTAGTTTTTTTTTTTTTATCATGATTGGGCAAGTAGCCATACGTCACATATCACACGTAGTTGATGGTACCAGCCTCGATTTGATTTTGATTATTCCAAAATCACCTTCTACTTATGAAAGGACATATCTGGGTTCGTTTCAAATGTCGGGTGCCCGTTGCTAGACTCATGCGTCCGTGTGACACTTTCCCGGAATAGTCCATTCCTCTTTGAACGAATGTTTAGGTGAGCGGACTAGCTTGACAGGGCAAACGAAGGGGACAATAGTAAAAAGAAAAAAATCGTTCGATTATTCAACGTAACTATTAATCAAAACTGAAAATAATAATAAAAAAATATAAAAGAATTTTTGAACGAAATGAAAATAAATAATATAAAAAAATGAAAGCAATACATAGTAATGATCCTTTCTTTCTAAATCTAGATAATAAATTAAGGTTGCATAGGTATTTTGGATGCGGTCATCAAAATAGTATTTCTAATTATATTTTTTTTACCATAAAGGATTGGTATGCTCTAGATATTTTCTTTTGGTTCTATGTTCCTATGTCGAAATAATAAATTGAGGTCATATATCCGTTTTGGACGTTGTTATTGAAATAGTCTTTTTGGTTATATTTTTTGACAAGAGAGGATTGGTATGTCCGGACCATCTTCTTTTAATTTTACATTTTCATCTCAAGATAATAAATTGAGGTCGTATAACACTATCTCCAATCATGTTATGCAAACTACAATATGTTACAAAAAGAGATAAAAAGAAAAAAAAAATTAGGCTTTTCTGAGAGGCAAAATTTTCTACTCCTGTCATGCAGTAGACAGAAAACATGTCCACACATTTTGTGTTTTACTCACCCCACACCTTTGTTTCGTCTAAAGACAATCAATTTTAGGTTTTTCTGTCTTCTTTGTTGCCAAATGCTTATTGTCATAATTCCTCTGTCTTTTTGTACAATGATGCTGGCAGAGCCTTCATTCTGACATTGACATTGATAGCCCGGTCCATGTCTCTATAGATTATAGGGGTGATGAAAGAGGCTGCAGAAGATAGTGCATCTGCCAGCAGCGAACACAGTTATGGCCTGTTGTTCTTGTTCATATTAGTGAGCTTTTACACTATTCGTATCCATAATTTTTCATCGTGCCGCACATTTCTTGCCATTGCTCTGCTCGTCGCCCTGCTTCAATTTGTCCATATGCGATCCAAGCGGGTTTAGGCGCCAAAAGAGCATATTTACCAAAAATGAATACTTTTACCTCAACAAGAGCATAGGTGATTGTCCGTATTGCAACGGACACCTTCTCTAATACTAATTTGACGGTCATGTCAACAAAAAAGGTAAGTGGCTCGATGCTATGGAAGGATTACAATACAAATGACGTGATTGTCCATATTGCAATGGTCACCCTCTCTAATACTAATTTGACGGTCACATTGACAAAAGAGGCAAGTGACTCGATATCATGGAAGGATTAAAATACAACAAAATTTCAACGGTATAGGGATACATTAAAAAGAAAATCAGGAACTAAACAGAATACCGAATAAAAGTTCAAGGATTCAGGAATGTCATTATCTCTGAAATTAATTTGAAAATCAAAAGTGGAATGGGACAGGCCAACTATATAAGTCGTTAGGATGGAATAACGAGGTCTTGGTAGACAAATTTTTAATTTTAGCGGGCACACTTTTATTTATTTTTTAAATGGAAGTTTCGAGTCAAAGAAATGCACCTAATAAAGGCAGTAGCTTCCCTAATCATGAGATTGGGAATCATTGGGCCGATGGTGCGTCAACGTCCGAGCTAGTTGGCCTTTGCTTCGCTCTCGAAGGCTGGTTTTGTACGGACTCACCAGCAATAGGGAATGACGAGAAGATCCACGATGGCATATCGCTCGACGATGTTTGCTGGACCGGTGCTATTCGCCCGCCCGTTGACTTTTGGGAATTGCTTCTTCTTCAGCCTCGTACCGTTAGGACTCTGTTCGTGCACCGTGGGGTTGATCTCGTCACATCATGGGAGATGTGAATCGCTCCGCTGTTTTTTTTGGGGGAGGGAGTGCTATGCTTTTTCATGTCATGAATGATACAAACTTCTCTCGCTTTCGGTCGAAACCTGTTTCTTTTTTGAGCCCATCTATTTGCACTTCAAGTTGAACGGACTTTAGGCTATTGGCATGTCATTTCGGCATAATTCCGTGCATCACGATGAAGAGTGCACAGGACTTTATATGATGACTATCTAAGATAACCATGTATTATGACATATCAATAATTATCAATCGGGATATGTTGATAATTTGTTTGTAAAACAAACAAAAATGTGTCTTTATTTTATGTAAAAAAACATATGAGTGCATGGACCTACATAAGTGAAAGGATTTTTAGCCTTACAAATGAAAGTCATGGGCTAATTGGGCTAAGCCCTAAAATGCATGTGCTTGGGTGTACAATTTTGGTGCTTAAATTCAATTTTTTGCCATTAAGTATTAACAACCTCGTGTAGCAAATACTAGATATGTACAACCAAACTGATTTTGAGAACAAATTCCCAATTTTTGGAATTGATTGTAATCGTTTAGGAATTGGTTCGAGTGAATATCTACCCGTAAACTAGACTGGACCACCTTGTTTTAAAACTGATTTTATTAGCTAAAAAGCCAAAATCCTAATTTCTTTTTCTCCTAAATTCTAACATCAGCACTCATTCATCCTTCGTCCTTTCTTGGAATTCTTTGCTAGTTTTTTCTCTTCCCCTACATTTTTATGGATGAATGGAGACTAGAGTTTTATAATTTATACTTAATGTTACATGTTTGGACCTTTTATTGATTATAATTATATGTGACTATATATTCATCTTATGAATTGTTGTTTTTGGTGGATTGAAATTTCTGTTATTCATCTTTTACTTTGAATCATTTCATTATTCATAGTCTCATATGATTTTGCTGTAAAAAATGAATAAGATAAAGAACCAAAAAAATAAAAAATAAAACAGGTTTTTAGCTAAACCCTAGAACTAGACCGAAAAAACATAGTAGGTTCTAAAACCGATTCCAAGCAAACATGATAAATTCCAGAGTCCAAAAATTAAAAATCGATTATATTAGAATATGTTTCAGATTATAACTCTAGAACCTACCTATCTTAAAATCGATCATACTCAACAAATAATGCTATTCTTTCCAATGATTTTCTAACAGGATATGGACAATCGAGGGAGAGATTCGAAGAAATATCCTATTTGTCTCTTTAACATTTCGTTAGACTCAAAGCGAGATAGGAAGATGTTAGGGGTTTGGAGAAAAGATCAAAAAAAGCTCCGAAAACCGGTAACGTGCGGGACGACGGGTCGTTTGCCGTTTTTGACAATATGCACAAAAAGACAAAAATAACCGAAATGCCTACGTCGTTTCGGCCGAAAGAGAAAACTGGCCGGCAGAGCATGTCGGAATAAGTAGATTCCCGTGAGCCTCGATTGATCCGAATCTCCAGCTCCTCGCACTCGATAGCCGCCGGAGATGACTGTGTCGACATCATGGCGTTCGCGGCGAGGTTTCTCCGCCCGATCAGGGCGTCTCTAGCTGCTTCAAGCCCTTCTTCTTCCGCGGCTCTTCCTCGCTCTGTACCCCCAGGCAAGCAAATTCCGGGTTTCGTTTCCATTAAAGCATGTGGCGATCCTCGGTTTTCGATGTGAATTTTCGTCTCTGAGCTTCGTTTTCTACTAGTGCGTCGTGCCGAGTTCGGGATTGCGAAGGCGTGGTTTGAGGGGATACGGCCCGCGATACTCGATCATCGGGCTCCCCAATTCAGCTGTAGATTCAGTATTCGGACGCTGTGTAGGAGGAGCTTTGGTAGAGCAGGCAAGTGAAGAGCATTGTGATTTGGCCAAAAAGGGTGTTGTTCTGTGTCGTTGCTCCGGGTGGAGTTTTCATGGTCGCACTTCTATGAGCTGGCTGGTGTTGGTGTGATGCTCCTTATCGCCATTGTCGCTGCTGCTGGCCTTCTATAGCAGTTCTAATTGCCCCATTTGGCTCTGTTCAGTATATGCTTTATATACGTAATATTGGGTATCATCTTGATTGAGTCCAAGTTATATGGGTGATACTGATGTTTAATCCCTTTGGTTGACTATGCACTTGAGTGTCACTGCTATTCCTCTTCACACTGATAACGTGTGAACTATGTCAATTTGTCTGCTTCTCATGTTAGTACTGACCTCTTTTAGGAAGTAAAGTGGGGACATTTATCAGCCTTTCAGTTATATTTGGATCAGTTCATCCTTGGCGACACTTTGCATTTTCGCTGGATGGTGAGTGGAGCAATGAGTCATTCAATCATGCCATAGGTTGCTCAGTTCACCATTGAATCTGAAATCTGCTTGAACCTATAGGTGAAGACACTGTGAAAAATGATGAACGAGTGAAGACATGGGATGAACCCGATCTGGAAGATAGTCCCAAAGCCTTTTGGACCCTTGCTAGGAAACTCTGGCTCCCCATCTTTTTCCTCCTTACTGTATTGTTGAACTGGGACCATCCTATTGAACTTACAATGAGAAGTATTCTACTCCTCCTCAGCACAAAGCCCAGTCCTTTATCAGTTTATCTTCCTATAGAGAAGGTTGGTGGTTTACTCATTTGTGTTTTATTGGTCTCTATACTTGTACTTGATTGGAGAGCTAGTCTAGGACTCAAGAATAAAATATGGACGAGGGCATGGCCTAGTGGTGGTCCAGGCTACGGGTTTACAAAGATCCATGAAATCTTGGGTCGATTCCCATCTTCCATCTCCCATAACTATTAGAAGGAGGAAATAAACAGAGATCTATAGAAATAGACAGTTATAAGTTTGTTTGTTTAGTCTGTAATATGTTGGCGGGCAACTTCACATGGGCTCCTCTAAGCATCAAGAATTCGAATTTCCATATTTTGTTTATTAACAAAGGTTTTTTGTTTTCCATCCTTCTCCTCAATATTGTGTGAGTGCATCTGTGCTTAGTTAACCTGATTATGAGGGTGATATAATTGTTCTTTTGACATATTTCTAGTATTCAGGGAGATGTGCTGATATGTTTCATGATCTGTTGACAGTTACTGAATTGATCTGATATGTAATCCACCCGCATAGTTAGAGCTCTTTCTCTCAAAGTATAACTTCAAAAGGAAAGATGGCTCAATTTTAATGATCCTTGGAAATTCCATTCCCAAGAATTAATAACTTGGAGATGTGGAAACATCTGATGCTTTAACATTCATATGACTATGTCTTGTTTTTATTTATATATTTGAAAGGAAGTAGACTTATATGACTGTCAACTTATTATAATCTACTGCTGTTGCTTGGCAACTGGTTGACATCAAATATTTTGTGTTCTAGCTGTATAGTCAATCCATGCATCAAGATTCTGACCTATACAGACTAAAGGTATGTTCACTGCTGCCATAAGCTTTTCTGATCTTCCACTTTGAGCCATGAGTGAGGAGGTGGATCATGCAAGATGTTTCAATGTGCCAATAGATATCTTTCTGAAATCTTCATCGGAAGCTCTCTCGCATTTGCTTATAGATATTATCCCGGGATCTCCTCGTTTTATTTCTCAATGAATCTGAGAACAATTTCATGACTATCCTGCAGCCACACGTGTTACTGATCCTTCATTTGTTGATCATGATTTGATAGTAATCTGAATATCATTACACTTGTTACGGAAGTGAAATCCATGGGTTGATGTTTCAGCAAAGACTGTCATTTTGGCTCTGTTCTAGATGTGCTCTGAGTAAATTTAAAAAGTACTCATCTCGTCTATATCTCTAATCTACGAATTTTTTACTAGGAAAATGTTGTGAAGTATCCTTGAGTGTACAGTGCAGTGGCTATTTCTTTTTTCTCGCTTTTTCTAATGGAATCAGTTTGTAGAGGCAAAAGGTGGTTCTTTTGAAACTCGTGATTGCATATTTAAGATCTGAGACGATTTAGAAAACAAACGATTCGTAAATCAAGGAAAAGATTCATCTGTTTATGGGTTAAACAGTTCATATGTGGATTGATGTTTGTTTTCATTTAGAGGCATCCTGCAAATTTTTTGCCCCTTTTTTCTTTCTCCATTGATGATCATGATTGAAAGCTTCATGGACATTCACTGCATTTTGCTTAACTACATTCATGTCAAGATTATTTATGAGTTACCTAGAGCACACTCTCTACCAATGATGTCAACAACCGCTGTTTCTTCTTAACTTTAACTTAAATTCTGCCGATCACCTACTTTGTAGTCATTATGTGCCAAGAAGGTTGAAGTCCAGGACTATAAGTTCTTCTGCCTTGCAAAGATTGAATCAACTGGTCAGAAATACATTTTGGTTGGAATTCTCGGTGGTTGGTGGCCTTTACAATCGTTTCTATGGGAGGGAGCTCTTTAACTGTGAGAAATAGAGATCATCAGAACGGTTGACTAAACAGTAATATGGTAATAACATCGGTATCTTTAAATGCACATTCCACTGGGAGTTCCTAGTTGTGGTATTTCTTCCATAGGTTTTGCAGTTCATCTAGCAGACGTTCTCTTGTATAGTATTTTGAATTAACAGGCTGATTCCTTTGACTACTTATGCAGAGCAGAAAGTTTCCTCTCAGACATTACTTGCAGAATTGCCTTCAGGTGGTGTTGGTTTGTGATTTGGCATACTCAGAGGATTGCTTTCATGTCTGCGAGTTTCGTTGGGATAAACACTGCTTAGTTCTGCTACACCTGGTCGAGAATCGAAATCACTAGCCTAGCAGGGTAAATGAATTTAACTCAGGAAGCTAAATTGCGGGTAGTTGAACACGATTGAGACATTTCCCTGATTAATATTTCCATGGCTTTCCGCTTAGTTTTAGTTCCTTTTTGGAGCCTAAATGATGTTCATTCTTTCTAAAAGCCAGTGACTGTCTGAGATGGTTCTACAAATCCCAAATTTATTGACACTTTTGCAGAGTTATTCATGTAGCCATGAAATTTGCTATCATGAAAGCATAACCCAATTCAGAATCATCTATAGAAAAACCGTGGTTTCACTTCATGGGTTTGTATGATTTTAAGATGGTTTGTGGTGGAGAGAGAATTATAGCCCTTGTCCTTGGCTGTGTATTCAATTAGGGAAAGTGTGTTCTTCCCAAGTGTAGCGTACAGGCACAACATCAGTCAAGCAATTTTTCTCTTTGGATTCAAGATGCAACCAGGCACGAAGCGCAGTGATACGTTAATGAGATAAGCTCACAAGTTACAGGGGATAGAGAAGGAGAAGCATTAGAACCTGACAGGTCCAGAGGTAAAATTTAGTGAAAAATTACAAAAAAATCTTAAACATATTATACATATGTCAATTTAGTTCTAAAAGAATGACAAGACACAATGCAGTGCAAGTTTGTACTCAATGAAGTTTGGCATTGTCCCTCCCAGAATCTCCATATCTAAATATTGTGGACAAAAATGAGACACAATTCAAAGTTGCATGGTTTCGCAACCTTCATAGATTTAACCTTTTTCCATTTACATTTATTGGCCAATCACCAAAGCAATCTATCAATCAAACTATAAATCCTAGCTCTGCCTTCGTATGATTATCAATTTCACTCTTGGTTCAAGTAATCTATCTAAGTTAGATGTAGTCATCCGAATTTAGTTCAAAGACCTTTTGATGAAATTACGTCTTAATTTATAAATTGGCTTAGATTTCAATTTTCCTACCAGCTGACAAACACTTTATTGAATTCGCATCAATTTGGGATAAGACCTTGATTGTGACTGTTGAGCTAACTCCATACTAACCGGCATACTAAATTACCCGAATCATCTCATTGATGTTCCTGTTTTTAAACTAGGTTGTTGTTGCTCTCACATGGATTAATTAAAGGGGTTTTTCACTCCTGTTATTGTTTTCCCTATACCTAACGAACCCCTTTTTTAATCTCCAATTGCAAAGATTCTTCTTTGACAATAATTTGTTTGTACGTGTCCTTCTCATTCCCCATTAACACCCAACCTCCAAAAAATATATATATATATAAAGAAGAAGAAGGGGCAAACCAAGATTGCTCTAGCCACAACCTTTTAAACTTAGCGACCAAATTAACCTCGTTCTGGGACTCACTATGTTTAACGTCTACTCCCTTTCCCCTTCTCCTCTCTCTTAAATGTAAACGTTTGAGAGGATATCTGCAGATCCCAAAAGTCCTTCATAGGGGGAGAAATTTCCATGATGACTTCCTTCGAGAACGAAGAGGAGACAAAACGGCTCGTGTATGGATTAACCTCCAAAATCGGAGGGACAACGCTCTCTCCGGCAAGAGCATCATAAGCACACACGATGGAGAAATCATTCCTCGAGGACTCGATTAGATTTTTCTGGACTTGGAGATAAGGAGACACTATGGAATCCTTATCGGGATTTCGTCCTCTCAAAGAGTCCGCATTACAGTTTAGGGTTTGCACGGGCTGAGACTCATTGGTGAAGGTGCAGGCACTCAGCAATACATGACAATTTTGACTTTGAGCAGAACGATCGAGATTGCTCTAGATTGAAAAAATCCGGAGGCATTAAAAGACAGTGGATTCCACGTGTATTCTTGTACTCAACAAATAATGCTATTCTTTCCAATGATTTTCTAACAGGATATGGACAATCGAGGGAGAGATTCGAAGAAATATCCTCCTATTTGTCTCTTTAACATTCGTTAGACTCAAGGCGAGATAGGAAGATGTTAGGGGTTTGGAGAAAAGATCAAAAAAAGCTCCGAGAACCGGTAACGTGCGGGACGACGGGTCGTTTGCCGTTTTTGACAATATGCACAAAAAGACAAAAATAACCGAACTGCCTACGTCGTTTCGGCCGAAAGGAAAACTGGCCGGCAGAGCATGTCGGAATAAGTAGATTCCCACGAGCCTCGATTGATCCGAATCTCCAACTCCTCGCACTCGATAGCCGCCGGAGATGACTGTGTCGACATCATGGCGTTCGCGGCGAGGTTTCTCCGCCCGATCAGGGCGTCTCTAGCTGCTTCAAGCCCTTCTTCTTCCGCGGCTCTTCCTCGCTCTGTTCCCCCAGGCAAGCAAATTCGGGGTTTCGTTTCCATTAAAGCATGCGGCGATCCTCGGTTTTCGATGTGAATTTTCGTCTCTGAGCTTCGTTTTCTACTAGTGCGTCGTGCCGAGTTCGGGATTGCGAAGGCGTGGTTTGAGGGGATTCGGCCCACGATACTCGATCATCGGGCTTCCCAATTCAGCTGTAGATTCAGTATTCGGACGCTGTGTGGGAGGAACTTTGGTAGAGCAGGCAAGTGAAAAGTATTGTGATTTGGCCCAAAAAAGGGTGTTGTTCTGTGTCGCTGCTCCGGGTGGAGTTTTCATGGTTGTACTTCTATGAGCTGGCTGGTGTTGGTGTGATGCTCCTTATCGCCATTGTCGCTACTGCTAGCCTTCTATATCAGTTCTAATTGCAATATTTGGCTCTGTTCAGTATATGCTCTGTATACGTAATGTTGGGTATCATCTTGATTGAGTCAAGTTTTATGGACGCTACTGATGTTTAATGCCTTTGGTTGACTATGCATTTGACGCCCAATGTCACTGCTATTCCTCTTCACACTGAAATTAACATATGAACTATGTCAATTTGTCTGCTTCTCATGTTAGTGTTGGCCTCTTTCAGGAAGTAAAGTAGGAACATTTATCGGCATTTCAGTTATATTTGGATCAGTTCATCCTTGGCCACACTTCGCATTTTCCCTGGATGGTGAGTGGAGCAACGAGTCATTCAATCATGCCGTAAGTTGCTCAGTTCACTGTTGAATCTTGAATCTGCTTGAACATGTAGGTGAAGACACTGTGAAAAATGATGAACAAGCGAAGATGTGGGGTGAGCCCGATCTGGAAGAGAGTCCCAAATCCTTTTGGACCGTTGCTTGGAACCTCTGGCTCCCCATCTGTTTCCTTCTTAATGTATTCTTGGACTGGGACCGTCCTATTGAACTTGCAATGAGAAGTATTCTATTCCTTCTCAGCACAAAGCCCAGTCCTTTATCAGTTTATCTTCCCATAGAGAAGGTAGGTAGTTTACGCATTTGTGTCTTATTGGTATCTATACTTGCACTTGATTGGAGAGCTAGTCTAGGACTCAAGAATACAATATGGACAAGGGAATGGCCTTGTGGTGGTCCAGGCTACAGGCTTACCAAGATCCATGAGGTCTCTGGTCAATTCCCACCTTCTGCTCCCATATCTCTTTGAAGGAGAAAATAAACAGAGATCTATAGAAATGGACAGTTATAAGTTAATTTGTTTGGTCTGTAATACGTTGAGTTGACAGGTAACCTGCTTATCTACTCCTCGACTCGGCTTCTGGCCCCACCGCTCTTTAATCAAGGAGAGGCGAGACTTCTTCTCATATGGGCTCCTCTAAGCATCAAGAATTCAAATTTCCAAATTTAATTCATTAACAAATCTCTTTTGTTTTCCATCCTTCTCCTCTATATTGTGGGAGTGCATCTGTGCTTAGTTAACCTGATTATGAGGGTGATATAATTGTTCTTTTGACATATTTCTAGTATCCAGAGAGATGTGTTGATCTGTTTCATTATCTGTTGACAGTTACTGAATTGATCTGATATGTAATCAACCCACGTTAGTTAGAGCTCTTTCTCACAAAGTATGACTTCAAAAGGATGGCTTGATTTTAATGATCCTAATGATCCTTGGAAGTTCCATTCCCAATAATTATTAAATTGGACATCTGATGCTTTAACATTCATATGGCTATGTCTTGTTTTTCTTTATATATTTGAAAGGAAATAGACTTTTATGATTGTTGATTTATTACAATCTACTGCTGTTGTTTGGCAACCGGTTGACATCAAATCTTTTGGTGTCTAGCTGTTTAGTCAATCTATGCGTCAAGATTCTGACCTATACAGACTAAAGGTATGTTCACTGCTGCCATAAGCTTTTCTGATCTTCCACTTTGAGCCATGAGTGAGGAGGTGGATCATGGAAGATGTTTGAATGTGCCAATAGATATCTGTCTGAAATCTTCATCGAAAGCTCTCTTGCATTTGCTTATAGATATTATCCAGGGATCTTCATCTTCATATTATTTCTCAATGAATCTGAGAACAATTTCATGACTATCCTGCAAGCCACACATGTATTATTGATCCTTCATTTGTTGATCATGATTTGCATACTAATCTGAATATTATTACACTTGTTATGGAAGTGAAATCCATGGGTTGATGTTTCACCAAAAACTGTCATTTTGGCTCTGTTCTAGATGTGCTCTGAGTAAACTTAAAAAGTACTCATCTCATATATGTCTCTAATCTACGATTTTTTTACTAGGAAAATGTTGTGAAGTATCCCTCTGTGTCCAGTGCAGTAGCTATTTCTTTTTTCTCCCTTTTTCTAATCAACTCAGTTCGTAGAGGCAAAAGGTGGTTCTTTTTGAAACCCGCAGTTGCATATTCAAGAGTTGAGACAATTTAGAAAACAAAGCATTCGTAAATCAAGGAAAAGTTTCATCTTTTAAAAGGTTAAACAATTCATATGTAGATTGACTTTTGTTTTCATATAGAGGCATCCTGCAATTTTTTGCCCCTTTTTTTCTTTCTCTGGTGATGATCATGATTGACAGCTTTGCCAGCATTCACATGCATTTGTCTTAACTACATTCACATTGAGATTATTTATGAGTTATCTAGAGCATGTTCTCTACCAATGACATGAAGAACCGTCGTCTCTTCTTAACTTCAACTTAAATATCTGCCGATCACCTACTTTGTAGTCATTACGTGCCAAGAAGGTTGAAGTCCAGGACTATAAGTTCTTCTGCCTTGCAAAGATTGAATCGAATGGTCAGAAATACATTTTGGTCGGAATTCTTGGTGATTGGTGGCCTTTACAATCGTTTTTATGGGAGGGAGCTCTTTAACTGTGAGAAATAGAGATCAGAAGAATGGCTGACTAAACATAGAGATATGGTAATAAGATCAGTATCCTTAAATGCGCATTCCATTGGGAGTTCCTAGTCGTGAATTTCTCAATAGGTTTTGCAGTTCATCCAGCAGATGTTCTCTTGTATAGTATTTTGAATTAACGGCCTACTCCTTTGACTACTTTTGCAGAGCAGAAAGTTTCCTCTCAAACACTACTTGCAGAATTGCCTTCAAGTGGTGTTGGTCTATGATGTGGCATACTGAGAGGATTGCTATGGTGTTGGCAAGCTTTGTTGAAATAAACTTTGCATAGTCCTGCTGCACCTGGTTGAGAATTGAAATCACTAGTCTGGCGAGGTAAATGAATTGAACTCTGGAAGCTAAATTGTGGGCAGTCAAACATGATTGAGACATTTCCCTGATTAATCTTTCCATGGCTTTCCGCTTAGTTTTAGTTCCTTTTTGGAGCCTAAATGATGTTCATTCTTTCTAAAAGCCAGTGACTGTCTGAGATGGTTCTACAAATCCCGAATTTATTGACACTTTTGGAGAGTTATTCATGTAGCCATGAAATTTGCTATCATGAAAGCATAACCCAATTCAGAATCATCTATAGAAAAACTGTGGTTTCACTTCATGGGTTTGTATGATTTTAAGATGGTTTGTGGTGGAGAGAGAATTATAGCCCTTGTCCTTGGTTGTGTATTCAATTAGGGAAAGTGTATTCTTCCCAAGTGTAGCGTACAGGCACAACATCAGTCAAGCAATTTTTCTCTGTGGATTCAAGATGCAACCAGGCACGAAGCGCAGTGATATGTTAATAAGATAAGCTCACAAGTTACAGGGGATAGAGAAGGAGAAGCATTAGAATCTGACAGGTCCAGAGGTAAAATTTAGTGAAAAATTACAAAAAAAATCTTAAACATATTATACATATGTCAATTTAGTTCTAAAATAATGACAAGACACAATGCAGTGCAAGTTTGTACTCACTGAAGTTTGGCATTGTCTCTCCCAGAATCTCCATATCTAAATATTGTGGACAAAAATAAGACACAATTCAAAGTTGCATGATTTCGCAACCTTCATAGATTTAACCTTTTTCCATTTACATTTATTGGCCAATCACCAAAGCAAACTATCAATCAAACTATAAATCCTAGCTCTGCCTTTGTATGATTATCAATTTCACTCTTGGTTCAAGTAATCTATTTAAGTTAGATCTAGTCATCCCAATTTAGTTCAAACGCCTTTTGATGAAATTACGTTTTAATTTATAAATCGGCTTAGATTTCAATTTTCCTACCGATTGACAAGCACTTTATTGAATTCGCATCAATTTGGGACAAGACCTTGATTGTGACTGTTGAGCTAACTTAATACTAACCGGCATACTATATTACCCGAATCATCTCATTGATGTTCCCTTTTCAAACTAGGTTGTTGTTGCTCCCACATGGATTAATTAAAGGGGTTTTTCACTCCTGTTATTGTTTTCCCTATACCTAACGAAGCCCTTTTTTAATCTCCAATTGCTAAGATTCTTCTTTGACAATAATTTGTTTTTACGTGTCCTTCTCATCCCCCATTAACACCCAACCTCCAAATATATATATATATATAAAGAAGAAGAAGGGGCCAACCAAGATTGCTCTAGCCACAACCTTTAAAACTTAGCGACCAAATTAACCTCGTTCTGGGACTCACTATGTTTAACGCCTACCCCCTTCCTCCTTCCCCTCTCTCTTAAATGCATACATTTGAGAGGATATCTGCAGACCCCAAAAGTCCTTCGTAGGGGAGAAATTTCCATGATGACTTCCTTCGAGAACGAAGAGGAAACAAAACGGCTCGGGTATGGATTAACCTCCAAAATCGAAGGGACAACGCTCTCTCCGGCAAGAGCATCATGAGCACACAAGATGGAAAATCATTTCTCGAGGACTCGGTTAGATTTTTCTGGACTTGGAGATAAGGAGACACCATGGAATCCTTATCGGGATTTTGTCCTCTCAAGAGTCCGCATTACAGGTAAGGTTTTGTTAGAGGTGTTAAAATGGGTTATAAACCCATATTATGACTCACTTTTAGTTAAATGGGTCGAATATGGGTCAAGTGAAAGTTGAATATAGATCAAGTGAAAGTTGAATATTGGTCAAATATGAGTTAAGTGAAAGTTGAATATTGGTCAAATATGAGTTAAGTAAAAGTTAAATATAGGTTGAGTGAGTCATTTAACATAGAACTTCGAGTGAGTTTGGGTTTTTCTATAATAATAATGGTTTTTAGCAATATGGATTGGGTCGGGTATGTGTCGGGTGTGGGTTGGGTCGGGTATGGGTAATTAGATTTACATTACATGAATTTGGGTCAAAATGGGTTAAACGGGTCAATATGGGTCGGACCATTTTCGACCCGACCCAAATTCGATCCGATCCACCCATTTAACGGGTCTACGTTTTGCATGGGCTAAGACTCATTGGATGAAGGTGCACGCTCTCAGCAATACCTGACAATTTTGACCTTGAGCAGAACGATCGAGATTGTCCTAGATTGAGAAAATCCGGAGGGATTAAAAGACAGTGGATTCCACGTGTATTCTTGTACTGAAGAATTAGAAATAAAAGATGTCTTCGTACCATGGCGTAGATTTTTGCCATTGTAATATTTCATAAACAAAGATAATTAGTGGAGGGTGGGCAGATAAAAAATAAAGCTCCACCCACTCTTGTAAAATACAAAAAACTTATCTCGTCAAAAAATTTCCCTTTCCTTGTCCCTTACGTTTGCTCTTTTGCCGAGTGAAAAAGCCTCTCAACACGTTAATCCCCTAAGCAAAAGGGCATTTTAGCCGTGGCGATAGGGCCGCCCAAATAATAAAAAAGGAGAGAGAATAAACAATTTTTTTTCGTTTTGGTCGGGAAATAGATGAATAAACTAACGGGGAAGACTTTGAATCGCACTTGATTAGTCGGCCGAAGTCGTCTTCCGGGGGCCCGTCAGATTTCCCATTCAAGGGCGAATCCAGCGGCTGGTAATCCGCAACGTCACGTCCCGAAACCTCCCTGTGGGCCCAACATATTCCCCGCATAAAGACAAAAAAGCCAGGCAGGTAAAATTCAGCCTTTCTCGACCCTTTCTGAGTCAATATTTCCAGATATATATATAAAATAAAAAAAATGACCATTCAAAGAAAACGGGATTATCCAACTCGGGATTTGTAGAAGGTCATAGATTCACGGTAAAACAATATTTTCACTCACTCACCAGGACTAACAGAGATACTAGAAGTTATTTTAGTAAGAGCGTCTGATTTAATTATATTATTTATTTTAATATATCAGTATTTATACGCCTTGTGATTTTTATTTTAAGTTGAATATTTTTTTCCTTTTAAATAAAATGGAAATATCTAATAAGATTTGAGTTTAAGGATTTACTCAAGTTTATTATATATATAAAAGGTAAAATATAATAATAAAAAGGGACCAATCACAGAAAACGGGGATATGCAACACGCCACGACGCCGTCTCTCTCTCCTGCAACGCCACGCGCCCCGTCGCCTTCATGTTATAACCCCCGCGGGATGCAAGGTTAAACGCCCGTCTCTGCGTGTCGCTCTGGCAATCCGCATTCGCGAAGCTTCCTTCGATCTAGGGCGCGGAGAGTTTTCTCTTCCTTTCTTTTCCGGCGAAGAAGAGTGGGAGCGAGAGAGATCGGAGAAATGGCGATGCCGAAGGCGAAGGAGCTCGTGTCCGCCAACCCCGTCGTCGTCTTCAGGTATTATCATTATTATTATTTTGCTCTCGTCGTCCGGTTTCTTTTTCTCTCTCTCTCTGGATCTCTCCCCGCCGCCCTCTTGCTGCGGGGCGGGCTGGATCCCGCGGCCGTCGATTGTCGTCGCGTCCGTGTTCTGACGGCGAGCGATGGGGCGTGCGTTTTTTGTGGTGCAGCAAGTCGTTCTGCCCGTATTGCGTCAGCGTGAAGAAGCTGCTGTCTCAATTGGGAGTCAATTTCAAGGCCATCGAATTGGATCAGGAGAGTGAGTCTCTCCGTCTCTCCGTCTCTCTCTAGATGTTCCCTGCAGTTTGTGTTCTGCCTGGAAGATTGTGGCTGGATTTGGTTTCGTCTGAAGCTTTTACCATGTCTGTTTTCCCATGCGTCACGAATGATGCCCAGTTGTGCTCGTATGTTTGATGCGAAAGTATGCCTTTATTCGTTTAAGGCTCCATTTGTTTCATGTAAATGATATAGATCATTCGTATCACTCTAAAAAATATTTTCATCGTCCAAAAAAAAAAAAAAAAAAAGTTTACATGTAAATTGTCATTGTAAAGGAAAACATTTCTTATTGGTTAATTATATCAAACGAAATAAGCGACTATTTTAAAAATTATTTATTTTCTGTAAGATAAACAGAGCTTAAAGCCGAGTAGAGTTGCATATTTCGAACTTGGTCGGTATCTTTATTTAGGCGAATTAGAATCAGGGAAATATGGCTAACTGTACCATTAGCTTGGAAGAGACACGGTCAACCCTCAGCCACGCATTTTCCTTGAGAGAGAGAAAGATCTGTGTTTTGTTTGGCAAAATTCCATACGGCGTGTTGGAAAAAAGGAAAAGTTTGTGGCTATCCTTTGACCATCTCATGGTCGCACGATCATGCTAGCCCAACTCTTAGATGATATGGGCGGTTCGATTTGTGATTTGCGACTTCCTTCCTCCAGGGTGTTGACGCTGGAAATTGTTATATTTGTTTTGATCAGCTGAGTGTCCCGTTTTGCTTCAATTTCATTCGTGGTAACAGTGTCATGATGACCTTGACTGACAACTTCTGGTTGTTCATACTGTTTCTCTGCAACTTATGCTCTAAGCCACAGTTTTTTATATCTTGTCATTAGCCTAGAGGTCGATTTCTGATGTACAGACTGAAAAACACAGCGAAGAATCCGGGAGGGAAAAAAAGAGAACTTCATGCTGATGCTGGTTTCCTAGTGATGAATTGGACTTTGTTATTAAGAGACTTTTAATTTTTAAATCAGGGAAGTGTCTATTGGAATTTTAGATCTCTAATGTGAGCACCAAGGTGCATAAGATTGGTTAGCTGAAGATGTCCTGAATGTTTACCACTATAAATGCATGGACGATTCTCTGTATTGGGTATATATAGGTATAGTGAAGAACCAAGACCTGACTTTCTGATTCTGTTGGACATGAAAATGCGAGTGATTTTGTTCTGTTACTTATAGCTTATGCATATTTTCCCTAAGACCAGTCGACAGCAATGATCTATTGAGATGTCTTTAGTTCTTCGTTCTTATGTGATAAAACTGCTCAAAGCATCTAATTTGGTGTTCTATAGCTGATGGGGTGAGATTCAATCTGCACTGGCTGAGTGGACCGGACAAAAGACTGTGCCAAATGTGTTTATTGGGGGGGACCATATTGGCGGCTGTGATAGTAAGTCTCTTATTCCTAGTTGAAATTACAATGCCGAGTTTTAATTTTTTATGGTTTATGATAGCCCTCTTCTTCTTCTTTTTTTTTGGTGGCGATATCCCTCTTTGATTGGTTGATTTTGACTTGGTTTTTTTATTGTCTTGCAGCTACAAGTGCAATGCACAATCAGGGAAAGCTCGTGCCCCTGCTGACTCAGGCAGGAGCTCTGGCTAAAGCTTCTTAAGGAAAATTTCAGCTACTTGGTTGATCTATCCAGTAGTAAATAATTGCAAGCTATTTCTATGTGGTGTTTAAGTGTTGTCTTTTGACTCGGTTTTATGCACATTGACTTGGCCTTGTTCTGTTTGACAAAGTAGCCAATTCAAACCGTGTGTGTTGCTGTGATTAGACACCTGCTGTTAAAGGCTCTTTTTAGAGTCTTGTCTTAAGATGTATTAGCTTGTGTTACTCTGCCTTTGGTGCCAATGGAGAAGTCATTTTGTCGGGGCTATCAGCTATGCCGTAGGTGTCCCTAGGGACGTCTTTTTATTTCCACATTTGGTTCCTTACAGTATTCTATTATCCTTCGAACTGACGATGCCCTCTTCATTTGGTATGTCTCTCAGCAGTGCGGTACTTTGATACTATGAAAAGCCTAAGGTCCTTAAGCAACGGATATTTTGGTAATCTCTTCTGGATCAGAATTCCGAACTGTCACCAATCAACTACAGATCACCCCGTTAAGTAGTGGTAGGCCAGTATATCAATATCTCTGCATCATAGGACTCTCTTGACTCATATGTGAAAAATACCCAGATTCCAAGCACCTGACAATCTTAGGGCCTAAAACATAAAGATCACCCAACAATTATAATCGTTGGGTTATAGCTATTTATCCCTCCCTTCTTCCATCGGAATGAAACTGTAGAAAATGCCGTGTCAAGCTTTGCTTGTGATGTCGAAACATTGAGAAGTTTTTGAGTTGGGTCAAAAGCAGGAATTCTCGTCCGTCATTTTTCCCTCGGTGGTACTTCTGTTACTCACAAAAGATGGAGCTTCATCTCTTCAAGGTTGAGATCAGATTGGCAAGGTTGCTACTGGATGGATATGAGAATTACAGCCATGAAAATACAAGGAACAAAATGCGTAATCCCTGAATTGTCTAGTTTCTGTCTCAACCATTATGAACCCGGGCCGTGGGAAAACCCAATGCCGAATCTCGGCACTAGCTCGAGTCTAGCATCGTGTAATCCTAAACATATTATCTGGGCACACTATTATTTCTACTCTTATCTCCTTAGCATGTCACTTTCTCAATTCTTTCACCTCCATTGCTTTCTGCTTTTTCCTTCCGAGATTCTCTCCGATGGCTTATCTGACAAATGAGCAATCATATGTAAGAGCTCAAATGAACATATACGTAAGGCCGAAATGATGAGAACCCTTAAATACGATTATTGAAGAACTTGCAGAGTTTGTCGATGGCTTACATTGCGGATGGCTTTGGGGAACAACTTGGTGATATGCTTGAAAGAAGTTTTTATTCTCCTTCAGCAGCTCTTTCCACACTGCCAAAAGCACAAACAGTCAAGTACTTGATATGGAGAGAGAGAGAGGGAGAGAGGGAGAGAGAAAGAGAGGGAACCGGTGAGGGTGACGACGGGCTGAATGCTGGCGTGTTTGGCTAGAGCTTGGATGCAGTCATCTCTACTCATATGGAAGAGAAGGCATCTCTCAATCAAATGTTGCACCTGCAAACACATCATTGAACAGATGAGCTTGAAAGAAGACAAACAAAAACAGAGAGAGAACCGTGGACTACGTTGGGCAAAACCCATCAAATTTCTGTGACAAAGCTGAGTTCAGCTTTAAGGTATACGAATGCACCCACATACCATTCTGATGTAGCTTTGTGGCTGGCAGTGCAAACAGGGTTGCTGGTGGTTGTGGTGGTGGTGGTGGCGGCGCTCGCGATACACCATGATTTTTTTTTTCTCCTCAGGTAGAGAAGTCAGATAAGAGAGAGAGATAAGAGAGAGAAAGTAATAAAGTGCAAGGTTGGGAGATATTTTTGGTGGGGGATATTTTGTAGATACCTATGTATGTGTCTCTATATATGTGTATATATATAGGGATGATGAAGGAAGGAAGGAAGAGGAGAGATGGGGTGTGAATTTTATCCGATGGAGATCCAAGCGAAGGGCCGAAAGAGCACCAGCAATGTCGCCCCTCTTTCTCACTCCCATCTCCTTTTCAATCCCTCTCTCGCGTCACGCGAGCTGCTGGAGATGCTCTTCTCGGTGCCACGAGGGATCGGGTAATCGGGCGCTTTTAATTTTGACCGCGACCTTTCCATCTCTTCGCAAGTTGTGTCCTCTTCGTCCGTAGCGGCCAGCCCACCCCCTTAGAATGTGGGTTTTCTTTTTTTTCTTCCTTTCAAATGGGCCGCTGCCACCATATCAGGGTCGAATTCGGCCCGGTCTCTTGATTTGAATGGATGGTTCGTTCTAAAAATGAACTTTCTTTGTAACTTAGCAACGTGTTCATTTACTTCGAAAATTTGGACCTGGAGTCTCTCTCTCTCCCAAGACAAAAATTGATGAGAAGATTGAAGTCCGATGGATATGATCGCAACATACGTGAAAGATAAGAGAGTTGAGATTAGCACATAAGTCATTCAAATTTCATAAATATTGTTACAACAGGGAATTTATACTAAATTTTAGATTTGTTGATAGAGTAGATGAAGCTTGATTACATGACAAAATCAAATTTTATGCATCAATATTTGTTCGACTGGCGGGGAAAATTACCAATTTTCCAATATTTAGTGTTTTGATTTTCATTGCCTAAGTTAAATAAGTATTATTTTAGGAAAAGCCCATGGGAAGAGGATAACACTTTCCCGTAACCAAAATATCATTTTTCCTACTAAAAGATTTCCTATAAAATATTTTTAAAGAGGAAAAAAACACAAAAACAAAATATTCCTACTAAAAGTTGAGGAAAAAAACACAAAAACCCGTCTAAAACCCCAATCTTCCCTCTTCTCAATCTGACCCTAATTCGGCCAACACAGCCGCCGCCGCCACCAACACCACCACGACGACCACCGCTGTCGCCGGCCTCCGTATCTGCCGCCTCTGGGTGCGTCTCTCTCTCCATCTATGTCTGTTGCTTCCTCCCTCTGTGTCTCGCGACTCCAACCGTCGGTGGACCGAGCTCGATGGCGCGCGAGTTCCGTCCAGTCTCCCTCGACGAGCCGTATCTCGCCGACGACGACGAATTCAGCGGCTTTTTCCCACGCGATGGAGCTCAAAGCCGTCGATCTTCATGCCGTCGACGGAGCTCGACGCCTGGAAGAGCTCCTCGCCGTCGCAATCACAAGAACAAGTAATCGTCTCGCATTACGCGAATTAACTAATCCTCGTACTCCGGGCCTTTTCAGGTAACTATCCCGTGTCGATTCGCGAGAAGCGAATCCAGATCTTCAGAAGAAAAAGATGTTAGCTCTCGACACCTCGAAGAAACTATCCTTCAATAAGCTCATCGCCGATGGAGATTTGGTGATCGTGTACGAGAAACACGATACGATGAAGGCTGTCAACGTGTGCGAGGGGTCGGTTTTCCAGAATCGCTTCGGCGTGTTCAAGCATTCCGATTGGATCGGGAAGCCCTTCGGGTCCAAGGTGTATAGCAACAAGAGCGGCTATGTCTACTTGCTGGCTCCGTCTCCGGAGCTGTGGACTCTGGTATTGAGCCACAGGACTCAAATACTTTACATCGCGGACATCAGCTTCGTGATCATGTACTTGGAGATAGTTCCCGGTTGTCTGGTTCTCGAATCGGGAACGGGGAGCGGGTCGTTAACTACGTCGCTTGCGAGGGCTGTGGCGCCTACCGGTCATGTGTATACATTTGATTTTCATGAACAAAGAGCTGCATCTGCTAGGTAACATTCATGAATCCTCACCATGGTGGTGTACCTTACAAGTCTGATACGGGTGTGCTTTGCTGTTTTGTTTTGGCTGTTTGGCTTGATCTTTTGGTTCTTAGATTCTGTGGCTACATTTGTCAAACAGGTTTAGTGATTCCTTGTTATGAAATTATTATTATCATTATTATTTTTTGGCTTTATTAAGTTACTGCTTGAGATCCTCTAAGCTAAAACAAAGTTATGCATATGCAATTTTTCACTGTTTTCTTAACGTCTTCGATTTGCCTTCAAAGGAAGCTTCTGCAGTTATTAGAAAGGACAAGAAAGGATTTAACAATTACTGGAGAAAAGAAGAAAAAGGGTTTGGAAGGATCTGGGTTGCAATGTTGTTCAAATGCTAATGACTTATGAGGGAAAAAAATATAATAAAAATGCATTATGACATATATATCCTTTTATGTATTTGGAAAAAGATATAAAACAAGGATATAAGTGAGAGACAAGAAAAATTTTGTTTATTAGTATACAAATCCCTCCTAATACCTCCATAATTGGAGGATTTAAAGGGACAATGTCCATAAATTTTTTTTTACCAATCCCACCTATTCCTTTCCTTTTTTTTTCTTTTTCCCTCCATCGAAACATAATTGTATTTCTAGAATCATTCGTCTTCCTTTCTTGTCCCTCCTTCAAACTATGTGTAAAAGTAGAGCTGAACTAGTCCTGAGTGAAGTCATAGCTGCGTAATTGGACCTGAGTTTGAGAGTTTATCTGATTTCAAAGTTAAGAATTCACTAGAGAGAGTTTCTTGTTTAATTGCTTGAAAACTCGAAACACTGTTGCCCTTTATAATCTCTAACCATGCTGGCTTGACTTTCTTCTTCCTGTAGGGAGGACTTTGAGAGAACAGGAGTGAGCAGCGTGGTTACTGTTGGGGTTAGGGACATCCAGGGAAAGGGATTTCCTGATGAACTTTGTGGCATGGCCGATGCTGTGTTCTTGGACCTACCGCAACCTTGGTTGGTCATAGCATCAGCTGCAAAAATGCTGAAACCAGACGCCACTTTATGCTCTTTCTCACCCTGCATTGAACAAGTGCAGCGCTCATGTGAAGCACTCAGGACTAACTTTACTGGTAAATTCTCTCATTTCTACCAACTCTTCCATATTTTGATATTTTTATGGATTGAGATGACTGTACAATATTTCCCTTGTGTATAGGTAATTCATTTTTGGTAAATATCCTTGCTCTAATCGTTTTTCACTCTAATATTGATGGCCATGCATCTGTTTCATGTGTCTAGACATACGGACCTTTGAAGTGCTTCTTCGCACATATGAAGTCCGGGAGGTTAAAAAAGATAGTATGCGAGGTCATGGAGGCAGCCCTAGTCAGCAGCCTCCATGCAAAAGAAGACAGACTAGTGAAGGAAGCAACAAGCAGGAGAGCATGAGTTCAACTATCATGGCAAGGCCTTCTGCTGAAGCCAGAGGCCATACCGGGTATTTGACATTTGCAAGGCTCAAATGCTCCACATAAAAGCTGTAGCAAGTTCGTTGATACTATGAAGAGTTATCAATTCTACATGCGAGTTTGATCTTTTGAACAGGATGCGGTTGGTTGGTGGCCTTGTCTGTTCTTGACTCAGGCGACCTTGAATTGCCGCTGCCTGAATGATAGGAGTCACAATATTTGCTTATAGAAGCTTGTTCAAAGGTGCTCTGTGAAGAAGCTCAGTAGTTGCATCTCAAATCAGTGAACTTTTGCCCCAAAGAGATTTCTCCTTTATGCCAATCCTCATCTGTGGACTACTTTCATTTCACATTCCGTGTGCAATATCTGAGGTTTCACAGAATTGAAGTTGGGGAACTTCACAGTTGATGAAAAGAAACTATTATTCTTTGAAGGTCTACTTCGTCCTAGTTCAGATATGCTATATTAACTGGTCTAGTGATCTGTTGCACAATATAATTTTTGCACTCGAGATGGAAGATGTTTGTTAACACTTGGACATGTAATGCGGATGACTAATTTGACATGAAATTTTATCTCAGCATGTGACCAAGATTGATACAAGTCCATATATCCTCCAAGAGGTTTATATAACTTCCCAAGTCTTTGCTTACCTTCTAGGATGCACTTGGTTAATGATGGATAAATTTTTATATCCAATATTGTGGCTTTTCCCTCAATGCTAGTCATGCATTATATTATATCAAGATCATGGGTAATCCATGCGCGCGGATTGGTCATTCTTATATTTGGCTTGTGTTTATGCATTAAGCTACATGAATGCATAGTGTTTCCACTGCCAAAGAAAAAAGAACTGAATCGAAGAGGGGCTCAAACAAACTTTATTCTGTAGATTTATAAGACTATCAAGAAGAAATGAAAAGTGGCTTTCACTTTGGCCCTCTAATGTATATGCAATGCATATTATGCATGGCATCTTCAATTTATTCTGTTGATCTTCTACGGTTAGTGCATAAACTCTTGAATTTGATTTCAGGGGGCATTCTTTGATGATTAACTTGCTTTCTGATCTTTCAATAAGTCAGCTAACGATTGATGATGGTACTTGAGGTCTGCCTGGACGCCAACTGAAAAGAACTTTTGCAAGTGGTTTTTTCTCTTTCTGATCATACTGTTTGTTTAAGGTTACTAGTTGTTTAGGGTGCACAAAACACGATGGACTGCCCCTACCTATTTCATGCCATCATCAGGAAGTGGAGATGCTTTCTCTTTGTTGCCTTAAGGTACTTGAGTTAGGTTTGATGCTCTGCAGGTATCATTTTAATCTTTTATAGAAGTTGCTCAGGTACTTTCTTTTTCCATTGTACAGAGTCTCTCACAGTTTAACGAGAGAAAATATTCAATGTCTTTTGTAAAGGGCCACATTTGTTGTGGTGCGTGTTTTTTACTCATATTCAATAATAAATTGACAAGTGTCAGCTGAGATAGAATAAAAAATAAAATTCTGATTTTTCTCTTCTTCCTCTATCACCCGCTTTCCATTGCCGATATGGTTGCAGTCTATGGCTGCTGGCACCACATTCAAGCATGTTCTTGGTTGGCTCTTTAGCTCTGGCTGTGTAATATTTCCTAAAGGACCCACTTGGGTTTAAAAAAAAGAAAAGAAAAGAAAAGAAAAGAAGAAGGAGAGTTGAAAAGATAGAGGAGAAGGAGAGAGAATAAGTGGCGGTTACATTTTCATTCGTAGAAAACTGAACCAGTCGGGAGAGAAAAGAAAAAGAGAGAAAAGAGGAGAGGGAGAGAAGAAGAAGGGGAAAGAAGGAGAGGGTTTTGCACGTGCGCGTCGCGGGAGCCCCGCAAAATCGACTTGATTATTTTATGCAACACCCGGTGAGTACACGTGCCTCTTATTCCTCCAATTGAAGCATTTTTCTGATTTAGGGCTCAAATTCGGAATATTGGGAATATTGAGCGACGAAGTCTGATTTTTAAGTTTTTGAGCCATGAAAATTTATAAGAATAGTAGTTTAAGACGTTATGGACCCGTGAGATTTTACGGAATTGGATTTGAGCTTGTGATTTGTCCGAAACGGAATTTTGAACTTTTGCCCGCTGGATGAACAGTACGCATACAGTTACTTGAGATCTGATTTTGTCGGTTTCGGCTCAAAATTGGGTTGTCCTACTAATCGGTCTTTTAGTGCTTGGAATTATCTTCATTTTGACTACAAGATTGCTTGAATCGGAGTTCGGATGAGAAAGTTGTGGCATAATCAAGTTTTGCACACAAGTCTTGCTTCATGAATGGTTTTGAATAAATTGTTTTTGATAGGCGTTTTGTTAGCTCTTAGGGGTCATTTTATTAGTGTTAAGGCGTGATTTAGTTGTCTCAATAATTGAGGTAGAGTTTTATCGGGTTTTAACTTATTCCTCAATTATTTGTTAGGACCGCGAGTTTGATGATTCAAATACCATTTTATTGGGTCGTAGACGACGAGATGAGTGGTACTATATCTTCTTTGAATTTGTAAAATTCATGTTGAGAAAATTATATGGATTATATATAGTATGAGATTATGGAATTACATTATTATTGCATACAAATCGGATCAGGCATGGACTACTTTTTGATTGTTTATAAAGGTTTGGAAAACATGTTATGCAAAGTTTTGGAAGGCAAAATATATTTGTAATTGCTTTGCAAATGGTTTATGGAAAAGTACGTGGATGATTTGAGAAATGGTGGATGACAATGTTGCAAAATGGTATTTGTTTGGTTTATGATATTGATTTTTGAATTGGTTTTCTAGTATTGAAAGATTGTTATTTTGCTCATTATTGCTGTGAGCCCATTGAGGGGCATGTTGGTATGCATACTAGGTTTAGGATATCCTTCTGGGCCGAGCCACCAGCATTATAGGTGGAGACCTTGCCAATGGTTTGCAAATGGTTTATGGAAAAGTACGTGGATGATTTGAGAATTGGTAGATGACCTTTTGTTTGGTTTATGATATTGATTTTTGAATTGGTTTTATAGTATTGAAGGATTGTTATTTTGCTCATTATTGCTATGAGCTCATTGAGGGGCATGTTGGTATGCATACTAGGTTTAGGATATCCTTCTGGGCCGAGCCACCAGTATTATAGGTGGAGACCTTGCCAAGGGGGAATCTTGGTCGCCTTGTCACAAGGCGTTGTGTCGTGACCATGGTAAGAGATTGAGTAATAGATTAGTCAATGGATGGACCATTGACGCGTGATTTTGAATGGAGATTACCATTGATTCTTGTATTGTTATGGTGGTTTAAATGAGTTTTCATATGAGTATAAAAGTAACGCTTATATGATGTATTTTATATATTTGAGGGAGTTTAAAGGTTATGAGATTGCTTTGAATCCATGCATAGTGCTTGCTCGATCTGCTTAGAAGATATGTACTACTCACTAAGCGGTGGTTGCTCATTCCACTCACCCTTTATGTTTTCAGGTTCCTCGGTTAGCGGTAAGTAAGGTGAGAGTGTTGTTGGGGCAAACTTTTGATTTTTTTTTTTTGGTATGACTTAAGGAAAAAACTTATTTAGTGTTTGTTATCTTTTGAATTGACTGAGTTCTTATTGGTAATATTATGTTGGAGGATTATAGAAACTCTGATGTGTAGCCAACGTGTTGGTCTATCTGATATATATATGGGTTTGAGTTCATATAAGTTGATATCAGGTTATTGGTTATATTGAGGTTGCATCCTTCGTGTGAAAGGACAGTCGTGTCATATTTCCTTCTCTTGCAGTTTTGGGGTGTGACATCTTTTAGTATTAGAGCTTAAGTTTTGATCTTTTTTAGAGATAGATATGGGGCGTTGTGAGTTGTGTGATAGATTTTTGTGCGTTAGTCTTTTAGGTACTAAGGTGCAGTTTCACTCTTGGATTCAGGTGATCATGCATACCGACTCTGATACGCTTGCCTCACTTCGTAGGAGTGGCAAAGGCAAGCGAGTCGCTACCTCTAACACTTCTCGAGGTGTGGCTTTCAGGAGGAGATTGGAGGACCGGTTTGATAGGAGTCCTGACTTGCCTGAAAATAGGGAAGAGGACCAAGAGCCACCCCCTTCAACTGAGTTTGAGCAGGCGATGATCTACTGGTATTGCCATGCAGGGGATCTAAGTGGAGATGGAGCTACCAGTTCAAGCACCCTTGCCCAGTTCAGGAAGGCAAAACCTCTAACTTATGATGGGAAAGCTGATCCTCTTATGGCCGAACGATGGATTAAAAAGATTGATAGGATCTTTAGAGCTGAAGGATCCCCGAGGACTGGAAGGTTAGATTTGCCACCCAATATTTGGAGGGAGGAGCGGAGTACTGGTGGGAAGGGATGAGGCTAGCCCTTGAAGGTAGAGATGCTATTATATCGTGGGAGGACTTTACAAATGCTTTCAATGCTCAGTTCTTTCCTATGTCCTTCCAATCAAAGATGAAGAGTGACTTTGTGAATATATCTCAGGGTGACTCTACAGTTTTGGAGTATTCAGTCCGTTTCAATGAGATGAGCAAATTTGCAGAGCAGTTTGTAACTAATGAGAAAGATAAGGCTGACCATTTCCTCAAAGGACTCCGACCTGAAATTAATTCCGTGCTTGGTCCTTTAATGCTGGCAACTTATAAGGATGTGCTAGAACGAGCGATTATCGTGGAGCAAGGCAATTTGAAATAGGGCACACAAGGAGTACCTCAACCCAAGAGGTTTAAGCCCACGAATTTCCAAGATGATCATACCGGTGGTAGTGGAAAAGGAAGAGGTTTCATTTGGCTAGGACAGTTTAGAAATCCGAATAACCATGGCCCTTGCAATACATGTGGAAAATATCATAGCGGTGAGTGTTGCCGGAAATTGGGAGTGTGCTTCTTATGTGGGAAGGCGGGACACATGCGGCGAGGTTGTCCTACACGGAGGAACCCTACCATTGGGAATATGTCATGTTACTCATGCGGACAGCAAGGGCACATATCGCACTACTGTCCTATGCGAAGGAATGTCCCTTCTATTGATAGGCCTCAAGGGAACCAACAAAGACAAGGTACAAGTGGGAAATTTTTTGCAATGACAAAGGAGGATGCGGAGGCATCCAACACAGTTGTTGCAGGTAATATTTTTATTGCCTCACAATATGCTTATGTGTTATTTGACCCGGGTGCTACGCATTCCTTTATCTCTACTGAATTTGCAAAGAAATTGGATATGTTGCCTACACTTCTTGAATGTGAATTGCGTATTGATACTCCCACTGGAGACTTCTTGATTGCTCATCATGTGTTTAAGAGATGCATGTTATGGATTAATGATGTAGAAATGCCTATAGATCTAGAGGAGTTAAATATTCGAGACTTTGACGTTATTATAGGTATGGATTGGTTATCTACATATCGTGCTACTATTGATTGCTTTTAAAAGAAAGTGATATTTAGACTTCCAAATCAACTTGAATTTTCTTTTTCGGGAAGTTGTCAAGACACTTTTCCAAGGTTGATCTCAGCTTTACACGCGAGGAAACTTTTGAAAAAGAGTTGTTGGGGTTATCTAGCTTGCGTAAAAGACACAAGTAAGGTTGTAGTGAAGTTGGAGAATGTTCCGGTTGTTAGAGAGTTTCCAAATGTGTTTCCTGAGGATTTACCAGGTTTGCCTCCTAATAAAGAAATTGAGTTTTGTATTGATTTGATGCCTGGTACCACATCGATCTCTAAGGCACCATATCGGATGGCACCTACTGAATTGAAAGAGTTGAAAACGCAACTACAAGAGCTTTTGGATAAAGGTTTTATTAGACCTAGTGTTTCGCCTTGGGGAGCTCCAGTTTTATTTGTGAAAAAGAAAGATGGTAGTATGAGACTTTGCATAGACTACCGAGAACTTAACAAGGCAACAGTCAAAAACAAATATCCTTTGTCTCGGATTGATGATTTATTTGATCAACTTCAGGGAGCTCAAGTATTTTCTAAAATTGACCTTCGTTCAGGATACCATCAGTTGAAGATAAAAAAAGATGATGTGTCAAAAACTGCTTTTAGAACAAGGTATGGCCATTATGAATTTCTTGTCATGCCTTTTGGATTAACAAATGCACCAGCTGCTTTCATGGACTTGATGAATAGGGTGTTCAGGGAGTATCTTGACAAATTTATTGTGGTGTTCATTGATGACATACTAGTGTATTCGAAGAGTTTGAAGGAACACGAGCAACATTTGAGGTTTGTTTTGCAAATTTTGTATGAAAAGAAGTTGTTTGCTAAATTTAGTAAGTGCGACTTTTGGCTTGATCATATAGAATTCTTGGGTTATGTAATCTCGAAGGATGGCATATTAGTGGATCCAAAGAAGGTGGAAGCAATTGTTAAGTGGAATTGCCCTACTAATGTTACAGAAGTGAGGAGTTTTCTTGGGCTAGCCGGTTACTACAGGCGATTTGTGGAAGGATTCTCAAAGATTGTTGGTCCCCTCACTTGTCTAACTTAGAAGAGAGTTAAATTTGTATGGTCTGATTAGTGTGAGCACAGTTTCCAAGAGTTAAAAAGACGTCTAGTGTCAGCTCCCATACTAACTCTACCTTTAGGAAGTGGCGGTTTCATAATTTATTGTGATGCATCTAAAGAAGAGTTGGATTGTGTTCTTATGCAATGTGATAAAGTCATTGCCTATGCTTCTAGACAATTGAAAACACATGAGAAAAACTACCCCACTCATGATTTGGAGTTAGTGGCGATTGTATTTGCCTTGAAGATATGGCGTCACTACTTGTACGGTGAAAAATGTGAAGTTTTTACCGATCACAAAAGTCTGAAGTACATCTTTACTCAAAAGGAGTTGAATATGAGGTAGAGAAGATGGCTAGAATTTTTAAAGGACTATGATTTGTCTATCAATTACCATCCAGGTAAAGCTAATGTGGTGGCGGATGCCTTGAGTCGTAAATCCTTTGGAAATATGGCAACTTTACTTACTTCTCAGAAACCTATCATTGAAGATGTGAGGAAGTTGAACTTAGAGGTATTGGTGCATCATCTTGGTACTCAATTAGCTAACCTCCGAGTACAACCGACGTTGATTGACAGGATTAAGGCTAAACAGGACGAAGATCCTCAATTGCAGAAATTCAGAGAGGGTGTGGAAGCCGGAAGACAAGTGGATTTCAGTTTACATGTAGATGGGTCCTTAAGGTTTCGTGGTCGGCTATGTGTTCCTAATGATTCAGAACTGAAAAAGGAGATATTGCAGGAAGCTCATAGTACTAGATTCTCAATCCATCCGGGAGGTACTAAAATGTATAGGGACTTGAGAGAGAACTTCTAGTGGGTCAACATGAAGAAAGATGTGGTAGAATTTGTTGATCAATGTCTAGTTTGCCAACAAGTGAAAATTGAGCATCAGAAACTAGAGGGTAGTTACAACCCCTAGAGATACCTAAATGGAAGTGGGAGCATCTCACCATGGACTTTTTGATTGGTCTACCGAGGACACCAAGTAGTAAGAATGCTATATGGGTGATTGTTGATCGATTAACTAAGTCCGCACACTTTTTGGCATATCGATTTGGCCTTTCAATAGAAGACATGGCAAAGCGATATGTTAATGAGATAATGAAGTTTCATGGAGTTCCAATAAGCATTGTTTCTGATAGAGATCCTAGATTCGTGTCTAACTTTTGGAAGAGTTTGCAAGGAGCGTTGGGCACTAAACTCAACTTGAGTACAGTTTTTCACCTGCAGACAGATGGGCAGTCAGAGAGAACAATCTTGCATTAGAGGATATGTTGAGATCATGTATCATTGACCTTGGCGGTTCTTGGGATGAACATCTACATTTGGCAGAATTTTCTTATAACAACAGTTATCATTCCAGCATTAAAATGGCGCCTTAAGAAGCTTTGTATGGCCGAAAATGCAGAAGTCCTATTTGTTGGACGATGTTGATGAGAAAAGGCTACTTGGCCCTGAGTTCATTCAACAGTCGGAAGAAAAAGTTAGGTTGGTTCGAGAACATCTCAAAGTTGTCAGAAAAGTTATGCAGACCTTAAGAGACGCAAGTTAGAATTTAATGTGGGTGAGCACGTGTTCCTAAAGGTGTCTCCTACAAAGGGCCTAATGAGATTTGACACCCATGGGAAGTTAAGTCCAAGATACGTAGGACCATTCTTGATCTTGGAAAAGATTGGTGAAGTTGCTTACAAATTGGCTTTGCCGCCAGCACTCTCAAGTGTTCATAATGTCTTCCATGTATCCTTGTTGCGAAAATATGTGCCAAATTCTGACCACGTATTGGATTTTTCACCGTTGAAATTAAGAGAAAACTTGACGTATAAGGAGCGCCCTATTCGCATCGTTGATAAGAAGGATCAAGTGTTGCGATGACGAACTATTCCTTATGTGAAAATACAATGGCAAAATCATACTGAGAGAGAGGCTACTTGGGAACTTGAGGAGGAAGTGAGATGCAAATATCTGCATCTATTTGAGGATTAAGACAAGTTCAAATTTCGAGGACGAAATTTTTTTTAAGGAGGGTATGATGTAATATTTAAGCTCTTTAGGAAGTGGTGGGACCCACTTGGGTTTAAAAAAAAAAAGAAAAGAAAAGAAGAAGGAGAGTTGAAAAGTCAGAGGAGAAGGAGAGAGAATAAGTGGCAGTTACATTTTTATTCGCAGAAAACTGAACCAGTCGGGAGAGAAAAGAAAAAGAAAGAAAAGAGGAGAGGGGAGAGAAGAAGAAAGGGAAAGAAGGAGAGGGTTTTGCACGTGCGCGTCACGGGAGCCTCGCAAAGCCGACTCGATTATTTTATGCAACACCTGGTGAGTACACGTGCATTTTATTCCTCCAATCGAAGCATTTTCCCGATTTAGGGCTCAAATTCGGAATATTGGGAATATTGAGCGGCGAAGTCCGATTTTTGAGTTTTTGAGCCATGAAAATTTATAAGAATGGTAGTTTAGGACGTCATGGACCCATGAGATTTTACGGAATTGGATTTGAGCTTGTGGTTTGTCCGAAACGGAATTTTGAACTTTTGCCCACTGGATGAACAGTACGCGCGCGGTTACTTGAGATCTGATTTTGTCGGTTTCGGCTCAAAATTGGGTTGTCCTACTAATAAGTCTTCTAGTGCTTGGAATTATCTTTGTTTTGACTACAAGATTGCTTGAATCAGAGTTCGGATGAGAAAGGTGTGGCATAATCAAGTTTTGCACCCAAGTCTTGCTTCATGAACGGTTTTGAATAAATTATTTTTGATAGGCGTTTTGTTAGCTTTTAGGGGTCATTTTATTAGTGTTAAGGCATGATTTAGTTGTCTCAATAATTGAGGTAGAGTTTTATCGGGTTTTAACTTATTCCTCAATTATTTGTTAGGACCGTGAGTTTGACGGTTCAAATACTATTTTATTGGGTCGTAGGCGACAAGGTGAGTGGTACTATATCTATTTTGAATTTGTAAAATTCATGTTGAGAAAATTATATGGATTATATATAGTATGAGATTATGGAATTACATTATTATTGCATAAAAATCGATCGGGCATAGACTACCTTTTGATTGTTTATAAAGGTTTGGAAATCATGTTATGCAAAGTTTTGGAAGGAAAAATATATTTGTAATTGCTTTGCAAATGGTTTATGGAAAAGTACGTGGATGATTTGAGAAATGGTGGATGACAATGTTGCAAAAAGGTATTTGTTTGGTTTATGATATTGATTTTTGAATTTGCTTTATGATATTGAAGGATTGTTATTTTGCTCATTATTGCTGTGAGCCCATTGAGGGGCATGTTGGTATGCATACTGGGTTTATGATATCCTTCTGGGCCAAGCCACCGGCATTATAGGTGGAGACCTTGCCAAGGGGGGAATCTTGGTCGCCTCGTCACAAGGCATTGTGTCGTGACTATAGTAAGGGATTGAGCAATAGATTAGTCAATGGATGGACCATTGACGCGTGATTTTGAATGGAGATTATTCAATGGACTTGACCATTGATTCTTGTATTGTTATGGTGGTTTAAATGAGTTTTCATATGAGTATAAAAGTAACGCTTATATGATTCATTATGTATTTTATATATTTGAGGGAGTTTAAAGGTTATGGGATTGCTTTGAATCCATGCATAGTACTTGCTCGATTTGCTTAGAAGATATGTACTACTCACTGAGCGGTGGTTGCTCATTCCACTCACCCTTTATGTTTTCAGGTTTCTCGGTTAGCGGCGAGTAAAGCGAGAGCGTTGTTGGGGGAAACTTTTGATTTTTTTTTTGGTATGACTTAAGGAAGAAACTTATTTAGTGTTTGTTATCTTTTGAATTGACTGAGTTCTTATTGTTAATATTATGTTGGAGGATTATAGAAACTCTGATGTGTAGCAACGTGTTGGTCTATCTGATATATATATGGGTTTGAGTTCATATAAGTTGATATCAGATTGTTGGTTATATTGAGGTTGCGTCATTCGTGTGAAAGGACGGCCGTGTCATATTCCCTTCTCTTGCAGTTTTGGGGTGTGACAGGCTGTCCATGGCTAGCAGTGTTAAACGAATTGTTGTCACTCGCGGCCATGGCTCCAAATGTCAAAGTTGAGCTGGGCCAAATCAGGAAGTATCGTCTGTGGGCGAGCAAGGATGACGAAGGGGTAGTTGGGGTCGACCAAGAGCGATGTCGAAAGGGTGGAGAAAGTGGCCGGACGAGGTGGTCTTTGTGTGATGGAGGAGGAAGCGCGGTAGCTATGGATGACAAAGCGAGAGGAAAGTGGGTGATGGAGGGAGGAGAGAAAAATCAGATTTTATTTTTGTTTCACTTCAATTGACACTTGTTGATTCCATGTATAAAAAACGCCGATCGCAATAGCGATTGATTGCAACTACTATCTATTTTCTCCAGTTTAACCTTCCTGTTACGCACGCTTGTTAGTGTTGAACTCCTAGTTTTGATGCTAACAAAACAGCTTATAAATGATATTTATATATCAATCTCTTGAAGGAAAATGACACAGAATGACATAGGCTTTAAAGTCTCGCTAGTTGCGTAAGATAAAACATAAGATGTCTAAGAGTCCGATCGCCTGGATCGAGTTTTAAGTCGACCGTACCGGATCGAGTTTTAAATCTGAACATACCAGATCAAGTTTTAAGTCTGAATGAATCAGACTGAGATTTTAAGTTTGAACTAACCAGACTGAAAATCTAGGCAGATTCAAAACTTAAGACCATTAGACTTAAGATGAACCTACACGATAAGATCACCAACGGTAGAGTATTTCACTTACCTTTTTATGTTGATTCCGTTATACTAACCTGATTGACAGGATCAATTAATGAGCAACTTCCAATGAAGAACAGAGTACTTATGGAGGCCCGGATTCTGATTGTATGGGCGAACAGAATCTAAGGGGATCCAATCTACCTCCAACGGTCAAAAAGACTTGCCTTATAAAGTCTGTCCAAGAAAGGGAAGACGAAACTCTCAAGGAAAGAGCCAACAGTCGAGTGTGGCTTGGAGAGTATATAAGGATAGTATGAGACCTAGGGGACAAGAGTGGATGAACATTATTCCAAAGCTGATTCAATTCTTCAATTGTTGTTCATAGTGCACATTTGAGTGATCTAGATGTTTTACAAAAAGAGAGTGACTTAGTGAGACAGATCATCACCGAGTACAAACACTCGAGAGTGTGTAATCACCGTTGATCATATAGTGAAATACAGCAAATTGGCTGATCGCCCGGAGAGTGGACGTAGGCTTGTCTAAAGCCGAACCACTATAAACTGTGTTTGCAATCTTCTCTACTCTCTCTATTTAATTTCAGTTTATAGATTGCAAAAGATTGTTATTGCTTGCGCATAAAATTCCTATACACCTATTCACCCCCCCTCTAGGTGTTAATACTAGTTCCAACAGTTAGGACTATCTTCTTTACGTGTATCCATACCTTCTGGCAGTGGTTCTTCAACCCCGTCGATGAATAACAGAGGATCACAAGGCAAAAGTGGTAAACATGGAGTGTCCGACGATAGTTTGTCATTAAATTCTGCACACTCTACTGCTGCTAATGCTGTTAGAGCCAAGTAATAACGGCACCGAAGTTTTATGCCTATATTTTTCTTGTGACTGAGATCGACACAAGTCCCTATTTCTTTTGAGAGGGAAGAAAACTTCCCAAGCCCTTGCTTTACCTTTTGGCCAATTGTATCAATTGATCTACCAAAAGAAGAGCTATCATTTGGTGTACTAAATGCATTGGATTGAAGGTGGCTCACTTGAGTTTATGAACAGTACACAATGCAAATAAGGCACGCTAGAATTTTCCTTGTGAAGAAGTTTGAATATGATATCGCTATAATTTCCTTGCTCTTGGGATCGGTCCTTACTTATAGGTGCAGAAAAAAATGTGTTGGAGATTGAGAGCAATTTGTAAACTCACAATCAAGCGATGGGATTTAGTGAAACACAGATATGAAAGTCATGTAACAAGCAATCAGGCCAATTCCAAAGAAAGCCGCATAGGTTTCATAATATAAGAGTCTTGATGTATGGCAAGCTTGACTAGACTAGTTAGGTCTAATCGTACTAAAACAAAGTCAAGTAACGCTTGTCCAAACAATGAGTTCAATGGGCCTTGTGATTCAATAGTACCCCGATCAAGGTTTAGCTCTAACGGGACTCAAAATCCCTAAAAGTGGGGAACCTCATTGCATTCCCATGCAAATTGTCTTATGCATTTCAAGCTTCAAATGTGTATATGATAATTGAACATTTGCAGTTAAAAATTTGAAAGTTCATACTGTAGTTATATTATATTATATTTGTTGAAATAACATCTTTTACTTGTGCGTGTGTATCTGTGAGGCTAAAAGGGTTGAACAAAAGTTCCTTGATAGAGAATGGCCTACTTCCAAGATCCTACAATCACTCACTAGCTTTTCGCATAGGGTTTGATCTCTACTTGGAAAGGGAAGTAATAACAAGAACTCTCCACTTACTTTGTGAAAGGATTTTGGTAATATTGTGAATAATTCTTAATTAATCTCCTTGCAGAAATTACATGCATATGTTTTGTTCAGATAAATCTTCAATATTATTACATCCTTCTTTTCTGGTTTTCAACTAGCAAATTAGTTGATTGTCGAGAGAAAGTGATACAAGCCTTGATCCGTCACCAAAGATGTCCAGGTAAAACACAGAATAACTAAGCTAAACACAAGCATATGTAATAGTATTAGACCCTCTCCCAGGTCTATCACATAAACCCTGACATAGTCATGGACACTCTTACACATGGTTATATGGGAATAAAACAAAAGAAGTCTCTGTCTCACATACGATTACTAGAACAACAACATTAGGTCTCAGACAAGCAAACTGGGAAAACAAATAAGATCAACCCAAAGACAACATTTCGAGAAGCGGCAACAATGTAAGGGTCTTTCATTACCTACTAGGGTATTTATGAATTCGGAATCGAGCAAGTCCATCTCCTTAATCTCCTGACGGTGATGGTGATTTTAGTGCTGATGATGACAGTGGCGGCGGTGATCACCGTCCATATTCAACCTCATTTCCAAGTCCAATTCACGATCATTTTCATATCTCTCTCCACTACCATTGCCAACACCTTCACTCGGCACCTGGTGATAATGATGGTCCTGTCCTTGATAAAGCCCAAGGTTCCCATTCCCATCAACCATCGGAAAACAGAAGTAACTGCTATCTGGCCTATGAGCTGGCGGAGGCGGCAGCTGGTGGTGGCGGTGGCAATCCGGCGCCTGCTGGGGGCCTTTGGCTGCTTCAGGCTGCATGTTCGAGCCAAGGGAAATAGCTACTGCCGAGGAAGACAATGACTGCTTCTTGGTCTTTTGGTGGCAGTGGTCGCGACCACGAGCTAGTGCCGACCGTTTTGGAGGAGATGGAGTGGTGACGCTCCTGATGTAGTTTTGCAAGAGGTTGGAGTTGTTGCTATCGGGTAGTAAGTTGCGCTTAGTGAATTGCCTGCGTTTGGTGGCATTCCAATGATTTTTTATGGTATTATCTGTTCTTCCGGGCAATATCTTGGCTATCTCGGCCCATTTGCTCCCAACCTGCTTATGTGCTTGAATCAGGATCTTGTCTTCTTCGATGCTCCACGAGTCCTTCTGTAAAGAAAATGATGAGAACCAAACAAAGAAGAAGAAAAAAGAGAGGAGGAGAAGTGATACAATAATTTACTCTAGGGTTTTGTGAGTTTGGGCTTTCGGGAAGTCCTTAATTTGGTAGTGTGTCTTTGATTACGCATCATTAATACAATGGATAGTAATTTGATTATTCAGTTTTAATTGACATATATATTACAAAATATTTGTATTTATATGCAGTTGTAAAATATTTTCTTGATGTATAATATGGTGAGGTTTCCTTGAGGAAAAAAACAAAGGAAATTCATGATGAATGTATTTACACCCTTCTAATATAATTGTGGATCTTATTCATGTAAGGTGAAATTGTGGTGTATTCCTAATTTTTTGGGGTGATTTAATAGGTTTATGTTTTGTGTTAAATGGAAGAATTCGGACTTCATAAAAAGGATTTAACCTTCGGTTTTGTTCTTAACTAGCTACTGAACTGGGGGCATGGAAGTGCACGAAGGGAGCATACAATTTTGTCATCACTAAAAGTTGAGGAAAAAACACATTTACGTTTAATTAAAATCAAAGCATTTTTGAGATTTTTACAGCCCCGCTTATAAGGCATGGTTTCCAAAGAATCCGGTCCGCATGGGCACTCGTCGCCTTGCATGTCTATGAGTTGGACTAAACGACGCAGGATAAGTAGCATATCGGCCAACTTTAAGAAGTAAGTCAACCAAAAACTTAATAACGACAAAAAAGAGAGAGATAGAGTTATAAGTTTCACGCACTGGACTACACGTGTCGGTAAAGATAAGGAAATAAGAAATAAAGTCATTTTTTCTGTGGACAGATAATAAAAGAAACGCATATATGGTGTATGGATGAGCGATTATGGCATGAATTTATGATAAATCACTATGGTGGCATATTACAACTGGTGTTGAACGTGCATTTCCTTTAATTTATATGCACATCGCATATCTATCTCTAGATATACTTCCATTTATCAAATCTAACGTTGATTATTTTTATGAATATTTAACTAAATGAGTATGGTGGTCAATGTAAAATCATATAAAGGAAGGTACAATGGAGGTAGGAGTTTAAAGCATAAGCAAATTATGGGCAAGATAATTTTAAAGGAAAACAGAGGAAAAAACCTTGATATCAGGCCTCAAATGGTTGTGCCATCGCTCCCTGCACTGTTTTCCACATCTCCCCTTCAGCATTCGCGCAATCTGAGACCACTTTTTTGGTCCGTGCTTATTAACCAACGTTATTAAGCGGCTGCAGAAAAATCCGAAGAAAAGATAGGCAAAAAATGAATAATTTTCTTCATCACATATCACACCAAAATTTTGAGAAAAAAAGAAGCCCAGAAACCGAACGAGGAAAATAAGCTAAAGACGCAGATATCAAAAGAAAAAATTCAAAACCAGAAAGAAAAAAAATGAAGGAGGAAGAAAAAAAAGAGGTATTTTCAGAGTCTTAACCTGTCTTCGGTAGGAGTCCACTGGCCTTTGAGGACCAAGGGCTCGTCAGCCTCGTCATTCTCATTCTCTTTTTTCTTTTCCCCCGCTGTCTGCTTCGGCTGCTGCTGCGGCAGACCTATCACCACCTCTCTTTCTGTCCTGCTACGATCATCACCACGGTCGTCCCGCTCATGATCCCACTGGAGGTCTGAGCTAACGCCACCCAAAGAGATCTCGTCACCGAGCCTCATGTTCATTGATCCAGGGTCATTCAGATCAAGCAAAGGCCTGATCTGGGGGTCCACCGTCACCAAATCCTGATAAGGACGATGATCAACTGGACCATAGTCAAAAAGGCTCCTGAGCTCGAGCCTGCCATGCGCTGCTACGCCGTGGCTACTCTCCAGCGAGGTTTCCATGGACGGAGGAGGAGGAGGAGGGGTTGGCGGCAGCGGCAGTGCGCAGAGATCAAAGCCTCTGGGGAACGTTGTGGCAGGGTGAGATTCAGGGGATGAGTGATGAAATGGTGGGTCGAGCTGTGAGGTCTCGACCACCCGGGAGAAAGGATTGGATGAGGACCCTTCGATGGTGAAGCCGTGGTCATGGTCGAGAATTTCAGGGTTACGGCTGTTGAGGAGATTGTAGTAGAAGCCATTCATGTTTAGAGGACGCGGAGGAGGAGTTTTGAGGTCAAAAGAGAAACCAAGGTTGAGCTCCATGCAGGAAGGGAGAGAGAGAGAGAGAGAGAGAGGTTGGATTCTGGTTTTGGCTTTGGGAGTGAGTGAATTCTGTGTGTGAGCTGGCGCTCTTTAACAAGAGAAAAGAGGGGGAGGGGGGGAGAGGAAGTGCCATAGGGTCCACGTTGTTCCCATGGTTCACTAGGAACGGACGGTCAGGATCGAAAGCCATCCTGGACTGGGCCCATCTTGGATTTCGGATTTGTCCGATGGGACCCATCTGCTGATGTGGCGCCATGTGTTGGTCACTAAGTGGTTGGGATTGTGCTATGCGGTGGGGTGGGACTATATAATATTTTATCAATATTTGAATTATATGTTAAGGAATAGTGGATTTTGATGGAGTTTTACATGAAAAATGTAGGTTTTTTTTATGGTTTGTACACTCTGATTTTGCGCCCAATTGAGATAAAGTTCAATCAACACACCTCATTTCTAATATTCTAATTGATTGCGCTCAATATGTATATTCAAAACCTGACACTAATACTAAGCTTTATTGAAAGTAGGATTTTCCAAACTCAAGTTCGACTTAAATGACTTTTCAACAAGGCCGAATCTCACTGGACTTTTCAATTTGCATTAAATTTGAACTAAACTCAAACTCATGGTCTAAAATGCATGGCAATTGAAAATCAACTATTTGATAGCTCTCGAGGGCAACTCAAGTCGCATATTCAAAGTACAAGCTTGGCTTGATTCAATAGTTGACGTATTCAAACTCGAAAAGAATCGAGATGTGTGAGGCAAGATCCGGTAGCTTATCCTCACGTGATTAGACCCTTTGGATCTATTTACCACATCATTTCTCATAAAATGATGCCACTCCGTCTGAGATATGTGAGAGAGAAGATGCCACCCCGTCATGATTTTTTTTTTTTTTGGGGGAGGAAGGTGGAAAGTAGTGGTAGTAGTCTCTTAGCACTGCAGGATGGTTTCATTGGAGGTGACATTTCCACATTAAAACACATTTCCACGTACATGCAACTTAATACTACTATACTATTTTGATTAAAGAGTAATGACGAGAACTTACTATTTTTAAATCTTTTGTTAAAAAACAGTACACTCGCATTGAGTCTCACAAGAAAAGTGTAAATTCTTCATGGGTTGTGCGCTTTCGTTCTATTGGCGCAATCAAAATAAAGTTTGGTCAACATATCTCGTTGCTTATTACCCGACTCTATTATGCTCGATTTAAATATTTAAAGCCTAACACTAATATTAGGATCTAAAATCTTTCTATTTTGCAATTCAATTCGATCCATTAATTCGTAGATATATTTAATCGATTGCAGACATTTCTGGAACACCTCTAATAGAGAAAAAAGTTATTGATAAAAGAGAACAAATATTTCTTTCGATGCGAATTTGACACAAGATGAAGGAAGGAAATTGCTATTTCAATTTCGAATGAAAAAAAATATTTAGAATATTCTATAATAAAAAAGAGTTCCATCATATATAACTATAGTTATAGTGAAGTAATACTCCGGTTTCTCACAAAACAAAAGAAAATCCTTTTTTTAAATACAAATTCCTTATTTTATTAGTTAATGGTTTAGTGATTGGATCTCTATGCTTATTTTGATAGAAAATGAAATATTCATATAATTTTACATTAGCTTGACTTAAATAATTTTTTGATAAGGTCAAATCTGATTGGACTTATCAATAAAATTGGCATGAAATTTGAGCTGAATGCGGACTTATAGTCTAAAAATGCATTGCAATTGAAAATCAACTATTTGATAGGTCTGGAGAGCAACTCAAGTTGCAAATTCAAAGTACAAGCTCGGCTTGATTCAATACTTGACGTATTCGAACTCAAAAGAATTGAGATGTGCGAAACAAGATCTAGTAGCTCGCGAGCAGTTTGACTGGCTCATACTCTCACGTAATTAGACCCACTAGATTTATGTACCACATCATTTCTCATAAAAAGATGCCACACCGTCCTAAATGACGGGGGGAGGGGGAGGCAAAAGCCAGTATTGAGGGAGAGGAAGATGAAGGAATTCTATGCTTTCCAACTAAGTAAAACAGTAGAAAAAGGTCACTCCATTAGCAATTGCTTTCATTTCATACACTACATAAATGGCTTTAATATACAAAGAAAAATCAATATGTGAAGTAGTTAGTCCAAAAAAATCAATCGAAACCATTTTTAAATATAATCGAAAATCCTTATAAATTCAATGTATAATGCCCAAGAAAGTGCTAATGAGATGAAAGCGAGATGGAGAGATTATTCATAACTCATACATTTTTCATGTTTTCCGTAGCATTCAAATGTATATTAATCAAGTTCATTTCAAAGACAAACTGATGGACCAAGACAAAAAGACAGGATTTTAGTTGCATTGTTAGATCATTTATTTCAAAAAAGAATTTCTATTTTGCAAGAAGTTTTGATCATAGAGAATAGAGGAGAGAATTGACATTTTCATTTAACACTCGGTTTGTCATGAAATAAATGATTCGGAAAATATTTTCTTAAAAATTATCATTTGTATTGTTTGAAATAATTATCCAATGTAATTATTTTCATTATCGATAATAATTTAAATCTAAACATTTTCGTGAATCATGAAAATTTGTTTCAGTCATTCATTTTTTAAGCAAAATAAGTCATCAATTTTAGAAAAATATTTTCAAAATTATTCATTTTCCAGGAAACAAATAAAACCTAAATGAGAAAGTGGTGGGTTATTGGATATGTTTGACAGAATAGGAAAATGTTTAAGACTAATTAGCATTGGGGAAGCACATAAATATTGCAATATGAAAAGAACTAAAGAGGAGGATTAAATGTTGGATTTCTTTTCGAAATTAGGGACCTTTTCAAAAGCTAATCCATCATTAATTTTTTACCTTTTTAAACAAAAGAAATGATTGGGTGAGAGTCTTTAATCTACTGCGAGAATAATCGTTTGCTCTGAATTACAAAAAACCAAATAACAAATAATTATCAATTGTTGTGGAGTTTATTTATTCAATAATTTGTGATTTGCAAAAAGTTGTTATTTTTACAATAGCCTAAAGACTATTATGTTAACAAAACCCTTTAAATAAAAATCGAGAGAAAAGAGACACATGGGATGACTACCCCTCTTATGTTTGATCAAATCAATGGAATACATTGAACATGGAAAAATAGTTCTAAGTACAATATTAAATAAGTCTAAAGTACAAGGATGACATTGCACATTGAAATCGAAATTTACAAGTTACCAATATCATTTTATATATGAACAAATGCTCTTTTCTTTGCCCTACGTATTACGATGTGATAAAACTCATGCAAAGTGCTATGGCATAATTGGCACTTAACAGAGGGCTAAAATTGGGATAAACTTCTCAACAAGTTTCCTATCATTTTGTGGTTCATGTTGCAAAAAATGGAAAAACACTAAGAGTGCTACAACTTTCGTATGGCGCTCATTTTGGTACAATTTTCTTTTCGTTCACTTAAGTGGCATAAGTTTAAAAAAATATTCACTTGATTGCCACTTCTGATTTGCTTGCCAAAAAAGCTAACGTGACGCTGAAAAGCTGACGTGGCCACCGGTGAACAATATTTTAATATTTTTGATTTTGATTTTGATTTTTTTTCTAAGGTCGGCGAGGGCCACCGTTGACACTTACCGGCTATGGAACCCTCGCCCAAATTGGGCGAGGGCCCCTTGCCGTTGGCCGCGAAGGCCCTAGGTGAGGCCGGTAGAGTTGTCGCGGCCTTGCCCAAGGCCTTTGTAGCCAGATTTGGGCGAGGGCTGCTTGGCCCTCGCTATAGCCGTTGTGGCCTCTTTAACGGTCAGTGAGGACCCGACAGCCTCACCCGCGTGGCTATGGCGAGGGTTAAAGAGCCCTCGCCCAGATTTGGCCCGCAAAGGCCCTAGGCAAGATTGTAATGACCCAACTCCGGCAAAGGTCATCGAAAATCTGACGTGACTTATTTTAATAATTTCTAACATCTACGTGGCTCACCAGAATTCCACGTTAGCTCACCCTCATAAAAAAAACGATGTCGTTTTGGCCAAACTTTGATTTTTTATATAAATATTAATTAAATACTATTAAAAATGAAAAATATTTTTAAAAAAGAATAGGCAGTAGTAGCGTAGGCAAGGGAACCTCCCCGCTTGTGGTCACCGCCCCATCGTCGGTGGGGTGGCGGCGATGGACAGCGAGGGTAGTTGACGCCTGGGTGTAGGTCGGTGACCCTCGCTAAATGCCGGGAGAGGGCTACCGGCACCTGCATGAGAAACTCAACAGTGTTGGGCGAGGGCCACTGGTGCTTGCATGAGGGCCGGCAACCCTCACCTAGGCTAAGGCGAGGGCGGCCGACCCTTGCCCATATTTGCGAGAGGGTTGCCACCCTCTTCCGATATCCGGTGAGGGCCGTCTGTCCCGTCCGTTTGTCGCCTCACCGACGATTGGGCGATGACCATAGGCGGGGGGACGCTATTACCTTTTTTATTTCATTTTTAATATTATTTAATATATATATATATATATATATATATATATATTAAAAAACAAACTTTGATTAAAACGACTTCGTTTTGGGCTTATTTGGCCATGTTAGCACCCAAAACGATGTTGTTTCGACCTTAACTCGCTGGAAAAATGCCACGTGAGCATTTTGATCGAATTTTCTCGCCGTTGATACATAACTAATCATTTTTGCTCCGATCTTGACACTCAAGTGTATTTTTCTGAACTTTTGGCATTTAAGTATTAACTCATGCCAAGTTTTGGCACTCAAGAGGTTCGGACGTCTATAAACACAAACAATCAAGATATATGACATGCATATAGACCCATTATAGGCCTGATATCAAGTCTTTTTTTGTCCTTTTTTTCCTTTAAAAATATGTTAATCCTTGCCCATAATTTGCTTCTTCTTAGACTCTACCGCCATTGTACCTTCCGTTATATGAATTACATTGACCATCATACTTGTTAAGTCAAGTTTTCATAAAAAAGAATCAGTCTGATTTGATAAGTGAATCACATACATATGAAGTATATCTAGAGACATACGTGTGATTTGCATATAGATGAATGGACATAAGCAGTCAACAGTCATTGTGATTTGCCATCCTCATTCTCTCCCCCCCTTCTCCCTTTCCCTCTCCTACTTCTTCTTCCCCGTTGTCTGATTCTGCTGCTTCAGTGGCAGACCTATCACCACCTCTCTCTTGCTCCAGTCATCACCACCGCCATTCCGTTCATGACCCCATTGGTGGTCCTCGCTCAAGCCACCCGAATGGAAGTCCTCACCAAGCCTCTCGTTCAATGATCCACGGTCATTCAGTTCAGTGATCCTCCGTCACCTGATCGGGATAACCATTGTGACCAGCCGGACCATAGACGAAAAGACTCTTATTTTCCTGGAAAATGTCCGGAAGAAAAGGTAAACTATCTCGGGAAGCGGAGGAGGAAAGATTGAGCTCCATGCGGAGGGAGGGAGGGGGCGGGGGGGTGGAGTGGTGGGAGGAGTGGGGAATGCTGGTCTCGGCTTTGGGAGTGAGTGAATTATGTGAGTGAGCTGGGGCTTTTTAATAAGGGAAGCAGGGGGGGGAGGAGAGTGCCATAGGGACGGTATTATTTTTCAAATCATCAATTAGCAAAACAAGCATAGCCTAAATAAGAAAGTGGAGATTTATTGGATAGGTTAGATAGAACAGGAAATTGTTCAAGACTAATTAGCTTTGGGGAAGTACATAAATATTGCAATGTTAAAATAACCAAAGAGGAGGATTGAATGCTGGATTTCTTTCCGAAATTATAGACCTCTTAAAAAGCTAATGTGTCATTAATGTTTAGCTCCTTTATGCAAAAAAAAAAAAAAAAAAGGAGGTAGAATAGACCGATGAGTTCCCCCTCATTTGTTTGATCAAATTAAAGGAATACAGTGAACATTTGAGAATAGTTTGAGTTCCACGTTAAACAAGTAAATTGTTTTTTATCTATCATACTCTAATTCTCAACTCATATTCAAACTTTTGCTCTGCTTATTTGAAGAGTGTGGAAGTCGAACCTCAAACTTGGAACTAAATGTCTCGTCCCTAACACTTCTGAGAATGTGAGGAATCCAACTCCTCACCTCCTCCTTCTATTGTGAGAAGAATGGTTGTATAAGGGTCCATTTGGTTCAACTTTTGGGGAATGCATTTGCATTTCCCCAAGTATTTTTAGTTCAATGGGCATTTGGTGAAAGCAAAAGTGTTTGGCAAATTGAGTTTTCCGAAATGACTTTGGGCATTTGGTGAAAGCAAATACCGTTTGGTAAACTTACATTTGCAAATAGTTTTTTTTTTTTTTTTAACCAGGCCGGTGGCCGGCCAAATCTGGCCACTGGCGTTGCTGTTCGGCGGCGACGCTTGGGTCGCGCGAACCTAAGCGTTGCACTTGAGGTCGTGACCTCTGTCGGTGACGATTGGGTTTGCGCGAACCCAGCCTCGCCGCTAGAGGCATGACGCTTGGGTTCACGTGACCTAGGCATCACCGCTGCTGGAGGTCGTGCCGTGACCTTCGACCTCCAACGGTGGTCGCCGCAGTTGGAGGTCACGCCCAGCAGCCCCTCCACCTTCATGGTTTCTAAAAAAAATAGAAAAGTCAAAGGAGGGGTTGACTTGCATTCTTGAAATGCTGAAAGCTCAATGTCGGTCCCCCCAGCATTGAGCTTTCAGCATTCCTCAACATTCCAAATGCTAGCATTTGGCTAATTGAGTTCCTAAATGCTGAACCAAACACTAAATTTTTTCCTAAGGGGCTTTGGGGGCTAAAAACCCCTTGGGAAAGCTTAACCAAACAGGGGTGTATCCTAGGAGTGCCAAAACTTGGCACCGAGGGACACTTAAGTGCCAAGTCATCGGAATCCTATTGGAAATCCTACGTGGTAATTTTTTATTAATTTTCTTGCCTGTGGCTCATCGAAAATTGAATCGACGAAAAATCAGCCAAAACGATGTCATTTTGTGCTGATGTGGATTTTAAAAATTATTAATTAAATAATATTAAATAATTTAAAAAATATATTATTATAAAATTGATTAATTTAAAAAAAAAAAAAAGGGAAGGGGGAATTGGGGAGGGCTGTGCAGCCCTCGCCGGTTCCCCCTTCCCCTTTTAGTTTTTTAAATTGATTTTAAAATTTTTGTTAATTTGACATGGCGATTTTTATTCATTAAAATTGCCATGTGTATTTTTTATTTTGAAAAAAAAATGCTTCATCAACAAATAAACTCGTCGGAAAGTGGACACGTGGCGGTTTGGTCAGAATTTTTTTGCCGTTGGCACTTAACTTATCTTTTTGCTTCGATTTTGGTACTTAAATGTATATTTTGTAACTTTTGGCACTTAAGTGTCTCCCGGTACCAAGTTTTAGCACTCCTGGGGTGCTTATGCTGAAGAATGGCCATCGGGATAACCCTCGAATGTTAAACGAGTTAAAAGTTCAAAGATGATTTTATATGTTTGGACCAAAATTTATGGACTACCCATATCATTTTATATATGGCTAAATGTTCTTTTTGGAGATAAACTCAGCTAAGAATGGTTCAAAGATAAAAATGGCTTACTCTGACTCATGAAAAGCATCAATGTCACAAACAAAAAATGAAGTTTTCTTGACCGTACGATGTGACTGTGATATTGCAAAGAAGTTTTGACATGATTCTTTCGAATTTTCAATGGCCAAAAACAATGAAAAACATGCAAAAATGTGCCGTATTTGGTGCTCAATAAAGGGCTAAAATCGACAAGAAAAAAATCTCAACAAAGTTCTTGTCCTTTTGCACTACATAAATATAGTAAAGCCTGATGCCATGACATCATAGCTAACACCAAAATACTAAATATTTTAAAACAGATTAAATGTTCTGATTCAAAAATCATCTGGATACTCATCTATAATGTAAGGATATTTTATAATTATGAATTCGAATTAGTCACTTCGGTGGAGCGATCTTCTCGAGTAAGTCCAGCTCCTTAATCTCCTGACGGTGGTGATCATTATGGTGCTGATGGTGACGATGGTGGCGGTGATCACCATCCATCTCTAAGCTCATCTCCAAGTCCAACTCACGTTCGTTATCATATCTCTCTTCACTCCCATTATCACCACCTTCACTCAGCACTTGACGATGATGATGGTCCTTCACCTGATAAAGACCAAAATTCCCATTTCCATCAACCATCGGAAAACCAAAGTAATTGCTGGCTAGCCTCTGAGTGGCGGTGGCAGTGGCTGGTGGTGGGGGCGGCGATCCGGCACCTGCTGAGGGCGGTTGGTTGCTTCAAGCTGCACGTCTAAGCCAAGGGAAATGCCTGCCACTGACAAAGACAATGACCACTTCTCAACCGTTACAACACCCAAACACCCACAAGTATATCTTGCCGACAGTGACGGTGGTTCACATTCCTATCCAATCGGCAGCCATCGAAGTGAACATATATAAAAAATAAAAAATAAAATAAAAAAACCATAAAGGATACAACATGTACTTTCAGCAGCAGCTGAGGATTAGAGTCTTCGGTTTCGTACAAAATGTAGCGAACCACAATTCCAAAAATCTTAATATTCTCACCCAATTATCGATATGGAGACCCTCAGCTCACATCATAGCGGTTTCAAAAACACAAAACCACTCAAAAAAACATCGCATCTAGTAAAATTTCAGGTGAAATACTTTATTTGCCATAATCCGGTTAAGAATTTAACGTTAGAATCCCCTCCTGTAGGTACTTCAATACAGCATTCACAAAAATTATTTCCCTCCACTACAGACAAAGATGCAAGGAAAACCAGTTCTAGGAGAAAATGGGTCAAGTTAGGTGCTGTAATTCTAGGGAAACGAGTTTTTTTTAGTTCCACAACTTACTAAACAAACGACAAGAAAAGGAAGGGCGAATAAAGGACTCGGCCGATTTTCACGAAAAATGAGGGGATCTTCAGCTGCACCCACTTATCTACCTCCGTCAAACAGGAACCGTGCCTTCTTCTTCTTCTTCCCCGAGGTGAGAAGAGCGGGACCCATCACCATACCCTCCATCCCAATTCGATGAAGCATCACCAAGCGATCCCCCAAAATTCCCTCTCTCGTCATCCTTCACACGGGGCGAAGGAGACCTCGCATGTCGCGGACTCCATGATCTCTCTCTTGTTTTCTCACTGAGGGAGGAAGATGCACCTGGGAGATGAGATTGGCTTCTCTCCATCATTGTTTGGTGGAAGCTACGAACTGGGGAACGAGCCCTGTCATGTTCAGACCTATTCAGGGCTACGGCTACGGTCGCGACTGCAGTTACTATCACGATTAACCCAGCCACCTGGTCCCCTGGGACTCAAGACTTCTAGTTCTCTCATAGCCATCATGGCCACTGCCAAACCTATTTTCAATATCGTAGAAGACCTCTTTAGCATCCCGATCATCCAAACGCAGCTTAACAAATAGAAAAAATCTTGCAACAAAGAAAGTTGCTGCCAACATTACCAATCACGTGACTTGGAATTGTAGCCACAACCACCACCCTTGTCTGGCCTGCTGGAAGCAGAAGCAGAAAATGACCAACCTCCCTTTCCACCATAACAAGAATCACCACGCCCACCTCGGCCTCCAGCTCTACCACCAGAACTAGAGCTCCAGCGTCTAAACCTTCCCATTCCACCACCGCAAGAAGCCATATCACGAAATTCTGGTGAGACTTGCTGGTTTGCCCCCTCAAGAACTTTGATGAGTTCTGCCACGTATTTTGTGATGGGATCATTTGGAGATGAAAACACTCACCAAACTTACAACTCAAGGAAGCAAATAACGCTAATAGGCATTTTTTCTTTTTCTTTTTATTTCATCTTGTCAAAAATATCACAAGACTTATTACATCATTTTTATTCTTAAATGACTCATAATTATATCTAACTTTTTAAGAAGATAGATTTTTAGGAATTTGCAAAACATTAATTTAGATCTAGAAACAAGAACAATCAAGATATATGATATGCACATGGACACATTTAAAGCCTGATATCAAGCTTCTTCCCCCTTTTTTTCCTTTAAAAATATGTTTTTCCTTGCCTATAATTTCCTTCTTAGGGAGGTTGGGGTGGAGATAATTTAGTTTCAAGAGTGGATTTTGACTCTCACGTCCTGCAAGGAGGCGGGGCAAAAGTTTGAGTGGTAAAGTATGAGCAGAGTAAGACCGATAAAAAAAGAGAGAGACTATCGCTATTGTATGGGCCATCATACTCATTAAGTCAAGTATTCATAAAAAGAATCACGGTCAAATCTGATAAATGAATCACATACATAGAACAGATATATGATTTGCACATAGATGAATGGATATAAGCATTCAACAGTCATTGTAATTTGCCATCCTCTCTCTCTCTTTCCCGTTTTCTGATTCTGCTGCTGCAGTGGCAGACCTATCACCGCCTCTCTCTTGCTCCGATCATCACCACCACCATTCGGTTCTTGACCCCATTGGCGATCCGAGCTCATGCCACCCAAAGAGAACTCCTCACCGAGCCTCTCGTTCAGTGATCCAAGGTCATTCAAATCAAGCAAAGGCCTGATCTGGGGGTCCACCGTCACCTAATCGTGATAAGGACGGTGATCAACTGGACTGTAGTCAAAGAGGCTCTTGAACTCGAGCTGGCCATGCGCTGCTATGCCGTTGCTGCTCTTTGGTGAGGTTTCCATGGACAGAGGAGGAGGAGGAGGAGGAGGGGTTGGCAGCGGCAGTGGCGGTGCACAGAGGTCGAACCCTCTGGGGAACGTGGCCTGGTGAGATTTAGGGGATTGGTGATGAAATGGTGGGTCGAGCTGGGGGGTCGAGACCACCAGAGAGATAGGATCGGATGGAGGAGGAGGAGGGGTCGGCAGCGGCGGCAGCACACAGAGATCAAATTCTATGGGGAAAGTTGTGGGTGATGTAATGGCTGGTCGAGACCACCCGAGAGAAAGGATTCGATGAGGAGCTTTTGATGATGAAGCCGGGCTCCTCGCCGTGAATGTCGGGGTTATGGCTGTGAAGGAGCTTGTGCAAGAAGTCATTCGTATTCAGAGGTGGCGGAGGAGGAGTCTCGAGGTCAAGAAGTTTCGGGGTGGAATTTTCCTGGAAAATGTCCGGAAGGAAAGGTAAATCATCTCCGAAAATGAAGGAGGAAAAATTGAGCTCCATGCCATGCAGAGGGAGGGAGAGAGGGAGGGAGCAGGGGGAAGGTGGGACGGGGGTTGGATGCTGGTTTTGGCTTTGGGAGTTAGTGAATTACGTGAGAGAGCTGGGGCTTTTTAATAAGGGAAAAGACGGGCGACAAAAAAGTGCCATAGAGCCACGCTGACGTGGCGTCACGTGTAGATGACTTTGGACTATGCTACTGTAATTAGACCTGTTAAACGGGTGGGTTGGGTCGGGTTTGGGTCGGGTCATAAATGGTCCGACCCAAATTGACTCATTAACCCGTTTATGACCCATTTAAATATAGTATAAAATTTTTGACCCATACCCAACCCAACCCATACCCGACCCGACCCATATTATTAAAATATTTTTCTATTTAACTAAACTTAGGAAAAATTATTCTTATAATATTTTTTTAAATATTTTAAACTTATTTAAGTTCATTAACCACTCATGTATTTTAGTCTTTTTAATTTTTAAATCCATTATAGATACACTTGTCAAAATGAGTGTATAACCCATTTATGACCCATTTAAATATTAAATAGGTCATAAATGGGTCAAACTTTCTTTAAATGGGTCATAAATAGGTTATACTAAAAGAAAGCCTAACCCGTTTATGACCAATTTAATATTTAAATGGGTCATAAACGGGTTATACACCCATTTTGACAGGTATAACTGTAATGGGCGGGATTATTATTCAAATGATCGATTTTCTACCAAACAAGCATAGCTTAAATGAGAAAGTAGAAGATTATTAGATAGATTTGACAGAACAGGAAAGTGTTTAAGACTAATTAGCACTGGGGAAATACATAAATCTTGCAATATTAAAATTGCCAACGAGGAGGATTGAATTCTGGATGTTTTTTCCGAAATTAGGGATCTCTTAAAAAGTTAATGTGTTATTAATGCTTAGCTTTTTTATGCAAAAGAAAAAAACCGTGATAGAATAGACCGACTACTCCCCCCTCGTTTGTTTGATCAAACAGACATCCTTTTTGGTATTTGGAAATAAATATAAGTGAGACAAGAAAATATCTATTTATTAGTATACACATCCCTCATAATACCTCCATATTTGGAGGTTTCTCACTGTGTTCTCATGCAAAATGTCCTATGCATTTCGAGCTTCAAATGTGTATATGATAGTCGAACATCCGCAGTTAAAGATTTGAAAGTTGATACTGTGGTTATATCATATTATATTGGCTAAAATAATGTCTTTTACTTGTGCGTGTATCCATGATACTAAAAGGGTCGAACAAAAGTTGCTTGATAGAGAATTGCCTACTTCCAAGATCCTACAATCACTCACTAGCTTTTTACATGACCAAAGCAGATAGGGTTTGATCTCTATCCGAAAGGGGAAGTAATAATAAGAACTCTCCACTTACTTTGTGAAAGGATTTTAGTGATATTGTGAATAATTCTTAATTAATCTCCTTCTAGAAATTACTTGCATATCTTTTGTTCAGATAAATCTTCAATATTATTACCTTTTTCTTTTCTGGTTTTCAACTAGCAAATTAGTTGATTGTCGAGAGAAAATGATAGAAACCTTGATCCGTCACCGAAGATGTCGAGGTAATACACAGAATCGTTAAGCTAAATACAAGCATATGTAATAATATTATACCTCTCCCAGGTCTATCACATAAACCTTGACATAGTCATGGACACCCTTACACATGGTTATATGGGAATAAAACAAAAGAAGTCTCTATCTCACATTCGATTGCTAGAACAACAACATTAGGTCTCTGACAAGCAAACTGGGATGACAAATAAGATCAACCCAAAGACAACATTTTGAGAAGCAGCAACAATGTAAGGGTCTTTGATTACCTACTAAGGTATTTATGAATTTGGAATTAGCCACTTTGGCGAGCGATCATCTCGAGCAAGTTCGGCTCCTTAATCTCATGACGGTGATGGTCAATTTGGTGCTGATGATGACGGTGGCGGTGGCGATCACTGTCTGTCTCCAACCTCATTTCCAAGTCCAATTCACGATCATTTTCATATCTCTCTCCACTCCCATTGCCAACACCTTCACTCGGCACCTGATGATAATGATGGTCCTGTCCTTGATAAAGCCCAAGGTTCCCATTCCCATCAACCATCGGAAAACAGAAGTAACTGCTATCTGGCCTATGAGCTGGCGGAGGCGGCAGCTGGTGGTGGCGGTGGCAATCCGGCGCCTGCTGGGGGCCTTTGGCTGCTTCAGGCTGCATGTTCGAGCCAAGGGAAATAGCTACTGCCGAGGAAGACAATGACTGCTTCTTGGTCTTTTGGTGGCAGTGGTCGCGACCACGAGCTAGTGCCGACCGTTTTGGAGGAGATGGAGTGGTGACGCTCCTGATGTAGTTTTGCAAGAGGTTGGAGTTGTTGCTATCGGGTAGTAAGTTGCGCTTAGTGAATTGCCTGCGTTTGGTGGCATTCCAATGATTTTTATGGTATTATCTGTTCTTCCAGGCAATATTTTGGCTAGCTCGGCCCATTTGCTCCCAACTTGCTTATGTGCTTGAATCAGGATCTTGTCTTCTTCGATGCTCCACGAGTCCTTCTGTAAAGAAAATGATGAGAACCAAACAAAGAAGAAGAAAAAAGAGAGGAGGAGAAGTGATACAATAATTTGATTATTCAGTTTGAATTGACATATATATTACAAAATATTTGTATTTACATGCAGGTGTAAAATATTTTCTTGATATATAATATGGTGAGGTTTCCTTGAGGAAGAAAACAAAGGAAATTCATGATGAATGTATTTACACCCTTCTAATATAAGTGTGGATCTTATTCATGTAAGGCCAAATTGTGGCGTATTCCTAATTTTTTGGGGTGATTTAATAGGTTTATGTTTTGTGTTAAATGGAAGAATTCGGACTTCATAAAAAGGATTTAACCTTCAGTTTTGTTCTTAACTAGCTGTTGAACTGGGGGCATGGAAGTGCACAAAGGGATCATACAATTTTGTCATCACTAAAAGTTGAGGAAAAAACACATTTACGTTTAATTAAAATCAAAGCATTTTTGATATTTTTACAGCCCCACTTATAAGGCATGGTTTCCAAAGAATCCGGTCCGCATGGGCACTCGTCGCCTTGCATGTCTATGAGTTGGACTAAACGACGCAGGATAAGTAGCATATCGGCCAACTTTAAGAAGTAAGTCAACCAAAAACTTAATAACGACAAAAAAGAGAGAGATAGAGTTATAAGTTTCACGCCTGGACTACACGTGTCGGTAAAGATAAGGAAATAAGAAATAAAGTCATTTTTTCTGTGGACAGATAATAAAAGAAACGCATATATGGTGTATGGATGAGCGGTTATGGCATGAATTTATGATAAATCACTATGGTGGCATATTACAACTGGTGTTGAACGTGCATTTCCTTTAATTTATATGCACATCGCATATCTATCTCTAGATATACTTCCATTTATCAAATCTAACGTTGATTATTTTTATGAATATTTAACTAAATGAGTATGGTGGTCAATGTAAAATCATATAAAGGAAGGTACAATGGAGGTAGGAGTTTAAAGCATAAGCAAATTATGGGCAAGATAATTTTAAAGGAAAACAGAGGAAAAAAACCTTGATATCAGGCCTCAAATGGTTGTGCCATCGCTCCCTGCACTGTTTTCCACATCTCCCCTTCAGCATTCGCGCAATCTGAGACCACTTTTTTGGTCCGTGCTTATTAACCAACGTTATTAAGCGGCTGCAGAAAAATCCGAAGAAAAAGATAGGCAAAAAATGAATAATTTTCTTCATCACATATCACACCAAAATTTTGAGAAAAAAAGAAGCCCAGAAACCGAACGAGGAAAATAAGCTAAAGACGCAGATATCAAAAGAAAAAAATTCAAAACCAGAAAAAAAAAATGAAGGAGGAAGAAAAAAAAAAGAGGTATTTTCAGAGTCTTAACCTGTCTTCGGTAGGAGTCCACTGGCCTTTGAGGACCAAGGGCTCGTCAGCCTCGTCATTCTCATTCTCTTTTTCTTTTCCCCGCTGTCTGCTTCGGCTGCTGCTGCGGCAGACCTATCACCACCTCTCTTTCTGTCCTGCTACGATCATCACCACGGTCGTCCCGCTCATGATCCCACTGGAGGTCTGAGCTAACGCCACCCAAAGAGATCTCGTCACCGAGCCTCATGTTCATTGATCCAGGGTCATTCAGATCAAGCAAAGGCCTGATCTGGGGGTCCACCGTCACCAAATCCTGATAAGGACGATGATCAACTGGACCATAGTCAAAAGGCTCCTGAGCTCGAGCCTGCCATGCGCTGCTACGCCGTGGCTACTCTCCAGCGAGGTTTCCATGGACGGAGGAGGAGGAGGAGGGGTTGGCGGCAGCGGCTGTGCACAGAGATCAAAGCCTCCGAGGAACGTTGTAGCAGGGTGAGATTCAGGGGATGGATGATGAAATGGTGGGTCGAGCTGTTGGGTCTCGACCGCCCGGGAGAAAGGATTGGATGAGGACCCTTCGATGGTGAAGCCGTGGTCATGGTCGAGAATTTCAGGGTTACGGCTGTTGAGGAGATTGTAGTAGAAGCCATTCATGTTTAGAGGACGCGGAGGAGGAGTTTTGAGGTCAAAAGAGAAACCAAGGTTGAGCTCCATGCAGGAAGGGAGAGAGAGAGAGAGAGAGAGGTTGGATTCTGGTTTTGGCTTTGGGAGTGAGTGAATTCTGTGTGTGAGCTGGCGCTCTTTAACAAGAGAAAAGAGGGGGAGGGGGAGAGGAAGTGCCATAGGGTCCACGTTATTCCCATGGTTCACTAGGAACGGACGGTCAGGATCGAAAGCCATCCTGGACTGGGCCCATCTTGGATTTCGGATTTGTCCGATGGGACCCATCTGCTGATGTGGCGCCATGTGTTGGTCACTAAGTGGTTGGGATTGTGCTATGCGGTGGGGTGGGACTATATAATATTTTATCAATTTTTGAATTATACGTTAAGGAATAGTGGATTTCGATCGAGTTTTACATGAAAAATGTAGGTTTTTTTTTATGGTTTGTACACTCTGATTTTGCGCCCAATTGAGATAAAGTTCAATCAACACACCTCATTGCTAATATTCTAATTGATTGCGCTCAATATGTATATTCAAAACCGACACTAATACTACGCTTTATTGAAAGTAGGATTTTCCAAACTCAAGTTTGACTTAAATGACTTTTCAACAAGGCCGAATCTCACTGGACTTTTCAATTTGCATTAAATTTGAACTAAACTCAACTCATGGTCTAAAATGCATGGCAATTGAAAATCAACTATTTGATAGGTCTCGAGAGCAACTCAAGTCGCATATTCAAAGTACAAGCTTGGCTTGATTCAATAGTTGACGTATTCAAACTCGAAAAGAATCGAGATGTGTGAGGCAAGATCCAGTAGCTTATCCTCACGTGATTAGACCCTTTGGATCTATTTACCACATCATTTCTCATAAAATGATGCCACCCCGTATGAGATATGTGAGAGAGAAGATGCCACCCCGTCATGATTTTTTTTTTTTTTTGGGGGAGGAAGGTGGAAAGTAGTGGTAGTAATCTCTTAGCACTGCAGGATGGTTTCACTGGAGGTGACATTTCCATATTAAAACACATTTCCATGTGCATACAACTTACTACTACTATACTATTTTGATTAAAGAGTAATGACAAGAACTTACTATTTTTAAATCTTTTGTTAAAAAACAGTACACTCGCATTGAGTCTCACAAGAAAAGTGTAAATTCTTCATGGGTTGTGCACTTTCGTTCTATAGGCACAATCAAAATAAAGTTTGGTCAACATATCTCGTTGCTTATTACCTGACTCTATTATGCTCGATTTAAATATTTAAAGCCTAACACTAATATTAGGATCTAAAATCTTTTTATTTTGCAATTCAATTCAATCCATTAGTTCGTAGAGCTATTGAATCGATTGCAGACATTTCTGGAACACCTCTAATAGAGAAAAAAAGTGATTGATAAAAGAGAACAAATATTTCTTCTTTTTTATGCGAATTTGACACAAGATGAAGGAAGGAAATCGCTATTTCAATTTCAAATTAAAAAAAATATTTAGAATATTCTATAATGAAAAAGAGTTCCATCATATATAATAGTTATAGTGAAGTAATACTTTGGGTTCTCACAAAACAAAAGAAAGTCCTTTTTTTCAATACACATTCCTTATTTTATTAGTTAATGATTTAGTGATTGGATCTCTATGCTTATTTTGATAGAAAATGAAATATTCATATAATTTTTCATTAGCTTGACTTAAATAATTTTTTTTTTTGATAAGGTCAAATTTGATTGGACTTATCAATAAAATTTGCATGAAATTTGAGCTAAATGCGGACTTATAGTCTAAAAATGCATTGCAATTGAAAATCAACTATTTGATAGGTCTGGAGAGCAACTCAAGTTGCCAATTCAAAATACAAGCTCGGCTTAATTCAATACTTGACGTATTCGAACTCAAATGAGATGTGTGAGACAAGATCTAGTAGCTCGCGAGCAATTGGACTAGCTCATACTCTCACGTGATTAGACCCACTAGATTTATGTACCACATCATTTCTCATAAGAAGATGCTACACCGTCCTAAATGACGAGGGGAGGGGGAGGCAAAAGCCAGTATTGAGGGAGAGGAAGATGAAGGAACTCTATGCTTTCCAACTAAGTAAAACAGTAGAAAAAGGTCATTCCATTAGCAATTGCTTTCATTACATGCACTACATAAATGGCTTTAATATACGAAGAAAAATCAATATTTGAAGTAGTTAGTCCAAAAAAATCAATGGAAACCATTTTGGAATATAATCGAAAATCCTTATAAATTCAATGTATAATGTCCAAAAAAGTGCTAATGAGATGAAAGCGAGATGGAGAGATTATTCATAACTCATACATTTTTCATGTTTTCCGTAGCATTCAAACGTATGTTAATCAAGTTCATTTCAAAGACAAACTGATGGACCAAGACAAAAAGACAGGATTTTAGTTGCATTGTTAGATCATTTATTTCAAAAAGAATTTCTATTTTGCAAGAAGTTTTGATCATAGAGAATAGAGGAGATAATTGACAGTTTCGTTTAACGCTCGGTTTGTCATGAAATAAATGATTCGGAAAATATTTTCTTAAAAATTATCATTTGTATTGTTTGAAATAATTATCCAATGTAATTATTTTCATTATCGATAATAATTTAAATCTAAACATTTTCGTGAATCATGAAAATTTGTTTCAGTCATTCATTTTTTAAGCAAAATAAGTCATCAATTTTAGAAAAATATTTTCAAAATTATTCATTTTCCGCAAAACAAATAAAACCTAAATGAGAAAGTGGTGGGTTATTGGATATGTTTGACAGAATAGGAAAATGTTTAAGACTAATTAGCATTGGGGAAGCACATAAATATTGCAATATGAAAAGAACTAAAGAGGAGGATTAAATGTTGGATTTCTTTTCGAAATTAGGGACCTCTTCAAAAGCTAATCCATCATTAATTTTTTACCTTTTTAAACAAAAGAAATGATTGGATGAGAGTCTTTAATCTACCGCGAGAATAATCGTTTGCTCTGAATTACAAAAAATAAATTACCAAATAATTATCAATTGTTGTGGAGCTTACTTATTCAATAATTTGTGACTCACAAAAAGTTGTTATTTTTACAATAGTCTAAAGACTATTATTCTAACAAAACCCTTTAAATAAAAATCGAGAGAAAAGAGACACATGGGATGACTACCCCTCTTATGTTTGATCAAATCAATGGAATACATTGAACATGGAAAAATAGTTCTAAGTACAATATTAAATAAGTCAAAAGTACAAGGATGACATTGCATGTTGAAATCGAAATTTACAAGTTACCAATATCATTTTATATATGAACAAATGCTCTTTTCTTTGCCCTACGTATTACGATGTGATAAAACTCATGCAAAGTGCTATGGCATCATTGGCACTTAACAGAGGGCTAAAATTGGGATAAACTTCTCAACAAGTTTCCTATCATTTTGCAGTTCATGTTGCAAAAAATGGAAGAAGAATACTAAAAGTGCTATAACTTTCGTATGTCACTTATTTTGGTGCAATTTTTTTTTCGTTCACTTAAGTGCCATAAGTTTAAAAAAACATTCACTTGAGTGCCACTTCTAATTTGCCTGCCAAAAAAGCTAACGTGATGCTGAAAAGCTGACGTGGCTGCCGGTGAACAATATTTTAATATTTTTGATTTTGATTTTGATTTTTTTCTAAGGCCGGCGAGGGCCACCGTTAACACTTACCGGCTATGGAACCCTCACCCAAATTGGGCAAGGGCCCCTTGCTGTTGGCCGCGAAGGCCCTAGGTGAGGCCGGTAGAGTTATTGCGGCCTTGCCCAAGGCCTTTGTAGCCAGATCTGGGCAAGGGCTGTTTGGCCCTCGCTGTAGCCGCTGTGGCCTCGCTAACGGTCAGTGAGGACCCAATGGCCTCACCCGCGGTGGCTATGGCAAGGGTCAAGGAGCCCTCGCCCAAATCTAGCAGCCGCAAAGGCCCTAGGCAAGATTGTAATGACCCAACTCCGGCAAAGGTCATCGGAAATCTAACGTGACTTATTTTAATAATTTCTAACATCTACATGGCTCACCAGAATTCCACGTTAGCTTACCCTCATAAAAAACGATGTCGTTTTAGCCAAAATTTGATTTTTTTATATAAATATTAATTAAATAATATTAAAAACGAAAAATATTTAAAAAGAAGAAGAAGGTAACAATAGCGTAGGCGAGGGGCCTCCTCGCTTGTGGTTGCCGCCCCATCATCGGTGGGGTGGCGGCGACGGACAACAAGGGTTGCGACGCCTGGGTGTGGGTCGGTGACCCTCGCTAAACGCCGGGAGAGGGCCGCCGGCACCTGCACAAGAAACTCAACGGTGTTGGGCGAGGGCCACTAGTGCTTGAATGAGGGCCGGCAACCCTCACCTAAGCTAGGGCGAGGCGGCCGACCCTTGCCTAGATTTGGGAGAGGGTTGCCGCCCTCTTCCGATATCCGGCGAGGGCCGTCGGTTCGTTACCGTCACCCCACCGACGATGGGGCGACGACCATAGGCGAGGGACGCTATTACTTTTTTTATTTCGTTTTTAATATTATTTAATTAATATTTATATTATAAAGCAAACTTTGATTAAAATGACTTCGTTTTGGGCTTATTTTGCCATGTCGGCACCAAAAACGATGTTGTTTCGACCTTAACTCATCGGAAAAATGCCACGTCAGCATTTTGGTCGAATTTTCTCGCCGTTGACACTTAACCAATCATTTTTGCTCCAATCTTGACACTCAAGTATATTTTTCCGAACTTTTGGCACTCAAGTGTTCACTTGTGCCAAGTTTTGACACTTTAGGGGTTCGGACGTCTATAAACACAAACAATCAAGAAATATAACATGCATATAGACCCATTATAGGCCTGATATCAAGTCTTTTTTTGTCCTTTTTTTCCTTTAAAAATATGTTAATCCTTGCCCACAATTTGCTTCTGCTTAGACTCTACCGCCATTGTACCTTCCGTTATATGAATTTACATTGACCATCATACTTGTTAAGTCCATAAAAAAGAATCAGTCAGATTTGATAAGTGAATCACATACATATGAAGTATATCTAGAGACATACGTGTGATTTGCATATAGATGAATGGACATAAGCAGTCAACAGTCATTGTGATTTGCCATCCTCATTCTCTCTCCCCCCCCTCTCCCTCCCTCTCCCTTTCCCTCTCCTACTTCTTCCCCGTTGTCTGATTCTGCTGCTTCAGTGGCAGACCTATCACCACCTCTCTCTTGCTCCAGTCATCACCACTGCCATTCCGTTAATGACCCCATTGGCGGTCCAAGCTCAAGCCACCCGAATGGAAGTCCTCACCAAGCCTCTCGTTCAATGATCCAAGGTCATTCAGTCCAGCAAAGGCATGATCCGGTGATCCTCCGTCACCTGATCGGGATAACCTTTGTGACCAGCCGGACCATAGACGAAAAGACTCTTATTTTCCTGGAAAATGTCCGGAAGAAAAGGTAAACTATCTCGGGAAGCGGAGGAGGAAAGATTGAGCTCCATGCGGAGGGAGGGGGGGGGGGTGGAGTGGTGGGAGGAGTGGGGAATGCTGGTCTCGGCTTTGGGAGTGAGTGAATTATGTGAGTGAGCTGGGGCTTTTTAATAAGGGAAGGGGGGGGTGGAGTGCCATAGGGACGGTATTATTTTTCAAATCATCAATATCATCAATTAGCAAAACAAGCATAGCCTAAATAAGAAAGTGGAGATTTATTGGATAGGTTAGATAGAACAGGAAATTGTTCAAGACTAATTAGCTTTGGGGAAGTACATAAATATTCCGATGTTAAAATAACCAAAGAGGAGGATTGAATGCTGGATTTCTTTCCGAAATTATAGACCTCTTAAAAAGCTAATGTGTCATTAATGTTTAGCTCCTTTATGCAAAAAAAAAAAAGGAGGTAGAATAGACCGATGAGTTCCCCCTCATTTGTTTGATCAAATTAAAGGAATACAGTCAACATTTGAGAATAGTTTGAGTTCCGCGTTAAAGAAGTAGATTTTTTTTATCTGTCATACTCTAATTCTCAACTCACATTCAAACTTTTGCTTTGCCTATTTGAAGAGTGTGGAAGTCAAACCTCAAACTTGGAACTAAATGTCTCGTCCCTAACACCTCTGAGAATGTGAGGAATCCAACTCCTCACCTCCTCCTTCTTTTGTGAGAAGAATGGTTGTATAAGGGCCCATTTGGTTCAACTTTTGGAGAATGCATTTGCAATTCCCCAAGTATCTTTAGCTCAATGGGCATTTGGTGAAAGCAAAGTGCTTGGCAAACTGAGTTTTCCGAAATGACTTTGGGCATTTGGTGAAAGCAAATACCGTTTGGTAAACTTACATTTACAAATAACTTTTTTTTTTTTTTTTTAACCGGCCAGTGGTCGACCAAATCTGGCCACTGGCGTTGCTGTCCGGCGGCTAGATTTGGTCGACGACGACGCCTGGGTCATGCGAACCTAAGTGTTGCGTTTGAGGTCGTGACCTCTGTCGGTGATGGCTGGGTTCACGCGAACCCAACCTCGCCGCTAGAGGTCGGAGGTCGCGGCACGACGCCTAGGTTCGCGCAACCTAGGCATCGTTGCCACCGGAGGTCGCGACGCTTGGGTTCGTGCGACCTAGGCATCGCGCCGCGACCTCCGACCTCCAACGGTGGTCGCTGGGGTCGCCGCTGTTGGAGGTCCCGCCCAGCAGCCCCTCCACCTTCATGGTTTCTAAAAAAAAAAAAAAAGTCAAAGGAGGGGTTGACTTGCATTCTTGAAATGCTGAAAGCTCAATGTCGGTCCCCCCGGCATTGAGCTTTTAGCATTCCTCAACATTCCAAATGCCAGCATTTGGCTAATGGAGTTCCTAAATGCTGAACCAAACACTAAATTTTTTTCCCAAGGGGCTTTGGGGGATAAAAGCCCCTTAGGAAAGCTGAACCAAACAGGGTGTATCCTAGGAGTGCCAAAATTTGGCACCGAATGATACTTAAGTGCCGAAAGTTACAAAATGTACATTTAAGTACCATTTTTCAAAATAAATGGATCACTTCAGTGCCAAGTCGTCGGAATCCTATCGGAAATCCTACGTGACAATTTTTTATTAATTTTTTTGCCTACGTGACTCGCCGGAAACTGAATTGACGAAAAATCAGCCAAAACGATGTCATTTTGTGCTATCGTAGATTTTAAAAATTATTAATTAAATAATATTAAATAATTAAAAAATATATTATTATAAAATTGATTAATTTAAAAAAAAAAGGGGGAAGGGGGAATTGGTGAGGGCTGTGCAGCCCTCGCCGGTTCCCCCTTCCCCATTTTTTTTAAATCGATTTTAAAATTTTTGTTAATCTGACATGGCAATTTTTCATGTGTATTTTTTATTTTGAAAAAAAATGCTCCATCAGCAAATAAACTCGTCGGAAAGTGGACATGTGGCAGTTTGGCTGGAATTTTTTGCCATTGGCACTTAACTCATCTTTTTGCTTCGATTTTGACACTTAAATGTATATTTTGTAACTTTTGGCATTTAAGTGTCTCTCGGTGCCAAGTTTTGGCACTCTCGGGATACTTATGCCGAAGAATGGCCATCGGGATAACCCTCGAATGTTAAACGAGTTAAAAGTTAAAAAACGATTTTATATGTTTGGACCAAAATTTATGGACTACCCATATCATTTTATATATGGCTAAATGTTCTTTTTGGAGATAAACTCAGCTAAGAATGGTTCAAAGATGAAAATGGCTTACTCGACTCATGAAAAGCATCAATGTCACAAACAAAAAATGAAGTTTTCTTGACCGTACGATGTGACTGTGATATTGCAAAGAAGTTTTGACATGATTCTTTCGAATTTTCAATGGCCAAAAACAATGAAAACCATGCAAAAATGTGCCGTATTTGGTGCTCAATAAAGGGCTAAAATCGGCAAGAAAAAAATCACAACAAAGTCCTTGTCCTTTTGCACTACATAAATAGTAAAGCCTGATGCCATGACATCATAGCTAACACCAAAATACTATATATTTTAAAACAGATTAAATATTCTGATTCAAAAATCATATGGATACTCATCTATAATGTAAGGATATTTTATAATTATGAATTCGAATTAGCCACTTCGGTGGAGCGATCTTCTCGAGTAAGTCCAGCTCCTTAATCTCCTGACGGTGGTGATCATTATGGTGCTGATGGTGACGATGGTGGCGGTGATCACCATCCATCTCTAAGCTCATCTCCAAGTCCAACTCACGTTCGTTATCATATCTCTCTTCACTCCCATTATCACCACCTTCACTCAGCACTTGACGATGATGATGGTCCTTCACCTGATAAAGACCAAAATTCCCATTTCTATCAACCATCGGAAACCCAAAGTAATTGCTGGCTAGCCTCTGAGTGGCGGCGGCAGTGGCTGGTGGTGGGGGCGGCGATCCGGCACCTGCTGAGGGCGGTTGGTTGCTTCAAGCTGCACGTCTAAGCCAAGAGAAATGCTTGCCACTGACAAAGACAATGACCACTTCTCAACCGTTACAACACCCAAACACCCAAGTATATCTCGCCTACAGTGACGGTGGTTCACATTCCTATCCAATCGGCGGCCATCGAAGTGAACATATATAAAAAAATAAAAAATAAATTAAAAAAATCATAAAGGATACAACATGTACTTTCAGCAGCAGCTGAGGATTAGAGTCTTCGGTTTCGTACAAAATGTAGCAAACCGCAATCACAAAAATCTTAATATTCTCACCCAATTATTGACATGGAGACCCTCAGCTCACGCCATAGCGGTTCCAAAAACGCAAAACCACTCAAAAAGAACATCACATCTAGTAAAAATTCAGGTGAAATACTTTATTTGCCATAATCCGGTTAAGAATTTAACGTTAGAATCCCCTCCTGTAGGTACTTCAATACAGCATTCACAAAAATTATTTCCCTCCACTACAGACAAAGATGCAAAGAAAACCAGTTCTAGGAGATCATGGGTCAAGTTAGATGCTGTAATTCTAGGGAAACAAGTTTCTTTTAGTTCCACAACTTACTAAACAAACGACAAGAAAAGGAAGGGCGAACAAAGGACTCGGCCGATTTTCAGGAAAAATGAGGGGATCTTCAGCTGCACCCACTTATCTGCCTCCGTCAAACAGGAACCATGCCTTCTTCTTCTTCTTCCCCGAGGTGAGAAGAGCGGGACCCATCACCATACCCTCCATCCCAATTCGATGAAGCATCACCAAGCGATCCCCCAAAATTCCCTCTCTCGCCATCCTTCACATGGGGCGAAGGAGACCTCGCATGCCGCGGACTCCATGATCTCTCTCTTGTTTTCTCACTGAGGGAGGAAGATGCACCTGGGAGATGAGATTGGCTTCTCTCCATCATTGTTTGGTGGAAGCTACGAACTGGGGAACGAGCCCTGTCATGTTCAGACCTATTCAGGGCTACGGCTACGGTCGCGACTGCAGTTACTATCACGATTAACCCAGCCACCTGGTCCCCTGGGACTCAAGACTTCTAGTTCTCTCATAGCCATCATGGCCACTGCCAAACCTATTTTCAATATCGTAGAAGACCTCTTTAGCATCCCGATCATCCAAACGCAGCTTAACAAATAGAAAAATCTTGCAACAAAGAAAGTTGCTGCCAACATTACCAATCACGTGACTTGGAATTGTAGCCACAACCACCACCCTTGTCTGGCCTGCTGGAAGCAGAAGCAGAAAATGACCAACCTCCCTTTCCACCATAACAAGAATCACCACGCCCACCTCGGCCTCCAGCTCTACCACCAGAACTAGAGCTCCAGCGTCTAAACCTTCCCATTCCACCACCGCAAGAAGCCATATCACGAAATTCTGGTGAGACTTGCTGGTTTGCCCCCTCAAGAACTTTGATGAGTTCTGCCACGTATTTTGTGATGGGATCATTTGGAGATGAAAACACTCACCAAACTTACAACTCAAGGAAGCAAATAAGGCTAATACGCATTTTTTCTTTTTCTTTTTATTTCATCTCGTCAAAAATATCACAAGACTTATTACATCATTTTTATTCTTAAATGACTCATAATTATATCTAACTTTTTAAGAAGATAGATTTTTAGGAATTTGCAAAACATTAATTTAGACCTAGAAACAAGAACAATCAAGATATATGATATGCACATGGACACATTTAAAGCCTGATATCAAGCTTCTGCCCCCTTTTTTTCCTTTAAAAATATGTTTTTCCTTGCCTATAATTTCCTTCTTAGGGAGGTTAGGGTGGGGATAATTTAGTTTCAAGAGTGGATTTTGACTCTCACGTCCTGCAAGGAGGCGGGGCAAAAGTTTGAGTGGTAAAGTATGAGCAGAGTAAGACCAATAAAAAAGAGAGAGAGACTACCGCTATTGTATGGGCCATCATACTCATTAAGTCAAGTATTCATAAAAAGAATCACGGTCAAATCTGATAAATGAATCACATACATAGAACAGATATATGATTTGCACATAGATGAATGGATATAAGCATTCAACAGTCATTGTAATTTGCCATCCTCTCTCTCTCTCTCTTTCCCGTTTTCTGATTCTGCTGCTGCAGTGGCAGACCTATCACCGCCTCTCTCTTGCTCCGATCATCACCACCACCATTCGGTTCTTGATCCCATTGGCAATCCGAGCTCATGCCACCCAAAGAGAACTCCTCACCGAGCCTCTCGTTCAGTGATCCAAGGTCATTTAAATCAAGCAAAGGCCTGATCTGGGGGTCCACCGTCACCTAATCGTGATAAGGACGGTGATCAACTGGACTGTAGTCAAAGAGGCTCTTGAACTCGAGCTGGCCATGCGCTGCTATGCCGTTGCTGCTCTTTGGTGAGGTTTCCATGGACAGAGGAGGAGGAGGAGGGGTTGGCGGCGGCAGTGGCGGTGCACAGAGGTCGAACCCTCTGGGGAACGTGGCCCGGTGAGATTTAGGGGATTGGTGATGAAATGGTGGGTCGAGCTGGGGGGTCGAGACCACTGGAGAGATAGGATCGGATGGAGGAGGAGGAGGAGGGGTCGGCAGCGGCGGCAGCACACAGAGTTCAAATTCTATGGGGAAAGTTGCGGGTGATGTAATGGCTGGTCGAGACCACCCGAGAGAAAGGATTCGATGAGGAGCTTTTGATGATGAAGCCGGGCTCCTCGCCGTGAATGTCGGGGTTATGGCTGTGAAGGAGCTTGTGCAAGAAGCCATTCGCATTCAGAGGTGGCGGAGGAGGAGTCTCGAGGTCAAGAAGTTTCGGGGTGGATTTTCCTGGAAAATGTCCGGAAGGAAAGGTAAATCATCTCGGAAAAGGAGGAGGAAAAATTGAGCTCCATGCCATGCAGAGGGAGGGAGAGAGGGAGGGAGCAGGGGGAAGGTGGGACGGGGGTTGGATGCTGGTTTTGGCTTTGGGAGTTAGTGAATTACGTGAGGGAGCTGGGGCTTTTTAATAAGGGAAAAGACGGGGGCCAAAAAAGTGCCATAGGGCCACGCTGACGTGGCGACACGTGTAGATCACTTTGGACTATGCTACTGTAATGGGGCGGGATTATTATTCAAACGATCGATTTTCTACCAGCATAGCCTAAATGAGAAAGTTGAAGATTATTAGATAGATTTGACAGAACAGGAAAGTGTTTAAGACTAATTAGCACTTGGGGAAATACACAAATCTTGCAATATTAACATTGCCAACGAGGAGGATTGAATTCTGGATGTTTTTTCCGAAATTAGGGATCTCTTAAAAAGTTAATGTGTTATTAATGCTTAGCTTTTTATGCAAAAAAAAAACTGTGATAGAATAGATCGACTACTCCCCCCTCGTTTGTTTGATCAAACAGACATCCTTTTTGGTATTTGGAAATAAATATAAGTGAGACAAGAAAATATCTATTTATTAGTATACACATCCCTCATAATACCTCCATACTTGGAGGTTTCTCACTGCGTTCTCATGCAAAATGTCCTATGCATTTCGAGCTTCAAATGTATATATGATAGTCGAACATCCGCAGTTAAAGATTTGAAAGTTGATACTGTGGTTATATCATATTATATTTGCTAAAATAACATCTTTTACTTGTGCGTGTATCCATGAGACTAAAAGGGTCGAAAAAAAGTTGCTTGATAGAGAATTGCCTACTTCCAAGATCCTACAGTCACTCACTAGCTTTTTACATGACCAAAGCAGATAGGGTTTGATCTCTATCTGAAAGGGAAAGTAATAATAAGAACTCTCCACTTACTTTGTGAAAGGATTTTGGTGATATTGTGAATAATTCTTAATTAATCTCCTTCTAGAAATTACTTGCATATGTTTTGTTCAGATAAATCTTCAATATTATTACCTTTTTCTTTTCTGGTTTTCAACTAGCAAATTAGTTGATTGTCGAGAGAAAATGATAGAAGCCTTGATCCGTCACTGAAGATGTCGAGGTAATACACAGAATCATTAAGCTAAACACAAGCATATGTAATAATATTATACCTCTTCCAGGTCTATCACATAAACCTTGACAAAGTCATGGACACCCTTACACATGGTTATATGGGAATAAAACAAAAGAAGTCTCTATCTCACATACGATTACTAGAACAACAACATTAGGTCTCTGACAAGCAAACTCGGATGACAAATAAGATCAACCCAAAGACAACATTTTGAGAAGCAGCAACAATGTAAGGGTCTTTGATTACCTACTAAGGTATTTATGAATTTGGAATTAGCCACTTTGACGAGCGATCATCTCGAGCAAGTTCGGCTCCTTAATCTCCTGATGGTGATGGTCAATTTGGTGCTGATGATGACGGTGGCGGTGGCGATCACTGTCTGTCTCCAACCTCATTTCCAAGTCCAATTCACGATCATTTTCATATCTCTCTCCACTCCCATTGCCAACACCTTCACTCGGCACCTGATGATAATGATGGTCCTGTCCTTGATAAAGCCCAAGGTTCCCATTCCCATCAACCATCGGAAAACAGAAGTAACTGCTATCTGGCCTCTGAGTTGGCAAGGGCGGCAGCTGGTAGTGGCGGTGGCAATCCGGCGCCTGCTGGGGACCTTTGGCTGCTTGAGGCTGCATGTTCGAGCCAAGGAAATAGCTACTGCCGAGGAAGACAATGACTGCTTCTTGGTCTTTTGGTGGCAGTGGTCGCGACCACGAGCTAGTGCCGACCGTTTTGGAGGAGATGGAGTGGTGACGCTCCTGATGTAGTTTTGCAAGAGGTTGGAGTTGTTGCTATCGGGTAGTAAGTTGCGCTTAGTGAATTGCCTGCGTTTGGTGGCATTCCAATGATTTTTTATGGTATTATCTGTTCTTCCAGGCAATATTTTGGCTAGCTCGGCCCATTTGCTCCCAACTTGCTTATGTGCTTGAATCAGGATCTTGTCTTCTTCGATGCTCCACGAGTCCTTCTGTAAAGAAAATGATGAGAACCAAACAAAGAAGAAGAAAAAAGAGAGGAGGAGAAGTGATACAATAATTTGATTATTCAGTTTGAATTGACATATATATTACAAAATATTTGTATTTACATGCAGGTGTAAAATATTTTCTTGATATATAATATGGTGAGGTTTCCTTTAGGAAGAAAACAAAGGAAATTCATGATGAATGTATTTACACCCTTCTAATATAAGTGTGGATCTTATTCATGTAAGGCCAAATTGTGGCGTATTCCTAATTTTTTGGGGTGATTTAATAGGTATATGTTGTGTGTTAAATGGAAGAATTCGGACTTCATAAAAAGGATTTAACTTTCGGTTTTGTTTTTAACTAGCTGCTGAACTGGGGCATGGAAGTGGACGAATGGATCATACAATTTTGTCATCACTAAAAGTTGAGGGAAAAACACATTTATGTTTAATTAAAATCAAAGCATTTTTGAGATTTTTACCGCCCTGCTTATAAGGCATGATTTCCAAAGAATCCGGTCCGCATGGGCACTTGTCGCCTCGTGTGTCTATGAGTTGGACTAAACAATGCCGGATAAGTAGCATATCGGCCAACTTTAAGAAGTAAGTCAACCAAAAACTTAATAATGACAAAAAAAGAGAGATAGAGTCATAAGTTTCACGCATTGGACTATACGCATTGGTAGAGATAAGGAAACAAAGTCATTTTTTAGTCGACAAATAATAAAAGAAACGCATAGATGGTGTGTATGGATGAGCGATTATGGTATGAATTTATGATAAATCACTATAGTGGCATATTACAACTGGTGTTGAACGTGCATTTCCTTTAATCTATATGCACATCGCATATCTATCTCTAGATATATTTCCATTTATCAAATCTAATGTTGATTTTTTTATGAACATTTAACTAATTGAGTATGGTGGTCAATGTAAAATCATATAAAGGAAGGTACAATGGAGGTAGGAGTTTAAAGCATAAGCAAATTATGGGCAAGATAATTTTAAAGGAAAACAGAGGAAAAAAACCTTGATATCAGGCCTCAAATGGTTGTGCCATCGCTCCCTGCACTGTTTTCCACATCTCCCCTTCAGCATTCGCGCAATCTGAGACCACTTTTTTGGTCCGTGCTTATTAACCAACGTTATTAAGCGGCTGCAGAAAAATCCGAAGAAAAAGATAGGCAAAAAATGAATAATTTTCTTCATCACATATCACACCAAAATTTTGAGAAAAAAAGAAGCCCAGAAACCGAACGAGGAAAATAAGCTAAAGACGCAGATATCAAAAGAAAAAATTCATAACCAGAAAAAAAAAATGAAGGAGGAAGAAAAAAAAAAAAAGAGGTATTTTCAGAGTCTTAACCTGTCTTCGGTAGGAGTCCACTGGCCTTTGAGGACCAAGGGCTCGTCAGCCTCGTCATTCTCATTCTCTTTTTCTTTTCCCCCGCTGTCTGCTTCGGCTGCTGCTGCGGCAGACCTATCACCACCTCTCTTTCTGTCCTGCTACGATCATCACCACGGTCGTCCCGCTCATGATCCCACTGGAGGTCTGAGCTAACGCCACCCAAAGAGATCTCGTCACCGAGCCTCATGTTCATTGATCCAGGGTCATTCAGATCAAGCAAAGGCCTGATCTGGGGGTCCACCGTCACCAAATCCTGATAAGGACGATGATCAACTGGACCATAGTCAAAAAGGCTCCTGAGCTCGAGCCTGCCATGCGCTGCTACGCCGTGGCTACTCTCCAGCGAGGTTTCCATGGACGGAGGAGGAGGAGGAGGGGTTGGCGGCAGCGGCAGTGCGCAGAGATCAAAGCCTCTGGGGAACGTTGTGGCAGGGTGAGATTCAGGGGATGAGTGATGAAATGGTGGGTCGAGCTGTGGGGTCTCGACCACCCGGGAGAAAGGATTGGATGAGGACCCTTCGATGGTGAAGCCGTGGTCATGGTCGAGAATTTCAGGGTTACGGCTGTTGAGGAGATTGTAGTAGAAGCCATTCATGTTTAGAGGACGCGGAGGAGGAGTTTTGAGGTCAAAAGAGAAACCAAGGTTGAGCTCCATGCAGGAAGGGAGAGAGAGAGAGAGAGAGAGTGGTTGGATTCTGGTTTTGGCTTTGGGAGTGAGTGAATTCTGTGTGTGAGCTGGCTCTATTTAACAAGAGAAAAGAGGGGGAGGGGGGGAGAGGAAGTGCCATAGGGTCCACGTTGTTCCCATGGTTCACTAGGAACGGACGGTCAGGATCGAAAGCCATCCTGGACTGGGCCCATCTTGGATTTCGGATTTGTCCGATGGGTCCCATCTGCTGATGTGGCGCCATGTGTTGGTCACTAAGTGGTTGGGATTGTGCTATGCGGTGGGGTGGAACTAGGGGTGTCAATGGGTCGGGTCGGGTCGGGTTTTGATGTTACTCGACCCGACCCGACCCCAACCATAAAGGGTCATGCTTTGCCCGACCCGACCCGACCCAAAACGCATTAGGCCCAAACAAAAAAATCGGGTCGGGTCGGGTCAGGCCGGGCCTGTCAGATCATGACCCTTTACAAGTTTGGTTTTAATTTCGTGTTTAGTTCAAAAACTCTAGAGAGTTGAGCAACGGGTGAGAGCCAAAACGCACGGAGAAAGGGGATTGCTTCTTTTCTTTTGTTTATTTTATCTTACTTTACCATTTTCTCTCAACGGATGAGGGCCAAAATGCATGGATGGTATCGGTGTCAAAAAAGGCCCAACCCGACCCGACCCGACCCTAAACTTAGGGTATTTTCGGGTCGGGTCAAAATCTTATTCGAGCATGGAGCCGGTATCGGAAAATACCCTAAGTTTAGGGTCGGGTCGGCTCAGACCTTTTGACACCCCTAGGTGGGACTATATAATATTTTATCAAATTTTGAATTATATATTAAGGAATAGTGGATTTTGATTGAGTTTTACATGAAAAATGCAGGTTTTTGTATGGTTTGTGCACTCTAATTTTGCGCCCAATTGAGATAAAGTTCAATCAATACACCTCATTGCTAATATTCTAATTGACTGTGCTCAATATTTATACTCAAAACCTCACACTAATACTAAGCTTTATTGAAAGTAGATTTTCCAAACTCAAGCTCGACTTAAATGACTTTTCAACAAGGCCAAATCTCACTGGATTTTTCAATTTGCATAAAATTTGAACTAAAATCAAACTCATGGTCTAAAATGCATGGCAATTGAAAATCAACTATTTGATAGGTCTGGAGAGCAACTCAAGTCGCATATTCAAAGTACAAGCTTGGATTGATTCAATAGTTGACGTATTCAAACTCGAAAAGAATCGAGATGTGTGAGGCAAGATCTAGTAGCTTATCCTCACGTGGTTAGACCCATTGGATCTATTTACCACTTCATTTCTCATAAAATGATGCCACCCCATCTGAGATATGTGAGAGAGAAGACCCACCCCGTCATGAAATTTTTTTGGGGGGGAAAGGAAGGTGGAAAGCCGTGGTAGTGGTCTCTTAGCACGGCAGGATGGTTTCATTGGAGGTGACATTTCCATATTAAAACACATTTCCATGTACATACAATTTAATACTACTATACTATTTTGATTAAAGTAATGACGAGAACTTACTATTTTTAAATCTTTTGTTAAAAAATAGTACACTCGCATGAGTCTCACAAGAAAAGTGTAAATTCTTCGTGGGTTGTGTGTTTTCGTTCTATAGGCGCAATCAAAATAAAGTTTGGTCAACATATCTCATTGCTTATAACTTGACTCTATTATGCTCGATTTAAATATTCAAAGCCTAACACTAATATTAGGATCTAAAATCGTTCTATTTTGCAATTCAATCTGATCAATTAGTTTGCAGAGCTATATAATAGATTGTAGACAAGCTAATCTCTAATAGAGAAAAAAAGTTATTGATAAAAGAGAATAAATATTTCTTCTTTTTATGCGAATTTGACACAAGATGAAGGAAGGAAATTGCTATTTCAATTTCGAATGAAAAAAAATATTTAGAATATTCTATAATAAAAAAGAGTTCCATCATATATAACTATAGTTATAGTTATAGTGAAGTAATACTCCGGTTTCTCACAAAACAAAAGAAAATCCTTTTTTTCAATACTCATTCCTTATTTTATTAGTTAATGATCTAGTGATTGGATCTCTATGCTTATTCCGATAGAAAATGAAATATTCATATAATTTTACATTAGCTTGACTTAAATAATTTTTTGATAAGGTCAAATCTGATTGGACTTATCAATAAAATTGGTATGAAATTTGAGCTGAATGCGGACTTATAGTCTAAAAATGCATTGCAATTGAAAATCAACTATTTGATAGGTCTGGAGAGCAACTCAAGTTGCAAATTCAAAGTACAAGCTCGGCTTGATTCAATACTTGACGTATTCGAACTCAAAAGAATTGAGATGTGCGAGACAAGATCTAGTAGCTCGCGAGTAGTTTGACTGGCTCATACTCTCACGTAATTAGACCCACTAGATTTATGTACCACATCATTTCTCATAAAAAGATGCCACACCGTCCTAAATGATGCAGGGAGGGGGAGGCAAAAGCCAGTATTGAGGGAGAGGAAGATGAAGGAATTCTATACTTTCCAACTATGTAAAACAGTAGAAAAAGGTCACTCCATTAGCAATTGCTTTCATTTCATACACTACATAAATGGCTTTAATATACAAAGAAAAATCAATATGTGAAGTAGTTAGTACAAAAAAATCAATCGAAACCATTTTGGAATATAATCGAAAATCCTTATAAATTCAATGTATAATGCCCAAGAAAGTGCTAATGAGATGAAAGTGAGATGGAGAGATTATTCATAACTCATACATTTTTCATGTTTTCCGTAGCATTCAAATGTATATTAATCAAGTTCATTTCAAAGACAAACTGATGGACCAAGACAAAAAGACAGGATTTTAGTTGCATTGTTAGATCATTTATTTCAAAAAAGAATTTCTATTTTGCAAGAAGTTTTGATCATAGAGAATAGAGGAGAGAATTGACAATTTCGTTTAAGGCTCATTTTGTCATGAAATAAATGATTCTAAAAATATTTTCTTAAAAATTATCATTTGTATTGTTTGAAATAATTATCCAATGTAATTATTTTCATTATCGATAATAATTTAAATCTAAACATTTTCGTGAATCATGAAATTTATTTTAGTCATTCATTTTTAAGCAATATAAGTCATCAATTTTAGAAAAATATTTTCAAAATTATTCATTTTTCGCGAAACAAATAAAACCTAAATGAGAAAGTGGTGGGTTATTGGATAAGTTTGACAGAATGGGAAAATGTTTAAGATGAATTAGCATTGGGGAAGTACATAAATATTGCAATATGAAAAGAACTAAAGAGGAGGATTAAATATTGGATTTCTTTCCGAAATTAGGGACCTTTTGAAAAGCTAATCCATCATTAATTTTTTTACCTTTTTAAACAAAAGAAATAATTAGGTGAGAGTCTTTAATCTACCGCAGAAATAATTGTTTGTTTTGAATTACAAAAACCAAATAACAAATAATTATTAATTGTTGTGGAGCTTACTCATTCAATAATTTGTGACTTACAAAAAGTTGTTATTTTTACGTAGCCTAAAGACGATTATGCTAACAAAACCCTTAAAACAAAAATCGAGAGAAAAGAGAAACATGGGATGACTACCCCCTCTTATGTTTGATCAAATCAATGGAATACATTGAACATGGAAAAATAGTTGTAAGTACAATATTAAATAAGTCAAAAGTACAAGAATGACATTGGACGTTGAAATCGAAATTTACAATTTACCAATATCATTTTATATATGAACAAATGCACTTTTCTTTGCCCTATGTATTACGATGTGACTTCTAATAACGCAAAGAAGTTTGACATGATTCTTCCAAGTTTCAATGGCCTAAAACTTTTTGCACCACAACGATAAAACTCATGCAAAGTGCTATGACATATTTGGCACTTAACAAAGGGCTAAAATTGGGATAAACTTCTCAACAAATTTCCTATCCTTTTATGGTTCATGTTGCAAAAAATAAGAGGTAAAGCTTGTTGCCATGACATCATAACTATCGCCAACACTCTAAAATATGACATAATGGATTAAATGTTCTAATCCATAAATCATTTGGATGAAAAAGAAGAAGAAAAATGAGGACTCCAAATGCATTTTTTCTATATTAGTTAGGGCTACTAGGTTCACTACATCAATAAGCCGTGGATGATAACTCTCTCAAGGCTTTAGTTATCGTAAGTCATAGATCGAAAAACGAAGAAAGTTCCTCTAACTTCGGTGCCTCCATTTTATCTCAATAAGGATTGATGGTTGGGATGTATGTAGCACGAATGAAGACCACAATGAAGGCAAAGGATCCCTTCCTCTAAAAACAGCCTCAACCATTATAACTCAAACACCCACATATATCATGCTGACAGTTACAGTGGTTCGTATCCCTATCCAATCGGTAGCCATACCATAACGGATACAACATGTACTTTCAGCAGCACTGAGGACTAGTCTTCCATTTCGTACAAAAAATAGCAAATGGCAATCGCAAAAATCTTAATATTCTCACCCAATTATTGACATGGAGACCCTCAGCTCAAGCCATAGCCGTTCCAAACCTGTAAAACCGCTTAAAAAGAACATTACGTCTAGTGAAATTTCAGGTGAAGTACTTTATTTGCCATAATCCAGTTAAGAATTTAACATTAGAATCCCTTCCTCTAGGTACTTCAATACAGCATTCACAAAAATTCTTTCCCTCTACTACAGGCAAAGATGCAAAGAAGACCTGTTCTAGGAGATCACGGATCAAGTTAGATGCTGTAATTCTAGGGAAACCAAGTTTCACTTTACAGCTTCCCCTATTTCTAGGTCCACAACTTACTAAACAAACGACCAGAAAAAGGAAGGGCGAACAAAGGACTCGGCCAATTTTCAGAAAGGATGAGAGGATCTTCAGCTGCACCCACTTATCTGCCTCCGTCAAACAGGAATCATGCCTTCTTCTTCTTCCCCGAGGTAAGAAGAGTGGGACCCATCGCCATACCCTCCATCCCATTTCTATGGAGCATCACCAAGCGATCCCCCAAAATTCCGTCTATCGCCATCCTTCACACGGGGCGAAGGAGACCTCGCATGTCGCGGACTCCGTGAACTCTCCCTCGTTTTCTCACTGTGGGAGGAAGATGCACCCGGGAGATTAGATTGGCTTCTCTCCATCATTGCTTGGTGGAAGCTACGAACTGGGGAACGAGCCCTGTCATGTTCAAACCTATCAGGGCTACGGCTGCAGTCACGACTCCAATTACTAGCATGATCAACCCAGCCACCCGATCAACTCTCTCATATCCATCAGGCCAATGCCAAACCTATTTCAATATCGGAGAAGACCTCTTTAGCATCCCGATCATCCAAACGCAGTTTAACAAATAGAAAAAAACTTGCAACAAACAAAGTTGCTGCCAATATTACCAATCGCGTGACTCGGAATCGTAGCCACGACCACCACCTTGTCTGGCCTGCCGGAAGCAGAAGCAGACCAACCTCCCCTTCCACCATAACCAGAATCACCATGCCCATCTCGGCCTCCAGCTCTACCACCATAATTAGAGCTCCAGCGTCTAAACCTTCCCATTCCACCACCGCAAGAAGCCATTTCACGAAATTCTGGTGGGACTCGAAGGTTTGCCCCCTCAAGAACTTTGTTGATTTCTGTCGCGTATTTTGTGATGGGATTATTTGGAGATGAAAACACTCACCAAACTTACAACTCAAGGAAGCAAATAAGGCGAATAGGTATTTTCTTCTTCTTTTTATTTCATCTCGTAAAAAATATCACAAGACTTACCTTTATATAGGCTTATTACATCATTTTTATTCTTAATTATTCGTAATTATATCTAACTTTTTAAGAAGATAGATTTTTAGGAATTTACAAAACATTAATTTAGACCTAGAAACAAGAACAATCAAGATATATGATATGCACATGGACCCATTTAAGGCCTGATATCAAGCTTTGTCCCCCTTTTTTCCTTTAAAAAGATGTTTTTCCTTGCCTTTAATTTCATTCTCAAGGGGTTGAGGTGGGGACGATTTAATTTTAGGAGTGGGTTTCAACTCTCATGTCTTATAAAGACAGGGTAAAAGTCTGAGCGATAGAGTAGGAGTAGAGTAGGACTGACAAAAAAAATAAAAAAAAGACTACCGCCATTATACCTTTCATTATATGATCTTACATTGGCCATCATACTCATTAAGTCAAGTATTCATAAAAAGTATCACTGTCAAATCTGATAAATGAATCACATACATAGAAAGTATATCTAGGAACAGATACATGATTTGCATATAGATGAATGGATATAAGTATTCAACAGTCATTGTAATTTGCCGTCCTCACTTTCTCTCTCTCTTCCCCGTTGTCTGATTCTACTGCTGCAGTGGCAGACCTATCATCGCCTCTCTCTTGCTCCGATCATCACCACCACCATTCCGTTCATGACCCCATTGGCAATCCGAGCTCATGCCACCCAAAGAGAACTCCTCACCGAGCCTCTCGTACAGTGATCCGAGGTCATTCGAATCAAGCAAAGGCCTAATCTGGGTGTCCCCCGTCACCAAATCGTGATAAGGACGGTGATCAACTAGACCCTAATCAAAAAGGCTCTTGAACTCGATCTGGCCATGCGCCAGTATGCCGTCGCTGTTCTCCGGCGAGGTTTCCATGGACAGAGGAGGAGGGGTTGGCGGTGGCGGCGGTGCACAGTGGTCGAACCCTCTGGGGAGCGTTGCGGCTGGGTGAGAATCGGGGATGGGTGATGAAATGGTGGGTTGAGCTGTGGGGTCGAGACCACCCGAGAGAAAGGATTGGATGGGGGAGGAGGAGGGGTCGGCGGTGGCGGCAGCACATGAGGGTCAAATTCTCTGGGGAAAATTGCAGCCGGGTTAGGATCAGATGATGGGCAATGAAATGGCTGGTCGAGAACACCCGAGAGAAAGGATTTGACGAGGAGATTTAGATGGTGAAGCTGTGCTCTTCGCCGTGAATGCCGGGGTTGTGGCTGCGAAGGAGCTTGTGAAAGTAAACAATCACGTTTAGAGGAGGCGAAGGAGGAGTCTCGAGGTCAAGAAGTTTCAGGGTAGAATTTTCCTGGAAAATGTCTGGAAGGAAAGGTAAATCATCCCGGAAAGTGGAGGAGGAATGGTTGAGCTCCATGCAGAGGGAGGGGAGGGGGAGGGGGAGGATGCAGGTTTTGGCTTTGGGAGTGAGTGAATTGCGTGAGTGAGTTGGGGCTATTTAACAAGGGAAAAGAGGGGGGCCAAAAAGGTGCCATCGGTTCCATGTTGATATCCTAAGATTCGTTAGGAATCGACGGTCAGGATTCAGTACTGTAGATTGGATTTTGGGATTGTCCGATCTACTGACGTGGCGCCACATGTATATCACTGAGTGGCCTAAGACTACCCTAAGGTGATGGGGTGGGACTATTTTTCAAATCATCGATTTTCCCATAAAATAAACATAGCCAAAATAGAAAGTAAATAATTATTAGATGGGTTTGAAAGAACTACGAAAATATATATGACTAATTAGTATTGAGGAAGTACATAAATATTGCAATATTAAAATTACCAAATAAGAGGATGGAGTTCTAGATTTCTTTCGGAAATTAGAGATCTTTTAAAAAGCTAATGTGTCATTAATATTTAGCTTTTTATGAAAAAAAAAAACCTGAGATATAATGGACCGGTGACTTTCCCCTCGTTTATTTGATCAAACAAATATCCTTTTTTGTTTTTGGAAATAAATATAAAACAAGGATATAAGTGAGAAACAAGAAAAAATTTGTCAATATACAGATCCCTCCTGACACTTCCATATTCAGAGGATTTATAGTGACAATGTCTATAAAAATGACTTCACCAATCCCGCCTATTCCTTTCCTCTTTTTCTCTTTTTCCCTCCATCCAAACAGGATTGTATTTCTAAAATCATTTCTCTTCCTTTCTTATCCCTCCTCCAAATTATGTGTGAAAGTAGGCTAAACTAGTGGTGAGCGAAGTGATAACTATGTAATTGGACCTGAATTTGAGACTTTATCTGATTTCAAACATTAAGAATTGCTAGAGAGAGTTTCTTGTTTAATTGCTTGAAAATTCGAAATTCCGCTGCTCTTTATAATATGTAAACAAGCTGGCTTGACTTTCTTCTTCCTCTAGGGAGGACTTCGAGATAACATGAGTGAGCAACGTGGTCACTATTGGGGTTAGGGAAATCCAAGTAAATGTGTCAAATTTGGTCGTAAATTCATATTATAAATCACTTTTAGTTAAATTGATCAAATATAGGTCAAGTGAAAATTAAATATAGATCATAAATGGATCTTAAAAATAAAGCAAAAATATAAATGGGTTGGAATTAAAACTCATTTCCAACCCATTTTCAACTCAAGCCATACACTCTTTCTTCTCTCTTTAACTTTATAAAAAAATATTTTTTTTGTAAAAATCAAAATTATAATTATTTTCAATATTTCCTTTTTTCTTTTCTTTCTCCTTCCTCCTTCCTTAATCAGTGGCCGACACAGCAATAGTCGATGCCCAGCCAAGTAAGGTTCGAGCTTGTTGGCCTCGGGCGAACTTGAGGTCGTTGTTGACACATAAATTTTGATTAATCATTCGTAATTTAATGCACAAAAATTTAGGGATTAATTTTAACCCCTAAACAAAAAAATTAAGATTAAATTACATAGCATATAGTTTTAGGAGCATTTATTATTGCATTTGCATTGGATTTGCGGCAGATGGGTTTCCATTGATGGTTCTAAGCTTTAATTTAATAAGTTGGACTAAGCCCACAAGGAAAAAGAATTTGGCTAGGCCCGTTAAGGGGTAACGAGTTGGAATATGAGAATATTCCCGGAAATATGATAATGTTCCTGAGAATATTCACATTATTTAAGAAATGTGTCGGATGAAATATTCCCATTAATAGGTGACGAGTTAGAATATGAGAATATTCCCGGGAATATGAGAATGTTCCCGAGAATATTCTCATTATTCTTTCAATATTCAAGGAAAGCGTTAGATGGAATATTGGAAAAATATTGCACGTGGGATACAAGAGCTAAATAGACAACGTGCAGATTTATCATCTTTCCTTAAATAACATAGTCCTCTTACCTATAAAAAGGGGTCACAAATAATGAAAAGACACACACAAAAAACACAGCCACAATTGAGAGAAAATGAGCGGCAACGCAATAAAGAGAAAGGAGAGAGCCTAGAGAGTCACAAATTAGAGAGTAAAAGCGTGTAGTTTTCTACACCCATGAAGACGTAGCTGCTCCTCGGTCTTGGCCGCGACTACGTTGCCGCTCCCTTCAGTGACGATGACCAACTGCTGTTGCCGCTCTGCTGGACTTTTACTATCAACGACGAGGCCGTTGTGCTGATTTCCCTTGCTGGTGGTGGCCTCACCATTGCCTGCACTTGCACTGCGTCCTACCGCAATTCTCGACGAAGCCGCTGTCTCAGTTTCATTGTTCTTGATCGCGACACCGGACAAGATTCAACACTGACTGCCTCTCATCGTTGCTTGGGTTATCTCGGCGGTATTTGAATTTGTCTTTACAGGTGTCCAGGTGGCTAGCTGATTTCAAGGTGGTCCCTTAGCAACTTCTAACACATCTTCAAAGAGAAGGAACAAAAGAAGGCCAAGTGGCGGGGAATATAATTCATTCCGCCATCTTGACCAAGATTCCTTGACTTGCTTCCTCCACTATGCAATTGAAGAGAAGGTATTCGGCCACCGTTACTCTCTAGATTATTGATAAAGTCCCTGTCGCAAACCCTAGCTAGTTGCGACTTGTTACCCTCGCCATCCGCTTTGAAGCATCGTCAATTGCGATTCCTGCAATCTGTTACTCGTCCGAACTTGGAAAGAACAGACAAGGTAGATAAAGTTCCTATCTAAATTAATT